>OX579676.1:72111572-74511572 GCA_951230905.1 Cheilosia variabilis
AACTTTATCACCAACATTAAAGAGTTTGATATTTGTTCCGATATTATAGTAATCTTTCGATTTTACCTTGTTTGTTAACAGTCGTTCGCGTGCTATTTGAAAACTGTGTTGGAGACGAGCTTTCAACTCGTTAGAATATTTTTCGTAGTTGTAACTAATTTGTGGATTTTGTTCGAGAGGATTGGGTATCCTTGCTGGATATCCATAAAGTAACTCGTGGGGAGTGTAACCAGTACTGCTATGGTTGGTTGTATTAAAAACAAAAATGGCGTAGGGTATCCACGTGTCCCATGAGAGGGGTTCTTTGTTGACATAATGTCGAAGATATTCCGCTAAGGTACGGTGGCTACGTTCTAAAGCTCCATTGGTTTGAGGGTGGTAAGCGGTAGTTTGTAGTTTCTTTATTTTTAAAAGTTTACAGATATCTTTAAAAGGTTGACTTAAGAAATGTGTGCCTTGATCAGTGAGAAGTGATTCTGGGAAGCCAAAACGACACAATATTTTTTCGACGAATGCTCTAGCCACCGTAGAGGCTTCAGCATTTTGGAGCGGTATGGCCTCTGTAAATTTCGTTAAGTCATCTTGAAATGTGAGCAGATATTTATTGTTATCATGGCTCACAGGTAAGGGTCCTACAATGTCTAGAGCTACTCGCTCGAAAGGGGTGGAGCTTGTCGTGGTTATTTTCATTGGTACCTTGTGGTTTCTACTTAGTTTGTTTTGCTGACATGATTTGCATTTGTGAATATATTCCTTCACATCTTTAACGAGAGTCGGCCAAAAATACCTTGTTCTTAGACGTTTTATGGTCCTGGAAATTCCTTGATGGCCACCGAATGGTGAATCGTGGTATTCGTATAGGATCTTCTCGATTTCTTGTGGATCGACTAGATTGATTCTATTGTCTGAGTAGATGAATAAGGTGATTTTTGTTTGAGAGAATACCTGCAATATGCAGTTTTTAAGGCGACAGTTTATTGGTTCGCTAGATGGAATGGAAATATCGATTTGCGCTGCGGCTTCTTTTAAACAATAGTCTCGAATTTTTAAAAGGGTTTTTTTCAAAAGAGGATGTGTCTATTGTATATAATGGAAGAGTGGTAATGATATACGTAGAGGATTTTACTGCGTTTGGGTACGTTTTTATTTCGTTTGGATTCGGGCGAGTATAGCTAGTAATATTTTTAAGTAATTCTTCCTCTTGACGTTTTTCGTGAGATAAAATGAAAATTTGGATGGGTGAACGGTGTTCGGTGAGAGTTATTGGCTTAAATGTTTCGACTATCTTACACTCTACTGGTGGAAGTGTGATTTCTTCGCTACTCACCAGAACTATTTCGTCAATGTCTTGGCTTCTTGCCTTGCTTCTAGTAGTGACTAAAACTTTGCCTGTTGTTTCTGCATCACTGCTTTTTGCTGGGATACGACTGAGAGCATCCGCATTGGAATTGTATTTTCCTGCCTTGTACACAATGCTATATTCGTATTCGGCTAGTAATATTCTCCAACGACCTAGTCTTGACGTCGGATCTTTAAGGTTCATAAGCCATTGTAGTGGCTTATGGTCCGTACATATCGTGAATTTTCGTCCGTAGATGTAAGGTCTGAATTGTTGGACAGCATAGACGATCGCCAATAGTTCCTTCTCGGTAGTGCTGTTACGGGTTTCGGCGTCGTTCAGTGTTCGACTGGCATAGCAAATTGGTTTGTCTTGACCAATGTCTGCTTGTGATAGTACGGCTCCCAGCCCAATATCACTGGCGTCGGTTGTCACTATGAAGTCTTTGCTAAAGTCTGGGTACGCTAAGATGGGAGGTTTTATAAGTTTACCTTTTAGAGTTTGGAAAGCCTCATCGCAGAATGCATCCCATTTAAATACGACATTCTTCTTCAACAATTTGGTTAGTGGCTTTGCTATGGTTGAGAAATTTTCAATAAACCGTCTATAGTATCCTATGAATCCAAGGAATGATTTTATTCCTTTTACGTTTTTGGGTGTTGGATATGTTTTTGCTGCCTTAATCTTTTCGGGATCTGGTTTTAGACCGTGTTTAGTAATAATATGACCAAGATACATGAGCTCCTTTTTCAGAAAGTTACATTTGTCTGGTTGAAGCTTTAAGTTATGTTCTCGTAAGCGGTCAAATATCCTTATAAGTTTGTTATTATGGTCTTTAAGGTCATATCCGTAAAGGACTATGTCATCGACATAAACAAAACAGTCAAAACCTTGTAGGCCAATCCAAACAGTGTTCATCAACCGCTGGAAAGTTGCGGGAGCATTTCTTAAGCCAAATGGCATGCGATTGCATTCATAATGACCATATGGAGTGCTGAAAGCAGTTTTGCATCTGTCTTCGTCATCCATTAGAATTTGATGAAATCCGCTTGCCAAGTCGAGGGTGCTAAAGTAGGATGCTCTGCCTAACTGATCCAGAATGTCGGTGATGTTTGGCAGAGGATATGCATCGGCAACTGTTAGTTCATTTAGTTTGCGAAAATCAACTACGACACGCCATCGCTTGTTGCCTTCATTGTCTGGTTTCTTGGGTACAAGAAGTAGAGGAGAATTCCATGGGCTAGCGCTTGGCTGAATAATGTTGTTTTGTAGCATATCATTCACCTGTTTGTGGACCTCGGTTTTGTGTGAGTCAGGAAGCCTATATGGTCTAGCCTTGCCATCCGTCCGGGTTTTCCCGGACATGTACTCTTGTTTGCATCTGCGGGGAAAGTCCGGTATAGTTTTAATAAAATGTCCGGAATTGTCCGTGATTGCATTTTCACTTATCTACTTGGCAGCTTGTCTAAATCTAATTTAATTAAATCGAAAAATCAGTCGGAGATCACTAAAATCAGATAAACGAACAGAATTAATAATTCAAAAATGAAAATTCGAAACGAACAGAACTTTTGAGACGTCAAACGTCAAAACAATTGTGTTGGATTTGCGCTCTCTCAAAGCAAATGTTTTTAATGTGAAAGTGAACAAATTTGGACTAAAAATATTTTTTTTTTTTTTGTCCTAGTTTTGTACTCTTTTTCTGATCATCATTTGTCCGAGAAAGTCCAGGATTTGGAACCCTATGTACTACTTTCATCAAAAACCATCTGGCAACACTAATATGGTCTGACAAATGAACGAGGTTTGTTTTGGTCTGTTATGATCCTATGTTTCGATGTCTCTGTAAATGTAAGGTTATCGCCTTCAAGAAAAAATAAATCATTGTACTCTCTACATATTTCAAAAATAGATTGTTTCTCTTCCATGTTACAGTGACTGAGATCATAGTGTATTTAATCTACCTTTAATTATGTCATTCGATTGGTTGGATACCAGGTTGAAATTATCCAACTTATCCCATTCAAGATCAAAATCTTCGATGTTTATTCGTTGTTCAGTTTCCAACGTGTTCATCATTAATATTTTTATTCTTGAGTTGTTGGGTCTGACTAAAGTTTCGCCCACGTATAAACCTGGCATGATTTGCTTCTTTTGTATGATAATATCTCCAAATGTGGATTCGTATTTATCATTTAACTGAATGTTCAATACCTGTTGGCTTCGGGGTTGAATGATAATTGGTCTTTGCTCTTTTATGGGTGTTAGTTTGGAATTCGATTTTTCAGGCCTTGTGCCCGTAGGCAATTCCTCGTAAGGAATGACTGTTATTTTATCTAAATTACTTTGTGCTGGGTCTTTCCTGGCCTCAGTCTTTCTTTCTGCTGAGGTTCTTTTGCCCTCAGTCTTATTGACTATTGCTGAATTTGTCGTTATCTCAGGCTTACCTTTTGCTGAGTCACTTCTGTCCTCAGTCTTACGTGTTGCTGGATTTGTCGTTATCTCAGGCTTACCTTTTGCTGAGGCACTTCTGTCCTCAGTCTTACGTGTTGCTGGATTTGAATTTGCATGCTCCTCTGTTACCTTAGATGTAACGCTGTTTCTCTCAATATTACCCGAAGGTATTACCTCGAAAGGTGTTGAGTCTCGAGAGGTTTCTAGCGTCGTATTATCTTTGTGGGTATTTGAGGTTGATGCTATCGAATTTTTATTATAATTTTTTTAGGCTTATTTTCTGCTATGGTTTTGTTTACCATAGTCTTACATTTTGCTAAGTTTTGAGTTAATGTATTTTTTGATGAGGGATACAATCTTAATGTATTGTGAACGTAGTTGATCACACAAGAATATTTTTTGAGGAAATCATTTCCAATGATTCCGTCAAAATTAAAAGAGGTGTTTCCGTGAAGGATATTGAACGGGTGTTCGATTTTGAAAATGTCATTTCCTGATTCCAGATAGAAAGTTTCAGTAGTAAGACTAGTGCTCATGGTTTTGTCTCCATTCATGGTAGAAACTATCATGTCGTTAGTATTTTTATTAATAAGTGGATTACTAGGGGTTTTTATTATGCTGATTTCAGAACCTGTGTCAATCACCAAGCTCCGTAACTTTCCATTTTCGGATGGGATCCTAATCATGCTGAGGTTGTTATTGGGCAGGAGTTCGATTAAAATGGATGTTAACATTTTTAGTTCATTTCCTGGTGAACTGAGGCTTCTACTTGTAGTCGGGAAGGGAAGCCGTTCTCCTCCTCCCGACTGTGGTCGTTTCCCGTCATGTTTAGTAGCTGATTAAGCGGGACTTGATGATAGTTCACTTGGCTTTGGTTATTGCCATTTTTATTATTATTGCTTTGAAGTGGGAATTGCTGAGGCGCAGGATTGGGATTCTGCGGAGCTCTTAGTCGATTGGAGCCTTGTGAAATATTTTGTATCTGTATATGCGATTGGCGGAGTCGGCATTCATTGAATGAGTGGTTCCTTTTATTGCAGTAATTGCATGTTATGAACTGTACTTCCCTTTTAATTTGGTTGGGCGGAAGGTTTTGGAAAGACTTGTTTCGGTAACAAGTCTGTTTTGTGTGGCCTGGTATTCCGCATATTTCGCAAATGGGCTTTTGCGTGTAAGTGGGCCTCGTAAGTAATTTTGGAGGAACGGTTAGTCTCTCCAATCTCGCAGCATGGTCCTCTGCGGGTTACATATCCCACACGGAACCCGAGCCTCTCCATTTTTTCACCTTAATAATTATTTGAGTTTCTTTATTTTCTTTCCCACAATTGCAAAGGTCAAAATACACGCGCGAGTAAAGGAATGCAAACCGGCGAATTGTGCAACGGGATCAGATATCCGTCGCCACGCGCAAAATCATTTTAGTTGAATCAGCAAAGTAGAAGTAGAAATAAGAAATTGACAAAGTGTATTTTTAGTTAGTAAGTTACCGCTGAATAAACCAGTCGATTCCGATCGTAGAAAAATAAAAAGTTTGTTTTTTTTTAATCATCTGATACTAAAGAATATAAGTGGCGCAGTCGGTAGGATCCTTATAAACGGTAGGGATCCAAAGAGAACGGATTTAACGCGAGCAAAATAATAGTGATAGTGTAACTACAAATCAGTTCACACTGAACGAATAACACAACTCGGTTAAGTGCAACATTGGAACTACAAATCAGTTCAATCACAATAACTCTGTTAAAAGTGACAGTGAAACTAAGAATCAGTTTAAGCTGCACAAGTAACTAAGATCAACGAGTACCAACATTTTAATTGGTCTCTTACAAGTCACACTAAGCTAGAATTGGACAAAGTGAAGTGTACCAAGTGAAAAACAAACATCTGTGTAGCTTACTAACTCAAAAGTTAAAATTCCACGAAAAAGTAAAATCTATCTGTGGGATAATATCATCAATAAAGAGATGGATCGCGAAATTGTCGATAGATTAGTCCAGGCGATGGAAGCTTTGGTAACGAGAAACAATCCAGAACCAACCAGCCGAGCAGTACACTTGATGAAAGAAATTGCATTCATCAAAGAATTTGACGGACAAAGGGATCAGTTAACACAGTTCATTACTGTAGTGCAGACTCGATTAGATGCAGAAACCAACGAGGTAAAGAAGAACGAATTGTGGCAGGCGATCTACAACGCAAAAATCACAGGGACAGCGAAGGAACTGCTAATCAACAATCAACCAAACAACTGGGAAGAAGCAAAGCAACTTTTCCGGCAGCACTTCAGACCAGCGTGTAATTATAAGGATATATCTCATAATATCACCTCACTCAAAGTAAGTTCTATTTCTGATTTAAATTATAAAATAGAAAATATTATAAACGATATAAACAGTTTTGCAACATATGAAAGTAATCAATCAGAATGTGCGAAAACATTTTATACAATTTTAATTGACAGAATAAAACAAATAGTGTCGGGTAATCTATCTAGAGATATTAGGAATAAATATGATTTACACGTAATAAAAGACATACTATATACTTATGTGGGTTACGATCATGGCAATTTGGACAAGGAACTTTTACATGACAAGCGACAGACACATAAAATAAACCACAACCCAGGGCAACAAAGACACAATTCAGGGCAACTTAGACATAGCAATCATTCAGGACAAGTTAGACACAACAATTTCCACCCCAATCATCCAGGGTACAACAATCATTCAGGCCAATTCCGTAATAACTTAAATCAACACAGACCAGGGCAAAATCGTTATAACATGCAAGCCTTCAATGCTTCAGGGCAGATCCGAAATGCACATCACCAAGTAGAACCCATGGAAATAGGGCAAATTAACTATAATAATCAGGATAATATTCAGCAAGAAGAAATTCACAATATAGAGTCCACGTTTTTTCTGAACTAGGCCTCGGAGATAAAATATTCTTAGATTTAACCATTGACGAAATTAAATATAAAGCGCTCATCGATACGGGTTCAACCATGAGCATTATAAATTCCAACTCAGTAGATTGTTCAAAATTTAGAATCTTCGAAAAAGTTAAAATAAAATTGCAAACCATTAACAATATCACAACAGAAACAGTAGACAGAATTATTACTTGCATGCCCAAAGAATTTAACTATGACTCAAAAGGGGCAGTCAAGTGGTATAAAAGAGATTTAGGTAAAAAACCATATGACATTCTGATAGGCATGGACATTTTGAAGAAAATTGTCAAAACGCTCGATTTTGATAATAAAAGCATAATTCTTAAAAACGGCACTAAGTTATCACTATACTCCTATGTTGAAACCACTCTTGATTGTTTCGAACTGAATTCAAGTGAAAAAAAAGTGGACTTGGACCATCTTAATGAAGAGGAAAGGAACGCAATCCAAAATCTCTTAAATCAGTATAAAAATTTAATATACCATGAAGGTGATCAGCTAACTAATACGAACACTATAACACACGAAATTCGAACAACGACAGACCAACAAATCAATGCTAAGCTTTATCGGCTTCCCCCACAACATGAAGAGGAAGTACGACGGCAAATATCAGAAATGGAGGAGCAAGGCATAATCAGGAAATCCAACAGTAGATATGCTTCGCCAATTGTGGTGGTGAAAAAGAAAATGGATAATTCGGGAAAACAAAAGTTTCGCCTTTGCGTGGATTACCGGAAACTCAACGAGATAACAATCGACGACAAATACCCGTTACCTAATATTGAGGGTATACTAGATAAACTGGGGAGAGCACAGTATTTCTCGTCCCTAGATCTCGCGAAGGGGTACCACCAAATCAAGGTAAACCCAAATGACATCCCAAAAACTGCATTTGTCACACCTTGTGGTCTGTATGAATACATACGAATGCCGTTCGGGCTGAAGAATGCACCCGCGACATTCCAACGCTTAATGAATGACATACTCAGGGACTATATAAATAAAATATGTGTCGTCTATCTTGATGACATCTTGATATTTTCAACAAGTTTAAGAGAACACATTAACTCTCTAAAAATAATACTTAATAAATTAGCTGAACATAATTTAAAAGTACAATTCGATAAATGTTCTTTCATGAGAAGAAATACGGAATTTTTAGGTCATATCCTGACAGCCGAAGGAATGAAACCTAACCCGATGAAGATAAAATGCATTAAAGATTACCCTTTACCCAAGAATGAGAAACAGCTGAAAGGTTTCTTAGGAGCCACGGGGTATTACCGAAAATTCGTGAAGGATTATGCCAAGATAGCTAATCCAATGATCAAATATTTAAAAAAAGATAAGAAAATAAATACCAATGATCCAGAGTATATTCAGGCCTTTGAAGCATTAAAATTAAACATAATTAAACACCCAATCTTAAAATTCCCCGATTTCACTAAAAATTTTACAGTTTTTACCGACGCAAGCAATTACGCAATCGGAGCGGTACTAACACAAGAAGGGCAACCTGTGTGTTACGCTTCGAGATCCCTCAACGATCACGAAAAGAACTACTCTGTTACTGACAAAGAGTTCTTGGCGATTGTATGGGCGGTAACGTACTTTAGACCGTACCTGTGGGGAAAACGATTCCAAATTATTACTGATCATTTACCGATAAAATATTTGAATAAAAAGTTTTCAGGAAAAGAATTTAGTCAGCGAACACAGAGATGGCTACTCAAGTTGCAAGAGTACCAATTCGATATAGAATACCTGAAAGGCAAACAGAACAAGGTAGCGGATTTCTTAAGCAGGATTCCTGAGAATAGCAAAGAAAAAGAAGCCAGCGACAACCAGTCAGTTAACAATTTGTCAGACAATGCAACAACCCATTCACAGGAAGAGCAACAACTTGACCATATTCAAATTAAAGAAACCATCGTAAACCAGTACAAGACACAACTCATATTGACCAACGATGCTGACAAAGAAATAGAGATACTACACAACAGACGTATAATATTCATCGACATGACTAAGGAAAAAGATTATTGGACGGACGTACTTAAAAGATACATTAAACCAGGTCTCATTGGAATTTATACTGAGCTCTCATATCACGAGTTTAACAAAATTCAGCAACTATTGATAGAACTTTTCGGACATGATAGGCAAATTAAATTTAAAAAAGCAACGTTAAGAGCAAGAGAAATCGGAACATTAGAAGAAGCACACAAACAAATCTCCCTGTACCATACCCAAGAAAGTGCCCATAGTGGAACTATAGAAACTTACCACAGTTTGAAAAATAAAATATACTACCCTCACCTAATTAAAGAAATTACTAGGATAATTAATAACTGCAAGATATGCTTAGAGACAAAATATGAACGAAAGCCAATCAAACTCAAATACGAAATTAGTCAAACACCAAGTAGGCCCAATGAAGTTATTCATATGGACATATATTACTTCAGGAAACACCCATTCTTAACACTTATCGATAAATTAACAAAGAAAGCATATGCTTACTTTCTGCCAAACCGAAACTGGATGAAAAAAATAGAAACATTAGAGGAGCACTTCTCCAAATTTGGTAAACCATTGAAAATCATAACGGATAATGAGTTTAAATCAGAGCACTTAAAAGAATTTCTAAGGGAACAGGTAGTTGGTCTCCATTTCACAAAACCCAATACTCACACAGGCAATAGCGATGTAGAAAGGTTCCATTCTACTTTGCAGGAAATATTAGTAGCCATGAGAAAGATAGACCTAACACTTATTCAAAAAGTACACAGAGCAGTTAAGATTTATAACAATAGATACCATTCCACTCTTAAAATGACACCCGAAGAAGCTATGTTCGCGGATCTTGCAAGTCTAGTTAAAAACATACAAACACAAAAAGAAAAACGAACCCAAAAACTAAATCAGAATAGGGAAAATTACGTAGAAAATAGGAAAATAATACCAGTAAAAAACTATAGAAGAAATAGACACAAAAATGAACCTAGATGACATTAGTATATCTAACACTGACGCTACTCATACGACCAATAACAGCAACATTAACGGTACAGAAACTAGAAACTACTAATGGTTACTACATTTTTAACACAGGAAAGACGGAGTTAATAGAAGACTTTAGGACGATACTACATATAATAAATACTAGAGACATAAGACGTACTATAGAGTTAATAGAAGGAAATATACAAAGATTACAAATAGGAAATGACCCTATCATAAGGAAAGAACTAAGAACACTCGATGCAAAAATAAGAACACTAGAATCAAATAAACAAATCAGACAAAAACGGGGACTTGTAAACGTAGTAGGTAAAGCACAAAATTGGTTGTTTGGAACCATGGACAATGACGACAGAAAGGAGATAGCGGACCAACTTCAAATAGCTGAAGAGAACAGTGGAAATGCAATTAAAAGTTTAAATAATCAAATTGAAATAAACTCGCATTTGAATGAAAGTATCACCTTGTTGAAGCAAACCATAGAAGCAGACAGGGAAGAACTTAATAGGGCTTATTCAGAAATGACCATCAATGAAAAACGAGTTATCATCCAACAAATAAAATTAGATCAGTTAGTGAAACTCCGTATGTTAGAAGAGAAAATAAACCAGATTCTAGACAACATAGCATCAGCTAAGCATGAAATAGTTCATCCTAGCATGTTAACGACAACAGAAATTGACGCGACAAAACTCGACTTTTACAAACTTAAATACATTAGAACAGGACTATTAAAATATAATGACGATACACTAATTATTGCTATTAAAGTACCAGACACATATAAAATAATAGACCTTAAACTATTAATGCCTATTCCAACAAAAGATAACCTTGAAGCCATACTTGAAAATCAATATTTTATAGAAATCAACCAAGCCAAATTTCAGTACGACAATAAAGACATATTGTACAAACAAGATCTGAAAAAAGTAGATAACTGTTTAACTAATAATAATTGTAAATTAAGGAAAAACAATGTATTAGAAATAAGTCAAGTAGATGATAGTACCATAATATGTAAGAATATGAATGGACAAGAATTAGAAAATTATTGTGACGATAGAAGAATAAAACTTCTTGGAAATTATTTCATACATTTTAACAATTGTACAATAAGACTTTTAAATAAAACATTTAGCAATACGAACATTGAATTTAAAGATACATTTTTCTATGAAGAAGAAAGAAGTTATAATTTTACAAAACAGTTAAGTTTCGAAGACATAGCCATTCAAAATTTTGTAAACTTGGAACATATTAAACTTCTTAAATTTCATAAAAATATTAACTACGCTGCTAATTCAACTATTCTGATAATCATAATCGTAATAGTCGTTTCAATAGTGATTCTAATGAGAAAAAATAAGAAGCTAAAACTTTCAGTTAAAAATTACAATAACGAAATTCCTAAACAAAATAAGATTCAGGAGAATCCTCATTTTAACGGGGGAGAGGTTACATATCCCACACGGAACCCGAGCCTCTCCATTTTTTCACCTTAATAATTATTTGAGTTTCTTTATTTTCTTTCCCACAATTGCAAAGGTCAAAATACACGCGCGAGTAAAGGAATGCAAACCGGCGAATTGTGCAACGGGATCAGATATCCGTCGCCACGCGCAAAATCATTTTAGTTGAATCAGCAAAGTAGAAGTAGAAATAAGAAATTGACAAAGTGTATTTTTAGTTAGTAAGTTACCGCTGAATAAACCAGTCGATTCCGATCGTAGAAAAATAAAAAGTTTGTTTTTTTTTAATCATCTGATACTAAAGAATATAAGTTGCGTAGGTGATAACTTTTTTATGGTCTGTTTCACCATGTGCTTGGACCATGATCCTTAGATTGTCGTTTCTTAGCCCGTCCTCGAATGCCTGTATGGCTAGCTTGTCATTTTCTATATTCAAGAACCTACGTATCGCGGCGTCACTGGTACTGTTCAGGGTGGCAGATTTTAGTGCGGACAATAATTTGCACACCCTGTCGCCGAAATCCTTAACAGGCTCCCTTTGACTTTGCTTTATCCCCAGAAGTTCGTTCTGAGCGGAGGATCGAGATTTCGTCTCCTTGAACTCCGCTTCCAAAATTGATTTTAACTCTTCCCATGTGGTGACGTTGTTGAACTGTAGCAGTTCGAAAGCAGGGCCTTGAAGTCGAGTTTTGACGATGTTTAAATAAAAAGTATATCACCGCAGGAAGTGAACTTAATGAGTTCAACGGGATCACCGTTGAATAACGGGACTATATTAAATATGTCCGTAATGGTGACTTTGAATTCCATTTTCACCGAGATGTCTACTTCGTTAAAAGGTGGACAGTTTAAAATTCCAATCTCTTCAGGAGGAGAATGGAAGGGGAGGATTTTGAACAGGCCAGCAGCGATTAATGCTTGCCTATGAGCTTGTCTCGTAACACGCCTAATGTTTACAGCCCACGTGACTGAGTGATGGAAGTAAACGAACCCAAAAACTTTACAGGGTAAAATAGGAATGGGAGAAGATAGGAAAAGGTAACAATAGTATAGTTAGGTATGTATGTTTGTTTGTATGTAATTATATATGTATATACAAAGAAAAAATGTTGTCTAAAAAAAAAAATACCTTATATGTTTAAATAAAAATATTGTAGTTTATTGTTGTTACTGCTGGTGCTGTTGATGTTATTGTTGTTACTGCTGCTGCTGTTGAAGTTATTGTTGTTGCTGCTACTGTTGAAGTTGTTTGCCAGGCAGGCTTCACGCCCTATAGGTGCAATTACAGCCTGGTCTTTTCACTGCCCAAATGTTTGCCTCCGCGTCCTGTTTTTAGGAGTTCGCCAGGTCTTATTCTTTTTGGGACTTTGTAAAAAAAAATTTTTCACTTCAACTGGTGTATAGCCCCAGTAACGCTTCACTACACAACACTTTAACACTTTTTACTTTACTGGTGTATAGCCCCAGTACGCCTCAGAAGTGTTTTAACCTCTGTAGTTGGTTTGGTAGTCGGGACCTCTATTTGGGTATCCCACCGCTGCCACCAATGTTACGATTTGATACCGTGCTTTCCCGTAGGAGAAGAGTATCAAACGGAGAGTATAAATTAAAAATGCCGATTTATTATTTTAATATCTATTGGCCCGCTGTCTTTGGCAGGGCTGCAACCAATAGTATCAGTTTATTACTTTATATTTTGATTAGTTAATTAATTCGGATTTGACCCGCTGTCTAGAGCTTGGCTGCGATCAATCTGATAGTTAAATTTACTCTGACTTTCCTGCTCACAACCTTTGCCTTTTATACATTTAATCTTCATGACCTGTCTCCTATCTTCCCCCTTCACTTCAGGAAAATTAAAGATAAACAAACTACCGATCTGGATTACCATAATAGGAAAAAAGACCCTTTCAAAAATGTTTCAACAGGAGACGTCATCTACGTCAAAATCAATAAGAGGATAGGAAATAAGCTTTCTGCAAAATACAAAAAAAGAAATTGTAGGACTAAATAAAAATTCAACCATAATAACTAAGTCCGGCAAAACCGTACATAAAAGTCTGATAAAAACCTAAAATTTTCTCCCAATAGGTTCTTGTTGCCTTTGTGAGCAGCAAACACTCAAATCCTGGTCTATTCAAATTCACAATTGGTCAAAATTGACGCAGGAACCGCAAAGTTGCAAAATGGGTATTTCAAAATTATTCATATCATCGATGAGGCCTACGACGAACTAATAAACGCAATAGAAAAGACATTGAAATTAAATTCCAATACCAATCACTCCCTTTACCCTTTCCTATCCTATGAGGTCATCCGAATCAAAAGCCACCTATCAAGACTCAAAGTAAATAAGAGAAATAAGAGGTCATTGAACTTCATCGGTAGTGCGTGGAAATGGATCGCTGGGAATCCAGACCACCACGATCATGAAATATTAATAGAAAAAATTAATAATGTCCTCGAGAGTAACAAGAGGCAAGCAATTATTAATCGAGTAACAATAGACAAGATTTATGAAATAACTAACATGACTAATAACATCTTAAGAATTATTAACGAAGAAAAGAAAGACAAAGATGAAGCATTATTTAAAATAATATACGAGCTAGAGTTAATCAAAGAAGAAATAATCAATATAGCTTATGCTATCCATTGGGCAAAATCTAATATAGTAAATTCCTTCATCTTGTCAAACACTGATATAAATATTACAGAACAAATGCTCAAGTCAGAAAATATTCCTTTTTATTAACATCGACGAAGCGCTCGAATTTGCCAACATTAAAATTGCTTCCGATGGTAGAAACATAGTTTATATAATAATTTTGCCAACAACCAGTTTAGAAATATGTCATATGTTAATAATTAAAGCTGTTAAAATCGAAACAAAGATTAATAAAATCCCTTTTGACAAAATTCTAAAATGTACAAATAACATAAATGGAATCAACCAATATTTTCAAACCTTAAATTAACATTCTATTTGTAACAGTAATAATATTGTAAATATAAGTAACAACACGTGCATCCCGAACCTCCGAAAAAGTGAAACCCCAAGCTTCGTAACTATAAAGAACCAACATATCCCATCAGTGGAAGAAATTTCTCCCGGTATAATTTTCCTCAATCAATACAATGGCTCCGTGAACATCGATAACGAAACCCTCAGCTTAAAAGGCACATACGTCATCAAACACTTCAACGTCACTCAAATCCACCGAGATCACAAAACATCAGCCACTGCCTGCGATGCTGCAACCAAGGTCACTACTAGGGAACATAGAAGAAGAATTATCCCTTGAAATGATAAGAGAGTTACAAGGCAACGGTACAGAAAAAATCAATCTACTCAAAGCTAGAAATAAAGTCAATTTCGCAATCAATATTATCTTAGCAGTATCATCAGTCACCACAATAGTAATTTATCTTGCATACCGATACACAAAAAAGAACGAAGTTCGAAAGGTCAATAATAAAGAAGAACCAATACCAAAACCTAGAAATGCAGCACCTGTAATAATAGGGATAGATGATATCCCACATCTCATGCAATTAGTGCCATCGAACGGGGACGTTCGAATTTAAGCATGGAGGAGTTAACACAAATGATACTCAGAAAAATGAAATGAAACACCTGCACGCGCAGTACATGTCATGCTCCAACGACATGGTACGGACCGTCGCATTCCACACCGCACATCCGACACCACATCATCGTTCCCACAGACAGAATTCATCCGACACCTCAAAATTCCTTCCCACGATGACGATGCAGCATCCTTTATTATCAGTACCAGCTGATAGATTTAACGGTATTGGGATGGCTTGTAATAAGCCCAATGAATGACAGATTATCAGAAAGAAGAATTTATACATTTTGTTTGATTTGATATAGAGAGAGAGAGATAGACACACTACACCACTGAAAAGTCAAATGGAAACTAAATCAATATTCTTTGAATTAACTCTTTTTATTTATTCTGTTATATAGTGACATTATTTTTTTTGTTTGCATTATTCTACTTTTTAACATATAACAACCACAAGTGTCGGGTCCCACTTCACATGCATCCGATGACCACCTGCATGTTGAATAATGACATCCATATTTAGAATTAACAATAAAAAACATGAGCGTATTCACATAATTTAATGTGACAATTTAGAATCTCCCTGTAGTGATCATCCAACAAATTTTCCTTGTGATCTATTAAAAAGTCAGGAATTAGTTTCATAAGCTGATCACAATCTGTGTTCACCATCCTTTCCGTGCGGCGCTTTTACTACTTAAATTTATTTAACAACCTTATATCTTTCTTATCAATATCATTAAATACACACAGCTCATTAAAACTATTCGTTATTCTCAAGGGATAAAAACCATCGGTTGTCACTCCTAATATAGTTATTGAACCACCGATTACTTTAATTTTTAAATGTTCGTTTACAGTAAATTGATACGGTACTGATGTTAGATTTCCTGGTACTGGATCTCTTCTACACATTTTCAACAACAAGCATTTACTACCATCCTCCGGCGTTAGTTGAACTGATAAACTATAATCAATTACGTCTACTCTTACAATTTTAAAATATTTCCACGATGTATGACAAATGCAATATTTATCACCCGATTTTATAGTTTGAATCCAAAACATTGGTTTTCTCTTAGATAAAAACTATTTTATAAACACGTACGCAACATGTACTCCCATTGGAAGACAACGAAAGGCAACCACAATTTTTACTACTCGTCTTGACCATATGCAACTAAATGATTTTTAACAATTAATCAAACTATAATGACAACAATTCTATTTATAGAATAAATATATGCACAACAACAACAACACAAAACCTTGACCCCCAATTACTTATTCCCAAAATAGCTCCTATATGAAACGTTGTCATTACCAATGCCAGTGTCGTGATAAAAAACTGCTTAACCACAATTCCAAAAATAAAGTGTAAACAACTTAACCGCAATTGGAACATCAAAACCACAATTCCTAAAATAAATTGTAAGCAACTTAACCGCAATTGGAACATCAAAACCACAACATTTTAACCACAATCCCAACATCAAAACCACAATTGGAACACTCAGCTGTCAATCAAACTTTTTAACCGCAGGGTGGATTCCACCACTCTGCCTGTACCCAGAACCTATCTATCCTATCTACTGAGCAGTTATTGCAATTCCATTTGGATCATTGGTTGTGTGATCCCTTACGGCGTTTTTAACCTCTTTGATAACCTTTTTAAATTCATTTTTCCTGACTTGAGACGTTTCAGTTGGCAGCCTATGCCTAGTTTTGTTTTAGCCTTCATCATACTCGTAACCAATATGCTATTTAATTTCTCTGATATTGAAGAATCTTTAGCTTTTAACCTCTGCCAGGCCTTTTCAGCTAGGTTTTATAATATCATGTTGACGACAAGCGTCATCCAATTGATTAATTCCTTGATCTCCTCTAGCCAGACGTTCTTTAAGTTTAGTTCCTGGTCCACAGAAATTATATGTGGATAGATGCAATTCAAATGGCAGTTTATTAATTAAGTTATTCACTAGTCCATACCCCTGATATGAATGTTTCCAACTGATTGGTTTCGCATTAAAATCAATCATATTATACTACTCAAACAACGCATTGATCAGTTGTGAAGTTGTTGTCTATATAACATAGTGTTTTTATATAGAATGAATTCATTTGCAAGATGAGGTTCTTTAAACAACTTGATATTATTACAGTAAAGAACTTTGATAATAGAATCAAAGCAAACAAAAGGAAACATGTAACATTTTTCCCAAATAGTATTCGTGGAATAATTGTGGGTCCCTCAAACTGTGGTAAAACAAATGTCATGTTAAGCATTCTACTCGATCCTAATGGTTTAAAATCTGAAAAACTTTATATATATTCAAAATCTCTACAGCAGCCCAAATATGAGGATTTGAGAAAACTAATAAAGTCTCTGAACGGCATGGAATATAACGAAATTACAAATAATTGTGATATAAATATTACCGCCTTTTGAGGCAAAATTTAATTCAGTATTCATATTTGATGATGTGTGATAAACAAAATAATATTCGAGATTATTTCTGTATGGGACGTCATAACTTTGTAGATGGTTTTTATTTATGTCAGTCGTATACACATATACCAAAGCATTTGATACGAGACAATGCAAACTATATAGTTCTGTTTAAGCAAGATGATCTTAATTTTAAACACATATACAATGATCATATAAACTCCGATATGTCATTAAATCAATTCAAAGTATTGTGTGAAGTATTGTGTGCTAATTGTTGGAAGGACACATATATGGGTTTTTGGTTATCAATAAAGATTGTAGTGCCGATAAGGGGCGGAATAATAGGTCTTTTAAAGAAATTGTGGTCTTATAAAGATGTTCAGTTATGAAACATCTGTCTACATGAACTGAACACATCTGCTTTAAAACAACCCTGTATAAAACTATCCTCTGTTATTGAACAGAACTGTATTACAAACTGCTTTATTTTGAACTGACCTATTTGAAGCCTGTTTTGTATACAATAATATGAATATCGATGAAATTTTACTCAAAGACCTCATAAAAACTAAAAAAGCTTTGAGGAGAAAATATATGACTCTCAAAAATGGAAGAATTATAAAGGAAACCGAGTTTGAAAATACTTTTAAACCAATTGTTTACAATAAATACGTCACTTCGACAAAATACACTTCCGCAAGTAAAAGACAAGAAATACGCAACCTCGCACAAAACCTCTGGGCCGTCGGAAAAGCCGCCTCAGCTAAAACCACCAATGCGACCGGTGACCTAAATTTGCCATCAGCAAGTTTTCTTTCCTTTACTTGCGTTTAGCATAAGCAATTTTTAATTACCCAATATCAAATATTGATGTCTAAACAATACTGTGTGTATAAATAGTCGGGTTTTTCAATTAATAAAGCGAGTTCATATTCTACATCCAAAGTGGAACTTCGAAATTGATACAAAGAGTATTTAATTTTAAAAAAGTGGTCCTTCGAGTATAGTTAAGTAATAGTTTAAACACAATATAGGTAAAAGTTTACCTTCGCGTACCAAAGTAAAAGTTTACTTTAACAAAAACAAACATATTGAAGCTGAAGTTCGAAAGTTCGTACCCCGGAAACGCTTGCAAGGCAGTACGGCAAGGCAAAGAGCCTTTGGACTTCTATCGCGGCAAACTACGCCACAATGATGAACCTAAGCGGATCAACCGCTGCCGCCTTTCTGCCAAAATACGAGGCAGCTAAAGCCATCTACATAAAAATTCAAGAATTCTTAATAAAGAATTGCCCGAGGTAATAGAGGAGGAGAAAAAAGCAGAAGAAGCAGACTATAAAGAAAATCCAGCCCGTCCTGAAACCAGTCAGACTCCCGCTGAAGATCCACAGCCTAGGCGTCAGCATACCCCACAGCAAGAGAACACCAGTAATTGTACACGAACATCGCAGAAACAAGCAAACCCCGAGGAACAAACTACCCAGACTTTTGCGACCCCAGACCACCCCACGTATACATTTGTGCAAGGGGTTTGGTTCGTCCTAAATACCTCCCTCAGCCCACAATCACAGCCACAACAGCAGTCATCCGAAGCGTTACTACATGCTTTAGCACAACTAACGCTTAATCGCGAGCAAAAGTCGCAGGCGGAAGGATCAAATACCGACCGGATGGGTATCAAAATCCCGGAAGTTTGTCTCCGTGAGTATAGTGGTGACATAACAAAATACCGTGAATTCAAGGAACAATTTAATTCACTGGTCATAAGAAGTCGGGCGTCAAACATCGATAGCTTTTCTTTGCTCAAATCAAAGCTAACGGGGAAAGCACTGGAGGCGATTAACGATCTAAACATGACGGGGGACAACTATCCTATAGCCTGGTCACTTTTGGATCGAACGTTTGATAACCCGAGGCACCTGGCAAAAGTAGAATTGGAGGCTTTGTTAGTTCTACCACAACGGCCTACGGTCCCAGGTGATCTCGAATCGATCATTGCTTACTTACACCACACCAAAGGGCGAGTCGCCAATCTGAGAAAGAATGAAGTAAATGGAGAACAAATCATGGCTTACCTCATTCTACGAGGTTTGGACCCCATCACCCGTGGAAGGCTAGAAGATAGCGTCAACTCCAACACTAAACTCCCGACATTGAACGAAATTGAGGACTTTCTATTCAGAGAATACCAGCACCATTTAACCCAAGATGATCGCCATAGGCCACACAAGAAGGAGTCCCGTATCGCGTACACCAAAACACATGCCACCGTCCAACCACACCAACCAAAAAAGTGTTTTATCTGTACTGAACAACATCAAGTTATGGATTGTCCAAAGTTCCTGGTCCCCAAAACCGGGAAACTTTATTACAAAATCTGCATATATTGCGCGAGGCACCCTTTCAACTATCATTCTCCTTGCAGATCTCGACAGTTTTTAAAATGTGAAATCTGTCACGAATCTCACATTACGGCAATGCACCCTCTACCCACTACGAGTCTAGCTGAACCGCAAGCATCAAGCGGCACTTACCTATGCCAAAATCAGTCGGAAGCATCATCTAATGTGATCCTGCCTACAGCCATCGCAACACTCTTGGTAAACAATGAAACCGCTCCTATTCGCTGCTTACTAGATCAGAGCAGACAAGCCAATTATAAAGGGTGATTTTTTAAGAGGTTTAGAACTTTTTTTAAAAAAAAAACACAAAAAATTCGAAAAAATGAATGAAATATTTATTTGAATCGATAGTTTGAACCTTGCAATTTAATGTTTAAAGATAATTTCATGCAAATGTTCACCGCGGCTGCGTCTCAGGTAGCCCATCCGCTGAGTCCAATTTTGGCATACTCTTTCACACATATCGGCCGGTATCTCACGAATGAATGCATGGATGTTGGCTTCCAGTGCGTCAATCGAAGCGGGCTTGTCCCTATACACATTAGCCTTGGCATACCCCCACAAAAAATAATCTAATGGTGTCAAATCGCACGATCTAGGCGGCCAATTGACCGGCCCGAAACGTGAAATTAACTGTTCACCAAACTCGCCTCGCAATTGCGCCATTGTTTCGCGTGCTGTGTGGCATGTGGCACCGTCTTGTTGAAACCACATATCATGCAAGTCAAGAACTTCCATTTCGGGCAAAAAAAAGTTTGTTATCATCGCTCGGTAGCGTTCACCATTGACAGTAACGCTGCGATTCGCATCATCTTTGAAGAAATATGGCCCAATAATGCCGCCGGCCCATAAACCGCACCAAACAGTGGCTTTTTCGGGATGCATTGGTAGCTGTTGCAATGCTTCTGGCTGATCTTCACTCCAAATGCGGCAATTTTGCTTATTTACGTACCCATTCAACCAAAAATGAGCCTCATCGCTGAACACAATTTTTCGATAAAAAAGCGGATCCTCGGCCAGCTTTCCAAGAGCCCATTCACCAAAAATTCGGCGTTGTGGTAGGTCGGCTGGCTTTAGTTCTTGCACCAGCTGTATCTTAAAAGGCTTTACGCCCAAATCCTTCCGCAAAATTTTCCACGTAGTGCTATAACAAAGGCCTAACTGCTGGGAACGGCGCCGAATCGACATTTCGCGGTCTTCTGTCACACTAGCTGATACGGCCGCAATATTTTCTTCACTACGCACAGTACGTAAACGTGTTGGTGGTTTAATGTCCAACAAAGTAAATTTGGTGCGAAATTTGGTCACAATCTTCCGAATAGACTGCTCAGGAGGTCGAGAATGCCGATCATAAAATGGAAGCAGCGCGCGATGAACATTTCGAACCGAGCACGAATTTTGATAGTAAAATTCAATAATTTGCAAGCGTTGTTCATTTGTAAGACGATCCATGGTTAAATTGCAAACCAAACTGAAGCTGTTTGACAGTGACACAAGGTACTAAACACACGTCAGTTGTCAAAACCAGTGTTGCCAAGACCAAACCAGCTAAAAAATCACCCTTTATTACCGCCTTTTGAGGCAAAATTTAATTCAGTATTCATATTTGATGATGTGTGATAAACAAAATAATATTCGAGATTATTTCTGTATGGGACGTCATAACTTTGTAGATGGTTTTTATTTATGTCAGTCGTATACACATTGTGATGTGCTTTTTGTCCAAGGCTGAGGTTAGCTCGTCGGATCGCCAAGGTCCTTCCCAAAGAAACACGAACTCTGGGTTTGAGGAATTTCTTACAATCTTTATTTAAACCGAACTATACAATAGAACAATAATTTAATTTTATGATGGATGCGGCTATACTGGTCCTGGTCGTCTGGTGCGGGCAGCGGCTTGGGTTTCTTCGGCGGCTCTGGTGGGCATGGGATAGCCCCGGCGGTCCACGGGATAGTTTTGCGACAATCCCGTCTGTCTGCAGGTCCGTCTTGCGACAGTCCGGCAATCTACAGGTCCGTCTTGCGACAGTCCTGGCACTCGAGGTCCGTCTTGCGACAGTCCCGGCAATCTACAGGTCCGTCTTGCGACAGTCCTGGCACTCGAGGTCCGTCTTGCGACAGTCCCGGCAATCTACAGGTCCGTCTTGCGACAGTCCTGGCACTCGAGGTCCGTCTTGCGACAGTCCCGGCAATCTACAGGTCCGTCTTGCGACAGTCCTGGCACTCGAGGTCCGTCTTGCGACAGTCCCGGCAATCTACAGGTCCGTCTTGCGACAGTCCCGGCAATCTACAGGTCCGTCTTGCGACAGTCCTGGCACTCGAGGTCCGTCTTGCGACAGTCCCGGCAAAATATGCTAGTTTCCTAGCACCCAAAAACGGCGAATAGTATTTAACTATTTCGCGGAACAAAATCAGCGGTACACGGGATTGGTACGGTCAACGGTCTGAATTTTTGCTCCATTTGTTTGTCATTCCACTGGCGTCTTATGTTATTCTTGAGGCCAAGTCGGTGTGAATTCTATTCACGAGTGCAAAAACTATTTTGCCTTGAAATGTGTACCAACGCCTATTGCCAATCTGCTGTTAGAGCGAGAACATGCCTAGTTGGTTGGGCATGGTGAAGGGTGCGCGTTGTTGTAACGATTGCTTCGTTACATTCCCCTTCTTCTTTCTCAGACGAGAACCTTCTCGTCTATTTCTATTGTATATATATATATATATATTTTTTTTTTTTGGTGACTATGATGGCGGTACTGACGGTATGGGCGGTGTGTTCGGCGCAGGCGGTACGGGCGGTGGTATTGGTGGCTTTGACTTCGTAGACGATGTCAGCGGCGTAGACAATGTCGGCTTTGTTGGTGCTGTCGGTACGGGCGGTGCAGCCGGATTCGGCGGTGTAGATGATTTCGGCTTTGTTTGCGCCGTCGGCGGTGTTAGCGGTACTGTTGGTTTCGGCGGTACGGTTGCTGTCGGCTGTATGGTCTGTATTAGCGGTGCAGGCAGTACGTTTTGCGGTGTTGATGCTGTAGACGGCGAAGCTGGGGTCGGCGGTATAGGTGGTGTCGGCGGTTTGGGCGGTACGGGTGGGATCGGCGGTGTTGATGGTGTAGACGGTGTGCTTGGGGTCGGCGGTGTAGATGGTGTCGGCTTTGTTTGTGGTGTCGGCGGTACAATTGGTGTCGGCGGTACAATTGGTGTCGGCGGTGCGGGCGGTACGGTCGGTGTAGGCGGAACGGGTGGGGTTGGCGGTGTTGATGGTGTAGACGGTGTAGCTGGTGTCGGCGGTGTAGGCGGTACGGTCGGTGTAGGCGGTATGGGTGGTTTTATCGGTATGGGCGGGGTTGACGGTGTTACACTGGATGTTTGAGACCTTCTGGCAACAGTTCTCGTCAGCCTTCTGACGGGCGCGTCGGGTGGCATCCAGCAGCTCCATGGCAGGTGTCCTTCCCTAAGTAGGGCACACGAGTTGGTAGCTGGACTTGTGCGTAGAAAATTTCTGTTTGTCAACTTCTGGCCACCTAGCGTTATCTGGATCTTGGCTTTATCTAGCCAGTCCATGCCGAAGATCGCATCCTCGGCCAACGTCTTCACATATGTGAGTTCGCCGGTAAGGGTATGGTTAGCCAATTGAAGCTGCGCCATATAGTGCTCCCTGGTGTTAATAGTGTCTCCGTTGGCAAGTTGGATCCTCTGTCCATGATATCGGACGGGTACCTGCATTCTTCGCAGGGTCTGTCGTACCTTTGGGCCGACAAAAGATTTTGATGCTCCGGTGTCAACTAGGCAATTAAATGTCTGACCATGAATGGTAGTCGGGATAAAATATCGCGGGTCGGTCCTTCTTGTATTCGATATTGCGGCGGCTTGGTCTTGATGGCAATTACAATCCCTCGTTCGTATTCCGTCTTCCCCACAATAGGAGCAAAATAGGCGATACGGTCGTTGACAATTCTGTTGCCGATGGCCTCTTTGCTTGCAGCGCCAACAGTGCGTATCTCGATTGTACGGGACATTTGTTGCCTGTGGTCTGGGCGCTGGGGCAGTGACGGGATTAGTGGGACGGACGCTCCGTTCCTCGCTCTTCACATGTTCGAACTCTTCAGCCAACTCCATAAGTTCGTCTAATGTGGTAAACTCCCTACGTTTAATGTAGAGGCGGTATTCGGGTCGCATACTGTCATATATCCGGTCTATATTATCTTGTATGCTCATCCGGGGATGTTGTCGGATCAGGTATTGGGTGGCTCGAATAAAATCTTTGTCTCTCTCCCTGGGCCCTTGCTTTTTCCTCATAATCTCTTCCTCGAGTTTATGGATATAGCGTGCCGGGAGGAAGTAGCGCAAGAATGCTTGTCGGAATTGCTCCCAATTCTGGAACTCTTCACGGTTAATCCTCAGCCACTCCAGGGCGGTTCCTCGGAAGATCTCGGGGAGCGGGCGTATCATGTAGTCGGCTGGTATGTCATAGCAGCGAGTCAGCTCTTCGATTCGCTCCATGAATTCGAGGGCGTTTCCTGATGAGTCGAATTTTAACCCCCATTTTCGGACCGTGTCCATCACCTCGGCTTCATAGCTCAGGGTTGGCCTAACTCGGTTTGCGGCGGTCGGGGCTGGCTCAGTTACTCGGCTGGAAGATGATGTGGTCGGGCCCCGTGGGTACCTTTCGTACGATGTGGTGGGCATAGGCGGTGGTTGAACGGTGGCGGGGTGAGTGGTAGCTACTGGCATTTCTACGAATTGTGGGGTCTTTACGGTCCCCTCGGTTGGCATGGATTTTTCGTCCTCATCTGAAGACGTGTCCCCATATTCACGGGTAGAAATTTTTGCCTCTAATTCTTCGCAGAGGTTTTGCGTCGACGATCTAGTTCGGGTGGCTTTAAGGTAAGCACTCATCCGGGATCGCAGCTGCTCAACTGTTCCCTCGGTCCTTAACCCTGTCTTCTCCATGACTTCTATTAGTTCTGCCTTTCGGAGTAGGTAGATCCATCCGATGGTCATGTCTCCGGATTGTCCTTCTGGGACGGTTAGCTGGTTTCCCTCGTTCATTTCTCGGTTTCCGTTCGTTGGTCCTCCTTGTCGGTGTTCCAAGGGTTGAATTCCGATTGTTGGTCCTCCTTTGGTTGTCTCTTCTCGGTTGTAATAGTTCTGGGTCTCCTTCTGTTGAGTCCCTGCTCGGGCGCCAATGTGATGTGCTTTTTGTCCAAGGCTGAGGTTAGCTCGTCGGATCGCCAAGGTCCTTCCCAAAGAAACACGAACTCTGGGTTTGAGGAATTTCTTACAATCTTTATTTAAACCGAACTATACAATAGAACAATAATTTAATTTTATGATGGATGCGGCTATACTGGTCCTGGTCGTCTGGTGCGGGCAGCGGCTTGGGTTTCTTCGGCGGCTCTGGTGGGCATGGGATAGCCCCGGCGGTCCACGGGATAGTTTTGCGACAATCCCGTCGGTCTGCAGGTCCGTCTTGCGACAGTCCGGCAATCTACAGGTCCGTCTTGCGACAGTCCTGGCACTCGAGGTCCGTCTTGCGACAGTCCCGGCAATCTACAGGTCCGTCTTGCGACAGTCCTGGCACTCGAGGTCCGTCTTGCGACAGTCCCGGCAATCTACAGGTCCGTCTTGCGACAGTCCTGGCACTCGAGGTCCGTCTTGCGACAGTCCCGGCAATCTACAGGTCCGTCTTGCGACAGTCCTGGCACTCGAGGTCCGTCTTGCGACAGTCCCGGCAATCTACAGGTCCGTCTTGCGACAGTCCCGGCAATCTACAGGTCCGTCTTGCGACAGTCCTGGCACTCGAGGTCCGTCTTGCGACAGTCCCGGCAAAATATGCTAGTTTCCTAGCACCCAAAAACGGCGAATAGTATTTAACTATTTCGCGGAACAAAATCAGCGGTACACGGGATTGGTACGGTCAACGGTCTGAATTTTTGCTCCATTTGTTTGTCATTCCACTGGCGTCTTATGTTATTCTTGAGGCCAAGTCGGTGTGAATTCTATTCACGAGTGCAAAAACTATTTTGCCTTGAAATGTGTACCAACGCCTATTGCCAATCTGCTGTTAGAGCGAGAACATGCCTAGTTGGTTGGGCATGGTGAAGGGTGCGCGTTGTTGTAACGATTGCTTCGTTACAACATATACCAAAGCATTTGATACGCGACAATGCAAACTATATAGTTCTGTTTAAGCAAGATGATCTTAATTTTAAACACATATACAATGATCATATAAACTCCGATATGTCATTAAATCAATTCAAAGTATTGTGTGAAGTATTGTGTGCTAATTGTTGGAAGGACACATATATGGGTTTTTGGTTATCAATAAAGATTGTAGTGCCGATAAGGGGCGGAATAATAGGTCTTTTAAAGAAATTGTGGTCTTATAAAGATGTTCAGTTATGAAACATCTGTCTACATGAACTGAACACATCTGCTTTAAAACAACCCTGTATAAAACTATCCTCTGTTATTGAACAGAACTGTATTACAAACTGCTTTATTTTGAACTGACCTATTTGAAGCCTGTTTTGTATACAATAATATGAATATCGATGAAATTTTACTCAAAGACCTCATAAAAACTAAAAAAGCTTTGAGGAGAAAATATATGACTCTCAAAAATGGAAGAATTATAAAGGAAACCGAGTTTGAAAATACTTTTAAACCAATTGTTTACAATAAATACGTCACTTCGACAAAATACACTTCCGCAAGTAAAAGACAAGAAATACGCAACCTCGCACAAAACCTCTGGGCCGTCGGAAAAGCCGCCTCAGCTAAAACCACCAATGCGACCGGTGACCTAAATTTGCCATCAGCAAGTTTTCTTTCCTTTACTTGCGTTTAGCATAAGCAATTTTTAATTACCCAATATCAAATATTGATGTCTAAACAATACTGTGTGTATAAATAGTCGGGTTTTTCAATTAATAAAGCGAGTTCATATTCTACATCCAAAGTGGAACTTCGAAATTGATACAAAGAGTATTTAATTTTAAAAAAGTGGTCCTTCGAGTATAGTTAAGTAATAGTTTAAACACAATATAGGTAAAAGTTTACCTTCGCGTACCAAAGTAAAAGTTTACTTTAACAAAAACAAACATATTGAAGCTGAAGTTCGAAAGTTCGTACCCCGGAAACGCTTGCAAGGCAGTACGGCAAGGCAAAGAGCCTTTGGACTTCTATCGCGGCAAACTACGCCACAATGATGAACCTAAGCGGATCAACCGCTGCCGCCTTTCTGCCAAAATACGAGGCAGCTAAACCCATCTACATAAAAATTCAAGAATTCTTAATAAAGAATTGCCCGAGGTAATAGAGGAGGAGAAAAAAGCAGAAGAAGCAGACTATAAAGAAAATCCAGCCCGTCCTGAAACCAGTCAGACTCCCGCTGAAGATCCACAGCCTAGGCGTCAGCATACCCCACAGCAAGAGAACACCAGTAATTGTACACGAACATCGCAGAAACAAGCAAACCCCGAGGAACAAACTACCCAGACTTTTGCGACCCCAGACCACCCCACGTATACATTTGTGCAAGGGGTTTGGTTCGTCCTAAATACCTCCCTCAGCCCACAATCACAGCCACAACAGCAGTCATCCGAAGCGTTACTACATGCTTTAGCACAACTAACGCTTAATCGCGAGCAAAAGTCGCAGGCCGAAGGATCAAATACCGACCGGATGGGTATCAAAATCCCGGAAGTTTGTCTCCGTGAGTATAGTGGTGACATAACAAAATACCGTGAATTCAAGGAACAATTTAATTCACTGGTCATAAGAAGTCGGGCGTCAAACATCGATAGCTTTTCTTTGCTCAAATCAAAGCTAACGGGGAAAGCACTGGAGGCGATTAACGATCTAAACATGACGGGGGACAACTATCCTATAGCCTGGTCACTTTTGGATCGAACGTTTGATAACCCGAGGCACCTGGCAAAAGTAGAATTGGAGGCTTTGTTAGTTCTACCACAACGGCCTACGGTCCCAGGTGATCTCGAATCGATCATTGCTTACTTACACCACACCAAAGGGCGAGTCGCCAATCTGAGAAAGAATGAAGTAAATGGAGAACAAATCATGGCTTACCTCATTCTACGAGGTTTGGACCCCATCACCCGTGGAAGGCTAGAAGATAGCGTCAACTCCAACACTAAACTCCCGACATTGAACGAAATTGAGGACTTTCTATTCAGGGAATACCAGCACCATTTAACCCAAGATGATCGCCATAGGCCACACAAGAAGGAGTCCCGTATCGCGTACACCAAAACACATGCCACCGTCCAACCACACCAACCAAAAAAGTGTTTTATCTGTACTGAACAACATCAAGTTATGGATTGTCCAAAGTTCCTGGTCCCCAAAATCGGGAAACTTTATTACAAAATCTGCATATATTGCGCGAGGCACCCTTTCAACTATCATTCTCCTTGCAGATCACGACAGTTTTTAAAATGTGAAATCTGTCACGAATCTCACATTACGGCAATGCACCCTCTACCCACTACGAGTCTAGCTGAACCGCAAGCATCAAGCGGCACTTACCTATGCCAAAATCAGTCGGAAGCATCATCTAATGTGATCCTTCCTACAGCCATCGCAACACTCTTGGTAAACAATGAAACCGCTCCTATTCGCTGCTTACTAGATCAGAGCAGACAAGCCAATTATAAAGGGTGATTTTTTAAGAGGTTTAGAACTTTTTTTAAAAAAAAAACACAAAAAATTCGAAAAAATGAATGAAATATTTATTTGAATCGATAGTTTGAACCTTGCATTTTAATGTTTAAAGATAATTTCATGCAAATGTTCACCGCGGCTGCGTCTCAGGTAGCCCATCCGCTGAGTCCAATTTTGGCATACTCTTTCACACATATCGGCCGGTATCTCACGAATGAATGCATGGATGTTGGCTTCCAGTGCGTCAATCGAAGCGGGCTTGTCCCTATACACATTAGCCTTGGCATACCCCCACAAAAAATAATCTAATGGTGTCAAATCGCACGATCTAGGCGGCCAATTGACCGGCCCGAAACGTGAAATTAACTGTTCACCAAACTCGCCTCGCAATTGCGCCATTGTTTCGCGTGCTGTGTGGCATGTGGCACCGTCTTGTTGAAACCACATATCATGCAAGTCAAGAACTTCCATTTCGGGCAAAAAAAAGTTTGTTATCATCGCTCGGTAGCGTTCACCATTGACAGTAACGCTGCGATTCGCATCATCTTTGAAGAAATATGGCCCAATAATGCCGCCGGCCCATAAACCGCACCAAACAGTGGCTTTTTCGGGATGCATTGGTAGCTGTTGCAATGCTTCTGGCTGATCTTCACTCCAAATGCGGCAATTTTGCTTATTTACGTACCCATTCAACCAAAAATGAGCCTCATCGCTGAACACAATTTTTCGATAAAAAAGCGGATCCTCGGCCAGCTTTCCAAGAGCCCATTCACCAAAAATTCGGCGTTGTGGTAGGTCGGCTGGCTTTAGTTCTTGCACCAGCTGTATCTTAAAAGGCTTTACGCCCAAATCCTTCCGCAAAATTTTCCACGTAGTGCTGTAACAAAGGCCTAACTGCTGGGAACGGCGCCGAATCGACATTTCGCGGTCTTCTGTCACACTAGCTGATACGGCCGCAATATTTTCTTCACTACGCACAGTACGTAAACGTGTTGGTGGTTTAATGTCCAACAAAGTAAATTTGGTGCGAAATTTGGTCACAATCTTCCGAATAGACTGCTCAGAAGGTCGAGAATGCCGATCATAAAATGAAAGCAGCGCGCGATGAACATTTCGAACCGAGCACGAATTTTGATAGTAAAATTCAATAATTTTCAAGCGTTGTTCATTTGTAAGACGATCCATGGTTAAATTGCAAACCAAACTGAAGCTGTTTGACAGTGACACAAGGTACTAAACACACGTCAGCTGTCAAAACCAGTGTTGCCAAAACCAAACCAGCTAAAAAATCACCCTTTATATCCGAAGATTTGGTCCAGAAATTACGGTTACAAAAAACACGAACACTCGTCAAAGTCATCGGAGTAGGTGGAGAGATAGGAACAGTCCATTCCATTGCTAGCCTCAAACTAAAGCTCGATCATCCTGAACTGGCATTTATAAATATAAAAGCACTCGTTGTCAAACGGGTTACTGGATCACTTCCCAGCATGGCCAGTCACATCCCTTGGATGACCACACTTAACAAGCCTATAACTAGGTGGACCGGTATACTCTACAGTATTACGTCCTGGACTGGAAAAGAAGGATGGACTGTTGCTACAAAATACTTATCTCGGCGGATGGATTGTATCTGGAGACCCGGGAAGCGGTATTGGAAACCAAACGTCAGTCTACACAACGCTTTCAGAGTTCGAAGCCAATTTAATGGATTTTTGGGATATTCCCGCCAACAAAGCAAACATGGACGATAACGATAATTTGTATTGCGAAAAACTATTCATGGAGAAACACTCCCGAACCAAAGACGGTCGGTATATCGTCCCCATCCCTTGGAAAGTGGACGCTCCTGCACTAGGTAACTCGTTTAGAATGGCTGTAAAATTCTACATGGGTCAAGAAAATCGCTGGGAGAAAAATGAAACCCACAAGAAGATGTCAAATGATTTTATGGAAGAGTATTTAGCATCTCATCATATGTCCCCGGTTCCAGCTGAACGACAGCGAGACGAAACCGGAAACGCTGACTACCTTCCTTATATGAGCATTATTCGCAAGGACGCAATTACAACAAAGTTAAGGAACGCCTTTAACGCCAGCGCACCCTCAAGCAACGGAGTCTCTCTAAATCAGCTTATCCACCCAGGTAGTGTTGGGTGGGACACGTCTTTTTTATGAGTTTGTATGAGGTACTCATTTTGGATTGTGAGGTGGTACAATGTCCCACCCCAAATGAGGTGTTGCTCTTAATTTCATTTCTCATCAAATGAGTTGCAATGCTGTATTTCACCTCATTATGAGGTGTGTGGCTGAAATAATAGATTGTACCATGGTAAGAGAGAACGAGGCATCAGGGTGTGAAATGTTACAATACTCACAACACACAAAGTCATTCATTGGAACTTTGAAGTGCATGGCTGTGTTGTCTTAAGTGAACTCTCAATGTCCCAATCTCAACTGAAATATCCAAATGAGCAGCATGCTCTCCTCAATTGAGACGTTATGGATAATATGGAAATGGAACTAATGGTTAAGTTGGCTTTGCATTCTCCTCAAAAGTTATTCAGTTCACAGTTCACACCACCCCATACTTCTTAAAGAGAAGTTCATTCGAATACGAGTGTATAGGCTTACATTTCAATTCCGTTCTATCTCTTTCACCTAAACAAAACACAAGATGTGTGTGCTCGAAATCGCTGTATGGTGGATAATGTGAAGGTTTCTGTAAAGTACGTAGACGGGTGGTGGAAATGAGTAATTTTCAGTTCACTACATAAGAGATAAGAGGTGCTTGGTTGTATTATTTTGAAATTGTGTTTTGTGCTCTTCGCCGTGACATATTTGAGAGGTGGTACAAATATTCACTTTGAGGTATTGGGACATTTTGATCGGTTGTATGGGACATTTGTATTGCCTCATATATGAGTAACCCAACGCTACACCCAGGGCCTAAATTGCAAGCCCACATTTTCGATATTATTCATCAAAATCGACAATATGAAATCATATTCACCTCTAGGCCTCTAGGGGAATACTATTTACATACCGTGACATACGGGGTCGACTGTGCACCATGGCAAGCCATACGAACGTTCCGCCAGATCGCTGAAGATAACGCCCCAGTTGAGGAGACTATAGACATCACAAAAAACTCTATCTACATGGATGATTTGGTTCACGGAGCCGATAGCGTTGAACAATGCCAAAAGCAAATCGATAAGATAGCCGCAACATTGGAGGCCGGGAAGCTGTCTTTGACAAAGTGGTCATCAAATAAGCTAGAAGTCCTTAATAACGATACCAAAAAACTCAGCGCCTACAAAGCAGACTCCGATCCAACAATGAAGATTCTGGGGTTAAATTACAACCAAATAGAGGATGTGTACTTTTTCCAAACCTCCAATCCAGACAAAATCGAGTTCACCAAGAGAGGCTTGTTATCCGTAGCCGCATCACTTTACGATCCCATGGGTTGGATCCTCCGAGTAATTATGCTTCTCCGAATAATGATCCAGGAATTGTGGATGCTTAAGTACGACTGGGATGATCTGATAGATGAAAAACTGCAAATGAAGTTCCGCAAGACATTAGGAACATTTTCATATCTCAATGACATCAAAATACCGCGCTGGATCGGGGGAAATACACTTCCATTCAACTTATCGGATTTGCGATGCCTCGGGAGACGGATACGCAGCAGTAATTTACAGCCGAATAAAAACGAGTGTAAAAACCGGGAACGGATCAACCTACACCATCCGCCTCCTTGCCGCCAGAGGTCGTGTCACTCCACTTAAGACTAGAGCAAACAAAGAAAGCAAATTATGCACGATCCCTAAGATGGAACTTGAAGGAATCGTGCTCCTCACGGAACTTTACAGTAAGGTGAGAAGTCAGCTTCACTCTCCCAATATCACTCTCATCGCGTATACCGACAGTGAAGTTGCCCTCGGCTGGGTGCGAAATAATAACGAAATCAACAGCAAATTTGTAAAAACAAGAGTCAACAAAATTCGAAAAATCATCAATCCGGTGGATCTCCACTACATCAAATCTGCTGAAAATCCGGCAGATCCAGCGTCACGCGAACTTACACCATGCAACTTAGCCAACTGCCAGCTCTGGTTCACAGGCCCAGCTTGGTTAATACACGATCAGTTACCGCTAACCCCTGTCAAGGGAACAGGGTCCACCATAAATCATGCCACCAGAAACGAGCCAGAGGAAGACAATTTCATCGAAAGGTTTTCCGGACTTAGCCGTTTACTGCGAGTCATCGCCCATTGGCTTCGATGGGCTAGTAAAAAGGAGACACGGCCAACCGGCCCACTAACCTCGGAAGAAATATCCAACGCTAAAGCGAGAATCTTCCGATTTCAGCAGCACCAAATCTTTGGAACCGAAATAGCACACCTCAAAAAATCGAGATCTGTTCCAAAAAGAAGCTGGATAAGCGGTTTAATGCCAATTTTTGGTTCCGATGAAATTCTTCGCGCAGGGGGAAGGATCTCCCTTGCCAACTTACCAGAGAGCCAACGGCATCCAATCATATTAACCAAATGCCACTTAGTCGATTTGATTATCCGTCAGATTCACCAGGAGTACCTCCACCATCTACAGAAAAGAAACAAATGGAAGTTTCCCACCCGAACGCTCGTTATAGGAGATTTAGTATTACTCCAAGAACCTGCATTACTCCTGCAGACTGGAAAATGGGTCGGATCATTGAATGTTATCCGGATGATTCGGGGAATGTTCGCAGGGTCGATGTGAAAACAACAAAGCGGGAAGTCGTGCATCGCGCCACAAATCGTTTGGTTCCACTCTTCCCAGATGGAGCCCAAGACGAGCCAGCTTTACGCAGAAGTAACCGAAAGCAAAGAAGCTTCGGTTAAACTATTCAACTTGGAGTTTTCCGTTGAAACTTCTCTGAATATCACCTCCGATCTACGTTCTACGCATAGGCTATCAAGCCGTGGAGAATAACCGTTTAGAGCAGCAAATCGTCCAGCTGAACGGTAAAATACGTAAGGTGTCCTACCTCATGACTAACATCACCGATTTAGAATTCAAAGCTGTGGACACGCAACTGGATGAACTGATCGAGCAACAGCAGCAGCTTCGTATTCAAGAACAGATCAATTCCTACTCTGCAAGCATCCAGTTACTTATAACTTGCGCAAAACATACTTAGGTAAATACTTCTTCGTAGACCTCAGTGACTTGTCCCTCACAGACACACGCTGCATCAGCAAATTTATTACCAAGACCAAATGGCTGCAATGATCACTCTTACTTTTTCGGTATCAGAAGTTGATCCCATTAGCCCCTATTTAGTCGGATTGTTTATGGATTGCAACAGAGGGGAAACTGTTTCGGTTACCCCTCGTTGTTTATCCGAAACAACCCGTCACTCGGTCAGACCCAATCTGTTACCAATCTGTGACACCTCACAATTTGCGCAGTAGTCAGAACGATTGATCCAATCACCTCTACTACTACGCCTCGCCCCATCGGCCCTTTCCGAGCAGTTACCAGAGGACTCAGGCGAGGGTCCAACCGTTACGGTTACCACCCGCCTATCTGAAGGCTAACTATCGACAGGTCACCTCCTCCTCGACCAACCTTACCAAGGGCCCCCCCCCCCCCCCCCCATGTGGTACCACAAAGGACCTATATTTACTTTGGTCTAAGTGAGTCTCTTTTGACAGCCACCTTACCTAACCTAACCTAACCATCCGTCAAGAAATGGTTGTTGTGACATTTAGCATCCCTCTAGTTCAACCAAAGATGTTCTCCAAATATGTCTTTATCAGTGTCCCAACAATTGAATCCCAATTTATTCTGCTAAACAATGACGACTCTGTGCAACAAATTGTAATTAGTTCGGATAATGAGACATTTTTTGAGCCAGATCAGGCCATTGCTCTTGGCAACGGGATCTACGAAAAGGTTGAAGAAAACCATTTGAATGAATGCTGGAAAGAACTACTTCAAATCTCAACATCCGACTCACTCTTGGGAGCCTGCAACTTAACCACGGTAGACGCAGAATTTGATAAGATTTATCATGTTCAGAGAGACCTTCCAATTATCTTGAGACAAAGCGCCAATGAAGTTAATTTGGTGTGTAACGACTCCCTTACACCGCTCCTGACTATTGTAAATCTGGTAAAATTCCCAGGTTGCAAAATTTCCAGCGAACGGTTTAAAGCAATCTCTCCAATCGAGGAAATCGAAAAAATAAACACAGAAATCAAGGCGTTTCCAATGAGAGACCCCATGGTCCCACCTAGCATCTCAATAAACACGAAGCAGCCTGCTGATCCACGCATCGCCCTTCTCAAAACACAACTTTCCAGTGAGCTTGACCATAATGACTGGATCCTGCAGGAACATCAGTACTGGTTTTCGGCGGAGCATTATGTACCATAGTTCTAATCACGCTCATTTCAACTATTGTCATACGACGACAGCTCCTAAAGATCCGATTACGAACTATCAACGATAGTTACCTCAGCGAAGAAGATAAAATACCTGGAAGCTGGGTCCGTGCACATATCACAACTTGCGATTGACCATTTCATCCCAACTGCAATATCACAGCTTAATCACCTTCCTCAGCGGGAATTTTGTTTACAATAAATACGTCACTTCGACAAAATACACTTCCGCAAGTAAAAGACAAGAAATACGCAACCTCGCACAAAACCTCTGGGCCTTCGGGAAAGCCGCCTCAGCTAAAACCACCAATGCGACCGGTGACCTAAATTTTGCCATCAGCAAGTTTTCTTTTCTTTACTTGCGTTTAGCATAACCAATTTTTAATTACCCAATATCAAATATTGATGTCTAAACAATACTGTGTGTATAAATAGTCGGGTTTTTCAATTAATAAAGCGAGTTCATATTCTACATCCAAAGTGGAACTTCGAAATTGATACAAAGAGTATTTAATTTTAAACACCAATAGTTGAACCTCTAAAGGAAATCGTGAAAAATGTTAAAAATGACATAGCGGATAAAAGAGTAAAACGTAAAAGACGACGATTAAAAAATTTTGAGTTCCCATCATTGCCGGAATCAATTCTAGCAACTGCACATCTACACCCACGGATAAAGATGTTTCATTTAGAACACCCACACATTTCGAAACGGATACCGATAGTATTGATCTAACTTGCATATGAGAAACCATGATAGCAGCACTCAAATTAAAGGCAATAAAGGGCAAAAGTATAAACACATTATTCATCCGCTAATTCAAGATCTCTCACAACGTAAAATTGGCAAAGCATATAGTAATTCATCTGATATGATCTACTCTAGTAGTCCCATCGATTACGTCTATTGGGATAACCCTAACGAACTGGTTGATAGATTAAGACTTTTAAGTGCATCCCAAGGGGCTGGCAATAATAATCTCCAAAATGAAATTAACTCAATTGTTGAAGAGCTTCGCGAATCAAACATCATATACTAACATTAACAAAATGAACGTCGACAAGTTCGGAAGGAGTTCCAATTCTTTGCAAGGTTCAATAACTGGTCCTCCAGGAACTCCTGGAGACGGATTTAAGCTATTACCTACCGGTGACTTTGACATAAATGGAAAATGTTTCAACAATGTTGTTGCTACACCCCACCAAGCGGTCAACAAGGAATATGTAGATAATAGTATAGACTGTAAACAAAACACTTTTTATTCTCCAAAAACTATGGATAATTGTACTAACACTCTAATGGAAATGATAAAAAGTGACACAACAAGGAGTTTAACCCTTCACCTAAATGGTTACATTGATGGCAAGCAAAATGCTTTGAAGAATATAAAGGAACCCATCGATTTTGCTGATGCAACCACAAAACAGTATGTCGACAATCATATGCGTGTAACACTTAAACATAGCAATACAAAATTGCGCACATGCATTGATGAACAAAATATTAACACTCTTGAATCGCTAAATAAGTTTCGAAACTATTTCCTCGATATACTCGAAAAATTTAAAGAGGGCACTGAAAAGAAACTCCAAGATAACAACTCAGAATCTAGAAAAGAAAAATTACAATTTCCACCATTTTAAACAACCTATATCAGTACTCGATTGCAAGTTCATTGGAAATGATGTCTAACATAAATACTTGTTCAATTCGATCAGATTAAAGAATTTTTGAAGGCTTATCAACACACTTTACTAGAGGAACACTACCATGAGATTATAGGCAATATCTCTTTTCTGAGGAACTATGAAAATTTATCCTGCACAATATCTGCTCATGGTAGCCATTTTATCAACTGTCAGTGGTCCTCAAATTTATGCAAAGAAGGACCAGATACATGTGCGTGCTATATGATTGAAAATAAAATGATTAGAATAAAGAAATTAATATCACTGTATCACTGTAATAAATAAAAAAATAAAAAAAAATAAAAAAAATGTTTCATTTGTTCTCCTCTGTTCAACAATCCAAATGCAGAGTTAATTATAGATTTGCTCTTCATTCATTCTTTGCTACGATGAGCAAACGAGATGTACAAGCCGGCACGAAGAAGTTTTAATTGACGTCGAGTTATGACTTGTGGCAAGCAGACTTGGTAGAAATGATACCTTACAGTAATCATAATAATGGATATAACTACATATTGATTGTGATTGATACTTTTTCGAAGCATGCGTGGGCCGTTCCTTTGAAAAATAAGACGTCTTCAAGGGAGAAAAAGAAGATATTTAACATTTCTCATAGAATACCGAAAAATCTGCAAACTGATGATGGCCAGGAATTTTTTAATAAAATCTTCCACAATTTGAATTACTCATTATTCAACGTTCAGTATCTTAAAAGCATCAATTGTTGAACGAAGAAGAAGATGGAGAATATGTGGAAAGAATTTAGTTTTAATGGCAACCACAAATGGATATCTATTTTAAAAGACTTGGTAAATGCTTACAACCACTCTAAGCATAGAACAATAAAAATGTGAATAGGAAAAATGCTCAGGATCTGTTATCAACTGTGTTCGAATTAAATACGCACCCAAGGGAAAATTCAAAGTAGCAATGTTCGAATTAGTAAGTTTAAACATGTTTTCGAGAAAGGTTACACACCCAACTGGACAACAGAATTATTCACAATAAGAAAAGTGAACCTTACAAATCCGGTTACTTACCTCCTTCAAGACTATCAAGATCAGCCTATAAGTGGTGCCTTTTATGACCATTTCGCTTTTGCAACTATATTCAATACAATTTGCAATACTCTCCTTATAGGCTTTACAGTAAGTCTGAACTTTACTATATGCTCTTTGAAACGTCTCTTCGAGCGCTGAGTTGAATCACCCTTTTTTACTACAGATGTATGTAAATCAATCTCTTTAGTTCTACTCTCATAAAACATTGGTTAATTTTTGCGGCATATGCATGTACATAAATGGATTAGATAGTCGAAATGTTTACTTTAAAACAACAACAATTTCGCTTGGTCCTCTTAATCTATACTTTACTGCTTAGGATATTAACATGTTTTCACAACTGCTATAAAGATTGATTGAACGTTCTTATAGGGCAGAAACATCATGACTTTATTATCTATACATAAGAGAAGATTGATTTTTTTCTGCATGTCCTTGTGGAATGGATCTTGATACTTTTTTAATTCTCTTATCTGCAAAATTTTGTTTACCTTGACCATGTTTTGCTTAACCAAGATTTTGATTCATCGCATACATACAAGTTTTATTGTGATCATGATTTCTCGCATACACACACTCTACTGTTAATTCGCTTACTATATTATTTGGCCTTGGTTTTTCGCAGACATACAGACTCTACTCTTAATCTGCTTATCATATTATTGGCCTTAATTTCTCGCATACATATTATTTGGCCTTGATTTAACGCATACATACATAAAAACACACATACACACACAATAACCTTAATTGACCTTGAATGATGACTCATTTCCTGGTCCAGGAATCACATAGCTTAACTACTCATGTCCGTCTGCCTGTCTGTCTGTCTGTCTGTCTGTTGAAAGCACGATAGCGCCCAAAGGAATCGATATAGGCGAATGAAATTTGGTGATAGGACTTCTTTTTATCGTCGTCGTGTTGACCTGTACCTATACCTGTTCAATCTAATTATGTACTACATAAATTAAATTAAAATTTAGCATGACTTGTATATGTGTTCGATGTAGACTACCAAATTCCAAAGTCGTATGGCCACTGTTCCAATCCCGAATTTAATTTCAAGTAGCTTAAATTTCATGTCCGTAGGCAAATAATTCATTACTGTTTTATTTAGAGAAGGACTAACTTTGACAGTAACTCTACCGAGTTTGATGTGCTGTCCGATTCCATAACAAGAATTGTTTCCCTGTACCCCCATTCTGAAATCGTCATTGCGGGTGATTTCAATATACACAATTCTAATTGGAATTTATGTACAGATCTTTTCAGAGTTAAATCAATTAACTAAGCTTGTAAATGAGCCAACACGTGTACCTGAAATTGACGGTCAAAATGTCAACAGACTGGACTTGTTTCTTATCTCCCACCCTAATAAATACTCTATTGAAGTGGTATCGCCTCTAGGCTCGTCTGATCACTGCACTATATCAGTTAATTTCTCGTACTCCGACCACAAAGTTAAAAAAAAGCTCCGAAAGCACCGTATGGCAATACGAGAAAGCCAACTGGGGCTTAACAACTTCTTTAGGAGTCGGTCGTTATGCTTCCTCGATAACGACGTGGATGCCGTTGCTGATATGGTATCTAATGTAATCACCTTAGGTATGAAATCCTTTATTCCTAATAGGATAAAGAGTTTCGTACCAAAAGAAAACGCGTGGTACGACTCGAGCTGTAAACAGGCTATTAGTTTAAGGGAGTTAAGTTTTCTGAGGAAAACCTAAAAAAGTTTTAACGAGCCAGAAAAAAAAACTTGTCAAGTTCCACTATGACCAAAAGTTGAGGCAAAAAATACTAAAATGTCCCAAAGGTAGTAACAACTTTTGGTCATTTGTTAAAAACATAAAGAATTCGGCCTCCTCATCAACCCCAACGCTCATTTACGACACACCAGTCCTCAGCTCCTTAGATAAAGCCAATCTGTTAGCAATCTATACTTATTTTGTTATCCTTTTTAAAGCATAAAGTTAGAGGTTTAATGATTTTCGCATAATCACTTATAAACTTTCTATAGTATCCTGTTAAACCGAGGAAACTTTGAATTTCTTTTACATTTTTTGGTATAGGGAAATTCAATTTTTTCGGATTTGGTTTTATACCATTTGATGTTACTTCATGACCTAAAAATTATATTTCCTTACGTAGAAATTCAGATTTGTTTAATGATACTTTAAGTTTTACATTCTTTAGTGTCATTAGAATTTTATGAAGTGAATCCATGTGTTCTTGAAAGCTTGAGTAAAATATTATAATGTCGTCTAAATAGACATAGCATATTTTTCCTATAAATTCTTTCAGAACTTCATTCATGAGTCTCTGAAAAGTTTCGGGTGTATTTTTTAATCCGAATGGCATTCGTACAAACTCATAGTGTCCAGTTAATGTACTAAAAGCTGTTTTTTCTCTATCCCTAGCTTCTACTTCTATTTGATAGAACCCTTTTGTAAGATCTAGTGTAGTGAAATACACTGCATGTCCTAGTTTATCTAATATTGAGTCTATGTTTGGGATAGGATATTTATCTTCTTTAGTTACGTTATTCAACGCCATTGCTTATGACCTGCGTTATCCTCCTTTTTAGGTACCACCCAAATTGGAGCGTATAGGGTGAAGTGGAATGCATTTTGAATTTTGAATTTTCGATTCAAGCATTTCCTTTATTTGCTTATCTACTTCTTTCTTGTGGATTTCGGGATATCTATATATCCTCGTGTATATTGGAGAACTATCTTCTGTAGGGATATTGTGTTTTACGTGGTTAGTAAAAGACAAATCGTCACCTTTTCTATAAAATGCTCCATCGAATTCTTTTATTGCTTTAACCAAATTTTGTTTTTCTTCTATATTTAAATGCTCCGTTCTTAGGTCTTTAATTATTGTATTGTTAATAATAATGGAGTCCATAGGAACAATTTAATTGAAATAGTTGATAGTATTTTCATATTCTTTTTCTTCTTTTCGTTGAAGGACAAAGGTATGATTTTGTCATTCAGTCTCAATGTTTTTTTCTTATAATTTATTTCTCCATCGTTTGGAATCAATATGTTGTTTCCAATAATTCCATAATACTCTTCACTGAAAGTATATACTTGGAATTCACAATTCTATTTAAATGATAGTGCAAATATTGTTTTTGGGATTTTTACGTCTTTTGTGACTACTATTGGGTTATTGCCTGCTGTGCATATTGTCATAGGTTTGAAACGCCATTTAGTATATTCTATTGGTAAATCTTCCTCACGCAAAAGACTATTGTTGCTCATGTGTCAATAAGTAGCCTTATATTTTTATTTCCTTTTCCTAATTTAATATAGGGAAGTGATGTTCCGAGGCTGAATGCCGAAAATTTGCTTCACTTTCTATATTTTCTTGTACATTATTTCTTTCAACATAATTAGCTTTAGGTACACGTCTCATTTGAGATGATGAAGGATCTATACCAATAGGCTCAAACCTTTGAGGATATTGTCTATAATTATTATTATGATTATTGTTATTATAATTATCATAAGGGCGTCGTTGTTGGCTATTATTTGGAATGTATTGCTTTGGTTGCCAATTTTTATTTTTATTAATATTTCTGTTGCTTGGTATAAAATTATTTTCTCTACTGTTACAGTTGTGGCGATCGCCTTGTAACAATTCCCCATCGTCTGTTTGCTAAAAATACTGTTGACGTCGTGCTTGACGTGCTATAAGTTATTTGCCGTGCACTGATGGTAATGACTTAAGCCGCTGTGCAAAAATTAGACTTAACCTTACACCACACTTTATCTCCCAAACGCGCGCCAAACCGCAGATATATAGGTTGTGTAAACCGAGTGGGCGGGCTTTTTTTTTGTGGCTACTGAACTGGAAAGAGTAGTGCATTTTCGGCACAGAAAATTTGTGTTTCCAAAATCTAAATTTGCCACAAGAAAAGAATCCTTTTAATTCCCGCCTTCAGTTGCCGCGATTACGTTTTAATTCGCCAAGCGTCCTCGAAAATTAGAACATATATGTTAATTAAGCGAGCTTGGACGAATTAATAAAAGTGCATATTTTTTTATTATATTTCCATATTAATTGGAGGCGGATTTAAATCCTAAAATTGGACACGAAAGTCAAACATTTTAAAGCACCTGCGTCGCTCAAGAGCACCCGTTCGACACACAATTATTCAACTATTATTTGCTGCATCCCGGATCCTTCATTTACCCAATTTCTGCATAGGAAGAAACAAGTGAAAGCTTGTTCCAGACATCCTAACGTCATATAATTTAGTGATGAATAATTTTTTTTTTTGTTAATAAATATAATCATTAGATTGTAAATGAGAGTTAAATAGGTAGTATATAGTATTGTACGCATGAATTCGAGGTAAGAAGCGCCAAACGATTCAATTATATTGCTCCCATCATAATTTAAAATTTTCCCAACAGTAGCTAAATATCAGCAAAGAACCACAGAACCGATGTGCGCACAACGACTCTGGAGGAAACATCAATAAAAAGCGATCAACGTAATCATCATTCATCGATAAAAGTTGCAGCAACTCCATATAACAAACAGCAACAGTAAAATCGTAAGTCCTCTGGCATTTCTATTTTTACCAATCATGCATTTCGTTAAGACATAAAGTGATTCATAATTAACCTAAGAATTTGATATCGGATACAAGTGCCTTCGGCACAAAGTACATGGTTATACCATTCACAATAGCTCTCTGTTACATATTCACTAAATTATTTGAATGATTTTAAATACGCTAATAGCTAGTATAAGATTAAAAGTTACCTACCTAAGATCACAGATTTAAATTAATATTGCTAAAATAATCGCTAAATACTTACATCTAAACTAAACTCTATTATGCCCATATAAATGATACTTAACCTAAGAACATTTCGAACAAAATACCTAAATTATCAATTGAACGAAGAGTGATAAGAATGTTCTATATTGTTTCATAACGCACTTGATGAGACATATACAATATACATAAATAGACACTGCTTGTTACGATAGCAAGAACTTTATTTTACTTTATTTTGTTTACAAGGTGGACTGTATCGTTTGTGTTTCCGCTCTGAGGATCCGTAGTCGAGTGACTGCCCACCGAAGTGCCATGTCCCTCGTCGATTTGGTTTGTTGCTATGAAAACGTCTGTGCTGGTCGTCGGTCGCAACCACCGCTACCCTGCCAGTGTTATTGTTGTTGGCTTCGCTCCCGTGTGCTGGTTGTCGGTCGCAACCACCGCTACCCAGCCCGTCTTTTTGTTGTTGCATTGCTCTCGTGTGTGCTGGTTGTCGGTCGCAACTACCGCTGCTCAGCCCGTGTTGTTGTTCATCGCTGGTGCTGCATCTGCTCTAGTCGAACGATGGAATTTTCCATCGGTCAGCTGCTGTTGGTAGAAAAAATGCTCGCTGGTACGTGATCATGTAATTCTGTGAATGCCTTATGTTGTTGTAGACATTTCGTTGCTGCAGTGTGTTTAAGTATTCGGCTTGCCATCTCTTCCAGAAGTGCTGCTGGATCTGGTTGATGATGTTCCATAGCTTGAGGCGGTTTTGAGGTACTTGGCTGACATCTGTTGCCAGTGGCTGCACGATCTGCTCCCCTATCAGGAAGTGACCCGGGGTGAGCGCGCACAGGTCGTCCGGGTCATCGGATAACGCGCTGAGTGGTCTCGAGTTGAGACACGCCTCGATGAGTACTAGTGTGGTGGCCCAGGTTTCGAAGGCCAATATCTGCTTGCCCATGATTCTTCGCAGGTGATGTTTGAGTGATTTCACTCCGGCCTCCCAGATTTCGCCCTGGTGGGGGGCTCCCTCTCGTTTTTGATGCCACCAAGGTGCACTTGGTATCGCCGTTGCTCGATGTTGACCGTAAGTATACCACCGCCGCATATACTCGTTCGGATGCGTCAGCGAATCCATGTAGTTCCAATTTGCTCGTGCTCTCGCTGCCTAGCCATCTGGGGACTCGAACCGACGGTAGATGGTTGAGTTGCTGGCGGAAAACTTCCCATTTTGATGCATGCATTGTGGGTATTTGTTCCTCCCACTGTACTCCAGATCGCCACAGGTCTTGGATGGCGATCTTCGCGCTTATTATTACGGGTGCGAGGTAACCATTCGGGTCATACAGCCTTGCAGCTGCACTTACGATTTTGCGCTTCGTGGTTCTGCTCTCCGCTTCGACCATCTGCACCTTGAAGCGTATTTCATCCGTTAAGGAGTTCCATACCAGACCCAGTATCGAAGTCCCGGTCTCTTCAGGGAAAATATGCTCCGTGCTTTGGTTTCCTGTGCCCGTAAAAACTGTTCGCACTTGCTCGCTCGTTGAGGTGAACTTGTCTAGTTCGAAACAGCCCTTGCCCAGTGACTTTGCTATGGACTGGGTCAGCTCAACCGCCGCTTGCTCTGAATCCGCTCCAGTAAGCATATCGTCCATGTAGAAATTCTTGGTTATGGCTTCGAATGCTTGGGGATACGCCTCCTGATTGTCCGATGCACATTGTATCATGGCTCTAACCGCGTTGAAGCTACTGGAGGCCATGCCATAGGTGACGACGGTAAGCCAATACTCTTTAAGCTCTTCATCGGGACTTTCTCTCCAAAGTATTCTTTGTAGGACCCATTGCTCCGGGTCGACACGCACCTGCCGAAACATTTTCCGCACATCAGCGCTGAGTGCTACCTTGTAACTGCGGAAGCGGGTGAGTATTGTTGCCAAATCGTCTTGTAGTTTTGGTCCATGGAACTGCACGTCGTTGAGCGAAATGCCGTTGTTGCTCTTACATGATGCGTCGAAGACGACGCGAAATTTCTTCGATACGCAGTGATGGGGTATGTAGTATGCGTATCTGTTTGCTCGCGGTGATCTGGTGACTATCACCATGTGGCCCAGCTGGTTATACTCGCGCATAAAGTTGACGTATTTCTCCTTCAGCTCGCTATCTGCACTTAATCTCTTCTCTAGTTGAAGGAATCGTTTCATGGCGACTGCTCTGGAACTGCCTAATGTTTGCGCATGCGGATTAATCGGGATGGTGACGACGTACCGTCCGGATGGGTCGCGCCAATATGTCTTCTTGAAGTTTTCTTCGACCCATTCATCGTCCGCCGATTTTGCTCTTGGTTCGCTCAGCTCTTCCATCTCCCAAAATCTTCTCAACAGCTCGTTGAGCTGCACATCTGACGATTCTGTTGCTAAGAATGTGGTTCGAATTGCTTCCGCTGGATTCGGTTGCATCTGGCCAAACAATATCCAACCGAAACTTGTGTCTTGCGCCGTCAGTCCTGATTTGTATTTTTTGATGTCGCTCTTGATGACTTCTGCCCATACCTGTGCCCCAGCTCGTTGAGCTGCACATCTGACGATTCTGTTGCTAAGAATGTGGTTCGAATTGCTTCCGCTGGATTCGGTTGCATCTGGCCAAACAATATCCAACCGAAACTTGTGTCTTGCGCCGTCAGTCCTGATTTGTATTTTTTGATGTCGCTCTTGATGACTTCTGCCCATACCTGTGCCCCAAGTAGAATCTCTATTCTAGCTGGCTTGTTGAAGTCCTCATCGGCCAGTTTCAGCTCGCTCACAGCCGCATATTGGTTTTGCGGTAGATCCCTGGTGGGGAGGTACGAAGTTATCTTCGCGATGATAAACAGTTGGCAGTTCATTTCGAACGTTGGCTCAATGCGTGATGATAAACCGACGTATACGGTTCATGTAATACGCACGGCGGCGTTGGAACCGATTCCTTGCACTTGAAAATCGCACTTGCGCCTTCTAATGCCCATTTTTTGGACGCACCTCTCAGTGATAAGGTTGATTTGACTCCCGCAATCTAGCAGCGCCCTTGCCTCCACCGGTCGTCCTGTCCCGCTCCTTACCTTGATGCACGCCGTGGCTAATAGTGCGCAATCAGGTTTCGTAATGCTCGGCTCGATTACGTCGGAAACTGCTCGAACTTCAGAATTGTCTGCGCTCTGCAACGGGATAACGGAATCCTCTTCCCGGTTTGCGCGCGACAGATGCACTAATTGCTATGCATCTGCCTGGCTCCCATTTGCTGCTCGGGAACTGGATGGTTGATTTTGCGTCACGACGGCTAGGCCTCTTCCGGGGGTATTCTGCTCTGGACAAAGCACGCTGTTGTGCTTCCTGTCGCATCTTCGGCATGCTCCGGCTTGACATCCTTGTGCCAGATGGCCGCTCCTGAGACAATTTGTGCACAGCTTCCAGCTGCGTACCATTTCTCCCCTGCTTTGGATTGATAGCGCCAAAAAATCACTGCAGCGATACAAGGGGTGCTGGGCTTTGCACAAAGGACACTTTAGTGGTGTCCCGCTTCTCTTTCCGCTTGGCGTGTTCATGATGTTCTTCTCCTTGAATTGCGGGTTGTTTGATCTTTCGACTGGTTTTTCGAACTGGTCGTAGAATGCTGAATCGAGTGCACTTGCTCTGAGCATGTTTACAATAATTGGATCCCATGATGATGTGTCCAGGCCAAGTACTTTCAACGAACTCAAGTGTACGTTCGCTTCATTAACCAGGTCACGTATCCTGTGACCTGCCATCTGCTTATCAGCCTAGCTTGGGCGCCTTCTAAAGCCTGCTTGAGCTCTCGCATTTTTGTGACGTGGGCGATCCCGTTGTTGTTATGCACCTCTGTAACGAATTGATCCCGGAACTCACGCCATTTAGTGTAATCACCCTTGAATACTGGAATCTTCGATGGCCGCTCTTGCCGCAACTGTATAACGTTGGGTTGGGGGTTTGCCGAAACACTAGCCTCTTCACTCGATGCACTCTTCGGTTCTAGCTGCAATATGCGTGCACGCAATATGGCGACAGCGACGTGGTGCGCTTCTTCCACAGACGCCACATAATCGTCGTGCGCTTCAAGCTAGGCTGTTGTTTTGGCCTTTTCCACCAACTTCATATGCTCTACGAGGAGTTTCTCGAAGTCGGCTTCCGATGCCTCTAGCTTGGTTTTGAGGAAAGCTTGGTCTTCTTGAACGAAGCTGCCCTCAGTAACTGCTTTGGAAATTCGTATAATTGATGCCCGGAACACGTCCCGCCTTGCTAGATCACCCATTGCAGGTGTGTTATACTTGCTCTCGCCCTGTCACAGAGTTTTTTTTCACTTGCACTGATTTTGTTACGCACTAGTAATTTGGCTCAGATTCGCTAGCACCGTGAGACCATGTGTGACGCGCAGCAGTCCAGGTTGACCCTTCGGAAACGCTGTGTCCACACACGGAATTGAGCTCTCGAATAACTGTTTTTAATTGTTATTGTTCAAAACAGCTACTGTTTTTTAGTTTTTTATTGTTTTTTAACCTCCACTCGGTTGCACTGCACAATTTTTGTAATATGTCCACTGCACTGCTCTCTATTGTATGTAATATATCCTTGATCGGATGTTCTGCACTATTTTTTATGTGATATACCCTTGTCGGATGCACTGCACTGGTTCTAATTTATTTGGCTCGATTGAGCAAATGTTACGATAGCAAGAACTTTATTTTGTTTACAAGGTGGACTGTATCGTTTGTGTTTCCGCTCTGAGGATCCGTAGTCGAGTGACTGCCCACGGAAGTGCCATGTACCTCGTCGATTTGGTTTGTTGCTATGAAAACGTCTGTGCTGGTCGTCGGTCGCAACAACCGCTACCCAGCCCGTCTTGTTGTTGTTGCGTTGCTCTCGTGTGTGCTGGTTGTCGGTCGCAACTACCGCTGCTCAGCCCGTGTTGTTGTTCATCGCTGGTGCTGCATCTGCTCTCGTCGATGGTGCTTGGTCTCGCGCTTCGTCTGTTCTTTGATTGCCGGTCGCAACCACCGCTAGTCGAACGATGGAATTTTCCATCGGTCAGCTGCTGTTGGTAGAAAAAATGTTCACTGGTACGTGATCATGTAATTCTGCGAATGCCTTATGTTGTTGTAGACACTGCTCTTAAATTCTATGTACTATCTCTCTTGATGATCAGTTCTCTGAGCAACATGGTAAATTCTCAATGACACCTACACATACTAACGTAAATACACAAATTGTTATGAATTTTGAAAACAACTCTTTTGTTATTATGGATTAATGAATTTCTGATGGCGATAAATAGATGATAGGCGTGAGCAACACTCAATGAGTACCTAAATGTGAGCATCTATGTATATAGAAGGCGTTTTTTATTTTACCCACATGATCTATATAGATCATTGATTTCCACGGTTTACAACAATAGTACGTGATCCAACTGTTGTTGTAAACCATGGAAATCCATGATCTATATAGATCATTTGAGCATAATAAAAAAGGCCTAGAGAGTTTTTCTCAGGGACTATCATATATAACATTAAGGCAGATTGATAGTCAAGGAGTTTTGACTTCGGTCATGCATTAGGGTGGGTTAGCCTACTGGTTGTGTGTTCGTTTCCAATGCCAACGATCACCTTCCTAAGTGTCACCAACATCTGACACCAACTCTCTCAAACTTCGATTTTTTTTTTCTTTTTTTTTTTTTCTGTTTCCTTTTCCCCTTCTCAACGATCTGGTTATCCAATACACAGATGCCAATACACCATTTGCAGGCGCGCAAAGCAAACATCACCCCTCTTTTACCAAGACTACATAATAACATGGCACGATTCATTTGTAGGTAGGTAAGTGGCAGTAAGATCCCCCCCATTCCGACGAGCTGTTGCCGTGCGATCGTGCCACTTCTGCTACCGGCAGAAACAACACCCAAATAACCCCCTGCCATACAAATTGGCGCCCAAGAACGTGTGGCAACGAGTATCAGCCATGACAAACACTTGCCATTCATATGTTTGGAATTTTCAAATATCCCGAAGCTTAGGCAATGTTTTGCCAATGGCTACCTAACGAGCAGCTTTTACCACCTTTTTTCTCGTTGCGATTACAGAGACGGTTGATTCTGTAATTGGCTGCAAAATAAAAACATCAAACAACATTTTTTTTTTCCAACTTTAATATACTTATTCAAGTCAGACCATATTTCAGGAGTACTGTAGAAGTCACATTTGTTTAGTACATTAGTACAGATAATGTAGTTACCCTATGAGAAATATTATAGAGTCGACATTCCAGGAAAATTATTTTGAAGAAGGTTAATCTATAAGTCCTTATATAACTAGAGCTTTTATAGGCGAAATTATAAGGTGCGATAGAAATATGCCTTCAAAACATTTTCTGAGTAAACCTAGTAGGTATGCTCAGGTGAAATCAGTCGATTGCCGCCATTTCTTTGTTTTTCCTTTCATTTTAATATTCTACACTCACATATCACACTCATTGTTTTTGTAAACAATTACCACCCATACATCGCCAAACCATTAACACGATTTTGTCCCTACCAAAACAAAATTAAATACTTATATTCCAGTAAAGGTTTTTATAACTAACTTTATTAAAAAAATATCGAACGCCAATTTCTCGTTGGCCCAACTGTTCGTATATGGAATAAAACCAGAATTTCACTACGTTATAATTATGTCTATATTGCTTCGTGTCACACCTAGAACTAACTGTAACAATATCAGATACTTAAAATCTAAACTCGGATTGGCCTTGGTTCCCACGAACGCGTGAGTTATATCACTTGAGTTCAATTTTTATTTTAGTAATGTAAACACTTTAAGTCCTTATTTTCCATGTATTTTTATTTTATCTTAACAAAATTTGATTCTATTTTTTAAGTTTTAAATTAACATTTCTAAATTGTAACTTAATGGCCCGAAGACAAAAACCAGACTGAACTAGCATTTTGCTTGTGGACCCACATTTATACCAAAAGTGCACTTATCATCTAAACGGTGGTTTCTTGTTGGTTTTCTATTTTGTGCATACGCTAGACGGTGATAGGACGAAAATGCTACCTGATGCTCTTCATAATTTTGTGTCGTCCAATATGAACTGTTGTTTGGCCTTGGATGCGTTGTTTACAAGCCATTCTTTGCATGATACAGATAAGCGGATGATATTCTGCTACCTGCAGTTGGTATGGGCTTATCTGCTTGCATTTTTGTTTACAAGCCGATTTGGACATAAGGTTTCGTTGCTATTTGTTGACAAGCCAATCTAGTTCTGATGATAATGATGTTGATGATGCTTGTTGCCAGATTTTGTTGCTATGTAACTCCTCCCGTCTAAGAATGAACTAAGAGAATGCACGAGCGAAGTTCATTAAGCGTTCGTACGGTGTGTTGCAGATGAGTCGTTGAATAGTCAGGCATTCATTTTCACAATCGGCCAAATTTTGATGTCGTATCTATTCGTCGGTTTTAGGAAATGTTTGGGAGTGGGAAGGGGTGGGGGGAGGGAATGGGTTATCGAAACTGAATAAGTATTTTTCGGGTTAATTACTATAAGTATCCCACTATTTTACATATTAGCATCGAGAAAAAAAAGGCAAATATTTCAATTGAGTTACTCCAATATGATAATAATCGAAATGTAACTATTTATAAACATATTTATGTGCGTACTTCTGTGATTTCATCAATTTATTAATAGACAACCCTACTTAAAATAACATTTTCCATAGACTGAAACAAACGAAAAGCAATTCCATAGTTCACCATTAACGCGTTTTTTTTCTTATTTGTTGTTTGTGTACCTATCTTTTATTGGTATCTACGGTTATTTCATGGTTCTTAATTATTTTGTGTTGATTGAATCTAGGAGCTAGTTTGTTTCTTCTATCGTCCAATTCAAATATTGTCTCGTTTGGTTCATATTCAGGTGGATCTGTACGTGTCTCATTGCGTCTATTGATAGTGTTTTGTTTATAGTTTAAGCTACGTTCTTTAACTAATTTCGCTAAGGTTTCATAACTCTTAATGTGCTGCAGTAGGTAGTCCTGTTTTGTTTCGTATGGCTCTGTAATTGCTAGTGGGTTAGGCTTGTCTATGTGTCCGTTAAGTAACTCGAAAGGAGATAATTTGGTCGTAGAATGTACGCTGTTATTATACGTGATGACAGCTTCATCAACAATTTCACTAAAAGGTTTATTGCTGTTTTCAGATTTTATTATCCGAATCAGTTCTGTTAGCGTAGAATGGAATCTTTCGATCGGCGAATTACCATTTGAGCTCTTAGCACATATTGTATGGGATTGAATATTATAAAGTTCCAAGAAATCTTTAAAAATGAATGAAATGAATTCACTTCCATTATCCGATATTAATACTTTTGGTATTCCGTCGTGGGAGAAGTATTGTTTCAATGCTTTAATAATATTTATACTATTTCTAGCGGAACCATTTGTTGCTGAAAGATGACCCTTTTATAAAGAGTCGTAAATTGGTAAGGACACCACCATCCCAACCAACCAGAGAAAATTCAATGTTGGAAGCTAATTATAAAAAAGCCTGTGAAGAAAGAGATAATTTTAAGCAACTCAGTGAAAAACTGGCAAGTGAAATTAATAAATTAAAGCTTGAGCTGCAGCTGCTTAAAGACCAGGTCAATAATAACAATCAAAATGAACAGATACCTAAAACTGTAGTGTACTCTACGGATGAAGAAGAACTGCGCAGAGAGACAGAACCATCCTTTAGAAGGACAAAACATAACAAGAAAAGAAAAATCAGCATGTCTCCAGAGCTTTCACCACCAAAGGAGAACCAGAAAAGCCCTGAAAAGGTGAAAGATAGAGAAACTAAACCACTCAAGCCAACAAAGCCTCCCCCAATTATAGTGCTCTGTATTACGAAGTACGAAGGCTTATTGAATATTCTAGAAGAAAATAAAATAAAAGCTAATACAGCTCTTCTAAATAGTAATGATGTTAAAATAAATGTGGATAACGAAGAATCCTACAGAAACTTGACAAAATTACTAAACCAGAAAAAGGTGCAATGGTATTCGTTTGAAAATAAACAAACAAGACCAATAAAGGTTGTTGCAAAGCAACTGCACTACTCATGTACACCTGAACGCATTGCGAAAGACCTTAAGAAGAAAAACTTCAAAATACTTGAAGTCGTCAACATGCTTAAGCACAAGAGTAAAGCACCGCTAGCAATGTTCATGCTTACTTTTGAGCAGATGAAGACATCAAGAAAATTTATGAAATTAAAGATATCTTAGGAATGAAAGTACAGATTCATCCTTTGCGGAAATCAAAGCTAGTTCCTCAATGTAAGAACTGCCAAAAGTATGGTCACACTCACAAATACTGCAGCTCTAACCCGAAATGCGTTAAATGTGCAGGAGACCACCATACAAAAGACTGCATAAAGGAAAAAAAGGCTGTCCCTAAATGCGCCAATTGTAGCGAAAGACACCCAGCCAACTACAGAGGGTGTATAGTAGCAAAAGAGCTACAGCAGGTAAAAGACAACAAGCAAAAAAAAATGCAAAAGCCTGTTCAAATAGACGCAATTAAAGACAGAGAAAAACAAAACAAAAAAGACTCGAGACCGAAATCTAGGCCCAAAATTAATAAAAAATTGGATAGAGATAAAGGAAATCTACCCTTAAGCAAAAATGACAAATTAAGCCCCATAGCCGGTCCAAAGAAAACATATGCACATGTTGCTTCGACAAACGTTGCAAAACCAGTCGGAACCCCCAAGCCTCCCAGCAATGTTATGGAGGATATAATGCAAAGAATTCTTAACAGAATGGAAGATATAGAAAAGAATAATAAGAAAATTCTGGAAAGAATATCTTTCCTTGAAAAACAAAACAGTAATAAAAGAACTGTACCTAAAAGATCATAATGGCTAAAAACATACAAATCTTGTTATGGAATGCTAATGGCCTCGAGAATCGCAAAGATGAATTACAAGCGACTCTCGATATAAACAAAATTGACATATGTCTAGTCTCCGAGACTAAAAAAAATTGGAACAAAATACAAGCTTCGCGGATACAAGACATACCATACACCACATCCTCACAATGCAGCAAGAGGAGGGGCCGCAGTTATAATTAAGGAAGGTGTTAAACACGATGAAGATGAAGAATACCAGTCGTGTGAAATACAAGCCAAATCCGTAAACATAAAAAAAAGCACCGGGCAGATAACGATAACAGCGGCATATTGTTCTCCTAGCTACAGACTGAAACAAAACAATTTTGAATGCCTCTTACGCAAATTCGGAAATAAATTCAAAATAGGTGGAGATTTCAACGCTAAGAACAAATCTTGGGGATCAAGATTAAGAAATACAAGAGGAAGAGAACTCCTTGAATCTATTAAAAAAACCAATGCTAACTACCATTCAACGGGAAATCCTACTTACTGGCCCACAGATAGGAACAAAATCCCGGATGTTGTCGACTTCTTCATAACTAAGAATATTTCTTCAAATACTACCCAAGTTAAGGAAGGGCCAGATCTTGACTCAGATCACTCATCTGTGCTGCTTACACTTGGTAATAAAATTATAATAAAGGAACACAACCTGTTAAATATTGAAATTGTATTGTTATTAGCATCGACTTATTCTATATTAAAATTATTGTTTTGGCAGCATTGTTAAAGTTTATACCAATTGAATTAAAACGTCAAACCAAATTGTATGTTAAAAAAAAAGCCTTTTTGTGGCGGAAAGAAGAAACGTCATTAATTAATAAAGCGAATTTTGTAACGAATGGTGCGTTTTCTCTAAAAGTTGAAAAATCCAAACTATACGAGTTGAGTAGAAATCAAATGCAAGTACTTCGATTTATACATGGTCCTTCGAGAAGTGAAAAAAAAGAACATTTAACATAATTATTACTAATAAATCAAAATTTCCATTGCGAAAAAACATATTTTTTATTGAAAATAAAAGACAATACATTGTGAGTTTTGTTGCAAAACGGTTTCCCGCGACGCGTAACACAAGTACAGCAACTGGCGGTATATTTACAGATCCAGGTGAGTGCGTAGTGGTAGTTGGCTCTATTTTCTTGTTCCATTTAACTTCCAACACAAAATGTCGACCGTAATTTTGGAAAACCTGCTTTCGCAAATTAAAAAGGATGAGGAAAAGTTCCAAAAAATTAAAAAGGAAGACAAGCGCGTAAAAAATTATCTCCATCATGTCCAAAGCCGACTCAGTATTCTAGAGTCTCTTTTTCAATCTGCCCTTGAAGCTAACAGAGATACAATATCGTCCATTAAGCCAGAAAATATGTCGTTTGCCGTAGACACTTTTGAAGAAATAAAGGATATTTACGTGAAATATCGTGCGGACTTACTTTCGCATGTTGATAAAGCATCTTCAGCAAGCAATCATTCAACAGGTTCAATCGTTGATACGAGCTCTGTGCAGCTTCCAGTGATGAAAGTTCCCACTTTTTCCGGCAGCTACGAAACGTGGAGATCGTTTCACGATCAATTTACATCACTTATACACAATAATTCCTCCCTCTCTGAAATTCAGAAATTGCATTTTTTAAAATCAAGTTTAACTGATAAAGCCGAAAGTTTACTCCACAACATCAATACAGAGAAAGGTAGTTATGAACAAGCTTGGGCGATTTTATTAAACCGCTATGACCACAAACGTGTGTTAGTTAATACACAACTACAGCTTTTTTTCGGTCAACCAGTCATTAGCGTTGAAAGTTCCGAAAGCCTTAGAATTCTTTTGGACACTTCCAGTGAGTGTCTTCATGCGCTTAAGAATCTGGGAGTGAAAACTGTTGACTGGGATATTTTAGTAATTTTTGTCTTGGTGCAGAAGCTTCCTGCACTCACCCAACAGTTATGGGAAGAAAGACTTGGTGCGAAAAAGGAGTTACCAACCTTCGATGAATTTAAAGAATTTTTAGAAGCGAGATTTCGAACTCTTGAAGCTGTCGACCAGCAAAAACATAATTCGTATGCGCCTAGAACCAACACACCAATACGAAATTTCCCGAGGCGTGCTTTTCATGCGCAGCAGACCCAGAGGCAGCAATATAGTTGCAAAGTTTGCAACAAGGGGCAACATTCTCTCAGGAATTGCAATTTATTTTCGATAATGGCACCTAATGAGCGTTTTAAAGTTGTGGTGCAGCTAGGAGTTTGCTCAAATTGCTTAGCATATAGCCACAATACGTTACAATGCCCAAGTAGAGTCTGCTGTTATTTTTGTGGCCAAAGGCATCACTCAATGCTTCACGGAAATAATCCCACATATCAAAATGCTATACCATCAAATAATACACCTATCACCAGCACCAACCATCAAACTTGCACACCCGCGTCTACTCAGCTACCACACACAAATACCTCTACACACTTGACTACTACAATAGCACAACCCAACACTAATAATCCTTCGCATACAACAATAGTCAACCCAAACGCACCCGTTTTTCATCCCAACACAGACCCATGCACCAGTTCATCCCTTCAAAATTACCACACACAACACAATACTAATACACAAGTACTTCTTGCAACAGCTCTAGTAAAGGTACAAACAGCTTCAGGAACTTTTTTAACATTGAGAGCACTGCTAGATCCAGGTTCGGAAGCTACCTTTATAACAGGATCAGCAGTTCAACAGCTTGGTCTTCGACCAAAACGTACTTTTATTGAAGTCTCAGGGCTGGGGAAGGTCAGAAGTGGTACCTGCAACAACTACGTTGACCTGTCATTTGGTTCGCTGCATACGACGTTCCAAGGATACACACGTGCATTCATTTTTAAATCACTGACTGGGCTTCTTCCGGCTCAAAAAATTGACTTCAGTAAATGGACGCACATACATGGCCTTACTCTGGCAGATCCGACATTCCACACGCCCGCTAATGTCGATTTGCTTCTTGGAAGTGCCATCTATGCAGACATTTTGCTGCCAGATGTACGAAAAGACGACCGGTTTACTGCACCGATCGCTCAAAATACGCTCCTTGGTTGGATTTTGTTGGGAAAAGCTCCCATAGAAACACCGCAAACAATTCGAAGCCATCTTCAACTTTTCGACCTCGACACCCAACTTCGAAAATTCTGGGAAATCGAATCGAATCGTTGAGAGTAGTTTTCGACGCAACCTTCAAGTCATCTTTTGGCTCTTCCCTTAATGACCAATTGATGGTGGGTCCTAAAATACAATCAAACATTTTAGAGATAATTCTTAGATGGAGAAAATATCGATATACCTTCACTGCTGACATGGAGAAGATGTACCGTCAGATAAGGGTCACTTCAAACGATTCGAGATATCAGCTTATTTTTTGGAGGGATGATCCGCAGCAACAAATCCGAACATATCGTCTCGAAACGGTGACCTTCGGTACTGCTTCAGCTCCATACTTAGCCATTCGAACGATCCACAAACTTGCTGATGACAAAACGACAACCTTTCCTTTGGCAGCACCCGTTCTCCGTGAGGAGACTTATGTTGATGACGTCATTTCAGGAGCAGACTCTATCCAGGATGCTATAAAAAAGAGGGATGAGGTGAAAAATCTTTTGGCGTCGGCAGGATTTTGCTTGCGCAAATGGACGAGTAACACGGAAGAGCTTTTAATTGATTTACCTCTAACGGAACGCGAAATCGACTTTTCTCTACCCTTTGACGAAGCAAGCCATGTCAAAACGCTGGGAATAAAATGGCTTCCATCACTCGATTGCTTCACTTTCCAAGTCACTCAACTGAGTGATATAGAAATCACCAAAAGAAGCATGTTGTCATCGATCGCTAAACTTTTCGATCCTTTAGGTTGGATTTCACCATGCATCGTGAAGGCGAAAATGCTGATGCAGCTGCTTTGGGAACGAGGAATCGAGTGGGATAAACCGGTTCCACCAGAAATAAGACGCGACTGGGCCATCTGTCGCCAAGAACTGCCTACTCTCGAAGAAATCCGGATTCCTAGGTGGATCAACACTGGGATGGACAGCATCAACCTTGAAATTCACGGTTTCAGCGACGCCTCTGAGAAGGCTTATGCAGCAGCAATCTACATTAGAGTACTTAATCGAAACAATCAAATTTATATGCATTTACTTATATCTAAAACCAAAGTTGCACCACTAAAATCAATTTCACTCCCTAGGTTAGAATTATGCGGGGCGGTTTTATTGGCGAAACTTATAAAGGAAACGGTTAAGGCTTTAAAATTAATTTCCCCAAAAATATATACTTGGACAGATTCCTTGATTACTCTCTGTTGGATTAAGGCATCTCCAGCTAGATGGGAGACTTTTGTAGCAAATCGAGTTGCCGAAATTCAGAATCATACTACCATCGATGTCTGGAAACATATTCCATCGGAGTTCAACCCAGCAGACATTGCCTCCAGAGGAGTATTTCCAGCGTTTCTGGTAAAAAATGAACTCTGGTGGAATGGCCCACAATTTTTGCGTGATAGCTGGGAGATCAATTACCCGAATCAGCCTAATAACTTCGACACAGAAGAAGGAAAGAGAAAAACAAAGGTATACTATACCACATCTGAGGACAACACAATCAACAAAACAATACACAAATTCTCATCCTTATCAAGACTCACACGAGTAATGGCATATTGCAGAAGGTTTTTGTCAAATTTAAAAATTCCTTCCACAGACAGACAAAGAGGTCCATTGACAACAAGCGAACTGAGGTCAACCACATTATACATCGTACAAACCGTGCAAGGTCAAATGTTTCCAGTTGATTCCAAAGCAAAGATATGGAGAGAAAGAGGGCTCAAACTACTTAATCCATTTCGAGATGAAGAAGGCATTTTACGAATCGGTGGCAGACTTCAAAATTCGACATTGGATTATAGCCAACAACATCCAATAATCCTTAAATCTACGCACCATTTCACAAAACTTCTCATTCGTGATGCACATGAGAAGACATTTCATGGTGGCTTACACAAAATGGTGGCCTACTTACGTCAGTCATATTGGATTCTTGGTCTTAAAAATGCCGCAAAGAAACATGTCCACAGCTGCAATATATGTTTTCGGTACCGACCAAAACCCATGAGGCAACTAATGGGAAGTCTACCTGCCCCTCGTGTTAGGATTTCTAGACCCTTCACGCACACTGGGGTAGATTACGCAGGCCCGATTGAAATCAAAACGTGGAAGGGAAGAAATGCCAAAAAATTCAAAGGGTATTTTTCCATTTTTGTGTGCATGGCTACTAAGGCAGTGCACATAGAAGTAGTCAGTGACCTGACAACGCAATCTTTCCTCGCGGCGTTCAGACGATTTACTGCAAGAAGGGGCTTATGCATGGCAATGTACAGCGATTGCGGAACTAATTTTGTAGGAGCCAACACCGAGTTACAAAAATTACTGAACGCCGCGAAATTTGATTGGACTTCGTGCAAGGAAACACTCGCAAATGAAGGAACGCAGTGGAATTTTAATCCACCTGCTTCCCCTCACTTCGGCGGATTATGGGAAGCAGGTGTGAAATCTATCAAGTTCCACCTAAAAAGAGTCACCGGAAATCAGACACTCACGTATGAGGAGCTCAGCACGCTTCTGACGCAGGTTGAAGCGTGTCTTAACTCGAGGCCTCTGTGTCCGATTACGGAAGACATCGATGACCTTCACGCACTTACTCCAGGTCATTTCCTTATTGGAGAACCACTTATCGGACCACCACAACCTGATTACGAATCGATAAATACCACTTACCTTGACAGATGGAAACGTGTCCAAGGGCTCGTTCAATCCTTTTGGAGAAGATGGAGCAGCGAATACCTCTCTCGGTTGCAGCAACGACCGAAATGGACGAAAACCGAGGAAAACGCGATCAAAATAGGGGATTTGGTGCTTTTGAAAGATGAAAGACTCCCACCGGCGAAATGGAGTTTGGCTCGAGTTTTAAAATTGCACCCAGGAACCGATAACTTATCGAGGATCGTCACGGTAAAGACAACAAATTCGTCAAGAGGTCGAGAATTCAAAACACCGATCGCGAAAATTTGTTTGCTACCAAGCAACGCGTCGGCAGATAGCACAGCCATTTAAGAATACCTAATTATTGCATTCATTAAACTCTACGAAAATAGTAAACACTTGAATACAAAATTTAAATCTTTTAATGTAATTAAATCTTTTAATTATACCTTTTGGATATGAAAACCAAACTAACTATTCCAAAATGTAAACAACAAAAAAAATTAAATCGCACAACACTTCACTCGCTTTATATCAACTTGCCTATATCCCGCGCAAGGGATCGATCTCACGCACTACACTTTGACTCGCTTCGTCTTACATGCGAGAAATTTCCCAAGACATACTTTCGTCACTACACTATCCCATGCGAGTTATCATCGCAGAGAATTTAAGGTATGTCTTGCTTGCACTTCCATACACGTTGCAACATATGTAAATACGCTGTATACCGCGACCACGACAGCTTTCAACACATGTTTACAACACTACACTGCACAACCGAGTACCGCGAATCCTGTATAGAGCGCGCTCGCTCTTACAACAGCATCGAGCGACCCGACGCATAATACTGCAACGCGATCATACCGAAATTACGATACAAAAAAAACCCTAACAATTATTATACCTACTTATTACTCTATGCAAATTTCTCACAATTAAAATATCAAAAAAAATTATAAGAAAACAACCTAATTAATTAAACAAAAAAAAAAAAAAAACAACAAGGGAACTTACCACTGGAACAATACAAAAAAAAAAAAAAAAAAAAAAACAACCAATCTATACCGGACCACTGAACGACGCGACATAATCAATTTAAATTACGAACGAACTAACTGAGATACTGATAACGCACGCACAGGCATGATCATTTTCCCACACGTCATACCGTTCGGCAGCTGCCAGCAGCCACAGCTTATAAGCAGAAACAAAAAAAAGCGTTAGCCATTGCCAGCCATACCATAGCCACTACACTAGCACTCATTGTTGTTTGTTTGTTTCATTCTCCGTTTATATTGTCTGGTTTACTACATGTTTGTGTGTCGTCTCATTAATGAAATGTTTTTCTTCTCATATAGTTAGTAGAAAGCGCAAAGGGTGCAGGCATAATGCATACAGTAAATAGTCAATGCAAAACATTATACTGTATGTCACTGGAGAAGATGCGAGGCGACAACCATAGCAGGGTTACCAAACAGTTCCCAGTCAAGAAGACGAACGAGAGCTACCATCCGAATTAAATTGCGAACAAGTTCACGGCGGGGAGAATGTTAAATATTGAAATTGTATTGTTATTAGCATCGACTTATTCTATATTAAAATTATTGTTTTGGCAGCATTGTTAAAGTTTATACCAATTGAATTAAAACGTCAAACCAAATTGTATGTTAAAAAAAAAGCCTTTTTGTGGCGGAAAGAAGAAACGTCATTAATTAATAAAGCGAATTTTGTAACGAATGGTGCGTTTTCTCTAAAAGTTGAAAAATCCAAACTATACGAGTTGAGTAGAAATCAAATGCAAGTACTTCGATTTATACACAACCCACGTCTAGTAAACAAACTAACTGACTGGATATATTTCAGATACCTAATAGATGAATGCATCGAACTATCCACAACAATTAATACAATAGAGCAATTAGAAAGCGAAGTACAGTCCTTCACCTTAGCTATACAAAAGGCTGCATGGGCTGCAACGCCTGAACTAAATAGCAAAGTAAAAAGAAACGTGTATCCCAAAGAAGTCTGCGACATTATATCAGAAAAGAGAAGAGCTCGCAAACGATGGCAACTGACAAGAGCTCCGAGTGATAAAAATAGACTTAATAGTTTAAACAATAAACTCAGAAAAAAGATAGCAGAATTTAAAAATGCATCGATGGAAAGATACCTTACAAATCTGACAAACGATGCTAGTACACAATACTCACTGTTTAAGGCTACAAAAAAAATGAAAAGACCAACGGCATACATTCCGCCAGTGAAAAACAGCTGTGGTAACTGGGCTAAAACAAACAAACAAAAGGCGGATCTATTCGCGGAACACCTTGAAAATGTCTTCCAGCCATATGACGATAATGATAATTCCCAACAAATGGAAGAAATGTGTGAAGACGAGAGATCGATTCCAGCAGTAACCTCTAGGGAAATAGCCAAAGAAATAAAAGAAAAGATCAACCCGAAAAAAGCTCCGGGATTTGATCTAATAACGGGTGAAATTCTGAAAAAACTGCCTTAAAAAGGTATGAAAAAAATGGCACAGATAATAAATGCAGCGTTCAGACTAAGGTATGTTCCACGTATGTGGAAGGTCGCGGAAGTTATTATGGTACCTAAGCCGGGCAAATTGCCCAGTGAAGTAACGTCATATCGGCCGATATCATTGCTGCCAATCCTTTCTAAGCTATTCGAAAAAATCCTTCTAAAACGACTCCATCCGATTCTAGAAGAAAAAACACTGATCCCAAACCATCAGTTCGGATTTAGAAATAAATATTCAACTATAGATCAAGTCCACAGAATAACTAATATAATAGAAAAGGCTTTAGAAGAAAAACAAATATGCTCTACCATCTTCCTTGATGTAACACAGGCTTTTGATAAAGTCTGGCACAAAGGATTAGTCCGTAAGCTACAAAAATATCTTCCAAAACAGTACTCTGAAATACTGGAGTCCTATATAATGCAACGATTATTTAGAATTAAACAAGAAGATGAATACTCAGCATTGAAACACATTAAAGCTGGAGTACCGCAAGGAAGTGTGCTGGGACCTGTACTATTTCTCCTATACACGAACGACCTACCACAAAATGAAGAAACTACTGTTGCCACTTTTGCAGACGATACTGCTGTACTTGCAGTAGGAAAAACCGTGCAGGAAGTTACCGAAAAACTGCAAAGGACAGTAAATGATATATCTAATTGGACCAACAAATGGCAAATAAAATTAAATGAACTGAAGTCGGTTCATGTTAACTTTACAAATAAACACGTACAACACATACCTGTGTATATAAATAATAAAGTGGTTCAGCATTCGAACTCAGCTAAGTACTTAGGCTTGACTTTGGACGCAAAGTTGCGCTGGAAAACTCATGTCAAGAAAAAACGTGATGAACTAAATTTACGATACATTAAAATATATTGGCTCATAGGGAGGTATTCATGCCTCTCAATTCACAATAAACTGCTTCTCTACAAGCAAATATTAAACCAATTTGGACATATGGCCTCCAATTATGGGGGTGCACAAGTAAGTCCAACCTTCAAAGCATACAATGCTTCCAAAACAAAGTATTACGCAATATTGTTAATGCGCCGTGGTACGTACGTAACGCTGATCTACATAGGGATCTAAAAATTGAAATGGTAGAGGACGAGGTTCGGAAGGTCGCTAGAAGACATGAAGTTAGGCTTCGCAACCATGCTAATTTAGAAGTAGTCCAACTACTTAATAATACTAATTTAGTTAGAAGATTACGTAGAGTAAAACCTTTTGAACTAGTTAACTAGGTAAAAAGAAAAGAAATATGCAACAACATAATCACACTAACAAAGTGATAATGAATTAAAAAACAAAAGGCAACAAACCAAAGTTAGTTCCTTAAAACTGTACGTAAGTACATTAGTACATATTAGAACAAAATTGCTGATTAGTCTGACGACTAGGTGCGATCATTGGAAGGATGGTAACACCATGCCTTCCCTGGGTGTTTTTAGTGGGTGTTTCCAGTCCCACACTATCGCAAAGCTCGCATGCGATGTCTTTCAACAATTTTCACCTAGCTACACGCAAAAAAAAAGAAATTTCTAGCGGATACTAAATAAACGCTTGCAAACTTACTGAATTTGTCTATGATCGTGAGAAAATTTTCCTTATGGGCAGAATATACGTCAACATGAATTATATCTAGGGGCCTAGAGGGTGTTTCTGTAATTTCGAATTTAAGTCTTTTTCTTTTCCGGTCGTATTTATATTTCTTGCAAGTATAGCAATTATTGATGATACGTGTAATTGTGGATTTCATTTTAGGAAAGTATGAAGATCTTCTTAAATGTTCAAGGTTCTCGTTTATACCTCTATGGTTTGAGGTTTTATGGTACTCACGTATCAGTTTTTCTTGGTCATCTGTTTCTGAAATATCCTTTAGTAATATTAAGCATCTTACCAATTTTGGATAATTATTACTGCTGAAATATTTAGAATAATCAGATTGAACAGTTTTGAAAGTAGCATTGTCCGCAAGTACCGCAGAAATCCTTTTTGTATTTAGAAAGTCTTTAAAGATATTAATTACAACAGATTCATTGTCAATGTGCTCGTGTTCAATTACTATTCGTTTTTTCCTCTTAAGTAAAATAGTTAATCTATGACTGAGAGTTTTTTTGTTTTTATTCGACTTAAGTATAATTTGATTAGTGAATTCATTTAGGGGGCGCTCAGAAATCGGAATTCCATCGCCCAAGTTTTCTACTGCAGAATGTATTGTAGATATACGGTCTTGTTCATCCAAGTTGTTTTGAATTGGTGCCAAATCTAAATCATCTACTTCTTCTATATCATTATAATTTATTTCTATTTTAGATAAGGCATCAGCGTCTGTTTGCCTTTCTTATATGTAATGTGATAGTTGAAGGCAACTGGAGCCGCCAAAGAATTAGTTTGTAGTTAGGTTCTTTTAAGGAAAATGGCCAAGTAAGGGGTTTGTGATCGGTAACTATTTGGAATCTTCTGCCAAAAATATAAGGCCGGAAATATTTGGTTGCCCAAACTACTGCTAGAAGTTCCTTCTCGATCGTGCTGTAGTTTTCCTCACTTTTGGATAATGTACGACTTGCAAAGCAAATTGGTTTATCCATGCCTATTGTACCTTGGGACAATACTGCACCTAATGCAACGTTGCTAGAGTCAGTAGTAAGGTTGAAAGGTTTAGCAAAGTCGCGAAACTGCAGAAAAGGGTCATTACATAGATGGGCTTTACAAGTTTCAAAGCATTTTATATATCTTTCATTGAGGCTAATGGTGTTGTTTTTTCGGAGGCACTCAGTCATTGGTTTTGTCAGTTTTGCAAAATCCTGAATAAATTTTCGGTAATATCCGAGAAGCCCAAGAAACGATTTAATTTGTTTACTAGTTTTCGGAATTGGAAAGTTCCTAATTGCACTGATCTTTTCGGGATTAGGCTTCACTCCATCAGACGTCACCAAATGACCCAAAAAAGATACTTCTTTCTGAAGGAAAACTGATTTTTGTATTTGAATTTTCAGATTGGCAACTTTTAATCTATCAAAGACTGCACTTAGGCTTTCAATGTGCTCCTGCAATGAAGTTCCTGCAATGAAGTTGAGTATACGATTATATCGTCCATATATACAAGACAGACCTTGCCCTGAAGATCTCGAAGCACATTCTCCATCACTCTTTGAAAAGTCGATGATGCATTTTTTAGCCCAAAAGGCATTCGGACGAACTCGTAGTGCCCGTTGTCAACTGAAAATGCTGTCTTTGGTATATCTTCTTCCTGAATCTCAATTTAGTGAAAGCCAGATGCAAGATCCAGTGTTGTGAAGTAATATTTGGGAGAGGATATCTATCATCTACTGTTTTGTCGTTTAACTTACGGTAGTCAATCACTAGCCGCCATTTTTGTTTTCCATCAATGTCCTTCTTCTTTGGCACAATCCAAATTGGAAATGACCACGGAGAAAAGCTTGGCCTAATAATACCCTGGTGGAGCATTTCAGAAATATGTGTTTGGATCTCTTCCTTCCTTCCTTTGCACATATGGGTAGCGATATGATCTTAAATAGATAGGTATATCATCCTTAGTTTTTATTTCGTGTTTTATCTGATTAGAGAACGTTAAGTTCTGGCCTTCCCTAAAAAAATATCCTTATAATATTTACACAACTTATGAATAGCTTTTTCCTCCTCGCAATTTAAATGTCCTGTTCTTATTAAATCGTAGATATTTGAGTTTTCCAAAGATTTATCGTTATGAATAGAGAGCGAATGGATTTCAATGTACTCATCGGCCTCAATGGATTGAACTTTAATAGGTTGTTCCAAAAAAAAGTCTGAGGGGATTCGGAAGTGTTTATAATTTCAACTAGTGAAAACCAATTTTTGGCTTTATATATTCCCTCAGATATTTTTAGATTTTCTTTAATAGTTGTTGGTGTTATATAAATGCTACCAGATTCTACATCGACAGGGAGATGACTGATAATCTTACTTAGTTCAGGTACCTCATAAACATTAGACATTAAATTTGGTTTATAACTTAATCGAATCTTAACATTTTCCATTTCTAGCAAGGAATTTTTTAAATCTATTTTTATGGAAAGTTGTTTCATCGACGACGCCTGTGTGATCGCCTGTGTTTAATTACGCCTCCTGCTTTGATTTCATTTTTACCTAAAAAAAATTAAGTTTACCTAAATTCAACTTGTGTTGCATTAAAATTACATAGCTGTTTCACGATTTGAAATTGTTCGCGAGTTGTATTGCTCCTTATTAAAAGTGTGAATCAATATAATTCAAATTCATAATCATTTTTGTTTTATTATTGTTATGCATTATATTTGAGTGACATCTTATCATCCATCTCCTTTCATCATATTCAATTACAAGCCGTCTGACTCGTTTTTCCCGGTGAGTTCAAACACTTAGTATATGTTCTGCTTTTGAAGCAATTTTGCTGGCCTACGCTTAAAGTTCCATACGGTTCTTATTTCATACTTGGAAACTGCATCAACGACTGCCTTTGAGTGAGAAAGTGGTTCCATCTTTTTCTTCCATTCGGAGTATACCTGGATTTTTCCTACTTCCTCCTCCGTGTGAGTACAACTTTTGCTATATGTTCTGCCATTTACAGCAAGTTTGATACTCACCACAATTGCTACTACTTTTATCTTCTCCACGCACCTCATCTTATCATTGTCATCAACCACATTATCTGCTGAGCTTTTTTGGTTATTGTACTATCTACGCTGCGGAGTTGCCAGATCATGAGTGAATCCGATTGTTCCATTTGTAAGAAAAACACGAATGATGTGAGCGTTTCATGTGGAATTTGCCTTGAAACTGTTCATGCAAAATGCATTGGCCTAAAAGGGAAGGATGTAGATAAAATTATTTCTACTCCTGGCCTACGTTTTTTTTGTGAAAAACATCGTAATATCGCGCCTGATGTCCTTCACTGGAAACTTATTAAGTCGCAGAAACTTTTTAAAAATATTTCATCTATATTTGCCGAGCTTCAGGAGATGTTTGATTTTGATTCTGCGAATGATGATAGGATGCTGCATAGTTTTGAAAACATTGAAAGGGCCTTACACCAAAAGCTTCCTCAATCTAAGGATATTATTGTTGATTTGCTGAGTCCTACATCACAAAATGAGCAGCCTTTACGAAACAGTACCAAGGAATCAAATTATATTGTTAATTAAAAGGATCTTGCGATCTAACTTAACCGCACCAGTTGTCATCCCTAGTGTGGAAATCTCATTGGAGAAATCGCCTACATCAATATCACCAGTTCCCTCTACGCCATCCGCTGCGATTGTCGACACTAACCAGCCTAGCAACAGCAAAAAACAAATGCTGAAACAACAACACCAAAAAGGGCATCAACTTGAACAACAACAGCCTGAACAAGTACAACAGCAGCAACGACAATCGGAAGCGGGTACAATAACTTCTGCTGACAGCCATATTAGTAGCGATAATACTTTGAAGGTTGTCCCACCTCCGTTGGCAGTCTTTTTATCTCGCCTTGAATATGGCACAAAATCATCACCGCAGCTTAACACCAGAGAACTTGACCGGACGTATATCTGCATCTTTTAAAATACTTGCTCCTTTATCCTCTGGAAGGAAACTTCTTGACCCACATTTTTGGCCTGATAATATCCTTGTTAAAGAGTTTACCAACAAGCCAATTTCTGGTGCCTCAACGTCAAAAAACTTAAAGAAGTCAGAATCTACTACCAGAATGTAAGAGGACTGAGAACTAAATGCACAAATCTCCTTTTAAATGTACATTGCTGCTCACATGATGTAGTTGTCTTAACTGAAACTGGATTAGATAGTAGCTTCGGTAATGGCGTTATCTTCCCCCCCTACTTTGATGTTAATCGTGGTGACCGATCTACGGATAACAGCATCTTTGAACGTTTTGGTGGTGTACTCATAGCCATAAGAAAACATCTTAAGCCAAAAGTAGTGGATCTTAGTGCTTTTATGGACATCGAAATTTGCTGCAGCAGTTTCGACTTAAATTCTTCTGCAAAAATTTATTTCGCTTGTGTCTATATTCCACCCCGTACTCAGCTCATAACTGTGAGTAGATATTTGGATGCCATGAGATTTATTGTGAGTTTGCTGTCTGCACCGGATATAATTTACGTATTTGGCGATTTCAATCAACCCAATATTCAATGGGCATCAGGGGACATAGATTGCACATATCTCAACCCAATAAACACTCTCTCTACGATTGGTTCTGAAATCGTCGATACTTTCCACTCGCTTGGTCTTCTACAGGTGAACCACGTAAAAAATTACCAAAGCCGTACCCTGGACCTCATCTTTACTAACAACAGCAACGAAAGTATTGTATCCCGCTGTTACATACCACTAATCCCGGAAGATGTTTATCACCCTTCATTAAATCTTTTTTGTTATGTTGACTCATTTGTAACAGATAATTTTACTTCTTTTAACTTCGATTTTAAAAATGCTAACTTCATACAAATTTGTGAAGAACTAAACAATTTTGACTGGAGCCCGTATCTTTCTCTTGAAATCAATGACCTTTGTAATGTTTTTTATCGCGTCATTAATAACGTAATTTTTTCCTATGTCCCCGTAGTTTGTGCTAAAATTAATGTTGGGCAGTCTTGTCCATGGGACAATGATCTTACCCGTCACCTTAAGCGTTTAAAAAACAGAGCCTATAGAAAATGGCGTTGTAGTTTGGCTAATGAGGATTATCTGGTGTTTAGAAGGTTGAAATCAGAGTTAAAATCCTCCATCCGTTATGCATATCAGGTGTACATCGAGGACATGCAAAACAGTCTTAAGTCCAGACCTGATAAATTCTGGAATTTCATAAACTCAAAGAGAAAAAGTGATGGTTACCCGGCCTCACTCTCTTTTAATGGACATTTAACTGATTCTTCTATTTCCATATGCAACAATTTTGGTTTATTTTTTCAATCAGTCTATTCAAATAATGACTCAAGGATTGATGAGCAATTCTTTAGCTTTCTTGGTGATTTCCCTACTCCTATCTTCAGAAGCATTGACATTTCCGAAGATGATGTCCTGGTAGGTCTGACCAGCTTAGAATCAAGTCTTCGTCCTGGCCCTGATGGTTTACCCTCCATCTTTCTTAAAAAAATGTGCCATACCATTACATAAAATTGTATGCCACCTATTTAATCTATCCTTTAAAACAAGCACCTTCCCATCCCTCTGGAAAACGTCTTTCATAATTCCTATTTTCAAATCTGGTAGGAGGAATAAAGTTGAGAACTATAGGGGCATCTGTAAGCAATCTTGTGTTCCGAAGTTGTTTGACAAGTTAGTTACGGATAAACTTTACTTCTACTGTAAGTCCCTAATTTGCAACAACCAGCATGGATTTGTAAAGAAACGTTCTACTGTCACCAACCTTCTTTTATTTTCTAATTTTGTGATATCAGAAATCGGGAAAGGCAATCAAGTTGATGCCATTTATACAGATTTTAGCAAAGCTTTTGATCGCGTAGACCACAAAATACTGCTTTACAAACTCGAAAAACTGGGTTTCCCAATACCTTTCCTAAGATGGCTCTCGTCATTCTTAAGTGATAGATTTCAGTATGTGAAATTCCGCAATGCTATCTCTAATAAAATTTTCGTTTCCTCTGGCGTTCCCCAGGGTAGTCATATTGGCCCTCTCCTTTTTATATTGTTTGTTAATGATATTGTCAAATTTTTGCCCGAATGCGAATGTTCATTTGATCGACTTTAACTTGTCGATCTGTTCTATTAAAAGGAACCTACTTGATGGTATTCCGACATAATTGTTTGGCTCTATTTTTCTTTTTTCAATATGTTATTTTTCCTATGCATATTATTATTATTGTTCTTATTATTATTAAACTATTCTTGTTTTTCTTCTTTTCTGTTACATCTTTAGTCTAAGAAAGAGCTTGTTCTTTGATGGCAAATAAATAAATAAATCAAATCAAATCATTATCTGTTCCAATCAATCCATCAAAATAATTATGGAATTTGAATAATATGAATGGCAAGATTTTATTTGTTTTGAATTCTACTAAACCTTTAAGGTTTACCTGTTTATCAACAATTTCTTTTCCAAAAATAGTTTTTATTTCTATAGGTTTTATATATTTAATTTCTTCCTGTCTTATAATTTCTGGTTTAATGAATGATTCTTTGCTACCTGTACTAATTAAAAACTTTAGTTTTTTATTACATATACTCTGTACGTTGATGTATGGTAAAGGGCAAGACTTGTGAATATTTACATCTAGATACCCAATTGGTTGTCCGAGGCATGAATAGGAAAATTTCTGGCATCCACTTCTTCATTTCTTAAATTTTGCGTATTTGAAGAACTGGGGAAATCATCGTTGTCGGGTGTAGTACCTTCAATATTATATAATTGTTCCTGCCTATTGTTAGAGGGATTTCTATTACTGTTGCCACTGTAGGTATCCATTGCTTCGGGGGGTGCAAATCTAGTGTCAGAATTATGGGTTTGCCCAGAGTTATTGTTTTGTCCGGTATTGTTATTGAAGTTTCTGGTTTGTCTGGAATTATTGTTCTGTCTGGAATCAGTGTTTTGCCTATAGTTATTTTGCCTGTAACTATTGTTGTTGTCTCTGGAATTGTTGTTATTCCGTCCCGAATCATAAAATTGTCTAGAAGGTTGTGGTTGATTACTTGTCTGTTGAGAAGTTTGTGGATTATAAGACTGATCGTTATAGGAGCGCCGATTAGAGTTATTTCTATTCGTTTGGGGACTATCTTGTCTATAGTAAGTGTTTTGAAAATAGCTATTGTTTTGTTCTTGTCGACAAAAATTAAATGCGTCGGTCAAGTTAGTTGGTCGCATGGATCTTACCGTGGATCCAAGAGGCTCCCTTAGACCTGCCAAGAAAGTGTTGAGACACATTTCCTGGTACAAACTCCTCTTCGTTTCAACTACAGGTTAATTCCTTTCATGTACCTTTACATGATTAATCATAGCAGACAGGATTTCAATTATTTTGGAGTAGAATATTTCGACAGAGGATTGGTTTTGCCTGAGTTAGTGTAAATCCCTAATGAGGCTCGTCTCATTCCTTTTATCTGCATAGTGAACTATCAAATTACCCCTTGTCCCATACATATTAAGGGCATCGTTAGCCGGTCCAGTTATTTTGTTTCTAATTGCTCTTATTATTACTTTTTTATAATTGACATTGTTATTTTGAGACTTAAAATCTCCTCACAAGTTGGGATATCTTTAATTGCATCCGGGATTCGGAGGGAATTAAAGACATCGACTGCAATGCTTGTGCTTGGGAACATTGTTTCCGTTATAATTTCTTTTACGGTAGCCGCGATAGTTTCGGAATTAACAATTGAACAACTCACTTTAAAATTAAACACGTTCTTTCCTCGAGTATATTCTTTTTTTCTCCAACTTGGAGTCAAAATACAATTTTTTAAATTTACTTTTCGAGTTTTGGACTTAGGGACAGGAGGCATAGGAAACCGACAGTAGATAAAAATAACAAACTTGGACTTACCCCGCCACGATGATAATGTTCAGGTTCTGATTGATTGATAAAGGATGGAATCCCACGCCGATAAACAGTTGGGGTGCACTAGTTCGTTACTCCAGCTTCCAGATGTAGCTACTTGAAATTCACTAGTCAGAATGCTGAATAATTCTCCTTTAATCGACTGCGCCAGTTATATCACTTGAGTTCAATTTTTATTTTAGTAATGTAAACACTTTAAGTCCTTATTTTCCATGTATTTTTATTTTATCTAAACGAAATTTGATTCTATTTTTTAAGTTTTAAATTAACATTTCTAAATTGTAACTTAATGGCCCGAAGACAAAAACCAGACTGAACTAGCATTTTGCTTGTGGACCCACATTTAAACCAAAAGTGCACTTATCATCTAAACGGTGGTTTCTTGTTGGTTTTCTATTTTGTGCATACGCTAGACGGTGATAAGACGAAAATGCTACCTCATGCTCTTCATAATTTTGTGTCGTCCAATATGAACTGTTGCTTGGCCTTGGATGCGTTGTTTACAAGCCATTATAAGCGGATGATATTCTGCTACCTGCAGTTGGTATGGGCTTATCTGCTTGCATTTTTGTTTACAAGCCGATTTGGACATGAGCTTTCGTTGCTATTTGTTGACAAGCCAATCTAGTTCTGATCAACAGCATTGATGATGCTTGTTGCCAGGTTTTGTTGCTATGTAACTCGTGCAGGAAATGCAAGTTATGTGAATCGCGGAGAGTTCTCGTGTTACCATTGGGCAGGTGCTGCAGACTGCGGCGCTTGCACATCTTTATCAGCAGGTGAATAGCCGAACGTGTTAACTGCCGCCCCTTTAAATATCTGCGTCTCGCAGATCTACTGCTGAGCATGTGGAACAGCTTAAGTTACCGGCAGGTTGTTGAGCTTCCGCTTAGCGTTGGGCGGGGCGAGGAATGGGTTTTCGACGAAAAGACAGGCGAAGTTCCGGGATGTTGACCCTTCCATAGATCTTCTTCCATAATAGGCAGATGGCGATAACTATGATTATGGCGATAAGAATTTCTGTAATGATAGAGGAATTAAAGTTTTCTTTTAGGGTATTGATATGTTCAATATTCTGGACACTGATGTCGTGCACAAATTCCAGATTAGGTTTGGTCCTTTTGCTGGTTACGTTGGCCGGGACAGCAGGAAGTGCTTGTAAACTTGTGGCAGATCCACCAAAGTATTCCTGGTCCTTGATGGTGACCGTGTCATTGTCCAGTTGGATGAGATAAGTACCTTTTAGAGGCATAGAAGAATTTTTATTTAAAATTGAACCATTGAAATTTGTCACGAAGATCGTATTTTCCCCAATAAGTTCTATGACCTCTTCATTAGTGCTCTTGAAGTCGCACGCTGCGATACCACCCTTAAGGATCCTGGGTAGGCATGTGTCTTCCGCTAATTTTTTTAAAACGCTGCCTTCGCATACTGATGTGTTCCCTATATGAAAGCAGTCACCTTTAAGACCGTAAGTCAAGTCGTGATTAACTAGTAGTTTCGTATAGTCAAGGTCAATTAGCCTTCCATCCTTGATTGCAGCACGAGCGTTTATTACATGGAAAATGTTGGTCCCAACCTTAGGGATAGCTAGGACATACAACAGGAGGGTTCCATTGCTGCATACAGAGGGTCGTCCATACTCCACTGCCTCCACGAAGTTTTGGTAAAGTAGGGTTTCCAGTTCATTTATGATAGTGTTAACCTCCTCAGCGTCTAATATGTTACTATTGATTATTCCAGTCTTGGCCATTTGGCAGGCTCTTATTATTTCGTTGTTAGTTGTTAGTTGTTCGGTTCGTTCGATGAGCGCGCTGTACTTGTTTATGTCAATGACATGGATTAGCTTGAAGTAGCCATTTATCACCCATGCGTTGCCCTCCTTAATGGTAAGGATTGGTGATGTGCACTCAAAAATGTTCAGGGCCTGCACAGGAACTAAGAACGCTAACCTGCAATACAATTTCAATATAATTTTTATTAGTTTCATTACTTCATTAATTAACTAAACACCAAGTTGGACTTGGTTGGCTTGGAAATTTCTTATTTCTATCGGATTTCTTACTTCTATCGGGGACTTTTTAATAAGACTCCTTTCTTTTCTTTTTCTTTTTTTTGTTTTTCAATTGATCTTTTACTTTCTTAGATTGATAATTGTTTTTTCTTAATAGATTAATTTAGGTAGGTTAGGGAACCATCCCTCTTCCCTTTTTTTTTTTTTATTATTTCCTTCTCAGGTTTTTTAGGTGAGCTTTATGAATTCTTCCGCCACTAGCTGTTGTTACCGTTACTCGATTGTCCTTTGCGACAACTTCTTTTCTGTATAGGGGCTTGTTTTTACCTTTTATGCATTTTACTGCGGCATACACTACCTCACCCTCACAATACCCTCTGGGCGCACTCCTTTTTAGATTTGACCTTACATTCCTAGCTTCCATATTCCTTTTAATAATACCCTTCAGGCCCCTATTGATTTTAGAACGAATGTTCAGAAGGTTCTGATAATTAACCCTCTGGGATCGGTTAAAGAAAACATCGGTAGGTTTTCGCTTGATTACCGAATGTATTGTGTTGTTACAACGGTCTACCGCTACATCGACGGGTTCCTTAACACCGAGATCCGGGTTTTCAACCTTAAGGCATCGGTAAATTTTCAATATTGTGGAATGGACTCTTTCTATTTGTCCATTCACCTCACTTCGGTAGGAGGGGGTCAGATAGAGTTTGACGCCTAAGGTTTTTATAAAATTCAGTACTATGGTGCTAAGAAAACCTCTTTCATTATCTGTTACCAGGACTCGAGGCACGGTGAAATAGTGTAATATTTTGATTAGCTTTGATCGAATGTTTATGGAAGATTTTTCTTTAATATGGAAAAATTTGGAAAATTTAGAAAATTTGTCGACTACGGTTAAGAATTCTTTATTCTGAACTTCCATGATATTCATATGAAGGATCTCACATGGATATTTCGGGGACGGCGTTAATTGAAATTCAGGAGTCAGTGGATGTCTGTCGTATTTATTTGACCCACAAATTTCGCACGAGGCAGCGAATTTCCTAACCTGAGACATCATTTGTGGAAAGTAATATTTTTCGAGGATTTGCTCCCTGCTCTCCCTGGGAGCACGATGGGCTCTCCTGTGTTCTTTTTCTATTATTATGAGTCTGCGCTCCGCGTTGGCGACATTCTCAACTATTCTTTGAGTGACTCTAATCTTGTAAGTATCGAAGTTTTCCAGGTAAGCCCTTTGAAGCAAACCAAGGTACTTCTCCGGAATCTTTATTCCGTTTACTACCATTGGGTTAAGATTTTCCCTCAATATCTCTACAAGGTTGTCGCGATGTAACTTGTTTATTGAAATATAATGGCGATTATAACCAGGGTGTGTCTCTTCGTGAGAGCGCAGATCGATACCAACCTTCAAAATCAATTGATTCCTGAAAACATTGATCGGGGCCTCTACATGCGGTATAAAGTCTGAGTTGTCCTGGTCGGCACTGTGTCGTACAGGATTCTGTATCACTACCAGAAAGCTCACAAAGTTCTTCTTCAGCTGTGCCCGTCTGGGAGTCCCTGACTTCTTCGGCCGTATCCGTCTGGGAACCCCCAGTTGCGGTATCTGTGACCTCCCCTGTACGTGAGTTGGATTGTGCCTCGCTACCCGTTTCAGTGCTGGTATCTGATAAATGATTGACCTCTACCCCTAATCGTGAAAGAGCATCAGCCACAAAGTTTGATTTACCAGGAGTGTAAATCAACTCGTAGTTGTATTCTTCAATCCTTGCCTTCCAACGCTTTAGCTTGGCATTGTGATTTCTGTTGCTCAAGGCAAACGTCAGAGGCTGGTGATCAGTAAAAATGTTCAAAGTTTCGAACGACTTCATTGCGTCGTTGTCGAGAGAAATTGCAACATTTCTCGATTGATTGGCTCTAACGTGCGAAAGATCACCGCGCGTTAGGTTGGTTAGGGGCTTTGCTATTTTAGCATAGTCCCGAATAAACTTCCTATAGTAGGACGTTAGTCCGAGAAAACTTTTCAGCTCTTTCAGATTCCTTGGGGGAAGGATCCCTTCTATGGCCTTAACCTTTTTTCGATCTGGGAGTATGCCCTCGGGAGTAACCATATATCCAAGAAATTCCACGCTGGTGGTTAAAAAGTGGGTTTTTTCCAAATTAATTTTTAATCCGGCTTCATTTAGTTTGGAGAAAACTGTCTCGATGTCCCTCAAATGATCTTCCTCAGATTTGCTAAATATGATTATATCGTCGATGTAAACATGGCATATCTTGCCAATTAGTTCCTTCAGCACGTCATCAATCATCCTTTGGAAGATGGCTGGGGCATTTTTGAGGCCGAACGGAAGTCTAAGATATTCGAATTTACCGTTCATAGTTGAGAAGGCTGTCTTCGGGATATCTTTTTCATTCATCAGGATCTGATGGAATCCTGAAGTCAGATCAAGTATCGTAAATAGTCTTGCGTCTCCAAGACTGGCAAGTGTGCTATTGATATCCGGGATAGGATACGTGTCTGGGATCGTTACAGCGTTTAAGTGCTTATAATCGATCACCATTCTATATTGTTTTTCGCCATTGGGTTTCGGTTTTTTAGGAACAATCCATATAGGAGAATTATATGGGCTATTCGAAGGACGGATAACGTTTTCGGACAGAAGTTCCTTAACCTGTCGCTCAACCTCCCCCCTCATACAAGCAGGGTAAGGGTAGCTTTTAGCATATATTGGTTCGTCCGTGTTTGTGCGGATTGCGGCTCTTACATTGGTTTTTATTTTTTCGTTACCTACAGGACCGAAGAGACTGTGGAACTTTTCGCAAATGGTTTCCAGTTTAGATCTAGCAGACATTGAAATGTCTTCACTTAAGGTCAACATTTGATTGATTGCATTTGAAGTGCGATTTTTCAAGATATTTACTTTATTGGATTCTATGGTAAGTTTGTTGCTTTCCATATCGATGACAGCTTTTAATTGTTTGAACGTGTCGTCGCAAATTATGCCGTCGAATGATGTTAAATTTGGGAGAACAAAGAACGTAATATTTAATTCACAACCTAAATAATGAAAGAATTTCCCACAAATTTTTCCTTTGATGAGAATTTTCCCAGCGGGGCTATTTACATAGAATGGTTTTGTACAGGGTCAGGGCGTGGAGCCAAATTAGGTCTAATAAAATTCTTATTAGCCCCGGTGTCCACTAAGAAATTTAGAACGACCCCTCCCGCGTAACGTACTCTATGTATGGTACGCTGGAAACGAGGCCCCTGCCATAAAATTTTCAGGCGATGATTCCTCGCAAGGACGATCAGCGGAATCCACTTCTTCCAGATTTTCGGAACCGACTGATTCCATATGATACAATCGCTGTTGTTTACGTGGGTTGTAATTGTCGGACCTCGGTTCCCGTTTGAACCTGTTGTTGGGCCGGTTCATACAATTTACGTTCCTAGTTTGTACGGAGTTGTCCACCTCCATTTTAATATGTGGTTTTGGAGCTGTCGGCCGTTGGGGTGTATATTGCTGTTGGAATCCCGAGTTCCAATGGGGGTATGACCTTTGGGCAAAGTTATTGTTTACAACTGGTGGCCTATCAAAGCTTCTGGAGGGTCCAGCGTTATCCCTGAAATTCTGGTTGATGGGTGAAGTTATCAAGTTAGGTGCTTTTAAATGCACCGATTTGCTCCTAAAATTCAAATTTTGCATCTCCAGGCAAGCTGAATACGCTTCGGGTAAGGTTCTCGGCCTTTGGATGATCAAAAGTATTGAGAGGTCACCACTAAGCCCTCGAATGAAAACATCTAGTGCTCGATTTCGGTAGGTCTCCACCAAAGCGTTCATGGTTTCGGTTGAGTAAACCTCAGCCCTGATTTTACTGATAATCAGAGAAAACTGATGGTTCACTGTCGCGTAGAAGTCGTAAACCCTTGAATTACCTTGTGTTAATTGGTTGAGCTGATGCTCAAGGGTTCGCATGTCCCTTTTATCAGCGTAGTGAAGTAAGAGAACCCTCTTCATCTCTATCCAGTCATTGTCGAACACATTGTAGGAGACCAAGGCAGAGTCTGCCTTGCCTCTGACTTTCTGGCGGATATGCTGTAGTATTGCCCTGTAGATGGGCTTACTACGAACTATCTCATAGTCTTTTAATACAGTCTCGACGCTGTGGACTCAGGACACATACTGCACAGGATTTCCGTCGAAGGTTTGAAGTTCCTTGACGGAATCGGGAAGTTTTGAAATGTCCTTCAAGTCCTGTTCACAAGTCGGCCCTTTTAGCGGCTCTGGTTGTTCCGTCTGTGGGGCGGGAATGCCAAGCCTAATTGCTCCAAGGCTAGGATTCTATCTGAAATTGCACCTAGCTGGTTGTTCACGGAATTGACTACTTCCTGTGAACTGGATTGTTCAATCCTACCCATTCGGTTCTCCAGCCCTCTAAGCTGTTCGAGGACAGAGTTAACCGCACCCGTGAGTTGGGTGACTGAGTTCCTAAGCTCATCCATACTAGCCTCGCGAGATAGTGTAAGCGCTAATGAAATTATTTTTCTAGATATATTAAATGAATGCGCACCTAATGGCAGTATCGAATTCGGATTTAATTTTTTATGATATTTCTCAATTATATATACATATATACTGTTAAATATAGATTTTTCTTCTTTTTTTGCTTGTTACGTATTATATATATCTTAATCTTTTGTTCTTTTTAGAAATGTAAATGCTTTTCCTTCATTAATTAATTTTATTGGTTAATTTTAATTTGCTTTGATGTAATAATAATTTAATTATTTCCCCTGGATGCCTGCAAAGCGCTCTCCATTAAACTTTCGGGGTAGTTACTGTCCTAACGGAAGGTTCGTAAATATGTATCCTTTTTAGTCGTTAGTGCAGCTATGCTTGCAGCGACCTACTAAGGTACGAAGGTCTTCACACGGATAATTACATTTTCAGTAAACTGGCCCCTTTTTTCGTGAGAGTTGGCCCCTAGGCATAAGCGCTACAAAAAAATGTTTCTTTGATCAAATAATTTTCTGCACAGGCAGAGAGTAATTCTCGTTTTCAGTTACACGTAAATTTCTTAATCTAAATCTTACTACAATCCTATTGGTGACATTCTTCGTATATATTAATGTGCTCCTTTGAGTTCCTCCTGATAATCTGTTTCTGTATTCCTTCACCGTTGTGGTTTCCTTTTATTCCTTTATGTATTGGTAGGTATTTTTTTGAAGCTGCACTCTTCAACTTGGAAGCGTTCTTTCAATTTCTTTTAATAATTAATTTCACTCTTGTCTATTCACTTCTTACTCATTCGTATTGAATTCTAAGCAGGGTTTAACTTTTACTTTATTTCCTTTAAGCACATAAGATTTCCTTTTCGACACTAATTACACCATTTCACTTTTCATGCGGTTTCATGTATAGCATTTTCTTTTAACACTGACTTCACTTTTTCCTTTTTAGTTTCAGTTATGCACTTATGCACTATTTATTCTTGCTTCACTTTTCATGCGGTTTCATGTATAGCATTTTCTTTTAACACCGACTTCACTTTTTCCCTTTTAGTTTCGGTTATGCACTTATGCACTATTTATTCTTGCTTTTTGTTGGACACTGACTTTCTTATCCTTTTGTCAGGGTCCCTGCTCGGGCGCCAGTAAAGGTTTTTATAACTAACTTTATTAAAAAAATTTCGAACGCCAATTTCTCATTGGCCCAACTGTTCGTATATGTAATAAAACCAGAATTTCACTACGCTATAATTATGTCTATATTGCTTCGTGTGAATAGTGAAATTTAAATGGTCAATCAAGACAGCCGGTGTGTTTAGAAATACTTTGTTTATCGAAACTCAGTGCCATTGCATTTTATAAATTACATTACTTACATTACATTATAATTATCATTTCGTTCATGACCAAACAATGTATAACTTACCGTATAGCTTTTGCTTAAACACGAGCAAAGATGTTCAGCTAAATCGCATTATATACCTACCTTATGTACATCTGTTCACAATGTTTCCCACAGCAGACGCAGTGTGCTTGTTGCAGTGCATAAGCTAGCGGATCGCACCTACGGTTTGTTTCGCTTGCCTATGCAATGCGTATGCATTTTTTGTTGTTTGCACTTGCTGTGGGACATGAGCGGTACTTTTCGATTGGTTTTTCGTTGGTGAGTCGACAAGTCGATTACTCGTTTTTTCTTTTCTCTAGCAACCACCACCGCGTCAACATCTTTGCTCGCGATATTGTTTGATATTGTTTGATAAAACTTTTCCTGCTTGGCCGAGAGCAATAAAATTAAAATTATAACGTTTTATTTTGTTTTTCAATTGTAGTCTTGATCAAAGTTGATCCTTCGTGAAGCCGGATAATTGATAAATCTTGGTTTTTTTTGCTGCGAATCTGGTGGTTGCTATAAATCTTTGGACATTTTGATTTGGATACAGTCCACATAATCCTCATTACACCGGAGGATAGGTAATACCTTTTTTAAACAACTAATTGTATTTGCTGATGTTGCTGGTTTCTGCGTTCGTTGGCGTTGCTGGTCGAATTATTGCTAGTTGGGGCTTCTGAGGCATAAGGGAGCTGTGTTCAATAGTAGGCTTCGTTGTGTCGGTAATTCGTATTCGATTTGGCTTTGGTACATAACAATGGAAACGCTATTGCAATCGCGGGATCATATCAAAGCTGCCATTAACCGCGTATATAGTTTCGCGCAAACATTTCCCGATGACACGTTGGTCGAGGCGCTGGAAGTGCGTATAGATCGGTTGGAGGAGGCTTGGAAAGACTTCAGCGGAAATCAATATGACCTCCACCAATATCATGCCGAGGAAGGATACGTTGATCCGGAAGAAGAGTTTGCGATCTTCGAAACCAAATTTATAACGGCTAAATCAATGCTTCTTAAATCCCTCAGAGGCAAAATTCCGGCTCGCGATTCGTTTGGTGGGAAAATTCCTGCTCGAGTTTCTAATATTGGAATCCAAAATGAAAATGAATCCGCCGAACGTAATAACCCGGTTTCAAATGAAAAAACTCCATCTCGGGAAAGTGCATCTGTGTTTCGTGCGGAATTTGAAAATGTTCCCTCTGCTTCGAGCACTATAAAATTCTCAGAGCTTGAACTACCATCGTTCAAAATTACACCCTTTGCTGGTGATTATCGGGAGTGGCCGTGCTTTCGCGACATGTTCCTAGGTAGCATAGATTGTAGAAAAAATTTATCCGGGTCGCAAAAATTTCGGTACCTCAAATCCTTTTTGCTAGTCTGTTAAACGGTATTTATATATCCGATGCAAATTATGAGCCCGCATGGGAAAAACTTGAAAGTCGATACAATGGACCGCTATATATAATCAACCAATTTATTGAGACTTCGGTGACTAGTGCAGATAGTGGTCAGTTGTGCAAATTAGTAGACAATGCTGATGAGGTTGTTCGTGGTTTAAAGGCCATGGAGTCTGAAAATAGGGATCCATGGCTGATATACCTCTTGTTAAATAAAACTGATAGTGAGACTCGTAAAGCTTGGGCCTTGATGAACCAAAACTCAGAAGTCGCTACTATTAATGAATTGTTAGACTTCCTTGAGAATAGACGTAGTGCATTAGAGACAAGTGAGACTAAGCTTCGCGTTAATAAAACCGGATCGCGTTCGTCAAACCCTTCCGGAAGGGTGAGAAGCTTGGCTGTTGCAAATGTTACATGCCCAAAATGCAAGGGTAGCCATCCCTTGTATCAGTGTTCGGACTTTATCGCTTTGACTGTTGAAGATCGTCGTTTTGCTAGAGACCAAAGACTTTGTTACAACTGCCTAGGAACACAACATTCGTCGTCGCGTTGTCATTCAAGGAGTCGATGCTCCCATTGTCGGTCGCGTCACCATTCGTTAGCGCATCCGGTTAATTCTGGGTTCTCTCGCCCTAATAACCATAGCGATCCTCCGAATGATTCAGTTCCAGTTTCTCCCCCATCGTCATCGATTGTGAGCAATCACACTAAGCCCGGTAACCCAGCATCTGGGATTTTACCAACCGTTGTCGTAGAAGTTTTGGATGCTGCAGGATTTCCTCAACGTTGTCGAGCTCTTCTGGACATGGGTTCGCAGGTTTCTTTTGTAACCGATCGAGTGGTAAGGATTCTAGGGCTTTCTCGTCGTCATTCTCGCTTGCCCATATCTGGGATCTCTGCAGTTGATGCTGGTGTTACGCAAGGAGTCGTAAATCTGCAATTGAAACCTCGCTTTGATACTTCCATAATGAATGTGGAAGCATTTGTATTGAAAACCATTACCTCTATTACACCCTCACTCTCCTTTGTTTTTGATGGTCCTCTTCCGTTGACCGACCTGCCGTTAGCGGATCCTGGATTCAACACCCCGGCTCCGATTGATATTTTGCTTGGTTCGGACAGGGTGTGGAGTAGTTTGCGAGATGGTCATCGCTCAGATGGTATTGGAAATATCATTGCCCACAACACTGTTTTTGGCTGGGTAATTGCAGGCAATATGCCCAAAAATCACGTTATCTCCTTGCACGTAGGAATGGATATAGATGTGCTGTTAAAATCCTTTTGGGAGATAGAAGAGATCCGTTCTCATATCCCCTTGGTCGGTAGTGAAGATGATGCTGATCGTCATTTTGAGCAAACCTTCTCTAGAGCTCCCGATAACAAATTTATTGTGGATCCGCCATTTCGTCAAGCTAATGTTAGTTTTGGAAATACTCTTTCTGGTGCCTTATCGAGATTGTTTAGTTCAGAGCGCCGCTTTTCTCGGGATGAAAACCTTCGGGCACAATACTGCAAATTCATGAAGGTATATGAAGAAATGGGCCATATGGAGCGAATTCCGGATAGAGAAGTAGAGCCTACATCGGGAAGGGCATTTTACTTGCCTCACCATGCCGTCGTGACTACCAAAATGGGGGTAGTTTTCAATGGTTCGCACAAGGATTCGACAGGGCTTAGTTTAAATGAAGTCCTTCACATCAGACCTCCTCTGCAAAAAAATCTGCTCAATGTGTACATGCAGCTTCGGTTGTATCGATATGCCTTTTGCGCAGACATTGTTAAAATGTTCCGGCAGATTTGGGTCCGACCTCAAGATCGCGATTTCCAACGCATTGTTTGGCGAGACTCTCCGGACGAACCCATTGCTCATTTTCGTCTTAGTACTGTTACCTATGGTACTGCGCCTTTACCCTTTGGCCATAAGAGTCCTAAGGCAGTTAGCTAAGGACTACGACCAGCAGTTTCCAAAGGCTTCTTACGCGATTCTGCACAACTCTGATGATGATTTTGCAGCTGGCTCGGATTCCTTGTCTGGTGTTTTGGAGTTGAAGGAGGAGTTGGTGGGACTTCTTTCTTGTGGTGGATTAGAGCTTAGCAAATGGGCGTAGAATTGTTGGGGGATTCTCAGTACTGTGGATGAGGGTCAGACTGTTTCATTGGACCCAGAAACAGATTGGAAAAAGGTGCTTGGAGTAGTCTGGAATCCATACCACGACACATTCACTTTCAGAATACTTTTGGAAGATTCTACGGCGCCTACCAAGAGAAATTTGCTTTCAGAAGTGTCCAAGATCTTTGATCCTATGGGGTTCTTAGCCCCTTCCACTATCCTTTTTAAGATTTTGTTCCAAGAGCTTTGGTTGATTAAGACTGGCTGGGACGATCAGTTACCCACCGGAATAGCGAAAAAGTGACTTTCTTATCGCCAGGAGCTAAAACATTTTGGCCAGCTAAGGATTCCTCGAAGGTACACGTTAAATGCAAAGTGCTTCGATTTGATAGGATTGTCCGATGCGGTTAAGCAGGTTTCGATTCCCCGCCTTGAATTATGTGGGGCTCTTCTTCTTAGCCGCATTATGAAACTCGTTTGCTCGTCGTTGGATGTCACACCAGGAAAACTCTTCGCTTTCACTGACTCGACAATTGTTTTGGCTTGGCTTTTTTCTCTCCCTCGCAGATGGGGAACTTTCGTGGCTAACCGTACATCTGAAATTTTGGATTATCTGCCTCGTTCTGTCTGGGGTCATGTTTGTTCCGAAGAGAATCCGGCCGACAGCGCTTCTAGAGGAGTTGAACCAAGCAAGCTGCTGAATTTGGATTTGTGGTGGAAGGGTCCTGCTTGGATCGCATTAGAAGCTAGCCAATAGCCGGTCCCAGCTGCTGTACCCACCTCATTACCGGAAGACCATTTTTTTGATGAACTGCTCGGTAAGATATCATCTTGGCCCAAATTAATTCGCATTGTTGCATATGTCCTACGTTTTGTGCGGAATAGCAAAGCCTCCCTTGAACAGCGTTATTTGGACTTTTTGATCTTCTCTGAGCTTCGTACCTCTAAAGAGACTTGTCTTCGGTTTGGCCAAAGAGAATTCAAGGAAGAAATTCAGATGCTGAAACAGAATAACCAGGTTTCACACCGGTCGAAATTATCTTCGCTATCACCGTTTGTTGATGAGGTAGGGTTGCTGCGAGTTGGGGGAAGGATTTCGAATGCTCCATATGTTTCTTTTAGCATTAAACACCCAATAATTCTGCCAAAAAACCATCGTATTTCGCAGCTTATACTTTTGGATGCCCACGAGAAGTATCTTCATGCTGGTGTGTCGGAGTTGTTTTCCGTAGTTCGTCAGGAGTTCTGGATACTTGAAGCCCGCAACGTTATACGAAAAGTGGTACACAACTGTCTGAAATGCTTTCGGTTACGTTCTTCGACCTCCTCGCAGCTGATGGGAAATTTGCCTTCGTCTCGCCTTTCGCCATCATTTGCATTTGACCAAACCGGCGTTGACTATGCGGGTCCAATTACGCTTCGGGTATCGAGACTTCGAAAAGCAAAACTGATTAAAGGGTACTTTGCTCTCTTTGTTTGTATGGTGACCAAGGCGCTTCATTTGGAAGTCGTCAGCGATCTATCCACGGATGCCTTTATCGCCGCCCTGCGGAGATTCATCGCTAGAAGAGGAAAGTGTACCGTCATTCATTCGGATAATGGAACCAATTTTCAAGGAGCTGCTCGCAAATTATCTGAAGTGTACCAGTTGGTTCGGTCTTCGAAGCATAATGAGTTGGTGTCAACGGCTTTGGCAGCAGAGAACATCAGATGGGAATTCATTCCGCCCCATGCTCCTCATTTTGGAGGACTGTGGGAAGCGGGCGTCAAATGCGTAAAGCAGCATCTACATCGTATCGTCGGCAGCAATCTTCTCACCTTTGAGGAATTGGGTACTCTGCTAGCCCAAATAGAAGCTCTACTGAACTCTCGACCCTTATGTGGCATTTCCGATACCGATTTGAACCCGCTAACCCCTTCTCATTTCGTTATAGGTCGCCCTTATACTTCCATACCGGAACCTAGTTATTTGGAGGTTCCAGCAAATCGACTAGGACGTTGGGAACTGGTGCAAAACATGTTACAAGGGTTTTGGCAGAGATGGCAATTCGATTATATAACCTCGCTTCAGCAGCGGCCTAAATGGAAACAGGCCAACCGAGATTTCAAACTGGGTGATCTCGTCGTAGAGAAAGAGCCTAATTTGCTTCCCCCCCAATGGGCTTTGGGTCGTATCGAGGAGCTACACTCAGGCAAGGATGGACACACACGGGTAGTTACCCTTCGCACCAAGAACGGGCTGTTCAAGAGACCCATTACCAAGCTGGCTAAATTACCAATTTCCTGAAGTGCCCTTCAGGGGTGGCGGCGTGTTTAGAAATACTTTGTTTATCGAAACTCAGTGCCATTGCATTTTATAAATTACATTAGGTACTTACATTACATTATAATTATCATTTCGTTCATGACTAAACAATGTATAACTTACCGTATAGCTTTTGCTTAAACACGAGCAAAGATGTTCAGCTAAATCGCATTATATACCTACCTTATGTACATCTGTTCACAATGTTTCCCACAGCAGACGCAGTGTGCTTGCTGCAGCGCATAAGCTAGCGGATCTCACCTACGGTTTGTTTCGCTTGCCTATGCAATGCGTATGCATTTTTTGTTGTTTGCACTTGCTGTGGGACATGAGCGGTACTTTTCGTTTGGTTTTTCGTTGGTGAGTCGACAAGTCGATTACTCGTTTTTTCTTTTCTCTAGCAACCACCACCGCGTCAACATCTTTGCTCGCGATATTGTTTGATATTGTTTGATAAGACTTTTCCTGCTTGGCCGAGAGCAATAAAATTAAAATTATAACGTTTTATTTTGTTTTTCAATTGTAGTCTTGATCACGGTGCAAAAATCAAAACATAGTTGGTCGCATAAACGTGCCGGTTGAATACAAAGGAATTTCGGAAAAGATCGATTTCTATCTTGTGCCAAGCCTTATATTACAACCTCGGCGTCGATTTCTGGTCAAAATTTAATATCGCTCCGCAAATCATTAGTGAACTGTTTACGCCTTCACACGACTCTAACTTGCGTGAACCTGGAAATATCAAACCAAAACCACCAAAGCATGATTTGAATATTGACCAGGAACGACAGCTTCAGTGCGCAATCTCTGCTTTTCCATCTTGTTCAACCCTTGGGTTGCAGCGCCATTATCCGGTTTCACCCGCAATTTAAACTTTAGTGTAAGAGGAACTGAATCGAATGCTATCTCTCGGAGTTATCGAGTAAAGTCACAAGCGCGTGGAGTTCGCCTATTGTCCTTATCAGGAAACCCGGCAAAAACAGGCTATGTCTTGACTCCCGCAAAGTGAACTCGTTAACAAAGAGAGACGCATATCCACTGCCTCACATTGAGGGTTTGCTGAGCCGTCTGAAAGATACACATTACAATAGCAGTGTGGATTTGAAGGACGCGTTCTGGCAAATCCCTCTGGGTCGAGGGAAAAGACCGCATTCACACCAGTTCACTGTCATGCCCTTTGGACTGTGTAGTGCAGCCCAAAGGATGTGTCGGCTGATGAACAACTTGAGATTGTGTGTTTGTGTACCTCGACGATCTTTTAATAATCTCACCTAACTTTGAACATCATTATCTCAACACTAAAAGAAGTTGCCAAATGCCTAAGACAGGCAAATTTAACGATTAATATCAGTAAATCGAACTTTTGTTTTAAAGAACTTCATTATTTGGGGTACATTGTCGGCCAACCAATCGCGTTCTTTTTAGAGAAGCTAAACGCCTGTCAAAGAAAATATAGCGTGACGGAGCAAGAATGTTACGCAGCAGTTCAAGCAGTTGCGAAGTTTAGGCCCTATATTGAAGGCATGTTCTTCACAATAGTAACCGACCACGCCAGTCTTAAATGGCTGATGGGACTCAAGGACCTAAGCGGACGACTGGCTCGTTGGTCCCTAAAGTTACAAGGATTCTCCTTAAGTATAGAGCATCGCAAAGGATCGCAGAACACTGTGCCCGATGTGCTGTCTCGCGTACACCTTGAGCCGATCTGTTTGAACGTAAATGAACCCGTCATATTCGATTTAGATTCGCCGGAATTCAAATCAACTGATTATCTCGACCTCTTGGCAAGAGTGTCCAAAAATCAGAAAAATTTACCAGGTCTTAGAATTGAGAACCAAAGAGTGTATAAACGGATGTATCCATTAGATTTCCACTCGATATCTGATGAACATCAGTGGAGCCTATGTATACCAACAAGTCTGACCAAAGTAGTTATCCAAATAGCACATGTACCCGCTAATTGTTCACATGGAGGTATCAGGAAGACAATAGATAGGATTCGTCAACACTTTTATTGGCCCAACATAACGACGGAGGCCAGAGACTTCATCCGTAAATGCGAAGAGTGCAAGCAAAACAAAGCACCAAATCAAATTTTAAGACCACCAATTTGGCTAAAGCAGGATATAGATCGACCCTTTCAAAAGATTTACGTGGATTTTTTGGGACCATACGTGCGATCAAAGAAGGGTAATCTATTTCTCTTTATAGTCCTAGATGAATTTTCAAAGTTCGTCTTTCAATGCGAGTCGCAACCTCGAAAACAGTGATAGAGTTCTTGGAGAAAGAAATATTTCAAAAATTCGCCGTTCACAGTGATAATGGGAAACAATTTGTATCAAAGGAATTCGAGAAGTTTTTAAACAAAGTTCCAGATAAAAAACGCAATATACTCTCCCCAAGCCAATTCTTCTGTAAGAGTAAATAGGTCCATTCTGTCAGCCATAAGGACGTATATCGATAAAGATCAACGCGAACGGGACAGCCACATATCTGAAATCCAGCAAGCCCTATGTACTGCCAAACACCAATCTATAGGCATGTCTCCATATTTTGTCTTGTTTGGTCATAATATGATTACTCACGCAAGCCAATATAAAATTGCTAGAGAACTAAATTTTATCTACCAAATTCAAACCGATTAAAGAATGATATTGTAGCCTTGTAACAATTCCCCATCGTCTGTTTGCTAAAAATACTGTTGACGTCGTGCTTGACGTGCTATAAATTATTTGCCGTGCACTGATGGTAATGACTTAAGCCGCTGTGCAAAAATTAAACTTAACCTTACACCACACTATATCTCCCCAACGCGCGCCAAACCGCAGGTATATAGGTTGTGTAAACCGAGTGGGCGGCCTTTTTTTTTTGTGGCTACTGAACTGAAAAGAGCAGTGCATTTTCGGCACAGAAAATTTGTGTTTCCAAAATCTAAATTTGCCATAAGAAAAGAATCCTTTTTAATTCCCGCCTTCAGTTGCCGCGATTACGTTTTAATTCGTCAAGCGTCCTCGAAAATTAGCACATATATGCTAATTAAGCGAGCTTGCACGAATTAATAAAAGTGCATTTATGTATATAAGAATGTTCTGTATTGTTTCATAACGCACGTGCTTGATGAGACATATATGTAAATACAATATACATAAATAGACAATACTCTTAAATTATATGTGCCATCTCTCTTGATGATCAGTTCTCTGAGAAACATGGTAAATTCTCAATGACACCTACACTGTAGCGGTCAGATCTCCGCGAACCTCTTTTGTCAATTAATTTTGCAAGTACAGCTGACCAGTGCCATACGTGCTCGTCATCATGGCCAACCCACCACACACATATCATATTCAACCCGTTGTTTAGAATCCGCATTGGCCTTTTCTCTTTTCGTATGTACCCAAATCCCCAAGCTGCACATTTTCTTGTGATAAACCTGCAACTCAATTTCTCTCTCGTGAGAGCTTGGCGATACCATGATTCGGCAGAGGGCCCATCATACGACAGGGCACGGGATGCTAGCAAGCCAATGCTAATTTGCTTTTCTGGCGAGAGATCCGCTTACCCAATAGGCAGTATATGTATATGTACCATAGTCACTTCATGTACAGAACTAGCTGGGCAAAGGGCCCATCATGCGAAGGGGTTAGATGCGCGGAAATGATTGCGAGAACAGAACTCAAGGCAGCAGAGGCAACCGTGGTGAGTCAGTTGATTTTTGGTAGCGAGAAGGTCGGGACAGCACACTAGTGGTTGAGTGAATTCGCGCTCTGTTATCGTCCCGGCTCGAGTTTAAGACACTATAACTAAAAAAAAAAAAAAATTAACGTACCAAGGGCAAAAGTTAAGTGAAGTGCTTCAGTAAAAAACAAGTGTTTCCGTGCCCCAACTGACTAAACTGTCACCCTTTACGTGGAAGAAAAAAAACGTACGGTCGCTTTGGTGGGCGGATGCATGGGGTGTATGTCCCCTCTTTTTTTCCCCCCTAAATATTTACCGCAGGTACCACCCATTGGAATCCACATCGACAGGCCTGACGACGCGGAATCAACGGGTAAGTTTTTTTGTGAATTCCTTTTTTTAAGAAAATTCCTTTATCGCATGCACATGCAGTTTCTTTTGTACGTATCGTAAATGAGGCCCGAAGTTTGAGGCTTATTCTGAAAGCACGACCAGACCGCGTACTTACCCTTCTTATAGCTTGTAATTTTTTTTTTCGATATCGACGTTATTATCTAATTTGGCGGTATATAAAAATTTCTAAATCTTTATAGAATTTTGAATTATAAGCCAATAGGATGTATCTAAACATTGCCAATTAAATTCTTTCATCCCGCTTTGGGACGTACATACCTGTATTTAATATATGATAAGGAGGCTAAAATAATAAAGGAAGTAATGTTTGCCTAAAAATATATTCAGTGTCTCATTTCGTAGGACTGGTTTCGTTGTCCAGACGATGAAAGCGAAGGGCTTTCATTAGGGCGTCGGTATAAATTTCAGCGGTATCTGGCGCAAGGCAGGGTGGGTATAGACCCGCTAAGAGGACAGCCAGCAGTTCCTCACGTGGTAATGTTAGACCCCCTTAGGATATCTCCACTGGATGATGTTTTATCTTAGCTACTTTTCCCGGTTCCCCGCGTCAATCAAGTTCTTTTCTTTTCTATTTTGCATGCAATTTTTATGTAGCGATGATTTAATTTGGTTCTCGGGTGCAAGAATCCACCCGCCGACGAGCTACAGCTGAGACCAGCAAGGCATGCGACCGCACCAGAGCTTCCAAGTATTCCTTTCATCCCTTCCCCTCCACCACCCCGAAACCTATCCCTTCTCACTCAACATTTTATACCAACAACCCTGTTCACCTACCCTATAAAACTACCGCCACTACATAATTGGCGCCCAACGTGGGGCCCGCAAAATTTGCGGGTCAAACTCATAAAACATAAACCTTTTGCTTTCGATTACTCAATAAATTTTACCCATTCAACCACATGTATAACGATAATTGAACCAAAACTCCCAGGAACCGCGTTAATTAGACCAAACCAAGTGTGGTTTAAAACGACCGGAGTCATTGGCTCGATCCTTTTCGGTACACATTCCACTTAAAGACACTAGTTTTCATTCGCCAGTTATCTTGGAAATGCGTTGCATTGAGAACTTTATGCTCGGTGTATCGACTGCGATAACACAATGATACAACATATTTATTAATTTTACTTGTCCCTATTAATTATTAATCTTTAACTCCTTCTAACATTACCACACATTTGTATGGACCACACTATAGCCATCCGTCGAAATGAGACCATTATTCATGAAACGAGAACACAAACGTCGCACCTCGATTTAACGCCTTTATAGCTATAATTGAATATACAACCAGACGTAAAACCTACACAAACCGCATTTATTTTTCGTTAATACAATTTAATATATTGTATATAATATAAATATATAAATATATATTTATATACATCTACATACTACTCTCTCATTGTGCACATGGCAGTTATGCACAGTCCGGAGCAATTAGTTCCGCTTTATGAAGAGCATCCGCCAACCACATGTTCCATATGTCAAGACCTATTGTCCTTACAATCTGAAAATTCGAAAACCTCATGCGGTCACATATTTCACCAAATTTGCCTAAGAAGCTGGCTCAAGGATTCAGAATCCTGTCCGATTTGCCGGCAAAATATCCTAGCCGCAGAGGAGACCAGCCTCGATCCCTTATCGCGAACTGGTGAACGAAGCAAAGGTGCTGTTCCAAAAGGTCATCGCCCCAACACCCGTTCAATGACCGCACAACAGAATGCAGATGATTGGAGACTGCGAGATTCTAGCATAATAGACAGTAGGGTCTCCTCCGCTCAGAAAGGCGATTCAATTCGTTCAGTTGTGGGTATACCTGCTGGAGTCAGTAATCTGATACCACCAAAATCACGAGCTGAACAATGCTTCTCAGCCATCCGACAATAGCGTACGCCAGGTTGTTCGCGAAGAAATGGAGGAAGACCGACGTAAGAACGTGGCCGATATCAGTCAGACTATCGAAACTATGTTTCAACGATTCTTTAATCTACATTTCCAACCGTTGAATACGGCCCCTCCAAATAGCCCCATGACACATCATTCGAACTGGACCCATGTGAATTTAGCACCTGCAGTTCAGGTAACCCAACCGAATCCGAGTAGGCCTGTCAATAATGCAGCGCACCAAAGTTCTGCCATAAATCCCGATAAAATTTCCAGCATCATATCCAACTGGAATGTACGCTTTGATGGTACAAGTGATAGAATGAGAGTGGAAGAATTTATCTATAGGATACAGTCCCTAACCCATCATACCTTAAATGGAGACTTTTCATCGCTTTGCAGGAATTTGCATAATATCTTCACGGGTAAGGCGAAGGAATGGTACTGGCGATACCACCGACGAGAACAGTCCATTGAGTGGGTTGCTCTACGCGAAGCATTGCGTTTCCAGTACTCCGACCCTCGAACCGATTTCGATGTCATTGAAATGATCAGGAGTCGGAAACAGCGGGGAGGAGAGTCGTTTGACGATTACCTTGACGTAGTTACTTCCATATCTGATAGGTTAGCGGAACCATTAACTGATAGACAATTCTTGGAAATTGTTATGAGTAACCTGAAACCGGATCTTAGATATGAACTCATTCACTTAAGTATCTCTTCCATCTCCGAGTTACGTCGAGCATGTCATCGCCATGAAAATTTTGTACACAAAATGAATAGAGAATCCTTCAGTCGTAACGCTAACCCACGTAAGTTCGTATCCGAAGTTGCCTCAGCCCCTCCATGCGAAGAAGACTTATCGGCTATAAGCGTTCCAAAGAAGATCCTCGTATGTTGGAACTGTGAGGTAGTAGGTCACTCTTATATCGATTGCCTCGAACAGAAAAGAGTATTCTGTTACGGTTGTGGGGCCCCAAACACATACAAGCCCCAATGTCCCAAGTGTTCCACACAGGGAAACTCCAAAGTGGATGTGGCCACCAACACCCGGGCACATCATCAACCCCGAAACTAACTGACAAAAAAGTACAGACCGAAAACCAGCCTAGTCAATCCCCCACCCATACCTGCCAAATGAAAAAACCTGCAGGTATCGACCCGTCAAAACCATTTCATCAAAGACTGTGTGAATATAATACAAAAAAATCGAGAATATTTTAAGTTGGTAGTATCTTATCAGTTTCTGATACTCGCAGTCGTAAAACAAAAAGATCGACAATTCGTCTGCGGACTTATTGGAAAAATGTTCGGAAATCGAGAAAATGTTTGCTCAACGCGGCCCTTAGTGGAAACACTACAGATATTCGACCTTACGCTGACGTACAGATATTAGGGAGAACAGTAAGTGGTCTGCTCGATTCCGGAGCGTCCATTAGCTGTTTTGGTTCCAAGGCTGCTGAAGAAATTCTGTTGTCAGGAGTAAAACTGCAGAAGTATTACGCGTTCGTAAAAACGGCTGAGGGTAGACTTCAAACGGTGCGAGGTAGCATTAGGGTGGACGTAACCTTTCGAAACATAACAAAACCTTTAAATATTTATGTCATTTCTTCACTTAACCAGAACTTATACCTCGGTGTCGATTTCTGGAGAAGTTTCAATCTCGCACCGGGTATTATTGAAGAGCTTGAAATCCCAATTCCCGATGGACCCGCGCATGAACTGACGCCGTACCAGCAAGAGCAGCTGAAGGGTCTCATCGCCCTGCTGCGGTCTTTCGAGAAAGTGGGCCTTGGAAGGACCAAACGACTTATTGGTGATCTCGAAAGACTTCGCGTCGCACATGAGTGCGTTGCAGGAGGTGGCGTTGCACATTAAAAGGGCAGGCCTGACTATCAATATACAGAAGATCAAATTTTGCCTCAAAGCTGTAAAATACCTGGGTTACATTTTTCGATACGGCTCCGTGCAAACGGATCCAGAGAAAATCAGTGCGATCGTCGATTTTCCCCCTCCAAAATCCGTGCGTCAGCTCCGAAGATTTCTGGGTATGGCAGGTTGGTACCGCAAGTTCATCGGCAATTTCGCTTCCCTTACAACCCCACTAACTAACTTACTTAGAAAGAGCAGGACCTTCGACTGGAACCCCGAAGCACAAACCGCGTTCGACGACCTGAAAGGTAAACTTACCTCCGCTCCGGTGCTTACAACTCCCGATTTTGATCGCCCCTTCATTATCCAATGTGACGCCAGTCAATACGGTGTCGGGAGCGTCCTAGCACAGCTGGATGAAGAGGGTGTCGAGCAACCAATCGCGTTCATGAGCCAGAAACTCAACAAGGCACAGAGAAACTATTCAGTTACCGAGCAGGAGTGCTTGGCAGCTGTTTTATCGATAAAAAGGTTTCGTGCATATGTCGAAGGTCATGCGTTTACCGTTATCACAGACGATGCCAGCCTTCAGTGGCTGATGCGGCAAAAGGATTTGTCTGGTAGGTTAGCTAGGTGGGCGTTAAAGCTTCAGGGATTTGATTTCACAATTCAACATTGTAGAGGCCTAAACAATGTGGTACCAGACTGCCTATCTAGAAGAGAGGCTGCAGATTTGAGCGCTCTAGAAGAGGTTGCTCCTCTGATTGACCTAACTTCTCCGCATCTTTTATCTGATGCCTATAACTCCCTCAAGAACCATGTCACAGTTAATCAAGCGCGGCTGCCGGACGTGAAGTGTATGGATAATTTCGCATATAAACGTACGGCTCACTCAACCGGATCTCCAGAACAAGACTCCGAAACCTGGAAACTGTGGGTACCTTCTGACTTAGTTCAAGACATCCTGTACAAGGCCCATAACCCGCCAACTTCGTCCAACTGCGGAATAGGCAAGACCTTGGAGAAGCTGCGTCGCTATCTCTTTTGGCCAACCTTAGTAAAGGATGTGAGAAGGTATGTGTTGGCGTGTGAGACGTCCAAGGAAACCAAAAGTCCAAACGTCGTTTTACGGCCTCCTATGGGTCAGCCAGTCAGAACGTCACGACCCTTTCAAAAGCTCTTTATAGATTTGCTGGGACCCTATACGCGATCGAAGTCGGCGAACGTGGGGATATTCATCGTCTTAGATCACCTGTCCAAGTACGTCTTCTTAAAAGCATTGAAAAAGTTTACCGTAAAGCCTATAATCGACTTTTTAGAGAGGGACATTTTTCACGCGTTTGGTGTTCCGGAGACCATTATAAGTGACAATGGGTCCCAGTTTAGGTCAGGAGAGTTTGAAAGTTTTCTGACTAGATATGGGGTTGGGCATATGTGCACTGCTATTCATTCCCCACAGTCGAACTCCACTGAACGAGTCAATCGCTCCGTTATTGCCGCCATTCGCGCATTCATTAAAAAGGAGCAAAGTGAATGGGATGCTCACCTAAGCAGTATAGCCAGCTCGCTTAGAGCCACGCTTCATAGCTCCATAGGGTGCAGCCCCTATTTTGTTCTTTTCGGGCAAAATATGATTCAGCATGGATCAGACTATAGTCTACTAAAGCAGCTCGATGTGCTTAATCATAACATCCTCTCCGTTCCTTTGAAAAGAAGCGATCTACTGGCGGAGGTGCGTGATGTAGTTCAGCGAAACATTCAAACTTCTTTCCTTAAAAATGCCACAACGTACAACACGAGGTCAAGACCAGTCGAGTTTAAAGTGGGAGACGAGAGTTATAGGCGAAATTTTGCACAAAGTAGTTTTCAAAAGGGGTTCAACGCTAAGCTGGCACCGGCATTCCTTAAAGCTCGAATCAAGGAAAAGCAAGGATCGGCTTATTATGTCTTAGAAGACCTATCAGGGAAAGTTTTGGGGACATACCATGCCAAAGATATTCGCCGTTGATTGTTTTCCTTTCTTCAGCTTAAGGAGTCCGCTTTCCCTCTGGAGAATAGCTTCTGCTAAATCTGTGTTGTAGCGGTCAGATCTACGCGAACCTCTTTTGTCAATTAATTTTGCAAGTACAGCTGACAAGTGCCATACGTGCTCGTCATCATGGCCAACCCACTACACACATATCATATTCAGCCCGTTGTTTAGAATCCGCATTGCCCTTTTCTCTTTTTGTATATACCCAAATCCCCAAGCTGCACATTTTCTTGTGATAAACCTGCAACTCAATTTCTCTCTCGTGAGAGCTTGGCGATACCATGATTCGGCAGAGGGTCCATCATACGACAGGGCACGGGATGCTAGCAAGCCAATGCTAATTTGCTTTTCTAGCGAGAGATCCGCTAACCCAATAGGCAGTATATGCATATGCACCATAGTCACTTCATGTACAGAACTAGCTAGGCAAAATGCCCATCATGCGAAGGGGTTAGATGCGCGGAAATGATTGCGAGAACAGAACTCAAGGCAGCAGAGGCAACAGTGGTGAGTCAGTTGATTTTTGGCAGCGAGAAGGTCGGGACAGCACGCTAGTGGTTGAGTGAATTCGCGCTCTGTTATCGTCCCGGCTCGAGTTTAAGACACTATAACTAAAAAAAAAACTAAAAAATAATTAACGTAACAAGGGCAAAAGTTAAATGAAGTGCTTCAGTAAAAAACAAGTGCTTCAGTAAAAAACAAGTGTTTCCGTGCCCCAACTGACTAAACTGTCACCCTTTACGTGGAAGAAAAAAAACCCCAAAAAAAAAGTGAAAGTACCTCGTTTGGCCAGTTAAGTACTAAGTAAAGTGAAATAGCGATTAATAGCGATTCTTTCGTTTAGTAGTAGTAACTGTGTGTGCGTACGGTCGCTTTGGTGGGCGGATGCATGGGGTGTATGTCCCCTCTTTTTTTTCCCCCTAAATATTTACCACAGGTACCACCCATTGGAATCCACATCGACAGGCGTATCGACATCGACAATCAACGGGTAAGTTTTTTTGTAAATTCATTTTTTTAAGAAAATTCCTTTATCGCATGCACATGCAGTTTCTTTTGTACGTATCGTAAATGAGGCCCGAAGTTTGAGGCTTATTCTGAAAACACGACCAGACCGCGTACATACCCTTCGTATAGCTTGTAATTTTTTTTATCGATATCGACGTTATTATCTAATAATTTGAATTGTAAGAAACAAAAAAAAATAAAAATTTCTAAATCTTTATAGAATTTTGAATTATCAGCCAAGAGGATGTATCTAAACATTGCCAATTATTTCTTTCATCCCGCTTTGGGACGTACATACCTGTATTTAATATATGATTAGGAGGCTAAAATAATAAAGGAAGTAATGTTTGCCAAAAAATATATTCAGTGTCTCAATTCGTAGGAGTGGTTTCGTGGTCCAGACAATGAAAGCGTAGGGCTTTCCTTAGGGCGTCGGTATAAATTTCAGCGGTATCTGGCGCAAGGCAGGGTGGGTATAGACCCGCTAAGAGGACAACCAGCAGTTCCTCACGTGGTAATGTTAGACCCCCTTAGGATATCTCCACTGGATGATGTTTTATCTTAGCTACTTTTCCCGGTTCCCCGCGTCAATCAAGTTCTTTTCTTTTCTATTTTGATACCTAATGCATGCAATTTTTTTTATGTAGCGGTGATTTAATTTGGTTCTCGGGTGCAAGAATCCACCCGCCGACGAGCTACAGCTGAGACCAGCAAGGCATGCGACCGCACCAGAGCTTCCAAGTATTCCTTTCATCCCTTCCCCTCCACCACCCCGAACCCTATCCCTTCTCACTCAACATTTTATACAAACAACCCTGTTCACCTACCCTATAAAACTACAGCCACTACATAATTGGCGCCCAACGTGGGGCCCGCAAAATTTGCGGGTCAAACTCATAAAACATAAACCTTTTGCTTTCGATAACTCAATAAATTTTACCCATTCAACCACATGTATAACGATAATTGAACCAAAACTCCCAGGAACCGCGTTAATTAGACCAAACCAAGTGTGGTTTAAAACGACCGGAGTCATCGGCTCGATCCTTTTCGGTACACATTCCACTTAAAGACACTAGTTTTCATTCGCCAGTTATCTTGGAAATGCGTTGCATTGAGAACTTTATGCTCGGTGTATCGACTGCGATAACACAATGATACAACCTATTTATTAATTTTACTTGTCCCTATTAATTATTAATGTTTAACTCCTTCTAATATTACCACAGATTTGTATGGACCACACTATAGCCATCCGTCGAAATGAGACCATTATTCATGAAAAGAGAACACAAACGTCGCACCTCGACGTAAAACCTACACAAACCGCATCTATTTTTCGTTAATACAATTTAATATATTTGTGGGATCGGAGCAGACGACAACACAAACAATACATACAGAGGAATGAGCGGACCAAACAGTAAGAACGGGACAGACAAACGATACGTACGGACAGACAGTAGGAGCAGCCGAAAACCCCGAGAGTCAGTCGAAGTAGGGATCTCAAGCAGTGAGCACCGCGGTAGTATTAAACCTAAATTAGAGATAATAAATGAAGTATTATAATCCCACTTCGTCCGGGATTTATTTGTGTTTTAATCAAAGTGCATCAACACAAAATAAAGTTGAACACAAAAGCCCAGTGTAGATAAAAGTGCGAAAATTATTGCGTAGCTTTGCGAAGCAAAAATAAAAACAACAACAACAAAGTGTTTCGTGCACAGTGAAGAAGAAAACGATTTGTGCGCATACATAGCGCAGAGTAAAAAGAAAAAGAAAAAAAGAGCAACAACTCAAGCAGGCGACAGTGTGTGCCTCGATACAGCAGAAAACATCGATTCAACCGTGTCGCTGTTGTTCGCTCCAACAGAACGAGTTTCGTGCCAAGAAGAAGCAGACAACGAGAATTTTCGCTGCAAATTTAGCTTTTGAAGTGATCGGTTGTGTTTTTAATTCTCTCCTGAGTTGTGATCCCATTTCTTGCGAAAAACGTTTTTATCTCTCTCCAAATTCTAAATTAACCATAGTGTGCCAAAGACAGTGACTTTTTAAACCACTTTTCAATAAAATAAATTCACAAGCCCTTTGTGAATACAGTAAAGTATCAATTTATTTTCGCTCAAATAGAAAATTCCCTCCCCTTTACATATTTTATTTACCGTTAAATTATACACCCACACTACTATTCCCATATGTATAATATGGACCCATGCAGTGAATGCTTCTCTGACCTCCCCGCCGATGGAGACTTTGTAACATGCCATAGATGTGAGAGGAAAATGCATTATGGATGTACCACGATATCCGAAAAATCGTACCGAAAAATGAACATGGCCCGAAAAGAGGAATGGAGATGTTCCAGCTGCAGGAAGGAACTTGCAGAGCTCTCCGCACCCAGGACTCCTGTTGAATTAGCAGCAATTCAGCCCATGACCAAGCGAATGAGAAGTGTAAGCTCTCCAGAATCACTACAACAACCAATTTTAATAGCACCATCCGCAAAATCCACTAAATCAGCGCCAGAAACTAATAATAATGAGAAAATTTTAGATGAAATGCGCAAGATGAGAAAAGAAATGACAGATATAAACACAAGTTGTGAATTTATGGCGAACAAATACGAAGAGATTAAGCAACACATGACGGTAAGCAATGAAACACTACAAAAACTGTCAAATGAAATAAAAGAACTCAAAGAAAGCAACAAAAAAAAAGATCAACAAATACATTCAATGGAAACAAAAATCAATGCACTCGAACAACAATTACTTAAAAACAACATTGAAATAAAAAACATTCCGCCGACACAAAACGAGAACTTAATGGATATTGTCCAAGCACTAGGAAAAACACTAGATCACGATTTAACAAACTCAGATATCACTGATGTTTACAGAACAAACATAAAAAACCCAAACAAAACAACAATAATAGTTTCTTTTGCAAGCCACGCGTGCAAAACAAACGTAATTAAAAAGGCAAAAGCCATGCGTAATATTCCCCTAAAGAAAATTAGAGAAAATACTTCTAATGGCTCTGCTTCAAGTGCAACACCTGAGAATGAATCAACAATATATGTCAACAACCATCTCACAGCTACCAACAGACACCTTCTTTGGCTAGCAAAGAACAAAGCTAGAGAGTACAATTGGAGATTTGTGTGGGAGTCAACCGGTAAGGTACTTGCAAAAAAAAACGAAAACGGCGAGACCATACACATTGGGTCTTGCGACGATGTAAATAAGATAAACAACTAAGAATAATTGTTGTTGTAATTGAGAGAATCGAAATAACAAAAAAACAAAATGGAAAACACACATAGTGAAGCTGATGTCGACTTTAGGGTAATACATGGTGTTAGCGGAATCGAAAAAAAATATTTGGAAAAAATGAATTTTTGTTGCGTGAGTTTTAATATAAGATCGATAACAAAAACATGGGATGTTTTTATAGCCGAAATGGAAAATGTTCTTTGTTACGTCGATATATTAGTACTTAATGAAATTAATATACCGAAAAAGAAAAATGACTTTTATAGCATTGATGGCTTTAACTCAGAATTTATAAACCGTGATGCGACGAAAGGAGGAGGAGTGGCAATATTTATAAAAGACAATATAAGCTACACAATAATACCAGCGAATCCAATTAACTACGAGGGCATGCACCTGGAAATAAATCATAAGGGTGGACAAAAGCATATACATGCAATATACAGGCGACCTAGTTCTAGTGTTGGAAGGTTTATTGACGAATTAGAGAAAATTATAAAAGAAAAAAAAGTAAACGTCGTACTAGGAGATGTCAATATCAATATTAAAGACGAGAATAACTCACTTGTTCTAAAATATATGGAGATGATGGCGTCGAAAGGGTTGACAAGTGTCATCAAACAACCGACACGTGTTGACGTATCAAAAAATACGGCGACGTTAATTGATCATGTATATGCTAGCATTACGAAACTCAATATTCACTCTGCAGTTATAGAAACCGATCTATCTGATCATTACGCCGTCTTATATGCTACAGAAGATTTAAATAAAAAAACAGAAACTTCTTGTGAAATTGAAGTCAAACGTATTAATCAGCAGAAAGTTAATGAACTTATCGAACTGACAGACTGGCAATACCTACTTCAAGAAAATGACGTCGAGGCTCTATACAACAATTTTGTACGAGAAATGAATAAAATATACGTTGAAGCATGCAAAACGACCACAACAAAAAGAACACGTATACATAAGCCATGGATCACGCCAGAAATAATTCCAATGTGCAAACAAAGGGATGAGTTATACAGGAGGTGGAAAAACAACCCCAGATGTAAGACGTTTGAGAGTGAATACAATTAACTTCGAAACATAGTTAACAAGAATATACAATTGATAAAAGCCAATTTTTACAAACGGAAATTCTTAAATGCAAATAATGACCCAAGGAAAACGTGGAGAATCGTTAACGAACTGCTTGGAAGAAAGAAACGTTCAGTAGATGAAACTATCAAAATTAATTTTCCAAATGCGTCCGAATCCAAGGGCTTAAAAGACATTGTGGAGGAATTCGCGGAGAGGTTTTCGAAACAAGCGGCGAGTATTATGCATGCATGTGACACTAAAACCTCTAACCATGAGAGCTGGGAAATTCTACAAAGTATCTATATAGAGGAAGCAACGGAACCTGAAGTTTACGAAATATTGTGTCAACTAAGCAATACAAAAAGTCCTGGAGCAGACAACATAAGACCAGTCGATCTCAAACTGAATGCAATGTATCTCACCCCTGTAATAACAAAGATTATAAACCTTAGTTTGTGTCAGTGTCATGTACCAAAGCTTATGAAAGCATCTTTAATTCGGCCAATATACAAAGGAGGGATAAAAAAAGACACGGCAAACTATAGGCCAATTTCAATTCTGCCAGCGGTTGAAAAATGTCTGGAAGAGATAGTCGTTAAACGTCTTAATTGTTTCATGTTGAAGCACAGAGTGATTCACCCAAACCAGTTTGGATTTCAAAAATGCAAGAGCACCCAATTGCTACTGGGAGAGTTTACCAATGTGGTGAATGCGGGGCTAAATAAAAATCATCACGTCCTTGTTCTATTCATAGACTTCAGCAAAGCCTTTGATACTTTGACACCCGAAAAACTCGTCGAAAGTCTCAACAAATTGGGAATGAGAGGATTGCTGGCAAGATGGCTCAAAAGCTATCTGACTGATAGAGTAATCCAAGTCAAGGTATCTAATATGTTAAGCCAAAAAAAGACGTGCGAATACGGTGTACCACAAGGTTCCAAATTAGGGCCCATTTTATTCATTCTTTTTACAAATGAACTGTTAAGAACGTTTAAGAAATCAATTGCCTATGCCTATGCCGATGATATCGCAATTGTTGTAAGACACAAAGACTTGCAGTTAGCCGTTAAGATATTGCAAGACGAATTCAACGCTGTATCTGAATGGTGTCACGATAACGGTCTGGTGATAAACGAAGACAAAACCAAACTGATGCACATTCGGACTCCATCAAAGCCAACTGAAACAATTGAAATCTTTCATCGTAATGATCGCTGTCCAGTACAAAGAAGCAGCAACGCGATTGAGGTAGTCAAAACGGTTAAATATCTTGGAGTTACCATTGATGAGCACTTTCTGTGGCGTGAGCACATCAATAACCTGCGTCTTCAACTTAAGAGCACTTTATTTGCAATGGTGTATCTTAAGCGTTACTCGCATATGGAGGTACAAAAGCAGGTGTACTACTCGTTGGCTGAGTCACGCATTCGATACGGGATTCTGGCCTGGGGAAACGCAGCAAAAACCCATCTGGATAAGATATCTAAATCACAACATCGTCTTCTTAAAATAATTGGGCCTGTTAATTCAACTTTCAAAGTTTTAGATGTGAAGGCACTTTTCCAGATGACAACATTGCTTACCTATATGAACGACCAAAGGTTTTCCCGACCCATTAGCCACCCACAAAACACCCGAAGACGAGTCCGAGGGATGCTTGAAGTTCCACAAGCTTACAACACGTATGGTGATAGAGAGCTGCGATGCACGATCCCTAAATTAGTGAATTCGCTGCCACAATTTTTAAAAGTAATTCCTAATTTAAAAAAAAGAAAAAAAGAATTAAAAAAACATTTAATTGAACTTTATTCTATGAATTAGAAAGCTAAAGATTTTTTTTAAAACACTATTATAATTGTATCTAAAAAAAAAGAAAGAGATAAAGTATTTAAGAAAAAAGGTGGCCGGAAAATAATTGTACAAAATATAATTGGGTTTTATTGTTTAATTGATGGTTGAAATAGAACTAGAAGTTTTTTCTTCCGACACGAGCTTTTATACATTTGCAGAAAAAGTGTTATACAACATTTAAGAGCAATAATATTATATGTAGGTAATTTAAGAGAAAAAGAATATTATGTACTAAGATAATATATATATATATATATATAGGTAAATAAGAGTAATTTTCTACATCCTCCGGCGCGAAAATTAATGCACCTCTAGGGGGTACAGCAACTGAACTGGTCTTCGTAGCTTGGTACCATTGGACAGCCTAATTTGACAGGCTCGAATCTTGTTATCGCGTCCAGGAAAGACTTCCTCAACAATGGCCAACTTCCAGAGTGTTTTCGGCAGCGAAGGATCATGCACTATGACGACATCATTGGGTTGAATGGATGAAGTAGACTTCCCAGTTTGGCAATGGTGAAGCGTGCGTAACTGATGGAGGTATTCCAGCTTCCAACGTTTCCAAAATGATCTTAAAACCTTTAATCTTGAGTTCCATTTGGCCCGAAGATCTATACTTGTGTAGAGAAGTGAAGAGCTTCCGGAACAGTAGGAGGTGCCTGTAAAGAAATGGGAGGGTGTTAAAGGATTAAGATCTCGGGGATCATCCGAAATATACGTCAGTGGTCTGGAGTTGATGACGCTTTCAATTTCTGTCAACAATGTTTGAAGCTCTACAAAGTTCATCACAGTTCGTCCAATAGTCAATTTCAAGACAATTTTTATGCTCCTGACCAACCGTTCCCAGAAACCACCCCACCAGGCGGCTCTTTCGACAATAAACTTCCAGCGGATGCCTTCATTGTTTATATATCCTTGGATTGCCTTCGAACCGAGAATTTCGTTTATGACCTTCAATTCCTTGGCTGCACATGTGAAAGTCTTTGCATTGTCAGAATATATTACACTTGGTTTCCCCCTTCTGGCGAAAAAACGTCGAAACGCGAGCAAACAACATTCAGCAGTAAGGTCAGTCACGAGTTCCAAATGAACAGCTCGGATCGAGCCGCACGTTAACAAGAGGATATACACTTTAGATGATTCATTATGGACTAGGTTTCGGACATACAGAGGCCCTGCGTAGTCCACTCCGGTCATGTCAAAGGGTCTTGAAGAGAGCATCCTGTCGCGAGGGAGGGGAGCAAAGGGCTGCGATCCAGGGAGAGCTGACAATCGCTTGCACACGAAGCATCTAGAGATTACATTTTTTATGAGTTGTCTCCCTCTAATTATCCAAAATTTATTCCTTATCTCCGCGAGAGTGGTGTTCGTTCCGCTATGTAACATATTTTGGTGAGTAAATAAAACGATTAGCTTACTTATATGAGATCGTTTTGGCAAAATAATGGGAAATGGCTCAATATCTTCTTGTTCAGTATCTCTCAGGCGACTGTTGACCCGCAATATACCCTGCTCGTCCAAAACAGCATTTAAGGAATATAAGATTGACGACTTACCAAGTGCACCATCAGTTTGAATCGCCTGGATCTCCTCCTTAAAGAACGCGTATTGTGTATTCTTAATCCAGTATTCTTCAGCCGAAGAGAGTTCCTGAGCCGTAATGGTATCGTCCTTTCGTTCAACGGGCAGCCTTTTAAGAAGACGTATGAAGCGCATCACAAATGCAGTCACTCGTAACAGTTTATTCCAATTACTGAAGCGTTCAGGATGTAGAAGTTGTTTTTCGTCGGGGGCGGGATTCACATTATCAACAGTCACCTGTAGAGAGATAAAAGAGTTAGATAATTCTAGTTTACTAGTATCAATTGGCCAGTATTCGCTTCCACATATCAGCCAAGCAGGCCCGTGTATCCACTTATCAGAAGTGGCTAAGGATTTTGCAGTGACACCCCTAGTTAACAAATCAGCCGGATTATCTTTTCCAGGGCAGTGTCTCCATTCGAACCTGGAAGTTAATTTTCGTATTTCGTTAACTCGATTTGCTACGTAAGGCTTCCACTTCTTTTCCGTATCACTATTAATCCAACAAAATGTTATTCTTGAATCCGTCCAAAGACAAATCCGATCGAAGGTCACATTCAACTTATCTACCAGATACGAGCATAGTCTAGCGGCTATCAGCGCGGCTGTAAGTTCCAGTCGAGGGAGAGTCAGCTCATTGGAAACTTCTACCTCCTTGATGGGAGCAACTCGGTTCTTCGCACACAAAAACCTCACTGTCGTTACTCCTTTCGCATCAACCACTCTTATAAATGCCACCACACCATACCCACTTTGACTGGCATCCGCAAATAGATGAAGCTCCTTCGTAACAGCATTACTACCATCAAAGGCACACCGCGGAATCGATACATGTTTCAGTTCAGCTAACCCAGTAGCAAATGAATTCCAAATCTTCACCAGATCGGGTGGTAATTCCTCATCCCATTCTAACCTTCTTCTCCAAATGTTTTGAAAGAGAATTTTAAAATTAATTAGGAACGGTCCGAGAAAACCCAAAGGATCAAAAACACGAGATATAATCTGCAATACGAGGCGTTTTGTGGGTTTCGTTTTGAAAAAGACATTTGCATTTAAGACGGGCTTAACGTCGACTACCAATTCATCAGTATGAGTATACCAAGTAACACCCAAAACCTTTTGACTATCGGGCGGCACTTCATCAAAGCAGCACCGTACGTTTTCAGAATTACTATTCCATTTTCTAAGATTCATACCGGCTTCCATAAGTATGTGCCTTGATTGTTGATACAGTTTCTTCGCCAGCTCTTCATTGTCCACACTGCATACTAGATCGTCCATGTAAAAACTGTTACCCAAAATACAACACGTTTTTGTAAATCGTTCATGTACAGATTGGAAATGGCGCTTCAAGGTGGCCCCAAGAAGGAAGGGGCTCGACGTCACGCCAAAGGTTACGCGAGTCATTCTAAAAACTTGAGGCTCAGGAAGATTACTAATGGAATCAATTTGCTTCGAGAACCAATAAAACCGATGCGCGTCTCGATCAATCTCTCTTAAGGATATCTGTAAGAAAGCCTTCTCAATGTCTGCTACCAACCCAATTGAACCTAGACGAAAATTGAGTAAGATCTTAAACACATCGGGCAACAAATTAGATCCTGACATAAGATTGTCGTTTAGCGATGAACAATGTTCAGCGTGTGCGGAAGCATCAAATACCACACGTAATTTTGACGTAACCTTCTCTTCTCGATAAGCCCTTCGCTTCGTTTTCTGCCCTTTCTGCTACACCGGTATGTATGAGTTCCCATATCGCCCTATCATACCTAAGGAGATTGTCAGATGATCTCGAAAGTCGTTTTACAAGCGAGTTAAAACGCATCAAAGCTACCAAACGATTATCATTAAAACCATTGCACTCACCCTTCCATGGTAAAGCGACTTCATAGCGACCATTCCGTTTAATTACTAAATTATCAATGAAGTTTTGTGTGAACGTATCATTTTCCTCTGCTGTTGGTCTTATACCGATAGTTTCCAGATCCCAAAAAACTCTTTCATCTCGAATGCTGACTTGCAAAACACTCGTAGCAGCATTTAGAGCATAAACCGGGGCAGGTCCCTGCAAGGTCCATCCGAACACCGTCTCAATAGCCATTAAACGATCATCTATCCGCATTGTTTTCCCCGACACTATTCGCCAATAATTCTGTGGTCACAAGGAAAAACCGCTAAAGTCTGTTTTACTCATTTTTCAGGAGAGCAGTTTAAAGTTTTTGACAAACGCGTGCAATTCCAAGTGACTCTATTGACTTTAGTGACTTAAGCTGTTAGGTTTTTTTGAAATTGCGGCCACTTTTTTAAAGATATAAAGCTGAAAAAATTTTACAAAATAGATTAGAGTACGCTGAATCTAATGGCTTCAAAATCTCAATTTCGTCTAAAGTCGACTTTAGCGGTTATGGTTTGTGTCCACAGAATTATCCGAGCCGATTAAAATCGAAATTCCATCAGCTGGTTGGTGATTAAATGGACGCGAATCAGCTAAAATTAATTTGCAATCATTTATATAACCCTGAGTGGGCACCGTTAGCACGTCCAGGCAAATGGTCGGCACTACAACCGCATTTAATTCTACCATACACTCACTGTGCTGATCTTTTAATTTTAATCGAACTATTTTGTATTTTCTGTCCGGCGATCGTTTTTCGTCACTTCCGAATGGTATTACGCTTATATTTTTTAACCCGACGACCCGAAGATTCAGCTGCTCAGCAAGCGCTTCTTTAATGAATGTCATTTGACTACCACCATCTAGAATTATCCGCACGTATGCACTCATATTATTCTCCGTATTTAACGCGAAAACCGATGCAGTTTGTAATAAAACAGTTGTCTCATTTTGCCTTCTGTCTGCGGCATATAAATTCACAGACTGGTTCGATGGACCGCTTTCCAATTCTCTTTCTGGCTGTCGTTGTCGTTGGTAGTTTGGATCGCACATAGCTTTAGCATGCCATCCCCCGCAGCCACTACACCTTAAATGCTTCAGGGTGCATTTCTTTGCCGAGTGACCTCGAGCGGTGCAGCGGAAACATCTGCCGTCGCGCTTCAACACGTTTTTTCGTTGTGTTAGTGTGAGAGAGCTGTCGCCATCTTTCGTGTGGTGAGACATAGCCTTGCAGAAAACGCACTGGGCTTTTGACTGTGTGTGAGCCGCTGCAAACAACCCAGCTGCCGTTGGTGTGGTATATGATTTTGGTTGCCGTTTGTTATCTCCTTCTTCTACGGAATTTTCCAGAGCCACGATTTCTCTTTTGATGTACCTTAAGAGATCTCTGATTTGCTTATCCCCATTACCCACAAAAGAGCACTCACTTTCTGAGTAGGCAGAACCGGTTTCTTCCGTTGGTTGCACATCACTTTCTTGCTTAGGCACTTCGGTTTGGTAGCGGAAATAATTGGCACGGAGGTCATTTGGAAGACAACGAAGTAATTTAGATTTCAACATTATGGAATAATTGCTTGATGAAATTCCTAATGCTGTTAGAGATCTAATGGATGACGTTACCGTATTATATATGTGTCGTAGACCCTTTAGGTCCGTTTTTGACGTCAAAGATGAAATTGACATCATTACGTTCATATTTTTGTCAATTAACTTATCTATATTGCCAAACTCTTCTTGCAGCAGTGCCAGGGCACCATCATAGCAGTTGGCGCTTGGAGTAAATCCAGCAATGGACTCAGCAGCCGTGCCTTTCAAGGCTGACTGCAAGTAGTTGAATTTATCTGTGCCAGATAGCGCTTTGTTCTCATGGACGGCGGTTCTAAACTGCTCCCAAAAAGGAAGCCACTCCTTAAAATCACCCGAAAAAGTCTTGAGAAGTAGCTTGGGTAATCTTACACCACTATTAACGTCACACTGTGGCGAAGGCGGTGTAACGTTAGATAATGAACCGTTTCGCGATTGCATGCGGTGCAATCGTTCGAGGCGTTGAGTCAGTCGAGCGATAATAGAAATTGCTTTGTCTTCGTACTCAACCGTTGTTTCACTGTCCTTAATTTGGTCTTCAGGCTTCCCACCTGCTGTACACAAACTGTCTGCCTTGAGGAGTCCCTGGTGCGCCGCTTTTAACCGATTCAAGAACACTGAGAGCTCCTCCTCTATGCATTCCCAATTCTCCTCGTTTCCGATGGTAGGTCTAGATTCCGGTGAATTCAGGTAATCGTTAGCGCTATTCGCGACGCGCGTTACTTGTCCTCTGTATGCGGACCGGTTAGCGTTCTCCATCCTATATTAAACCTTTACCTTTTCGCACAATTTCCCGGGTTTCGGCACCATAAAAAAAAAGAAAGAGATAAAGTATTTAAGAAAAAAGGTGGCCGGAAAATAATTGTACAAAATATAATTGGGTTTTATTGTTTAATTGATGGTTGAAATAGAACTAGAAGTTTTTTCTTCCGACACGAGCTTTTATACATTTGCAGAAAAAGTGTTATACAACATTTAAGAGCAATAATATTATATGTAGGTAATTTAAGAGAAAAAGAATATTATGTACTAAGATAATATATATATATATATATATATAGGTAAATAAGAGTAATTTTCTACAGTATCCTAATTGTAAACAAAAATATTTTCAACTTAAATCATTTCAAAGTTAACTTATTAAATTTATGCTTAACCATCTGCAGATAAGCACTCTGCCTTGCAGGTAATACATGTAAATGAAAACTTCTTTTGTACAAATAAAATCCATTGAATTGAATTGAATTGAAAAATGTGATTGCCGAAAGGAAAGAGGAAGAAGACGCAGGTCCGGCGATTATATTAAGTTGGTTTGTAATAGTATAAGCGTTGCCACTGCTGTAGAATAGTAGTAAATTTATTTTCATTGTACCTTTTTGTAACTTTAATACCTTTTGATAAAATGGACTTAGAGGGAATTTTGGGGTTGACGGTTGAAGGACTTCGACAACAATGTACGGAACTAGGGTTACCGACGAACGGACGTAAAACGGCGTTGCAGGACAGACTCCTTGAACACCACGGTCTGACTCGCGGGGAAGAGGAGGCGGAGGACGACGAGATGTCCTTCGAATCAGCAGGAGCTGCACCTATACGGAGCTTTTTCACGCTTCGCGACATCGAGGATACGCTGCTACCCTTTGATGGCACAGGTTACCCCGATGTCAAGGATTGGGTGGAAGAGTTCGAGGCGAATGCGGTCACGGTCAACTGGAATGAGCTACAGAAGTTTATATACGCTAAGCAACTGCTGAAAGGTGCGGCAAAATTATTCGTCAGAAGCCAGGCAAGGATCCGAGACTGGAAGTCGTTGAAATCGATGTTGAAGGAGGAGTTTGGGACGAAGTCGTCCTCAGCGGACGTACACCGACGGTTGGGGAACTGAAGGAAGCAGGGTTCCGAGTCGTGCAGGGAGTACCTGTATGCTCTGATGGAGATGGCGAGGCCTATCCAGTTAGACGATGGAAGCCTGGTGGACTACTTCATCCGAATACCAGACAGCGCCCAAAACAAAGCAGTGCTTTACCAACCAGCAGCCGTCAAGCTCGAGAGGGAGTCACCGATATTCTTCAAGTCGGCAGCCACCAGCAGTAGTGAAGCCGGAAATGAAGGAGAGGAAGTGCTTCAAATGCGGAAAACCCAACCAACTCGCCCGAGAATGCTCGTCGAATACGTTCAAGTGTTTCAAGCGCGGACAACCAGGCCACCGAGCACGGGAATGCGCAGGGGAAACCGGAGTGAAGAAAGAGAACAGTTGCGTTCACGCTGCATCATCGGATGACGGAGCTGGTTCTTGGCCTGAAGCTCGAGTTAACCTAGCGGTGGCGACGAACCGAATCTTCAAGGATATAACGATAGGCGGCGCCACGTTGTCAGCGTTGTTGGATACCGGAAGCGACCTATGTCTGCTCAGATATGACAGTTTAGCCTCGATGCAGTTCGTGGAGCTAGACCAAACGAAAAGAAATCTGCAAGGTATAGGTTCAGGCAAAGTAATGACACTAGGTAGTCTCTGGGTAGATTTACGTGTAGATGAGGTCGAACTAAAATTAAGATTTCATGTGGTAAAAGAAAGCGACATACAGTATGCGGCGGTGATAGGGAACGACATCCTAGCTGAGGTAGATTTGTCGATTACCAATGAAGGCGTAAAGTTTAGAAGCAAGCGCGAAGTCGTCGAAACAGTTGTAGAGCACACAGTTGGTGCTAAGCTAGGCAAAAGCAACGAGTACACTGCTGATTACGGACGAGGGGGCCGCGAATCAGAAGTACAGAAGCAGAACGTCGCCGTTGAACACACAGTAGTCGGTGTTCAGTTCAGTGAGAGCCATGACTATACAGCCGGTTGCGAGGAGGATCGCGAATCGGAAGTAGCTGATTTGGCTGAAGAGTTTCGATCGATCTGTTTGGCAGTGGAGGAGGGAGTGTTCGAGAGCGGAGAGATTGTCGACGTAGGCCACTTGAGCGTGGAGGAAGGAAGAGTCTTAGAGAAAATGATAGCCGACTACACCCCGGCTAAGAACAACAATTCACCGGTCGAGATGAAGTTGGTTCTGACGGACGAGATTCCTGTTTGCCAGAGACCCAGACGTATGCCGTATGCAGACCAACAATGGGTACGAGACCAAGTCAAGCACTGGTTAGGAGAAAAGATCGTGCAACCAAGTACGTCCGAGTATGCGTCACCGATTGTGCTCGTGTCAAAGAAGGATGGATCGAGGAGATTATGCTGCGATTACCGAAGGTTGAACGAGAAGATCGTGAGAGATAATTTTCCAATGGTGCAAATCGACGACGTCCTAGAGAGGTTACAGGGAGCGAAAGTGGTTACCACGTTGGATCTGGTAAACGGTTTCTTCCACGTCCCGGTAGCACCGTGCTCTCGAAAATACACATCGTTCGTGACGCAAGTGGGACAGCACGAGTTCTTAGTCGTGCCATTTGGTATTTCAAACTCGCCCGCAGTATTCTGCAGGTACATCTCCACGGTTTTCCGAGAGTTAATACAATCTGGCGTAATGGTACTGTATATGGACGACCTGGTGATTCCGTCTAGAGATGAAAAGGAAGGTGTCAAGAGGTTACAAACGGTCCTGAATGTAGCCGCTGAGCACGGACTGAAGATCAAATGGAAAAAAATGCCGATTCCTGAAGAGGATGGAGGCATTCTCCCATCAGGGGAAAAGTCGAGGGCGATAGAGAACTTCCAGATACCCCGAGATAAGAAAGCGCTCCAACGTTTCTTAGGCTTGACCTCGTATTTTAGGAAGTTCGTCGAAGGGTTCGCTACCGTTGCTAAACCTTTATCTGATCTACTGCGCAGGGATGCTGGGTTCGAGTGGGGAGCTGAACAAGCTGCTGCTTCATCACGGAGTCTAAAGCAGGCAAAAGGAAGGTTACTTAAAACCCATCGACAAGGAAGACAAGCCGTTAGGGACGTACCACATCGATCACGTAGGGCCCATGGAGCAGACTCACAAGCAGTTTAACCACATCCTTGTGGTAGTAGATGGGTTCTCCAAATTCGTATGGCTCTATCCGACGAAAAGTACGGGAACAGCAGAGGTATTGGATCGGTTGAGAAAGCAAGCCACGACGTTTGGGAACCCTAGGCGTATTATATCAGACAGAGGCACGGGTTTTACGTCAACTGCGTTTGAGGACTACTGCAGAGAAGAGAACATCCAGCATTTACTGATTGCAACGGGAGTTCCGCGAGGAAACGGGCAAGTGGAGAGAATCCATAAGATCGTAGTGCCGATGTTGGCAAAGGCGTGCGTCGGGAGCCCGAAAAATTGGTATCAACATGTGGGACGGGTGCAGCAGCTGATCAACAATTCACCGTCCAGAAGCACGAGGTTCAGCCCATTCAAAATATTAACCGGCTTGGAGATGCGTTTCCCAGATTACCCCGACCTTCGTGAGTGGCTAGAAGATACAGCAGTCGAGGAGTTGGATACCGAGCGTGGTGCCATACGGGAAGAGGGTCGAGAGAACATCGCAGTCATACAGCGCGAGAACCAGAAAACTTTCGATAAAAGTAGGAAGCCAGAACAGACGTACGCCGAGAACGAGTTAGTCGCCATCAAGCGCACTCAGTTCGGGACGGGGATGAAGCTGCGGCCGAAGTACTTGGGGCCGTATAAAGTGTTGAAATGCTTAAACCATGGAAGGTACGAGGTACATAAAATCGGTGTATTCTACAGGATACTCCTGTATTTTCAACGAAAATCCTGTAGAAAAATGACTCCTGTGTTTTTGTGAAAAACCCTGTAATTATCCTGTAATCATGAAGTTTTATTTCCATTATTTACAAATTTTTCAGATAGGTAACTTAAAACTAAACGATTGAATCCAACCTAAGTATCAGTGGTTTCCTCGGGGAGCACTGCACACTCTCAACAAAAGGTATATAAAAATACATGGTATGATATTGCGCATGTTTGTTTGCATTTCTCTCTTTCAAAGTGACGTCAGCAGACGACAAAACATTTGAAATTTCGATGAAAATTATTCTTAAAGTGTACTAATTGTTTTGTTCTTCTGCTCGAAGAATGATTGGGCAAGTCCGATCATGGAGTTGAAGATTTATTCGTGGGCAATGTTACGCAAGGAGCCAGAATGGAAAGATGTAGAGTTTGTGTTGAACAAATTAAACATCTCAAAACTTTACTCCGCGAACGAAAATTCCGCAAAAGTACACAAAGAGTTCGGATATGTCGAAAATTATTGCTCCGAGGCCAAGATTAAACAGTGGAAAGAAGAAAACGTTTCAATGTCGAAGCGATGGGTTGAAATTTGTAATCATTTGGACACAGAATATTGTGACTATAAGGAAATGGCAGCAATAGTGGAATACATTCTTTGTTTACCCGGATCTATCGCTTCCATGAATAAGACATGGACGGATGAAAAATCCCAACTAAAAAATGAAACGTTACAAGCCATTCTGACCACTAAGATCAATTTGAACATGTCGTGCATTAATTTTTATCATTGGATAAAAACGAAACCGGATATGCTGCGCAAAATCAAATCCAAAGATAAGTATTGTGTTCAAGCTCAAGCCGGTGGTACTGAACAAATGGAAGATGAATCAGACAACGATGCCATTGACGAAGACTCTAATTTAATTTAAATATTCCTTCATATATATATTTATCCTGTGTAAATACCGTTTTTTGTATATTAAAACCTGTGAAATGAAGAAAAGTCTTTGATTTTTCCTGTTTTTTCTTAAAAAATGTATGGCATGATTAATCATAGCAGAAAATATGAAGAGGTGGACTCCTTCATTCGGGTCGAATGAAATGTCAGGATAGCCGGATGTGGGATCGGAGCAGACGACAACACAAACAATAAATACAGAGGAATGAGCGGACCAAACAGTAAGAACGGGACAGACAAACGATACATACGGACAGACAGTAGGAGCAACCGAAAACCTTGAGAGTCAGTCGAAGTAGGGATCTCAAGCAGTGAGCACCGCGGTAGTATTAAACCTAAATTAGAGATAATAAATGAAGTATTATAACGTTATTGATTGTGTTTGATTGGAGTACGGCAGGAACTCCACATATTGTATATAATATAAATATATAAATATATATATAAATCTACATAATACTCTCTAATTGTGCACATGGCAGTTATGCACAGTCCGGAGCAATTAGTTCCGGTTTATGAAGAGCATCCGCCAACCACATGCTCCATATGTCAAGATTTGTCATTGTCCTTACAATCTGAAAATTCGAAAACCTCATGCGGTCACATATTTCACCAAATTTGCCTAAGAAGCTGGCTCAAGGATTCAGAATCCTGTCCGATTTGCCGGCAAAATATCCTAGCCGCAGAGGAGACCAACCTCGATCCCTTACCGCGAACTGGTGTACGAAGCAAAGGTGCTGTTCCAAAAGGTCATCGCCCCAACACCCGTTCAATGACCGCACAACAGAATGCAGATGATTGGAGACTGCGAGATTCTAGCATAATAGACAGTAGGGTCTCCTCCGCTCAGAAAGGCGATTCAATTCGTTCAGTTGTGGGTATACCTGCTGAAGTCAGTAATCTGATGCCACCAAAATCACGAGCGAATTTGTCTGTTCAGCTGAACAATGCTTCTCAGCCATCCGACAATAGCATACGCCAGGTTGTTCCCGAAGAAATGGAGGAAGACCGACGTAAGAACGTGGCCGATATCAGTCAGTGTTAGGGTGCGTTCGAGGAGCACCTAGTCGCTGGTTGTCGATGGGATCTCGCCGTGGTTGAGATGGGAGGAAATAGAAAAATGAAACACCAAAATAAATAAGTTTCCGAATGTTTTAATTCTTTCTCAAATTCATATGTCTTACCTCGACTAGTGTTGAAACAAGAAGAAGGAATATAATTATGGATGTACAAAAGAAAGGTTAGATTAAGAAAAATAAAGTGGAACTCAAAGCTCCATCTAACAGGATTTAACGCATGTCAAATATGGAACTTATATAATCTAGTACAATATTTTTAAGAGCATATTATAGTGATGTGCTTCTACATGAACATTGCCGGCCGCGTTGCAGCAACCGATGCAAAGGCAAGGAAAAACTAAATATAATGAAGCGAAGGCAATAATATATATGGGGATCCTTTTGTTAGCGGAGGGGTTCCACTCACTCCGTTTGGGGAGGACATGTTAGTAGGGGATAGTAAATAAAAGTATATAAAATGTATAAGTACTAAAAATGTGATAGTGACAAGGTGTACACAAACAAATACGTGACATTCGTCCTTAATCAGTGCAGATAATTATTTAGTATTTTACATTGTACAAATATAAAGACGTTAAAGGAAGCTCAAATAATTACAAGTCGTTGATTATGTATACGCACCACACCTTTTTTTTTAAGATTGTGTTAGAACGCAAAGTTTAACAATTGGCCTTGTTAGAAGTTCAGATTGCGTTTTTATTTCAGCAACGCGTACTCTTCCATCAGAACCGGGATATAATTTGATAACACGACCTAATCGCCACTCGTTTGGGGGGAGTCTCTCATCTCGAATAACTACCAAATCATCTAATAATACGTCTCTTTGAGGATATTTCCATTTGTACCTTTTATGAAGCTCTTTCAGATACTCCTCTTTCCAGCGAATGCAAAATTGATGGTGTAGTATCTTTAATCGTTCCCAGAGCTAAAAGAGGGCCACCACGTAGAAAATGCCCAGGTGTCAAAGGAGGGATGTCATTGGGGTTTTCTGATACTGGGGAAATAGGCCTCGAATTAAGACAAGACTCTATTCGCGCTAAAAGAGTTGAAAACTCCTCAAAGGTGAACTATTGATCGCCAGCGATTTTTTTGAAGTGTGCCTTAAAACTCTTAACTCCGGCCTCCCAGAGGCCTCCCATATGCGGAGCGCCAGGTGGAATAAACTTCCACTGCAGTCCACAGTCTTTGTACTTTTCTGTCACGTCGAAAGAAAACGTCTTCAAAAACCGATCCAAATCCTTTACTAGAATTTTGTTAGCACCGACGCAGTTCGTCCCGTTATCGGAGTACAGGACTTTGGGCAATCCACGTCTCGCGACGAATCTACTCAGAGCACTCAGAAAGGATTCCGTAGTTAAGTCACTTGTCGCTTCCAAATGTATAGCTTTTGTTGCAAAACACACGAAAAGGCAAACGTATCCCTTTGAGATTCGACAAGTTCGTCCTGAGAAACTCCTTATGGTGAAAGGACCAGCAAAGTCGAGGCCTGTATGTAAAGGGTGATTTTTTAAGAGGTTTAGAACTTTTTTAAAAAAAAAAACACAAAAAATTCGAAAAAATGAATGAAATATTTATTTGAATCGATAGTTTGAACCTTGCAATTTAATGTTTAAAGATAATTTCATGCAAATGTTGACCGCGGCTGCGTCTCAGGTAGCCCATCCGCTGAGTCCAATTTGGCATACTCTTTCACACATATCGGCCGGTATCTCACGAATGAATGCATGGATGTTGGCTTCCAGTGCGTCAATCGAAGCGGGCTTGTCCCTATACACATTAGCCTTGGCATACCCCCACAAAAAATAATCTAATGGTGTCAAATCGCACGATCTAGGCGGCCAATTGACCGGCCCGAAACGTGAAATTAACTGTTCACCAAACTCGCCTCGCAATTGCGCCATTGTTTCGCGTGCTGTGTGGCATGTGGCACCGTCTTGTTGAAACCACATATCATGCAAGTCAAGAACTTCCATTTCGGGCAAAAAAAAGTTTGTTATCATCGCTCGGTAGCGTTCACCATTGACAGTAACGCTGCGATTCGCATCATCTTTGAAGAAATATGGCCCAATAATGCCGCCGGCCCATAAACCGCACCAAACAGTGGCTTTTTCGGGATGCATTGGTAGCTGTTGCAATGCTTCTGGCTGATCTTCACTCCAAATGCGGCAATTTTGCTTATTTACGTACCCATTCAACCAAAAATGAGCCTCATCGCTAAACACAATTTTTCGATAAAAAAGCGGATCCTCGGCCAGCTTTCCGAGCACGAATTTTGATAGTAAAATTCAATAATTTGCAAGCGTTGTTCATTTGTAAGACGATCCATGGTTAAATTGCAAACCAAACTGAAGCTGTTTGACAGTGACACAAGGTACTAAACACACGTCAGCTGTCAAAACCAGTGTTGCCAAAACCAAACCAGCTAAAAAATCACCCTTTATAAACGGCAAAGATATGATGGTTCTCTCAGGCGGTAACGCGGCCATAATTTGAGTTTGGACCTGTTTTTGATGAATCCTACAAGTTTTGCATGATCGAATGCATTTCTTAACGAGGTTTTTAACTCTGGGAATCGAAAACTCACTTCTTATTAGTCTTAAGACAAGCTGATTTCCACCGTGCATCGAGAGATTATGAAGAAAATTTACCAAAAGGGTTGACATGTGAGCGGTATATGGCAGCAGAATCGGAAATCTTTCACTGTAGGAAAGAGTAGCAGAAGACAATCTTCCGTTAGGTCGGATTACTCCATCAGCACCTATTATCGGATTCATATTTAGTATAGGGCTTTTGTGCGGAATTCTTTCACCTCGAGTTAAACACCAATATTCTTTTTGGAAGTATGAGCGTTGAGTACCTCGCAGAAGAAATGTTTTTGTATAAGATACTTCATTTTGAGAAAGGACTATGGAAGAATAAGAAAATCTTCCTTTTTGTTTCGGATTTGTTTGGTGAAAGAAACGCAGAATATAGCTCACTACGTGAAGGCAGCGAGCCCAAGATGAAAACCTTTGTAAAACCGCGTCAATATTAATGGGTAGAGTCGTTAAATAAGACTTGATACGTTTTCGTTCTAATGTCCCTTCGTCTGGGCTTTTAAATGATGGCTGAGGCCAAGAAGATTGATTCTGGCGGAGCCACGTTGGACCCATCCACCATAGGTCACTAATTTTGAGTTCTGCTGGAGATAAGCCCCTAGTTGCTAAGTCGGCGGGATTATCCACAGAACGTACATGAAGCCTTTTTACATTTGGCAAAAGGGTTTGAATGCTAGAAACTCTGTTCGCTATAAACGTTTTCCATGTAAATGGAGGTTTATCTAGCCAGGATAAAACAATAGAACTGTCTGTCCATAGTATGAGCTCATGTTCATGGATATTTAATTCCTTAAGAACCTTTTGGATTAATTTCGATAAGAGTACGGCGCCACACAGTTCCAGTCGAGGCAAGGAGATTTGTTTAACCGGCGCGACTTTACTTTTTGCACATAGGAGATGTGAAGACCAACTATTTGATCCCATGCTTATACGTAAATATAAGGCAGCGGCGTAGGCTTTCTCTGAGGCGTCACAAAACCCATGTACCTGAATTGAATAGTCGGGTGGTGCGTACTGAACCCAACGGGGGACCTGAATTGTTTGAATATCTGGTAAAGCAGAAAAAAACGATGTCCAGCGATGACACGTTAGGGGCACTAGAGGCATGTCCCACGACGTCCCATCTTGCCAGATTTGCTGCAAAATAATTTTTGCAACTACCAGAATCGGCGCTAACCAGCCGACCGGGTCAAAGAGGCGAGCTATAATTGACAATACAGATCGCTTAGTGAATTCGCTGCATCGATTGTCAAGGTCTAGAAAAAAATGAAAGAAATCTGAGTTAGCATTCCATTGTAAACCTAAAGTTTTAGCAATGCTGGTGTCTTCGAATTTTAGAAAATTTTCATCATAAAGAAAAGAACGAGGAAGAGTTTCGAGAAAGTCTAAACTATTCGAAGTCCATTTTCTTAACTGAAAACCCGCCGAGGTTAAAGCCGCTAAGAGCTCTTGTTGGGCTTGAACAGCTGAGTCAAGATCATGTGAACCTGACAGCAAGTCATCAACATAAAAATCGGTTTTCAGTATCGAAGATGCGATGGGATATTTTATTTCAATGTCGTCAGCCAGCTGTTTAAGAGTTCGTATCGCCAAATATGGTGCACAATTCACTCCAAAGGTGACCGTTTTTAGTTCATAATCACGACACTCTTTCTGTGATGAACCTTGGAAAACAATCCTTTGGTATGGGGTGTCGTCCGGATGTACCCATATTTGGCGATACATTTTCTCAATATCGGCGCTGAAAACGTATTTATACAATCGCCACCTTAAGAGAAGTAACATAAGGTCAGTCTGTAGAACGGGGCCAATATGTAAAATATCATTGAGGCTGATACCGTTGCTTGATGGGCTTGACGCATTAAATACAACCCGAAGTTTTGTAGTTTTGCTTTCTGGTTTGATGACTGCGTGATGGGGTAGGTAATACGAAGTTATTTTTTCATCCCGAATGATTTCAAGTGGCGGAACAATCTTCATATGACCGAAAGTAGAATACTCTTCAAGTACTTTAGAATAATTGGAGTGCAGATCTGGGTTCTTAAGCAACGATCTATCATTACGTAAGAACTGCTTAAGAGCTAAATGTCGGGAATGGCCTAGCGCTGTTGAGGATTCCTTTAAAGGAAGTCGTACTACATACCGACCATCTAAAGCCTTGGTTGTAGTTTTTGAGTACAAGGTTTCGCAAAACTCGTCGCTAATAGAAAAAGACGGGTAACCACAAATCTCCTCAACTTCCCAAAACTTAGTTAGCTGCTGATCGATTGAAACCTCGGAATAATAAGAGAGGGTAGTTGAAAAAGATCTTATATTTTCCTGTGGCAAGGGACCTGAAAGAACCCAACCAAAAACCGTGTTCTGCGCCACAAGGGATCCATAGATATTTTGTTTTATACCGTCCATTATTATGAAAGGATATAAATCAGCTCCTACTACAAAATCGATATTAGAGCTTTCATAAAAGAAGGGATCTGCAAGATCGAAATCTAATTGACCACCCAGTTCATCTACGCTTACCATGCAAGAAGGTAAGTTACCAGTTAATCGCTTTTAGACAATTGCACTAGCTATAATGGAAAACGACGGCATTCTTTTGGAGCTTAAAACGAGTGAACAAAGTTTAGAGGAAGTCGTCGTAACTACTGCGCTCATGCCAGAAATATCAGCTTGGATTGATGTAACTGGAAGATTCAATCTTCGTTGAGCCTCTTCTGAAATAAAACTAGCTTCAGAACCCGGGTCCAGAAGCGCGCGCAACGTAAATTTATCGCCCAGGTGATGGATATCGATTAAGGCGGTGGCGAGAAGAATTCGTTTGTTATTTTGGGTAAAATGCGATTTAACTCGATGTTGTTGAATTGGTGCAGTGGACTGTATTTGCTGAGAGGGTTGTAATGAATGCAGTGAGTGTGAAACGGGTGCTGCTGAAGGAGAAGGTACTAAAGGACTTGCTTCTATTTGCGGAGGAATATGTAAAAGAGTGTGATGTCGTTGTTTACACATCATACATGTGTAGATGCTGCGACAATCTTTGATCAGATGCGTTGAAGCGAGGCAATTCAAACAACATTTAAAGGCTTAAACCTTAGAGATTCTATCGGAAATATCTAGTTCCAAAAAGGTAGGACATAGACGAAGCGGATGATGGGATTTACACAATTGACAGCTGAAATTATTTGCCTTGGTGTGGAAAGAGCGATGTTGCTGTTGAGTTTGTTTCATTGGGATAAATCGTGTTTTTTGTTCCTTGATATTAAGCTCTTTAATATCAGAGACAGTTTCTTAAATCTGATACTGATTTCAGACCAATCTGTGATTGCTCCCACATGGATAATTTATTTTTCGGAAGACGACTGGAGCACAAAAAGACTAGGATGGGATCCCAAGATTTGGTATCGACTTGATAAGCTTTTAGTACGGAAAGGCAATCATTAATTTCGCTTTGCAATTTTTTAATATTTCTCCCAGATTCAACATTAATCGCGGATAAATTAAAAAGAACTCTTAATTACTAATAACCAGTATCCGTTTGTTCTCATATTGATCAGATAGAGCGTTCCATGCGAGGTTAAAATTATCCGCTGTAAGAGCAAATTTACAAACAATATTGTTCGCCTCGCCTTTCGTTTTTGAACGAAGATGGTATAATTTTTGCACCGCACAAAGTTTCGGGTGCCTGATATAAATGGCAGTAAACAAATCACGGAAGGATGGCCAAGATAGGTAATCGCCATGAAATGTATCCGTGTCGCATGGCGGAACCTTAATACACAAAGCGGAATCACTGCTAAGAACAGAACCGTCATGACCAATTGATGTACTCAAGTTTGAGTGACGCTCACTTTTAACTAATTCAAGTTTTCTTACTAAGTCGATAATTTCACTCAAGCACGTTATATAGGTGCTTGATGAAGAGTGATATTTAGATTTAATGGCTTCTAAATCTCCTAAATTCGCAGATTCATTAGATTGTAAATAAAAGGAATATGATTTTTTAACTTCTTCGCACAGCTCCTTTAATTCAATTTTCGATGTATTTAATGAGACGGGGGTTTGATCTACTGGGGGAATTTTGTTCATTTTCTCATGAAATTCCGTTAACTGATCTGCTGCAATGATAAAATCCTCTAACCCGATCATGTTGAAATGTGTCTAATGAAATATATAGGTAATGAAAAGGAAAGAAGGACTCACCCCAAAGCAATAGAAAATAGCACAGTTCTCAACACAAAACGTTATAATCACCGCTATTCGCTATAGCTTTTCTCAAAAGGAAATAACTGGGATGATGTGTGTGTCGGATTTTGATGAGCGGGTGAGCGGATGATCGAAATTCAATTTTAGCTGGTTTTCCTGAATGTGAATGATTATGATGATAATATGCTGAATGCGGGTGATGATGAATTCGGGTAATGATGAGTGGATAATGATTTGAATTTGGATGATGTCGAATTTGGACAGTTTCTAAAAAGATATAGGGATCTTTAAGAAATCTCGATGATTTTTGAAAAAAATATCCGGCTATGATGGACCAAATGTTAGGGTGCGTTCGAGGAGCACCTAGTCGCTGGTTGTCGATGGGATCTCGCCGTGGTTGAGATGGGAGGAAATAGAAAAATGAAACACCAAAAAGAATAAGTTTCCGGATGTTTTAATTCTTTCTCAAATTCATATGTCTTACCTCGACTAGTGTTGAAACAAGAAGAAGGAATATAATTATGGATGTACAAAAGAAAGGTTAGATTAAGAAAAATAAAGTGGAACTCAAAGCTCCATCTAACAGGATTTAACGCATGTCAAATATGGAACTTATATAATCTAGTACAATATTTTTAAGAGCATATTATAGTGATGTGCTTCTACATGAACAGTCAGACTATCGAAACTATGTTTCAACGATTCTTTAATCTACATTCCCAACCGGTGAATACGGCCCCTCCAAATAGCCCCATGACAGATCATTCGAACTGGACCCATGTGAATTTAGCACCTGCAGTTCAGGTAACCCAACCGAATCCGAGTAGGCCTAGGAGTGTATCCTGTATAGGATACAGGCCCTAACCCATCATACCTTAAATGGAGACTTTTCATTGCTTTGCAGGAATTTGCATAATATCTTCACGGGTAAGGCGAAGGAATGGTACTGGCGATACCACCGACGAGAACAGTCCATTGAGTGGGTTGCTCTACGCGAAGCATTGCGTTTCCAGTACTCTGACCCTCGAACCGATTTCGATGTCATTGAAATGATCAGGAGTCGGAAATAGCGGGGAGGAGAGTCGTTTGAAGATTACCTTGACGTAGTTACATCCATATCTGATAGGTTTGCGGAACCATTAACTGATATACAATTCTTGGAAATTGTTATGCGTAACCTGAAACCGGTTGTTAGATATGAACTCCTTCACTTAAGTATCTCTTCCATCTCCGAGTTACGTCGAGCATGTCATCGTCATGAAAATTTTGTACACGAGATGAATAGAGGATCCTTCAGTCGTAACGCTAACCCACGTAAGTTCGTATCCGAACTTGCCTCAGCCCCTCCATTCGAAGAAGACTTATCGGCTATAAGCGTTCCAAAGAAGATTCTCGTATGTTGGAACTGTTAGGCAGTAGGTCACTCTTATATCGATTGCCTCGAACAGAAAAGAGTATTCTGTTGCGTTTGTGGGGCCCCAAACACATACAAGCCACAATGTCCCAAGTGTTCCACACAGGGAAACTCCAAAGTGGATGTGGCCACCAACACCCGGGCACATCATCAACCCCGAAACTAACTGACAAAAAAGTACAGACCGAAAACCAGCCTAGTCAATCCCCCACCCATACCTGCCAAATGAAAAAACCTGCAGGTATCGACCCGTCAAAACCATTTCATCAAAGACTGTGTGAATATAATAAAATAAAATCGAGAATATTTTCAGTTGGTAGTATCATATCAGTTTCTGATACTCGCAGACGTAAAACAAAAAGATCGACAATTCGTCTGCGGACTTACTGGAAAATGTTCGGAAATCGAGAAAATTTTTTCTTAACGCGGCCCTTAGTGGAAACACTACAGATATTCGACCTTACGCTGACGTACAGATATTAGGGAGAACAGTAAGTGGTCTGCTCGATTCCGGAGCGTCCATTAGCTGTTTTGGTTCCAAGGCTGCTGAAAAAATTCTGTTGTCAGGAGTAAAACAGCAGAAGTATTACGCGTTCGTAAAAATGGCTGAGGGTAGGCTTCAAACGGTGCGAGGTAGCATTAGGGTGGACGTAACCTTTCGAAACATAACAAAACCTTTAAATATTTATGTCATTCCTTCACTTAACCAGAACTTATACCTCGGTGTCGATTTCTGGAGAAGTTTCAATCTCGCACCGGGTATTATTGCCGTACGCCGTACCAGCAAGAGCAGCTGAATGGTCTCATCGCCCTGCTGCGGTCTTTCGAGAAAGTGGGCCTTGGTAGGACCAATTTGCTCGAGCACAATATTGATGTTGGAACTGCTAGACCAATTAAGCAGCGACACTATCCCGTGTCACCTGCAATCGAGTCACTAATGTTTGCTGAGATAGACAGGATGCTTGCTTTGGGTGTTATTGAGGAGTCTAACAGCTCTTGGAGCTCTCCGGTGATCCTCATCCGAAAGCCGGGAAAAGTTAGATTTTCCCACTCGAAATAAATTCTCCCGATAAGACTGCGTTCACAGCTCCGAGCCGTCCACTGTATCAGTATACAGTGATGCCGTTCGGACTGTGCAATGCTCCGCAGACAATGTGCAGGTTGATGGATAAGGTTATCCCATGCCATCTTCGCGCAATGGTTTTCGTCTATCTCGACGTACATGAGTGCGTTGCAGGAGGTGGCGTTGCACATTAAAAGGGCAGGCCTGACTATCAATATACAGAAGAGCAAATTTTGCCTCAAAGCTGTAAAATACGTGGGTTACATTGTTGGATACGGCTCCGTGCAAACGGATCCAGAGAAAATCAGTGCGATCGTCGATTTTCCCCCTCCAAAATCCGTGCGTCAGCCCCGAAGATTTCTGGGTATGGCAGGTTGGTACCGCAAGTTCATCGGCAATTTCGCTTCCCTTACAACCCCACTAACTAACTTACTTAGAAAGAGCAGGACCTTCGACTGGAACCCCGAAGCACAAACCGCGTTCGACGACCTAAAAGCTAAACTTACCTCCGCTCCAGTGCTTACAACTCCCGATTTTGATCGCCCCTTCATTATCCTATGTGACGCCAGTCAATATGGTGTCGGGAGCGTCCTAGCACAGCTGGATGAAGAGGTTGTCGAGCAACCAATCGCGTACATGAGCCAGAAACTCAACAAGGCACAGAGAAATTATTCAGTTACCGAGCAGGAGTGCTTGGCAGCTGTTTTATCGATAAAAAGGTTTCGTGCATATGTCGAAGGTCATGCGTTTACCGTTATCACAGACGATGCCAGCCTTCAGTGGCTGATGCGGCAAAAGGATTTGGTAGGTTAGCTAGGTGGGCGTTAAAGCTTCAGGGATTTGATTTCACAATTCAACATCGTAGAGGCCTAAACAATGTGGTACCAGACTGCCTATCTAGAAGAGAGGCTGCAGATTTGAGCGCTCTAGAAGAGGTTGCTCCTCTGATTGACCTAACTTCTCCGCATTTTTCATCTGATGCCTATAACTCCCTCAAGAACCATGTCACAGTTAATCAAGCGCGGCTGCCGGACGTCAAGTGTGTGGATAATTTCGTATATAAACGTACGACTCACTCAACCGGATCTCCAGAACAAGACTTCGAAACCTGGAAACTGTGGGTACCTTCTGACTTAGTTCAAGACATCCTGTACAAGGCCCATAATCCGCCAACTTCGTCCCACTGCGGAATAGGCAAGACCTTGGAGAAGCTGCGTCGCTATCTCTTTTGGCCAACCTTAGTAAAGGATGTGAGAAGGTATGTGTTGGCGTGTGAGACGTGCAAGGAAACCAAAAGTCCAAACGTCGTTTTACGGCCTCCTATGGGTCAGCCAGTCAGAACGTCACGACCCTTTTAAAAGCTCTTTATAGATTTGCTGGGACCCTATCCGCGATCGAAGTCGGGGAACGTGGGGATATTCATCACCTGTCCAAGTACGTCTTCTTAAAAGCATTGAAAAAGTTTACCGTAAAGCCTATAATCGACTTTCTAGAGAGGGACATTTTTCACGCGTTTGGTGTTCCGGAGACAATTATAAGTGACAATGGGTCCCAGTTTAGGTCAGGAGAGTTTGAAAGTTTTCTGACTTGATATGGGGTTGGGCATATGTGCACTGCTATGCATTCCCCACAGTCGAACTCCACTGAACGAGTCAATCGCTCCGTTATTGCCACCATTCGCGCATTCATTAAAAAAGGAGCAAAGTGAATGGGATGCTCACCTAAGCAGTATAGCCAGCTCGCTTAGAGCCACGCTTCATAGCTCCATAGGGTGCAGCCCCTATTTTGTTCTTTTCGGACAAAATATGATTCAGCATGGATCAGACTATAGTCTACTAAAGCAGCTCGATATGCTTAATGGTGAGGATGTTCCTTTGAAAAGAAGCGATCTACTGGCGGGGGTGCGTGATGTAGTTCAGCGAAACATTCAAACTTCTTTCCTTAAAAATGGCACAACGTACAACACGAGGTCAAGACCAGTCGAGTTTAAAGTGGGAGACGAGTTTTTTAGGCGAAATTTTGCTCAAAGTAGTTTTCAAAAGGGGTTCAACGCTAAGCTGGCACCGGCATTCCTTATTATGTCTTAGAAGACCTATCAGGGAAAGTTTTGGGGACATACCATGCCAAAGATATTCGCCGTTGATTGTTTTCCTTTCTTCAGCTTAAGGAGTCCGTTTTCCAATAGGCAGTATATGCATATGCACCGTAGTCACTTCATATACAGAACTAGCTAGGCAAAGGGCCCATCATGCGAAGGGGTTAGATGCGCGGAAATGATTGCGAGAACAGAACTCAAGGCAGCAGAGGCAACCGTGGTGAGTCAGTTGATTTTTGGCAGCGAGAAGGTCGGAACAGCACGCTAGTGGTTGAGTGAATTCGCGCTCTGTTATCGTCCCGGCTCGAGTTTAAGACACTATAACTAAAAAAAAAAAAAATAATTAACATACCAAGGGCAAAAGTTAAGTGAAGTGCTTCAGTAAAAAACAAGTGTTTCCGTGCCCCAACTGACTAAACTGTCACCCTTTACGTGGAAGAAAAAAAACGTACGGTCGCTTTGGTGGGCGGATGCATGGGGTGTATGTCCCCTCTTTTTTTCCCCCCTAAATATTTACCGCAGGTACCACCCATTGGAATCCACATCGACAGGCCTGACGACGCGGAATCAACGGGTAAGTTTTTTTGTGAATTCCTTTTTTTAAGAAAATTCCTTTATCGCATGCACATGCAGTTTCTTTTGTACGTATCGTAAATGAGGCCCGAAGTTTGAGGCTTATTCTGAAAACACGACCAGACCGCGAACTTACCCTTCGTATAGCTTGTAATTTTTTTTTCGATATCGACGTTATTATCTACTAATTTGAATTGTAAGAAACAAAAATAAAATAAAAATTTCTAAATCTTTCTAGAATTTTGAATTATAAGCCAAGAGGATGTATCTAAAAATTGCCAATTATTTCTTTCATCCCGCTTTGGGACGTACATACCTGTATTTAATATATGATTAGGAGGCTAAAATAATAAAGGAAGTAATGTTTGCTAAAAATATATTCAGTGTCTCATTTCGTAGGAGTGGTTTCGTGGTCCAGACGATGAAAGCGTAGGGCTTTCCTTAGGGCGTCGGTATAAATTTCAGCGGTATCTGGCGCAAGGCAGGGTGGGTATAGACCCGTAAGAGGACAACCAGTAGTTCCTCACGTGGTAATGTTAGACCCCCTTAGGATATCTCCACTGGATGATGTTTTATCTTAGCTAGGCAGGGTGGGTATAGACCCGCTAAGAGGACAACCAGCAGTTCCTCACGTGGTGATGTTAGACCCCCTTAGGATATCTCCACTGGATGATGTTTTATCTTAGCTACTTTTCCTGGTTCCCCGCGTCAATCAAGTTCTTTTCTTTTCTATTTTGATACCTAATGCATGCAATTTTTTTTATGTAGCGGTGATTTAATTTGGTTCTCGGGTGCAAGAATCCACCCGCCGACGAGCTACAGCTGAGACCAGCAAGGCATGCGACCGCACCAGAGCTTCCAAGTACTCCTTTCATCCCTTCCCCTCCACCACCCCGAACCCTATCCCTTCTCACTCAACATTTTATACCAACAACCCTGTTCACCTACCCTATAAAACTACAGCCACTACATAATTGGCGCCCAACGTGGAGCCCGCAAAATTTGCGGGTCAAACTCATAAAACATAAACCTTTTGCTTTCGATAACTCCTTAAATTTTACCCATTCAACCACATGTATAACGATAATTGAACCAAAACTCCCAGGAACCGCGTTAAATAGACCAAACCAAGTGTGGTTTAAAACGACCGGAGTCATCGGCTCGATCCTTTTCGGTACACATTCCACTTAAAGACACTAGTTTTCATTCGCCAGTTATCTTGGAAATGCGTTGCATTGAGAACTTTATGCTCGGTGTATCGACTGCGATAACACAATAATACAACCTATTTATTAATTTTACTTGTCCCTATTAATTATTAATCTTTAAATCCTTCTAACATTACCACACATTTGTATGGACCACACTATAGCCATCCGTCGAAATGAGACCATTATTCATGAAAAGAGAACACAAACGTCGCACCTCGATTTAACGCCTTTATAGCTATAATTGAATATATAACCAGACGTAAAACCTACACAAACCGCATCTATTTTTCGTTAATACAATTTAATATATTTATGGGTTCGGAGCAGACGACAACACAAACAATACATACAAAGGAATGAGCGGACCAAACAGTAAGAACGGGACAGACAAACGACACATACGGACAGACAGTAGGAGCGACCGAAAACCCCGAGAGTCAGTCGAAGTAGGGATCTCAAGCAGTGAGCACCGCGGTAGTATTAAACCTAAATTAGAGATAATAAATGAAGTATTATAACGTTATTGATTGTGTTTGATTGGAGTACGGCAGGAACTCCACATATTGTATATAATATAAATATATAAATATATATATAAATCTACATAATACTCTCTAATTGTGCACATGGCAGTTATGCACAGTCCGGAGCAATTAGTTCCGCTTTATGAAGAGTATCCGCCAACCACATGTTTCATATGTCAAGATTTGTCATTGTCCTTACAATCTGAAAATTCGAAAACCTCATGCGGTCACATATTTCACCAAATTTGCCTAAGAAGCTGGCTCAAGGATTCAGAATCCTGTCCGATTTGCCGGCAAAATATCCTAGCCGCAGAGGAGACCAGCCTCGATCCCTTATCGCGAACTGGTGAACGAAGCAAAGGTGCTGTTCCAAAAGGTCATCGCCCCAACACCCGTTCAATGACCGCACAACAGAATGCAGATGATTGGAGACTGCGAGATTCTAGCATAATAGACAGTAGGGTCTCCTCCGCTCAGAAAGGCGATTCAATTCGTTCAGTTGTGGGTATACCTGCTGAAGTCAGTAATCTGATGCCACCAAAATCACGAGCGAATTTGTCTGTTCAGCTGAACAATGCTTCTCAGCCATCCGACAATAGCATACGCCAGGTTGTTCGCGAAGAAATGGAGGAAGACCGACGTAAGAACGTGGCCGATATCAGTCAGACTATCGAAACTATGTTTCAACGATTCTTTAATCTACATTCCCAACCGGTGAATACGGCCCCTCCAAATAGCCCCATGACAGATCATTCGAACTGGACCCATGTAAATTTAGCACCTGCAGTTCAGGTAACCCAACCGAATCCGAGTAGGCCTAGGAGTGTATCCTGTATAGGATACAGGCCCTAACCCATCATACCTTAAATGGAGACTTTTCATCGCTTTGCAGGAATTTGCATAATATCTTCACGGGTAAGGCGAAGGAATGGTACTGGCGATACCACCGACGAGAACAGTCCATTGAGTGGGTTGCTCTACGCGAAGCATTGCGTTTCCAGTACTCTGACCCTCGAACCGATTTCGATGTCATTGAAATGATCAGGAGTCGGAAACAGCGGGGAGGAGAGTCGTTTGAAGTTTACCTTGACGTAGTTACTTCCATATCTGATAGGTTTGCGGAACCATTAACTGATAGACAATTCTTGGAAATTTTTATGCGTAACCTGAAACCGGATGTTAGATATGAACTCCTTCACTTAAGTATCTCTTCCATCTCCGAGTTACGTCGAGCATGTCATCGTCATGAAAATTTTGTACACGAGATGAATAGAGGATCCGTCAGTCCCAACGCTAACCCACGTAAGTTCGTATCCGAACTTGCCTCAGCCCCTCCATTCGAAGAAGACTTATCGGCTATAAGCGTTCCAAAGAAGATTCTCGTATGTTGGAACTGTGAGGCAGTAGGTCACTCTTATATCGATTGCCTCGAACAGAAAAGAGTACTCTGTTCAGTTTGTGGGGCCCCAAACACATACAAGCCCCAATGTCCCAAGTGTTCCACACAGGGAAACTCCAAAGTGGATGTGGCCACCAACACCCGGGCACATCATCAACCCCGAAACTAACTGACAAAGAAGTACAGACCGAAAACCAGCCTAGTCAATCCCCCACCCATACCTGCCAAAACCATTTCATCAAAGACTGTGTGAATATAATAAAATAAAATCGAGAATATTTTCAGTTGGTAGTATCTTATCAGTTTCTGATACTCGCAGTCGTAAAAGAAAAAGATCGACAATTTGTCTGCGGACTTACTGGAAAATGTTCGGAAATCGAGAAAATTTTTGCTCAACGCGGCCCTTAGTGGAAACACTACAGATATTCGACCTTACGCTGACGTACAGATATTAGGGAGAACAGTAAGTGGTCTGCTCGATTCCGGAGCGTCCATTAGCTGTTTTGGTTCCAAGGCTGCTGAAGAAATTCTGTTGTCAGGAGTAAAACTGCAGAAGTATTACGCGTTCGTAAAAATGGCTGAGGGTAGGCTTCAAACGGTGCGAGGTAGCATTAGGGTGGACGTAACCTTTCGAAAAATAACAAAACCTTTAAATATTTATATCATTCCTTCACTTAACCAGAACTTATACCTCGGTGTGGATTTCTGGAGAAGTTTCAATCTCGCACCGGGTATTATTGCCGTACGCCGTACCAGCAAGAGCAGCTGAAGGGTCTCATCGCCCTGCTGCGGTCTTTCCAGAAAGTGGGCCTTGGTAGGACCAATTTGCTCGAGCACAATATTGATGTTGGAACTGCTAGACCAATTAAGCAGCGACACTATCCCGTGTCACCTGCAATCGAGTCACTAATGTTCGCTGAGATAGACAGGATGCTTGCTTTGGGTGTTATTGAGGAGTCTAACAGCTCTTGGAGCTCTCCGGTGGTCCTCATCCGAAAGCCGGGAAAAGTTAGATTTTCCCACTCGAAATAAATTCTCGCGATAAGGCTGCGTTCACAGCTCCGAGCCGTCCACTGTATCAGTATACAGTGATGCCGTTCGGACTGTGCAATGCTCCGCAGACAATGTGCAGGTTGATGGATAAGGTTATCCCATGCCATCTTCGCGCAATGGTTTTCGTCTATCTCGACGTACATGAGTGCGTTGTAGGAGGTGGCGTTGCACATTAAAAGGGCAGGCCTGACTATCAATATACAGAAGAGCAAATTTTGCCTCAAAGCTGTAAAATACGTGGGTTACATTGTTGGATACGGCTCCGTGCAAACGGATCCAGAGAAAATCAGTGCGATCGTCGATTTTCCCCCTCCAAAATCCGTGCGTCAGCCCCGAAGATTTCTGGGTATGGCAGGTTGGTACTGCAAGTTCATCGGCAATTTCGCTTCCCTTACAACCCCACTAACTAACTTACTTAGAAAGAGCAGGACCTTCGACTGGAACCCCGAAGCACAAACCGCGTTCGACGACCTAAAAGCTGAACTTACCTCCGCTCCGGTGCTTACAACTCCCGATTTTGATCGCCCCTTCATTATCCTATGTGACGCCAGTCAATATGGTGTCGGGAGCGTCCTAGCACAGCTGGATGAAGAGGTTGTCGAGCAACCAATCGCGTACATGAGCCAGAAACTCAACAAGGCACAGAGAAATTATTCAGTTACCGAGCAGGAGTGCTTGGCAGCTGTTTTATCGATAAAAAGGTTTCGTGCATATGTCGAAGGTCATGCGTTTACCGTTATCACAGACGATGCCAGCCTTCAGTGGCTGATGCGGCAAAAGGATTTGGTAGGTTAGCTAGGTGGGCGTTAAAGCTTCAGGGATTTGATTTCACAATTCAACATCGTAGAGGCCTAAACAATGTGGTACCAGACTGCCTATCTAGAAGAGAGGCTGCAGATTTGAGCGCTCTAGAAGAGGTTGCTCCTCTGATTGACCTAACTTCTCCGCATTTTTCATCTGATGCCTATAACTCCCTCAAGAACCATGTCACAGTTAATCAAGCGCGGCTGCCGGACGTGAAGTGTGTGGATAATTTCGTATATAAACGTACGACTCACTCAACCGGATCTCCAGAACAAGACTCCGAAACCTGGAAACTGTGGGTACCTTCTGACTTAGTTCAAGACATCCTGTACAAGGCCCATAATCCGCCAACTTCGTCCCACTGCGGAATAGGCAAGACCTTGGAGAAGCTGCGTCGCTATCTCTTTTGGCCAACCTTAGTAAAGGATGTGAGAAGGTATGTGTTGGCGTGTGAGACGTGCAAGGAAACCAAAAGTCCAAACGTCGTTTTACGGCCTCCTATGGGTCAGCCAGTCAAAACGTCACGACCCTTTTAAAAGCTCTTTATAGATTTGCTGGGACCCTATCCGCGATCGAAGTCGGGGAACGTGGGGATATTCATCACCTGTCCAAGTACGTCTTCTTAAAAGCATTGAAAAAGTTTACCGTAAAGCCTATAATCGACTTTCTAGAGAGGGACATTTTTCACGCGTTTGGTGTTCCGGAGACCATTATAAGTGACAATGGGTCCCAGTTTAGGTCAGGAGAGTTTGAAAGTTTTCTGACTAGATATGGGGTTGGGCATATGTGCACTGCTATGCATTCCCCACAGTCGAACTCCACTGAACGAGTCAATCGCTCCGTTATTGCCACCATTCGCGCATTCATTAAAAAAGGAGCAAAGTGAATGGGATGCTCACCTAAGCAGTATAGCCAGCTCGCTTAGAGCCACGCTTCATAGATCCATAGGGTGCAGCCCCTATTTTGTTCTTTTCGGACAAAATATGATTCAGCATGGATCAGACTATAGTCTACTAAAGCAGCTCGATATGCTTAATGGTGAGGATGTTCCTTTGAAAAGAAGCGATCTACTGGCGGGGGTGCGTGATGTAGTTCAGCGAAACATTCAAACTTCTTTCCTTAAAAATGGCACAACGTACAACACGAGGTCAAGACCAGTCGAGTTTAAAGTGGGAGACGAGTTTTTTAGGCGAAATTTTGCTCAAAGTAGTTTTCAAAAGGGGTTCAACGCTAAGCTGGCACCGGCATTCCTTATTATGTCTTAGAAGACCTATCAGGGAAAGTTTTGGGGACATACCATGCCAAAGATATTCGCCGTTGATTGTTTTCCTTTCTTCAGCTTAAGGAGTCCGTTTTCCAATAGGCAGTATATGCATATGCACCGTAGTCACTTCATATACAGAACTAGCTAGGCAAAGGGCCCATCATGCGAAGGGGTTAGATGCGCGGAAATGATTGCGAGAACAGAACTCAAGGCAGCAGAGGCAACCGTGGTGAGTCAGTTGATTTTTGGCAGCGAGAAGGTCGGAACAGCACGCTAGTGGTTGAGTGAATTCGCGCTCTGTTATCGTCCCGGCTCGAGTTTAAGACACTATAACTAAAAAAAAAAAAAAAATAATTAACATACCAAGGGCAAAAGTTAAGTGAAGTGCTTCAGTAAAAAACAAGTGTTTCCGTGCCCCAACTGACTAAACTGTCACCCTTTACGTGGAAGAAAAAAAACGTACTGTCGCTTTGGTGGGCGGATGCATGGGGTGTATGTCCCCTCTTTTTTTCCCCCCTAAATATTTACCGCAGGTACCACCCATTGGAATCCACATCGACAGGCCTGACGACGCGGAATCAACGGGTAAGTTTTTTTGTGAATTCCTTTTTTTAAGAAAATTCCTTTATCGCATGCACATGCAGTTTCTTTTGTACGTATCGTAAATGAGCCCCGAAGTTTGAGGCTTATTCTGAAAACACGACCAGACCGCGAACTTACCCTTCGTATAGCTTGTAATTTTTTTTTCGATATCGACGTTATTATCTACTAATTTGAATTGTAAGAAACAAAAAAAAATAAAAATTTCTAAATCTTTCTAGAATTTTGAATTATAAGCCAAGAGGATGTATCTAAACATTGCCAATTATTTCTTTCATCCCGCTTTGGGACGTACATACCTGTATTTAATATATGATTAGGAGGCTAAAATAATAAAGGAAGTAATGTTTGCTAAAAATATATTCAGTGTCTCATTTCGTAGGAGTGGTTTCGTGGTCCAGACGATGAAAGCGTAGGGCTTTCCTTAGGGCGTCGGTATAAATTTCAGCGGTATCTGGGGCAAGGCAGGGTGGGTATAGACCCGTAAGAGGACAACCAGCAGTTCCTCACGTGGTAATGTTAGACCCCCTTAGGATATCTCCACTGGATGATGTTTTATCTTAGCTAGGCAGGGTGGGTATAGACCCGCTAAGAGGACAACCAGCAGTTCCTCACGTGGTGATGTTAGACCCCCTTAGGATATCTCCACTGGATGATGTTTTATCTTAGCTACTTTTCCTGGTTCCCCGCGTCAATCAAGTTCTTTTCTTTTCTATTTTGATACCTAATGCATGCAATTTTTTTTATGTAGCGGTGATTTAATTTGGTTCTCGGGTGCAAGAATCCACCCGCCGACGAGCTACAGCTGAGACCAGCAAGGCATGCGACCGCACCAGAGCTTCCAAGTACTCCTTTCATCCCTTCCCCTCCACCACCCCGAACCCTATCCCTTCTCACTCAACATTTTATACCAACAACCCTGTTCACCTACCCTATAAAACTACAGCCACTACATAATTGGCGCCCAACGTGGAGCCCGCAAAATTTGCGGGTCAAACTCATAAAACTTAACGATAACTCAATAAATTTTACCCATTCAACCACATGTATAACGATAATTGAACCAAAACTCCCAGGAACCGCGTTAAATAGACCAAACCAAGTGTGGTTTAAAACGACCGGAGTCATCGGCTCGATCCTTTTCGGTACACATTCCACTTAAAGACACTAGTTTTCATTCGCCAGTTATCTTGGAAATGCGTTGCATTGAGAACTTTATGCTCGGTGTATCGACTGCGATAACACAATGATACAACCTATTTATTAATTTTACTTGTCCCTATTAATTATTAATCTTTAAATCCTTCTAACATTACCACACATTTGTATGGACCACACTATAGCCATCCGTCGAAATGAGACCATTATTCATGAAAAGATAACACAAACGTCGCACCTCGATTTAACGCCTTTATAGCTATAATTGAATATATAACCAGACGTAAAACCTACACAAACCGCATCTATTTTTCGTTAATACAATTTAATATATTTATGGGTTCGGAGCAGACGACAACACAAACAATACATACAAAGGAATGAGCGGACCAAACAGTAAGAACGGGACAGACAAACGACACATACGGATAGACAGTAGGAGCGACCGAAAACCCCGAGAGTCAGTCGAAGTAGGGATCTCAAGCAGTGAGCACCGCGGTAGTATTAAACCTAAATTAGAGATAATAAATGAAGTATTAGAACGTTATTGATTGTGTTTGATTGGAGTACGGCAGGAACTCCACATATTGTATATAATATAAATATATAAATATATATATAAATCTACATAATACTCTCTAATTGTGCACATGGCAATTATGCACAGTCCGGAGCAATTAGTTCCGCTTTATGAAGAGCATCCGCCAACCACATGTTTCATATGTCAAGATTTGTCATTGTCCTTACAATCTGAAAATTCGAAAACCTCATGCGGTCACATATTTCACCAAATTTGCCTAAGAAGCTGGCTCAAGGATTCAGAATCCTGTCCGATTTGCCGGCAAAATATCCTAGCCGCAGAGGAGACCAGCCTCGATCCCTTATCGCGAACTGGTGAACGAAGCAAAGGTGCTGTTCCAAAAGGTCATCGCCCCAACACCCGTTCAATGACCGCACAACAGAATGCAGATGATTGGAGACTGCGAGATTCTAGCATAATAGACAGTAGGGTCTCCTCCGCTCAGAAAGGCGATTCAATTCGTTCAGTTGTGGGTATACCTGCTGAAGTCAGTAATCTGATGCCACCAAAATCACGAGCGAATTTGTCTGTTCAGCTGAACAATGCTTCTCAGCCATCCGACAATAGCATACGCCAGGTTGTTCGCGAAGAAATGGAGGAAGACCGACGTAAGAACGTGGCCGATATCAGTCAGACTATCGAAACTATGTTTCAACGATTCTTTAATCTACATTCCCAACCGGTGAATACGGCCCCTCCAAATAGCCCCATGACAGATCATTCGAACTGGACCCATGTAAATTTAGCACCGGCAGTTCAGGTAACCCAACCGAATCCGAGTAGGCCTAGGAGTGTATCCTGTATAGTATACAGGCCCTAACCCATCATACCTTAAATGGAGACTTTTCATCGCTTTGCAGGAATTTGCATAATATCTTCACGGGTAAGGCGAAGGAATGGTACTGGCGATACCACCGACGAGAACAGTCCATTGAGTGGGTTGCTCTACGCGAAGCATTGCGTTTCCAGTACTCTGACCCTCGAACCGATTTCGATGTCATTGAAATGATCAGGAGTCGGAAACAGCGGGGAGGAGAGTCGTTTGAAGTTTACCTTGACGTAGTTACTTCCATATCTGATAGGTTTGCGGAACCATTGACTGATAGACAATTCTTGGAAATTGTTATGCGTAACCCGAAACCGGATGTTAGATATGAACTCCTTTACTTAAGTATCTCTTCCATCGCCGAGTTACGTCGAGCATGTCATCGTCATGAAAATTTTGTACACGAGATGAATAGAGGATCCGTCAGTCGTAACGCTAACCCACGTAAGTTCGTATCCGAACTTGCCTCAGCCCCTCCATTCGAAGAAGACTTATCGGCTATAAGCGTTCCAAAGAAGATTCTCGTATGTTGGAACTGCGAGGCAGTAGGTCACTCTTATATCGATTGCCTCGAACAGAAAAGAGTATTCTGTTCAGTTTGTGGGGCCCCAAACACATACAAGCCCCAATGTCCCAAGTGTTCCACACAGGGAAACTCCAAAGTGGATGTGGCCACCAACACCCGGGCACATCATCAACCCCGAAACTAACTGACAAAAAAGTACAGACCGAAAACCAGCCTAGTCAATCCCCCACCCATACCTGCCAAAACCATTTCATCAAAGACTGTGTGAATATAATAATAAAATAAAATCGAGAATATTTTCAGTTGGTAGTATCTTATCAGTTTCTGATACTCGCAGTCGTAAAAGAAAAAGATCGACAATTTGTCTGCGGACTTACTGGAAAATGTTCGGAAATCGAGAAAATTTTTGCTCAACGCGGCCCTTAGTGGAAACACTACAGATATTCGACCTTACGCTGACGTACAGATATTAGGGAGAACAGTAAGTGGTCTGCTCGATTCCGGAGCGTCCATTAGCTGTTTTGGTTCCAAGGCTGCTGAAGAAATTCTGTTGTCAGGAGTAAAACTGCAGAAGTATTACGCGTTCGTAAAAATGGCTGAGGGTAGGCTTCAAACGGTGCGAGGTAGCATTAGGGTGGACGTAACCTTTCGAAAAATAACAAAACCTTTAAATCTAACAGGAACAGTTAGATTCTGCATTGACTTCCGCAGAGTTAAGGAATTAACCGTAAAAGATGGCTATCCACTTCCGCACATTAACGGCATTTTAAGTCGGTTGCCACGCGCAGAGTTTATTTCGAGCATAGATTTAAAGGATGCGTTTTGGCAAATCCCACTCGAAATAAATTCTCGCGATAAGACTGCGTTCGCAGTTCCGAGCCGTCCACTGTATCAGTATACAGTGATGCCGTTCGGACTGTGCAATGCTCCGCAGACAATGTGCAGGTTGATGGATAAGGTTATCCCATGCCATCTTCGCGCAATGGTTTTCGTCTATCTCGACGTACATGAGTGCGTTGCAGGAGGTGGCGTTGCACATTAAAAGGGCAGGCCTGACTATCAATATACAGAAGAGCAAATTTTTCCTCAAAGCTGTAAAATACGTGGGTTACATTGTTGGATACGGCTCCGTGCAAACGGATCCAGAGAAAATCAGTGCGATCGTCGATTTTCCCCCTCCAAAATCCGTGCGTCAGCCCCGAAGATTTCTGGGTATGGCAGGTTGGTACCGCAAGTTCATCGGCAATTTCGCTTCCCTTACAACCCCACTAACTAACTTACTTAGAAAGAGCAGGACCTTCGACTGGAACCCCGAAGCACAAACCGCGTTCGACGACCTAAAAGCTAAACTTACCTCCGCTCCGGTGCTTACAACTCCCGATTTTGATCGCCCCTTCATTATCCTATGTGACGCCAGTCAATACGGTGTCGGGAGCGTCCTAGCACAGCTGGATGAAGAGGGTGTCGAGCAACCAATCGCGTACATGAGCCAGAAACTCAACAAGGCACAGAGAAATTATTCAGTTACCGAGCAGGAGTGCTTGGCAGCTGTTTTATCGATAAAAAGGTTTCGTGCATATGTCGAAGGTCATGCGTTTACCGTTATCACAGACGATGCCAGCCTTCAGTGGCTGATGCGGCAAAAGGATTTGGTAGGTTAGCTAGGTGGGCGTTAAAGCTTCAGGGATTTGATTTCACAATTCAATATCGTAGAGGCCTAAACAATGTGGTACCAGACTGCCTATCTAGAAGAGAGGCTGCAGATTTGAGCGCTCTAGAAGAGGTTGCTCCTCTGATTGACCTAACTTCTCCGCATTTTTCATCTGATGCCTATAACTCCCTCAAGAACCATGTCACAGTTAATCAAGCGCGGCTGCCGGACGTGAAGTGTGTGGATAATTTCGTATATAAACGTACGACTCACTCAACCGGATCTTCAGAACAAGACTCCGAAACCTGGAAACTGTGGGTACCTTCTGACTTAGTTCAAGACATCCTGTACAAGGCCCATAATCCGCCAACTTCTTCCCACTGCGGAATAGGCAAGACCTTGGAGAAGCTGCGTCGCTATCTCTTTTGGCCAACCTTAGTAAAGGATGTGAGAAGGTATGTGTTGGCGTGTGAGAGGTGCAAGGAAACCAAAAGTCCAAACGTCGTTTTACGGCCTCCTATGGGTCAGCCAGTCAGAACGTCACGACCCTTTCAAAAGCTCTTTATAGATTTGCTGGGACCCTATCCGCGATCGAAGTCGGGGAACGTGGGGATATTCATCACCTGTCCAAGTACGTCTTCTTAAAAGCATTGAAAAAGTTTACCGTAAAGCCTATAATCGACTTTCTAGAGAGGGACATTTTTCACGCGTTTGGTGTTCCGGAGACCATTATAAGTGACAATGGGTCCCAGTTTAGGTCAGGAGAGTTTGAAAGTTTTCTGACTAGATATGGGGTTGGGCATATGTTCACTGCTATGCATTCCCCACAGTCGAACTCCACTGAACGAGTCAATCGCTCCGTTATTGCCACCATTCGCGCATTCATTAAAAAAGGAGCAAAGTGAATGGGATGCTCACCTAAGCAGTATAGCCAGCTCGCTTAGAGCCACGCTTCATAGCTCCATAGGGTGCAGCCCCTATTTTGTTCTTTTCGGACAAAATATGATTCAGCATGGATCAGACTATAGTCTACTAAAGCAGCTCGATATGCTTAATGGTGAGGATGTTCCTTTGAAAAGAAGCGATCTACTGGCGAGGGTGCGTGATGTAGTTCAGCGAAACATTCAAACTTCTTTCCTTAAAAATGCCACAACGTACAACACGAGGTCAAGACCAGTCGAGTTTAAAGTGGGAGACGAGTGTTTTAGGCGAAATTTTGCTCAAAGTAGTTTTCAAAAGGGGTTCAACGCTAAGCTGGCACCGGCATTCCTTAAAGCTCGAATCAAGGAAAAGCAAGGATCGGCTTATTATGTCTTAGAAGACATATCAGGGAAAGTTTTGGGGACATGCCAAAGATATTCGCCGTTGATTGTTTTCCTTTCTTCAGCTTAAGGAGTCCGCTTTCCCTCTGGAGATGGGATGCTAGCAAGCCAATGCTAATTTGCTTTTCTGGCGAGAGATCCGCTAACCCAATAGGCAGTATATGCATATGCACCATAGTCACTTCATATACAGAACTAGCTAGGCAAAGGGCCCATCATGCGAAGGGGTTAGATGCGCGGAAATGATTGCGAGAACAGAACTCAAGGCAGCAGAGGCAACCGTGGTGAGTCAGTTGATTTTTGGCAGCGAGAAGGTCGGAACAGCACGCTAGTGGTTGAGTGAATTCGCGCTCTGTTATCGTCCCGGCTCGAGTTTAAGACACTATAACTAAAAAAAAAAAAAAATAATTCAATAGTTCAATAGTTCAATATTTATTTCAATTTCAAATAAAGGGTGATTTTTTAAGAGGCTTAGAACTTTTTTAAAAAAAAAAACACAAAAAATTCGAAAAAATGAATGAAATATTTATTTGAATCGATAGTTTGAACCTTGCAATTTAATGTTTAAAGATAATTTCATGCAAATGTTGACCGCGGCTGCGTCTCAGGTAGCCCATCCGCTGAGTCCAATTTTGGCATACTCTTTCACACATATCGGCCGGTATCTCACGAATGAATGCATGGATGTTGGCTTCCAGTGCGTCAATCGAAGCGGGCTTGTCCCTATACACATTAGCCTTGGCATACCCCCACAAAAAATAATCTAATGGTGTCAAATCGCACGATCTAGGCGGCCAATTGACCGGCCCGAAACGTGAAATTAACTGTTCACCAAACTCGCCTCGCAATTGCGCCATTGTTTCGCGTGCTGTGTGGCATGTGGCACCGTCTTGTTGAAACCACATATCATGCAAGTCAAGAACTTCCATTTCGGGCAAAAAAAAGTTTGTTATCATCGCTCGGTAGCGTTCACCATTGACAGTAACGCTGCGATTCGCATCATCTTTGAAGAAATATGGCCCAATAATGCCGCCGGCCCTTAAACCGCACCAAACAGAGGCTTTTTCGGGATGCATTGGTAGCTGTTGCAATGCTTCTGGCTGATCTTCACTCCAAATGCGGCAATTTTGCTTATTTACGTACCCATTCAACCAAAAATGAGCCTCATCGCTGAACACAATTTTTCGATAAAAAAGCGGATCCTCGGCCAGCTTTCCAAGAGCCCATTCACCAAAAATTCGGCGTTGTGGTAGGTCGGCTGGCTTTAGTTCTTGCACCAGCTGTATCTTAAAAGGCTTTACGCCCAAATCCTTCCGCAAAATTTTCCACGTAGTGCTGTAACAAAGGCCTAACTGCTGGGAACGGCGCCGAATCGACATTTCGCGGTCTTCTGTCACACTAGCTGATACGGCCGCAATATTTTCTTCACTACGCACAGTACGTAAACGTGTTGGTGGTTTAATGTCCAACAAAGTAAATTTGGTGCGAAATTTGGTCACAATCTTCCGAATAGACTGCTCAGAAGGTCGAGAATGCCGATCATAAAATGGAAGCAGCGCGCGATGAACATTTCGAACCGAGCACGAATTTTGATAGTAAAATTCAATAATTTGCAAGCGTTGTTCATTTGTAAGACGATCCATGGTTAAATTGCAAACCAAACTGAAGCTGTTTGACAGTGACACAAGGTACTAAACACACGTCAGCTGTCAAAACCAGTGTTGCCAAAACCAAACCAGCTAAAAAATCACCCTTTATATACATTAGAAAATAAGAATACATTATTTCAATTCTAATATACTAGAAATAATTAAGTGACATTTGGTATTTTTTATACTATAAGTACTAAAATAGTGTCAAATGCACTTCAATAATATAATTAACAATAGTTAAATTATTGGTGGGGTGACCCGTAAATGGTAATGTATACATTAGATATAAAGGAAAGATAAGAGAATGCCTACATTTGAATTACAATTCAATAATAATCCAATTTATAGAAAAAAGAAAAAGAAAATACTTAAGTTACACCAGAATGTCAGAAAAAATAGATTCTATGTTCCTGTAATCAAACTGTAACAGCCAATCGTTAACACATTTCTCAAACCTACCAGGAACGGTTAATGATCTGATTGATAGGGTTAGTTTGTTTAAAAGGCGACATGATGAAACCAAATAAAAGTTACGAAAAGCGGTGGTACGGGAAAACGGTACAGATACAACGCTCGAATGATTACTGCGTAGATTATAATCAGATATTAATCTAATGTTTCGATTTCCCGATCTGATAAAAAAAGTTTTCAATACCTTAAAACAATACAAATGACGGACTGGAAGAATTTTCATAACACTGAACAATGGGAAACTAGGATGTCGACGGTGTTTTCGGCAAATTTTCCTTAAATTATTTTTTTACAGAATTAAGGGCGGTTGAATTTTATTCCGATATGCCCCTCCCCAGCAGGCAATACCATATTGGAGTTTCGAGTGAAAAATTCCATAATAAATAATTCTTAATGTCAGAACAAACATTTTTTAGATAAAAAAAATGTCGAAGAGTACAACGACAATATTTTTTTAATGCCTGTGTATGGTTTCCAAAAGTCATTTTAGAGTCAATAGTTAGCCCCAAGTATTTAAACTCTTCTACACTCTCGACCAAAAAACACTCATCACTGCAATGGAGCGAGTTACTAAAAGAGGGAAAAGATGAAGCTGAGACACCTGTGCTGTCAATTAGTTTGAATTTTTGACAATCCGTAGCATGAAAGTAAAATTCCGCATTAGAGTCCGTTGCGGTCGATAGGTTATAAAACATTACTTTAGTTTTAGAGCTAATTCTCAATCTATGTTTGGCGAACCAGATCCTCAATAAGTTCAAATCCCAGTTGATATCCGCAGCCAAGTTCAACGCACTATCTTAACCGTAGGAACATCCAACATCATCTGCGAAGGCAGTAAGTCTACCTTTAAATTCAAGATCAAAGATTGAATTAATGTATACAAGGAATAAAATAGGTCCCAATACAGAGCCTTGAGGTACTCCTAATTTCAAAAACTGAAGATCACTCCTGATTTCACCGTTATTAACTCTTTGAGATCTATTTGAAAGATATGATCCAAACCAATCGAGCATAAAGCCACGAACTCCAGCGTTTTCTAGCTTACTCAATAAGATCGAGTGGTTAACCATATCGAAGGCTTTCGTAATATCCACAAATAGACCTGCAGTGAACTTTTTTTCGTCAAGGTTGGAGAAAACACTGGAACAGAAATTCAGGAGGGCATCTTCAGTTGACTTTCCCTGCTGAAAACCATACTGCACTGGGCTGAAAAACTTATTCCTGTTAAAATAAGATAATAATCTTATTTTGACAATTTTTTCGAAAACTTTGCTAAAGGCAGGAAGAAGTGAAATTGGCCTGTAATTACTCATATCCTCTGCTGAACCTTTTTTAAATAGAGGCACAACGTCCGCACATTTGAGAGCACTAGGAAAAACTCCAGGAAATATACTTCGGTTAAAAATAACTGCAAGCACATCTACCAAGAAAAATCCGATACGTTTTAAGACTATATTGGAGATGCCGTCATAACCGCTGGAATTAGAACCGTTCAGGGACCCAATGACTTTTACGATTTCAGAAGAAGATATAGGCTCGAAGGAAAAACTATTACTTTGCAAACGCTCACCACAATTAGAATAATAATTAATCTGTCCTGTTTGTAAAGATAAATTGTTAGCTATTGAAGAAAAGTAATTATTAAAAGTGTTAGCCACATCCTAATCATCAGAAATATTACATTCATTAATACGAATTGTTGTAGGCTCAGGAGTACAAGAAGATTTTTTTTAAATATTATTAACAACTTGCCATTCACTCTTCAGATTGCCATTAGCAAAAAGGAATCGATTTTTATAATAATTGTCACGGCTCTTACGAATTTCTTTTTTCAGTCCAGAACATAATTTTCTGTATCGATCGCTCAATCTAAAGTTGTTTGGGTTCTTTAAACACTTGATTCTTAACTTATTTTTTGACTGACTTGTAATCCAGGGTTTGAGTCTTCTGCAAGATTTTTTTCGGGACACAATGGAAGTACATTCGTCGATGTGTTTACGAAGGGAGTTCAAAAATAGAAAATAAGATGCAGAGACATCACTCTCCACGTAAACCTCATCCCAAAACTCAAAAAGGAGATTTCTTCTAAGTTTTACAAAATCAATTTTTTTAGTTTTTTTAGAGCCACTTAAACCCACAATAGATTTTTTGATTGGGCCAGTACTTACCAACAAGGCTGTCATAGAGTGGTCTGTAATATTGAAATCAAAAACGCCGCTTTCGCAGGAACTCAACGAGATATTGGTCAATCGCCCATAAAAGTGATCCAAACACCTTCCTGAGACCGTCCTAGTTGGTTCATTGATAAAGCTCGCAAGACCATGCGATGCCAAGACAGCCAAGTAATTCGAAACCAAATCACTTTTATCAAGTAAATTTAAATTAAAATCCCCTGAAATAATTAAATTCCTTGATTTTTCTTTATCTAGAAAGTGCGAAAATTCTTCTATGAACGACACAACATTAAACATATGCAACCTATAAACACATATCAAAACATACTCAACATGATTAATTTCAATTGAAACTTCAAGTATATCAGCGCTAAGGAAATCAATACATTTCACATCCTTAATTACGTAACCATTCTTCACAAAACATCCGACATCCCCTGCCGCATAACTTTCATTTGTGTTCGCAAAAAACTTAAAGCCAGGCAATTGGTAATCATTTTTCTCAAAATCATAAATCCAAATTTCAGATACAATAACCACATCCGGGATGCTTAAGAAAGAGTCAATGTGTGTAACAAGTAATGAAAAATTTTCTCGCAAGCTTCTGACATTCTGATGGACAACAAAAAGCTTATTATTACAGTACGAACTATCAGTTAAAACACAATTACAACTTCCGCTATTTAGCTCGAGGGTTGAAAAGTCATCTATTAAATCATCATTAAAATTCATTATAACAAAATGTGTAAATAAATAAATATATAGGCACTAAATAAGTGCAAGTTCATTGAATGATCTAATAGAAACTACCTTTCCACCCTCGACCTTCCTAACAAGAATCTGGTTGTCTTTAAACCATGCAAATTTATAATTTTTACGCTTTCTTACTTCTTTAGTTTGCATAAAGAGAGCCCGTGTGTAATTCGTAAGTGCATCATTTATGAAAATGCTGGTTCCCTTGCTACTGCCTCTGCCGCTGCCATCGCTCCTGTTGTTACCGCTCCCGCTCCCAAAAACATTTGTGTTGAGTGAGTTTTTTTCCTTTGTTTTTTCGCTCATTATTTTCTTCTTGGTAGAGAGGTCAGAGAATCTGACGCAGATGATGGCATTGTGCGAAGCGCCGTTTTTTTCCCCTTTGTTTCTCATTTCCTTCACAGTGCATTTTTCTATTTTATCATCGGGAATATTGATGGACAAAGCATTTTGAAATATTTGTTTGGCTCTGTCTATTGCATTTTCGTTCGTGACATTTGGCTCACCAACAATTTCAATGCTGTTGCTGAGAAGATTCTGTTGTTGCCAATTCAGCCTGTTCTCCAGTAATTCTACTTTTGCTTTCAGCTCTGTGTTTTCATTTCTTAGCTCATTTATTTGCGCTAGAAAATTTTTATTGGTTTCTTCCAATTGTGAAAGCTTAATGTATATCATTTGGAGAGTGTACACGCCGTCATCATTTTGTGTGTCTATTGCAGCTGCTGCAGACGGGCCTTCGTTACATGGGCTATGCGTTTTCTTACCGCTGGTAGAATATGAAGCACTTTGTTGTTTAACTTCACACTGCTTGTTGTTGTTGTCCAGCAATGGTTCTGCCATCCGCATAGACCTGCGCCTCAGCACCTGACATTTGTCACACCGATAAGGTTTTCCACTTGTTTGGAAGTAATCCGCATCTTCTTCAGACAGATTCACGCACGAAATATGAAAATAGTTCAAACAATCTTTACATGCTATTTTTGTAGTACAGTTTCTTGCAATTTTCTCTGAGCAAACTGAGCACTTCATTATTATAGTTATATTATAAATGAATGTAGTTTGATATGATGCGCACCCCACGACAGTCAGTGTCAAACTGAAGGTAGCCCTCAATTAAATAATATAAACATTAGTTTATAAACATTAGTTTATATTAATATTAATTAACGTACCAAGGGCAAAAGTTAAGTGAAGTGCTTCAGTAAAAAACAAGTGTTTCCGTGCCCCAACTGATTAAACTGTCACCCTTTACGTGAAAGAAAAAAAAAAGTACGATCGCTTTGGTGGGCGGATGCATGGGGTGTATGTCCCCTGTTTTTTACCGCAGGTACCACCCATTGGAATCCACATCGACAGGCCTGACGACACGGAATCAACGGGTAAGTTTTTTTGTAAATTCCTTTTTTTAAGAAAATTCCTTTATCGCATGCACATGCAGTTTCTTTTGTACGTATCGTAAATGAGGCCCGAAGTTTGAGGCTTATTCTGAAAACACGACCAGACCGCGAACTTACCCTTCGTATTGCTTTTTTTTCGATATCAACGTTATTATCTAATAATTTGAATTGTAAGAAACAGAAAAAAATAAAAATTTCTAAATCTTTCTAGAATTTTGAATTATAAGCCAAGAGGATGTATCTAAACATTGCCAATTATTTCTTTCATCCCGCTTTGGGACGTACATACCTGTATTTAATATATGATTAGGAGGCTAAAATAATAAAGGAAGTAATGTTTGCCTAAAAATATATTCATTGTCTCATTTCGTAGGAGTGGTTTCGTGGTCCAGACGATGAAAGCGTAGGGCTTTCCTTAGGGCATCGGTATAAATTTCAGCGGTATCTGGCGCAAGGCAGGGTGGGTATACACCCGCTAAGAGGACAACCAGCAGTTCCTCACGTGGTAATGTTAGACCCCCTTAGGATATCTCCACTGGATGATGTTTTATCTTAGCTAGGCAGGGTGGGTATAGACCCGCTAAGAGGACAACCAGCAGTTCCTCACGTGGTAATGTTAGACCCCCTTAGGATATCTCCACTGGATGATGTTTTATCTTAGCTACTTTTCCCGGTTCCCCGCGTCAATCAAGTTCTTTTCTTTTCTATTTTGATACCTAATGCATGCAATTTTTTTTATGTAGCGGTGATTTAATTTGGTTCTCGGGTGCAAGAATCCACCCGCCGACGAGCTACAGCTGAGACCAGCAAGGCATGCGACCGCACCAGAGCTTCCAAGTATTCCTTTCATCCCTTCCCCTCCACCACCCCGAACCCTATCCATTCTCACTCAACATTTTATACCAACAACCCTGTTCACCTACCCTATAAAACTACCGCCACTACATAATTGGCGCCCAACGTGGGGCCCGCAAAATTTGCGGGTCAAACTCATAAAACATAAACCTTTTGCTTTCGATTACTCAATAAATTTTACCCATTCAACCACATGTATAACGATAATTGAACCAAAACTCCCAGGAACCGCGTTAATTAGACCAAACCAAGTGTGGTTTAAAACGACCGGAGTCGTTCGATCCTTTTCGGTACACATTCCACTTAAAGACACTAGTTTTCATTCGCCAGTTATCTTGGAAATGCGTTGCATTGAGAACTTTATGCTCGGTGTATCGACTGCGATAACACAATGATGCAACCTATTTATTAATTTTACTTGTCCCTATTAATTATTAATCTTTAACTCCTTCTAACATTACCACACATTTGTATGGACCACACTATAGCCATCCGTCGAAATGAGACCATTATTCATGAAAAGAGAACACAAACGTCGCACCTCGATTTAACGCCTTTATAGCTATAATTGAATATACAACCAGACGTAAAACCTACACAAACCGCATCTATTTTTCGTTAATACAATTTAATATATTGTATATAATATATATATAAGTTAACACACGAGTTCCCACAGTCGAATTCCAAGAACCTCAACTGCACTGCAATAGTCAATACACGAGCTCCCACAGTCGAGTTCCAAGAATCTCGATTGCACTGCAATTTACACACTCCAGACAAATTACCAGGAAATTGACCTGAATACATTTGAATGATGCAAGTAGCTTAATAGGCAAAAATAATTAATAAATAAATGTGCCAGTATCGATATGAATTTAGTTCTAAGTTTTGATGGCAATAAAGAGGTAGTTCCTCATAAAATAACTTTTTTTTAATTAAACGTCGCGTTGAATTATTAACTGGCGCCCGAGCAGGGACCGAAGACAAAGTTTTTCATATAAACCTATCGAGTGAATTTGTGAAAGTTAAAAAGTGTTTTGAAAAATAATAAAGTAGTGTTTTACGTTAAAATCAGAAAGTGAACTAAAATAAAATAATCAAGAATAAAAAAATAAATTGATAACAAGTAAAAACCAAAGCTTCACTTAATTCTAGTATATGAAGACTTGACAGGTGGCAATTAATAGCTTAAAGACCTATGAAATCAGTGTAACAGTGTAGTGGTAAAACTGAGGCCCCCCAGTAACTGTGTAACCAGTAAAAAGGAGTTCAGCTCGAGAACAGCCGACCATACAGTTTCATCTGAAAGACCGCCCTCAGCCCCAACCAACCCAACGCACTCACCTGGTAAAGTGCACGACGGATCATCTTAGAACTCCATAAGGGACAATGCACATCGTGGGATTGTTTTTTATGTAAGCTATTATTAAGTTATATTTCTCAAATAAATATAAATCAATCTAACTAAAGTGAACAAAATATTCAAACTTGAATTATACGCTTTTTTTTATAAGCTAAATTATATCATATTATCCATAAAAGCTAGAAATCTAATAAGCACTCTCAAGCCGATTTTTTTTTTTTAAAGAAAAAAAAGCCTTTTCTTTAAATCTTTTCACCTCCGTAAAAATTAATCCTAATAATTTAATCCGACCACCTCGTCTTGTTGTTAACGACAATCCGGCACCTGTTGCCGCAGCTCCTCCTCTTAACCAGAACGAACCTCTAAATCTAAACACTCTCACAGAACAAATTACAGTAATCGTTTCACAAGTATTAGCAAGGGAAGGACGACATATTATTAACAAAATACTCAATCCAAGTTCCGACATTAATAATTACACCGACCAGATTATCGACATAAACGTTAATAGGGACCTCTCAGATCTAGACAAAGTACCTGATATCGCCAAAAGTCTTCGCGAGTTTTCAGGCCAACCGGGAGAGTTTAGCTCCTGGAAAAAGAGTGTAGATAGAGTCCTTACGATATACGACCATCTTAGAGGGACTCCAAAGTATTATGGAATATTAAGTACAATAAGAAATAAAATCGTAGGGCAAGCTGATATTGCCCTCGAATCGTATAACACGCCTTTGAATTGGAGCAAAATTTCAAAGTGCTTAACCTTGCATTACGCCGACAAAAGAGATCTTGGTACACTTGAGTACCAGATGACAACTCTCGTGCAAGGACCTAATTCAATTCCTGAATTCTATCAGGTTGTTTATCAGCATCTTTCGCTAATCCTAAACAAACTATCCTGTATAGAGATGAGTACGGAGTCGCTTAATAATATGACTCAATCCTACAGAGACAAGGCATTAGACACCTTCGTAAGGGGATTGCGAGGCGATCTACCACGTCTTTTAAGCATTAAAGAACCAGTCGACCTTCCACAGGCCTTACATCTATGCCTGAAGCTGCAAAACGTAGATTTCAGAACACAGTATGCAAATAACAGCCAAAACTCTTCGCGCAAAACCCAATTACCCCCTGTCCTATCCCCAAAACCAATACCAGCTCCGCGAGGAAACTTCTACCCAGAATTGCTACACAACCCACAAATGCAAATGAGACCAACACCTGAAAGACGACTTCAACCAAACCCTTGGCCTCAATATTGTCAAACGTCTAGACCACATTATCAAAACGCTATTCAACAAAATTCTTGGCCACAAAATGTCAACCCAATGAGACCACAATATCACAGACCTCAACTACCACCTATGGATATAGATCAAAGCATTCATTCAAGACAGGTGAACAATGCTAATCGACCACGAATTCCGCAGATACAGAAACGACATCATCAAGGTAACTCCAATCAGGTTCACCACCCAAATAAATTCCAAAGAATCTTTAACACCGAACAGGACAACAACGAACAAGAAACGGAACCATCACCGGACAACTGCGAAGGAGAAACATATCCCGAGAATGCGGACAGTAATCAAAATACGCAAACGTATGAAGACTATGTGGAATGCTACGGTAACCCCCATTTCGACGAAACAGAAGAATTAGACGATATCTATTTTTTAGATTAAGTCGTTCTTCACTTCCCTATTTTGAATTTAAGGTGAAAAGTGGAGAAACGCTCAAATTCTTCGGGCTCTAACAAAAATTACGTGCAACCTAAACGTATAAAATTCCCTATTTCTAACGAAAAACCTTTTTTAGCTAACTCCGTAGGAGGTAATATAAAAATTACCCATCACTCATTTATAAATTTATTTAAACAAAACGGGAAAAAATTAAAATTCTTCATTCTTCCCAGCCTGATCTCCTTCGATGGAATAATAGGCAACGATTCTCTTAGAGAACTCAAAGCTGTTATTCATACCAACGAAAACTATATGACTATCTTCCCCAACATCCAAATAAAACTTAAACAGCATATTACAGAAAACGTTAATAACATAAATTTACGACTTTCGCACCTTTCCGACAATCAAAAAGGTAAACTCAATAAAATTATCGAAAACTGCCCTACACTTTTTGCAGAACCCAACAAGAAACTGACATACACTACGACAGTAAGAGGCGAAATACGAACTAATATAGATACACCAAATTACTCCAAATCCTACCCTTATCCAATGGCATTGAAAGACGAAGTGGAAAAGCAGCTAAAAGAACTACTTAATGAAGGAATAATTAGACCATCGAAATCGCCATATAACTCTCCCGTTTGGATCGTTCCAAAGAAAATGGACGCATCCGGGAAAAAAAAATATCGTATGGTTATAGACTATCGTAAACTAAATTCGGTTACTATCCCTGATAGGTACCCTATCCCCGAGATAAACGAAGTCCTTTCTATTCTTGGCAAACAGAAATACTTTACTATTATTGACCTCAAAAGCGGGTTCCACCAAATCTTACTCAAACATACTGACATAGAGAAAACAGCATTTTCGGTCAATAATGGGAAATTTGAATTCGTTCGCTTACCCTTTGGACTGAAAAACGCCCCCGCGATTTTTCAGCGCGCTTTAGACGACATTCTTAAAGAGCACATAGGAAAAAGATGCTACGTATATATTGACGATATCGTCATATTCGGTGAAACCGAAGAAGAACATTTCAAGAACATAGAATTGGTATTTAAAACCCTCGAAAATGCTAATATGAAAATCCAATTCGATAAAAGTGAATTCCTGAAAAAGGAAATTGAATTTTTAGGTTTCATCGTTGGTACAGATGGTATTAAAGCCAATCCAAAGAAAGTCCGCGCAATAGTCGATATGCCTCCTCCTCAAATTCTTAAAGACCTTCGCTCGTTTCTAGGAATGTCAGGGTATTACCGACGTTTCATTAAGGACTATGCGAAACTTGCAAAACCCTTAACATCCCTTTTAAGAGGGGAAGATGGACGCGTGTCCAAAAATGCTTCAAAAAATAAAGTGATTCCCTTGACAAAACAGCTTTCAATGCTTTCCAAAATTTAAAAAATGCACTAGTGTCTAAAGAAGTTATACTTTCTCATCCCAATTTTAATAAAAGCTTCGAGTTAACCACAGACGCATCAGACTACGCTCTAGGTGCCGTGTTATCTCAGGATAACAAGCCAATTACATTCCTCTCCAGAACGTTAAGTACAACAGAAGAAAATTATGCTACCAATGAAAAGGAAATGTTGGCAATAATTTGGTCTTTGAATTCATTAAGAAATTTCCTATACGGATCTAGAAAAGTCATTATCTTTACCGATCACCAACCACTCACGTTCGCGCTGAGTCATAAAAATACAAATTCTAAAATGAAGACATGGAAGGCGATATTAGAAGAGTACAATTATGAGCTCAAATACAAACCGGGTAAAGCAAATATCGTTGCAGATTCCCTTTCAAGACCCCCATTAGCAGTCCAAATAAACTCAATGACACCAACAATGCACAGCGACGAAAGTTCATCTCAGAACCTAATTCCTTCGGTGTAAGTGCCCGTTAACGTCTTTCGTAATCAACTTATCCTCAAAATAGCTGACGAAAGTAGTTACCAAATCAAATCCCTTTTCTCAACACATACCAGACACATTGTGACACAACCAACATATTCGGAATCGGACATAATCAACATTTTTAAAAGATACCTCAACCCACATATTGTTAATGGCCTAATGACCAATGAGCCTACAATGGGTAAAATACAGGAAATTTACCCAATCCACTTCAAGAGCTATAGAATTTGCGGAACACCGACGAGCACATCGCAACGCCTACGAAAACCGACTCCAAATCTTACAAAAATTCTACTTTCCGAAAATGGCAGCTGGAATTAAACGAATAGTTAAAGACTGCTCTATATGTAAAGAAAACAAATACGAGCGACACCCAAATAACCCAAAATTGAATCTCACACCCATTCCAAAATATCCTGGACACACTATTCACCTAGATATATTTTCCACCGAAAAACACTTTGTCCTAACAGCAATAGATAAATTCACCAAATATGCCCAAGCAAAAATAATCGAATCTAGATCCATTGAACACATCAAACCACATCTGCAAAACATATTATATTTTTTTTGCATTCCCGAAGTAGTGATAATCGATAACGAAAAATCACTTAACTCTATTTCTATACTCTCTATGATGGAAGATGAATTGAAGATAAAAGTCTTTACGACACCCCCTTACAAAAGTGAGATTAACGGCCAGGTTGAACGCTTCCATTCAACATTGTCAGAAATCATGCGATGTTTGAAGGCCGATGGACGCCCTCGTTCATTTGAGCAATTGCTCAACAGAGCTCTTAACGAGTACAATTTCACAATACACTCTACAACAAAGAAAAAACCAGTTGAACTATTCTTTGGACGTTCCCCAAACATAGACCCAGACAAATTTGAACAAATACGTTTCAACAATATCGAAAGACTAAAACTAAAACAAGAAAAAGATCTAAGCTACCATAACAAAAAGAGAAAGCCTATTAGACAATATAACCCAGGAGACATAGTTTATGTGAAACACAATAAACGAATAGGGTCAAAACTAACAATCAGATATCGAAAAGAAATTGTCAAAGAAAATAAACACTCTATAATCATTACTAACTCTGGCAGAACAGTTCACAAAAGCAATATCAGAAATTAGCACTTAAATATCATTTCAGATACCTTCTTAATTTCGGTAAGACCGAAATCCAGATACTGGACTTTACGAACGCTCAAGTGGTAGCAATACATACAGGCCACGCAAGACTACATACAGGAAACTTTAAACTTATTCACGTGATCGACTTGGACCAATACGAGACAAGACTAAATGAACTAACCCCAATTATTTTTACTCACAGAAATAACTCCCTGTACCCCTATCTTAAACATGAAATTACTCAAATTCAAAATCTAATACATCATCTTAAACCACGGAAGGTGAAAAGATCTCTTGACTTTATAGGGTCGGCTTGGAAATGGGTCGCGGGTAACCCCGACCATGAGGATTATATAACCATAACAGAGAAAATGAACAATATGTTACAAAATAACAATAAACAGATTATAATTAATACACTGTATAATGAAAGAATGAACAATATTACTAAAATGTCAAATGAAATTTTAAAATCAATCCAAGAAAATAAAATGCTAAATAACGAATTTTTAATAAATGTTCAATATAAACTTAAAATATTTAAAGAAGAACTAGAACATCTAAATTATGCCATACATTGGGCTAAAATCGGTATTATTAACTCTCTTATATTATCCAATCAAGAAGTTAACTTGGCCTTAAGCACCATATCCAAAGAAAATTTGCCTTTCAATACTATTGAAGAAGCCTTAAGCTTTCCAGAAGTAAAAATTGCAAGCAATTCAATCTCAATACTTTATATTATAAATATACCTCTAGTAACTCAAAATGATTATGTAAAACTTATCCTAAAACCCGTAAAAAGAAATAATATTGCAACAGATTTATTGTTTAAAACAATTTTTAAATCTGAAAACGAAACATATGGTCTAAAACAAACCTGCAAGTCATGTAACTATTTTTCAATTTGTAAAATCCAAGATATTGTAAATCTAACTAACACAGCATGTATTCCTAATATTTTAAAAAGTGTAAAAGCTACTTGCAACATAATAAACAATCAACATCTACCACAAATAGACGAAGTATCAACAGGCGTAATTTTACTCAATGATTTTAATGGGACCTTAGCAATGGAATCAACACAGCAAAAGCTCGATGGCACATTTTTAATCAAATTCCATAATACCAGCATTACCATCAATGACAGAACATTTACCTCACGAGAAGCATCAGAATATCAAGCACTCCCCGCAATCCTTCAACTAACCCCAAAAGAGAAGCAATACCGTAAATTCCTTTCATTAGAAATGATGAACAAGTATATAAACAGTACTAACGAAATTGAGCTTTTACAATTAAAAGCTACAGCACACAGTTTTATTACGTATGCAATCATACTCATAATAGGCACAGCTTCAATTATAGCCACCTACAATATCTGCAAGCGAAACAACACCGAAATCATCATCCAAAATCTGGAACCAGAACATAAGCAAGTCCATCCCACTTCAGTAATAAATCACACAGTTCGGCCACCTACATTGAAGTTCAACGACATCCCATACTTTTAGTAATTGATTGAGGACAATCAAATCAAGGAGGGAAGAGTTAACACACGAGTTCCCACAGTCGAGTTCCAAGAATCTCAACTGCACTGCAATAGTCAATACACGAGCTCCCACAGTCGAATTCCAAGAATCTCGATTGCACTGCAATTTACACACTCCAGACATATTTCCAGGAAATTGACCTGAATACATTTGAATGATGCAAGTAGCTTAATAGGCAAAAATAATTAATAAATAAATGTGCCAGTATCGATGTGAATTTAGTTCTAAGTTTTGATGGCAATAAAGAGGTAGTTCCTCATAAAATAACTTTTTTTTAATTAAACGTCGCGTTGAATTATTAACTTATATAAATATATATGTAAATCTACATACTACTCTCTAATTGTGCACATGGCAGTTATGACAGTCCTGAGCAATTAGTTCCGCTTTATGAAGAGCATCCGCCAACCACATGTTCCATATGTCAAGACCTATTGTCCTTACAATCTGAAAATTCGAAAACCTCATGCGGGCACATATTTCACCAAATTTGCCTAAGAAGCTGGCTCAAGGATTCAGAATCCTGTCCGATTTGCCGGCAAAATATCCTAGCCGCAGAGGAGACCAACCTCGATCCCTTAAGGTGAACTGGTGAACGAAGCAAAGGTGCTGTTCCAAAAGGTCATCGCCCCAACACCCGTTCAATGACCGCACAACAGAATGCAGATGATTGGAGACTGCGAGATTCTAGCATAATAGACAGTAGGGTCTCCTCCGCTCAGAAAGGCGATTCAATTCGTTCAGTTGTGGGTATACCTGCTGGAGTCAGTAATCTGATGCCACCAAAATCACGAGCGAATTTGTCTGTTCAGCTGAACAATGCTTCTCAGCCATCCGACAATAGCATACGCCAGGTTGTTCGCGAAGAAATGGAGGAAGACCGACGTAAGAACGTGGCCGATATCAGTCAGACTTTCGAAACTATGTTTCAACGATTCTTTAATCTACATTCCCAACCGGTGAATACGGCCCCTCCAAATAGCCCCATGACAGATCATTCGAACAGGTAATCCAACCGAATCCGAGTAGGCCTGTCAATAATGCATCGCACCAAAGTTCTGCCATAAATCCCGATAAAATTTCCAGCATCATATCCAACTGGAATGTACGCTTTGATGGTACAAGTGATGGAATGAGAGTGGAAGAATTTATCTATAGGATACAGGCCCTAACCCATCATACTTTAAATGGAGACTTTTCACCGCTTTGCAGGAATTTTCATAATATCTTCACGGGTAAGGCGAAGGAATGGTACTGGCGATACCACCGACGAGAACAGTCCATTGAGTGGGTTGCTCTACGCGAAGCATTGCGTTTCCAGTACTCTGACCCTCGAACCGATTTCGATGTCATTGAAATGATCAGGAGTCGGAAACAGCGGGGAGGAGAGTCGTTTGAAGATTACCTTGACCATTAACTGATAGACAATTCTTGGAAATTGTTATGCGTAACCTGAAACCGGATGTTAGATATGAACTCCTTCACTTAAGTATCTCTTCCATCTCCGAGTTACGTCGAGCATGTCATCGTCATTAAAATTTTGTACACGAAATGAATAGAGGATCCTTCAGTCGTAACGCTAACCCACGTAAGTTCGTATCCGAAGTTGCCTCAGCCCCTCCATTCGAAGAAGACTTATCGGCTATAAGCGTTCCAAAGAAGATTCTCGTATGTTGGAACTGTGAGGTAGTAGGTCACTCTTATATCGATTGCCTCGAACAGAAAAGAGTATTCTGTTACGGTTGTGGGGCCCCAAACACATACAAGCCCCAATGTCCCAAGTGTTCCACACAGGGAAACTCCAAAGTGGATGTGGCCACCAACACCCGGGCACATCATCAACCCCGAAACTAACTGACAAAAAAGTACAGACCGAAAACCAGCCTAGTCAATCCCCCACCCATACCTGCCAAATGAAAAAACCTGCAGGTATCGACCCGTCAAAACCATTTCATCAAAGACTGTGTGAATATAATAAAATAAGATCGAGAATATTTTCAGTTGGTAGTATCTTATCAGTTTCTGATACTCGCAGTCGTAAAACAAAAAGATCGACAATTCGTCTGCGGACTTACTGGAAAAATGCTCGGAAATCGAGAAAATTTTTGCTCAACGCGGCCCTTAGTGGAAACACTACAGATATTCGACCTTACGCTGACGTACAGGTATTAGGGAGAACAGTAAGTGGTCTGCTCGATTCCGGAGCGTCCATTAGCTGTTTTGGTTCCAAGGCTGCTGAAAAAATTCTGTTGTCAGGAGTAAAACAGCAGAAGTATTACGCGTTCGTAAAAATGGCTGAGGGTAGGCTTCAAACGGTGCGAGGTAGCATTAGGGTGGACGTAACCTTTCGAAACATAACAAAACCTTTAAATATTTATGTCATTCCTTCACTTAACCAGAACTTATACCTCGGTGTCGATTTCTGGAGAAGTTTCAATCTCGCACCGGGTATTATTGCCGTACGCCGTACCAGCAAGAGCAGCTGAATGGTCTCATCGCCCTGCTGCGGTCTTTCGAGAAAGTGGGCCTTGGTAGGACCAATTTGCTCGAGCACAATATTGATGTTGGAACTGCTAGACCAATTAAGCATCGACACTATCCCGTGTCACCTGCAATCGAGTCACTAATGTTCGCTGAGATAGACAGGATGCTTGCTTTGGGTGTTATTGAGGAGTCTAACAGCTCTTGGAGCTCTCCGGTGGTCCTCATCCGAAAGCCGGGAAAAGTTAGATTCTGCATTGACTTCCGCAGAGTTAAGGAATTAACCGTAAAAGATGGCTATCCACTTCCGCACATTGACGGCATTTTAAGTCGGTTGCCACGTGCAGAGTTTATTTCGAGCATAGATTTAAAGGATGCGTTTTGGCAAATCCCACTCGAAATAAATTCTCGCGATAAGACTGCGTTCACAGTTCCGAGCCGTCCACTGTATCAGTATACAGTGATGCCGTTCGGACTGTGCAATGCTCCGCAGACAATGTGCAGGTTGATGGATAAGGTTATCCCATGCCATCTTCGCGCAATGGTTTTCGTCTTTCTCGACGACTTATTGGTGATCTCGAAAGACTTCGCGTCGCACATGAGTGCGTTGCAGGAGGTGGCGTTGCACATTAAAAGGGCAGGCCTGACTATCAATATACAGAAGAGCAAATTTTACCTCAAAGCTGTAAAATACGTGGGTTAAATTGTTGGATACGGCTCCGTGCAAACGGATCCAGAGAAAATCAGTGCGATCGTCGATTTTCCCCCTCCAAAATCCGTGCGTCAGCTCCGAAGGTTTCTGGGTATGGCAGGTTGGTACCGCAAATTCATCGGCAATTTCGCTTCCCTTACAACCCCACTAACTAACTTACTTAGAAAGAGCAGGCCCTTCGACTGGAACCCCGAAGCACAAACCGCGTTCGACGACCTAAATGCTAAACTTACCTCCGCTCCGGTGCTTACAACTCCCGATTTTGATCGCCCCTTCATTATCCAATGTGACGCCAGTCAATATGGTGTCGGGAGCGTCCTAGCACAGCTGGATGAAGAGGGTGTCGAGCAACCAATCGCGTACATGAGCCAGAAACTCAACAAGGCACAGAGAAATTATTCAGTTACCGAGCAGAAGTGCTTGGCAGCTGTTTTATCTATAAAAAGGTTTCGGCATATGTCGAAGGGCATGCGTTTACCGTTATCACAGACGATGCCAGCCTTCAGTGGCTGATGCGGCAAAAGGATTTGTCTGGTAGGTTAGCTAGGTGGGCGTTAAAGCTTCAGGGATTTGATTTCACAATTCAACATCGTAGAGGCCTAAACAATGTGGTACCAGACTGCTTATCTAGAAGAGAGGCTGCAGATTTGAGCGCTCTAGAAGAGGTTGCTCCTCTGATTGACCTAACTTCTCCGCATTTTTCATCTGATGCCTATAACTCCCTCAAGAACCATGTCACAGTTAATCAAGCGCGGCTGCCGGACGTGAAGTGTGTGGATAATTTCGTATATAAACGTACGACTCACTCAACCGGATCTCCAGAACAAGACTTCGAAACCTGGAAACTGTGGGTACCTTCTGACTTAGTTCAAGACATCCTGTACAAGGCCCATAATCCGCCAACTTCGTCCCACTGCGGAATAGGCAAGACCTTGGAGAAGCTGCGTCGCTATCTCTTTTGGCCAACCTTAGTAAAGGATGTGAGAAGGTATGTGTTGGCGTGTGAGACGTGCAAGGAAACCAAAAGTCCAAACGTCGTTTTACGGCCTCCTATGGGTCAGCCAGTCAGAACGTCACGACCCTTTCAAAAGCTCTTTATAGATTTGCTGGTCCAAGTACGTCTTCTTAAAAGCATTGAAAAAGTTTACCGTAAAGCCTATAATCGACTTTCTAGAGAGGGACATTTTTCACGCGTTTGGTGTTCCGGAGACCATTATAAGTGACAATGGGTCCCAGTTTAGGTCAGGAGAGTTTGAAAGTTTTCTGACTAGATATGGGGTTGGGCATATGTGCACTGCTATGCATTCCCCACAGTCGAACTCCACTGAACGAGTCAATCGCTCCGTTATTGCCACCATTCGCGCATTCATTAAAAAAGGAGCAAAGTGAATGGGATGCTCACCTAAGCAGTATAGCCAGCTCGCTTAGAGCCACGCTTCATAGCTCCATAGGGTGCAGCCCCTATTTTGTTCTTTTCGGACAAAATATGATTCAGCATGGATCAGACTATAGTCTACTAAAGCAGCTCGATATGCTTAATGGTGAGGATGTTCCTTTGAAAAGAAGCGATCTACTGGCGGGGGTGCGTGATGTAGTTCAGCGAAACATTCAAACTTCTTTCCTTAAAAATGCCACAACGTACAACACGAGGTCAAGACCAGTCGAGTTTAAAGTGGGAGACGAGTTTTTTAGGCGAAATTTTGCTCAAAGTAGTTTTCAAAAGGGGTTCAACGCTAAGCTGGCACCGGCATTCCTTATTATGTCTTAGAAGACCTATCAGGGAAAGTTTTGGGGACATACCATGCCAAAGATATTCGCCGTTGATTGTTTTCCTTTCTTCAGCTTAAGGAGTCCGCTTTCCAATAGGCAGTATATGCATATGCACCGTAGTCACTTCATATACAGAACTAGCTAGGCAAAGGGCCCATCATGCGAAGGGGTTAGATGCGCGGAAATGATTGCGAGAACAGAACTCAAGGCAGCAGAGGCAACCGTGGTGAGTCAGTTGATTTTTGGCAGCGAGAAGGTCGGAACAGCACGCTAGTGGTTGAGTGAATTCGCGCTCTGTTATCGTCCCGGCTCGAGTTTAAGACACTATAACTAAAAAAAAAAAAAAAAAAATTAACATACCAAGGGCAAAAGTTAAGTGAAGTGCTTCAGTAAAAAACAAGTGTTTCCGTGCCCCAACTGACTAAGCTGTCACCCTTTACGTGGAAGAAAAAAAACGTACGGTCGCTTTGGTGGGCGGATGCATGGGGTGTATGTCCCCTCTTTTTTTCCCCCCTAAATATTTACCGCAGGTACCACCCATTGGAATCCACATCGACAGGCCTGACGACGCGGAATCAACGGGTAAGTTTTTTTGTGAATTCCTTTTTTTAAGAAAATTCCTTTATCGCATGCACATGCAGTTTCTTTTGTACGTATCGTAAATGAGGCCCGAAGTTTGAGGCTTATTCTGAAAACTCGACCAGACCGCGAACTTACCCTTCGTATAGCTTGTAATTTTTTTTTTCGATATCGACGTTATTATCTACTAATTTGAATTGTAAGAAACAAAAAAAAATAAAAATTTCTAAATCTTTCTAGAATTTTGAATTATAAGCCAAGAGGATGTATCTAAACATTGCCAATTATTTCTTTCATCCCGCTTTGGGACGTACATACCTGTATTTAATATATGATAAGGAGGCTAAAATAATAAAGGAAGTAATGTTTGCTAAAAATATATTCAGTGTCTCATTTCGTAGGAGTGGTTTCGTGGTCCAGACGATGAAAGCGTAGGGCTTTCCTTAGGGCGTCGGTATAAATTTCAGCGGTATCTGGCGCAAGGCAGGGTGGGTATAGACCCGTAAGAGGACAACCAGCAGTTCCTCACGTGGTAATGTTAGACCCCCTTAGGATATCTCCACTGGATGATGTTTTATCTTAGCTAGGCAGGGTGGGTATAGACCCGCTAAGAGGACAACCAGCAGTTCCTCACGTGGTGATGTTAGACCCCCTTAGGATATCTCCACTGGATGATGTTTTATCTTAGCTACTTTTCCTGGTTCCCCGCGTCAATCAAGTTCTTTTCTTTTCTATTTTGATACCTAATGCATGCAATTTTTTTTATGTAGCGGTGATTTAATTTGGTTCTCGGGTGCAAGAATCCACCCGCCGACGAGCTACAGCTGAGACCAGCAAGGCATGCGACCGCACCAGAGCTTCCAAGTACTCCTTTCATCCCTTCCCCTCCACCACCCCGAACCCTATCCCTTCTCACTCAACATTTTATACCAACAACCCTGTTCACCTACCCTATAAAACTACAGCCACTACATAATTGGCGCCCAACGTGGAGCCCGCAAAATTTGCGGGTCAAACTCATAAAACATAAACCTTTTGCTTTCGATAACTCAATAAATTTTACCCATTCAACCACATGTATAACGATAATTGAACCAAAACTCCCAGGAACCGCGTTAAATAGACCAAACCAAGTGTGGTTTAAAACGACCGGAGTCATCGGCTCGATCCTTTTCGGTACACATTCCACTTAAAGACACTAGTTTTCATTCGCCAGTTATCTTGGAAATGCGTTGCATTGAGAACTTTATGCTCGGTGTATCGACTGCGATAACACAATGATACAACCTATTTATTAATTTTACTTGTCCCTATTAATTATTAATCTTTAAATCCTTCTAACATTACCACGCATTTGTATGGACCACACTATAGCCATCCGTCGAAATGAGACCATTATTCATGAAAAGATAACACAAACGTCGCACCTCGATTTAACGCCTTTATAGCTATAATTGAATATATAACCAGACGTAAAACCTACACAAACCGCATCTATTTTTCGTTAATACAATTTAATATATTTATGGGTTCGGAGCAGACGACAACACAAACAATACATACAAAGGAATGAGCGGACCAAACAGTAAGAACGGGACAGACAAACGACACATACGGACAGACAGTAGGAGCGACCGAAAACCCCGAGAGTCAGTCGAAGTAGGGATCTCAAGCAGTGAGCACCGCGGTAGTATTAAACCTAAATTAGAGATAATAAATGAAGTATTAGAACGTTATTGATTGTGTTTGATTGGAGTACGGCAGGAACTCCACATATTGTATATAATATAAATATATAAATATATATATATATCTACATAATACTCTCTAATTGTGCACATGGCAGTTATGCACAGTCCGGAGCAATTAGTTCCGCTTTATGAAGAGCATCCGCCAACCACATGTTTCATATGTCAAGATTTGTCATTGTCCTTACAATCTGAAAATTCGAAAACCTCATGCGGTCACATATTTCACCAAATTTGCCTAAGAAGCTGGCTCAAGGATTCAGAATCCTGTCCGATTTGCCGGCAAAATATCCTAGCCGCAGAGGAGACCAGCCTCGATCCCTTATCGCGAACTGGTGAACGAAGCAAAGGTGCTGTTCCAAAAGGTCATCGCCCCAACACCCGTTCAATGACCGCACAACAGAATGCAGATGATTGGAGACTGCGAGATTCTAGCATAATAGACAGTAGGGTCTCCTCCGCTCAGAAAGGCGATTCAATTCGTTCAGTTGTGGGTATACCTGCTGAAGTCAGTAATCTGATGCCACCAAAATCACGAGCGAATTTGTCTGTTCAGCTGAACAATGCTTCTCAGCCATCCGACAATAGCATACGCCAGGTTGTTCGCGAAGAAATGGAGGAAGACCGACGTAAGAACGTGGCCGATATCAGTCAGACTATCGAAACTATGTTTCAACGATTCTTTAATCTACATTCCCAACCGGTGAATACGGCCCCTCCAAATAGCCCCATGACAGATCATTCGAACTGGACCCATGTAAATTTAGCACCGGCAGTTCAGGTAACCCAACCGAATCCGAGTAGGCCTAGGAGTGTATCCTGTATAGTATACAGGCCCTAACCCATCATACCTTAAATGGAGACTTTTCATCGCTTTGCAGGAATTTGCATAATATCTTCACGGGTAAGGCGAAGGAATGGTACTGGCGATACCACCGACGAGAACAGTCCATTGAGTGGGTTGCTCTACGCGAAGCATTGCGTTTCCAGTACTCTGACCCTCGAACCGATTTCGATGTCATTGAAATGATCAGGAGTCGGAAACAGCGGGGAGGAGAGTCGTTTGAAGTTTACCTTGACGTAGTTACTTCCATATCTGATAGGTTTGCGGAACCATTGACTGATAGACAATTCTTGGAAATTGTTATGCGTAACCTGAAACCGGATGTTAGATATGAACTCCTTCACTTAAGTATCTCTTCCATCGCCGAGTTACGTCGAGCATGTCATCGTCATGAAAATTTTGTACACGAGATGAATAGAGGATCCGTCAGTCGTAACGCTAACCCACGTAAGTTCGTATCCGAACTTGCCTCAGCCCCTCCATTCGAAGAACACTTATCGGCTATAAGCGTTCCAAAGAAGATTCTCGTCTGTTGGAACTGTGAGGCAGTAGGTCACTCTTATATCGATTGCCTCGAACAGAAAAGAGTATTCTGTTCAGTTTGTGGGGCCCCAAACACATACAAGCCCCAATGTCCCAAGTGTTCCACACAGGGAAACTCCAAAGTGGATGTGGCCACCAACACCCGGGCACATCATCAACCCCGAAACTAACTGACAAAAAAGTACAGACCGAAAACCAGCCTAGTCAATCCCCCACCCATACCTGCCAAAACCATTTCATCAAAGACTGTGTGAATATAATAAAATAAAATCGAGAATATTTTCAGTTGGTAGTATCTTATCAGTTTCTGATACTCGCAGTCGTAAAAGAAAAAGATCGACAATTTGTCTGCGGACTTACTGGAAAATGTTCGGAAATCGAGAAAATTTTTGCTCAACGCGGCCCTTAGTGGAAACACTACAGATATTCGACCTTACGCTGACGTACAGATATTAGGGAGAACAGTAAGTGGTCTGCTCGATTCCGGAGCGTCCATTAGCTGTTTTGGTTCCAAGGCTGCTGAAGAAATTCTGTTGTCAGGAGTAAAACTGCAGAAGTATTACGCGTTCGTAAAAATGGCTGAGGGTAGGCTTCAAACGGTGCGAGGTAGCATTAGGGTGGACGTAACCTTTCGAAAAATAACAAAACCTTTAAATATTTATATCATTCCTTCACTTAACCAGAACTTATACCTCGGTGTGGATTTCTGGAGAAGTTTCAATCTCGCACCGGGTATTATTGCCGTACGCCGTACCAGCAAGAGCAGCTGAAGGGTCTCATCGCCCTGCTGCGGTCTTTCCAGAAAGTGGGCCTTGGTAGGACCAATTTGCTCGAGCACAATATTGATGTTGGAACTGCTAGACCAATTAAGCAGCGACACTATCCCGTGTCACCTGCAATCGAGTCACTAATGTTCGCTGAGATAGACAGGATGCTTGCTTTGGGTGTTATTGAGGAGTCTAACAGCTCTTGGAGCTCTCCGGTGGTCCTCATCCGAAAGCCGGGAAAAGTTAGATTTTCCCACTCGAAATAAATTCTCGCGATAAGACTGCGTTCACAGCTCCGAGCCGTCCACTGTATCAGTATACAGTGATGCCGTTCGGACTGTGCAATGCTCCGCAGACAATGTGCAGGTTGATGGATAAGGTTATCCCATGCCATCTTCGCGCAATGGTTTTCGTCTATCTCGACGTACATGAGTGCGTTGCAGGAGGTGGCGTTGCACATTAAAAGGGCAGGCCTGACTATCAATATACAGAAGAGCAAATTTTGCCTCAAAGCTGTAAAATACGTGGGTTACATTGTTGGATACGGCTCCGTGCAAACGGATCCAGAGAAAATCAGTGCGATCGTCGATTTTCCCCCTCCAAAATCCGTGCGTCAGCCCCGAAGATTTCTGGGTATGGCAGGTTGGTACCGCAAGTTCATCGGCAATTTCGCTTCCCTTACAACCCCACTAACTAACTTACTTAGAAAGAGCAGGTCCTTCGACTGGAACCCCGAAGCACAAACCGCGTTCGACGACCTAAAAGCTAAACTTACCTCCGCTCCGGTGCTTACAACTCCCGATTTTGATCGCCCCTTCATTATCCTATGTGACGCCAGTCAATATGGTGTCGGGAGCGTCCTAGCACAGCTGGATGAAGAGGTTGTCGAGCAACCAATCGCGTACATGAGCCAGAAACTCAACAAGGCACAGAGAAATTATTCAGTTACCGAGCAGAAGTGCTTGGCAGCTGTTTTATCTATAAAAAGGTTTCGGCATATGTCGAAGGGCATGCGTTTACCGTTATCACAGACGATGCCAGCCTTCAGTGGCTGATGCGGCAAAAGGATTTGTCTGGTAGGTTAGCTAGGTGGGCGTTAAAGCTTCAGGGATTTGATTTCACAATTCAACGTCGTAGAGGCCTAAACAATGTGGTACCAGACTGCTTATCTAGAAGAGAGGCTGCAGATTTGAGCGCTCTAGAAGAGGTTGCTCCTCTGATTGACCTAACTTCTCCGCATTTTTCATCTGATGCCTATAACTCCCTCAAGAACCATGTCACAGTTAATCAAGCGCGGCTGCCGGACGTGAAGTGTGTGGATAATTTCGTATATAAACGTACGACTCACTCAACCGGATCTCCAGAACAAGACTTCGAAACCTGGAAACTGTGGGTACCTTCTGACTTAGTTCAAGACATCCTGTACAAGGCCCATAATCCGCCAACTTCGTCCCACTGCGGAATAGGCAAGACCTTGGAGAAGCTGCGTCGCTATCTCTTTTGGCCAACCTTAGTAAAGGATGTGAGAAGGTATGTGTTGGCGTGTGAGACGTGCAAGGAAACCAAAAGTCCAAACGTCGTTTTACGGCCTCCTATGGGTCAGCCAGTCAGAACGTCACGACCCTTTTAAAAGCTCTTTATAGATTTGCTGGGACCCTATCCGCGATCGAAGTCGGAGAACGTGGGGATATTCATCACCTGTCCAAGTACGTCTTCTTAAAAGCATTGAAAAAGTTTACCGTAAAGCCTATAATCGACTTTCTAGAGAGGGACATTTTTCACGCGTTTGGTGTTCCGGAGAACATTATAAGTGACAATGGGTCCCAGTTTAGGTCAGGAGAGTTTGAAAGTTTTCTGACTAGATATGGGGTTGGGCATATGTGCACTGCTATGCATTCCCCACAGTCGAACTCCACTGAACGAGTCAATCGCTCCGTTATTGCCACCATTCGCGCATTCATTAAAAAAGGAGCAAAGTGAATGGGATGCTCACCTAAGCAGTATAGCCAGCTCGCTTAGAGCCACGCTTCATAGCTCCATAGGGTGCAGCCCCTATTTTGTTCTTTTCGGGCAAAATATGAGCATGGATCAGACTATAGTCTACTAAAGCAGCTCGATATGCTTAATGGTGAGGATGTTCCTTTGAAAAGAAGCGGTCTACTGGCGGGGGTGCGTGATGTAGTTCAGCGAAACATTCAAACTTCTTTCCTTAAAAATGCTACAACGTACAACACGAGGTCAAGACCAGTCGAGTTTAAAGTGGGAGACGAGATTTATAGGCGAAATTTTGCTCAAAGTAGTTTTCAAAAGGGGTTCAACGCTAAGCTGGCACCGGCATTCCTTAAAGCTCGAATCAAGGAAAAGCAAGGATCGGCTTATTATGTCTTAGAAGACCTATCAGGGAAAGTTTTGGGGAAATACCATGCCAAAGATATTCGCCGTTGATTGTTTTCCTTTCTTCAGCTTAAGGAGTCCGCTTTCCCTCTGGAGAATAGCTTCTCCTAAATCTGTGGTGTAGCGGTCAGATTTTCGCGAACCTCTTTTGTCAATTAATTTTGCAAGTACAGCTGACAAGTGCCATACGTGCTCGTCATCATGGCCAACCCACTACACACATATCATATTCAACCCGTTGTTTAGAATCCGCATTGTCCTTTTCTCTTTTTTTATATACCCAAATCCCCCAAGCTGCACATTTTCTTGTGATAAACCTACCTCGTGAGAGCTTGGCGATACCATGATTCGGCAGGGGGCCCATCATACGACAGGGCACGGGATGCTAGCAAGCCAATGCTAATTTGCTTTTCTGGTGAGAGATGAGATCCGCTAACCCAATAGGCAGTATATGCATGTGCACCATAGTCACCCGACAACCAGCAGTTCATCACGTGGTAATGTTAGACCCCCTTAGGATATCTCCGCTGGATGATGTTTTATCTTAGCTACTTTTCCCGGTTCCCCGCGTCAATCAAGTTCTTTTCTTTTCTATTTTGATACCTAATGCATGCAATTTTTTTTATGTAGCGGTGATTTAATTTGGTTCTCGGGTGCAAGAATCCACACGCCGACGAGCTACAGCTGAGACCAGCAAGGCATGCGACCGGACCAGAGCTTCCAAGTATTCCTTTTATCCCTTCCTCTCCACCACCCCGAACCCTATCCCTTCTCACTCAACATTTTATACCAACAACCAATACACCACTTGCAGGCGCGCAAATTACCAAGTAATAGCATCCTACAATACTATAGATTTTTTTTTGATCTATAATAACATGGCACGATTCATTTGTAGGTAGGTAAGTGGCAGTAAGATCCCCCCCATTCCGACGAGCTGTCGCCGTGCGATCACCAGCGTGCCACTTCTGCTACCGGGAGAAACAGCACCCAAATTACCCCCTGTCATACACAGTTTCTGAATGGATTATTCGGGTTTTTTTATAAAACTACTGTTATTGTTATTAGGTTTTTGTCCATACCTATTTGTTCCGTCACGACTTTATTTAAAACAAGTACGGCTTTTTTCTGTGGGGAAAATTATATAAAATGCCCACATTTATTGACATTTATTGTTTCCGTCGAGACAAAAACGTCTCGCCTGCTTCGCGATTGAAGCAAGACTCTCTTTTACAATACAATTTGCAAAGCACTCGAATGGCCGGTGTTGCCATTCGTAACAGTCCCGGCTAAAAACAATTTTTTTATCTACACATAGCTACAATATAATATAATACATAAATATATTCAGCTAGTCTCCACAGGCACGATGCACAACTTCTGGACTGGACGCTTCAGTTTGTTGGTAGCCGTTTGAAAGATGACGTGTCTCACCAAGCCGTCCTGGCCTGGGAGAAGCTCACAGATCCTGGCCATAGCCCAACTGGTTGGTGGGAAATTCTCGCTTTTGAGGATCACCAATTGTCCAACCTTCAGATTCTCCTTTTCCTTTCGCTCCTGCAAAGTGGCTAAATGCTCCGATTGCCATCGCTCCCAAAAGTGTTTCACCATGCGCTGCCTTTCCTTCAAGAACTTAGTTCCTACTGTATCTGGTCTATCGTCTAATCTGAAAGATGGAGGTAAAACTAATAGTTCTGCAACCAAAAAATGTCGCTGCGATAGCTCCTGCATATCCGCCGGGTCGTCACTCAATGGGTGAAGAGGTCTCGAATTAAGTATCGCTTCGATTTGAGTGACTAATGCTCCAAGCTTCATAGATCCCACCTTGGTGTGGTGCTGCCGGTGCCATGAAGTTCCAGTCTGTACCCTTCTTATTTAAATGATCCAGCATCTCCTTGCCTGTAAAATATTTTAAAGCTTTATTTAGTTCTTTATATGTGCCAACGAAAGCTGTTCCGTTGTCACTTAACATCCAAAAGTGGTGCATAGACACTTGTTCCTACAAGCCTTCATAATTCCTGAATGAATATTTTCTTTTTTCCTATTTGTCATTAGTCCATTGAAACTAGGGTTTTTTACCACAAAAGTAAACTTGTCCTCAATCAACCATTTCAGTCCTAGAATGGTTGTGCCTTCCCCCTCAGAAAATAACAGTGTTTTTTCTCAATATTATCAATTTCCTTTGTTGATTTCATTGCCGACTTCTCCGAGTGAGATCCTTCTGTAGAATCAAGTTCCCAAGAGAAATTATTCCTACGTACACTAAATTCCTGGAAATTGCCTCAAGTCCCCAAGAGAAACTATTCCTTTATTTATTATTTAATCCCTAGAGAGTGCCTCAAGTCCCAAAGAGAAACTATTCCTTTTTTTATTATTCAATCCCTGGAAAGTGTCTCAAGTCCCCAAGAGAAATATTCCTTATGTACTATTTGATTCCTCAAAATAGTCCCAAGTCCCCAAGAGAGCTATTCCTATTTATATATAATTCCTGGAAATTGTCTCAAGTCCTCAAGAGAAGCTATTTCTATTTATTTATAATTCCTGGAAAGTGTCTCAAGTCCTCAAGAGAAGCTATTCCTATTTATATATAATTCCTGGAGAGTGTCTCAAGTCCCCGAGAGAACTTATCCTTTTTATATATAATTCCTGGAAAGTGTCTCAAGTCCTCAAGAGAAGCTATTCCTATTTATTTATAATTCCTGGAAATTGTCTCAAGTCTTCAAGAGAAGCTTTTCCTTTTTATTTATAATTCCTGGAAAGTGTCTCAAGTCCTCAAGAGAACTATTCCTTATATACTATTTGATTCCTGTAAATAGTATCAAGTCCCCAAGAGAGCTATTCCTATTTATTGTCTCAAGGAAATTGTCTCAAGTCCCCAAGAAAAACTATTCCTATTTATATATAATTCCTGGAAAGTGTCTCAAGTCCTCAAGAGAAGCTATTGCGGTCCACGCATCTATGTGCTCACGCTAAACACTCCTTCCATATCTTCCATAGATATTAACTCAAGTCCTCTTGAGAATAAAAAATATTTCCAAAATTCCATTCAAGTCCCCTTGATAAAATCCAAAAATTCCGAACTATCTTGAGTCCTCTCAAGAAAATATTTCCAGAAAATTCCTCAAAGTAATCCAAGTCCTCTTGAGCAAAATATTTGTTGGTCATTTCCAAAAAATTCCTATCTCAAGTCCTCCTGAGAAAAAGATTCCAAAAATTCTAAAAACTATCTTGAGTCCTCTCAAGAAAATATTTCTAGAAAATTCCCTAAACTAACCCAAGTCCTCTTGAGCAAAAATATTTTCAAAATAGTTTCAAAAATAAAATTTCCTGTTCCAAGTCCTCCTGAGAAAAATATTCCGAAAATTCTGAAAACTATCTTGAGTCCTCTCAAGAAAATATTTCCAGAAAATTGCCTTAACTAACCCAAGTCCTCTTTTTTGGTCATTTCCAAAAAATTCCTATCTCAAGTCCTCCTGAGAAAAATATTCCAAAAATTTTAAAAACTATCTTGAGCCCTCTCAAGAAAATTCCCTAAACTAACCCAAGTCCTCTTGAGCATAAATATTTTCAAAATAATTTCAAAAATGAAATTTCCTATCACAAGTCCTCCTGAGAAAATTATTCCAAGAATCCTGAAAACTATCTAGAGTCCTCTCAAGAAAATATTTCCAGAAAATTCCCTAAACTAACCCAAGTCCTCTTGAGAAAAAATATTTTCAGAAATAAAATTTCCTATCACAAGTCCTCCTGCAAAAAAATATTCCAAAAATTCTATCTATCTTGAGTCCTCTCAAGAAAATATTTCTGGAAAAATCCCTAAACTAACCCATGTCCTCTTGAGCAAAAATATTTTCAAAATAATTTCAAAAATACAATTTCCTATCACAAGTCCTCTTGAGAAAAATTTTCCAAAAATTCTAAAAATTATCCTGAGTCCTCTCAAGAAAATATTTCTAGAAAATTCCCTAAACAGACGCAAGTCCTCTTGAGCAAAATATTTTTTTTTTGTGGTCGACGCACCTATGTGCTCGCACTAAACACTTTTTCCATTCCCTTACAACACCTCGTGACAATTTGTATTTCTTCCTGCCACTGTGTGCAAAACTATCCTCAATCCTTTTTTCCATAAGTTTCCATCCTATGTGTTAATCGAGAAAAAAAAAATATAAATCGTCGCTACTGTACACACATATCCATTACAAACAGTAACGAAATTCCTATGCCCAAATTCCTGCCAAGTAATCAGCGGCGCGACGCACACATGTTATTGCAGTATGCCTGACAGCTGACAAACAAGCAAAAAATAACTGCCCTGCGCTCACCTACTTAACAGGTCGCGCATCTGTTCTCTGTATACACAGATGAAAGAAAACCTCTTGTGCTTTTCCTACCACTCTGTGTGTATGCTGTATGGTCACTCAATTCCCCACTGTACAGCTACAGTTGTATGCGCTGCTGTACCTATATTACTTTTTCATTTTTACTGAGCATGTTCCTACATGTCTGTGGAATAAAAATTGTAGTTTATTTTTTCCATTAAATGATAAAGTTTTGGGTTTTTTTCTTACCTAAGAATCCCAGTTTTACTTATCTGTTGCCTTCCTGGCACAGTATTCCTATACGCCTGGTGTTATGTTCTCCTATGGCACGATGTTCCTACACTCCGCCATGTTGAATCCATTTTTGTTCACACACTGAATTTATTCCACTTTTTTTTCACTGGTATAATATCTATATTTTTTTTTCTAATCCGGATCTCGATTCCGTCACGACTTTATTTAAAACAAGTACGGCTTTTTTCTGTGGGGAAAATTATATAAAAACCCCACTTTTATTGACCTCTTCTTTCCGTCGAGACAAAAACGTCTCGCCTGCTTCGCGATTGAAGCAAGACTCTCTTTTACAATACAATTTGCAAAGCACTCGAATGGCCGGTGTTGCCATTCGTAACACTATTCTCTATTTTCTTAGCATTGTGTCTTTGTTTGTCGGTATAGTCTGTATCGTGATTCTGTTTTGTGATAAGTCCTGCGTTACTAAGCTCGTGTAAAGCTAATTCCATGGTACTGGGTTTCAATGCATAGAGTATGGTTCTCATATGTGTTGGAAGCCGTTCTTTAAATATGTTAAGTGCAGTTTCATTATTGCGGGGAATATTTGTGCTATTACTTTCCTGCAAACATTTCTGATTCAAAAGTGATAGGGTGCGTTGTATGTGATTGTAAAATTTGAGTGTGTCGCCTCTAAATTGAGAAGCTCGCAAATCTTCATATAGCTGATACGAATTTTTAAATCCGCCGAAATTTTCTAATAACATACCTTTGATATCTACCCATCTTGTAAGATGTGTATGAATTTCTATTGCCTGTCTAGCTCTTCCAATGAATTTACTTTTTAAAATATTGATACACATTTTTTGAGTAATGTAGGAATTATATCGTCTGCGTTAGAAATAAATATTGGCAAATCTTCTGTTTTACCGTCAAAATTTTGGAGTCGTTCAATATATTTTAAAGGATTTAACTCTAAACTTCTTAATATATTATTACCTGCTGCTACTGGCCGTTGTTGCTGTAACTATGCTGCGGGCTCCATCTTAATTTGGTGAATGGTCCTCTGTTGGTTGAAATTTTGTTGTCTCAGCTCGGCACGTTGCGAATCTCGTCCAATTCGTTTATTATTGCTTCTCATTTATTAACACGTTGGGGCTTTCGAAATACTTGCCACTTTTCGTTGGTCTTCACGTATTTATGAACCATTATTTGATTGAAATGTTCGTTTGATTAAACTTTCATACCTGTTTTCACATGAAATTTTTTTTCCTCTATGGAATTTGTCATAGCTAGGTCTGATGGTAGAAGTACATCGTGGTTGACCTATGCCCCTTGGCAGCAGTAGGCACGCTTGCGATCGCACGGCGTTAGCTCGTCGGTGGGGTGGGATCTTGATGCCTCTCTATGCACACATGATTATCGTGCCTCATAATTGATTTGCGTCGAATATAGAAAATAATTAAGAGAGGGAGAGAGGGGGAAACGATTCGAGAATGAATTGGTAAAGCGCGAACAAAAAAGAAGAGGCATATGAACGACTGAAGCTGATGTTGTTTCAGATGTTGCGAAACATTTTGGACAAGCCCCTATGTACCTGGTGAGTCGAGGTACACCATGACATTGTATATAGAGACTATAGTGCTTTCATCAACACGAAAATTTTCTTGGCCGGACACACCGTCGGATGGCGTTGCTGTCGTGCTTACTTTCTTGTAGAACCCAAATAGAGAGGAATAATCACACTTGCGATTAGTGAACCGAAACATTTGGTTGGTGGTGGTGGCTGGTCGATAGGTAGCAAATAAAGGGATAAAAACATAATTTGGGCTTCTTTTCTCTGTTACTCGCACAATGAGGTTTCGTTCTTTCAAGCATGAGTAGTTTCTTTTAAAAAGAAATGGTGACATATTTCTTATTTGGAATTTCGATCGTATGAAAGGCAAATCTGGATATTTGCGCTTATGAAAGAAAACGATTTTGTTCGCGTTCCTTTTTATGATGAGATGACGGTTGATCTTTTATTTTAGATTTGAAAATTCATTCATTCAACTGCGGATGTTAATGTCACTTTCCAAATATGTGAAAGGAGATCAAATTGACGGCCTTGATTTACAGGTGGCTTTGGTCGCGTAAATTTTAGGGCGGATGGGCTAAGGATCTTTAATCGGATTGTTTTTTATCCTCATATACCTACACTAAAAATAAAATACCTCGTAGTATTGACAAAATTCGATTGTTAAATTTCAACAAAATTAGTTTGTTGAACTGAGAAAAAAATTAAGTTTTATCAATTTGAACGATATTATGTCAAACGGATAAAACATTTACTACAAAATCAGATCAACAAAACAGAATTTTGAATTTAATAAATCGATATTCTATCAATTGAACAATTTATTTGTGGAATCAACAAATTGAAATTATGGAACTGAGATAATATGACAAGATGACAAACAATTTTCATGGTATTAAAAACTTTTTTTTTTTAATTTAACAAAAATATAATTGATAAATTTCTTCGCAAAATCAAGAGCGTTTTGGTAAATTTAACAAAAACAGTTCATACGCGCAATAAACGATAAACAATAAAATTCGGTACTTATATTAGGTAGATATACTATTTAAAACACCAGCAAAATAAGATTACTCAAGATACTAATCCTGTTTGTTTTTTTTTTGGAATATTTCTGACACACTGTCGCACAAAGTAGGTAGACAATTTTTTTTTAATAATTATTTTGGTATTCTTTTTGAATTCGTTTTTATTTTTTTTTTCATTAAATTCATATATGCACATACTCCTACTGGGTAATAATTTTTTCTAAAAAAAAAACCCAAACTTTTTTTTTTTCAAATTATGTATGTAAATTTAAGACTAAAACAAACACTCGAATTTAAAGAAATCAAAAGATTTTTTAATGTATATGTATTTAAAAAAAAAGGAATTGAATTCAGATTTGAAGATTTAATAAGAAAAACTTAGTAAAAATAATCAACTTTCATAAATAAGTCCTAAAATATGGTTCTCGTTGTCTTCATTTTTGTTTTTGTACATCTGCTCGTGAACAATTTGATCATTTCATCGGAAGGGGTAAAATTGATACATCCCGATCCAGGAACAATCACAAATTGGTTTTGGCAAGAGACAAAATATTAAGAAAGTCTCGCTCTATTTATTGCTTCTCATTTGATTGTGAACTTTTCGCAAATGCAGTGTGATGTATGTAGCTTTTGATAGGGGTTTATTAATATCCTGGCACCAATGAATATTGGAATGCGGTGGAATGGAATTGGCATAAATTGGAACATGAATTTATTTGGTTTGTTGGTGTTGCTTTTTAGCTTTTAATGTTCACTTACGATACTTTTTAGTGAGAAGAAACAAATAATTGAACGCATTTATAAAAAAAAACCCCCAGGTTTCCCCCTAAATAATTTCTCCCCCCAGATTTCCCCCCGTCGGTCAAAAAACCCCTAGATCTGAGGGGAAAACCCCCAAATTGGCAACGCTGGTAGGTAGGCAATATTATTTATTATTATTAGGTAAGTAATTCCCAGTTTTTGTCAGTTATACGGGAACAGTATAAATGAAATCAGGTTTTTATGCACTCCAAATATTACCCACTCATTGGATTATTCGAAAAATAAGACAGACTGTCTTGGTAATGTGGAAAAACCTAAAAGGTCCTCATTGTTATCAATAATACGAAGAAAAATTACGGATTAACACCATTCTTTATTTTATTTACAACAAAATAAAGAATGGTGTTTTTGCCCAAATTAAAAAGAGAAGCCAACACAATAGTCTATTTTATTACCCAAGACAGCAAAAAAAAAATAAAACTAAGCATCTTATAACTGCATTCAAAATTATTTTTTTTGCTTCTGCCAAAAGTAAAAAAAAGGAAGGAATTTATAAATGAACTACCTGTTTTCACAATTCTTTCGAAAACCTTATGCCATTCAAATTCAATAAAATTAATTTGGGTTTCGCTAGATTTTGTAAAAATGTTAATTTATGGAGAAATCCTATAAAGTTAAGTTGACATTTTTTTCGATTTTAAGATTTATGGCCCCATATAAAAATGCACTAATATACAAAACATATAATATGCGGTTGGCCGGTGACACTTATTCGGCGAATTGTAGGAACGAGTCTTTATTTAAAGAAAGAAGTGTGAAAAATAACGTGGAAGAGAGGTAAAAAAGTTGATATAAATTAAAAAACCCACCCGTACGACTTCATCGTTGTCTTGTAACAGTAACTGACTGTTTCTAACTTCATATTTCAAAAAAAAGTTCCATACTTCTTATTAATAACTTAAAGCATACATTTCCAACATGAGGTTTTTTTTAAATACCTACAAGATCCGACCACCATAACCAATCAAATAAACCGAGTAAATCAGGATAATCAATCATTTGTCCATGGAAGAAATAAATCTAATTGTCAATTCATCTGTGCTTTGAGCAGAATTGGAGAATCTCGTAAATCGAAAATGCAGAAATTCTTCCAAAGAAAAATAAATGCTCATCCAACTACGCAAAAACTAGGTACCTGTTCATTTCATTCATAAAAGCAACAGACGACAAACCTGACAAATTATGAAATCGAACCAAAAAGGAAGAGAAAGAATAGATTACGAAACCCACCCCTCATCCACACTCTGAGATCGGAAAGGGAAAGCTTATCAGAAAACAGCAATTCAAATGTATATGCATTCATTCAAGTAAGGATGTTCGCGTTCCACTTGGGTGGCTTTCGCTTTAAAAAATGTATCAGCCACCAGCGCTGACGCCAATGCAACCGCCACCATCGAGGTTTCTGCGCCTACTAAAGTAAACCAACTAAAGCTATTATCTTCACCCTCTAAAATTTTTGAGCTACGGTGTAATGCCACTCGTAGCGCAATGGTAGGATACACGAAGTGATAGTACTATAATGTTTATATACAATGACCATTACTATCTTTCGTCCACTTTTGTTAAGATAGTCCCAAAAGATACCCTTGCTAAGTATCTACCAGATCACAACCCTAATGGCTTTGAACTAAACGCGTAATGACTTCATATTACCATTTGACCAAAAATAGCAGAAAATAGGCTCATGTCTTACTTATTAGAAAGTGCAATCTTAGTTTATTAATTCAATGTACAAGGTGGCGCAAACATAACCTTCCGATGTTTTTTGGCTGTAATTTAAAAAAAAAATGAAAAACTTTGATTCTTCTTGTGGATTATTTTTATTTGGTCTTTTAATTTTTTTCTCATCAAGTCGAGAATATGATGTCATGTAAATGGCCACCGCCACAGTTGATTGTCATTTGAGCCCTTTTTATGGCATTTTTCATCACTTTGGCCAAAACATTCTTGACGGATATTGTCTTTAAGAGCTGCAAGAGTCGGAGGCTTGTTGACATAAATCCGCGACTTCAAAAAGCCCCACAAAAAGAAGTCTGGAGCGGTCAAATCAGGCGATCTTGCTGGCCAGTGCAAATCGCCAAAACGGGAGATTAGGCGCCCGGGAAATGCATCCTTCAGCATATCGGTTGTGGCACGTGCAGTGTGTGCCGTTGCACCGTCCTGTTGGAACCACATGTTTTCCAATCCCAATTCATCAAGTTGCGGCAAAAAGAACTCGTTTATTATTGCTCTGTAGCGCTCACCATTCACAGTAACCGTTTGGCCCGCGACGTCTTCGAAGGAAAAAGGTCCGATGACTCCTCCAGCGAAAACAGCACACCATACAGTGACTTTGAGCGGGTGTAATGGCTCTTCGTGGGTTACACGCGGATTTTCAGTGCCCCAAAAGCTAAACGTCGCAGTGTTTCACCAGTAGGCGTTGGACTGCTAGGAAATCTGCGACGAAATTCACGTTGTGCCAAAGTCACCGACCGATTATTGCTCAAATAAATAGTCACCAATATTCCGCGTTCTGGAGCAGTGTAGCGTAACATTGTTTATTAAAGTGTATTTCGCATGTGTTTACTACACAAATGTCAAAACAGAACTGACATTAGGGGCCAATCGCAAAATTTATAGCATTTTCTGATAGGAGGATTACTTTTGCGCCACCTTGTATATTGCTTTTTGCTATGGATGTAGTACTTTAAGAGAATAAGTAACTTCACTTCGTGTTATATATGTATATACGTATATATTTAAGTATTTTAATAGGTAGTTAATCAAAATAAAAAAATATAGTTTTATGAAAATGAATGTGTATGTATATGTATTATATTTAGATATTAAGCTATTTAAGTATTTAGTTATTTAGGTATTTAATAATTCACGGTTTATATAGGTATGTATTTTAATAGGTAGATAATTTAACGAATTAGCATTTAGATTTTACGAAATTGTATGTGTTTATGTATTATGTCTATGCATATAGCTATTGCCAAAGAAATTTTATAATGCAAATAAATGTTGTGCATGTACTTACAATTTTTCCATACGTCGAAAGTTGTGGCCACAAGTTTCCTTCGTTGGTGTGTGATGTGATGTGTGAATGAGTTTGTATGTTTTCTTAGGCAATAAAATAGTATGAATTTATGCTTTCAAATAAGGCAATAGTTAGGATTTCACAAAATTGACAGGGAAAGATTACATTTTAGGTAAGGCTACGTATCAAAGTAAAATAAAAGAATTTTTAGGCAAAATAAACAAACTATGAGCACTTATCTTAATTTTTGTGGTTGCACTTGTTGTAGCGATGGGGTAACGGTGGAGATGATGATGAAGGTGTCTGCCGGAGATTAGCTAATCTCGCGCGCACGTGTAGTGTCGGAATGAATTTTCCGCGCGTGTTCTCCCTTTTCACGTCCAAAACGAAACTGGTTGAGAGCACGGTGTTGAGTTACGATGATCGATGCGAGTGATTCTCGATCGTTGCTGGTGCAATGCCCAGAGAAAACCAAAAATGAGTTAAAATAATAGTTGCGGACGCTCCCTTTTCGGCTGCTGCTATACATATATATAATTACATGCAGATAGCAGATTTCGGAGCAACCGAAGGTTATTTGGGCGTCCGCAAAATTCTGTGGACACCAAATGAAAAGAATTACCATTTGCACATTTTGAAAGTATATATGATCGATTTTTTTTAACAATTAACAAAAGAATTAAACAAAACTGTCACTTAGGAAGGTGTAAGAATAATTACAAAAAAAAAGTTTAAAAAAAACTTCAGTTCCTAGAATAAATTGTGGGAAAAAACAATAATTAATGTGCAGTATTCATTATGCAACTTTATTTTACTTTTCATATAAATAGTCCTCTGTTAATATAGATGAAATGACATTAATTTCATTCATAAAATGTCTACCAAAAACTAATTCTAATGTCTGATATATTTATTTGCTATTTTGCTGATATACATTTTGATATTCATTATTTCCCGTACATTTTAAAGAAAATAAATTAATTTTTGTTGATTGCATCTACTAGACTCGTTTTTTTTTATTAAAAATTAGCATTATTTATATTCTCGGCTGACGCAATTGTTTGCAAATGTAATTCCGTAGGAAAGCTGTCAGTCTATTTCTCCCCTATTTCCCCCGCAAAATTTTCAATAATATCTACCCCCTCCCACCCGCTCTCAATTTTACTGTCTGTGAACACGTGTGAAGTTGCAAGAAAAATTAGATTCTAAATGGCGGGAGGTGTAACTAAATATTGACACTCAGCAGTGTTCCTATATCGTGGTATATTTACCTTTTTGTGGGAACTACGATTTCCGAAAAGCTTTCCATGCGTTAAAGGAAAAAAACATCAAAATTGTGGTACCACCGCCCCAGAAGCGTACCAGAATCAGAAAAGGATAAGAATTTGAAGCGTTCGAACTCAACGCCTTCTTGCACTATCACTCTTGCATGTAAGGATCGAATCCACCATGGTCGAAATTGCTTCCACTTCTGGTGACGATCGTATAACCCTCCTGTCAACTCTTTCCACCTATATGACCCAAGGTCACAGGACCCTTGAGGCAGTCCGGGCGGCATAACAAGAGGGTTGTCCAGGCACTTGAGGCTCAATCATGACCGCCTTCCCACGCTAGCTCGTCGGAGGGTGGGGATCTTGCCACAACCCCTGGACATGGGTTACTTGTTTTTACATGCCTGTTGACTAAACTAGGTTCAAGCTGTAATCGAACACGAATACCGGAAAAAGAAATAAACTGCGAGGCCCGAGCTAAGCTAATACACATTCGCCTTAACATGAAAACCCTATGATGTGGATAAGGCGAAGAGATAAGATGCGATTCCTCTCCGCGAGCTGACCCACCAACACCTTGGTCACCGCGACGCTCTATTAACGATGACCCCTAACTAACAGGGGGTTCTAATCGAAATGATTAAATATCCCTATTTCTTCTCTCTCCCATCTCTCTAAATATCACTCTCCCCTTTACTGACACATCCTTACAACATCAGAAACATCCTGAACGTGAAATTACCAAACTGCATAAATATCACTGAAATAAAAATCATCCACAAATCATCTACTTCAACCTCAGCGACAACGGTTCAGGTGTCGTAAATGAAACATGTCGAAATGTTTCCCGAAAATCAACAAATGAGAACTCAGTTATTCCTTTTCAAAATTATTCATATAAAGGGTGATTTTTTAAGAGGTTTAGAACTTTTTTTAAAAAAAAAAACACAAAAAATTCGAAAAAATGAATGAAATATTTATTTGAATCGATAGTTTGAACCTTGCAATTTAATGTTTAAAGATAATTTCATGGAAATGTTGACCGCGGCTGCGTCTCAGGTAGCCCATCCGCTGAGTCCAATTTTGGCATACTCTTTCACACATATCGGCCGGTATCTCACGAATGAATGCATGGATGTTGGCTTCCAGTGCGTCAATCGAAGCGGGCTTGTCCCTATACACATTAGCCTTGGCATACCCCCACAAAAAATAATCTAATGGTGTCAAATCGCACGATCTAGGCGGCCAATTGACCGGCCCGAAACGTGAAATTAACTGTTCACCAAACTCGCCTCGCAATTGCGCCATTGTTTCGCGTGCTGTGTGGCATGTGGCACCGTCTTGTTGAAACCACATATCATGCAAGTCAAGAACTTCCATTTCGGGCAAAAAAAAGTTTGTTATCATCGCTCGGTAGCGTTCACCATTGACAGTAACGCTGCGATTCGCATCATCTTTGAAGAAATATGGCCCAATAATGCCGCCGGCCCATAAACCGCACCAAACAGTGGCTTTTTCGGGATGCATTGGTAGCTGTTGCAATGCTTCTGGCTGATCTTCACTCCAAATGCGGCAATTTTGCTTATTTACGTACCCATTCAACCAAAAATGAGCCTCATCGCTGAACACAATTTTTCGATAAAAAAGCGGATCCTCGGCCAGCTTTCCAAGAGCCCATTCACCAAAAATTCGGCGTTGTGGTAGGTCGGCAGGCTTTAGTTCTTGCACCAGCTGTATCTTAAAAGGCTTTACGCCCAAATCCTTCCGCAAAATTTTCCACGTAGTGCTGTAACAAAGGCCTAACTGCTGGGAACGGCGCCGAATCGACATTTCGCGGTCTTCTGTCACACTAGCTGATACGGCCGCAATATTTTCTTCACTACGCACAGTACGTAAACGTGTTGGTGGTTTAATGTCCAACAAAGTAAATTTGGTGCGAAATTTGGTCACAATCTTCCGAATAGACTGCTCAGAAGGTCGAGAATGCCGATCATAAAATGGAAGCAGCGCGCGATGAACATTTCGAACCGAGCACGAATTTTGATAGTAAAATTCAATAATTTGCAAGCGTTGTTCATTTGTAAGACGATCCATGGTTAAATTGCAAACCAAACTGAAGCTGTTTGACAGTGACACAAGGTACTAAACACACGTCAGCTGTCAAAACCAGTGTTGCCAAAACCAAACCAGCTAAAAAATCACCCTTTACAAGAATCTTTATTTACAAAAAAAAAACAAAATAATTGTTACGGATCTTATACTAATTTCATATTTTGTCTGACATCCCTGTCACTATGTGTGTGGAATTCAATATGTCAAACACAGCGAAAATTTCTCCTTCGGTAAGTCAGCCATTTTGAGGAAGTAGGTGCTGCCAACCTCAATCGTAACTACTCTACTCCACTCTCAACGGAGGCACTGTCTCAAAACTTGATCTTTTCCTCACGAGCTTTCATACACGAAGGAACTGTAATCGTAATTTTTGCAGCAAGTGTGTGGAGATCGTCGTCCTCAGTGGCATCGGGGTTTGAGCGAAGCGTGGCGGAATCGTGCTCTAGTTGTGGTTATTTGTGTTTATTTTTTTTTGTTTTCTCATAGTACAAAATACTATTTAAAATAATATCCATAATTCTAATATTAGATAAAAGATCCTAACAAAAAGGTACAAGTTTAAAATAAGAAGAAAGGTAAAAGAAGAAAAAAAAATGGAAATATCCACCTAGTCTCTAATCGCCAAGCTAGAGCTATATACATAGATTTCTTTTGCTTAAATTATAACTAACGTGACAATGTATATGTCATTGAACTGGATTTGTTAGCATTACTATTATAAAACTTTTTGTCTCAAAGCCCAAATTCCTATACTCCTAGAATTTGTACATAATATACCAGGTTAAATATTTTTTTTTATTTTTTTTTCTTTCTTGGAAATCGTGTGGTTTGATGATTATATCTAAATTGAAATGAACTATCCTAACTACAAATAATGAAACCTACTTAAATTTAAATATTATGACTACGTTATTACTATTTTAATTATAATAAATGAATCCATGTTTCGGTAACTAAGATGTTTTAAATTGAGAGTTTGATGGGGTTATGTGTGGTCGTCTTCGGTGCGAGTAGACATGGTCGTATAGGTTAGATGGACTAATTTTATGGAATTAGGAACAGTTCTTTAACCATCCAGAGTACGGGAGCTGTCATGGCGTTCGCGAGTTTCGTGAGAGGGAGGGAATGAAACGTACTCAAGGCAACCTAACAGCTGTTGCCCCGCGAGCAATATTGTAGGCAAAATGGTAGTGTCCGTCCGTTTAGAGTGAGTTATTTCGAATCTTGGCATGAAAACAAATGGTTTTTGCTGCGTCTGGCTATCTTGGGACAAGAATCACGCCCCATCCGACTTTACCTAGCTGTGCATATGCAAGCATGCCAAGTACTAGTCCTTTGCGATAGTGTTCCAGGTTTGAATAGTAATCGTACAAGCAGTAACAAACAAAAATGGCGCTCAAAGTGGGGCACATAAGATCGTCGCTAGAAAATATATGCTGGCTAACTCTTGAGCTAAAACAAAGCTCCAGCAACTATAGTGTTCTTATGTGTCACTTTCCAGTTCAAAGTCTAGAATGGAATTCAGTAGTATAGTCCCGGTATACACATAAAATGTCTTAAATGTAATCCGCGTTGCGACTATTGAATGCCGGAAAGATTTGAATTGGTTTTTGTATTCGTATTAGTCCACTTTTATCCGTGAACAGGATAAGTGTTGCATACGAATATCTTTTTTTAACAGTTATTACACTGGACTATGATGCTGCTGGTATACTTACCGTTTTTCCCGTGTTTTGTTCGCGTTGGATGCTTTGCATAGTCCGTCCGTTATAAACTACCAAGTATTTTTTTTTCCATAGAAAAGACCATCGTAGACCAGCGATGACCGACCGCACTAACCCCAAATTATGAAAGTAGTATATTTCCCTTAAATCATTTTTAAGAACATTTTAAAGTTACTAGTATCAGCTAGGCAAGTTATATTATTTATTATTAATTTAACGAGTATTAATGATGGATAACAGAGTTCCAAATACGCGTTCTAGAGGAAGGCCAAGCATTTATAGAGGTAATTCCTCTAATAGAAATTCAAACAGCTTCAGAAATACAAACAACCAGTCAGGACCCATGGACTCCAGACCAATTGTGAGTCGTACTCCACTTGGTCCTAGTTCAAACCAAAATCAGTCCCCAACTCCTAATCAGATTCTACCACAACCACACTTAATAGATAATCTTCCTGCAGCGATGCAGCCCAGTCTAGCAGTTGATCCTAACGGTGATAATCACCAGCTGCCGCGAATACTTGGGGCAAACCAGCGAGTATTTATTCGAGAAATTCAATCTATTAGAGAAACCGTAATCGGATGATTGGGCAATTTGAATTTAAATGCCCCAATTGCAAATGAACCAGATGTACATGTGAATCCTCCAGTACCTTCAAAAGCTCGTTCTGATTTCGAACAATTTTTAAAAAACGCTTCGTTTTCTACCCAAAACCGGTCAGTACCACCGTTAAGCCAACAAACTTCTTCAGCTAGTTCTGTTTGCAAAATTAAGAAGTGGCAGATTTCATTTGATGGATCCGAAAATATCAACGATTTTCTTTTCAAAGTGGAGACTCTTAAGGAACGTTCACAATGTAGCTGGGAACACGTACTTGCAAACCTTCATGTCCTTTTACAGGGCAAGGCAGAGTCGTGGTTCTGGTATTTTCTTAAAAAAAGTCCAAGAGCATCATATGAACAGTTGAAATATGCCATCGTGAAAGAATTCAGCAAGGTAAAAAATGATCACGAAAAGATTCTTAGAATGTTTGCTCGTCAAGGTCAGAAAGAATCATTCGACGATTACTATTCAGTTTTATTGCGAATGAACGCTAGATTAAGAGAACCGTTAAGTGATTCGAAAATTATCGACTTGCTTAAGAAAAATACTAAAGAAAGTTTAGGTCATCTTCTGTTTCCTTACCAGGTTAGTAGTTTGGAACATTTAAGAGATGTTGCGCGACAAGCTGAAACATTCACCCAGCATCAGTCTCAAAGATATCCCAGTTATGGACAAGGTGTAAACGAGATTGAAGGAACGATTTTGTGCGAAAAGGAAGAGCTGATAGAAAGCCCAGAACTTGCTGCTTATTCTGCTAACAGCCGGTTCGATCGTTCGAAATGTCCACTGGTTACTTCCAATTGCGACCAGATTGGTCAATCTTTCTACGACTGTCAGTCAGAAGTAAGAAACCTCTTTTGTTACCGATGCGGGGAGAAAAATGTGTCAACGCCCAATTGTCAAAAGCATACGGTAAACAGGAGGGTGAGCGAGTTGACCGCCGGGGACTCTCGTTCAATGAACCAAACCCCGAGCCAATAGACCATCAAAAAACATCTTTAGGTACTCATAGACTACCCAAAGATTCAAAACTAATCCACAACCAATGTCCATTTAAACTCCAAATTTTGCAGAGGGAAGGACACATTAATTTAGATTCACAATCCACCAATGTTGATGCGAGCGTTCAGACCGATAACTATGCACCACTATCTCTTCACAAGCGAATTTTACGTAGAGTGTCGGATCAAATTACAAAAGGTTGAAGTCGTTACAAGAGCAGGAGATCCTAAAGAAAAATATTGGAGTCAACTCTAATTAATGATTCGCGCGATATGAGACCATTTCTGCATATAAAGTTAGGTAACGAACAAGTGTATGCTTTGTTAGACAGGTGCCTCAGTCAGCGTACTTGGAAAGAACTGTTTTGACTTTTTGAAACGCAATTTGATTCCCGTAAAGCCTTTGAAATCCAGTATAAGTACAGCTGATGGAAATAAGCAAGCAATTCTTGGAAAAAAAATCTTGGAAATCTTGGAATAGCTTCAATATAATACCCCAAATAGTACTCGAGATGGCTGCGCTTGAAAATACTTACCTGGACTCTAAAGATTCAAACAAACATGATCTTACACCACTCCAGATATACGAACTAGAAAAGGCCGTAGACCTCTTTCCATCGTTTGCTAAAGTGGGATTAGGAAAGACCGACGTAGAAGAACATTTTATTGACACAGGCGATGCTGTGCCAGTAAAATCGAAGCATTTTCCTCTGTCTCCACCGCGTCAAGCTGAAGCGTATGCTGAACTTGACCGTATGCTTAAACTCGGCGTTATAGTCGAAAGTACATAATAGTCCTTGGAGCTCACCAATCGTTTTGGTTCGAAAACCGGGAAAGAAACGAATGTGCATAGATTTTCGCAAAGTTAATGGCGTCACTAACAAGGACGCTTATCCTCTGCCGCACATTGGCGGATTACTGAGTAGACTTGAAGACACTCACTTCATTAGTGGAATCGACTTGAAGGCTGCCTATTGGCAAATTCCACTCGAACAGAGGTCCAAGGAAAAGACAGCATTTGCTGTACCCGGAAGGCCGCTGCATGAATTTACGGTAATGCCTTTCGGGCTATGCAGTGCTCCTCAAAGAATGAGTCGTCTGATGGACCGAGTTATCCCATCCCGATTCAGAGAAAATGTCTTCGTCTACTTGGATGATCTGTTAGTGTGCACGGCTACGTTCGAGGAACATTTAATTTTGCTGAAGGAGATAGCGAAGTGTCCTCATGACGCGAAGTTAGCAATAAATGTTGAGAAGAGCCGATTCTGTCAAAGAGAGATCATGTACCTGGGATATATTGTCGGCCAAGGTTGTCTTAAAACCGACCTTTCAAAGTTGGAAGCTATAACGGAGTTTCCATTGCCGAAAAGTGCCCGACAAATTCCTCGGTTTATCGGAATGACAGGCTGGTACCGACAATTTATTCCAAATTGTTCAGCTCTCGCTGCTCCTCTCACCGATTGTCTTCGCAAATCTAAGATGTTTGTGTTAACTTCTGAGGCAGTAGATGCATTCCAGAAACTCAAAGATGCGTTAACGAGTGCTCCTGTCCTTGCACAGCCTGATTTTACAAAACCTTTCGTGGTACAGTGCGATGCTTCGAGCTCTGGTGTTGGTGGAGTACTTCGCCAAATAGATAGCGATGGAAATGAGCGTCCAATTGCTTACGTATATCAGAAACTGAACAAAGCGCAAACAAAATTATACGGTATCTGAACAGGAATGTCTGGCGGCAACCGTTTGTGTTCAGAAATTTAGACCTTATATAGAAGGCTTACCCTTCAAAATTGTCACAGACCACTCAAGTCTGAAGTGGCTCATGTCGCAAAAAGACTTAAGTGGCCGCCTAGCACGTTGGAGTCTAAAGCTTCAGGCATTTGACTTCACAATGGAACATCGAAAAGGATCTCTAAATGTAGTGCCAGATGCCTTGTCTCGATAAGATATGTGCGAGCTAATGAAAGTTAAACATTTTTTGGAAATTGACTTACAATCGAAATATTTTACTACCACTGATTACAAAAATTTAAAGCAAACTGTTATCTCAAATCAGGCTAATTTACCAGATACCTGCGTATCCGATGGATATGTTTATAAGCGTGTACGATTTCGGACAGGTTTGCCTGATGAAGAGGTAGGCCTGTGGCGATTATGGTTACCTGAAGAACTTACTAATAAAGCTATAGAAAATATACATAATTCTGCATCTGGATGTCATGGTGGTTTTAAGAAAACGTTGTTTCGAGTACGTCAAAAATACTTTTGGCCAGGTATGGTAAAACAAATTAGGACATTTGTCAGCGCATGTGATACCTGTAAGGGAATTAAGCCTGTAAACTCCTCCCTTCGTCCAAAAATGGGAATCCAGATTGTGACGGAGCGACCAATGCAAAGGCTTTACATTGACCTTTTAGGCCCATATCCCCGCACAAAATCCGGCAATACTACTATCTTTATTGCTATAGACCATTTTTCCAAATACATCTTCCTGAAGCCATTGCGTAAAGCTTGCTCTAAGGCTATTTGCCAATACCTAGAGAAAGAGATTTTTCATCTGTTTGGTACTCCAGAATATATACATAGCGATAACGGGAGGCAATTCGTTTCCAATGAATTCGCTAAGCAAATGGAAGCATATGATATAAAACATATACGAACCGGTCGTTCGCAGGCAAATAGTTCAGAGCGTGCGAACCGCGAAATTATTTCTAAACTAAGAGTTTTCATCAAAGACAAACACACAGAATGGGATAAACACCTATCGGTAATAGGAGCAATACTGCAAAGTTATCGTCAAGTTCCTACCCAAATTTGTGAAATGCAGAGTGAGAAAAGCAATAGGAAACTGTCTTTATGACCTTGAGGATATGCAAGGCAAACTCATGGGAAGATACCACGCCAAGGATATTAGGCAATAGCTATCTTTATAATATAACATTCTATCAGTCGCCTTTAACCTTAAATAACATACCAAGTTCCTTAGTGTTTCCCGGGTTTTGCACAATGGTAAACAAAGAAGGTTTATTTCCCTATCACAGGCCAATTCAATTATTCGGTGCTTTGGAGTCCGTAAGCCCTTTATCGTGGGAGTGCAAGAAAAATTTAATTTTAATCCCCGCATGCTGCGTGGTGAAACAGAGTCACCATTATTCTCCTGCCCTCCCAAATTCGATAACTCTTTCGGCTCCTTACACACCGCTCGATCAAATCTGAGGCACAAACGCAGGAAATAATTCTCCATTGGTGGTGACAACAGAGAAACTCTGCTTTCCACCTATATACCACCACATATACGTACCGGGAGTACTCAACCGCTAGATCTAGCAAGTGCGCTCGTTAGCCTCTCAGCACAGGCGGCGGAATTAACGAATCATCACCTGAGCCCCTACACCCACCCAACAAGTGGAGACTTGCACACAGCACATCAGCTAAATCCCGCAACCCAGACAATCGCGCGAAGAGAAAACCCATAGCTCCCAATAAGGAGCGAATCAATCGTCTAACCAATTCACTGTTTTTTTTCTCGTGCTGACTGTGAAAATCGTAATTTTTGCAGCAAGTGTGTGGAGATCGTCGTCCTCAGTGGTATCGGGGTTTGAACGTAGCGTGGCGGAATCGTGCCCTAGTTGTGGTTATTTGTGTTTATTTTTTTTTGTGTTCTAATAGTACAAAATACTATTTAAAATAATATCCATAATTCTAATATTAGATAAAAGATCCTAACAAAAAGGTACAAGTTTAAAATAAGAAGAAAGGTAAAAGAAGAAAAAAAAATGGAAATATCCACCTAGTGATCTAAATTTGCTAAAAGTGGAAAATCCTAAAAAATTATTCTAAGAAACGTTATAAAAACTTTTAATTTGATAACCTATAGTGTGGTGTAGTGTTAGTTTGGCGTAAGATTTTATTTTCAACAACAACAACATCAAAGACAGCAGCAAAAACCTACAGAAACGGATATTGTGCACAATCTCTGGATAGTGGTGATTTTTTTTTTTTGTTTTCATTTCTTCTACTCTAATCGCCAAGCTAGAGCTATATACATAGTTTTGTTTGCTTAAATTATAACTAACGTGACAATGTATATGTCATTGAACAGGATTTGTTAGCATTCCTATTATAAAACTTTTTGTCTCAAAGCCCAAATCCCTATAATCGTAGAATTTGTACCAGGTTAAATATTTTTTTTTAATTTTTTTCTTTCTTGGAAATCGTGTGGTTTGATGATTATATCTAAATTGAAATTTGAACTATCCTAACTACAAATAATGAAACCTACTTAAGTTTAAATATTATGACTACGTTATTACTAGATTTTAATTATAATAAATGAATCCATGTTTCGGTAACTAAGATGTTTTAAATTGAGAGTTTTATGGGGTTATGTGTGGTCGTCTTCGATGCGAGTAGATATGGTCGTATAGGTTAGATGGACTAATTTCATGGAATTAGGGACAGTTCTTTAACCATCCAGAGTACGGGAGCTGTCATGGCGTTCGCGAGTTTCGTGAGAGGGAGGAGGGAACGTACTCAAGGCAACCTAACACCTGTTGCCCCGCGAGCAATATTGTAGGCAAAATGGGAGTGTCCGTCCGTTTAGAGTGAGTTATTTCGAATTTTGGCATGAAAATAAATGGTTTTTGCTGCGTCTGGCTATCTTGGGACAAGAATCACGCCCCATCCGACTTTACCTAGCTGTGCATATGCAAGCATGCCAAGTACTAGTCCTTTGAGATAGTTTTCCAGGTTTACTATAATAATCGAACAAGCAGTAACATAATCTAAAATCGATGTACCTACACAATCCAATAAAAATAATTCCGAACGTTTAGTACCAATCGGTAAAACAAAAGATAAACTATTAGGTACTCGATATACGAGCTTTTTGTCGCGCAACGTAGCGTATCAACCAAAAATAATCCGATACCGAGAAGGTCGTATTCGGTTGCAAAACTTAAAAAAACTAACATCTTAAAAAGGTTCTTACGACCTTATTGTGCTTTACGTTACAAAATCCAATTCTGATAGTTGAATCAACTTTAATCCCTATTCAAAAAAAAAAACTCTCAAACTAAATTACGATAATTGTATTCCGGTCTCGCTGCATCAAACGCAGGCTACAACACAAAGCGTACAAAAGCTAATCAAATACAGTTATTTTTGCTGAGAAAAAAAATGAAAATCTCTATCTCCTACAACAATAGGTAACTTTCACAGGTGTTCAAATGCAACAAAAACAAACAATCAATAATGTACTCACCCCTTCAATATTATAAGGTTATTTTTTTTTCCAAAACGTTGCCAAGGGTGGGGAGATGAGGTGCACCGCATTCCGTCCTTCGCTTCCCCTTATACAACCTGTATAAATCTAACGATTGAAATAGAAAATCATTTGAACAAAATGTGTTACAATAATTAAAATGACCAAACACTTAGCTTTTCCTAGTCCCTCAAATAGAGCCCTCTAGTGAGCAATAGCGATACAAAAAGGAAATCCCTAAATGGTGTCTCTGCTGCTGTTGTTGGTGGATGGCGAATTCGGTTGACGTGCTCCAGTCGAAAGGATTAAAACAATCTCGGTTACTTCATAATACATAAACTTCAATTTATTAAAACAATAATATACGGACAATTGATTTGTTGGGTATGTTTAGTGTAGGTCGCTAGACAGCCGAATCATCACTGCTCGAATGGGATTTACTCTTCGCGATCTTGTGCTTACGCGTGCGTGTGTGTGTGAGCGTATAAGAGTTCTGAGCTTGTTTTTGTATCAGCGTGAGGATGATGCTCAGAGCGCAGAGACCGATCACTACATACTACCCTTCCAGCGTACAGCGTCCAAATATGTGATTCAGTTAAATGTTATAATAGTGTTTTCATTATGTAGGAGAACAGTTTGATTTAAATTAGCATTTACACATTCAAAGCTATTCTGCTATTTAAATTTAACCCGATTATTTTTCTTTACACCGCTTACTTCCGTGGCGATCATATGCGCAGGTTTCAATCGATCAATAGAGACGGAGATATGTTTGTTATTGATATTCAGTATAAATTGTTTTCGGAGCTTTCGTACCACCTTGTAGGGCCCTTCATATGGGGCTGTTAGACCAGGACGGATTCTATCGATTCTAAGAAATACAAAATCACATTCTGCAAGAGACTTTGGGACATTAATGTTATGTTGAATAGATTGTCTAGTTTCAACAGGCTTAGTGCTTTGCATTGTTAGTCTCAATTGCTCTACTAGTTGGGAGGGATCTTCCATTCTGTCAGCATTGTTACTTGGGACGAAGTATTCTCCCGGAATTTTAAGAGTTTGACCGTATACTAATTCAGCCGCTGAGCATCCTAGATCTACTTTAACAGCTGTTCTAATGCCAAGTAAAACGAGTGGCAGGTCATCACTCCAATTCCGCGTATTTTCACGGGTTATTATTGCGGCTTTCAATTGGCGATGAAATCTTTCCACCATACCATTGGCTTGTGGATGATAAGCCGTGGAACGAATTCGGTGCGAACCGAGAATATTCCTGACTGATAGGAATAATTTGGATTCGAATTGCGTGCCCTGATCCGTTGTTATTTGGCTAGGAACACCGAATCGACAAATATATTCTTGTACGAATACCCTGGCAATGGTGGCTGCACACATATCAGGAATCGGATACGCTTCTGGCCATCGCGTGAATCGGTCGACAACAGTTAAGATGTAAGCGAATCCTTTTGATGGGGGCAATGGACCAACTATATCCAAGTGAATATGTTCAAATCGCCCTGCGGGAGTTTTGAAAGTATCGAATTTAGATTTTGTATGCCTATGAATTTTAGAGCGTTGGCAGGAAACGCAAGTTTTTGCCCACTGATTACAGTCCTTGTTAACAGAAGGCCAGAAGTATTTTGAGGTGACTCTTTTCCGAGTAGCTCGAATACCTTCATCTAAGAGATTGTGCAGTGAGTCAAAAATGGTCCTACGTAGTTGCTGTGGAATAAATGGACGGTTAGTGCCAGTGCTTGTTTCGCACCAAATCTGTTCATCAGTGATTGGAATTTTTATCAGCTCTACTTTAATGTTGGAAGTGCTTTTGGCTTTGTTAGATTATAATGTTTCCAGTTCTTTGTCCCCTTTCTGTAACCTAGCGATTTTTATGAGATTGAAAGCAACTGATGCGATCTCTTGATCGCCTTCGTTTTCGGTGCGTGAAAGAAGGTCAGCTACCACATTGTCTTTACCACGAATATGACGGATATCGCTGGTGAACTGTGAAATGTAGTCCAGCTGACGTGATTGTCGTGGACTACGTTCGGTTTTTGACGTCAAAGCTGTGGTAAGTGGCTTGTGGTCCGTGTAGACTACGAAATCTCTGCCTTCAACAAAGAAGCGAAAGTGTCTAATTGCCAAATATATACCTAGTAGCTCGCGGTCGAACGCTGAGTAGTTCTGCTCTGTAGCAGAAAGCTTCTTCGAGAAAAATGCAAGAGGTTCCCAGCAGTTGCCATGAAGCTGCTGCAGAACTGCTCCGACAGCCATATTTGATGCATCTGATGTAATATTTAACGTAGAGTTTTCAATCGGATGTGCTAATAGTGTCAGTTCAGCTAAGGTCTTTTTCGCTTTCTCGAAGGCGTCGTTGCATTCGTTTGGCCAAGTGAAATGTGATTTGCTTTTCTTCAATTTCTGAAGACCAGCCAGATGAGAATGTATGGGTGACAACAGCTGAGCAAGTTTTGGCATGAAGCGGTTATAAAAGTTAATCATGCCCACAAATTGCTGGATTTGGCGGATCGAGGTGGGGGAAGGTAGTTTAATGACTGCTTCCACTCGCTCTTTCGCCGGCGCTATGCCTTTCTCGGTGATCGTATGTCCTAGAAAGTCTAGATTTGAAACACCAAAAACGCATTTCGTTGGCTTAAGAGAAAGGCCGTAGTCAGCCAGTCTCTGAAAGAGAATTTGCAAGTGCTTTTTATGCTCATCAATATTTACACTTGCTATGAGCAAGTCATCTATATAAGCAAATACGAAAGGTAAGTCTTGTACTGTTATAAAATTGTCAATGGTAGTTCGGGGCGATGATTCCGGTTTTCAAAAACGGACACACCTTGTCAAAAATTCATTCTTGAACACAGGCATTTTGCACTTTGTGACAGCTAACAAGTAGAACCGAGAACTACTACGTCGAAAAAACCCGAATCATCGCCACCGCCAGAAAAAAGAAACAAGAATAAACTACACAATAATCAAAAAAGGGCGTTTATTATTTAAAGTTAAACTTGTCCAAATAATAGGCGACGGGTTTCGTCGACATCTTTATTCTTTATTACATATTAATAGTCTGAATAAGAGGAACAGTCAGTTGTCGTAATAGCCAGCGTTACTTTGAAGGTCAAGCCAAGGAGAATTGCACTGCACTGCATTTGCCGCTACAGATACAATCCTAATCTAGCCGTCGTCCATGCCGAACAATCCACAGGTAAGAAGAAGTTCTCGCCTTATTAAACAAACTTCTACTACACAGAAAAACGACAAACTGATGTCCCAGCTAGAAGAGCAAGAAAATTCCGACACCGCTGAAAGTGATCCTGACATGAATGCCACCATGAGAGAAGATTCCAGCCAGCCATGCATTCCATCGACCGCTATAGAGGCGCTTCAGAAGCAGATGGAGGAACTTCGGATGCAATTGGAAGCAGCAAGAGCCAACGCTGCTTCCGAAAAAGCGGAACGCCTCCGCATTGAACAAGTACTCATCAGTCATCAGCCTGCCAGCACTTCCCGTTTTTCCAACGAAGAATCCTCAACTACAACGATCCTTTCAACAAGCCAAGACGTCGGAACTAGTTCTTCAACAACAGCCACGTGCATGCGTGCCGGAACAGCCCAGTACGCACCGTATACACATTTGTTACCGCCACGCTCATATCCTATGCCGACAGTCAGAACGACAGCTATATGTACAAGTGTTGGAAAAGCTCAGTACGCACCCATGTCGTGGCGACCGCAGTCGCAGTCGGTACAGTCAACAGCTAATGCTCCCACGAGCGTTGCAGCTATTCCACATGAGTCGCAGTCGCAGCCACAAACGTTCACATCAGCACCGAAATTAGCGACATTTCTGCCACCAGTTAGCACGTTCCAGCCCATCAGTCAGCAAGCGAATCAATCATCGCAACAATTTACGCCGCCGATGTTTGTGGCTAACCAGCCATTAACGCAAACAAGTCATTATGGGAACGGAAGAAAACTTCATGACCTACCCGCTTTCACCAGTCGACCTGAGGAGTGGCCGATGTTCTGCACTGCCTTTTTGGAGTCCACCGCTATGTTTGGGTACTCCGATGTGGAAACCTATTCCGCCTGCAGAAAAGCATCAAAGGGGATGCGAAATTGGTCGTGGAAGCCCTTCTTATCCATCCAGACAACGTAGACCGAGTAATGGCAGCTCTGGAATTCCGCTTTGGTCGCCCAGAGTGCTTGTTACACAGCCAATTATCTAAGGTGAGATAGATCGCTCCGATTTCAGAAGGCAGATTGGAAATGCTTATTCCATTTGCCACCAGCGTACAAAACCTCTCTACGTTTCTTGAGTCTAGTGGGATGCATCAGCACTTAGCTAACCCTACTCTAATCGACGAACTTGTTAGCAAACTTCCGATGAGCAAGCGTTTGGAATGGGCTCAACGAAGCATCTACATCAAGCCATATCCCACAGTGAAGCACTTCGATGAATGGTTGAGCGAAATTGCCCGTCTTGTGTGCCTTGTTACTATCTTGCTGTTAGCTTCGGAGCCTGCTATAAAACGGTGTCAATGCCACTCAAATGACGTATGTCTTCGACAGCCGCCGCAAAGAAGGACGTATGCTGCCACTGCAAAGGGAAGTCACATCCCTTAAATAACTGCAAGAGCTTCGTCAGCTTAGAGATCGCAGCAAAATGGAACTTCGTCAAGAAGCATAGGCTGTGCTTTTCGTGTTTGAAATACGGACACAACGTTAGTGCCTGTCGACAGCGGAAGGTCTGTGGAATCGATGACTGCTCCAGAGTTCACCACCCATAGCTACATGAGTCGAAGATACATGAGCCAACATCACCTTCAAATGAGATCGAGCCAGAATCTAAAACACTTTTGAGCTGCAGTACAAACTCGAATCCAGCAATTTTCTTTCGTGTGCTACCAGTGAGACTCTACAATGACAACATCATGTTAAAGACGTTTGCACTCTTGGACGAAGGTTCGTCCGTGACGATTATGCATTCTGATCTGGCGAACAAACTCCACTTAAGCGGTCAAAAGAGGTCTCTTAACTTACAATGGTTCGGCAAGGAGACATCAACCAAGGAATCTTTAGCAGTTGACCTTCAAATCAGCGCGGACGAAGATAATGCCAGGAGGTTTTTGTTGAAGGGAGTTCAAACAGTCAACGGGTTGAACCTGCCAACTCAAACGCTTACTGCCGCCGATGTAGATCCGTTTCTTCCACACTCGATTTTGATGTCACTTGCCAAGTACGACAACGCCAAGCCGCAACTGTTAATCGGACTCGATCATTCGCATCTTGGAGCGCCAATACAAGTCATTGTATGTGTTACAATAATTAAAATGACCAAACACTTAGCTTTTCCTAGTCCCTCAAATAGAGCCCTCTAGTGAGCAATAGCGATACAAAAAGGAAATCCCTAAATGGTGTCTCTGCTGCTGTTGTTGGTGGATGGCGAATTCGGTTGACGTGCTCCAGTCGAAAGGATTAAAACAATCTCGGTTACTTCATAATACATAAACTTCAATTTATTAAAACAATAATATACGGACAATTGATTTGTTGGGTATGTTTAGTGTAGGTCGCTAGACAGCCGAATCATCACTGCTCGAATGGGATTTACTCTTCGCGATCTTGTGCTTACGCGTGCGTGTGTGTGTGAGCGTATAAGAGTTCTGAGCTTGTTTTTGTATCAGCGTGAGGATGATGCTCAGAGCGCAGAGACCGATCACTACATACTACCCTTCCAGCGTACAGCGTCCAAATATGTGATTCAGTTAAATGTTATAATAGTGTTTTCATTATGTAGGAGAACAGTTTGATTTAAATTAGCATTTACACATTCAAAGCTATTCTGCTATTTAAATTTAACCCGATTATTTTTCTTTACACCGCTTACTTCCGTGGCGATCATATGCGCAGGTTTCAATCGATCAATAGAGACGGAGATATGTTTGTTATTGATATTCAGTATAAATTGTTTTCGGAGCTTTCGTACCACCTTGTAGGGCCCTTCATATGGGGCTGTTAGACCAGGACGGATTCTATCGATTCTAAGAAATACAAAATCACATTCTGCAAGAGACTTTGGGACATTAATGTTATGTTGAATAGATTGTCTAGTTTCAACAGGCTTAGTGCTTTGCATTGTTAGTCTCAATTGCTCTACTAGTTGGGAGGGATCTTCCATTCTGTCAGCATTGTTACTTGGGACGAAGTATTCTCCCGGAATTTTAAGAGTTTGACCGTATACTAATTCAGCCGCTGAGCATCCTAGATCTACTTTAACAGCTGTTCTAATGCCAAGTAAAACGAGTGGCAGGTCATCACTCCAATTCCGCGTATTTTCACGGGTTATTATTGCGGCTTTCAATTGGCGATGAAATCTTTCCACCATACCATTGGATTGTGGATGATAAGCCGTGGAACGAATTCGGTGCGAACCGAGAATATTCCTGACTGATAGGAATAATTTGGATTCGAATTGCGTGCCCTGATCCGTTGTTATTTGGCTAGGAACACCGAATCGACAAATATATTCTTGTACGAATACCCTGGCAATGGTGGCTGCACACATATCAGGAATCGGATACGCTTCTGGCCATCGCGTGAATCGGTCGACAATAGTTAAGATGTAAGCGAATCCTTTTGATGGGGGCAATGGACCAACTATATCCAAGTGAATATGTTCAAATCGCCCTGCGGGAGTTTTGAAAGTATCGAATTTAGATTTTGTATGCCTATGAATTTTAGAGCGTTGGCAGGAAACGCAAGTTTTTGCCCACTGATTACAGTCCTTGTTAACAGAAGGCCAGAAGTATTTTGAGGTGACTCTTTTCCGAGTAGCTCGAATACCTTCATCTAAGAGATTGTGCAGTGAGTCAAAAATGGTCCTACGTAGTTGCTGTGGAATAAATGGACGGTTAGTGCCAGTGCTTGTTTCGCACCAAATCTGTTCATCAGTGATTGGAATTTTTATCAGCTCTACTTTAATGTTGGAAGTGCTTTTGGCTTTGTTAGATTATAATGTTTCCAGTTCTTTGTCCCCTTTCTGTAACCTAGCGATTTTTATGAGATTGAAAGCAACTGATGCGATCTCTTGATCGCCTTCGTTTTCGGTGCGTGAAAGAAGGTCAGCTACCACATTGTCTTTACCACGAATATGACGGATATCGCTGGTGAACTGTGAAATGTAGTCCAGCTGACGTGATTGTCGTGGACTACGTTCGGTTTTTGACGTCAAAGCTGTGGTAAGTGGCTTGTGGTCCGTGTAGACTACGAAATCTCTGCCTTCAACAAAGAAGCGAAAGTGTCTAATTGCCAAATATATACCTAGTAGCTCGCGGTCGAACGCTGAGTAGTTCTGCTCTGTAGCAGAAAGCTTCTTCGAGAAAAATGCAAGAGGTTCCCAGCAGTTGCCATGAAGCTGCTGCAGAACTGCTCCGACAGCCATATTTGATGCATCTGATGTAATATTTAACGTAGAGTTTTCAATCGGATGTGCTAATAGTGTCAGTTCAGCTAAGGTCTTTTTCGCTTTCTCGAAGGCGTCGTTGCATTCGTTTGGCCAAGTGAAATGTGATTTGCTTTTCTTCAATTTCTGAAGACCAGCCAGATGAGAATGTATGGGTGACAACAGCTGAGCAAGTTTTGGCATGAAGCGGTTATAAAAGTTAATCATGCCCACAAATTGCTGGATTTGGCGGATCGAGGTGGGGGAAGGTAGTTTAATGACTGCTTCCACTCGCTCTTTCGCCGGCGCTATGCCTTTCTCGGTGATCGTATGTCCTAGAAAGTCTAGATTTGAAACACCAAAAACGCATTTCGTTGGCTTAAGAGAAAGGCCGTAGTCAGCCAGTCTCTGAAAGAGAATTTGCAAGTGCTTTTTATGCTCATCAATATTTACACTTGCTATGAGCAAGTCATCTATATAAGCAAATACGAAAGGTAAGTCTTGTACTGTTATAAAATTGTCAATGGTAGTTCGGGGCGATGATTCCGGTTTTCAAAAACGGACACACCTTGTCAAAAATTCATTCTTGTAACCTGAACGACAAACACGCGCCAAAATAGTGTAGGAACACAGGCATTTTGCACTTTGTGACAGCTAACAAGTAGAACCGAGAACTACTACGTCGAAAAAACCCGAATCATCGCCACCGCCAGAAAAAAGAAACAAGAATAAACTACACAATAATCAAAAAAGGGCGTTTATTATTTAAAGTTAAACTTGTCCAAATAATAGGCGACGGGTTTCGTCGACATCTTTATTCTTTATTACATATTAATAGTCTGAATAAGAGGAACAGTCAGTTGTCGTAATAGCCAGCGTTACTTTGAAGGTCAAGCCAAGGAGAATTGCACTGCACTGCATTTGCCGCTACAGATACAATCCTAATCTAGCCGTCGTCCATGCCGAACAATCCACAGGTAAGAAGAAGTTCTCGCCTTATTAAACAAACTTCTACTACACAGAAAAACGACAAACTGATGTCCCAGCTAGAAGAGCAAGAAAATTCCGACACCGCTGAAAGTGATCCTGACATGAATGCCACCATGAGAGAAGATTCCAGCCAGCCATGCATTCCATCGACCGCTATAGAGGCGCTTCAGAAGCAGATGGAGGAACTTCGGATGCAATTGGAAGCAGCAAGAGCCAACGCTGCTTCCGAAAAAGCGGAACGCCTCCGCATTGAACAAGTACTCATCAGTCATCAGCCTGCCAGCACTTCCCGTTTTTCCAACGAAGAATCCTCAACTACAACGATCCTTTCAACAAGCCAAGACGTCGGAACTAGTTCTTCAACAACAGCCACGTGCATGCGTGCCGGAACAGCCCAGTACGCACCGTATACACATTTGTTACCGCCACGCTCATATCCTATGCCGACAGTCAGAACGACAGCTATATGTACAAGTGTTGGAAAAGCTCAGTACGCACCCATGTCGTGGCGACCGCAGTCGCAGTCGGTACAGTCAACAGCTAATGCTCCCACGAGCGTTGCAGCTATTCCACATGAGTCGCAGTCGCAGCCACAAACGTTCACATCAGCACCGAAATTAGCGACATTTCTGCCACCAGTTAGCACGTTCCAGCCCATCAGTCAGCAAGCGAATCAATCATCGCAACAATTTACGCCGCCGATGTTTGTGGCTAACCAGCCATTAACGCAAACAAGTCATTATGGGAACGGAAGAAAACTTCATGACCTACCCGCTTTCACCAGTCGACCTGAGGAGTGGCCGATGTTCTGCACTGCCTTTTTGGAGTCCACCGCTATGTTTGGGTACTCCGATGTGGAAACCTATTCCGCCTGCAGAAAAGCATCAAAGGGGATGCGAAATTGGTCGTGGAAGCCCTTCTTATCCATCCAGACAACGTAGACCGAGTAATGGCAGCTCTGGAATTCCGCTTTGGTCGCCCAGAGTGCTTGTTACACAGCCAATTATCTAAGGTGAGATAGATCGCTCCGATTTCAGAAGGCAGATTGGAAATGCTTATTCCATTTGCCACCAGCGTACAAAACCTCTCTACGTTTCTTGAGTCTAGTGGGATGCATCAGCACTTAGCTAACCCTACTCTAATCGACGAACTTGTTAGCGAACTTCCGATGAGCAAGCGTTTGGAATGGGCTCAACGAAGCATCTACATCAAGCCATATCCCACAGTGAAGCACTTCGATGAATGGTTGAGCGAAATTGCCCGTCTTGTGTGCCTTGTTACTATCTTGCTGTTAGCTTCGGAGCCTGCTATAAAACGGTGTCAATGCCACTCAAATGACGTATGTCTTCGACAGCCGCCGCAAAGAAGGACGTATGCTGCCACTGCAAAGGGAAGTCACATCCCTTAAATAACTGCAAGAGCTTCGTCAGCTTAGAGATCGCAGCAAAATGGAACTTCGTCAAGAAGCATAGGCTGTGCTTTTCGTGTTTGAAATACGGACACAACGTTAGTGCCTGTCGACAGCGGAAGGTCTGTGGAATCGATGACTGCTCCAGAGTTCACCACCCATAGCTACATGAGTCGAAGATACATGAGCCAACATCACCTTCAAATGAGATCGAGCCAGAATCTAAAACACTTTTGAGCTGCAGTACAAACTCGAATCCAGCAATTTTCTTTCGTGTGCTACCAGTGAGACTCTACAATGACAACATCATGTTAAAGACGTTTGCACTCTTGGACGAAGGTTCGTCCGTGACGATTATGCATTCTGATCTGGCGAACAAACTCCACTTAAGCGGTCAAAAGAGGTCTCTTAACTTACAATGGTTCGGCAAGGAGACATCAACCAAGGAATCTTTAGCAGTTGACCTTCAAATCAGCGCGGACGAAGATAATGCCAGGAGGTTTTTGTTGAAGGGAGTTCAAACAGTCAACGGGTTGAACCTGCCAAATCAAACGCTTACTGCCGCCGATGTAGATCCGTTTCTTCCACACTCGATTTTGATGTCACTTGCCAAGTACGACAACGCCAAGCCGCAACTGTTAATCGGACTCGATCATTCGCATCTTGGAGCGCCAATACAAGTCATTGAGTCCACAGAGGATCAGCCACTCGTCACAGAAACGAAACTTGGATGGGTCGTTTATGGCAGGTCGTTTGGGGAAACTGTTAGAGACCCCAATGGTGAATTCGTTCTTCACAGCAAAGCTATTAGAGGTAATGATCAGGCACGTCTGGACCAGATTGTGAATGAGTTCATTGATTTGGATAATTTTGGCATCCAAAGGCGAATAGAACATCCCCTTTCAGCGGATGAAAAGAGAGCGCTACACATACTTTCCCAAACAACAAAGAGAGTTGGTGTTCGCTATGAGACAGGACTATTGTGGAGGGATGACGGGGTTGCAGTTCCACTAAGCTTCGAAATGGCGAAGCAGAGACTACGGTGCCTGGAATCAAAAATGGCAAGAAATTCAGAGTTTAATGCAGCCTACCACGAAATAATCAAAAGGTACATCGAAAGTGGTTACGCGAGGAAGTTGACAATCTCACAAGTACGTCGAGGACTTGGTATCTTCCTCATTTCGGAGTCCAGAATCCGAACAAACCGGGAAAGGTTCGACTGGTCTTCGACGCGGCGGCCAAGGTGAATAACACGTCATTAAATGATTTTCTACTCAAGGGTCCTGACGATCTCAAGCCATTGATGGCTATCCTCTTCAACTTCCGGATGCGGCCTGTAGCAGTCACTGGAGACATCAAGGATATGTTTCTCCGAATTTCAATCCGACGAGAGGACCAAGACTCGCAACGCTTTCTGTGGAGGGACCGAAGGGATCAGCAAATCGATGTCTACGTCATGCAGTCTATGATGTTTGGTGCCAGTTGTTCGCCATGTTCGGCCAATTTCGTCAAGAACCTCAATGCCATGAGATTCATAAAGGAGCATCCGAGGGCCGTCAAGGCAATAGTTGACAATCATTACGTGGACGACTACGTCGACAGTTTTGACAGCGAAGAAGAAGCATCGGAGGTCACCAAGACTGTTATCTCTATCCACAAAAAAGGTGGGTTCGAGCTGCGAAATATCACCTCAAATTCGGAAAGGGTGTTGAGAGATATATCCGGTGTGGACGCAGAAGCGGAGCAGAAGCAGGAGGTCGACATGAACGTAGAAGCAGCGGTGGAGAGAGTTTTGGGGATGTGCTGGGTGCCAACAGAAGACATTTTTACATTCAAACTCAAGTTCGCCAAAGTGAGGGGAGACATAATCATCAAGGAGAGATGCCCAACCAAGCGCGAGTTCCTGAGTGTGGCGATGTCCATATTTGATCCCGTCGGGATGATCGCTAACTTCGTTATCCACATCAAGTTGCTACTTCGAACAATATGGATTCAAGGTATTGCCTGGGATGATGAAATCCCTGCTGAAGTATTTCAAAAATGGACGTTGTGGAAATCGGAGCTGCCAACGCTAGCCAGCTGCAAGGTTCCCAGATGCTACAGTCCTTACATTTCGACAGCACACCACACAGTTCTTCACATTTTCGTCGATGCCAGTGAAGAGGCCTACAGTGCGGTCGCCTATCTACGTGTCGAAGGAGGTGGAATGGTAAATGTGTCCTTCGTATGTGGCAAGACGAAGACAGCTCCGAAGAAGCTTATGTCCATCCCACGCCTAGAGCTTTCAGCCGCTGTTTTGGGCATACGCCTATGCAACATGATATGCGAGCATCATAGGTTGTCGCTAGAGAGTCGGGTCTTTTGGAGTGACTCGAGGACAGTGTTAAGTTGGCTCCGATCAGACCCTCGCCGCCACAAGTCATTCGTCGCATTTCGTATAGCGGAAGTTCTTGAGAGCAGCCAGTGTCACGAATGGCGTTGGGTGCCAACCAAACTTAATCCAGCTGATGATGCGACCAGAGCGCGCTTCCCGCCTAGATACAAAGTGGACAACAAGTGGTTATCCGGACCCTTCTTTCTTCAATTGCCTGAGGAAGCTTGGCCTGTCCCTATGGATGATGACGCGAACTACGTCTGTGAAGAGGAAATCCGACCCAAATATCTTTTACATGCCGGCCTGGTGAGTACCCCTGTAATCGACTTTTCAAGGTATTCAACCTATTCGAAGCTGCAAAGGACCACAGCTTGGGTCATAAGGTTCATTAAAGCATGCCAACGGAAGTGTAGAGAGAGGGGAGAGCTTTCAGCCGCCGAGCTCAATGATGCGGAACTAGTGCTCTGTTCGGAGGCCCAATCCGAAATTTTCGCCGATGAAATCGCCCAACTTAGTCGCCAACAACAAGTCGAAAAAACCAGCAGCATCTACAAACTCACTCCTTACCTGGACGAGTTCGGTCTCCTGCGCGTTTATGGACGAATAGATGCCGCCACAACTACACCATTCGCAGCCAGACGTCCCATCATACTGCCAAAAACCCACACGCTAACAAAGTTGATTGTGGATCATTTTCACCGTCGCCTCCATCACCAAAATGATGAATTGATAGCCAATGAAGTCCGACAAAAGTTTTGGGTACCCAGCATTCGAAACATAGTACGGCGAGCAAAAAATGATTGCCAATATTGCCGAATACGTTCTGCCCTGCCGTTGCCGCCGCTGATGGGACAGCTTCCCGAAGATCGCCTCACGCCGTTTGTGAGGCCTTTCACATACACCGGGTTGGACTACTTTGGGCCCGTTTTGATAACGAATGGACGTCATAAGGAGAAACGATGGATCGCACTCTTCACATGCATGACGGTAAGAGCCGTGCATCTTGAAGTAGCAGCAGACCTATCAACAGACGCCTTCATAGTATGCCTCCGCAACTTTGTCAACAGAAGGGGGGTTCCAGTACGTATTAGAAGCGATAACGGTACCTATTTTCTTGGTGCCAAAGGTGAACTGCTAAAAAACACAATCTTCGACAACGAAGCGATCAAAGCCGAACTTTCTGGAAAGGGGATTGAGTGGATATTTAACTGTCCGTCAAATCCACATGCTGGCGGGTGTTGGGAACGACTTGTCAGGTCAGTTAAGAGAGTTCTTGTGCATACTCTACGCGAGCTAGCGCCGAAGCTCGAAACCCTGATGAGCACGTTAATCGAGGCCGAAAACATCATTAACAGCAGGCCACTTACGCACTTACCAGCATCAGTAGAAGAAGAAGAACCATTGACTCCTAATCCAAACTCCAGGTCCGATGGATGACAGAGCGTTGTGTGCTCGCAAACAGTGGCGCGTTAGCCAACAGATCAAGGATCGCTTTTGGAGAAGATGGATGCAGGAATATCTACCGGTGCTTACGAGACGCTGCAAATGGTTCAAGCAAGTGCCACCCATCGCAGTAGGGGACCTAGTACTCGTGTGCAACGTTGACTTGCCCAGAAGCCAATGGAAACGAGGAAGGGTCTTCAAGGTGTTTCCCGGTCAAGACAATCAAGTTCGCTCAGCCGAGATCACGAGACGTCATCGGGAGTTGTCCGGAGACCATCAGTGAAACTGGCAGTACTGGATGTTGGTGAGGCTTCGGTGAGACCAGGGCGCCTCACGGGGGGTGGGGTGTTATAAAATTGTCAATGGTAGTTCGGGGCGATGATTCCGGTTTTCAAAAACGGACACACCTTGTCAACAATTCATTCTTGTAACCTGAAAGACAAACACGCGCCAAAATAGTGTAGGAACACAGGCATTTTGCACTTTGTGACAGCTAACAAGTAGAGCCGAGAACTACTACGTCGAAAAAACCCGAATCATCGCCACCGCCAGAAAAAAGAAACAAGAATAAACTACACAATAATCAAAAAAGGGCGTTTATTATTTAAAGTTAAACTTGTCCAAATAATAGGCGACGGGTTTCGTCGACATGTACAATTGCATTGATGAACCGTTGAAAGGTTTGGCTCGCATTCCGAAGCCCAAAAGGCATGCGGACAAACTCAAAAAGCCCAAATGGAGTAGTGATCGCAGTCTTGTGTACATCCTCAGCAGCCACGGGTATTTGATGATACGCCCTCACTAAGTCAATTCTCGAGAAAATCTTGCAACCGATAAGTTGCATTGAGAAATTGTGGATATGAGGTATTGGGTATCTGTCGGGTATGGTTACCGCATTTAGCCGCCTGTAGTCTCCGCATGGCCTCCAATCTTCGCTATTTTTCTTTCCCACCATATGGAGGGATGAAGAGATAGGAGATGATGAAGATCTAAAGGGTGATTTTTTAAGAGGTTTAGAACTTTTAAAAAAAAAAAAACACAAAAAATTCGAAAAAATGAATGAAATATTTATTTGAATCGATAGTTTGAACCTTGCAATTTAATGTTTAAAGATAATTTCATGCAAATGTTGACCGCGGCTGCGTCTCAGGTAGCCCATCCGCTGAGTCCAATTTTGGCATACTCTTTCACACATATCGGCCGGTATCTCACGAATGAATGCATGGATGTTGGCTTCCAGTGCGTCAATCGAAGCGGGCTTGTCCCTATACACATTAGCCTTGGCATACCCCCACAAAAAATAATCTAATGGTGTCAAATCGCACGATCTAGGCGGCCAATTGACCGGCCCGAAACGTGAAATTAACTGTTCACCAAACTCGCCTCGCAATTGCGCCATTGTTTCGCGTGCTGTGTGGCATGTGGCACCGTCTTGTTGAAACCACATATCATGCAAGTCAAGAACTTCCATTTCGGGCAAAAAAAAGTTTGTTATCATCGCTCGGTAGCGTTCACCATTGACAGTAACGCTGCGATTCGCATCATCTTTGAAGAAATATGGCCCAATAATGCCGCCGGCCCATAAACCGCACCAAACAGTGGCTTTTTCGGGATGCATTGGTAGCTGTTGCAATGCTTCTGGCTGATCTTCACTCCAAATGCGGCAATTTTGCTTATTTACGTACCCATTCAACCAAAAATGAGCCTCATCGCTGAACACAATTTTTCGATAAAAAAGCGGATCCTCGGCCAGCTTTCCAAGAGCCCATTCACCAAAAATTCGGCGTTGTGGTAGGTCGGCTGGCTTTAGTTCTTGCACCAGCTGTATCTTAAAAGGCTTTACGCCCAAATCCTTCCGCAAAATTTTCCACGTAGTGCTGTAACAAAGGCCTAACTGCTGGGAACGGCGCCGAATCGACATTTCGCGGTCTTCTGTCACACTAGCTGATACGGCCGCAATATTTTCTTCACTACGCACAGTACGTAAACGTGTTGGTGGTTTAATGTCCAACAAAGTAAATTTGGTCACAATCTTCTGAATAGACTGCTCAGAAGGTCGAGAATGCCGATCATAAAATGGAAGCAGCGCGCGATGAACATTTCGAACCGAGCACGACTTTTGATAGTAAAATTCAATAATTTGCAAGCGTTGTTCATTTGTAAGACGATCCATGGTTAAATTGCAAACCAAACTGAAGCTGTTTGACAGTGACACAAGGTACTAAACACACGTCAGCTGTCAAAACCAGTGTTGCCAAAACCAAACCAGCTAAAAAATCACCCTTTACATATGCCCAGATCGACCATGTGTTGAAATTCTAAAAGCGCTGCTTTATGTTGCTGCAGATTTAGCCGGCGTGGCTTTGAAAATGGACATTGTCCTTTTGTAACTATGTGGTGTTGAACCGTGTGTCTGACCGGGTTGTTGAAATTGGGTGGTGCTGTGAGTGAGGGAAACTCTTTCAAAATATCACTGAAGTCATTACTAATATGAAACTGTTTGGGTGACGGAGTATCCACTACAGCTTGGACAGCACTTATATGGAGGTTTGTAGTCGAATCAATGAGACAACGGTTCTTGATATCGACCAACAATCCAAATTTATTTAGAAAATCGGCTCCTATGAGCGGACGGTTAACAGCTGCTATTGTAAATTCGTGAATGAACTGTCTTCTGAGCCCCAGATTAATTTTCAGCAACTTTGAGCCATACGTGCCTATGGATGTGCCATTGGCTGCACAGAGAGAAAAGCAAATATTTTTTGCTTTACTAGGAAAGAGGGTAACTGGAACTACAGATAAGTCGGCTCCCGTGTCGATTAGAAATGTCAAATTATTGTCAAGGTCACGAATAAAAAGGCGACTAGGATTTGAATTAGTCCAACTGTTCGTCGCCGAGACAGCTGGTTTATTTAGTTTTTTGAAGATCTTTCGTTATCTTTGCACGAACTGGCACTGAAATTGCATGGATTGACGCATTTTCGCGCTTTAGATCCAAACCTAAAATGAAACCAACAAACATCAGCCCTGTTTAATGATCTGTTTCGACCTTTTGAACTACTCCTACTATAATCCCCACGCGAACGACTGCTTTGCCGACCGAATCTACTAGTAAGTTGCTGCACCATGGCTTTGATTTCATTTATCTCGCTACGAAGTTGCGAGGTTTCTGCCGACGGTTCTACCTTTTTGCGCAACACCTTGGAATGTACCTCAGATATACCTGCTACTGAGCCAGACGCCTCCCAAATCTTGTCCGCCAACATTGTTAATTCCGCTTCGCTTTTCCCTTCTTGGGAAATAAGTGCAATGTTAATAACCTGTGGAAGTCGCCGAAGCCAGAGCTTACGAATTAAGTCGTCGCTTATTATGCCTGACGCGCCTGCCAATTGTTTCAATGCTCTTAAAAATTCGGACGGTTTCCTGTCTCCTAACTGTTCGCTAGATAAAAGTTTTTCAATTCGACGTTCTTCACTGAGAAAGTGCCGCTCGATAAGCATGCTTTTGAACTGATCATAAATATTTTCCGCAGGGGGAGATTGGATAAAATCAAGAACCGTTTCGAGCACTTCTTGTGGTAAAGCTCCTAAAACATAGTTATATTTTACCCTATCTCTACTGATTTTCGCTATTGAAAACTGCGCTTCAGCCTGAATAAACCAAACCGATGGAGATTTCGGCCAAAACGGCTGTAATTTTATGGAAACTGTATTTACACTATTATCATTATTCGCATCGCTACTACCCGGGGTTGCACCGTGATCAATCTTTACCGCAGTTTGCCTTTTATCGTCCACCATTGTCACAAACAAAAATTGGAATTTGTTTACTATGTGTTAATTAAAAGTATATAATGCTCTATTTCTATATTGTCTTGCTGCACAAAATGAACACTTTGCACTGCTCGCATACACACACTCGATGCACCTGACTTTTAATGATTGAAAGAATTATCAATGATGATTCGCCTTCTTTGGATTTAGTCAGCTTAAAGTAGAAGAAACATAGTTAAAAGAAAGAAAGGAGAAAAAAAAATTCATGTATGAGAGAAAATAAAAACACTAATAAAAAATTTTAAATGATGTAAGTAAATTATTATAAACAGTAGGCATGTGAATTAATTATGTAATTTACTGATTACCCTACCAAAATATATGACATATTTAATATATTACAATATCATAAGAAGTGCATATTTTGGTGATGACTCTGATGAGATGACTGTATGTAACTGCAAGCGATAGTGCACATAAGATCCGCTACGACCCGTCGAAAATAGCGTGGATGGTGTGAGTTTTCAATGATCATTTAGTTTTGTACAATGAACGGCACCATAGGCTGATATTGCTGCAGGTATATAAAGATGAAGATGAAAAGTACCGGAGGATAATATTGCCTTCGCCTGATGATTTTACACTGATGATGAATTTTGAGATGAGTTTTTATATTTCGTGTGTCGAGTGCGATGAACTGAATTATTGTATGAATATATAGTAATAATGTATGTTCTTTGACCGAATAATTTTGCTTTATTGCGCACATCAAATAAATTGACACTTTTTTAGAATGACTTATGATTGGTATAGCGTTTTTTAACTTTTCGGGGTCACCAATTGACGTGCTCCAGTCGAAAGGATTAAAACAATCTCGGTTACTTCATAATACATAAACTTCAATTTATTAAAACAATAATATACGGACAATTGATTTGTTGGGTATGTTTAGTGTAGGTCGCCAGCCGAATCATCACTGCTCGAATGGGATTTACTCTTCGCGATCTTGTGCTTACGCGTGCGTGTGTGTGTGAGCGTATAAGAGTTCTGAGCTTGTTTTTGTATCAGCGTGAGGATGATGCTCAGAGCGCAGAGACCGATCACTACACGGTGTTGGATTTGGCTGGATGGCGATCTCTGATGATGGGCTTTTCCACAAAGACTTTTTTTCTCGTTTTCGAGGAGATGTGGGGGGGCGAAGTCGAGGGTGCCCTTGCTGTCGAGTGCTGGTGACGTGGCTTATACCAGATGGAGTGGTAGCACTTACGTGGCTTTCGCTTTTCGCTGACGGTGGCCTTGGACACAAGTACGATGTTGAAAGCGTGTGTCGTGTGGAGTTCGATGGAAGGATCCGACTTTGTATGGCGGTGGTCGAATTAAAGCATCGATCGACTCTGCGGCGTTACCAGCGGGCGGCGAGCGAGAGCTTCGCTGATTCCGCAAGCACAATCGAGGAGATTCGGCGTAGGTAATAAGATTTTCTTTCCTAGACCTTGGTTGGGGTGGTCTCTGGAGCTTCGGGACGGTGGTCTGCGCAAACGAGGAAATAAAGAGGAGATGATGTGCGTCGCGATATGACAACTTTCCGCCTTTTGGGAGTGTGAAAATCCCCGTAAGCAGTCTGTCATAATTTAGCCAATCCGGCCATCTCTTTTGCTCTTATGTAGGTAGGGATGCCAGACGTCCCCCTTTAGGGGGGACAGTCCCCCCTTTTCATACAAAAATGCTGTTTGTACCCCCTAACACAAACTACTGTCCCCCTTAATAAGTCAAAATTCAATAAAAGAAAACATTCAGTTGAAAATTTCGTTGTTTTTGCTTTTCATTAATTTTTTTTTTAGTTGAATACTTATTTATTTTCTTTTGTTTCTCTTAAATAAAGTGTGAATGTATGTTTTGTATACAACAATTTTGATGCTTTTTCCTAATATGTAAAAATAAAATAGAATATCTACCTACATATATGTATCTAACGAAACTATTTTATTTCATATTTTTTTGACTCTGGTGTTCAATAATAAAAAAAAATATTTGTCCCCCTTTTTGAACACTTTTCCCCCCTAGAAAACTCACGTTGTCCCCCTTTTCGTATTTTTTTAATCTGGCATTCCTATATGTAGGAACCTTATGGCAAAATCTTTACTAACGCGTAACAATCTCAATTTTATTGGAAAAAATACCATTTACCCCTAAAAATACTAACCTGATTTTTATGCATCTTTTTAATGCATAAAAATAATTGCTTAAATAAAATTCTGTCTCCAAGAAGCGTCAAAAAAAATCCTGCCATAAACTGAGCGAAAAAAAAAAAAAAACTAAGACACAAAGATGGACCAGTCACGGATGTTCTTCTCCACGTCAGTCGTTTTATTTACGCTCAGTGCGGACATTAACCGGAAGTTACGGTCGCCATCACTTGTCCAATTTTAAAACAAGTCGTTACCGGAAACGAAAAAAAAATATTTTGTATTAAGGTGACACCGGTTTCCTAAACGTTCAAATAACATTTCACCTGTGTTGAGTGTGTCTGGAAAGACACACTCAAAATGAATGTAGGTCCTTCGACCGTCAGGACGACCCTGATTGGACGATATGTCTTCCAATATACGATGGGTGACCGAAACAGTGTACTCTTCGTTTATGATCCTCCGACATCTCGCCCGAAGTGACGTATACCGGTTGTGTCAGTATCTGTGGTTAGTAGAACTGCCCTTTCTTTGCGAGGCCTTACTAGACGTTAAGTAAGGTTGGTCAAGGAGGAGGTGACTGGTCGATAGTTAGCCTTCGGATAGGCGGGTGGTAACCGTAACGGTTGGACCCTCGCCTGTATCCTCTGGTAACTTATCGGATAGGGCAGATAAAGCGAGGCGTAGTAATAGTGGTGATTGGATCAATCGTTCTGATTACTGCGCAAATTGTGAGGTGTCTCAAATTGGTAGAAGGGTGGGTCTGACCGAGTGGCGGGTTGTTTCGGATAAAAACGAAGGGGTAACCGAAGCAGTTTCCCCTCTGTTGCAATCCATAAACAATCCGTCTAAACAGTAGCTGATGGGACTAGCTGATCATTGCAGCCATTTGGTCTTGGCACTTAATGTACATAAAAAGGAGATTTGCCTTTAAAAATAATTTCTAGTAATAAGAAAAAATAAACTGACTGAGAATTAGTGTATTTGGTGAGTTTCGGTCAGCTGATGGCTGCGTTCTGAGAGTTTAAATTCGTTGTTTTATTTCAATGTAATCAACATAAATAAATAAAGGAATGAAGTGTGAAAAACTCATTTTCGTTTTCGTTTGTATTTTTTGGCAAAAAATTATTTCGCCGGGAATGTCCACAGAAAAACGACAAAGAATTTAAAGAGAAGAATTGATTATGCGTATTCAGATTTAAAATATGATTTTTTGAGTTACAATATTTTCATGAAGATTCCGTGTATGATGGAAAACAACAAAAAAAATTAATTACATTTATTTGAAAATTTGAAATAATTGACATACATACTTAATGAAATTACATTTGAAAACAATTGCTTCAGCCAAGAATATTAATACCTAATGCTAGTTTTTAATAAAAAAAATATGGATACCTGCAATCAACGAAAATTTATTTATTTTGCTTGTTTTATATTTCGTATGCTTGTTTTAAGTAGTTGCTTTTTTTTATTAATGAATTTGCGGTCTTTAGAACTGATTTTTATTGCATGGTTTCTAGCTACATAATTCGTTTCATTTGATATCAGTAAATAAGAAAATCGAACAACTGTTTATACGAGTATACTAAAAATGGTGCGAAAATGTTCAACTTGGGACTAAGAAAAACTATTATTTAAAACACAGCCCCACACTCGATATTGAAATGAAAATCCACCTCAGGCTACCTAACATCCGGTTTAAGCCGGAATTGTAGGCTGGTTTTTTCAAGTATGCATGATCCTCCTTTGATTAACAAATACATGAATTCAAACCGGGCTACATCCAAGGTCAAATTAAGCTGTTACGAAATCCCTCTTTTTTGACTGTCAGTCTCTTTAATACTACTTTATGTTCATACTTAGTTTATGTATGGAAGTCACAATTGGGTTCTTGGTAGGGGAGGGCGTGCTCGGCTATTTGAAAAACTTTGCACTAATTCATGTGAACATGTTAACATGAGCTCGGAATTCATAGCCGAGGGACACTCACTCCTAATATAGGTGAGAATTCTTAAAATATATGGAAGACAAATTGCCTATTGTTGTAACGATAACGTGCATTCATTGGAAGGATGGCTCTTCGATACGCTATGAAATGTGAAGGAGGCGATACTCTAGGGAAAACTGTGTAAATACATTTACTGTTTAATGTACTCCACTAGAACAAATTTCTTTCTGATATAAATTTTTTTGTCGGTTTATAATAATTATAATATGTAATTACATTATAATCTTACTAAATAGACACTTACTTTCGAAAGGCTCTTCTCTATACGACTTATATTCCTGTTGGGAGCATTAATTTCAGGACACTTTTCAAACATCATAATCCGTTCCGCCACAGACCCTTTGGTTAATTTAATTTTTGGTTCAGAACTGTACGTTTCGCTTTCCATTTCTTGTACCATAAACAATCACTTAAACTCAATTTTGCGTCTGATCCTTAAAAAATCGTTTTTTATAAATATTAAACAAAAACTATTCACTTAATCAAACTCCGGCAGAAAACTTTTTATTAATAGAACCTGCAATTAAGAAATGTGACACAGTCCACAAAAGAAAATATTAAACGTGCTGGTAATACATAATATGAGAAAATCGCGATATGTTCAAGAGTTGTTTGCATGGCCCTAAGTTATTTATATCATATGCATATAATTTGCAAAAAGAAACGTACAATCGAAAATGTCTCTGAACAGAGTGACCAAAATTTCATAGCTTTATTCTACTAACAGTAATTCTTGACCAATTTGATGTTTATATGTAATTTGTGGAAATTGTTTTTCCGTCGACTTTTTTGGTCATAGGCGCTTGAATCAAACTATTAGTCCATTCAAAAAGTCCATAGGATGACATAGATGGCGTTACCATATGATTTTTATTTAGTACTAGCCTTCAAACGATTAGTGTATAAATTTGACAGCAATCTGACTATTGATTCGTGAGTTGATAAACATTATCCGGACTCTGCTTCATGGAGACAAATGGTAGAGAAGTGTATTGCTGAATTTAAACGTGGTCGTACCAGCACAAATGATGCAGAGCGCTGTGGACGCCCAAATGAGGCTGTTATTCCAGAAAACATTAAAAAAAATCCACAAATTGGTTATGAACGATCGCAAATTGAAGGTGCACGAGCTAGCTGGCATTGTAAAGATATCAGATGGTAATGTTTTAATCATTTTATACGAACATTTTGGTATGCGAAAGCTCTGTTCAAAGTGGGTACAGCGTGAGCTCACAGAGGAGTGTTTGGCGCTGTTAAACCGCAATAAAATCGAATTCTATCGTCGATATGTGAAAATGGAGGAAACATGGCTTCACTATTATATACCAGAATGCTTGCTGGAAAGAAATTTAAGTGCAATGATGAAGTAATTGCTGAAACTGAGGCCTATTTTGACGAGAAAGAGAAATCGTACTATAAAAGTGGTATCGACATCTTAGAAAATTACTATACTCGTTGTATCGCCTTCGAAGGCAACTATGTTGAATAATAAAATCGAGTTTTGTCAAAATTTTGTTTTTTTATTCCTTATCCTACGGACTTATTGAATGACCATATTAGTTCATTGCTTTCTGCAATAACTTGAAACAATATAGTAACGCCCAAAGGAAGTTAGCACAACGCAAAACAAATTTTAGATTTCTCTTGAATGCAGAGAATATGGCTTTACACCTAATCATATTCAACATTCAACCAACAACGCCAAGCTCCTTTTCTATAGTCAAGAATCAATCGGTTCCTATAAGAAAAGAGAACCAGAAAATTCTCTACCTGGAGATCTCGGAGATTTTTCACAGGGTAAAAGAAACGACCAATATAGAAAGAATAAACGACCAACGCATAAAAGATTGATTAGCACCTGATGAATATAAACAATTTATCACCAAACAAAACCAAGTTTTCAAAGACAATTATACCAAAAAACATAAAAGCAATGCACACAAACGAAATCGTCTAAGAGCTCTATGGCGAACATATAACATCAGAATGCACGAAAAATGGTTTATCAACAAAAGCGATGTGGAATTCCCACTTGAGATCAGATGGTTGCTCTCAATGGGCAAATAAATTCACCTTGCCTGTTGACAAACATACTGTTCCACTGTTTCAACTAATTGCTGATGGTGAAGCATTAATAAGAACTGCTAAAGACGAAAGAAAGCAAGAAGTCCTGAGGTCAAAATACTGCAATATGCCACGCTCTTTTCAACGTCATCAGCAAAATGATAAGATCTCTATATAAAGGGTTTTTCAACATGGACGCTACAAAAGTAGAGCGACAGGGACAGCAAACGACGCCGAATTTCTTGCCGCTCTTTTGACATTTCTCTTTAGTAAGGTTTGCCATTTCATGATTGTTGATTACATCAACAACAACAATGTGAATGCCCTCAACACAATCAACATTCTCTTGCACAACCAATAATGCAAGCACAAGCACTTGGCTTCGTGACCCATATTGGTCAACAAACTACCAATTCGCCTAAAGAAGACAGCTCCGCAACACGATTATTTTAAGAAAGAGTATTTCCGCCAGTTTGAGATAAGGTATGTTGAGATCAAAGACGTCCGTAAGGCGAAACTGGAGAGCGCAGAGAAGAGAGTGCTGGCGCCAACGATCATATCTTCAGCCGATCAGGCGTCTACCTCAGCCGCTGTAAGGACACAGGGAGCAGCGGCCTCAATAGAGAAGGCAGAGACGTTTGACAACACGGCTTGGTCATCAAGAGTTAAGAATGTTGAGATCAAAGACGTCCTTAAGGCGAAACTGGAGAGCGCAGAGAAGAGAGTGCTGGCGCCAACGATCATATCTTCAGCCGATCAGGCGTCTACCTCAGCCGCTGTAAGGACACAGGGAGCAGCGGCCTCAATAGAGAAGGCAGAGACGTTTGACAACACGGCTTGGTCATCAAGAGTTAAGAAATTCAATCTCATCAAGGGCAATTTCTTACGAATAACAAATAACTTGGATCTGACTCAGAATACAGTCTACCTCAGATTCAAGTTAGAGCAGTTAAGGGAATGCTGGACAAAGCTGGTGGACATAAACGAGGAGATTATGTCCTCACTAGACGATGCCGACCAAGGCCTGGATTACGTGATCAACAACGAGTTCATCACCTTAGAACATACGTATCAGGATGCATACATTCAAATCAAAGAAGCAGATCAAGAATAGCAACATTCAGGGACTGTAACGCCACGAGCCACCTCTCAACAGCAAATCAAACTTCCAACCATTGCCATACCAACGTTCAGCGGACGGTTTGAAGAGTGGACACCATTTTGGGAGTTATTTGAGCAACTAGTGCACCAATACTTGAAGGGCAACCTCAAGGGAGAAGCAGCAAGGGTTGTAAGCCATTTATCGCCAACAGCTACTAACTATCTTACGGCAGTTGAGCTCCTCAGGAAGCGGTTCCAAAACTCAGCAGCATTAGTCAACAGCTACATACAGACTTTGCTTACATTGAAATCAGTGAGAAACGAAAGTGCGTTCGACTTAAAATCTATCTTGGACACGTCAAGGGAAGTCTTGCATGGCATTAAAAACTTAGGAGTCGATGTCAGATCATGGGATCCGTTAGTGATTCAGTTGGTACTGCCAAAACTTGACCCTGAATCAAGGAGACTATACCACCAATCACGAGGAAGTTCTACAGACATCCCAACTCTTAGTGAATTCTTCGACTTTATCGAGAGAAGGTTCCGAGGACTGGAAGGCAGTCGTGAAGTTAGCCGGGACCACCAATTTCAAGGAACGAAACCAACATCCTCAAGAACCCATCTGACCACAGTGGCGCAGCCAATATGCGTAGTGTGCAGCGAGTCCCATCATCTGTTCAATTGCAGAAGATTTTTGGGCATGAAGGTGAAAACCCGAAAGGAAGTGGTTCGAACATCAAGGCTGTGTTTTAACTGTTTACGGGATGAACATGATGCAAAGGAGTGTCCATCAAAAAAGGGATGCAAAATGTGTGCAAGGCAGCACAACTCACTACTTCACTATCCGCAAGGAGGTGTTCCAGCTGGGCCAGAAGCAGAGAAGTCACCATCGAAGGAAACAGCAACAGGTCTTGCTTCCGCAGCTACCAAAAACGAAGAAAGGACAGTATTACTTGCCACAGCCATGGTAAGGATCTGCGTTAAGGGGCAAGTCAAATTAGTTCGAGCCCTAATCGACTAAGGGTCGCAATCGTGCGTTGTGACGGAGAGGCTAGCTCGTCAGTTAAGGTTGCCAATGACCAAATACGAATCAAGAGTCAACGGAATAAATCGGCATGCTACACCCGTTATTGCAGTATGCATGGTCAAGATCCAATCGATTCACGATGAAGAGGTCAACTTAACTCTGGAGGATTTAGTAATGCCTACTATCACATCAAAGATGCCAGGACAGCAAGTTACAACTACCAAGTGGCAACACATCCAAGGTTTAAGGCTAGCGGATCCATAGTACTCTCAACCAAGGGAAATTGAACTATTAATCGGGTCAGACATTTTGGCCCAATTTTTGTTGCAAGGATTAATCAAGGGTCCTACAAACACTCCAATGGCACAAAACACAATGTTCGGATGGATACTATCAGGACCAGTCATGGCGCTAACCTCAATAAGGCAGACACAGGTAAACGTAATCACCTCATGTGTCAGTGTTTGCAGTGAAGACGAAGAGCTGAACAAATTTTGGGAACTAGAAGAGGTTCCTAATGAGCCGGCCAGGTCTGCTGAAGATGAAATATGTGACACTCATTACGACAGGACGCACAAAAGAGATGAAACATCGTCAAACTTCCACTATCAAAGGATCGCATGGCTTTAGGAGATTCCCGAATGGCGCTCAAGCGTTTCTTTGCATCGGAAAAAAGATTCGCCAGAAATGAACAACTAAGGCAAGAGTATTCTAAATTCATCCAGGAATATCGTGATCTTGGTCACATGGATGAAGTACCGGAAGAGGAAATTCAAAAAACTTACTATCTTCCGCATCATGCAGTAATAAAGGAGCAAAGCACCACTAACAAACTGAGGGTGGTATTTGACGCCTCAGCAAGAACAACCTCTGGAGAATCGCTGAATAGCATCATGATGATAGGACCAACGGTTCAAAGAGATCTGTTCTCTCTGCTACTAAGATGGAGGAAATTTGCAATCGTATTCACAGCCGACGTCGAGAAAATGTACAGGCAAATTCTAGTCGACCAAGAAGATCAAAACTTGCAACGCATCTTGTGGAGAGACAATCCTAGAGGAAAAATTAAGGAATATGCACTAAAAACTGTCACTTATGGAACAGCATCAGCACCATATCTGGCAGTCAAGACGTTATGCCAGCTAGCTAAGGACGAGCAGCAAGAATATCCACTGGCAAGCAAAACAGTGCTTGAGGGATTCTACGTAGATGCTTGCCTCGGAGGTGCGAACACTCTAGAAGAATGTCTGGACACTCAGCACGAATTGACAGAGCTACTGCAGAGAGGAGGATTCAACCTACGAAAATGGACAACAAACTACCAATTCACCATTAAATACGAGGTAGCGATATAGGTAGTGTTGTTGCATAATAAGCTAAATTTAGTGTATAAATAGTCAGTAAGAAGAATACAAATAATCAGATCAATTATTACATTAAACAAAGTGGTCTCTATTCTCTATCAGCTATCCCCCCACCAGTTGTAAGGTGGCTGAAAAAGAAACAAGAAATTCTTAAGGGAAGAATTTACAAGAAATTCCTCAAGGAAGAATTTACAATGATGGAAAGATATATGAGCCAACAACGAGTCGAAATTATTAAAATTTACTACCGAAATTCGGAGTCAGTGGCCTCAACGTTAAGAGCGCTACGTCCAATTTATGGTCGTCAGAATTGTCCTAGCAGATCAACAATTGAGCGTCTAGTGGAAAAATTTCAATCCACAGGCACAGTACAAAATGTTCCCGTGCCAGCGAGACAAAGAAGTGCCCGTAGTGTCGAGAATATTGCTGCCGCTGAGGCTTCAGTTGAAGAAAGCCCAAATGTGTCTCTCACACGTCGTTCTCAAGCGTTGGGCATCTCTGTGACGTCGTTGTGGCGAATTTTGCGAAAAGATCTTGGCCTACATCCTTACAAGATTAAATTGACGCAAGAACTGAAGCCGCTTGACCACCAGAAGCGTCGTATGTTCGTGAATTGGGCTGAGCAACAACTTGAAAATGATTCGGATTTTCATCGAAAAATCATCTTCAGCAATGAGGCTCATTTCTGGCTGAATGGTTTCGTCAATAAACAAAATATGCGGTATTGGTCAGGCAGCAATCCGCACGTACTCCATGAGTCATCATTGCATCCCGAAAAAATTACGGTTTGGTGTGGTTTATGGGCCGGCGGCGTCATTGGGCCGTACTTCTTCCGCGATGATCAAGACCGGCACGTTACTGTGAATGGGAATCGCTACCGTTCAATGATAACCGAATATTTTTGGCCCCAATTGGATGATATGGACTTGGAGGACATGTGGTTCCAACAGGACGGCGCCACAAGCCACACAGCGAATGTCACAATCAATTTATTGGAAACCAAGTTTGGAGAACGTGTTATCTCACGAAATGGTCCAGTCGCTTGGCCGCCTCGGTCGTGCGATTTGACGCCGTTAGACTATTTCCTGTGGGGCTACGTCAAGTCTATGGTCTATGCCAACAAGCCAGCGAAGATTGATGAACTTCGTACGAATATCGAAAGTGAAATTGCAGCAGTATCGGCTGATTTATGCTTGAAAACCGTCGAAAATTGGGTTCAGCGTCTGGACTTCTGCAAGCGTGCCCGTGATGGCCATACAAAAGAAATCGAGTTCCATACATAATGGCATCGAACGTACTTTCACAGGAATAAAGAATAATAAAAATTCATTGATATCCAAAAACGTTTTTGTTTTATTTAAAACTTTTGTAGCACTCTTATTGAAAAACCCTTTATATACACTTAAGGTACACAAGCAAAAGGTCAATTTTATGAAGACAATCAAAAACATCATCATCATACCAGCTGATAAAGGAACAAAACGAAATATGAAGAGAAGATGACAGAACTATTGGGAGATAGTTCCGTGTACAGACGAGTGAGAAACAACCCAATAGCACTAGCAGTATTACAATTACAAACTAAAAACAACAACATTGTCAAATGGCTGCACCGTAACAACAACATTACGGAGAGAGAGAAGGCAAAAATGACAACATACATGTAGGATTTGCGATAGGATGGGTTAAAGAAACACTGTCCAATAATTTTATTCAAATTATACTATATACTATATACTAATTATTGTAATATTATTATAATCTATTGATATACAATATTAAAGTAGGCTTGCGATAATATTCACTGCAACCGAGCCGGACGTAGCACCACCGTAGCCGACGACTCAACAACTTCTCCGCCTCGGATCGTTCCACCGGCACTCTCCACTGCGCCGACTTTGTGGACTTTGTGGATCGTGGAAATACAGGGTGATCCTACATTCGGCCATCCTGCGCCTCGCCTGTCCCGGGCGATTCTTCATTGAAGTCTTCGCTGTCATCAGTATCATTGTCTGCCCAAGGCTTCATATAGTCGGCAGATGAAGATATTATGTTAGGTCCTTCATGATCGCCTACCTTATGTACTTCGTATCGATCGTTGCACTTTATTTTGGCCACTTCATATGGGCCCAAAAACTTTGGGTACAGCTTAAGTCCAGCTCCGAACTGAGTTCGCTGGATCGCCACTAACTCGTGCACCTGATATTTCTTTGCCACCTTTCGCCTCCGGCTATATCCTTTACGATTCTCCTCCTGAAGTAAGGCAATTCGATCTTTGGCTTTACGTCTTATTTCGTCGCGTTCAGCCAGAAAATTATTCGTTAGGGTTTCTTCTATCAACTTTGCCAGGTTACAGTCTGCTTGGCTTCTCATTGGGACCCCGAACAAAATCTCAAACGGTGTTTTTCCAGTGCTGCGGCTTAGAGAACTATTTATGATTTGTTGGAGTTTTTGTATCTTTTTATACCATTTCATCGGATCATCAATCGAAAGTTTCTCAAGCACTTCGACTATAGTACGATTTATTCGCTCAACTTGTCCGTTCCCACGGGGTACTCCTGTTGTTGTAGTGACATGTTGAATGTTTCGGTCCTCACAAAACTGCCGAAAAGTGTTAGAGGTAAATGCTGTTCCCTTGTCCGACACAATTCGAAATGGATCTCCGGACACCTCTGCTTGAAGCTCCATATTCCTTATGACTTCATCAGATGTTGTTGACCTCACGGGGTATATCCACACAAATTTCGAAAAGGCGTCTACCACAACATAAAGGTACTTGTAATTCTTTGCGGTGGATGGCATTGGACCTAGATGGTCAACGTGGTATGTGTGCAAAGGGAAGTCACCTTTATCAATGGGATTTAAAAATCCATCCTGCTTTCCTTGCTTCCTTGTGCTAAGGATACATGCGATGCAGTTTGAAATAACGGAATGAATCTTATCCATGATTTTGGGTATATAATAATCCTGTTTAGCAGTAGCCTCCACTCTCCTTGCGTTGAAATGTCCTTGATCATGAATACTGCGCAGAACTTCTCTCTGCAGTGCCTTTGGTACAACTATTAAATGGCGCCCTTCAACGAATTTATAAAGGATACCACGACGTATTTCGAAGTTTTCATACTGTCGATCTTGTAGTATTCCCATCACTAACTTACAATACTCGTCGGTTTCCTGAGCCCTTCCTACACGTTGTAGCAGTCCATCCTCTATCCTGAGAACCACTGGAAACCTGCTCAAGGCATCAACATGGCGCATTGAGATTCCCGACCGATGCAAAACGACGCAGTCGAATTCCTGTAGCATCAAAGCCCACCTGGCAACTCTCGGGCACAGCTCCTTCTTACCCATCGCAGCTTGGAATGCTTTACAGTCGGTATATAAATTTAAGTCCCAATAAATATACTCGAAGCTTCTTTAATGACTTAACTATAGTCAGGACTTCGTGCTCATAACTCGTATAGTTCTTCTCTGCTGATGAGGCTTTGAAGCTTAAGTAGAAGACGGGATGATAGCTCGACTCATGCTTTTGCAACAAGACTCCTCCGTATCCAACCATGCTTGCGTCGGTATGCAGTTCCGTTTGAAGAGAAGGATTGAATAATTTTAAGACAGGTTCCTTACACAAAATATCTTTTAAAGACTGAAAAGCAGCATATTGATCAGTTCCAAAAACATATTTGCTTTCCTTCTGAATCAAGTCCGACAAAGGCTTGGCGTAGGTTGCATAGTTAGGTACAAACTTGCGAAAGAACCCAGTTAAGCCTAAGAAACTTTGTACCTCCTTGATATTGCGGGGCCTTGGATATCCCTTCACCGCCTTAATCTTTTCACCAGACGGTTTTATACTTCCATCCTCAATAACGTGTCCCAAGAACTCGATTGATCTATTAAGGAAATCACACTTCTCCCATTTAATAACCAAGCCATTATCAGCAGCAACCTCCATGACAACAGCAAGCTTCTGGAGGTTTTCCTTCTCAGTTTCTGCTGGAATAATGACGTCATCTAGGTAGAGCAACAAGTAGTCTTCTCGTATTAGGCTCTGAAATACAGTATTTACGAATCTCTGAAAGACAGATGGCGAATTGCATAATCCAAAAGGAACTTTCAAGAACTCGTATTGTCCATCTGGAGTTAGAAAAGATGTGTATTTTCTACTAGTTTCGGCTATGTCCACATGGAAAAACCCATTCCGAAGATCCAGAGTCGTGAACACTTTCGCGCAGTAAAGCTTTTCCAAAATGTCTTCCATAATCGGCAAAGGATATCTGTCCTTGACGACTTTGGCATTCAGTTTGCGATAGTCGCTACAAAGCCTGTTGCTGCCATCCTTTTTCTTTACAATCACGATAGGGCTAGCAAAATCAGATTGACTATGTTGTATGATGCCATCCTTCAACCATTCTTCGATCTGCTTGTTGACCGCTTCCTTTTCTGTGGGAGCCAATCGCCTCGCCCTTTGGTATATGGGGCATTCATTCTCCAGAAAAATACGCATTTCGACGCAGGACCTCTCTACTTTTTTCGGCTTATACGTCTCAATCATTTTTATCAATTTCTGTTTAATAGCCTCATCTTTGACATTTCGAACCAACTCCTGTGTACTATTTTTGACAGTATTGACTATTTTTATGTCATTCAAAAAATACTCAGCTGCGGCTTTACTTTTCTGTGTTGAGGTAGCTTTACAAACTTTTACTTCTCCTTTGTCTATTAAAAGTGAGACATTTTCTAAAAAATTGTTGCCCAGTATAATATCATCGGACAGCCATTCATCTGGAACCACCTGAAAACGAACCAAATACCCTTCTCCTCGCACCTTCATATCTACCAGCAAAGAGCCCAATGGTTTTCGGAGCTCATTAGCCCCGAATCCAGCCAGTAAAATCACTTCAGGACCATAGCTCCCCACTCCGACCTCACGCATTACAGATTCCTTCATAATGGTGACCTCACTTCCGGTATCAATTAGGGCATTATAAATCCTTCCGCCAATGTTCACAAAAATCGTAGAGCTACTCGTAGTTATTCGGCTGACATTGGCCCTACCACCTGAACTGCCACTAGGGCCATGCCTTCTTTGTGGACAATTTGCTGAAATGTGCCCAAATTCGTTACAAGAAAAACAGCGCGATCCCCTACTTCTATCCGGACATGCCTGACGAGCATGCGAAAAAGACCCACAGTTGCCGCATCTTCGTCCGCCACGATTATCTCTAGTGCAAGCGCTTGATGGTTGATTCTCCTCCCTTGATCTATGCTTGTCCGCGATCGAACGCCGCATGTTCTGATATACACCGAACTTCTTCTTCAGTTCGTCCAAAGTAGTCGCTTCATACAATATCGCTTTATTTACAGCATCGCCTGGTATACCTTCTACAACATATGCTATTAGGGACTGATCGTCGATGGTTCCTTCGTTATCAATTTGTTGCATTCTTTAAAAATATTCCAACAAGCTTTCCGTCGGTTGTTTTTTACGAGCCTCAAGCGTGCGATGAATATCAATGCTCGGACGAGGATCATGAAATTCAGCTTCTAATGTAGTTTTCAAACTGGCAAAACTACAAATTCCAGATTTCGCCTCAATTGCCAGCTTAGCCGCACCCCGCAACAAACGCCTTGCATACAAATATTTTTGGACGTCATTCCAGCCACACACTGTACAAATCTCTTCAAACTCCTTTAACCAGGTTTTGACGTTTTTACCAGATTCGCCCGTAAAATGTTCGAGAGATTCCTCCACATCTCTAAATACAAAATTATTTTCATTAGACATATCCAGTTTCCGTTCTTGTTCCTTCTTATCTATTTGATCTGTATCTCCTTCACCAATAAAACTCTCGTCGCTTTCGGCCGATTTATTCTCTCCGAAAATAACACGTAGACTACCTTCTACTTCCTCACTTGTCGAAGCCGTATAATTTGCTCCAAATTCGCCTTTCTTGCCCTCTTCTCTCATAAGCCTACAAATTATAAATTATATCTATAGGACGCCCCTCTTTGCTTCAGTCGACTCTGCAACTCTCGAGTTGTTAAGCTACTCAATAATTCATCCATGCAATTATCGTGTCAGCGATAACAATTGGAAATCAAAATCTAGCCGCTTAATTTCTTCATGCAAAAAGAAGTGAGAAAAAAAATCATGCAATGTGTAAACATAAACAAAACCGGCTGGTGCACTACTGTTGGTAAGGTAGTGAAAAGCTCCTGTGGTGCTGATCAGTACGAGCTGTTTAAGATCTGAACTTTGAGTAAGCTTAACTTTTGTACGTATCATGACATAAACAGTAAAACTTTAATGAAACTCTCATGCTACTATTCAAATGAGTATTAGTTTAAAAAACGGAAAGGTCTCACCGATTTTGATGGATTGCCAATAAAGTTCCGTTGTGACCAAATAGGACTGTGAACTTTGGATTTTCTTTGTTCTTATGTATATCACCGCGCTGTCTTATTAAAATGTTGTTCAATTTTCACTTCACTTCTTTTTTATTTTCTATCTTTTCTTTCTCACATGCACTTTTCTTTAGTTGTTTAATCTTTTCCCGCAAAAAATTGCTTCTTCTCTTTTTTGTTGTATATCAATACGAATCACTTCTATCCCACTTCTGACACCATGTAGGCTTTGCGATAGGATGGGTTAAAGAAACACGGTCCAATAATTTTATTCAAAATACTAATTATTGTAATATTATTATAATCTATTGATATACAATATTAAATATATGTAGGCTTGCGATAATATTCACTGCAACCGAGCCGGACGTAGCACCACCGTAGCCGACGACTCAACAACTTCTCCGCCTCGGATCGTTCCACCGGCACTCTCCACTGCGCCGACTTTGTGGATCGTGGAATTACAGGGTGATCCTACATACAAGTTAATAAAATTTACGCCGAAATTACAAAAAAAATATTTTTCAGAGCAGATTGCCCTGTCCTTTATTATTCGATGTATCAACTTAGACTGACTTAAAGATAAAGAAGACATGTTCAAGTTAGATTATCAAAGCTTGCATTTTTATTAATTTATTGCAATATCAATTTCCCATAGCTTTGAAGCTACTGTGGGTTTCTTGCCCCAGACGCTAGGTCAGCATTTGCGCTGCGCGTGCGACTGGTTGCCGGTGTTAGCTCTTCCCCCTTTAAATGCGATGGTCCTCAATCGCCTAAAAGTAAGGAAGGTCGTTGAACTTTGTTTGTTGGATTTTTCCTTTTGGTAAACTTTCAATGTGTGGTGGGGCTTCGATGTTCTTAATTTCTTGCTGCTGGATCATGACTCTGGTTTCATTATTTTAATGCCTTGTTATGATTCTATAGATGGTGATAATTACTAGGATAATCCCGACGAGACTTATTGCTCCGCAGCTGATGAATGCGTAGGTTTCATTTTCGCTTTTGTGCAACTCGATATTTATGGAATTGTTGATGTGGAGTTCGCCCATCATTTCGAGCGACAATAGTCGATGGAATCTGTTCTCTATGGGTGTTGGCTGCAGTATGGCTGGAAGAACGGTGTGTGTAGAAGCTTCGTATGCCGCAAACACTCTATTATTTATCGTTATGTTGGTTTTCTCGTATTTAATAAGGAAAGTACCAGTAAGGTTCCGAGGTGTGGATTCGACTTGGAGAGTTCCGTTAAAGTCGTTAAGCAGGATCATTCCACTTGTTATTTCCTCGATCGACGGGATGTGCAGACTATTGACTTTATTACATGTTGTTATTTTACTATTTAATAGATTGGGAATACATGCTGAGTTAACAATATTTATAAGATCTTTTTTATTACAAATTGAAACACTATTTATTATTTTACAATCATTGGTTACGCCAAATATTTCGTTTTTGTTTCTTACAACTTCTTTATAGTCTATTTCTATGGCTACTCCATTTCTCTTCACGGGTTTTAATAATATTCGTTCATATGTGGAAGGATCGGTAGTAGGAATATTAACAATATAAAGTATGGAAACTTCTTTTGATATTATCTTTATGTTTAATTCTTAAACAACTGTATTCTGAAAAAAGATGTAAAGGGTGATTTTTTAAGAGGTTTAGAACTTTGTTTAAAAAAAAAACACAAAAAATTCGAAAAAATGAATGAAATATTTATTTGAATCGATAGTTTGAACCTTGCAATTTAATGTTTAAAGATAATTTCATGGAAATGTTGACCGCGGCTGCGTCTCAGGTAGCCCATCCGCTGAGTCCAATTTTGGCATACTCTTTCACACATATCGGCCGGTATCTCACGAATGAATGCATGGATGTTGGCTTCCAGTGCGTCAATCGAAGCGGGCTTGTCCCTATACACATTAGCCTTGGCATACCCCCACAAAAAATAATCTAATGGTGTCAAATCGCACGATCTAGGCGGCCAATTGACCGGCCCGAAACGTGAAATTAACTGTTCACCAAACTCGCCTCGCAATTGCGCCATTGTTTCGCGTGCTGTGTGGCATGTGGCACCGTCTTGTTGAAACCACATATCATGCAAGTCAAGAACTTCCATTTCGGGCAAAAAAAAGTTTGTTATCATCGCTCGGTAGCGTTCACCATTGACAGTAACGCTGCGATTCGCATCATCTTTGAAGAAATATGGCCCAATAATGCCGCCGGCCCATAAACCGCACCAAACAGTGGCTTTTTCGGGATGCATTGGTAGCTGTTGCAATGCTTCTGGCTGATCTTCACTCCAAATGCGGCAATTTTGCTTATTTACGTACCCATTCAACCAAAAATGAGCCTCATCGCTGAACACAATTTTTCGATAAAAAAGCGGATCCTCGGCCAGCTTTCCAAGAGCCCATTCACCAAAAATTCGGCGTTGTGGTAGGTCGGCTGGCTTTAGTTCTTGCACCAGCTGTATCTTAAAAGGCTTTACGCCCAAATCCTTCCGCAAAATTTTCCACGTAGTGCTGTAACAAAGGCCTAACTGCTGGGAACGGCGCCGAATCGACATTTCGCGGTCTTCTGTCACACTAGCTGATACGGCCGCAATATTTTCTTCACTACGCACAGTACGTAAACGTGTTGGTGGTTTAATGTCCAACAAAGTAAATTTGGTGCGAAATTTGGTCACAATCTTCCGAATAGACTGCTCAGAAGGTCGAGAATGCCGATCATAAAATGGAAGCAGCGCGCGATGAACATTTCGAACCGAGCACGAATTTTGATAGTAAAATTCAATAATTTGCAAGCGTTGTTCATTTGTAAGACGATCCATGGTTAAATTGCAAACCAAACTGAAGCTGTTTGACAGTGACACAAGGTACTAAACATACGTCAGCTGTCAAAACCAGTGTTGCCAAAACCAAACCAGCTAAAAAATCACCCTTTACAAGGAAAACTGTACAGTAGAATGAAATATCTTCCCGTTGGTCAGTTAAAACGGATAAATTAAACGACACAGTTTTTCTGCCAACGTTATAAAAGTAATAATTACGGATTTATTCAAAAAGTTTCTTATATACAAAAAAAACAGAACATTATTTACATTTCAACTGTCAAGCTGTCAAACTGACATAATAGTCCTCTTAACTTTAAGGCTTTTATGTTAATAGAAAAATTTAGTATTCATGATGTAAAATAAATTTGTTTAGAAACATAGATTCTTATTTTTCATCTGCAACATTCTCCCCCGCCGTGAACTAGTTCGCAAAATACTCGACCGACTCCAGAAAATTTAAAAAGTGGCAACACTGAATGACCACTTCCAATTCGTCTCCATGCCAGCTGGGTGAATCTCCAATTATAATTATCTTCTTTTGATCTGTTGGAGAAACCATTAGTTGGAACGAGACAGACATATCAACAAACAACATAAAGTTTGATACACAAAGCCCTTATCGTATTGTGAGAGTGAGTAATATAAATAGCCGTTTGCTCATAGCCTTTGCCATTGCCATATGTCAATAAGTGGTTTTCTCTTTTCCGCTACCTATAACAATTCGATCGCCGATCGCTTTCGTTTACTATCAAGTATTGTTATGAATGGCTTCGCGTTTTGTAATTATTGCGTGTAATCTGGTTTTCTTATTGTTGTATAATTTGTTGTTTAGTATAATAAGTGTAGTTAATTTAAATTCGGGGTTTGTGCAGTTAATGTTGCAGTTGGTTTTATGGTTGCAGGTGAGTTATATTTTATGTAATTTCATTTTGAATTTTGGATTGTGTTGGGGTAAAATTTGTGTTAATTCATGAATGGAAGCTTGGGAAATTTTTGAGAGGGTTTTTTTTTTTTTCTTTTTGTGTGGGGTAGTGTGCTCGCTTCGTAGAAGTGGACTGTATTAGAGTGTTTATTATGGGATTTTGTTTGATTTATTTATTGAGTGAATTTCATGAGTGTTGAGTTGGTAGGGAAATTCTATCCCTTGTGAAAATTATGTTTATATGTGATATTTGCTGTGTGGTGTTGAGTTATTTATAATATTTATTTATTTATTATTATTTTTTTTTGATATTTTACTTGTGAGAAATGTGCGTGAATGACAACATAGTGTGTATGAGAGTGTGATTTATCAATTATATTTGTATATATATTTTTTTTTTTTTTGGTTATCATGGTTAGAGATTGGTTTCTTCGACAGATTTATTACTCGGTAGTATGCAAATTTTTGTGATTGGCCTTTTCAGCTCACCAGTTTTTGTTTTTAGGGTGACGACGCGAATGCGGTTGTCTGCTCCAGGATGAACTTGTGAAACTCGGGCCAGACTCCATTTGGATGGCGGAATCCGTTCATCCTTTATTAGCACAAGGTCTCCTAATTGTGGTTGAGATTCGCTCCTGAGCCATTTTGGACGCTGCTGCAAACGCGATAAATATTCGGAACTCCATTGCTTCCAAAAGGTCTGCAACCTTTGTTGTATCCGTTTCCACCGATCGTTGTAGCAAATTTTTTCGTCTACGATATTTGGCTCTGGTACACTTTGCATGGGCTCTCCTATGAGAAAGTGTGCTGGAGTCAAGGCCATGAAGTCATCTGGGGTGTTGGAGAGTGGACACAGGGGCCTTGAGTTGAGGCATGCCTCAATTTGAGCCAGTAGTGTAGTCAGCTCCTCAAAGGTAAAGGTTGCATTCCCTGCTACTCGTTTAAGGTGGTACTTCACCGACTTGACTCCCGCTTCCTATAATCCTCCAAAGTGTGGAGAAGCTGGTGGAATAAAATTCCACTTAACGCCTTCGCCAGTAAAAGTTTCGGCAATCTCCCTGGTACTATAGTGGGCTGCTTTGCGAAGTGTTTCCAGCTCCCTGTTGGCTCCAACAAAATTTTTTCCGGAGTCGCTGAAAATCTCCTTACAAAACCCTCTTCTCGCTGAAAATCGCCTAAATGCAGCTATGAAGGCTTGAGTTGTCATGTCACTGACAAGCTCAAGGTGTAGCGCTTTGGTAGCCAAGCAAATAAATATGGCAAAATATGCCTTAAAGGTTTTGGTTCCTCGACCCTTCCAAGCCTTTACTTCGATGGGACCAGCATAATCCACCCCAGTGAAGCTGAAAGGTCGAGAAACTCTGACCCGAGGTGCTGGTAAGTTGCCCATTAATTGTTGAGCACTCTTTGCTTTGTACCTATAGCATATTGTACATTTGTGGATGTGCTTCTTCACGATGGTTTTTATATTTAAAATCCAAAAACGCTGGCGAAGGTAGGAGATCATTTGCTGAGTCCCTCCGTGAAAGGTTTTTTCATGCGCGTCCCTAAGTAAAAGGTTAACAAAGTGATGACTTGGCTTTAAAATTATCGGATGTCGTTGTTCATAACCCAAGTCCGCGTTTTGTAGTCGGCCTCCTACTCGCAAAATATTCTCCTCATCAACGAAAGAATTTAATGATTTTAAACCTTTTGTCTTTGATGAAAACATTTTAGATTGAGCAATCCTAACGGCAAACCTTAAGGCTGAATGCAATTCCATCGGAGAAAGGGTGTCTAATCTTCGTTGCATTGGGGGAATTCGGAAATTGGACACGAATCTCATGCAATATGCTAATATCCGCAATAGTTTCTGAAGACTTGAATGTCGATGGATTAACATATCGATGCTATTGCTCTCAGTTTCAACACAATGTGTCTGAATAATTGTGCGACTTTCCTCCTCCGTCACTATATTTGTCGGTTGTCCTGGCATTGTGAAGTCCCACTCCGACCTTAGGAATTGTGGACCGTTCCACCAGAGAGTGTTCCCGTCTAAATCGGAAGGAAAAAGGCCACGCGATGCCAGATCTGCTGGGTTCTGTTGAGTTGGAACATGTCTCCAAATGTTGCAGCTTGTGATTCGTTGGATTTCGGAAACGCGGTTGCTTACAAACGTCTTCCATCTGGATGGCGGTGCTGTGATCCAAGCCAAAGCTGTTGTCGAATCTGACCAGGCGTACGTCTTTGCGTTACTCAATCTTAAGGCTTTTGCTGTATAGTCTAAGAGCGAGGCCAGAATAACAGCTCCACAAAGCTCCAGTCGGGGAAGCGTAACGGTTTTCAATGGAGCAACCTTCGTTTTCGAAATGAGTACGTGCATATGTATGTTGTTGTTCTCATCTAAAACACGTAAGTAGATAAGTGCCCCGTAAGCCCTTTCGGAAGCATCACTAAATCCATGAATTTGTACTCCCTTGTTTAGTTTGCGTAGCCGAATCCATCGTGGCATGTGAATTTTTTCAACTAATGGAAGTTCCTGACATAAGGCGTCCCATTCCTTCTTAACCTCCAAAGGAATTGGTTCATCCCATGACACACCGCGGCACCAAAGTTGCTGCATCAAAATTTTTGCCTTTACGACACAGGGAGAAATCCATCCAAGGGGATCGAAGAGACGTGCGATTGTCGACAGCATAGTTCGTTTCGTGGGAACCTGAGAAACATCGAGGGACACATTTTGGAACGAAAAGGAATCGTCAGTGGGATACCACTTAATACCCAAGGCCTTAATTTGGTCCGTGGACTCAAAGGGTAACGAAAAACCTAACTCCTGCTGATCCAATGGGATGCCTTCCAGTACCTTCTGTGAGTTGCTCGTCCATTTCCTCAGGTTGAATCCTGCGGTGGCTAACAACGACCGCACCTCATCTCGTTTTTCGACGGCTTCGTCTACAGTGTCAGCTCCAGAGATTAAATCGTCAACATACATTTCCTCTCGTACAGCCCTTGCACCCGCAGGGAAGCGTACCTCTTCGTCAATTGCCACCTGGTTGAGAGTGCGGATTGCGAGACCGAAAGTCACGGTATCCAAACGATACGTTTTGATCGGCTCACTCTTGCTGGTCCGCCAAAAGATAAGTTGGTAATATGCATCTTTCTGCTTCATCCGAATTTGTCGATACATTTTCTCGATGTCAGCTGTAAAGGTAACCTTATGAGTTCTCCACTTCAATATAATATCAATAATATTATTTTGCTTTTTAGGGCCCACCATCAGTCTGTCGTTCAAGGACGTACCATCTGATGTTTTTGCCGCAGCATCGAAAACAACCCGGAGCTTCGTAGTTGAACTGGCCTCCTTCAACACCGCGTGATGAGGTACAAAATAATGATGTGGAGTTTGAAGCACCTTATCAATGCCGGGACTCAATTCGGTCATCTGACCAAGTTCCAGGTATTCTTCAATACATTTTGTGTAATCCATGTGTAGTGTCGGGTTATTGTCCAGACGTCTCTCCAATTGATGATACCTACGCAAGGCTCCTAACTTCGAGGCCCCAAGCCCAGGATAACATCCATCCTTAAAGGGAAGTGTAACTTCATATTGCCCATCAGGCAAACGTCTGGTCGTCTCGTCAAAGTGTTTCTCACACTTCTGATTTTCATCAGTATCTGCTACCTGGAATGGTATCTCTTCGATCTCCCAAAACCTTCGTAACTGTGTATCTATGTCGCACACCTGCAGAAAACTTCGAACCGATTTGTGTGGTTGCTCGGATACCTTGCCTAGCAAGATCCAACCGAGCTGGGTATTTTGAGCAACAGGTGACATTTCATCGCCCCTGGCGATTTCTGGGAGAATCAGCTCAGAATACACATCGCTGCCTAACAAAATATCCACCGTAGCAGGTTGGAAAAACAGTGGGTCAGCTAAGACAAGTCCGTTGATATGTTTCCATCTATTGAATGTCAGTTTGTGGGCCGGGAGAAGCCCAGTCAGGGATTTGTACACAAAGGCTCGTGCACTGGTCTCAAACGGAGGGAGAGTGTAGAGACCCGAACGATATATCAGCATACCGATGGCATGCTCCACTGCTGACCTTACCCAGCCCTGACACTTCAATAAATGTACTCCTGGTACTTAGATTGAGTAGCTGTGTTGCCGCTTCAGTAATGAATGTGGCTTCAGATCCCGGATCGATCAAGGCTCTTAGGTTGAAGTAATTACCTCTCGACGATTTGACCTTCACCATAGCGGTAGCTAGTAAAATTTGAGTGTTGGTAACGTGTTGAGCGAGGTGGTTTCGAACTGCCGCACTCGTTGTTGGAAGCTCCTGGTGAGTAGTGTGAAAAGTCGGAGCTTTTGAGTTTAAACTCGATACTTGGTGTGACTGATTTTGTGTATTTGTGTTGAGTGGGGTTGCAAAAGAGTGTAGTGTAGTGGAAGTGTGACTGTTTGGGTGATTAACACCCGATGTGTGTTGTGTAGGGTATGTATGTGACTCACCAGATGTTGAATTATTGGTTTCTGATATTATATTTGTGTTAGGGTGAGAATGAAGAAGGGAGTGATGCTTTTGTTGACAGAAATAGCAACGCGTTGGACTGGGACATTGCTGAGTAGAATGGCTGTACGCTAAACAATTGCTGCAAACACCGATTTTTTGAACAATATTATAGCGTTCACAAATGCTCATTTTAATAAACCGGTTACAGGTCCGAATCGGATGCTGTCCCTTGCTACAAATCCTACAACTAAACTGCTCTTTGTGTTTTGTATGCCTAACATGAAATGTGGTTTTGGTTGCGGTGTTCCTTTGGATCGGGTTTTTCGATTTTGGTTTTTGCTGCTCAACTACCTCTAAAGTCCTAAACCTGGTTTCAAGAAATTTTGTGAACTCATCGACCGTTGGCAACTCCTTCCTGGCTCCTAGACTCTCTTCCCACATTTGCTGTGTGTATGGAGGTAATTTTTGAAACACAATGTAAATAACTATTAAGTCCCATTGCTTTACAGGCACACCAAGGTTCTCCAGGGAATGCAGACACTCTGTGGTCGTATCAAGCATGGTTTTTAGTCCTACGGCGTTTTCGTTTTGCATAAGCGGTTGATTAAAAAACACTTTCAAATGCGTATTTACTAAGAAACGTTTATTGTCATACCGTGAACACAAAATGGACCATGCCTTATCATAATTCCCGGTATCGATTTCCAAATGCTGCAATAAACGTTCGGCCTCACCAGATAAACCTGACTTCAAGTAATGTAGTTTTTGAATTTCTGTTAAACTCGCATTAGTATGAATCATGGATTCGAATTTGCTCTTAAATTGTCTCCATTTTTCATATTGCCCTGAAAACATAGGCAGCGCCAAGAGCTTCTTCTATAGTAGTGAAAGGGACATTCTCTTGATCTAGTGTTTTTACAGCTAGGCTTATTTCTTCTTTTGATAAAATCATTGAATTAACAATTCCTAGTTTCGCCCAATGTATAGCTAAATTAATGTTAACTAATTCTTCTTTTAAAATTTTAAACTTGTATTGAATATTTAATATTACATCTCTGTTAAAATTTTTATTGGTTTTTAGCATTGATTCAATCTCATTCGTAATCTTGGTTATGTTATTAATCTCTCATTATGCAATTTATTTATTACAACTTGATCGTTAGAGTTAATAAGTAGATTATTCATCTTTTTTTTGATTGTAATGAAATGACGTCTCCAGAATGGTATATCTAACAGGGTTTCCTGGTTTGGTTATGTATGGTACCTTAAATCTTGTTCTTGTTTTTGAATAATTTTATCTATATTATTCTGTCTAGTTTTATCAAGTTCTTCGGGGGTTATTTGTGGAGATCGACCAAAGAAGAGTTCGACCGGTTTTTTCCCTGTTGTGGAGTGAATTGTAGAATTATATTCATTAGTGGCTCTTTCGAACAGTTCCTCGAAGGATCGGGATACCTTTTCAGCTTTGAGGCATCTCATGATCTCTGAGAGAGTTGAATGGAACCGCTCAATCTGCCCGTTTACTTCGGATTTGTAGGGTGGTGTTCTGTGAATACGTATGCCCAACTCATCTTCCATCATGGATAATATGGATACTGAATTTAGGGCCTTTTCGTTGTCTATGACAACACGCTCGGGAATGCAGAAAGAGAATAAGATTTCTCGAAGTGGTTACCTGAGGTCGGTTATTGCTCTTGACTTGATAATTTTAGTTTTGGCGAACTTGGTGAGCTTGCATATGGCGGTTAATAGCAGTTTTTTTCCGTTGAATAAATATCTAAATGCAGAGTGTGGCCAGGATAATTAGGGATTGGTGATGGTTCGAGGATAGGTTTATTTGGACGTCGTTCATATTTGTTTTCTTTGCAAGATCTACAGTTTTTTACTAGTCTTTTGATTTTTGATGCCATTTTCGGAAAATTAAAAGGTTGAAGTAGTTGTATGCAGTTTTCTTCTGGATTACGGTGTGCCCTACGATGGATACTTAATATTTTTTCTACCTGCTCTGTTTCTATATTCAGATCTTTAACCATTGTTGAAGATCTGCCCATAATTTTTTCTTTCGTTTGCAAGCCATTTATTACAGTGGGATTTAAATATTTTTTAAAAATTGAAGTGATATCTGAATTGCTATAACTGGGTTGTATAAAAACGTGTCTATGATACGTGGGGAATGGAATTAAGAATTGATGGCTAGTTGTGTCCCCGATTTTTAAAATCAACTGATTTCGGAAAACGTTAATGGGTACTTCAACTGCTGGTATAAGATTATGTGAAGAACTCTCATCACTATGTTGCGTCATGGTCATTGAATTTACTTCTGTCCTTTGTGGGGGTCTAGATAAAGCATCGGCAACTACATTTTCTTTTCCTGGTTTATATTTGAGTTCGTAATTATACTCTTCCAGGATTGCCTTCCATCGCTTCATCTTGTGGTTCGTGTTACGATTGCTCAGCGCGTGTGTTAATGGCTGGTGGTCCGTATATCTTTGTATTTGTACCTTCTTAGATCCGTAAAGGAAATTCCTAAGCGAGTTTAGAGCCCAAATGATGGCCAACATCTCTTTCTCGTTAGTGGCATATACCTCTTCTGTCTTTGTCAGTGTTCTCGAAAGAAATGTTATGGGCTTACTATCCTGAGATAGCACAGCACCAATTGCAAAGTCGGATGCGTCTGTCGTAAGTTCGAAGTCTTTGTCAAAGTTCGGATGAGTGAGAGTTACTTCTTTTGAAATTAGAGATTCCTTTATTTGGTTGAAGGAGTTAATACAATTTTCATCAAGATCTATTGTTTTTTTTTTAGAGAGATGTCTGGACACTAGTCCGTCTTAGCCTCTTAAAAGGGATGTCAGTGGTTTCGCTACTTTTGCATGATCTCGAATAAATCGATAATAACCTGACATACCTAGAAACGATCGTAAGTCTTTAAGTGTTTTTGGAGGTGGTAGTTCTGTGATAGCTTGAACCTTTTTGGGGTTAGTCTTAATGCCGTCAGTGCTAATGACAAATCCTAGAAATTCGATTTCGCTTTTAAAGAATTCGCTTTTATCCAGCTGAATTTTCATGTTGGCGCGTTCTAGGGTCTCGAAAACGGATTCAAGGTTTTTAAGATGTTCGGCCTTGTCTTTTCCAAAGATGACAATGTCATCAATATAGACGTAGCACCGTTTTCCGATGTGCTCTCTTAGGATATCCTCGAGAGCTCTTTGAAAAATTGCCGGAGCATTTTTTAAACCAAAGGGAAGACGAGTGAACTCGAATTTCCCGTTATTGATAGAGAACGTCGTTTTCTCAATATCAGATTCTCTGAGCTTAATTTGGTGGAATCCGTTTTTAAATCTACGACAGAAAACCATCTATTGTCGCCAAGGTTGGCTAGAACCTCGTTAATCTCCGGAATGGGGTATTTATCAGCAATGGTGACCGAGTTGAGCTTTCGGTAATCGATCACCATTCGATATTTCTTTGTGCGAATTTCACCTTTTACAGTTGTTGCATAAGTAAGTTTTTCGTCGGGATCGGAGAAGAGTTTTGGAAACAAATCAATAATTTTAGTGAGAGAGTTAGAATCTTCATCATTCAGATGAGAAGTTCGAATATTTACGCTATTAACAGTTTCAGTTAGATATTGTTTGAGTTGAATGAAAGTGTTCTGGTGAATTCTCATATAATTATCTTTTAAATAACTGCATTCAGACTCTTAAGGTTATCGTTCCCTATTATGCCGTCGAATGAAATAAGGGTGGGAAGTATGAAAAATTTTAAGCAGCCTATTTCAGTACCGAAAAGAGGAATAAGACTATGGTGGTTTATTCTAATGTTTCCCCCTACTGAATTAGCATAAAAACACCTTTCGTTGGGAAGGGGATTTCGTATATGGCGTGGTTGGGTATAATTTTTATTCGAGCCTGTATCGATTAGAAATTTGTACACCTGTCCACTCTTTGCAACGTGCTCGAAGTAATTAAGCGAAGAGTGTTTTAATCTAAAAAATATATGTCGTCAACTTGTTGCGGTGGGTCAAAGTATTGTCCATCCATCTTAGCGTCACTGTATTCCGTGAGTGTTTGTTCATGGTTTTCGTCTTCTTGATGTATCGTGTCTTCGTATTGTTCTATTTCTTGTTCCTCGGAGGCGGATTCTCCAGTATGATAGATTCGTTGCATCTTATAGGGTTGATGAACTTGTTGTGAGTGCTCCCGTTTTTGTGCAGTTGGTTTGTCTCTTGGTCTATTTAGATAGTTTACCCTCTGAGTTCTAATTGAATGGTCTATGTCCATGGGTTTCGGAGGAAGTTCGCTCTGGTTTGGTGGAAGCCGTTGCGGTTGGGTTTGTTGAAAAGACCTTGAATGGTATTGAGGTTCCCTGTGAAATCGGGGTTGCTGAGGATGACGAGGGTTATGTAATAGTTGCGGGAAAAATTCTCGTCTTGGGGCTGGGACCGGAACTGGGTGGGAAACACTGAATCGTCTAGGAGGAGCCGGTGGGGTCGTTTGCTGGAAAGTCTTACGAGCTGTTGACTGGGAGTTATTGGCATGTTGAGGTCTGAAATCAACATTTTGGAGTTTTAGGCAAAGATGCAGGGCCTGCGGAAAATCAGCGGGTTCCCTTATACTGAGTAATCTGGGAAGATCACCCTTCAACCCTCTAACGAAGGTATCAAGTGCCTTATCTCTATAACATTGAGTCATGTTATTTAATGATTCATGGCTCATGTCAATACAACCGAGTTTGTTAAGAATCAGAGATAAATGATGATAAACTGCTTGATAGAATTCGGGTATTGTATGGTTACCCTGTACCAAAGTCGTCATTTGGTACTCGAGGGTTCCTAGATCCCTCTTATCTGCATAATGCAGAGTCAAACATTTAGAAATCTTTTCCAAATTTGAAGGGGAATTGTATGATTCCAGCGCTATATAGGCATGGCCTGTTATTTTATTTCTAATAACGGACAAGATGCCATAATATTTTGGAGTACACTTAAGGTGCTCGTAGATCTTAAGTATTCTTTTTAACACTTTTTTTCCACGAGTTGAACTCCTGAGCTTCACCTGAAAATTCGCGCAAACTCTTAACCACATCTGGAACTTTGTCCATGTCAGAAAGATTCTGATCAGTGGTGTTAATCGGTTGGTCAATATCATTGTTGATATCTGAGGCTGGATTCATAATTGAATTTAATATCTGTCGTCCCTGAATGTGTAGTGTTTCGGCTACAAGTATATATATATTTTCTCCTGGTACTTCTAGGCGGGCTGGCCTGATTAAGTTATTTGGGTTCGACATTGTGATTAAAATTGAGTCTATGATAGTAAAAGTTTGGTCTTAAGTTGTTACTAAAATAATTACGAATTACAAAAGCAAAGATATTCTTACAGAAATATAAGATTGAAAATTGGGTCTTAAGTTGTTACTAAAATAATTACGAATTACAAAAGCGAAAAATATTCTTACAGAAATATAAGATTAAAAATTGGGTCTTACTCTAGTTGAGTCTTATGTTGTTACAAAATTGATTACAAATTACGAAGGGAGAAAATATTCTTAAAGAAATATAACGGCTTCAATTCTCATAACGTAGATGGGTTCTGGACTGTGGCTGTTGGTTGGGGCGGCTGTTCGCTATTCCGTAACTCCTTTTTATCCCTGTTTTACAGGATTACTTGGGGGTCTCTTTTCCCCTACACAATTACTAATTAGTCTCGTGGCCTGGTGTCCACGTTACGAAACTTGTGGCTTGGTGTCCACTTTGTTTTACACGCACTATCAATAATTTCGCGCCTTGGTGTCCACTTTACACAGCTGGCGGCTTGGTGTCCACTTTTGTTGCTTACACGCACTAAAGTGAAACTTTCGGGGCTTGGTGTCCACTATGAAACTTGCGGCTTGGTGTCCACTATTTTGTTTCACGCCCTAGCGATGATTTCGCGGCTTGGTGTCCACTATATTTTTCTCACTAGCACTATTTCCACGATTAGTTTAGTTTATAAGTGCGTTTATTATTCGTACGCGTATTGACTGTTTAGTAAAACCGCACGGTCCCTGCTCGGGCGCCAGTTAATAAAATTTACGCCGCAATTACTAACAAAATATTTTTCAGAGCAGATTGCCCTGTCCTTTATTATTCGATGTATCAACTAAGACTGACTTAAAGATAAAGAAGACATGTTCAAGTTAAATTGTCAAAGCTTGCATTTTTATTAATTTATTACAATATCTTTTTCCCATAGCTTGCATTCTATTTTCCAATGTGAATTTCCCTGTAAATTTGTTTCTTGCCTCAGACGCTAGGTCAGCATTTGCGCTGCGCGTGCGAGTGGTTACCGGTGTTAACTTACACAGCACAGATGCCTTCTATCACTGTATATAAACATTGTGTATAACCATTGCGAAAGTTTTCTGAAAGTTCTTGAATTGATATTAACGTTTCTTTTCTCTCTTCCAAAGTTATTTTTCACACATCTTTATGTAAATAAAGACTCGTTCCAAAATAACAGTGAATTCAAATAATGATTCCAAAAAAAAAAAAAGGAAAATGCGCCGAATAATAGTGTCACCGGCCAACCGCATATTCTATGTTTTGTAAATTAGTGCATTTTTATATGGGGCTATAAATCTTAAAATCGAAAAATTGTCAACTTAACTTTATAGGATTTCTCCATAAATTAAGATTTTTACAAAATCTAGAAAAACCCAAGCTAATTTTATTGAATTAGAATGGGATAAGGTTTTCGAAAGAATTGTGAAAACTTTAAAAATATAAACGTTTTCGGGGCACAAGAAATAAAAAACCACGGCTTACAAAGTTGAAAAAGAAAAAGGGAAGAGTTTTATTCATGTCATTCATGTTGACAGACAAGATTGTGAGTAACCAAAGGAGTTGCCAGAAATATTTAATTTTAAGTTTTACTCTATTACAATACTCCCACAAAAACGCAAAAATTCAATTAGATCAATTGGCAAACTCCAAACCCACTCCCTGAGCACAAAAAACGTTCTTCTGCTTGGTTTCAATGTCATCTAACTTGATGTTGCCTTCATTTACTTCATGCCTTACGAAGTGATGTCTGATATCAATGTGCTTAGTTCGCGCTCGATATGCATTTATTGCCGCAAGATCAAGCGCACTCTTGTTGTCGCAGTGTATAGTAGGTGTATGTATGCCACCCATGAGCTCTTCTATAAATCGTTATAGCCAAAGTGCCTCCTGCGATGCTGTCGATAGCGACATGTATTCGGCCTCAGCTGTTGAAAGCGGCACCGTGCGCTGTTTTTTGAGTTCCAAGAAATAGATGCTCCTTGTAGCATTAACGCGTAGCCGGTTGTTGATCGCCTCTCATCAACGTCTGATGACCAGTCTGCATCACAATAGCCAATGAGTTCTGCATTACCGTCCTCTTTGAAAACTAGTTTTGCTTCTGCTGTACCCTTTAAGTATCTAAAAATACGTTTTATTGCTGACCAATGCGGCTTACCATTGTTTTGGTTGAACCTGCTGACTGCGCTTACTGCATACGCCAAATCAGGACGCGAAACTTGTGCAGCGTACATCAGGCTCCCATTTGCTTCTGGATATGGTACTTCTTTCATCTCTTTGTGTTGTTCGAGGGTAGTTGGACACATTTCTTTTGACAATATTTTATTATTATCCATCGGTGTTGATATCGGATTACAGTCCGTCATTTGGAATTTTTTCGTTATTAGAAAGAATTAAGATGTCGTCTACGTAGACAGCGACTATTAACTTCTTCTCTCCTGAGGTCTGGAAATAAATGCACGGATCCAATTTTGATTTGTGCATTTCAAATTCCAAAAGTGCTGAATCCAGTTTTATATTCCATAGCCTGCTGGATTGCTTCAAGCCATAAAGTGACTTCTTCAACTTACACACATACCCAGAGTCACAATCATAACCTGTGGGTTGCTTTATATAAATCTCCTCAGTGAAATCACCTTGAAGGAAAGCCGACACAGCATCCATTTGGTGTATTTCCAAATCGAATTGGACGGCCATAGCCAATAAATCACGAATCGACGTATAGCGGACTACAGGCGAGTACGTCTCGTCATAGTCAAGGCCTTTCCTTTGGGATGTGCCCTTGACTACCAATCAAGCTTTGTAGCGAGAAATATTTCCAGATGCATCACGTTTCGTTTTATATACCCATTTAGTGTCGATCACCTTACAGTTGGCTGGTAGCGGAACCAATTCCCACGTTTCATTTGCTTTTAAGGCATCGTACTCTTCCTTCACTGCTGTGCGCCATGACTCAGCTTCTGTCACGTCCAGAAAAGCTTCTTCCAATGTAGCGGGATCGCACGTCATACCACGGGCAACGAATGAGACAAAGTCTCGCTTTACTATTGGTTTCGGAACTCTTGATAATTTTCTCACTTCTGCAACATGCTCACTGATACCATGAGGTGATGGATAGCCATCGTCAGAATCTTCAACAATGGTGCTGCTGTCCTCCGAGTAAAACGTTTCACTCTCATCAGAGTTTTCTGTTCCTTCTAAATTCACCTCTTCAACACTGGTTTCGTCTTCTGCAGTCGGAACGGCGGCGGTAGAAATATCGTCTCCCACAGAATCTGAAGGTGAACAAACAATATCAGTGTCAACGACGGAATTAATTACCTGATTCTGCATCGGATTATCGTTTTCCATAAAAATAGCATCCGGTCAACTAGTCGATACGCCTTCGATTCTTCACTGTATCCCACCAAAATGCATTGCAATGACTTCGGGTCGAACTTCTTGCGCTTTTCCTTTGGTACGTGAACCAACGCTTGGCTACCAAACACTCTGAAGCGCTCAAAGTTCAGCTTTTTCCCCGACCACGCCTCCTCTGGGGTCATTCCAGTCAGTCCTTTTCTCGGTGAGCGATTGATGATGTGAACGGCAGTGGACATAGCTTCACCCCATTATTCTGTCTTCAGATCTGCGTCAAAGAGTAGGCAACGGCCTTTCTCCACTACTGTTCGGTTGGTTCTCTCCGCTAAACCATTCTGTTCTGGCCTGTACGGTGCGGTCTTCTGATGTCTTATTCCATATCTGCGCAAACGGGTTGCCATCCAATGGTTGCAGTACTCTGAACCATTGTCGGTGCGTAAAATCTTGATGGTTTTTTGAGTTTGGCTCTCCACTAGACTTCTAAATTGGTCGAATTTATCTTTTACTTCTGATTTATTCTGCATGAGATACAGAACAAATTTCCGACTGAAGTCGTCCACAAAAATGAAAAAGTATCGCGCACCACCAATGGAATTAAATGACATGGCCCCACAAACGTCAGAATGAACCAGTTATAGTAGTTCCGTTGCCCTCGTTCCGATGTGTTTAAAAGGCAATCTCGGTTGTTTGGCTTTTATACAAACCACACATGGTGGTATGTTCTCGTACTTGGTGGTGAGGTTTTCCGGTAAAGAAACCAGGGGTTGTTCATTAAGGGACTGCCCAGGATCGTTATACGTGGTGAAAAACCACACCCTGCACAAGGTGCCACTGCTTTAATCGAAATATAACGGATCTAGAGGGGAATAACTCGATAAAACCCATAATCCCGGGTGAACAACCGCGCCCATGGGATGTATGGCACAATGTTATGTGTCTTTTAGCGGTGAACTCTAGATACCTGGGGACCTCTAGTTTCAATTCAATTCCCCTTTTCTGTATACAGGGGGTGAGTACAGAATGGCCTCCTCTTCCCCCTTTCTCGTGGGAACAAAATAGACAAACTAACAAAAACAAACAAAGGGACTGGTGTAAATGAATCGGGCACCAAGAACTTCGATAATACCGATTCTCAGACGACCATGACGGAGGAGGAAGAAAACTTCTTACTTCAAGAACCGTCAACGAACAAGGCAATTTCGGTTGGGGGAAACGAGGGAACGGTTGACCTCAGGCTCGAGAAACTGTTTCTTGAGGACGAGGACAATCATTCAATCGCCAGCTCATCCAAACTCTCTACATCGTCTTCAATGTCGATTAGGAAAAGGGTCATCAACTGCAAAATGATAAAAAAGCTGCAGAAGAAGCACCATCTAGAGCACAACGACAAGCGAAGGCTTCAAAATGCTCTTAACTTCTTGGAGAGTCAGTCTTTGGAGTTTGATGGGCCCTGTGCTAGTACCACTCTGGGGGCTGGGTCTCCTGGAGCTTCGAGCAAGGGAGCTCTTATGCGACCACCAGTGCCTGTGATATGCCTTAGTCTATCGGGGCACGGGTCCGTTGCATCTGACCCCGCAAAATTAGAAGCCGACAAAGAGGACAAGAACGTTTCACCGGGAGAGACAGACTCGACCCTGGACAGTGCAGTTACTGTTGTCGGGAAACCGGAGGAGCCAAAAGACGCTGGATTTTTGGACCAAACCGAAGTCCCGGCAGTCATTGCGGCAAATTCGGCGGAAAGCAACAAGCTGTCCAACGTTGTAGGTTATAACCCCAGAATGCGTAAAAATGCACGCCGACTGCTCAATAGGTTTAGGAGCCGTGACCCCAATTCCTTTACGGATAGGGAAACAGCTCAGCTAGCTAGGGCTCGGGAAACTCTGAAGTCGACCGAAGGTGCATGGCGCAGCAGCCAGCTGGTTAGGGAGCAGAACCCACTGGGAAAAGGGAAGTTGACTGGACCAAGGGAGGAATGCCGACTGCCTTCCGCCTTGGGAAGGTCAAATCCTGGAAAACCAGTTGTCACTTCAGCTACGGACTCGTCCAGGGCTGAGCAGAAACCTGGCTGCTCCAAGAGGGTTCTGCCTGCTGATAGGATAGGGCTTAAACATAGGGTGCATACCTCTGGAGGAGCGGGTATGAGATTGGTCGCAGCGAGGACGAAATGCCGCTTGCCTTTCACCTCGACTGCGGCTGAGCTCGGGCCACCTAGAGTAGTCGCAGACAAAGATACGTCTGAATCTGAGAACGCTCCTGGAGTCTCCAAAAGGGGTAGGCATGACGACACAATCTCCCCGGTTGTAGGTAGGCAGACTAAGAAACCGAAGTTCTCAGATAAGGTGAAGGAAAGTCTCCGTGTCGCAATTATCGACCTTGGAAATCCAAATCGGAAACTTACCAGTAGCCAATGAGAACTTTTGGAACAACGCATTCTCGATGGTGTCAATGACGCAATCGTGAAAGCAGATGGTAGGCTTCCACTGTTTGGACGATGATGAAACGTTGGCTTGGTTAAGGAACTTCGTCCTTAACACCGATGCTCCTTGGCATAATGCCGACTTGCGTGTGGTGGACAGGAAGGAGATCCTTGATATCACAAGACCAAAAGGCCGAATTCTATTTCGAGGACCGTACATACCCGCGGAAAGGATTGAACGCTACCTGCAGTTTCTTAACCCGGAACTTCAGAGCAGGGAGTGGAAAGTACTGGAAACGGGTGAGTACAAAGACAATGGTATGGACGTCACTATACTCCTTAGCCACAAATCGTTACCACTGCTCCGCAAACGTGACTTTAAAGTCCGCATTGGCATAACACGCTGTAAGCTTAGGCTAATAGCAGTAAACACCAAGAAAGAAGGAGGAGAAGAGGCTGCTCGTGATGAAGATAGTACAAATAAGTCTTCATCACAGTAAGGCGGCTAGCACCAATCTTGTTCTCCTTATGGAGACCAAGAAAATAGACATCGCCCTAATACAGGAACCCTGGACTTTCCGGGGAAATATAAGAGGGCTGAACACCAAAGACTTGCTTATCTACAGCAGTGCACCAGACAATGGTAAGTCTAGAACATGCATTGTCGCCAGAAAACAGATTAAACTTTATCTCCTACCTAGCCTCAGCGATACCGACCAAACAGTGGTCAAATGGGACAGGGAAGGGAAAACGGCACTGATACTGGCGGCAATATATTTGCCATACGAGGCCATTAACCCACCTTCCGGTATAACCGAATCCCTTATAAGAGCGGCAGAACGGGGGAAATGGCATTTTCGGTTGTGATGCCAACTCCCATTATACACTTTGGGGTAGTTCTGACATCAATGTCCGAGGCGAGTCCCTTTTAGAATTTATTATCAAAAACAACTTACTTATTGCCAATGTAGGAGATGAACCAACATTTATAGTAAGGAACAGGCGTGAGGTTTTAGATTGGATTGGAAAGTCTCAACAGAACCATCCTTCTCAGACCATAGAATTATAGAATTCCACATTGACGAGAAAATTCCCACATCAGGTAAATACAGAAATCCCAGATCGACCAACTGGGAAACTTTCTTATCAGAAGTAGAGATATATGACCGGAAATTGAAACGGCAAAACACAGACACGCCAGAAGAAATCGAGGCAACATCAGAAATGTTGAACGAGATTCTGAGCAAGGCATACGAAAAAGCCTGTCCCTTACGGACAATAAAGAATAGGAAATCTCCACCATGGTGGACGAGGGATCTCGTCGATATCAGAAGGAGAACCAGAGCTCTTTTTAACTTGGCTAAGGCCACAAATTCCCAGACTGACTGGGACGCATATAAAGTCGGTCAGAGGAAATTCAAAAGCGCCATAACCAGTGCTAAACGCGCAACATGGCGTTCGTTTTGTAGTGATATTGAATCAACCACAGAATCAGCCAGACTCAGGAAAATCCTTTGCAGAGAATCTGCGGTCCCAGGTTATTTTAAAGACCATAACGGTACTTGGACACAATCTAGCGAAGAGACTCTCAGTCTGTTACTACAGACTCATTTTCTGGGTTGTACCACAAACCAGACGTACCAGTCAAGAGATAATAACGTATTAACGACAATTCCAGTAGAACTCATAACTGAGGAAAAACTAATCTGGGCAATTGATTCATTCTCCCCGTTCAAATCCCCTGGATGCGACGGGATTTTTCCAATCATGCTTCAGGCCTATAAGTCTGACATCGTTCAATCTTAAAACCTTTGAAAAACTAATAAACGTCTTTAAACGTAATCGGCTAGATGACAATGTAATATCCACGGCTCAACATGCTTATACTAAAGGCAAAGGGGTGGAAACTGCATTGCATGAGGTCGTTAGTATTATTGAGAAGTCATTAAATGACAAAGAATATACATTAGCTGCGTTCCTTGACATTGAAGGAGCCTTCAATAATGTCAAAATTTGCGCAGTGAAGAGAGCACTTCAGAACTCGAATGTTGGTCAATCTCTCACTAATGTGATCTTGAGCTTGCTCAGTGAAAGGTATATCAACGCGAAATTAGGTGACACTGACCTCCGAGTAACTGCTTCGAGAGGCACTCCACAAGGAGGTGTCATCTCCCCCTTACTCTGGGTCCTTGTCATCAATGAAATACTTATGAAATTCAACAACTTGGGATTCAAAGTAACTGCGTATGCAGATGATGTTGTTATACTTACCTACCATAAGCGATTTGTTAGGAAACTCACTTAGAGTGTTAAGTACGTGAACACAACAATGCGGCCTTGGGGTCAATCCGCAGAAAACCGAACTTGTCTTGTTCACGAATAAAAGAGTTCGAGGCACCAACTCTGGATGGAGTACCCCTAAGGGTAGCGGATAGTGCGAGATATTTGGGAATCATCCTTGATAGGAAACTTAATTGGAAGCCGAATGTTAATGAAAGGATCAAGAAAGCAGCGAATACTTTCTACGCATGCAACCGCATCTTTGGCAGGAGTTGGGGACCAAACCCCAAAATTATCCTCTGGATGTATACTGCGATCGTGCGACCAATACTGACATACGGCAGTGTAGTCTGGTGGCAAGCCGCCAGCAAAGCAACCAATCTTAAGTCAATGACTAAAATACAAAGAAGAGCATGTATAGGGACAACCAGCGTATTAAGAACCACGCCTACAGCTGGACTAGAGGCTATTCTTAATCTGACACCTCTAGACCTATACATGGAAGAATCTGCTGCTAAAAGTGCCCTAAGGATCAGCCAAACTAAAACTTGGAACCCTCGCAATTTTGGGCATGCACAGATATTAGGTAAATACGTAGGGAACGTTGTCGCTTCTGACTATATGGCTCCCCATCTGTACTTTGATAGACCATTCACCTGCTCCTTTCCGAGTAGGGAAGAATGGAACACCAATGAACCCACAAAAAGGAAATCAATATCCATCTACACAGATGGTTCAAAGATGGACTGTGAAACCGGTGCCGGCATATTCTCTGAAGTATTAAATATACATTGCTCCATCAGACTACCTGATAGCAGTAGTGTCTTCCAGGCGGAGGTTTTGGCTATCGCTGAAGCGGCCCGTAAGGCGTCAATATTGGCAATACCCCGCAGCGATATTACCATCTTCATTGACAGTCAGGCGGCTATAAAGGCAGTCTCTGCTAATGAAATAAAATCCAAACTAGTTCACCGCTGCTCGCAGCATATCACGAATCTCTGCTGGGTCCCTGGACACAGAGACAAAACCGGTAATGAGAGGGCGGATGAGCTGGCGAGAAAGGGGTCCGCAATGGATCTTGATCGAGCACTTTAATCGATCAAGCCACCACTTTGCAATATCAGAGAGCGGGTGGAAAACAAAATTCGAATGAAAACCAACAACAGGTGGAAAGAACTTACTACCTGCGAAATACGATGGAAGCTTTAGCCAGAATATAACAGTAGCCGGACCAACAAGCTGGTACAGTTTGACAGGTCATCGCTATCTAAGTTAGTAGTGGCTCTAACTGGTCATAACTTCTTAAGAAACCACGCAATGAAACTAAATCTCAAAGATGACGACATTTGTAGAGGCTGCGGAGACGAGGAGGTCCACGAGGACACACCTCACTTCCTCTGTCATTGCCCGAGTCTATGTCACTTGAGGAACAGAACACTTGGAAGCTATTACTTCCATGACTTACAAGAGCTTTCTGATGTCTCACTGTCTGATCTTTATAGGTTTTTGAGGACCTCGGGATGGCTAGACAGCGTCTATTAACCATAAGGAGGAGGGATGAAGAGCACCGATGCAACACCAACGGTCGACCCCAACAAGGGCATCACAAAGGGTCCACAAGGACCTAAGTGGGGTAGCGCAGGGTTCTCCCTGCTCTGCCCACCCATTTACCTAACCTAACCTAACCTATGTTCTCGCACTTACGAAAGCTCATTCCAAATGACAGGTCTTTCAGTTTCACTAAACTTTCTGGACTTAAGTGTCCCATTCGACGGTGCCACAAAGAGTGTGTCTGCCGACAAGCGATTGACGAGTTTGCGTGCTCCACAGCTTTCTGCTCCAGCTTGTAGACACCTTCTTCCTTTGAGGCAGTAGCAATCAAGCGATTTTGGCTGTTGTAAATCTCGGAGCGATTCCTCCTAAATATGACAGAACTACCACTGTCTGTCAAACGACTTACAGAGAGGAGATTAGCACACAAATCGGGAAAGAAGAGAACATCCTTGCCAACAGCGTCCTCACCAGTTGACAGCACGAACTTGACAACTCCTTTACCATCAACAGACATCACATTTTTGTCCGCAATGACGACTTTATCATTTTCAGTTTTGCTGATGTTTTCTAGCCAATCTCGCTGCAACGTCATGTGCTTTGTAGCACCAAAGTCTAGATACGAATCCCTGTTACTGACTTCCTTGACCGACAGTGACGTATACAACACACTTTCCCGGCTTGAGGTAGGTTTTGATGGATTTTTCTTGTGATTCGGAGCGAAATGCCCGTACTTGTTGCATTGAAAGCATCTAACACGCTTCTGTCTACCGGTGTCGCCTTTCTGCTGCGAGTTTTTGCCGTAGAATACCACGGAACCACTGTTGGCTGTGCTCTTTACGTCCTGGAGCAGCTGAGTTTTTATGGCATCTGGTGTAATTTGTATCCCTGAGCTTTCGATGCCCATAATCATCGGCTGATACTGTTCTGGAAGACCAGTAAGTAGTAAGGTACCTATCCACTCCTCGCTTATCTCTAGGCCAATTGCCCTCATTTTGTGCGCTGTCGTAATTATTTTATTGACGTATTCGTCGACTGACTCACTGACAGTCGACGCCTGCATTATGCCTTTGACGTACGCGCTGTTATTTTGTTTTCTCTTTTACAATGCATTCTACTTGCTTCAAGTGTCTTAATCTTTTAAAAGACTCCGATATCTTGTCATGTGATGTTTGTGCTCTCAGTATACATACAAACTGTTCTACTATCCCTAAATTGGACATCAAAATCATTGACGCTAATGCTAATATTTTCTTTAAATGTGATAACTGCATAAATAGTACCTCCGTCAACTTGGCAGAGCACATATGTCAAAAATTTGAATAGCCCTGAATTATGTGCTAATTTTGTGTGAAGTTTATGATTTTTGTGCTCCAACGGTTTCGGAGAACATCGACATTGAAAAGTGCTCTGTCAAGTTAACGTCAAGCCAGCAGAGCACATGGTTAAATCGGCCGAAAAATAAAAAAATATATATTCCATATTGAAGCCTGATTTATGTGCTTTTTTTGTGTTAAGTTTCCAGCTTTGTAGCTCAAGCCGTTCAGCTATAAATTGCATTAGAAATCTCTATTCTAATAAGTTCATAGAAAACTTTTAACGCAAATTATAAAAACGGATGAAAATCGAAAAAATAAAAAGCACATTCATATGTCTGATTTATGTGCTTTTGATTTGCTAAGTCATTGATTTTTGTGCTATCCTAATTTAGCCTCTAATCTATGTTTTAGGTTTGGCTCTGTGAGTAAAAGACCTTTTACAGTTCTGCTAAAAATTTCAGCCGCAAGAAGGGAAAATCACAATGCAGAGCGGCGACATTGTGGTGCGATAACAAAAACAGCACCTAAAAATACATGTCGTCATTTTAAGGCAAATACAATCCATATTACCAGGCCCAAAGCAATTATAGTAGGTATGGGTAGAATAATCCTTGCTAAATAAATACATTTCCATTGCGCACTGGTAGGTAGGCTGTTTAGTATGCGTGAATCACCACATATGAACCCAGCCAAATGTTGTTATGGCTGGCTGGGTGGGTAGCCATGCATGGCGGAAAAGGAAACAAATTGTGTGAGTCTGTGAGGGTGAGGATGTTCATTGAAAAATTAGTTGCTGTAGGCTGTAAATATTATGTTCGCCTGGTGTAATAATATTCATCGCATCTGAATGAGGATCGACATTTTAGCGCCTTAAAAAATCTTGTACACAAATTGAAAAAAATCGCGGCTTTGGACCGAATGCTTATCTCATTAATTGCGGGTGGAAGGGGTGGGAAAGGAAAGGAATCCACAAAAAAATGACCGTGACAAATTTGTGGTGGATGTACGCATGTGTTCGAATCAGAAACCGAAGGAGGTTCTTGGAAACAAAAAGTAGGTGCACTGGCGGCAACTGAAATTTTAGCACTTTTAATTCTTAACAAGAATGCCAGTGCCATGTTAAGTTTTTTTAAACGAAATATTGCAATAAATAATATGCTCCTAGAATTGAAACACATTCCCCCATGGTGTGTATATTGTGTTCTTTTTGCAGGAATAATAAAAATGGATGTGTATTATCGTTTCAATGTTGTGGCTGACGATCGTAGGTACCAGGCAAACAGCTTAAGGACACACATATAGAATTAGCTAGGGAAGCAACGTCTCGGGGTAGATATTTGTGGGTGTGAGTACGAGATTTCGTCCAATCCTTTGAAAGGAGAGAAAATGAGACGGGGCATTTAGCGAAGTAATAAGCAATACGAATCCTAGTTGTAGTTATAAGAAATAATGATAGGTCAGTGGCTACAAAATGGTGTCTGCATGTATAGTTGGTATATGTATCTCGTATGTTCCTCTGATCGTTGCTGCTATTCGTTAAGCACAAACTTCGAAGATGTCAAATGGGTGGAGTATAGGCAATATAATATTATTTGCATTGGCCGCAAAATGGGGACCGAAGTACCTACATACATTTTTGTTGTTTAGACTAATTGGTAGATAGGTAGGTGTCTATTGAATTTGAAGTGCAGGCATCCCTCCCGATTTTCTACTGACGAAGATCCGCTAGACTTAAATATAGGCCAGGTATTTAGAAAATCCGATGCACTTTTTTGCAATAGATACTAGGCACTCATTAGGATTGGTATTTTTATAGGCCCACATATTATGTGCAATCCTCAAAAATATAAACTCGCAGAAGAGAAAATTGAATTGAATTTTTATTTTCCCACTTTGCATTATAAAAGCGCTTTTGAATTTTAAATCAAACGAAATATAAAGGGTATTTTTTTTAGAGGTATAGAACTTCGAATTGAAATAAAACACAAAAAAATCGTTTTAATGTCCATCAATTTGGCTTTATTGGAAGGATAATTTTATGCCATTAATGTTTAAATATGGATTCGGGCAAGTGGCCGTCGCGGCTGCTTCGAATAAAGCCAAGTCTAGAGGTCCAATTTTCAACCACTTTTTCGAGCATTTGAGGCTGTATGTCTGCAATAACGCCACGAATGTTGGCTTCCAAGTCCCCTAACGCTTCTGGTTTGTTGGCGTTGGCGAGCGACTTCACATATCCCCAAAGAAAATCCGATGGTGTCAAATCACACGATCTTGGTGGCAAATTGACAGGTCCATTCCGCGAAATTATGCGCTCATCGAAGGTTTCCTTCAATAAATCGATTGTGACGTGCGCTGTGTGGCATGTAGCGCCGTCTTGTTGGAAACACATCTCATCCACATTCATGCCATCCAATTCGCTAACAAAATAGTCGGCTATCATGGCTCTATACCGATCTCCATTAACGGTAACTGACTCTCCAGCATCATTTCGGAGCATTCCAAATGCGGCAATTTTGCTTGTTGACGTAGCCATTCAACCAAAAATGGGCCTCATCACTGAGCGATGAAAATCAGCATCGATATCAATCTCATTTTCGGTCCATACACCAAAATCACGACGCATTGCATGGTCTCGCGGCTTTAATTCACAAGCTGAATCTTGTAAGGTCGTAAGCTAAGATCTTTGCGCAAAATCTTCCATAAAGTTGATGGACAAAGCTCCAATTGCTGTGCACCGTGGCGAATCGATTCATCCGGGTCCTCTTCAACACTTTGCTCTACAGCGGCAATTGTTTCTTCGGTGCGCACTGTTCGACGTCTCTGCGGATGCGTATTGTCACATAGAGTAAACGTAGTGCGAAAACGATCCATGGTTAACCGAATTAATTGCTCTGGTGGACGATTATGTCGACCATAAAATGAACGGAGGTTGCGGTAAACTTCGCGAACTGAACCATTATTTTCGAAATTAATTGCACGATTTGTAGGCGTTGTTCATTTGTCAACTTGTTCATGATGAAATGGCATACCAAACTAAAAATGAATCACTTAACAGCTGACAAAATGGCCGGCAGTTAAAATAATGTTAATGGCCAACTTAAAGTTCTATACCTCTAAAAAAAAACACCCTGTATTAATACGTGAACATCCAAAGTTTCCGTACACTTTTTATACCCTCCACAGGAAGGTATATTCACTTTGTCATTACATTTGTAACGCCAAGAAGGAGTCACCGGAGACCTGATAAAGTGTATATATTCTGAATCAGGATCACAGTCCGAATCGATTTAGCCATGTCTGTCTGTCTGTCTGTTGAAAGCACGATAGCGCCCAAAGGAATTGACATAGGCGAATGAAAGTTTATATTTTTATTGTCGTTAGGTTGGTATTAAAAATGGGCTATGTCGGTCAAGTAGTTCTGGTACCTCCCATACAAAACCAATATTAGAAAACACATGCTGAAAGCACGATAGCGTCGAAAAGAATCTACCTAGGCAAATGAAATTTTGTGAGACGACTTATTTTCATTGTCGTCAAGTTGGTACTACGTACGTACTACCTCACATGCCTCAAACTTTGCATGACTTATATGCAGTGGAGGGTATCAAAGCATCGGCCAGGCCGATGATAACCATTTAACTTGTTTATTACTTATATTATGAAATGAGGAGAATGCAACTTATGTTATTTGAAAGGTAGGTACTGTGCCATATAGATGTGCACAAACAAAAAATCGTGTGTATGTCGCCATTAAGGCTGGTAAAATTATGTTATGTATTCCCCATAGGTATAAAACAGATAATTGAAAGGATTTTGGTGACATTCAATTTGTCGGCAAGAGGGGTCTCAGTATGATTTGTCTATGGTGTATACATTAGAAATGTAAGGTTTCATCGTTTGTGGTGCCACAGTTTGAACCAGTTGCACACATTTTATTTGCAGTTTAAAATGTCAGATGTTTTCAATAGCAAGAATCTATGGGCAATATAATTGTAATTGATCGAATGTATATTCTCTCCCCATTCTAATGGTACCAAAAGTATTATTTCGGTCGCCTAGATCACAATTGAAGCTAAATATTAGGTTTGAAAATACCTATATCTCGAACGAAAACCGATTTAGGCGGCCTGATATTTCTGAAACTAAGAAACGATACAGAAGATGCAATCTAGTTTTTGCTCATGTATAATATAGGTATAAAATGCATGACACCAAATAGAAACTATAAGGACATCAATGTTATATTTTTGCACTCTAGGTAACCCCATCAGTGAATGTGAATGTAATAATGACAACTTTTTTATGCGGGCTGTCATTGTGTAGGTACGTTTTTTGAATAATAACGGGATCCTTGCGCAGATCCTATGAGGTATTACCCGACACCTGACCAAGTAAACAAAATGTAGGGCATATGCTTCTATTGTCGTGACCGTTTCGGAGTAAATGTATTTAACTCATTGCTCTGAAAGTGTTCGATTAGCCATGACTCCATTTCCATTCGTGGGAAATCAGAATGATTATTTTTAGTGGATCAGTTTGGTTTCGTACCTATGTATGTAGGTAGGTATATTAATATAAATTAATAATTAATAAATTAATGTTTGTTCCAGGAGGTAGGTAGGTATCTAACGATCAATTCTCATTTTGTAGCCACAATCAGCAAGGTTGATTCTCAATATCCAGCAATTATGAACACATTTTACTTGCAGTTTAAGGTATGAGATAGGTATTTTCAATAGCAAGAACCTATGGGCAATATAATTCCAATTGATCGAATTCTCCATTCAATTTATGCCAAATAGTAGGTATGCATGAATATACCTAGCTATCTCGATTTAGGCGGCCTGATATTTCTAAAACTAATGCAATCAAATTAATAATACGTCTGTTTTGGCACAATTGAGCAATAACTTTATGTCATGGAATGGACAATTTACCATTATACCCTACCATGAGTTAATAGAACGGAAGTGCTTAGTTTCGTTTCGCGTAATATATTTCCCATACTCCACCCATTTGACGTCTTCGAATTTTGTGCTCAACGAATAGCAGCAACGATCAGAGGAAAAGGAAGGAGCTACATATACCAACTATACATGCAGACACCATTTTGTTGCCACTGACCTATCATTATTTCTTATAACTACAACTAGGATTCATATTGCTTATTACTTCGCTAAATGCCCCGTCTCATTTTCTCTCCTTTCAAAGGATTGGACGAAATCTCGTACTCACATTCCCAAATACCTACCCCGAGACGTTGCTTCCCTAGCTAATTCTATATGTGTGTCCTTAAGCTGTTTGCCTGGTACCTACGATCGTCAGCCACAACATTGAAACGATAATACACATCCATTTTCATTTTTCCTGCAAAAAGAATACAATATACACACCATGGGGGAATGTGTTTCAATTCTAGGAGCATATTATTTATTGCAATATTTCGTTTAAAAAAACTTAACATGGCACTGGCATTCTTGTTAAGAATTAAAAGTGCTAAAATTTCAGTTGCCGCCAGTGCACCTACTTTTTGTTTCCAAGAACCTCCTTCGGTTTCTGATTCGAACACATGCGTACATCCACCACAAATTTGTCACGGTCATTTTTTTGTGGATTCCTTTCCTTTCCCACCCCTTCTACCCGCAATTAATGAGATAAGCATTCGGTCCAAAGCCGCGATTTTTTTCAATTTGTGTAGAAGATTTTTTAAGGCGCTAAAATGTCGATCCTCATTCAGATGCGATGAATATTATTACACCAGGCGAACATAATATTTACAGCCTACAGCAACTAATTTTTCAATGAATATCCTCACCCTCACAGACTCACACAATTTGTTTCCTTTTCCGCCATGCATGGCTACCCACCCAGCCAGCCATAACAACATTTGGCTGGGTTCATATGTGGTGATTCACGCATACTAAACAGCCTACCTACCAGTGCGCAATGGAAATGTATTTAAATATTTAGCAAGGATTATTCTACCCATACCTACTATAATTGCTTTGGGCCTGGTAATATGGATTGTATTTGCCTTAAAATGACGACATGTATTTTTAGGTGCTGTTTTTGTTATGGCGCCACAATGTCGCCGCTCTGCATTGTGATTTTCCTTTCTTGCGGCTGAAATTTTTAGCAGAACTGTAAAAGGTCTTTTACTTACAGAGCCAAACCTAAAACATGGATTAGAGGCTAAATTAGGATAGCACAAAAATCGATGACTTAGCAAATCAAAAGCACATAAATCAGATATATGAATGTAATTCAGGGCTATTCAAAATCGATTTTTGACATATGTGCTCTGCCGAGGTATAAATAGTCCCATCTTGGTTTGCATTAAGAAAATTACTGACCTATCCTAATTCTTGCAAAATAATATCAGTGATATTAATAAGATCTGTTTATCTGCTGAATCGATAAAACCTAAACAAAAAACTATGGCTTCTAATGTGATGACCTTGAATAGAAGCCGCGACATTCGTGATACTACTCGTGTTCAAAGAAAATCAAAGTTTATTGAACCCACAAAAAAAAAATGTTTTGTCAACTGAAAGTCGCGCCGCTATTTCTTCATCTCTTCTGATCCGCTCTTCTTCTAAAGCCAGCAAGAGCAATTCATCGAATTCTCACTCTGGCTCAATCACCGCTACTGATCAACTAAAAATAAATAGAGAAGAAAAACTCAAATTATCTTCTTCTCTTAATCCTAATCTCACTGTTGATGCTCTTAATGCACATGTGTCAACACCCACTATTTTGCCGCCGGCAAACAATTTAATTGTCAACGATGCGCTCACTTCATCTGCATCTCCGTCTATTGCTATTGCTGCTGAAAACGATGCAAACATTGATTCGGTTGCTCTAATTAATAATATTGAATTTTGTGGAACTGAAGAAATAAATGTACGGTATAATATGGGTGATGCTGCTGCTACTGCTGATGCTATTGCTGTTGAACAAGTGGATGTAATTTACATAGAGGACGCTTCTGCTGATGTTGCTACTATCGTTAGGAAATCACATTTTTGTTCGGTAACGCGAACGCTGTTCTGGCCGTTGGCGCTGACGTCGATTCAATTCACTCTTTCGCCGCTGATAGTGATAATGGTGCATCCGCTGCTATCGCTGTATCAAATAAAAACCAGGATAGATTGGTTAAAAACAAACACAATGAAGTCGTGTATGGATCAAGTTTGGAGAATAGTAGTTTGCATGTAGTTCGCAAGCTAAAATAGTTCCATATCTCTAGTTTTCACCCTTATACAACATGCCATTATTTCGCACATTTCGTCGAAGCTGAATGTTGATTCTAAATGTATTTCATGTTTCAAGTTGATTAAGCTAGATGGAAGTCAACACGCACCTAGATTTGTTAATTTTAAAATCGGTGTTCCATTTCAATGTGCTAAAATAGTATACAATGCGAACTCCTGGCCCAATGGAGTTAAGATTCGGCCTTTTATTCAAAATCCAACCGTTTGAAAAAACTGAACTCTGCTAATGCTAATAACGATAGACCTCAGCTGCAACACTTAAATATCTTCTATCACAATGCTAGTGGATGCAGAACAAAAACTTCTGATTTGTTTATGGGATCCTGTCACAAAGACTATCACATCATTGCAATTACGGAGACATGGCTGTATGGGAAAATAGCATCATCCGAATTATTTGATGATTCAATTTATGATATTTTTCGAAATGATCGCTGCAAATCTGCTGAGGAGCGTGGTGGTGGTGTCCTAGCTGCTGTTCAGTTGTAGCTTTCCGGCAAGCCAATTCAATTGCCAAACTTAAATGCTGACCAAACTTGCTTCTCTATTGATTTTGGTGTTACGAAGACAATTTTTATTGTGACATATATTCCATCAGGTAGCAAATTAGATGTATATGAAAATTGTATCGAAAACTTTGAATTCTTAAGTCACTTTTCTTCTGAAACTACCATTCTTTGTGCTCCCTTCCCTTACAATGTTAAAAAAGATTTTTATGTTTTCACTTAACTTAAATCAAGTTTGTTCAATTGGTAATTCTTTAAATAGATTATTAGATCTTGTTTTTATAAGCGCCAATGAAATTAAAGTTAATGTTTGTGATGCAAATTTTCCTCTTCTAAATAACTCGGTAAATCATACAGAAATATCGATTGAAATTGATTTGTATTCATATACTAAAAAAGAACCACCAGTATTGGCTTCTTTTAATTTTCTTAAATGTAATTTTGTCGCTTTAAATGAGTATCTCCAGTCTTTCAATTGGGATATGGAACTACATATCTCCGATATGTACAAATATTTTTCTTTGTTTGTTCCTTGCTTAGCAAGAAAATCGAATTCTCATCCTCCTTGGTACAATAAACGTCTCTTGACTTGAGTAACACTCACAATAAAGAATTTTTTGCTAAATCTAGGAAAGATTTTACAATTTTGAGTAGTTTTTTGTATAATAATTACATTATGAATATGGAAAAGAAGCTCAAAGTTGGTTGTAAGTCGTTCTGGTCTTTTATTAACCATAAAAGACGCACCAACGGATTACCAAGGCAAATGTTTTATACAAATTATACATCTAATGATACTAAACAGTCTGCAGATTTATTTGCAACATTTTTTGAAACTGTGTCTGCACCATCTGCATCTCCAAATTTACCAGATTCAAATAGACTACCATACATTGATTTTGGCTCATTGTTTCTTAAAATTGAAGATATTAAATCTGCTATTTGCAACGGTATTATGACGGTATTCCAGCCATTATTTTAAAATTCTGCTGTAAATCCATATGTACACCGTTGCTTAAAATATTTAACCGATCACTGGAATCAGGATTATTCCTAGATGATTGGAAGGTTTCCTTTTTTTTTTTGGTTCCAATATTTAAGTCTGGCTCTAAAAACGATGTCACAAACTACAGAGGTATTTGTAAACTTTCTGCAATTGCAAAGCTTTTTGTGTGCATTGTTAAGAATAAAATAGAGTTTTTTATCAAAGAGCACATATCAGAGTTGCAACATGGGTTTGTTCCTGGTCGCTCCGCAACAACTAATTTGGTGCACTTTACGTCTTTTGTTGCTAATGCAGTTCAAAATGGGTTTCAAGTCGATGCTGTTTACACCGACTTTAGCAAGGCCTTGGACTCTGTTAATCATAGATTGCTTACTAAAAAGCTTGAGATATTCGGATTTCACTCTGCTATGTTAAAATGGTTTTCATCATATTTAACCGGTAGGTTTCAGCGAGTATGCTTAGAAAATCATTACTCAAGATCTATCTCTTGTACTTCCGGAGTCCCACAAGGTAGTCGTCTTGGACCGCTCCTCTTTATTATTTTTATTGAGGATATTATCCAACACCTTGATGGATATTATCCATTACCTTATGTATGCGGACGATCTTAAAATCTTCCTAAAAGTTAAAAGCCTCGATGACTGCTTTAAGATTCAATCTGATCTTAAAAATTTATCCACTTGGTGTGTTAATAATTGTTTAATGTTAAATGTTAGTAAATGCTCTTTTGTATATCGTTTGTTGTGAGCCAGGGTCGAGCCACAGGGGCAGCTTCGGCACAGGTGAGGAGGGCGCGGCATGCTCGTGGTCGCTCGGCTAAAGCTCGTCGGACGGGGTAGTTCTTGCCCCCTCACCGTATGCCACCTGCTCAACAAACGTTTTATTCTATGCCATATTAAATCATACAAAAAGGAAGAGGGAAGAAAGCTACGTTATGCAGACCTCGGACGGACAAAAGGACCCTTACAAGAAAGAAGGACAGGAAAAGAATTAAAGCGGAAAAGAAAAATAAACTCAAGGACCTGTGCCACTACCCTTGAGGGAGCCCGGGAAAGAAATCGCAAAATTAAACCTAACTATTACCTAAACTAAATCTATTCTAAACTATAAGTTAAACTAGGCCCTAATCTATGCCTACAATATCCTAAACCTACGCTCCACTAAAGCTAACTCGCAGTTTTCGCCTTCCCAGCATCCCTCCTAGATAGTAGTTCGCCATGAATCTGGGACCTGTCAGAGGCCAGGGTTGGCCAGCCCACCCCATGTCCATAAGGACACTTCCATGGCTATCTTCTTGGCCTATAGAAGGACGGCCTTCCCATGACATCCACACACCGGTAGCGAAGCGAAATTAAACGCACATATTGGGTTTTCAAAATATATTAACATCCGATAAAAAGTTCCACCTTGATTTAAATTTACTATACCCTACAAAATATATATAAAAAAAACAAAAGGAAATATATCAAAAGGAAGGAAAACTTCAAATAAAAAAACAAAAGAAAATATGCACGGTTCTGATCTTAATAATATACTTAAAATACTAAATAATTCATTTAAATTCAATAAATAGGTTAAGATTACTCACGGTTCTTGTTCCCCGATGTTCTGCCGGCAGCATAAAAAGAAGGCGCTAGTATCTGCTTCCAAAGTATCTCCACGCACAACACAAAACTTAATACTAAAACCAGAACTTTACCCTAACCTTACGTTAAAAGTAGTCAATACAAAATTTAAAATATTAAAATCCAAATCTAAAACTAATTAATTTAAAAAGCAATATTTCTTCTGGCACTATAAACACTATCTCACAATCTCTCTTCCCTTGCCCCTTGGAGCACCTCCTTGGCTGAGCCCGTTTGGGTTGCGCAGAGTTTCGCTATTCCGGTCTGCTCTATGAATGGAGATGCTGTCTTTTCGTCGCTTTTGCTTTGTTGCTGCTGCTGGGTTGTTGAGGTATCCGTATAGGTACGCTGACCATCCGTCCTTTATTCAAAAGGACAGTCCTTTCTTCGTTACCCCTGTCCTATAATTTTTTTCTTTTTAATAAATGACGGGTTTTGTCCTCTATTTTTGAACCTGTCCCTTAAAACAGTGGAAATTGTTTGCATTTAGGCCAATTCAAAATATTATGTATATATCACTGTAAATTAGTGAAAATGTGGACTGTTACAAGTCGTTGGGTTACGGTCAAACTAGGTGGTTGACTTTTATGCCCTAACTAGAATCAATAATAAAAATGTTTCGCCCACTTTAGGCATAGTTTTTGGTACAAACTAAATGTCCAACAGTCACGCCACAATGTTTCACGTTGCTGTTACACATATTATATTGAGCCGAAATTTTTAATGGTAATCAAGGAACTCCTTTGGTGTAGTTTTTAAAAAGCTTTTAAAAATAATTCCGACCTACCTTTCACACTCCTAAGTGAATTTATCCAATGAAGAAAAACTGTTTATTTTTCTTTTTTGGTTATCTTAATGCTTTTTTTTATATTTATATTTTACATGATGAACAAAAAAAAGGTTGATAGCACAATAATAATTAGGCCTGTTCTTTTTGAGCTTTGATCTCAGCAAAGCATAGTAAAGTACGATTTTTAGCACGCAATTACAACAACTACGCTCTACTTGACACTTCGAGACTCACAGTAGTTGTTGTTATCGCGTGATGAAAATCTTACTGTACTATGCTTTGCTGAGATCGAAGCTAAAAAAAACAGGCCTAATAATTATTCAGCTACCAACTTTACTATGCTTTGCTGAAATCGAAGCTAAAAAAACACGCCTATTGTCCTTTATTTTCTTTCGACAAATATGGTCACCGTACGTATAGGTCTGACGTAATATCTGATGCGTCTGGCCGGCCTCACACGGGATTGTGTCAGCGATTTCCACACACCTTTGACAGGAAGTGCCTTTTGATTGGGAGCACCGGTTTCCTTTGCTTCTGAGATGGGGAATCGCTTTTTGGGTCTAGCTTTGACCTGGCGGTATAAAGACGGCCCGCTCTAATCCCAAAGGCAGACTGTGCTGAGTACCGGCTCAAACTTCTTAACCAGACGGAGTTGTCTTCGGGTCAGTGCAGCGGTCAGAGTACCTTGAATTCACAGGCGAAAGAATGGCGATTCGATTTCTCACTCTCTACATAAACGGGGTGAAATGGTTAGCACCAACAAGCCACTCAGTAACTACGATGACCTACCTCTAAAGTGCATTTAATGCGCTTAGGGATCTTTAGATTCGACCCTCTTTACTCTTTCTCTGTCCACCCCTACAATTTTCTGAACGTACCCTGTGATTTAATTAAAAAATATGTTAACAAGACTGCCTATGAAATGCTTGAACGATTATCTCACCTTAACCGAATTGTCACAAAATTTAAAAAAAAAAATCTGCTGTCTTAGCACGCTACTGTATTAAAACAGAAAATTTCTTTGATACTTGACTATTGTCTAGCTAATCAGGCAAGAAAATGATTGAGGGCCGGTCAGTTATTCGGTCGTTGCTCTTTTCGGTTTTTCTTTTTGTCATAATTTGTCTAAATCAATGTATTAGTGTGAAACATTTATATTCGCTTATTATTGCACCCTCTTCCCCTCCTGTAACTTGTCAGTTTCTGTTCTTATTTGACGAACTCTCAATTTTCTATTTCCCATCTTTAATCACTTTCTCCTTACCAACTCTCACTACCATTATCCTATTGTCTTAGGGGGAGGAGCTGAATTTATAACTCTCCAAACTCTTCTTTAAGGCATCGATTAATCGATACCGGACAATAAAATACGTAATGGTAATAAATAATGACATAAACTAGCCTACTTACTTCCTAAAACATAAATATTGCACCTAAAAATATCACATTACAAGTTAGACCTCAATACACAATAAAATTAACTCTTATACCGAATACTAATAGTAAAAGTAATTTTGATAACGAGTTATCGAAAATTCATATCAATGCGAAATGCATCAACACCTCGTCGGTAAGGCAGTCAGTGCAAGCAATCAACTGATCTTTGCTGAAAATAAAAAAAAACAAGAACAAAAAAAAAACACGCATGCCAAACGCAATGTCAGACTGCAAACAAAACAAATGAAATGGAGTAATGGACGTGCATGGGGACAATACAATTAACTTTGGTAAGTTTAACTGGCTTTAGATAGGTATTAATCTTCCCAAATTTGTTCGTTTTGTTTCAGGCACTTCTTTTCAAGTTAATCGGAGTTTGGCCGTGGCTGCACTCTATTGCAATTCTAAGGGGCAGTCTCCCGGTGTCTTGTGTACATCTTTTAATATACTTTTTCTTTTCATTACAGCCATGCCCCAGTAACAGGCTCGACGTCGTTTGCCGAGCGGCCGTAAGGCTAACGACCTCGTAAGAAGAGGGGTCATTCGAGGATTAATTATGTTCCTACAGACAGGATATTCAGCCTAATTCTTAATAAGCTCGACCCTGTTGAAACTAAAGCTACGCTGACTGGACTAGTACGTGTGGCAAGGGCCTGCGCCCTGGGATATCCAATACTCCATTAGCCGGGCGATGTATTTCTTTATAGCACTTAACGCTTATATCACAGATAAAGCTGAGTATAGATAATAAAATATACTTATAACTAAATAAGTAAAATCTGGACTACACGATGGATAAATAAATCAACACATAGGCAAATAAACTCTATAATAAATAAATAAACTATAATATGAATAAATAAATAAATAAACTATGTTGTAAATAAATAAATAAACTATAATAAATAAATAATTAACATAAAGGGACATCACTTAGGGTAAATATCACAGCTAATAAAGCAACGGCAAGCGAGAGTGCGTCAGAAAGGTACACTAATTATGCATGGAGATCCTTGGCGTGGTAAATGCCTATCTTTTCTCCATTGAGGTTTCCAATCTCGTAGAGTGCGCTGCCTAAGGACTTGAGTACTATGCACTTGATGAATTTAGGACCTAATTTCGCATTGTTTTTGTCGATTAGGCTACTCTGCTTAAAGTTTCTTTTGTAGATTATCTGTCCTTCCTGGTATTTCACACTTCTGCTTCGTGTATTGTACACTTTTGCTGCCTTTTAGTGAGCAAGCCCTAGGTTGTTGAATATTTTGGTTCTAATCAGCTCTAGTTTGTCTTTGTTATTGGTTATCACAGTGTTTATGTCTTTGATCTTGTCTAATTTTCTAAGTGTTTCGTAGGCACTTGCGTGCTGAACCATATGGGTACCGAACACCGCGTAGTAGGGTTCAAACATGGTCGCATCTTGCACCACGCTCCTCAGGGAAAATGCCGCGTCACTGACGTGTTGGTCCCAGTTTCTCTGGTCGTCCTTAAGGTATGACCTTATTTTGGCCAATACGGAGCGGTTAACCCTCTCTGACGCAATAGCCTGAGGAGAGTAGAACGCGGTGCGCACATGCCTGACCCGTACTTTGTTAAGAAGCCGGCAAACAGTTCCGAAACAAACTGCTTGCCATTGTCTGAATGGACATACTCTGGGACACCGAAGACATGAAACACTGACTCCTCTAAATACTTTACTACCTCTGCCGCCGTTGCTTTCCTAATCGGTTTTCAAAATACAAATTTATTGAAGTGGTCTAGGACTATAAAAATGTGCGTGTGTCCGTTCTTTGTGCGTGTGTAAGGTCCTAGAAAGTCTATATATAGTCTCTGGAAGGGTCGCTCCGTAATTGTCTGTTGTCCCATCGGCGGTCGAGATATCACATTGAGGGGTTTATTGCACTTACAAATATCACATTATTTGATCCAGTTTTGGACTTCAGTGGCCATACCTGGCCAAAAGTAGAACTCCCTTAACTTGGCTAGCGTTTTATGTATTGTGGCGAACTTCTATCGTTTTTATCTTCCTTTCACAAAAAAAAAATCTGAAATGAGGTATGTAAATTTAGAGATCTACACATGAGAGAATTTACCACCCTGTACGAAAATGCTACATATGGAATTCTATATGAAGTCGCGAAAAAGTAGAGCTGTAAGCCGTCAAGGCTGGCGGAAGTACCATTTTTTTTTGCTAAGCTTAGCGACCTAGTTCGACAAAAAAAAAGCAATTCGTTCTTTCGCATTTCGGACGTTAAAGAAAGTTGTGGCTTCTATCCAAAGATCAGCGAGTGGTGTGGTCTTCTTCTTGGGAAAGCGAAAAAAAGAAAAAAATAAGAAGACGGCAAATTTAATATTGTCATATATATACTGAATATTGGACACGTTAAAAGGCTACATAAACCAGCAACGAAAATACATATTTTCTATTAATCTCCACCAAAGTAAGTACCTGTTTCTTGTGTGTGAGTTCACGAATTAATTTAACGCTTTTTGAATAGAACTTGGTTTCTAACGTCACCTACCGATCGTCAGTGTGAGTTGAGACGAGTATATTACCTACGAGACAAATCTCTGGACAGCAGAAGCGGGCTGAAGAGACACATAAGTGCACACCGTACCAAATCCAGCTGGCATCGAGAAGAAAACAAATCTTAAACCCCCTCCTTCATCTCCTCTCCTCCTGCAAAACTCGGAGCTACTTACCGTGCTGTGTATGTCTTACGGATCCCGAAAGCCAGACTTATCCCACACTTCACACTGCGATCGTGCGTTTATCGACCCAACAACAAAATCTCTCGACCTGTGTTGAGAACACAAGCCACCGTTTTGGCGTGGTGAAAAGAAAAGTGCATTTTTTTCTACCATCAGTCATCAGAAGACAGCGATCTAGACCTCAAGCAATATCAGTCGTCATAAGGTTGTGGCCGCACTAACGACCCATACCACAACCGACCCAACGCCACCATCACGCAAAAGATTCCATCAGCCACGTCCAAATTCAGCTGATTGTTCCACCCGATCAAGAATTTCGCTCGCCGCACTACGTCTATTAGTGGATTGTCACTCAGCAGCAATCCACCCCCATCCGCTGCATTAGCCGTATGGTATCACCAAGTGCAATATATTGCATTTCGTGAAAACAGCCACTGATCAAGCAGCTAGTCTGTAATAGGCCTAAGGGTGGAATGTAGAGGGCGCTGGGAGCGAATGTGCGATAGGAAGCAAGGATGTGGATGGGACTTAAGGATGGGATCGGAACAGAAAGGGAATGAGTGTCGATAGCGGAGAGCGCGGCATGCTGGCGAAGCACGGCTAAGCTCGCCGAATGGGGTGGTTCTTGTCGCCGCTACACGACGAAGCCTACGACAAAACATAAAACATGCCAAAAATTAATTCTAAACAACGGACGGACTGGTCTTACCACACTGAGGGCGCTGCGGTGTTAATCAGCGGTGGCCTTCTCCCTCCCCACCATGGAAATCCGGCGGCCATTTTGGATTTCCCCATTGACGATTACATCAGCTCCACCAGATCAAGTCATTGACCGAAAGCGACGACACACCTTTCCACACCCCCGATAATTTTAATTTAATTACCCATCAAGCGTCGGTGCGCTTGAATAAAACCGATGGCTTTCATTTTGGGCGTGGATAAGCACATTTATTCATTTTAATTTTTTTTCTTACTCATATAAATTTACTATTCAAAAAAAAACAACAAAAAAAAAGGAACGGCTGAAGAGACAAAAAGTTAAAAGCGAGGTAAAATTTACACAATAAAAGTGATTTACAAAAACAAAGAAGAAAAATCAAAAATCTCTTTAATCCGATTCCCGCAGGTCAAGGTCAAAAAAAAACTACCTAATTCCCTACTAATCTACTACCCAGAGTGAGCTCAGTTTGGGAGGGGTGGGGAGAATAATCACAAAAAAAAAAAATATATATATATATACGAAGACAAAACGGACCACGGAAATCAAATTGCTTGCCGAAACTTAAAATTAACTCGAAATTACTTATATAAAACAACGAAAGTCACAAAATACACACAAAAACGATGAAATTTTGACGGGATGCTCCTATCCAGGTATTATACATATATAACTTTGAATTGTTAATTTCCGTTCGTGACGTTAACTTTGTTCATTTAGGAACTGTTGGATTGCTGTTTGCGTTGGTGGGTACAAAAAGGGGGGTGGAGTGGATAAAATTTCGGATTCCACTACTATTCCCCGCAAATAACCACTCTTCAGAAACCAAAAAAATTTAAAACGATCAAACCTGGTGACGTCATAGGGGTTGCGTTTTTGGAAGGTGAATATACGGCTGGCGACTTGATGAAAGTATTTTCTGGCGATCCCAGGCGCTTCTGACGGTCTTCAAAATGACTTTCGCAACAAGGAACAGTTCCGATGCAGTACAGGTCATCCAACACTCTTTTTATATGGCGGTCATGACTTTCTTAGTGTAGAACGTCTGAGTAAAGTCCATGACCGCCACTTGACCTCTATATTGAACGAACGAGATCACAATAAACAGTATAACTTTTCAAAAAAAAAAAAAAAAAAGGTACATGCCTATCTAAGACTTATTATTAATTACTTTATTTAAATCAAAAATTATGTTGCCAAGGAAATTGGCACTATGGCCGTTTATAAGCACTTCTTAACTTAGCTTAGTTCGGAATACGAATGGTTCCAGCTAGGAAACAGCTCTTCGGCTTCTACAGCCAACAATGCCCCATACATCATGTAGCAACAAATACTTGGCCAACCTTCCGTTTCTGGAGTAGCCGCTAGAAATCATGCTACCTTCTTCATCCCATCTCCACGTCCTGCTCTTCGAATTTTCAAACCCACTCAATCAACATTGCCTCTGAATTCTGTCAACATGCCTCTAAAGGTTCAAGCTACAATGTATCCCTGAACTCTACCGGTTCAACGTACTCATTTTGACACTTCAGTCTGTCAACAAAAGAAACAAAAAAAAAACAACACGCATGGATTTGGAGGGGTAAGTAATATTTATTTATCCTCTTTATTATATTTTTCTTTATTATTTCAGGTAACTATTCGTGGTGGACGATGGACAAATTCATGGACTACAGGATTAAAGACCACAAAATGTGAAAGGTACTACCGTGAAATTAATTTGTTATGTGATGCCTATTGTAATAAGCCTAAAGGTGGAAGATTTGAGGTGTTGGGATTTTTTTTTTGAAAGATGACAGGAAGCAGGAATGTGGATAGGACCTTAGGATGGGATGTGAGAAAGAGAGGGTAAGAATGCAAAGAGCGAGGAGCATGGCATGCTTGCATAGCGCGACTTAGCTCGCCGGACGGGGAGGTCCTTGTCCTCGCTACTCTACGACCTAATACAAAACATATAACATGCCAAAAAGAAGACAAAGAGGTACTTACGTTGGCTTTAGTACCGGAATCGGACGGACGTCCACCACCTGGATAGGCGCTGCGGATGTTTTGCAGCGAGTCCATTTCCCACCCCACCTGGAAGTTCGGTGGCCATTTTGAACTACCCCAAAATTTGGATCCGCCTCAACACCAGATCATCGTCGCCCTGGACTGGAATCCACCTTTCGCACCCCTGAAATACCGACTTAGTATAGCATGACGATCTTAACGATCACCATAACAAATGAAAAACATTCAAAACACCAATATTTCATTATATGGCGTGAATTCACACAAAATGTTTATTCAACTCATGATTTATCAACAATAAAAAAATTATTTAAGTAATAACAACGACTATGATGGAAATAAAAAAAAACTGTAACAAAAAAAAATTTTAACAAGAAAAAAATTAAATTAGGTTAAATCTCACCGCCCTCGACTGTAATTAAATCTATTATATATAATAACCTTTGGTTTGGTTATTTACTTAGCTGAAAGCTTCATCAAAGTTCCTACCTAAAAAGAGCTCTCTGTAGGGATATTTGTAATACTTAGCAAAACAAGAAAAAAAAATTACAGGGATGACAAAAATTTTTGATTTATGGCAACCTTTTATGGCGCGACTGATTATTATCGGTATATGTTGTGTTGTTGTGTATATTACGGTTTAGATCTCTTAAGTTACTATGCTTAGTTTATTGTAGGCATATGGGTGCTCAAGGTCACCCCTACACCAACTGAGTCTCTTGTTAGACCGTGTAATGTCTTCCGACAATCTTGAAATCCCTTCTGGTTCGGGTATTGTTGAAAGAAGAGTATTCGGCGACACTGATCTGTCCGCACCGGTGGTATTTAAAAAAATATGAGGCGGTCACGACTTTGTCGTTGACCGCCACTTCGAACTTTTTGATATACTGTCGCCTAAACGTAACTTTAATTAATAACAAAAAAAAAACTTCCACACACTACTTCCTATGAAATATCACTTACCCCAAAAGTTTGCCAGAATTTTATGCCCATAAGTGACTTCGATGGTGCACTGCCTTTCTATTTCGTAAAAAGGTTTTTCTAAAAAAACTTATTTTCCCCGCACTAGGTACTTGGTTAACACTGTGTGACACCGACTGTGTTCTTCTAGTCCGGACTTTTGAAAAATGATTCGTTGTCATTTGGTGGTGCGACTTGCTGCCAAAAATGCCCCACATACGGTGAATTGTTTTTGGTGTGAGAACCAAATTCGTTGCCGCTATTTTGAATAGAGAGATTTTCCTCTCATTGGATTTGAGCCAAAACTCACTTAGTCGGGACAACAATCTATGTTCACCTTACAGGGAACAATTGGGAACAAATCGTTGACGAACAGAACGGCGCCACCATCGAGACTCGACAACGACGATGACATTTTACAATTTACACCCAAAACACATAACATCTCGAACGTGACAGAAGGCGTTTTTATTTCATTATTTTTACCATAATATATTTTCAGGTTCCAAGTGACCATAACAAAACTCCGACCATGGAGAAGATTCACGGACGATATGGGCGGTGAACAAGGTCAGTTGAAGCCAGAAAACATAGGTGCTTTGGTCGTGGTGAAGAACCCACTATCAACAAGCCGGGCACTAGTGACTACAGAAGGTATGTTTTTTGTAGTTTCCTAACCTATATGCATATTTCATTTGCGTACCTAATGAATCTATCCATGACTCGTGGCGTTACTAACTTGTGTCTATTTTACAATATCACAGGAACCCTATTGCATCAGGCAAATTGCTTAGATGGATGCGACTTATTTGCAGACGGTAGTCGCGCAGCGTTTCAAATGGGAACACTTATACAGTGCCTCCCATACCATTTTTGGGGATTTTGTGGACAATTTAACGTGAGAAGCTAATTCATATAATATGTGTATCGGAATCATTTCGATTTGTTTTTACTTTCCAGGCCCTTATGACATTTCTACTTTGTGAAAATCCCTCAGTGATACACGAATATAGATCCGTAGACGCTGGGACAATCAGAAGTTTCGCACTTTATAATCTGTTAGTGAAAAGTGCCGACCCGTGATTTTCATGTAAGCAACTATTTAAATTACACACTAGAAACTAAGATAATCCTAATAAGAAGCAAAATAACGCAGAGATTTAAGTATTAACGGAAACAACTACATATTTAAATGTAGATGTATTTTGGATACCTTGGGAACATAAAACTAAATGGGAATAGTGTGAAATAGTATGTAGGTAACCTGAGTGAATAAATGAATAAGTCTTTAAGCTGAGTGATTAATTGAATGGTTAATAGTAACGAATCAATATAAATACTATGAGTATAAATAACATAGAAAACAACGAGACAAAATTCAATAGCTGGTAAACAATACATACGAGAATGAATCAATAATTCAATAAATAACTAATAAATGCTCTATGATAAATAAATAATACTATAAATAAACAAATAATATGTAACGTTCCTCCGGACGCAGCCATACGTGGAAGAGATGATTTTTCCGAGCATTAGCTCAATCGAAACCGCCCAGATCTAATCCGGTACTATCACCCGTGCCGGCGAAGACCTAGACCGTTGATGGTCGCAATTCCTACCACTACAGCTTGAATCCGAGAATGGCCCTCCCACTACCACTACCTCCACCCTTATGACCCCAAACTAACAGGACCTTTTGAGTCAGTCCGGGCAGACTAGAAGGAGGGGTGTCCAGGCCACTTGCGGCTCAGGCATGATCTTCCACTCGCTAGCTCAACGAAGGGTATGGGATCTTGCCACAAGTCCTGGACGGGGGTTACATCATTTTTACATGCCTGTAAACTTGCGAAAAAAACTAGAACAATCACAACCGTAACCAAAAAAAAACGAAAGATTGCGAGGCCCGAATTTCGTCTAACTTGCCCTCAGTTAGGTGCTTCCATAGCGAAAATGAAGCGGAGAGTTAGATGGTAGTTCTCTCCTTGAGCTGGCCCACCCCTAGCTAAATTCAAATTTAGCTACCTTGGCTATCGCGGCGCTCTATTACGATAGCCCCTAAGACGACTATGTCAACTCCTGTTTACTAAATATTATAACAGCTACTCAATTCTACAACTAGAGCTCGATAAGATCAGGAACTGTCCTGAAGCATCGTCCATCCTCGCGGTATAGTCTCCGGCTGGTCACACCCATCCCCCTCTTCAAATTCTAGCACTTCATTGTAAACTTTAGCACTCCGAAGTACAAGGAAAAAATTACGAAAATAACGTCCACTTTCAAAACCATATCAACACTCGAGCGGAACCGGAACCTTCAAAATCAAAATGCGGAAATGTTTCTCTTAACCAATTTATACAAGGGTATTTTTATTGAATAACATTACTAGCTACCTTATCCACTATCCTACTGTCATACTTAAATATTTGCGCCACTCCCGAAGAGTATGCAATAGAAATAAGAAATTTGAAAAAAAAATGAACAGCAATTGTAAAATAAAATTCGAGCAGTGGTTTCATCTGGTAGGTAAAATATTTTCTTAATAAATGAAATATGGGTACCAACAATATCTGAATCATTTGGTTAATTTTATATAATTTATATTTTATGATTAATAGGGTATTGGTGGGAATACCATTTAATGATGTTGCCAAAACAATAAAAGACAAATTTTTATCGGTTGGATTCACAATTAGCACAATGCTTCTTTTTTTATACAATTGATGCATACTTTTAGGCAAGATGAGATAAGTTAAGCACACGATCTAAACCAAAGTTACTTTTGTGTGTAAACAATTTATCTTTACGTTATAATTTATTGTATCAAATGTGTATCTCCTTATATCAATAATGTATATAAATCTTTAGGGCACAATCCATAAAAAAAAAAAAAGGAAAAGAAGTAAGGACGTTGCTACGAAATTTAAAAGAGTTCGCTCAAAATGGTAAAGGTCTAAATTGACTTACCCCGGTTTTGATCTATGATCATTTGGAAAATACCTGTTGGTTATTAAGACGGCGTCCAGATGGTGTGCACAGCATCATGGGGAATCAGCTTTCGTATCAAGTGTTGTTTTTTTTTTTTTTTCTTCACTCTATTTTTTTTTCATATGGAGTTTATAATTAAACGCGAAATTTTGAACGAACTTCTACCGCTACACAACTAACAAAAAGAGAAATAAAGAGGGAAGTGAGGGGGGGGAAAAAAAAAGGTACACAGAAAATGATTAGATTTTTCTACAACCACCGGATACACTTTAATTTTCGATTTTTTTTTTGTTGATAAAATGAATTGCGGATGGATGATCGTGGATGATAAGTCCAGGTGGTCCACCGCAAAGATGAATGATGGGGATGTTGACTCCTGCGCTGATGATTTGGATGAACTTTACAGGTGAGTTTGCGGCTGTCCATACAGGGTGTGGGGTGCTTTTTTGTTTCTTCGGTCGTTTGATAATTGTAGACGATGAGACGATAATGCTGTATGATTGCTTTAAGGTATCGTTAGATGCACGTGGGTATGAGGGTCGAAAACGTGGTCTCGATGGATTTGGGTGTTTTTCAGAGTTTTTGCAAAACGTGTTGTGTGGGGGTGGGGGGGATTTAAATGCGGTCTTTTTTTTGTATTTTGTACATTGCGTATGCCGCGATATCAAAACGTCGCCACACAAATTTTTATTCTCTTAGTTCGTTTTTTTGGGTTTTTTTTTTCTTTCTTCTTTTTCACTTTATTATTACCAGGATTTTTTTTTTTTTTTTGTTTCTTCACGATTTCTTTTTTTTTCCAGTCACACCTTATTTCTTCACAACACCTTTTTTTTTTTTTTTGCACAATTTAATTAATTTTTCTTTTTTTTTTCGACTTGGCACTTCGCCATACGTACAAACCAGAATAAAATCTCGACACGTTCGATACCTTCCACGCCACCAGCAAAAAAAACAGAGAGCGAATTTTGTGTCACAGGGCTTTTTATAGGGTCCAATTAGGACGCCTCTTTACTCACACAGCCACAGCCTGATCGCATGATGGTTGTACACCTATTTCCGCGTCTTAGCTGAATCGCTTATTTTTCCTTAGAAAATTTTTATTTCTGCCTTAAAATTCAAATTCGAATTTTTCGAAAATAGGTGAGACCAAAATCTAATTATTTGAATTGGATTTTATTAATTGTACGCAACAGGAAATCGTCCATGCTTGTTCGCCATTGACAGTCGTAATAGTATGTGTGTAATATACGGCATGTTTGTTTACATTGTTTTTTTAACATAGATGAATAAATTATACGTCCCCAATGTATCATTTTAGTCAGACGATCACCATAATAAGATTCGGCGTAGTGGTCAAACGAGGCGATCTTTTACTTTTTTCCTTGATCCCGAATGAGTGGGTTCGAAACTGGACCAAGTCGTTTTATTTTATTTTATTTTTTTGTTCTTCCCCCGTGCTCCCGCACCTTTACAAGTCCGAAACTGAAATTCGTTGTCTGACTTCGTGATGGATGATTTCACCATACCGCATCCAATATCCGCACCAAAGCACGTACATCAACCATTGTCGAACAGATCCCATCGTGAACCATCCATCCACAATTCATCTCGCCGTCACCTAATAAAAGCTTGTCTAATGCAGAAACCAGATGAAACCACTTAATACCATCGACTCTTAAACTATAAATAACCTTGTAATTTGAATATAATAATAGTAATATGAATAATAATAACGATCTAAAATGCGTTTCCTACAAAACTTTTTCGTTTTCAAGTATTATCGCTTGAAACGAAAATGAAAAGAAACGCGTATATCCATCGTGCTTCGCTCGACCCACCCCTGAGAAAATTTTCAGAGTCTCCTGGTCAGACTGAGCTCGGGCGAATACAGTAGCATAAATCCGTAACTCTATAGGTGCACTACTTTAGCGCCGAATATCTTTTGTATGCGTGACGCCTAGGCTATTACCAGATCTATCTACTAACTCATAGAGGTTGTTCCCTATAACTTTGCTGATCCTAGCTTTAATGAATTTTGGACAAAGTTTCGAATTCCTGGCCTTCCGACGTATTGGCTAAATGATGGGCCCTTTCCTCTCCTCTACTATTATTCCCAATAGTTCTATTGCGAAGTGGGTATCTTTCTGTTAAATTACTTAGACGACTAGGGCCTGGTTCAGACATTGTAAATTAACCTTGAGAGACTTAAAACTAATAACTAACCGAAAGAGAAGAACAAAAAAAAAGAAAAATATAGAAATAAATGAAAAGTAATATACTCGATATGAGGGGGGAAAAAAAAAAAAAAATGTTTACCTTTAGTGTGGGTAATTATCTCTACCAAATACTATCTCTAAGCTAAAATACCAAAACTATAGCTAACGCTCGAAGATAATCAAAGAAATGAATGGGGTAAATTTGTTTATTATAATTGTTTTACATATTGTATGGGGGATGTGTGACACCAGGAGTTGGACGCTATACCACAGGATATAATCTAAAATTTCATATTCCGCTACGGATTCCTTAAATGATTCTGCTATTGTATGCTATACCAATGTTCAATAAGGTGAAGTTTGAACTATATTTACATTGCTATTTCGTCTGCATCATAATTTAAGTTAGGCAGAGAGTCATGAAGCAACAGACGTAAGTGGGGACTCAGTTCAACCCACTCACCGGACTTAACATAACAACTATCCTAACGTTAACCCTATGAACAACCCTAGCCATGAAACCATGCAGCGGACGTAAACGAAGATCGGATTTCATCCATTTACCGGACAATAGTTCCATACACTAAGGTTAACAAGAACGCAAACTCGTAGACTTCCGAACGACTGCAACTGACGTAGCTGAGGACCAATGTCAACTCACCTACCGGACATGCGACCAAAATCAAAACGAGGAAAAAATTTAAAAGGAAAAATATTGGTTTAGCTATCGTTAATCGAATTCTGATTTCTAATACTGCGACGCTGACGGTGAGGAACAGACTTCGACTCACTGACCGGACATACTAGAAAGCAAAATATCGAACATGTATGCTTACAGCAAACTTACAGAATGTAAGCGCAATCGCATCTTTACTAGAATGCTAACCGAAGTAGTTATTATGACAAAATTTCGGGCCCCACGTTGGGCGCCACCTGTAACGTTCCCTCGAGCCCCACGTTGGGCGCCACCTGTAACGTTCCTCCGGACGCAGCCATACGTGGAAGAGATGATTTTTCCGAGCATTAGCTCAATCGAAACCGCCCAGATCTAATCCGGTACTATCACCCGTGCCGGCGAAGACCTAGACCGTTGATGGTCGCAATTCCTACCACTACAGCTTGAATCCGAGAATGGCCCTCCCACTACCACTACCTCCACCCTTATGACCCCAAACTAACAGGACCTTTTGAGTCAGTCCGGGCAGACTAGAAGGAGGGGTGTCCAGGCCACTTGCGGCTCAGGCATGATCTTCCACTCGCTAGCTCAACGAAGGGTATGGGATCTTGCCACAAGTCCTGGACGGGGGTTACATCATTTTTACATGCCTGTAAACTTGCGAAAAAAACTAGAACAATCACAACCGTAACCAAAAAAAAAACGAAAGATTGCGAGGCCCGAATTTCGTCTAACTTGCCCTCAGTTAGGTGCTTCCATAGCGAAAATGAAGCGGAGAGTTAGATGGTAGTTCTCTCCTTGAGCTGGCCCACCCCTAGCTAAATTCAAATTTAGCTACCTTGGCTATCGCGGCGCTCTATTACGATAGCCCCTAAGACGACTATGTCAACTCCTGTTTACTAAATATTATAACAGCTACTCAATTCTACAACTAGAGCTCGATAAGATCAGGAACTGTCCTGAAGCATCGTCCATCCTCGCGGTATAGTCTCCGGCTGGTCACACCCATCCCCCTCTTCAAATTCTAGCACTTCATTGTAAACTTTAGCACTCCGAAGTACAAGGAAAAAATTACGAAAATAACGTCCACTTTCAAAACCATATCAACACTCGAGCGGAACCGGAACCTTCAAAATCAAAATGCGGAAATGTTTCTCTTAACCAATTTATACAAGGGTATTTTTATTGAATAACATTACTAGCTACCTTATCCACTATCCTACTGTCATACTTAAATATTTGCGCCACTCCCGAAGAGTATGCAATAGAAATAAGAAATTTGAAAAAAAAATGAACAGCAATTATAAAATAAAATTCGAGCAGTGGTTTCATCTGGTAGGTAAAATATTTTCTTAATAAATGAAATATGGGTACCAACAATATCTGAATCATTTGGTTAATTTTATATAATTTATATTTTATGATTAATAGGGTATTGGTGGGAATACCATTTAATGATGTTGCCAAAACAATACAAGACAAATTTTTATCGGTTGGATTCACAATTAGCACAATGCTTCTTTTTTTATACAATTGATGCATACTTTTAGGCAAGATGAGATAAGTTAAGCACACGATCTAAACCAAAGTTACTTTTGTGTGTAAACAATTTATCTTTACGTTATAATTTATTGTATCAAATGTGTATCTCCTTATATCAATAATGTATATAAATCTTTAGGGCACAATCCATAAAAAAAAAAAAAGGAAAAGAAGTAAGGACGTTGCTACGAAATTTAAAAGAGTTCGCTCAAAATGGTAAAGGTCTAAATTGACTTACCCCGGTTTTGATCTATGATCATTTGGAAAATACCTGTTGGTTATTAAGACGGCGTCCAGATGGTGTGCACAGCATCATGGGGAATCAGCTTTCGTATCAAGTGTTGTTTTTTTTTTTTTTTCTTCACTCTATTTTTTTTTCATATGGAGTTTATAATTAAACGCGAAATTTTGAACGAACTTCTACCGCTACACAACTAACAAAAAGAGAAATAAAGAGGGAAGTGAGGGGGGGGAAAAAAAAAGGTACACAGAAAATGATTAGATTTTTCTACAACCACCGGATACACTTTAATTTTCGATTTTTTTTTTGTTGATAAAATGAATTGCGGATGGATGATCGTGGATGATAAGTCCAGGTGGTCCACCGCAAAGATGAATGATGGGGATGTTGACTCCTGCGCTGATGATTTGGATGAACTTTACAGGTGAGTTTGCGGCTGTCCATACAGGGTGTGGGGTGCTTTTTTGTTTCTTCGGTCGTTTGATAATTGTAGACGATGAGACGATAATGCTGTATGATTGCTTTAAGGTATCGTTAGATGCACGTGGGTATGAGGGTCGAAAACGTGGTCTCGATGGATTTGGGTGTTTTTCAGAGTTTTTGCAAAACGTGTTGTGTGGGGGTGGGGGGGATTTAAATGCGGTCTTTTTTTTGTATTTTGTACATTGCGTATGCCGCGATATCAAAACGTCGCCACACAAATTTTTATTCTCTTAGTTCGTTTTTTTGGGTTTTTTTTTTCTTTCTTCTTTTTCACTTTATTATTACCAGGATTTTTTTTTTTTTTTTGTTTCTTCACGATTTCTTTTTTTTTCCAGTCACACCTTATTTCTTCACAACACCTTTTTTTTTTTTTTTGCACAATTTAATTAATTTTTCTTTTTTTTTTCGACTTGGCACTTCGCCATACGTACAAACCAGAATAAAATCTCGACACGTTCGATACCTTCCACGCCACCAGCAAAAAAAACAGAGAGCGAATTTTGTGTCACAGGGCTTTTTATAGGGTCCAATTAGGACGCCTCTTTACTCACACAGCCACAGCCTGATCGCATGATGGTTGTACACCTATTTCCGCGTCTTAGCTGAATCGCTTATTTTTCCTTAGAAAATTTTTATTTCTGCCTTAAAATTTAAATTCGAATTTTTCGAAAATAGGTGAGACCAAAATCTAATTATTTGAATTGGATTTTATTAATTGTACGCAACAGGAAATCGTCCATGCTTGTTCGCCATTGACAGTCGTAATAGTATGTGTGTAATATACGGCATGTTTGTTTACATTGTTTTTTTAACATAGATGAATAAATTATACGTCCCCAATGTATCATTTTAGTCAGACGATCACCATAATAAGATTCGGCGTAGTGGTCAAACGAGGCGATCTTTTACTTTTTTCCTTGATCCCGAATGAGTGGGTTCGAAACTGGACCAAGTCGTTTTATTTTATTTTATTTTTTTGTTCTTCCCCCGTGCTCCCGCACCTTTACAAGTCCGAAACTGAAATTCGTTGTCTGACTTCGTGATGGATGATTTCACCATACCGCATCCAATATCCGCACCAAAGCACGTACATCAACCATTGTCGAACAGATCCCATCGTGAACCATCCATCCACAATTCATCTCGCCGTCACCTAATAAAAGCTTGTCTAATGCAGAAACCAGATGAAACCACTTAATACCATCGACTCTTAAACTATAAATAACCTTGTAATTTGAATATAATAATAGTAATATGAATAATAATAACGATCTAAAATGCGTTTCCTACAAATATACGGATAAGCTGATAGATAACATAAATACGTAAATCACAAAGAAATGTGTGAAGATACGAAATGAATAATTAAATAAATAACATGCAAATAAATAAATAAATAACAAGTGAATAGATACCAAACATGTATCTAAGATATAAATACATCGCAAGTACATGAATAAGACATAAATAAATAACAACTAAATAAATAGGACATCACTAAATAACTAATAAATAAATAGGATATAAATAGATAGGATATAGTTATATAGATACATAGGATATAAATAAATAGGATATATAGATAAATAGGATGTAAATAAATAAATAAATAGGATCTAAATAAATAACACTCGAAAAGATGAACTAACCTAATGTATACGTACACGGAATATCACCGCAGGAATAGGTTATATGTCTATATCACGGGTTTACGTAGCTTTCAGGTACATGCTACTATTGCTTTAGATCTTTCGCATGGAATATCCCAATTTTCTTTCCTATGAGATTCTCGAGTTCATACATGTTATTTCCGATCCTTTTCACGACGCGGCATTTCACATACTTCGGGCAGAGTTTCGTCGCCAGGTATTTGGAAGTGTCGCTAAGTACGAAATTACGACGGTATACTTCCTGCCCGGGTACAAAGCGTACATTACGGGATCGTATATTGTATGACCTTGCAGATTTCTCACTAGCCTTTATTATATGCTCCTTGATCTTGTCCCGTACGCACTGCAATTTGATTTGTCGAGAGAGGGTAAGCAGCTCGCTATCATCCACCGCGTTTAGTCGCTTGGCCAGTTTATAGCAACTGCCGTGTGTCATCATACTCGTTCCGAATAACGCGAAGTAGGGTGACACACCTATGGAACTTTGTATGGAACTTCGCAAGGCGCAAGCGATATCACTAAGGTGGAGATCCCATTCTCTTTGGTCGTCTTTCAGATACGTACGTATATCAGCTAGCAACACCCTATTTACCCTCTCCGACGCATTAGATTGGGGAGAATAGTTGGCCGTTTTAAAGTGCCGAATTTCGTACCTCTTCAGGAGTGACTGAAAATCTTTCGAGACAAATTGTTTGCCGTTGTCCGAGTGTATAATTTCAGGGACTCCAAATACATTAAACACTTCATTAACAAGGAACTTAATCACGCTGTTGGTGTTGGCGTTTCTTAGCGCCTTAAACAAAACGAACTTGGACAAATGATCAAGAACTACAAAGACATGTGCATTGCCGGACTTTGTTCTTGGGTACGGACCAAGAAAGTCAATATACACTTTTTGGAAAGGACGGTCAGAACAGTAATTAGTACATATAGGTGGACGTGAGATTTGGTTAACGGACTTACATTGCTTACATAATTCACACTGAGAGACATAATTTCTAATTTGAACAGTCATGTTCGGCCAATGGAAGTATTGTCGGACTCTTTGAAGGGTTTTCGCTATGCCTCCGTGAGATGCCTGAGGGGGATTATGTGCGCGGGCAATGATCTCATCCGTCAAGCCAGATGGAATCCACAATCGCCACCGATGCTCAGTCATGTACTCATCTCCAGTAGGCGGTAAGGCACGTTTATAAACAAAACCGTCTTCTATTTTAAGGTCGGGCAACTCTTCCGAATGGCTTTGAATCGTCTCAATCAGGCTTTTATACTCCTCTGACTGAAATTCCTCTGAGTCCAGGTCTACCAGCGGCGCTATCTCCTCGATGTCGATACTGTCAACGTAGACGCGGGAAAGAGTGTCTGGTACCACATTCAGTGTGCCTTTGCGGTGCTCGATGTCGAAGGTAAATGCCTGCAGTTTGAGACTCCACCGGGCCAATCTGCCGTTTAGGTCTTTTAGGCCCATTAGCCAACGTAGGCTAGAATGGTCGGTGATGACTGTAAAGGACATTCCTTCGACATACGGCCGGAATTTTTGCACTGCCATAACCGCGGCCAGACACTCCTTCTCGGTCACGCTGTAGTTTTTCTGACAGCTATTCAGTTTTTGTGAGAAGTATGCGATTGGCGACTCCTCATTCTCGTTATTTTTCTGAAATAGCACAGCACCTATTCCAGCATCTGAAGCATCGCACTGTATATAGAATGGCCTTGAGAAGTCGGGGTGTGTTAGAACAGGGGCCGTAGTCAATGCTGTTTTGAGTTTCTGGAAGGCTAATAGTGCTTCGTCAGTGATCTCGAATTTTTCCTTTCTTTTCTTCAGCAGGTCCGTGAGGGGGGCAGTCAGAACGGAGAAATCCCTGATAAACCTCCTATACCAGCCGGCGAGACCGAGCAGTCTGCGGACTTGCTTTGGCGATTTCGGAATCGGGAAAACTGTGATTTCAGCTACTTTTTCTGGGTCCGTCTTAAGCATCCCACCACCAACTATGAAGCCCAGGTACTTCAATTCCTTGAAGCAGAATTTTGACTTCTTCACGTTGATGGTGAGATTCGCTTTGCGCAAACATTGCGCAACCTCGTCAAGCAGAGCCACGTGGGTTTGGAAATCCGGAGCTACGATGAGCAAGTCATCCAGGTAAACAAAGACTCTGTCCTTTATCCGCGAGGGGATCACCTTGTCCATGAGTCGGCACATTCTCTGTGCCGCATTACATAGCCCGAAGGGCATGACAGTGAACTGGTACAAGGGTCTCCCAGGCACCGTGAACGCAGTCTTTTCTCTACTCTGCTTCTCCAGCGGTATCTGCCAAAATGCGTTTTTTAAATCCACGCTACTTATATAATACGTGTCTTGTAACCGGCTGAGAAGTCCGTCGATGCGGGGGAGAGGATAGGCGTCTTTCTTTGTCAGCGCATTTACTTTTCGCGAATCCAAACACAGCCTGTTTTTTCCCGGTTTGCGTATAAGGACCACTGGTGAGCACCATGCGCTCTCACTCTCCTCCACAACTCCTAGACTAATCATCCGGTCGATCTCTTCGTACAAAAGGGCTTGCACCGCTGGAGACACAGGGTAGTGTCGTTGCTTCACAGGCGTCGCGTCTCCGGTGTCGATGACATGCTCTTCGAGCTCCGTTCTCCCGAGCCCTTGCTGTGTATAGCAGAGAAATTTCCCCTTGACCGCCTCCAGTTCGGACTGTTGCTCGAATGTCAGTTCATGCATATTGGGGTCGGCCAAATCGGAGGAAGTCGAAAGTGCACTTATGAGGTGCGGAGCAATTTGGAATGCCTTCCAAAACTCGACACCGAGGTAGAGTTCTTGACTCAAGCTTGGGACTAAATAAAAGTTGACAACGTGTGTTTTATTTCCATATTTGACAGGGGCCTGTACCCTTCCTATTATCGACTGAGCTTTCCCGTCAGCCGTTTTCACATCTGAAAAGCATGGCGTTAATGGTAATTTTAGGGTGTTTATCAGTTCTAAACAGTTTTTTCCTAGTATATTAATACTCGCGCCGCTGTCCAACAGACCTAGCATATCCCTGCCTGCTATTTTGACTTGGGCGTACGGTCGCGGGTCAGAGGCAGTATCTATAATTGAGGAAGATATGTATTTTCTTATTTCCTTCCTGCGGCGGTATCTTTCTCTCGCTTTCATTATTCTTTTAGAGGGGCCTATATGTCCCTCTTTGAAAATTCTCTCTCTAATCCTATTGTATTCCTTAATCCTAATGTGTAAAGGCTTAATCTCTATCCTGTTTGTTTTAAATTCTATTTTTACCCCTGGATCTCGCTTTATTAATTTAACCTGCGAGCTTTCAGGGAGAGTGGTACTTTTTTCAGTCTGGCTTTCTTCGTCTACTTTTTTTATTGGTTGGGGGTTTGTGTCGAGCGCGATTCCCCCACTGACATCGCGCTCTGTGTTCGGTTTCCCGGATTACAGCGCGTACACCGCGGTGTAATTACCCCTTCCTGGCCGCACTTGTAACAAAAGATGTTACGTATTGTTGACGGGCAGTCCACGAACGAATGACCTTCCACCCTACAATTCCAGCACATCATCCGGCCGCTGGCATATCTGCGAGGTGCATTAGGGGTTGCACTACCGTACTGCAGCGCTGAGACTTGTTCTTCGGGAACATATGGTACTTCATCGGGGTAGTCCAATTCGTTTGCCGCGTATCGAGCGGGAGGTCGTTGATGTCTGGGACCATCTCGGCTTGGAAACGCTGTTTCAGCGTCTTTACACGCATATCTCAATTGGTCCAGCGTGAATATAGCCATTGGTAAACCAATCGGCCTACCTTTTCGTTGAGATTTCGCTTCAATATTGTCACCATTTCGCCTTCCGGAATCGGTACTCGGAGTCGGGATCGTAGCTTCGAGATGGCGACAAAGAAGTCATCGCTAGACTCCCAGGTACCTTGCCGTCGATCCATGATGTCGCGCATAATTTCGAAGTCTGACTTCGAATTACGAAATTGTCGCATTAGGGCATCGCGCAGTGTCAACCAATCGGGACGGTAATTCGTTCGCTGGAATTGCCAGTACCACTCGTAAGCGGTACCCGAAAGCAGCAGATGGAAATCTCTCAAGATTTCTGCCCAAGTGCAGTCGTACTGACTCTGCAACGTTTCGAGACGGAACACGAAATCTTCCACAGTAAGCGTTTCGGGCTTACCCTCAAAATTGATTCCCCACTTATCGATTTTGATCGGGCCTCTAGGGCCTGACTGATAATATGTATCTGGAGGTCGCGGTGGGGGAGCAAAAGATGTAGGAGGAGGCTGCATCATCTGTTTGCTCGGTGCATGCCCTGGGTGGTACGTGTTGTGATACCCACGACCATTTCCGGACCTTCTGGGACCATGGTTTCGGCTGGCCGAATGATTTGGGGCTGGATTAGACGGGGATATCGTATTCGCATTTAGCGGTGGGATTGCTGGCGGAACCGCGGACTGGCTAAAAGGCATTGGAGCTGGATTCAGCTCAGGATGTGAAATGGACACTGTCGGCTGTGAGGTCGTCTGGGCCGAATGGCCTGGAACTGGTGCTTCAACTGGCGGATTCGGACGGGTAACAAAATTTATATCCCTCATAAAATTCAAGAAATTAATTCTCATCTCTTCCCTCAGGCTTTGTGAAATGTCCTCTCTCAACGAGTTTTGGTATGAGGCACAGGCGCTTCCCACTGCCATGTTGATACAAGCCTTCAGGTCTGCTGAGATATTCAAGGTACCCTGGTCGGCCTGGTTGGAGACTGCCCCTGCCGAATTTGGGGGGTTTTGATGACTCTCTGCAGCTTTCAGGGTCTGGAAACTAGCATCGGTGTAGTCCAACGCGACGGCACCTTGATCACTAATGCTGCTATAAGACGGAGCGGCTATAGACTCGGAGGAACTGGTATTGCGACTGATTGCACCTGTACAGGATGGAAGTTGTACTTGTGGTGCTGGTGGACCGGGTTGTTGGGGTACTGCTGAAGGGGGACAATGCGCCTGAGTCGGCGGGAATGCTGGGAGTGGATAGGACATTTGCCCTGGATGAAGTAGTGGGAGAGAAGAAGTGGTAGGCAAGGCGCTGTCGACCGTGCTTTTCGCTGGGGGAGTGCGTTGAATGGGCATATCTTTTAACTCTTGCACTGCGCGCGAACTATGGGAACGAGTAAGAACTCTGTTGCTATCAACAATCGACTCTCTTCTTATTCTTCTATTTATAGAATCTTTTTCCTGCGATTTCATTCTCCCTATCGTCTACACAAATGAACGAGAAAATCGAGACAACGGATATTAAAGTTCTGTCCAAGACGAACCATGAATGCGCACAAAAACTATATAGAACACCTAAAGACCAAAAAAAGATAAGTAAACAAAATGGTATATATGTATATCTATACAATCTCATTATTAAATATTATACTAAATCGGAACAAAACCACTCCCTAAATTTTTACCAACTAACAGACTATAACGTAAAGGTAAGTTTAACTAATCTTAAATGATAAATTGTATCTATTATATACAAATTTCCTACTATTAATTACAAACTACCTATGTGAAAACTAATGAGCCTTTTTTTTTTTTTTAGATCCTTGACCGTACCTAACTGAGATACGAACGATGACTGCGGTGGCTCACACACAACAATACTCGGATGACGGCAGACAATTAATAATTATAAACAAAAAGTAAGATAACTATAGTTTGGGTATAGTGCATGTGCTCTAAGGAAATAGCTAGGGAAGAATATAATATGTGTTATGTAATATGAATATATGTAATTAAATACGTATTGTATATATATTTGAAAGTAAATATGCTGTAAATAAGGTTTATATGTTGAAAGGTATATTTGATTAAGTTTTTGTATATATATATTGATTGTATAAATCAGGTATTTTATTAAAAGATTTTTTTGGGTTGAATTAAATTGTACTACTGGTACAGAAACAAAAAAAATGTATTGGTTGTTTGTTCGATTTGTATCATGAGTGTAGGGGTGTTTCAGGTGGTTGTCCTTGGCGTAGTTGTTGGCGTGGAATCGATGATCTGATCTGTGTATTAGCGGATTCTGTATAAGACTGCGGACGGACGAATTGATGATTCCTTCCGGGTGGTGGAGATGTGAACATAAACGTACAAGGACACACAAAATTGCATCTCTTCACGCTTCCGCTTTTCCATACTAGCCCTTGGGCTTTCGATGGAAGACATGAAGCGATCCAATTTGCACAACAGTAAGAAGAATTTAATACTAGACAGATGGACTAATGCTACTTGACTGGACAAACAGCCAGCACAGGTCACTAGCTCCATGTAAGAACGAGGCGATAACACAATGAAAATGGAAAAGTGAAATTTTGTGATAGGAAAGTAAAATGCATATAGGTGATAGTATAGGGGTAGAGTATGACAAGGGACTAACATGTTCCAATTGTTTTTGTTGTCATCACCAAAGATACTTGTCGCAATTTAAAATGGCATTCTGCCAAGCTATCCATTTAAAGACTTACGAGTTCTTTGGTGTTGGCAACAGGAACAATTGTGGACGAAAGACAACATTAAGGACGAAAGGACGTGCACTAACATACGTTGGGCGCCATTTGTAATAAGCCTAAAGGTGGAAGATTTGAGGGAGTTGGGATTTTTTTTTTGAAAGATGACAGGAAGCAGGAATGTGGATAGGACCTTAGGATGGGATGTGAGAAAGAGAGGGTAAGAATGCAAAGAGCGAGGAGCATGGCATGCTTGCATAGCGCGACTTAGCTCGCCGGACGGGGAGGTCCTTGTCCTCGCTACTCTACGACCTAATACAAAACATATAACATGCCAAAAAGAAGACAAAGAGGTACTTACGTTGGCTTTAGTACCGGAATCGGACGGACGTCCACCACCTGGATAGGCGCTGCGGATGTTTTGCAGCGAGTCCATTTCCCACCCCACCTGGAAGTTCGGTGGCCATTTTGAACTACCCCAAAATTTGGATCCGCCTCAACACCAGATCATCGTCGCCCTGGACTGGAATCCACCTTTCGCACCCCTGAAATACCGACTTAGTATAGCATGACGATCTTAACGATCACCATAACAAATGAAAAACATTCAAAACACCAATATTTCATTATATGGCGTGAATTCACACAAAATGTTTATTCAACTCATGATTTATCAACAATAAAAAAATTATTTAAGTAATAACAACGACTATGATGGAAATAAAAAAAAACTGTAACAAAAAAAAATTTTAACAAGAAAAAAATTAAATTAGGTTAAATCTCACCGCCCTCGACTGTAATTAAATCTATTATATATAATAACCTTTGGTTTGGTTATTTACTTAGCTGAAAGCTTCATCAAAGTTCCTACCTAAAAAGAGCTCTCTGTAGGGATATTTGTAATACTTAGCGAAATATCGCGACTAAAGCAGGGGCACAGGGATGGCGACAAAAAAAAACCTATTACAAACCACAAGAAAATTTAGTCTTAAACCTATTCACGCCAGAATTAACTTAAAACTAGAACAAAAAAAAAGGAAAACAGCAAGAAAAAAAAATTACAGGGATGACAAAAATTTTTGATTTATGGCAACCTTTTATGGCGCGACTGATTATTATCGGTATATGTTGTGTTGTTGTGTATATTACGGTTTAGATCTCTTAAGTTACTATGCTTAGTTTATTGTAGGCATATGGGTGCTCAAGGTCACCCCTACACCAACTGAGTCTCTTGTTAGACCGTGTAATGTCTTCCGACAATCTTGAAATCCCTTCTGGTTCGGGTATTGTTGAAAGAAGAGTATTCGGCGACACTGATCTGTCCGCACCGGTGGTATTTAAAAAAATATGAGGCGGTCACGACTTTGTCGTTGACCGCCACTTCGAACTTTTTGATATACTGTCGCCTAAACGTAACTTTAATTAATAACAAAAAAAAAACTTCCACACACTACTTCCTATGAAATATCACTTACCCCAAAAGTTTGCCAGAATTTTATGCCCATAAGTGACTTCGATGGTGCACTGCCTTTCTATTTCGTAAAAAGGTTTTTCTAAAAAAACTTATTTTCCCCGCACTAGGTACTTGGTTAACACTGTGTGACACCGACTGTGTTCTTCTAGTCCGGACTTTTGAAAAATGATTCGTTGTCATTTGGTGGTGCGACTTGCTGCCAAAAATGCCCCACATACGGTGAATTGTTTTTGGTGTGAGAACCAAATTCGTTGCCGCTATTTTGAATAGAGAGATTTTCCTCTCATTGGATTTGAGCCAAAACTCACTTAGTCGGGACAACAATCTATGTTCACCTTACAGGGAACAATTGGGAACAAATCGTTGACGAACAGAACGGCGCCACCATCGAGACTCGACAACGACGATGACATTTTACAATTTACACCCAAAACACATAACATCTCGAACGTGACAGAAGGCGTTTTTATTTCATTATTTTTACCATAATATATTTTCAGGTTCCAAGTGACCATAACACTATTTCTCATTTTATTTTACCTTCCCATCACAGAATCTCCCCTTGGGACAGCACCGGTGACAGGGACAGGGAGTGTTCGATCTACATACAGGTAAGGTAGCGATTTTGTTCGAATTGAAATTTTATTCTTGTTGTATTTTTCAGATTTGTCTTATGGCAAGAAGGGTGACTGTAACAAATCTCTAGATTGGTTGGAGGTTTTGACGACAACGGGGACAGAGACGAGGTCAACCACTAGTGGATTTTTGTTGATTCAACGTGGTGAAGAACCCCACTCTATGAAAGCCGGGCAAAACATTGGAAGGAGGTATGTACATTATGTATGAAAGTGCAGTGGACTTTCCATCAAATCAGCTGCTTAGTATATAAAGTGTGCTTGGGCAACGCCAAACACTTTACTTAGCTTTGTGAACAAAAAGGTGAACATAATCTAATAATGAGTTAGCCCGACAAAAATTTGTGGAAATCAGAGAAGTGTAAACAATCAACAATCAGCATAGTACCAGTGAATATACATATATATCACAGTGCAAGTATAAGTGAACGTGTGTATAAAAACAAAAGGCGATAATGCCTCGGTGAATACTTAAAAATAATAAATAATTAACACTGAAATACATAAATGAACAATACGCAAATAACTAAATAAGGTAAACACAATAACAATTTTGCACGAAGGAAACATTCATATCACAGTGCTGATGAACATGAATATCACAGTGCAGTTTTGCCAGTGCATATGTTTACGTCAAAAGAAAATAAGTATACTTAGACTATTAATAAATTAACATGCAAATCAATAGACAAAATATGTAGAATAATAAATAAATAAATCTAAGAACTAGTTAAATAAATAAACATACATATCACAGTGCCAGAGGACGTTTACATATGTGAATACTTAATCCTAGGTGTAATTGTGAATGCATAAATACATAAAGATTGATTACAAAAAAAATACAATATCGGGTTCATTGTGGTACATACATAAAAAAAATCAAGATAAAGTAATACATATAAATAAAATGACAACGCTGAATCTACAACATAGAGATACATAAAGTAATACGTTGATACATAGACAAAAATAAACTAACAAATAAATCAAAAAAAAAAAAATAAACGATAATGATGTTTATAAGTCGAATAGATATTGAATGATATAACTTATGAAGCAGATACTTAATATGTCGCGCTTGCAAGCCTCTTTATTGCTTTATGTCTTTCGCGTGAAAAATACCAATTTTCTTCCCTGAAAGATTCTCTAATTCGTACATGTTCTGTCCGATCAACTTAACAACTCGACATTTCACATACTTCGGGCACAGTTTGGCTGATACGTATTTTGAGGAATCGCTAAATAAAAATAAAATTCCTTCGGAATACTTCTTGCCCTGGTACAAAGCGAATATTACGAGTTCGCACATTGTATATCTTTGCACTTTTTTCATTTGCCTTTTGTATATTTATTTTGATTTTATCACGCAGGCACTGCAAACGAGTTTGTCTGGAGAGGGTCAACAGTTCGCCGTCTTCGACTGCATTCAGTTTTTCTGCTAGTTCATAGCAACTTCCATGCGTCATCATATTTATTCCAAAAAGCGCGAAATATAGTGAAACACCGATGGAGCTATGGACAGAAGTTCTCAAAGCGCATGCTATATCGCTGAGATGAAGATCCCAGTTGCGTTGATCCTCTTTGAGGTAAGATCTTATGGCTGCTAAAAGAGTTCTGTTGACTCTTTCCGACGCATTCGCTTGTGGTGAATAATTTGCAGTTCTTAAATGTCGCACTCCGAAAATTGACAAAAGGTGCTGGAAGTCCTTTGACAGGAACTGTTTCCCATTATCGGAGTGTATGATTTTAGGAACACCAAACATATTAAATACTTCATCTTTCAGAAATCGGACAACGCTTGAAGAATTTGCGCTTCTCAGAGGTTTCAGAAAAACATACTTGGACAGATGGTCGAGGACTACGAAAACATAAGAGTTACCCGACTTGGACCTCGGGTACGGACCCAAGAAATCAATGTACAATTTCTGAAATGGACGATCGGTACAAAACGTAGAAGACATTGGAGGACGTTGCACGAGGTTTGACGGCTTGCATTGTTTACAAATATCACAATCGGACACGTAACGACGAATTTGAACAGTCATGTCTGGCCAGTAGAAGTATTGGCGGACCCTGTGTAAGGTTTTTGTGATGCCACCATGGGAAGCTTTTGGAGGGTTGTGTGCCCGAGAAATCAACTCTTCGGTGAGACCCGACGGAATCCATAACCTCCAGGTATGTTCGACCGTGGACTCGTCTCCCGTAGGTGGCAGTGATCTCTTGTAAACGAAGTTTTCTTCTACTTTCAGATCTGGCAGTTCCTCTTTATGATCTTTGATAGTCTTGATCAAATCAAGATACTCATCTGACTCAAACTCCTTAGAATTGACGTCAATGAGTGGAGCAATTTCCTCAATGTCGAAGCTATCGACATAAGCCCTCGATAAGGTGTCCGGGACTACATTTAATGAACCCTTCCTATGCTCTATCTCGAAGTTGAAAGCCTGGAGCTTAAGGCTCCACCTCGCCAATCTACCGCTTAAATCTTTAAGCGCCATCAGCCATTTTAGACTGGAGTGGTCTGTAATTATGGTAAATGCCATTCCTTCAACGTAGGGACGGAATTGTTGGACAGCCATCACAGCCGCCAGGCATTCTTTTTCCGTAACGCTGTAGTTCTTCTGACAACTATTTAGCTTTTGTGAGAAGTATGCTATAGGGGATTCTTCTTTGGCATCATTTATCTGAAATAAGACCGCACCTATTCCCAGATCTGAGGCGTCACATTGGATGAAAAATCTTCTGGTAAAATCTGGATGGGTGAGTACTGGAGCTGTCGTTAATGCGCTCTTTAATCGCTCAAAAGCTTTCAGAGCCTCTTCAGTTATTTAAAATTTTTCATTTCTCTTTTTCAGAGTGTCAGTTAGTGGGGCAGTCAGGCTGGAAAAGTCCCTTATGAACCGTCGGTACCACCCAGCGAGGCCAAGTAATCTGCGTACCTGTTTCGGGTTCTTCGGAACCGGGAAATCGACGATCGCTTCAACCTTAGCGGGATCGGTTTTGAGCATCCCACCACCAACTATAAAACCCAAGTATTTGAGCTCTTTGAAGCAGAACTTCGACTTGCTCAGGTTAATGGTTAGGTTAGCCTTCCGCAGGCACTGAGCGACCTCCTCAAGCAACGCCAGATGGGTCTCGAAATCGGGAGCAATGATTAGCAAGTCATCGAGGTACACGAAGACACGGTCTTTCAATCGCGAAGGAATTACCTTATCCATCAGTCGGCACATCCTTTGGGCCGCATTACACAGCCCAAAAGGCATGACTTTGAATTGGTATAAGGGTCTTCCAGGAACCGTAAAAGCAGTCTTCTCCCTACTCCGCCTCTCCAGCGGTATTTGCCAAAAGGCATCCTTTAAATCGACACTGCTGATAAAATAAGTGTCTTGAAGTCGGCTGAGAAGTCCGTCGATATGGGGGAGAGGATATGCGTCCTTTTTAGTTAACCCGTTTACCCTACGAGAATCCAGGCAAAGTCGATTTTTGCCTGGCTTCCGTATAAGGACAACGGGTGAACACCAAGGACTCTCACTCTCCTCAATAACGCCGAGACTTATCATCCTGTCGATTTCATTGTACAAAAGTGACTGTATCGCTGGAGAAACGGGATAGTGACGCTGCTTCACAGGTTCCGAATCTCCGGTATCGATGACGTGCTCTTCTAAGGATGTTTTTCCGAGCCCATGCTGGGTGTAACAGAGGAACTTCGACATGACTGCTTCCAACCTAGCCTGTTGTTCAAAAGACAATTGGTGAGTATTAGGATCGTTTGAAGTATTTGCAATTGAGATTGAGCTTATTATATTAGGTGCTATCCGGAACGACTTCCAAAAGTCCACCCCTAAGTAAAGTTCTTGGTCCAAACTAGGGACCAAGTAAAATGTTATGATCTGGCTGTGACCTTTGTAGACAACTGGAGCCAGAATTTTGCCATCAATGGATTGGTTTCTACCATCTGCAGTTTTGACCTCGGATCTAAAATAATAAATTGGTAAGTCGATTGTTTTAACAAATTCTAGACACCCTTTACCTAGTATGCTTATACTGGCACCACTATCTAGTAGGCCAAAAACTTCTTTCCCTGCGATATTAATCTTGGCATATGGTCTAGGGTCTGTTGAAGTATTTATTACTGTTGAAGATATGCTCTTCCTAACTTCTTTTCTCAATTGGTATCTCTTTCTTGTGTTTAAGATTCTTTGGGACACTTTTTTGAGGTTAACATTAAAAATTCTATCTCTAATCCTATTATATTCCTTAAGCCTAACGTGAAGTGGTCTAATAACAAATCTTTTCATCTTGGTATCCTCTAAATCAGTTTTATTTTTGTCTCTTATCAGTAATTTCATTTGTCCCTGCGGTGTTTCCGGAATTGCTTCTTCGATTTGTTTACTTATTTCTCGGGAAACTGGGTCGAACGTGACTCCCCCGAAGACATCACGTTCTTCACCCTGTTTTCCGGATTGCATTTCCTACAATTAGGAGTTATTACCCCCTCTTTTCCACACCTATAACAAAAAATGTTGCGCGTTGTGGATGGACAATCCATAAATGTATGTCCCTCAGCCCTGCAGTTCCAACAAGTAAGCACTCTTGGTTCTGCGAATTTGGTATAGATTCTAGGCCGAGCACCGGCATGCTGAATTGTCGCAACTTGCTCATCTCCATCATAAGCAGCTTCTTCGACATATTCTATTTCATGCGTTACATATTTCGTTGGATGCTTATGATGTTTGGGTACATCCCTTATTGGAAAAGCGTTTTCAGCCTCCTTGCATGCATGTCTCAGTTGATCCATGGAGAATATCGACATGGGAAATATCAACTTGCCTATTTTGTCGTTGAGGTTTCTTTTTGCTATTCTAACCAACTCAGCCTCCGGTATTTGTACCCGTAATTGTGATCTGAGTTTTGAGATTGCAGCTAAATAATCATCACACGACTCCCAGATACTTTGCCTACGATCCATTATATCATGGATAATCTCAAAGTCCGATTTTGTATTACGGAACTGACGGATCAATGACTCCCGAAGTATTGGCCACTCAGCGCGGCAATTCGTTCTCTGAAACTGCCAATACCATTCGTAGGCGGTACCTGAGAGTAGCAGATGAAAATCTCGCAAAATCTCAGACCACGAACATTCATATTGGCGTTGGAGAGTTTCCAGCCGAAAAATGAAATCTTCCACTGTTAGCGCTTCTTGGTTTCCGTCGAAACATATACCCCATTTATCAATTTTGATGGGACCTCGTGCGTTTAATTGGGGATTTACATTTGGAGCGTACAGTGGAGGACTTGGGTGCAAACCCGGAGTGAAATTTTGGGAGTTCACCTGATGTTGTTGGTTGAGCTCTCGATGATATATCCCATTACTTTCCCTAGAGTGGTTATTTCTCCTATGGTTGTGCGAAACAGCTGGAACGAATGATCTAGATTCCGCATTAAGCTGCGATGATAAGTGTGCATGTTGTGGCTGTGATTGCTGAACCTGGGTTTGAATACTGGCTGGCATTGCTGCCGGCACTACTATCTCTGCATGTGGAGGGGGTGTACAATTAACTTTATTTAAATCTTTTCTTAATTCTGATAAACTATTTTTCATGTCTCTTTTCAAATTGGCCGAAATCTCATTTCTGAGAGAAGTCTGACAAGCGGCGAAAGCATTAGCCACTGCTAGATTTATAGCAGATGTCAAGGCGGGTGACACGAGGTAAGTTTCTTTATCGCTGTTTTGGACATCGTTTACTTGATTATTAATCACATTGTTTTCTGATTCTCTCAGGTCGACTATAGTTTCGAGGCTATGGTCCTGTGCTTCAATGCTAGCCGCATCCAGTTGACTCAGGCTACTAAAAGATGGAGCGGGTATAGATTCTGAAGAGCTACTCTGATCAGACGACACGAGAGTGGGAGGAGGAAAAGCGAACTGCCGTCCTGGCGCTGTTTGTGCAGTGGAATCAGCAGGGGGACTGTGCTGAACTTTCGGCATTGTACTAGAATTCGTTTGATTTTTTTGTGCAGTTGCGGAACGAGTTAGTATTCTATTTTCATCAAAATCATTACTTCTTCTTTTCTTTTGGTTGTCCCTTTTCCTATCTCTTTCAAATGAACTCATTTCAAAACTAACAAAGACAAAAGACATCAAAAGGGGACGACCAATACAAAAAAAAAGTTTGCCAAACAAGTGTAGTTAAGTGTAGTAAATATATATAAATATTATGTAGTTAAGATTATCAATGGAAATTTGCAAAAAAAAAATGATCCTAATAAAGGGTGATTTTTTAAGAGGTTTAGAACTTTTTTTTAAAAAAAAACACAAAAAATTCGAAAAACTGAATGAAATATTTATTTGAATCGATAGTTTGAACCTTGCAATTTAATGTTTAAAGATAATTTCATGCAAATGTTGACCGCGGCTGCGTCTCAGGTAGCCCATCCGCTGAGTCCAATTTTGGCATACTCTTTCACACATATCGGCCGGTATCTCACGAATGAATGCATGGATGTTGGCTTCCAGTGCGTCAATCGAAGCGGGCTTGTCCCTATACACATTAGCCTTGGCATACCCCCACAAAAAATAATCTAATGGTGTCAAATCGCACGATCTAGGCGGCCAATTGACCGGCCCGAAACGTGAAATTAACTGTTCACCAAACTCGCCTCGCAATTGCGCCATTGTTTCGCGTGCTGTGTGGCATGTGGCACCGTCTTGTTGAAACCACATATCATGCAAGTCAAGAACTTCCATTTCGGGCAAAAAAAAGTTTGTTATCATCGCTCGGTAGCGTTCACCATTGACAGTAACGCTGCGATTCGCATCATCTTTGAAGAAATATGGCCCAATAATGCCGCCGGCCCATAAACCGCACCAAACACCGAGATGCATTGGTAGCTGTTGCAATGCTTCTGGCTGATCTTCACTCCAAATGCGGCAATTTTGCTTATTTACGTATCCATTCAACCAAAAATGAGCCTCATCGCTGAACACAATTTTGCGATAAAAAAGCGGATCCTCGGCCAGCTTTCCAAGAGCCCATTCACCAAAAATTCGGCGTTGTGGTAGGTCGGCTGGCTTTAGTTCTTGCACCAGCTGTATCTTAAAAGGCTTTACGCCCAAATCCTTCCGCAAAATTGCTGTAACAAAGGCCTAACTGCTGGGAACGGCGCCGAATCGACATTTCGCGGTCTTCTGTCACACTAGCTGATACGGCCGCAATATTTTCTTCACTACGCACAGTACGTAAACGTGTTGGTGGTTTAATGTCCAACAAAGTAAATTTGGTGCGAAATTTGGTCACAATCTTCCGAATAGACTGCTCAGAAGGTCGAGAATGCCGATCATAAAATGGAAGCAGCGCGCGATGAACATTTCGAACCGAGCACGAATTTTGATAGTAAAATTCAATAATTTGCAAGCGTTGTTCATTTGTAAGACGATCCATGGTTAAATTGCAAACCAAACTGAAGCTGTTTGACAGTGACACAAGGTACTAAACACACGTCAGCTGTCAAAACCAGTGTTGCCAAAACCAAACCAGCTAAAAAATCACCCTTTAGAAGAAGAAATACTCTACTATAGTGAACTAAGAATAAAGTGTTTAAGTGTTGGTGTACTGAAATAAACGAGATAATAAAATAAGATGGTTGTTTGTGGATTGATTCGATGTGTATATATATCATAATAGGGGTGTTTCGGGTAGTGATCTTCGCCGGTCTTGATGGGCTTTCTGGTATAAGCGATGACAATAGCTGAGATAAAAGGACTGCGGACGGACGGTGTTGTTGTTGATCCCTCAGTGTGTTAAACATTCAAACATATATAGACTAGGACGCACAAACTGCATATCTTCCCATCCCCGCAATTCCAAACATGCCAAAGGACATTTGTTGGAAGACATGAGATGGTCCAATATACAAACATGAAAGAGAGAGCTAAACTATTTAAAGACGAGACAGTGCTACATGATATAACTAGACCGACATCAAACACGGCCACTATACTCGTGAAATTACGACGAAACAAATAGGAAAAGAAATTTAGAATTTTGGACAGGAAAGTAAAATTCACATTTAAAAGTAAAGAGTAGAAAGACAAGACAAATACATAAAAAAAATTAGATGCCAATTGTTGTTGTTGTCATCATCAATGCAATCCGTCGCAATTCAATATGGCATGTTGAAGAACTATCCAATTAAAGACTTACGGATACCTTGGTGATGGCAACAAGATCAACTGTGGACAAAACACTAGGACGAACATTGGACAAAACAAATACGTTGGGCGCCATTTGTAATAGGCCTAAGGGTGGAATGTAGAGGGCGCTGGGAGCGAATGTGCGATAGGAAGCAAGGATGTGGATGGGACTTAAGGATGGGATCGGAACAGAAAGGGAATGAGTGTCGATAGCGGAGAGCGCGGCATGCTGGCGAAGCACGGCTAAGCTCGCCGAATGGGGTGGTTCTTGTCGCCGCTACACGACAAAGCCTACGACAAAACATAAAACATGCCAAAAATTAATTCTAAACAACGGACGGACTGGTCTTACCACACTGAGGGCGCTGCGGTGTTAATCAGCGGTGGCCTTCTCCCTCCCCACCATGGAAATCCGGCGGCCATTTTGGATTTCCCCATTGACGATTACATCAGCTCCACCAGATCAAGTCATTGACCGAAAGCGACGACACACCTTTCCACACCCCCGATAATTTTAATTTAATTACCCATCAAGCGTCGGTGCGCTTGAATAAAACCGATGGCTTTCATTTTGGGCGTGGATAAGCACATTTATTCATTTTAATATTTTTTCTTACTCATATAAATTTACTATTCAAAAAAAAACAACAAAAAAAAAGGAACGGCTGAAGAGACAAAAAGTTAAAAGCGAGGTAAAATTTACACAATAAAAGTGATTTACAAAAACAAAGAAGAAAAATCAAAAATCTCTTTAATCCGATTCCCGCAGGTCAAGGTCAAAAAAAAACTACCTAATTCCCTACTAATCTACTACCCAGAGTGAGCTCAGTTTGGGAGGGGTGGGGAGAATAATCACAAAAAAAAAAATATATATATATATACGAAGACAAAACGGACCACGGAAATCAAATTGCTTGCCGAAACTTAAAATTAACTCGAAATTACTTATAAAGGGTGATTTTTTAAGAGGTTTAGAACTTTTTTTAAAAAAAAAACACAAAAAATTCGAAAAAATTAATGAAATATTTATTTGAATCGATAGTTTGAACCTTGCAATTTAATGTTTAAAGATAATTTCATGCAAATGTTGACCGCGGCTGCGTCTCAGGTAGCCCATCCGCTGAGTCCAATTTTGGCATACTCTTTCACACATATCGGCCGGTATCTCACGAATGAATGCATGGATGTTGGCTTCCAGTGCGTCAATCGAAGCGGGCTTGTCCCTATACACATTAGCCTTGGCATACCCCCACAAAAAATAATCTAATGGTGTCAAATCGCACGATCTAGGCGGCCAATTGACCGGCCCGAAACGTGAAATTAACTGTTCACCAAACTCGCCTCGCAATTGCGCCATTGTTTCGCGTGCTGTGTGGCATGTGGCACCGTCTTGTTGAAACCACATATCATGCAAGTCAAGAACTTCCATTTCGGGCAAAAAAAAGTTTGTTATCATCGCTCGGTAGCGTTCACCATTGACAGTAACGCTGCGATTCGCACCATCTTTGAAGAAATATGGCCCATAAACCGCACCAAACAGTGGCTTTTTCGGGATTCATTGGTAGCTGTTGCAATGCTTCTGGCTGATCTTCACTCCAAATGCGGCAATTTTGCTTATTTACGTACCCATTCAACCAAAAATGAGCCTCATCGCTGAACACAATTTTTCGATAAAAAAGCGGATCCTCGGCCAGCTTTCCAAGAGCCCATTCACCAAAAATTCGGCGTTGTGGTAGGTCGGCTGGCTTTAGTTCTTGCACCAGCTGTATCTTAAAAGGCTTTACGCCCAAATCCTTCCGCAAAATTTTCCACGTAGTGCTGTAACAAAGGCCTAACTGCTGGGAACGGCGCCGAATCGACATTTCGCGGTCTTCTGTCACACTGGCTGATACGGCCGCAATATTTTCTTCACTACGCACAGTACGTAACCGTGTTGGTGGTTTAATGTCCAACAAAGTAAATTTGGTGCGAAATTTGGTCACAATCTTCCGAATAGACTGCTCAGAAGGTCGAGAATGCCGATCATAAAATGGAAGCAGCGCGCGATGAACATTTCGAACCGAGCACGAATTTTGATAGTAAAATTCAATAATTTGCAAGCGTTGTTCACTTGTAAGACGATCCATGGTTAAATTGCAAACCAAACTGAAGCTGTTTGACAGTGACACAAGGTACTAAACACACGTCAGCTGTCAAAACCAGTGTTGCCAAAACCAAACCAGCTAAAAAATCACCCTTTATAAAACAACGAAAGTCACAAAATACACACAAAAACGATGAAATTTTGACGGGATGCTCCTATCCAGGTATTATACATATATAACTTTGAATTGTTAATTTCCGTTCGTGACGTTAACTTTGTTCATTTAGGAACTGTTGGATTGCTGTTTGCGTTGGTGGGTACAAAAAGGGGGGTGGAGTGGATAAAATTTCGGATTCCACTACTATTCCCCGCAAATAACCACTCTTCAGAAACCAAAAAAATTTAAAACGATCAAACCTGGTGACGTCATAGGGGTTGCGTTTTTGGAAGGTGAATATACGGCTGGCGACTTAATGAAAGTATTTTCTGGCGATCCCAGGCGCTTCTGACGGTCTTCAAAATGACTTTCGCAACAAGGAACAGTTCCGATGCAGTACAGGTCATCCAACACTCTTTTTATATGGCGGTCATGACTTTCTTAGTGTAGAACGTCTGAGTAAAGTCCATGACCGCCACTTGACCTCTATATTGAACGAACGAGATCACAATAAACAGTATAACTTTTCAAAAAAAAAAAAAAAAAATGTACATGCCTATCTAAGACTTATTATTAATTACTTTATTTAAATCAAAAATTATGTTGCCAAGGAAATTGGCACTATGGCCGTTTATAAGCACTTCTTAACTTAGCTTAGTTCGGAATACGAATGGTTCCAGCTAGGAAACAGCTCTTCGGCTTCTACAGCCAACAATGCCCCATACATCATGTAGCAACAAATACTTGGGCAACCTTCCGTTTCTGGAGTAGCCGCTAGAAATCATGCTACCTTCTTCATCCCATCCCCACGTCCTGCTCTTCGAATTTTCAAACCCACTCAATCAACATTGCCTCTGAATTCTGTCAACATGCCTCTAAAGGTTCAAGCTACAATGTATCCCTGAACTCTACCGGTTCAACGTACTCATTTTGACACTTCAGTCTGTCAACAAAAGAAACGAAAAAAAAACAACACGCATGGATTTGCAGGGGTAAGTAATATTTATTTATCCTCTTTATTATATTTTTCTTTATTATTTCAGGTAACTATTCGTGGTGGACGATGGACAAATTCATGGACTACAGGATTAAAGACCACAAAATGTGAAAGGTACTACCGTGAAATTAATTTGTTATGTGATGCCTATTTCTCATTTTATTTTACCTTCCCATCACAGAATCTCCCCTTGGGACAGCACCGGTGACAGGGACAGGGAGTGTTCGATCTACATACAGGTAAGGTAGCGATTTTGTTCGAATTGAAATTTTATTCTTGTTGTATTTTTCAGATTTGTCTTATGGCAAGAAGGGTGACTGTAACAAGTCATCAACAAGAATAGAGGTTTACAAGAAAATCTCCCTTCCGCATTTCCCGATCCCGCAGATCGACATTAGGATTAGGCGCCTATTGCTCAGACTTTCTCTCTATAAAGTGCAATGTTATTAGTTTCAGGCAAAAGCTAAGTATTTAATATGATAGCAATGTAAAGCTCGTCAGTTACAAAACAATTTGTTTCTTTTCATGATTACCAATTTAGATACCCAAGCCTTCACTGTATGCTGTGCACACCATCCATTGGAGAGTCAACTTTAATTCTTCGTATAATTAATCGTCGATCAAAAGGTGGACAAAACGCATGCGAAAAGTGCGTGCCAGAAATTCGGTGAGTCAGTTTATTTTGTTTTGTTATTGAACGAGCTGAGTTAATATTTTGCTGATAGTGTTTCAATGAGTGACTCATAGATTTTGTTTTGAGTCAGTTTTGATCGCGGGAATAAGCGAATTGGTAATGGTAGTTATCTTCCTTATCTACACATAAGGACATTTTAGAGAGAATGCGAATTTACCTAAAACGAATTACAATAATTTAAAAATAAGGAAATCAGCTCAAGGTTTATTGAGAAACCAAAAATATAATGTACATAAAAAAAATATATATACATACCTATACATGGAAATGAAACAAACAAGCACTCAATTAATTGAACATTACATTACATTTATTTATTTATTGCTTAATACAAGCGTATATAAAAAAAAAACTAACAATCGAAAAAAAACTTAAGACTAAGTACAAAATACAAATATTGAATCGCAAACATAACACAATTATAATTATATTATATATATTATTATAATTAAATGTAAAAACTCATTAGTTAAAAAGAAATGAGAATGGTTAGGGTAAATTGTGAAGCGCATTTTTAAGAGTTGCTTTGGTGTAGTTTAAGTCAAATAAGTTGGGAAACATATTTGCTTTGCAAAGCATTCTTGTTAAAGGCTCGTGCTGGCCATAGTCAGTACGGTGATGGGGAAGGCGGAAAAAGGGAATTGCACGTAAACGACGAGGATTAGTGTTTAATGAGATCTGATGCAGTAGATGGGGGGAATCTGTGTGTCCAGATAGTAACTGATGAATAAAAATAATATCAGCGATATCCCGACGAGTCCTAAGAGCCTGTAGATTTAGCAACTTCAGGCGGTGCTCATATGGAGGTAAATTGTGACGGTCATCCCAGTCAAGCCCACGTAAAGCAAAACGAATGAATCTACGCTGGACAGCTTCGATTCTCAAAATATGCACTTGGTGGTAAGGAGACCAGACTTGGCTGGCATATTCAAGAAGTGGTCTCACAAACGTCGTATAAAGGGATTTAGTGACATAGGGGTTACAGAATTCCTTCGACCAACGTTTAACGAAGCCGAGTGCAGAGTTAGCTCTGCTAATAATGTTGTCGATGTGAGAACGAAAGTTAAGTTGGGTGTCACAGATAATTCCCAGATCACGAATAGACGAAACAGTGGAGACAGACTCGTTGTTGATGAGATAAGACCTTTGATTCAGGGAATGGCGTTTGCGGGAGAAAGTTATAGCTTGACATTTTTTCACGTTAAGTTCTAAACGATTCTTTTGACACCAGGTGTAGAAGTGGTTAAGGTCAGATTGTAGTGAGAGAGAGTCCGCGGTGCAAGATATTTGTTTGGAGAATCGCATATCATCTGCGTAAATCTCCAGGTCTGAGAATAAAATGACACGTGCTACATCGTTTATTGTCAGGTTAAAAATCAAAGGTCCGAGATGACTACCCTGTGGTACACCAGAGGACGCTATGACAGGTTTAGAGACGGAAGATCTAAAAAGGACACTATACTTGCGATCTTCCAAATAAGACTTAATCCATGAAGTAAACCTCGGTGGAAAACCGATCATTTTTAGTTTGAAAAGTATAACTTTGTGAGAGATCTTATCGAACGCTTTGCTGAAATTGGTAGCAACAACATCCACTTCCTTACCATATTCCAGGGCACATAGTGTGCTAGAGACAAATTTCGTAAGGTTTGTGGTTGTAGATCTACCTTTAAAAAACCCATGTTGCTTAAAGGAGATAATTGATTTACAATGGAAGAACATTGAATCGTATACTATGCTCTCAAAAAGTTTAGGTGTAGAAGAGAGCTTAGCAAGGGGTCGATAATTAGAGATATCACTTTTGCAGCCCTTTTTGTGGATGGGAATGATAAATGAGTTCTTCCACAATTTGGGAAAAACACCCTGTGAAATTGAAAGCTGGAAGAGAGCAAAAAGGGGCAGTGCTAGTTTATTAACACATTTCTTTAAAACTATGGCAGGGAGACCATCTGGACCGGAGGAGTAGTCGTCCTTGAGAAGGTTTATTTTTTCAACAACTGAAGATAAGCTTAGATTCATGTATGTGAAAGAGGTTTGAGCATGGCCAACCATGTAACTGAAAAAGTTAGGGTCGGGTTCAACGTCGTCATACACAAATGCCTGACTGAAGAAGTCAGCGAAAAGGTTGGTGATTATTTTAGGATCGGCAGACGAACAGTTATCGAGTTTTAAGGTAGACGGATACCCATCCGATTTCCTTTTGGAGTTTATGAATTGAAAGAAGCGTTTGGGGTTAGCAATAAGGTCATGCTGTATACGGACAAGGTATTCGGAATAGAGATGTCCACACCTAGCGGAAAAGTTGTTATACACTATCAGATAACTTGAGAGGTTAGATGTAGATTAGCATCTAAGGTATGTTTGCCATAGTTTGTTTCGTTTGTTCCGAAGAGATCGCAGTTCACGGTTGTACCAGGGGGGAGAAGAAGTAATATTTTTTTGGGTTGTGACAGGAACAGATTTAAGGAAACATTCATACATTTGTAAGTAGAATGTGGTGGTAGCAACATCAACATCAACCGTTTTGTCGTTGATAAAGTCAAGATGGACATTTCCGATAAGATCGGAAAGTTTGTCGAAATTAGCTTTGCGAAAGTTAAATTTGCGCTGCGTCAAGGGGTCGATCTTAACATTTGCGCTGTCATACATAAAAGATAAGAACAGGGGAGGGTGATGGTTGTCAAGTTTAGAGAGAAGGTGACTACTCTCAATTACTACGCCGTTTTCGGAGTCAGTAGAGAAAATTAGGTCTAGTTGTCTTCCTGAGTTGTTTTGGATACCGCTTAATTCATAAAGACCAGCAGCCAACAGCCGATCTGTGAATAAGATTTCCTTGTCAGATGTGGCATTAATTGGGACCAGATGAGTATTATCATCTAGCTCGGCCCAGCGAAGTTGAGGAAGATTGAAGTCACCGACGACGATAACATCGTCTTCAGGACGCATACCCATAATTAAAAAATCAACAGCATCAACAAGAAGCTGATACTGGCTTAAAGGTTGTGTGGGGGGGATGTAGCAGCAATAGGAAGTACAATTCTTAAATTAGGTTATATTTATAACATAAGTTACCTTTTATATATATTCATATACATATATTTTTTTCTTGTGTGATTGCGATAGAAGCAACATGTGCTTAAGATCCAAAGGATCTATCTTTTAGGAAGTTTCGGGATAATAATCCTATAATCCTATAATCGAATAAAATTTGTAAGTCATTTTATATCAAAAATTAATTTTTTTTATTATTTGCGTGAGACATTTTGGAAATGAATTCTGAATAGAATTTGAACAGTGCTCCGGGGAAGTGTAATGGTGTGGATAAGTGGTAGAGATGATCACATAAGCATTTCGTAAGGGTTGCGTATTGCCTGGTTAAGGGGCTATCAAGGGCAAAGTGATAGCCATGGATGTTTTGCACTATCCCAAGTTAGTGTAGAATGAGGGAGGGTATTCCAAGGAGACCAATTACATCGTGGGTTTCCCAATATTTCTCGATTTTCGACCAAAGCTTTCCTGACGCGTACAAAAATTTGATTTAAACACAAAAGATATGTTTATAGTTGGGTCTGTCGATTCGCAGTAACTTTTTTTAATTTAGACAAGGCATGTATTATATGTACGGTCGTCCGGCAGCAAGTGCAAGAACCCACGCCTCCGTCGAGCTATACGTCGCGCATTACGCTAGCATGCCTGCTCGCACTTAGTTTTCAGGACAATCACCTCACAACCCTCAGATTCTTTATGAATTCCTGTGTTCATGGGAGTTTGTGGGAATGCAGGACATCGCCCGTTTGTAAGGTGGTAACAGCAAATCCGTTACAGTATACCGCCATGCCCTGATGATGGGTGATTGTGGGCGGATTCCACGAGGCCCCCACGCATCTCCCTCGGAATCCACAGTTTCCAGGTTCTATCTTCTTGGATAGCGTCGCCAGTCCGTACGTCCGTTCGTTTATACACAAATCCGTCGGAAACACAAATGTCAGGTAGTTGGTCCTGTCGTTCGTTTATGGTCTTCCTTAACTCATCATACTCTTCTGAAGAAAAGAATGGTGAGTCAATGTCGACTCGTAGTATGTCTGATTCGGCAGTGAGCTCATCCATATGGACGCGAGAAAGAGTGTCAGGGACCACATTTTGGGCCCCTTTACGATGCTCTATCTCAAAATCGAACCGAAGGCTCGAAGCTTGAGGTTCCATCTGGCCAAGCGACCAGACAGATCCTTTTGCGTCATGAGCCATTTGAGACTGGCATGGTCCGTTATGATCGTAAACGGTAGTCCTTCAACGTAGGCCCTGAACTTCTTAACAGATAGAACAGCCGCATAGCATTCAAGTTCCGTCACGCTGTAATTTCGCTGTGCGGAATTCAGCTTCTGGGACATGAATGCTATGGGTCGTTCGCTGTTCTCTGCATCCATCTGGAAGAGCACACTCCCGACTCCTGTCGTCGATGCGTCACATTGGATATAAAAACGTTTCATGAAATCCGGATTTGTGAGTATTGGTGCGGTCACCAAAGTCGCCAAGTTTCTTGAACGCGTTCAGCGCTTCGTCGGTCATAGCGAAAGTTAATCCATTTTTAAGGCAGTCTGTCATCGGGGAGGCCAAGGCCGCGAAGTTGGGGATGAATCGCCTATACCACCCCGTCATTCCCAGAAACCGTCCGAGCTGCTTGGAGGTCTTGGGAACCGGAAATTCGTCCACCGCCGATACCTTGGCTGGGACCGTCCGTAAACACCCATCGCCGACGATATATTATTATTATTATTATTATTATAATTATTTCTTTCATGATTCTTGACTTAACAAACTTTGTATTTACTTAATCTACCATAACAATATTAAGTACAAGAATAGGTAGTGACATTTGTATTTGTGTAGTAACAAATAGTGATAATGTCACTTCAGAAAAAATAGCTTGAAAGTGTTGGGTGAATTGTTTAATTAATTTTAAAAGAAAAACATTTTATGAATTTATACATATTTTTACAGAAAATTAACAATAAAAAAGAAAGAAAACGTAAATTTAAAAGAACATTAATTTGTACATAAAACAGCAAATAGAACAATGTAAAGTACATGTTTAGACAACATAGGGCAGCAAAACTTTAATTTCCTCGTGATCAAAATCAAGAAGCCATATTTTTACGTATTTTAGGAATAGGGACAATGATCTTATTCCTCGGATATCTGTAGGAAGTTGATTAAATAGTTTGCACGACACGATGGAGTAAAAGTTTTTGAATAGAGTAGTACGGAAAGGAGGAATAATGACAGCATTAGTTGAATTACTTCGCAAATTGCGATTGTTTGAAATAGGGCTCTGTAAATAGCCACCTCTCATAAAAAAGATTTTTGAAACTTTGAAATAGTACAAATGTTTTAGTGGCAGAATTTTCAATGCTCTGAACAAAACTATAGAAGGAGCCAAACGATTTACCCCACATACTTTTCGTATAGCACATTTTTGCAAAACAATCAATGGTTCAATCTTCGTTTGGTAAGCGCAACCCCAGCAACTTATTCCGTATTGTAGTTTTGATTGAAATATTCCATAATATACTGTTTTCAAAGTATTTTTGTCACAGAATTGTCTAAGGCGATAAAAGCTTCGTACTGAAGATCGTAATTATTGTTTCAGAATCGAAATATGTTTGGACCAACTCATACTTTGTTCAAAAGTGATGCCTAAATATTTAAACTGATTAATTGTTTCAATTTTAAAACAGCATGTGTTACAAGATGCCTGCTCAAACAACATTGTCCTTGTGGCTTCTTCAGTACAGACACAATTTGATGCATTTGACCATTTGCAATTGTTTGCATGAAAGAAAATTTCGGAGCTTAGGGACTAAATTAAAGGAATAAATGAAGTAATTTAGTTTTATTGCTGACAACTAGTTTGTGTTCCGAAAACCACAATCCCAGGAGGTGAACATCATGGTTTATGTCCGCGCTTAAGTTAAGAGGACTATCCGAGCGGTATGCAATGCCCAGATCATCTGCAATAGCTGTAACATTCCCTTTAAACGGTTGACTAAATAATGAGTTGATGTAAATAAGAAACAGTATTGGACCAAGGACTGATCCTTGGGGTACACCTAAGTTCATAGTTTTTGGTCTGCTAACATAGTTACCTATAGCCGAGGTACTTAATCTCCCTAAAGCAGAACTTGCTCTTTTCCACATTGATTGTGAGCCCCGCCGTTCGCAAACACCTAGCTACCTCTTCGAGCGTTCTGACATGTGCTTCAAAATCTGGAGAGCAAACCAAGAGGTCATCGAGATAGACAAAGACACACTCTTTTAGCCGAGAGGGTATGGCCTTGTCCATCAGCCGACACATTCTCTGGGCGGCGTTGCACAGTCCGAACGGCATTACCATGAACTGATACAGCGGTCGCTCAGGGACTGTGTAGGCCGTCTTCTCCCTTGATCTGCGCTCCAGAGGAATTTGCCAGAATGGAACCTTCAGGTCGATGCCTGATATATATCGTGTATCCTGAAGCCTACTGAGGAGGCCTTCTATGTGTGGAAGAGGGTACGCATCCTTCTTCGTCACTGCGTTAACCTTCCTGGAGTCCAGGCACAGCATATTTTTTCCGGATTTTCTCACCAGCACAACTGGAGAGCTCCATGCGCTGTTGCTCTCTTCGATAACCCCTAAAGAGATCATCCGGTCTAACTCGTCATATAAGAGCTTTTGGACCGCCGGCGAGATCGGGTAGTGCCTTTGATTGATAGGAATCTTTTCGTCCTCTACCTCAATAATATGCTTTTCTAAGTGTTCGTTTGATGAACGGTAGAACGTTAACAGGTTGACCCGAGATTATAGGCAAAAAATGAAAAACCACTGTTTATTCAACGTTATAAAAAGAAGTAAAAGATTTATTGGGATTCGGTTCTTTTATATACAATACTTCATTTGACATTTTACAATAATTTCCCTTGTGGGATATTTGTTGTGGGTGGATGCATTCAGTGCATTGTGACGTCTTTGCTCGCCGTCAACGTCGTCGTCAACCGTCACGTCAACATTCTCCCCCAACGATGAACTATGTTCTTAGTTTACGTCCATCCTTCTTCTTCTGCTCTCTTCTCGTCACACGGCTGCCTTCATTTTTGCCTCTGACTTAAATCGGTCGTATCCAAAAACATGAGTTTAGGTACATGAAAGTAAACAACAGGTTATTGCAAATGATTATGTACAGACATTGACACAAACAATAACAATCTACGAGAGAACATATGACAGCCATTTACTCCAAGTTGCCCATCACTCAAATCACACGTAATCCCGTTGCTGTATGTATAAGCGATCGCAAACAAATTGTTTTGTTTTGATATGCGATTCTCTCACTGTTGCGACGGTGATGGTTGGTTCCCGCCTGCATTTGTTGTTGTTGTAAATACTCATCTTACTCTTGTCTCTTGTGTTGTGTTGACGATTGACTGGAAGTTAAATTTGCGTTCGAAGTTCGAAGAATTAAATACTAAGAAAATGTAATATATTGAATGCTTATAGACTGGAAGTTGAGGTGAAGCGTGAAGACGAAGAAATGTTTTGGTTGGTGATAGACTGGAACTCCAAGTGAAGTTGAAGGGGGTGTCGATGCTTCGTTTATCCATTTTTGTGTGGTAATTCCATGCAGTATTATATGAAATACGAAAGTTGTATTGTGCAGTGCGTGGATTTCATCGCATAATTTTATTTGAATATTTTATAGTGAATAAGTGATCTTATAAATTGTTATAAATGCTGATAGTGCATGTTAGTGAATTCCTCTAAACTAATTTGTTGTGTTATATTGCATTTAATATGCGTAAGAAAAGATTTTGTGCGTGAAAATAAAGGGTGATTTTTTAGCTGGTTTGGTTTTGGCAACACTGGTTTTGACAGCTGACGTGTGTTTAGTACATTGTGTCACTGTCAAACAGCTTCAGTTTGGTTTGCAATTTAACCATGGATCGTCTTACAAATGAACAACGCTTGCAAATTATTGAATTTTACTATCAAAATTCGTGCTCGGTTCGAAATGTTCTTTTTCGCTTTTTTATCGAAAAATTGTGTTCAGCGATGAGGCTCATTTTTGGTTGAATGGGAACGTAAATAAGCAAAATTGCCGCATTTGGAGTGAAGATCAGCCAGAAGCATTGCAACAGCTACCAATGCATCCCGAAAAAGCCACTGTTTGGTGCGGTTTATGGGCCGGCGGCATTATTGGGCCATATTTCTTCAAAGATGATGCGAATCGCAGCGTTACTGTCAATGGTGAACGCTACCGAGCGATGATAACAAACTTTTTTTTGCCCGAAATGGAAGTTCTTGACTTGCATGATATGTGGTTTCAACAAGACACATGCCACATGCCACACAGCACGCGAAACAATGGCGCAATTGCGAGGCGAGTTTGGTGAACAGTTAATTTCACGTTTCGGGCCGGTCAATTGGCCGCCTAGATCGTGCGATTTGACACCATTAGATTATTTTTTGTGGGGGTATGCCAAGGCTAATGTGTATAGGGACAAGCCCGCTTCGATTGACGCACTGGAAGCCAACATCCATGCATTCATTCGTGAGATACCGGCCGATATGTGTGAAAGAGTATGCCAAAATTGGACTCAGCGGATGGGCTACCTGAGACGCAGCCGCGGTCAACATTTGCATGAAATTATCTTTAAACATTAAATTGCAAGGTTCAAACTATCGATTGAAATAAATATTTCATTCATTTTTTCGAATTTTTTATGTTTTTTCGTTAAAAAAAGTTCTAAACCTCTTAAAAAATCACCCTTTATGAAATTTGATGACATTCCTCGTTAAGCGTGGGGAGACGCGTGAGTTACCGCAATCCAAATTCATATTTTATATTTTAGTGACCCTTGGGTATTTTATATTTGGGTTTAATTAAAGTTGCCGTGGCATAGGTATGGGTGTGTAGGTGTGGACTGTATATCGCTCTGGGTCGCTGGTTAATATTTTATATGTTGGTTTATGTGTTGAGTATCGTTGGAATGTGGCTTATTTTGTTGACTTAGGAATTGTCTTCCGTGCAAAGTGTGTTGATTGGTAGTGGACAGAGTTTGGTTATAGGCCTTTTGAATTCGCCGGCCTGAGTTTTGATCTTTACAACTCTGGTAATGTTGTCTGCTCCAGGAAAGGTATTTGTTATGCGGCCTAGGCTCCACCTTGAAGGTGGAAGTCGTTCGTCCTTAAGAAGGACTAGATCACCCTTTTTTAAAAGCGGTTGCTGCTTAAGCCACTTTGGTCTTTGTTGCAGCCGTGTCAGGTATTCCTGTTGCCATTGCTTCCAAAAGGTCTGTATGCGGAGTTGAACTGTTTTCCATCGGTCGCTCAAGTTGATCTTCCCTGACAATAAATCCGGTTCCGGTACTGTTAGGGCCTCTTGTCCGATAAGAAAGTGTGCCGGAGTCAAGGCACGGAAGTCCTCGGGGTCTTCTGATAGGGGACACAGCGGTCTAGAATTAAGACACGCTTCAATTTGCGTCAGAAGCGTAGTTAATTCTTCAAAGGTGAGTGTCCCGTTCCCGACAACACGTTTGAAGTGGTGTTTGACACTCTTTACACCCGCTTCCCATAGTCCTCCAAAATGAGGGGAAGCAGGGGGAATGAATCTCCACTTAGTTCCTTGATTAGCCAAAACTTCAGCGATTTCCTTCCAATCGTGAGTTGCGTGGTCCATTAAGCGATGTAGTTCCGCTTCAGCTCCGACGAAATTTGTGCCGCAATCGCTATATATTTCAAGGCAGAGTCCTCTCCGCGCGGTAAACCTTCTAAAGGCTGCCAAAAAGGCTTGGGTGGTAAGGTCCGTTACGGCCTCTAAATGGATTGCTTTGGTTGTCAGGCAAACGAAAATGGCTAGATAGCCCTTGTAACTCCGGGTTCCTCGTCCTCTCCATGCCTTTATTTGAATAGGTCCCGCGTAATCAATCCCTGTGTGTGTGAAGGGCTTTGCGATCTTCACCGTTGGTGCAGGAAGCTCTCCCATGAGTTGGTGAGCTGCTTTGCTGCGATACCTATAGCAAATGGTACAGCCATGAATGTGTTGTTTAACGGCTCTTTTCAACTGGAAGATCCAATATTTGTTCCTTAGGAACCCCATCATAAGTTGGATACCGCCATGAAGAGTCCTGCTGTGCGCTTCAGCGATAATTAATTTTGTTAGGTGATGATTTGGTTCCATGATTATTGGGTGTTGTTGATCGAAAGAGAGATCAGCATTTTTGAGCCTTCCCCCGACCCTAAGAATGCCTTCCCCGTCTGTAAACGGGTTCAAGGAGCCCATGCCTCTAGTCTTCGCTGGTCCTTGAATAAACATCTCTAGTTGGGCTACGCGTGCCAGGTTGTTCGTTGCCGCATTGAGTTCTGCCGGAGTTAATGGTCCAGACGTTCGTTTTGAGCTCTTATTTCGGGAATTCGCTAGGAATCTTTTGCAATAGGCGGTTATCCTGATGAGACGGTTGAGTCTAGAGGATCGATGAATCAGCTGATTGAGCCCACAGTCTGTGTCGTTGATATTGGCGTGATGAACATTGACTGACCTTTTTCCCTCCTCAGTGCTTAAATCAGCTGGTTGCTCTGGAAAGTCAAAATCCCAGACAGTTTTTAAAAAGGGTGGCCCATTCCACCACAAGGTGGCTTGGACCAAAGCAGATGGAAGCATCCCCCTGGAGACTAAATCTGTAGGATTCTGCGCTGTGGGAACATGGTTCCATATATCAACGTTAGTCAAACGCTGGATCTCTCCGACTCTGTTTCGGACAAAGGTTTCCCACTTCGTAGGTTCTGCACGTATCCAGCACAATGTAATCATGGAGTCTGTCCATGCGAAGGTGGGAATTCCTCTCCCCTCAAGAGTTTGTGTGACGTTGTATAAGAGCTTAGCGAGTGTGACAGCTCCACATAATTCCAATCGTGGGAGAGTGACTGGGCTTACAGGTGCCACCTTCGATTTGGATATGAGTAGGTGCATGTGAATGTTGCCGTCATGATCTTCTACTCTAAGGTACACCGCTGCTCCATATGCCCTTTCCGATGAATCGCAGAACCCATGTAATTGAAGACGATTGGCTCTACTAGTTGTGTTCAACCAGCGAGGAATGTGTAGGGTGTTAATGGCTTCCAAATCATGGTGAAACGCTGTCCAATCTTGCGCAATATCAGGATCAACGGGATCATCCCAGGATTGTTTACGCACCCATAGAAGCTGCATTATGAGTTTCGCCTTTACAATGGAAGGTGCGATCCATCCCATAGGATCGAATAGGCGTGCTATCGACGATAATATAGATCGCTTTGTTGGCTGCTGAATTTCTGAAGGGGTGTAGTTGAAGGAGAATACATCCTGAAGAGGGAGCCACTGTATACCCAACGTCTTTACTCTATCTGAATCTCCAGATGGTAATGAAAAGGATGCCTCGTGATCTTGAATGGGTACGTTATCTAAAAGTTCCTTATGGTTGGCCGTCCATTTTCGTAAATGGAACCCAGCTCCATTCAGTGTTTCCTTAACTTCCTTCATTTTCTCCTTAGCTTCTGGGAGAGTTTTGGCCCCCGAAATCAAATCATCGACGTACATTTCGTCACGGATCATCGTAGCAGCTCTTGGATGTAGCTCTTGGATTTCTTCTGCTAATGCCTGAAGTGTACGAATCGCCAGGTATGGGGCGGGTGATGTGCCAAAGGTCACAGTCCTGAGGCGATACGTCTTCAAGATATCAGATGGTTGCTTGCGCCAAAGGATCAGCTGGTAATTTGCATCACGTTCTGGTACCATTATTTGCCGATACATCTTTTCTATATCTCCGGTAAAGGTGTATCGATAGAACCTCCATCTGAGGATAATGTCCGTGATGTTGTGTTGAAGTGCCGGGCCTACCATCAGTTGATCATTCAATGAGATGCTATCAGCGTTCTTGAACGAAGCATCGAAAACCACTCGGAGTTTAGTAGTCGAGCTCCCCTCCTTAAGTACGGCGTGATGTGGCATGACGTAGTGATGGCGATCGGGAATAGAGCATTCTTCCAATTCTTCCATGTGGCCAAGATTCAGGTAATCCTCAATACAGTCTGAGTAGCGTTGCTTCAAGCTATTATCTCTTTCCAGTTTTCTTTCCAGACTCTTAAAGCGAGTGAGAGCTCCTTCTCTTGATCTACCTAAAATGGGATAGACATCACCCTTAAACGGCAGAGCTACTTGGAAGCGACCATCATCCAGGCGTCGAACGGTTTTACGAAAGTGCGCTTCGCATTCACTATCTTCCGGCTTTACGTATGGCTGATAAGAGATTTCTTCCAATTCCCAGAATCTACGGAGCTCAGTTTCGAGGCCACATGTTTGAAGGAAATTGTTTATTCGCTGCGGTACAATGGGAGCTCTACCAAATAGGATCCATCCTAATTTGGTCTTCTGAGCGATAGGAAAGTTGATGTTTTTCGGTTTGACCATATCCGGCAGCAAAATATCAGCCAGGACATCACTGCCCAGTAGTAAATTGACCTTGGCAGATCGGTTGAAATTGGGATCAGCTAGAGTTAAGCCGTTCAGGTGTTCCCAACCTGTAGTTGCCAAAGTTTGGGTTGGAAGATGCCCAGACAGCGACTTGAGGACAAGAGCTTGAGTGGACACTCGAAACGCTGAGTGGTGAGATGCTAAGTAGATATCTACCACCTTTGAGCAGACGCCGCTGCTGACCAAACCCAACCCAGAAACCTTGACAGAAGTTGACCTTGGAGGAAGACACAGCAGTTGAACAGCTGATGTTGTTATGAAACTTGCTTCTGAGCCTGAATCTAATAAAGCTCGTAATGAAAGAGATTCGCCATTCACCGAGCTTACTTTGACTAGGGCAGTTGCAAGTAAAACTTGTGTTCCCGGGTTTGTTGAGTAGAATGCGTTGATGTTTGGCCTAACCCCAGTATTTTCCCTTTCAGATGGTTGGAAAGTAGGTGCACCAACATTCATCGAGGAGGTAGTTGGCCCTGTCGTATATCCTTGAACGGTGAAAGCGTTTGCTTGCCCCACCATCGGATTGTTATTGGCATGAAGAGCCGGTTGGTGTTCAAAGTTCGATCCCTCTGTAACCCTCGATGAAGTGGTTGATCTATCAGTGTGTCCTTGTGTAGTAAAAGTGTTTATTTGCCCCACATTCGCGTTAGCGTTAACATGGAGAAGCGAATGATGGGATTGTTGGCAGTAATAACATCGCCGACTACTTGGGCATTGTTCAGAGGTATGGCTATATGCTAAGCAATTTCGACAAATCCCTAATCTGTTAACCTGTTTACATCGATCTACAATACTCAATTTCAAAAACTTGCTGCATTTCCTAATAGCATGCTGGCCCTTGCTGCAAATTTGACAAGAGTATTTTGCATTATTGGGTTTTGCGTTGTTGGTAGTTGTATGGAGAACGTTGCGATGGGATACAGGCCTTGTGGGATTGGATGTGATTCTAACTTGTTGGTGGTTGACTGCCTCCAAAGTACGGAACCTAGTTTCCAAAAATTGGGTAAATTCAGCGAATGTTGGCAATGCTTTGTTGTCTTCTTTGGATCCTAGCTTCTCCTCCCATAGGTGTTGTGTTTTTGCAGGCAGTTTCTGCAGCAGTACAAAAACAAGTATTACATCCCAATGTGATACGGCAACCTTTAAGTTAGCCAAGCTATGAACCACTTCGGTCGAGGTATCCAACAATTCCTTGATGGCATCGGCGCGTTCTTGGGATATAGACGGCTGGTTGAACAAACACTTCAACTGCGTGTTCACTAGGAAACGTTGATGGTCATACCTATCCTTCAAGATTGCCCATGCCTTGGAATAATTGCCTATATCCATACCCAGGTGAGCCAAAAGTTTATCAGCTTCACCAGACACACTTGATTTTAAATAATGCATCTTTTGGGTCTCAGAAAGTGACGTATTATGATGAATTAGTGAGACAAAAAGATCATGAAAAGCCCGCCAAGTTTCGTAGCTGCCTGAGAAAACCGGCAAGTTGATTTTAGGAAGCCTTATCTCCGCCGACCTGGATGTAGCTGACGCCACTTCTGTGGTGTTTGGCGATTTGTCATTAGATGTCTCCTTAGACGCTTCTGCCTTGTCCTTAGCATCGAGAAGATCGCTGCGATATTCGAAATATTGTTCTCTAATGCTTTCGTATGTATCATCTATCTCAGCTTCCTTTTCCAAATCATCATCGCCCAACGCAGATAGTTTCATTTTATATTCCAGTTCAGCTGACTCCATTGTCTTTTCAAGTGCAGACAATCGGCCTGTTAAATAATTTATTGTTCGCCTCTAGTAAACCCAAGAGTTCTTCTCCTTCTATTTGAACTTTGGCATATGGCCTATTATCGTCTGTCATTGTTATTATAGACGCAATAATATTTCTCTTTCGTCGTCCACTTATTGTGCTTATTTCCCTTAACCTACTAATCTTCCTAAAATTTCTTGTTCTCTTCGCCGAAATTGACACTTCCTCCCCGAAAATTCGCTTTCTGACTTCGTGGTATTCTTGGAGCCTTTGGTGGAGACTTTTTCTCGGCAATATCTTCTTTTGTGTGTCTTCATTGTTTTTTTCTTGACATCTTTTCAAAATTTGGATTAATCCAGGTTGTCTTGTTTCTCCGGGATAGCTGTCTGCATCGGCAAGTTGCTCCCGGTAGCACTGCCGATCTTCAGGTTTTCCTGGCACTTAGCGCAATGGAAACTAAAGTTTCCCTGACCGCAATTGAAACATGTTAGCGAGTGGAAGCTCGACGTGCAAGTCGGCTGTGTCGATTTCGTAATCTTAGGCGTTTCTGGGTTACCTGCCGTGTTCTGATCATACTTCTGCCTTGGCGGTCTATTCGTTCTGTACTGTTGGTGGAGAGCAGCTATCTCCATGTCTAAGTCTTCGTCCCCTATGTCCTCTTGCTGCTCCTGTCTATACCTTGGTCTTGTATGGTCATCGATTTCAGTTACCTGTCGCCTGAACTTCTGTTCCTCGTCAAGAGATGTTTTTCCGCTCTCCTACATTCCTCTCTTAAATCCTGAATTCCCCTAATGCGGCATCCAAAGATAAAGTTCGCTACTCTATCTTTTAAATTCTGTCTGAGAATGACTGTCAAATCTCTTTCATGAGGTCTGTTTGTCATTTGCAAGGCCATAGCCCTAATGTCGCCATAGAAGTCATCAAACGTTTCATGGGGCAGCTGTCGTCTATCCATGATTGCTCTAAGTATTTCGTGATCTTTTCTGTTATTGCTGAATGCTTAACTAACTCGGCCCCCAAATCTCTACAACCCAACCCCTCATCTTCCTCATTCTCTTGCAGGAACGTACCAACGTTCAGCTGGGCCTGTAACCAGATGATGGAATTGAGTCAGTAAGTTTTCATTGTAAAGCCCACTTTGCCGTTGTAGGGTTTCAACTCTGAACAGGAAACTTTGCACTGACATCGTTTTAGAGGTACCATCAAATTTTATACCCCATTTATGCACTGGCATATCGAACCGCCTTCCTTCGTCCTGTGGGTAAAATGTCTCAGGTTTTTGCCTATTTTTCCCACTGTGCTCAGGTTGCGTTACCCGGACATATTCCGGTTCGAGTGGATGTTGAGTCGACTGCCTACTTGCTTCTTGCCGTCTGACTGTTAGCGCCGTTGGATCTCTCTGAGCTGCTACAGAAAGTTCCAGGCCGGAAATTTTCTTGTTTATGACCTTCATGTTGTTTTGGAAGGTCACCATCATGGTTTTCATGATGTCTGCTAGGGCAGACAAGACTTCAGCCTGGTTGCCTCCCATAGCAGTCGAGATCACCTCTGGCATTGGTTCTGTATTTTCTTCGTCCTCTACTAGAGTCTCGTTACGTAAGTTATTGTTGTTCTTGTCAGTTTGTTGTCGTTGGGTTGATTGTCCGGGTCCTGCTAAGGCCATGTTGCCTCGTTCTTTAGCAGCGCCGGTAGTTTCTTGACCTCGTAGTACTGCTACTTGACGCTGCATTGGGAACCGTTTGTAAGTTGAGGTTTGTTTTGTCTGATCGTCGTGTTCATTTGCGCTCCTTTGTATTGAAGGGTACTGCTGTTCCCACCCAGTTTCTTCTCCAATTCTTCCTAATGGTGGAACTAACTTTTTGTTCGGCATGTCCGTTGAAAAATGTCGTCGGTGGTCGTCTGGGCTGAACTGCAAGAAGTCGTAGGAATAGGTGGTTAAGTCTGTTACGTCTATGTTCCTAGTCCCTGTAGCCAGATTTTGACCAGGATATTCAGTCATCTGGCCTAGTCCGGATCTATTGTCCCCAAATGTGGAATATCCCAATGAGTGACTTTCGGTTTGGGACTTCTTAAGCGAGGCGCTCTTCGGGACCGCTCCTAAACTTTTATTACCCTTGCCTAAGTTGGACTCCTCCATAGCTTAGGATATCTATTTATTTTTTTATGGTTTGATTCATTGATTATTTGATTATCTTTGTTTCAATGTATACCAAGAGTAATTCAATATTTGTTTCAAGTACTTATGCATATCTACTTATTTTGTGTTAATGGGACACTTTATGGATTGTAATGTTTTTGTTTGTGCTCTCTTTTATGGTTTCGGTTTTTGTTTTGTAATTGGTATGTGGTCGCTTTGGTGTGTGGATTTCAGGTAAGGTGTATGTCTGTATGTCTCGTATTAGTCGTAAAATATATTCGTGGTACTGTTGGATTGTGACTGTTATCCCAGAATCATAGCGAGTGTTGGAATATGCCTTTCTTCTTTACCACAACTTGCTATCTGTCAAGACCAAATAAAAGGATGGTAGGGCCTCCAGACCATATCTCAACACGATCAAAGCTTCTAAGCCTACGCTTACGCCTCACAGAAGGTGCGCCGAAACTAATACTTTCGGATAGCTGCTAGCAGTTTGGCCTGTCCACCTTGACCCGCCCTCGGCATTGAGACAGACTTCTGATTGTCTCACAAAATCGTTTAGCTGTATGCCTGACGATTGGGCGGCAATCCAATCCAATCCGTGGGCTCAAAGCCAAAGGATTTAGTGAGGTAGTCAGGAGTCTGTAGAGAGGCTAAGAGTTGCCCAGGTTCTGGGATGTCAATCCATCCCAGAACCGAAGGCAACTCTTAGCCATGGTTCTGGGATGTCAATCCATCCCAGAACCGAAGGCAACTCTTAGCCTCTCTACAGACTCCTGACTACCTCACTAAATCCTTTGGCTTTGAGCCCACGGATTGGATAGCCGTCATCGGTATGCTTTGAGACCGAGCTTATACAGTCCTTGAGTGAAGAAGAGACAGAAAAGTAAAATTGAAAAGAAAACTAAAATTGAATCGCAGAGGCTGTTGCAAGTCCAAGGCGATGACCTTCAAATGAGAAAATCATCCCCTTGGAGCTGCATCTGGCCTAGCCTGTAATATCGGGCCCCACGTTGGGCGCCATTGTTGTGAGCCAGGGTCGAGCCACAGGGGCAGCTTCGGCACAGGTGAGGAGGGCGCGGCATGCTCGCGGTCGCTCGGCTAAAGCTCGTCGGATGGGGTAGTTCTTGCCCCCTCACCGTATGCCACCTGCTCAAAAAACGTTTTATTCCATGCCATATTAAATAATACAAAAAGGAAGAGGGAAGAAGGGACGGACAAAAGGACCCTTACAAGAAAGAAGGACAGGAAAAGAATTAAAGCGGAAAAGAAAAATAAACTCAAGGACCTGTGCCACTACCCTTGAGGAAGCCCGGGAAAGAAATCGCGAAATTAAACGTAACTATTACCCAAACTAAATCTATTCTAAACTAAAGGGTGATTTTTTAGCTGGTTTGGTTTTGGCAACACTGGTTTTGACAGCTGACGTGTGTTTAGTACCTTGTGTCACTGTCAAACAGCTTCAGTTTGGTTTGCAATTTAACCATGGATCGTCTTACAAATGAACAACGCTTGCAAATTATTGAATTTTACTATCAAAATTCTTGCTCGGTTCGAAATGTTCATCGCGCGCTGCTTCCATTTTATGATCGGCATTCTCGACCTTCTGAGCAGTCTATTCGGAAGATTGTGACCAAATTTCGCACCAAATTTACTTTGTTGGACATTAAACCACCAACACGTTTACGTACTGTGCGTAGTGAAGAAAATATTGCGGCCGTATCAGCTAGTGTGACAGAAGACCGCGAAATGTCGATTCGGCGCCGTTCCCAGCAGTTAGGCCTTTGTTACAGCACTACGTGCAAAATTTTGCGGAAGGATTTGGGCGTAAAGCCTTTTAAGATACAGCTGGTGCAAGAACTAAAGCCAGCCGACCTACCACAACGCCGAATTTTTGGTGAATGGGCTCTTGGAAAGCTGGCCGAGGATCCGCTTTTTTATCGAAAAATTGTGTTCAGCGATGAGGCTCATTTTTGGTTGAATGGGTACGTAAATAAGCAAAATTGCCGCATTTGGAGTGAAGATCAGCCAGAAGCATTGCAACAGCTACCAATGCATCCCGAAAAAGCCACTGTTTGGTGCGGTTTATGGGCCGGCGGCATTATTGGGCCATATTTCTTCAAAGATGATGCGAATCGCAGCGTTACTGTCAATGGTGAACGCTACCGAGCGATGATAACAAACTTTTTTTTGCCCGAAATGGAAGTTCTTGACTTGCATGATATGTGGTTTCAACAAGACGGTGCCACATGCCACACAGCACGCGAAACAATGGCGCAATTGCGAGGCGAGTTTGGTGAACAGTTAATTTCACGTTTCGGGCCGGTCAATTGGCCGCCTAGATCGTGCGATTTGACACCATTAGATTATTTTTTGTGGGGGTATGCCAAGGCTAATGTGTATAGGGACAAGCCCGCTTCGATTGACGCACTGGAAGCCAACATCCATGCATTCATTCGTGAGATACCGGCCGATATGTGTGAAAGAGTATGCCAAAATTGGACTCAGCGGATGGGCTACCTGAGACGCAGCCGCGGTCAACATTTGCATGAAATTATCTTTAAACATTAAATTGCAAGGTTCAAACTATCGATTCAAATAAATATTTCATTCATTTTTTCGAATTTTTTGTGTTTTTTTTTTTAAAAAAGTTCTAAACCTCTTAAAAAATCACCCTTTACCTTCCTCTTTTTTTACTTTTGGCAGAAGCAAAAGAATAATTTTGAATGCAGGTAGAAGCTGATTAGTTTTGTTTATTTATTTGGCAGTTTTGGGTAATAAAATAGACTATTGTGTTGCTTTCTCTTTTTAATTTGGGAAAAATCTCCATTCTTTATTTTACCCTATCCATAATTTTTCTTTGTATTATTGATATCATTGAGGCCCTTATTTAGGGTTTTCCACATTACCAAAATATAGATGACTTATTTTTCAAATAATCCAATGAGTCGGTAATAATTTGGAGTGCATGAGAGCCTGATTTCATTTATACTGTTCCCTTATAACTTACAAATACTGTTATACGTATTTTAATTTGAGTTTAATCTTAATAACTCGACAGAATTTAAGAACAAGTAAAAGTGTTATCATCGGCCTGGCCGATGCTTTGATACCCTCACTGCACACAAGTCATGCAAAATTTTAGGCATGTTAGCATGTTACAATTCTACCTGTTGTTACCTGTTCAAGGTAAAAACTTCACTTGCTTAGGTTGATTCCTTTGGACGCTATTGTGTTTTCAACAGACAGAGATACACACATAATGGATGTATCGAACTGCATGAGGATTGCAACTCTGCTGTCGATGTATAAAGCGAAGATGTAAACTTAACGAAAGACCGAGAAGGTTCTTAGTACTGTATGACGAAAGTCAGTCTTTCAGCAGGAACCAACCAGGCAGGTTGGGTGAGCAGGAGCAGGTTACAAAATAAAAGTGGTTTTTTAATAACATTTTTCCACTCAAAATTGCGTTGTTTCATTAATTGTTTTCACGGTGATAGTTCTAAATCAGAGAGTGTGACGGTTTGTGTTTTTGATCTATAATTTCCCTGAGCTACGATACATTTTGGTCCGTGTCGAGCCGGATAATGTGCTAGTGACGTGATGGTGCAGGTTTTCTTAAAAAAAAAAAAAATTAATGAATAATAAGTGCATTGTGAGTGAGCAGGGTTTCGTTTATTACGAACATAAATTGTGATGGTGAGACGTGCTACAATGAAAATTACGCAGTCGCAAAATAAAGCAAAATGTGCGCAGGAATCATGTAAAGACATGATACGTGAAGGAAGTTGCATATCGCCAGCAGGTAGTGCAAAAAGGGCACTGTATACTGTATACTGTATACTGTATACAGATTCATTTTATACCTAGCAGCATGTAAGTAAGCGAATAGGTATTGTTTCGTTGTTTTTCCCTTTGCAAAGCAGGAGCGACCAATACAAATTCTTCATCAAGAATTAAGAGCAGGAGCAGGTAAGAGAGTTTACATTCGCGCCCAAACGCGAAAAGTACACTCTCACTTGCCACGAGCAGCGAGCGAGAATCGAAAGTCGAAACTCGAGAATCTATACACAAAATATTCTGCCGCGCACTCGCAGCGGCTACGAGAAGGTTTCGTTAATTCGAAAAAACAAAAGAGCAACGAGCTGGTTGTGCTTTACAGCGCGAGGAAATACAAAACGAAACAAAAACTAAACAATTTATATTTAAAAGAAATAATACTTGAATAAACATTTCTTAAGTAAGCCAACAATACAGTCCACATTTATAGCAGGACAAGCGAAACTTCTATTATCGAAACAAATTCTGAGCGAATGGTGGTGGTTGCAGTAATTTGTTTAGCAACGGAGTTTTCATTGTATGTGCGCAGGCGTCGACAACGTGGGTGCAGGGGAAGGGTGTCTGGTTATCATTTACGGTTCAGATGGAGAAGGAAAATATATGCGAATGAGTGAAGCGAGTGTGCGTATTCTGTTTTGTGCTTGTGAGATGGGGAATAACAATAATTCCATATTCTGTTCTGTGCTTGTTGTGATGGGAGTATATTGATTCCATATTTATGAAAAATCTAAATAGCAAATAATGGTGTTTGTTGTTGCTGCTGTGTTGTGAGATAGGGGTTGATAATTTTATTTTTTCTTCTAGGTTACTTGAGTTAAGTTTTTTTTTGGTCACTTTTTTTCTTCCCAAGTTATTTATTTTGTCGAGACATTGAATGAGAAGGGGAAGGAGGGGCTTGATCACAAATGTGTCAGTCGCCATTGATTTTACAGAGCGAAAAATATGTCAAGACTAAAAATGTGAATGGGAAGGAGAGCAGGTGGAACTCAGAGCACTTGTGTGCGAGTTACCAAAATAAAGAGAAGGAGTGAAGGAGGAATTTGAGTGCAAATGCACCAGTTGCCGTATATAAGGTTAATTTTTTGATTTTATAAAAGAAAAAAAAAAGGAGACATAGCAGGAGCAGGAAAAACTTAAAGCACGACGGTGCTAGTTTTTAAGAGAAGGAATGCTTGCAAGCAGCAGAAACAGATATTTCAGAATTTGCTCAAATTGACTTGAGTTCTGATTGTTGTGAGTGAGATTGGAATTAAAGAGCAGGAATACAAAACAACAACAGCTACAAAAGCAGCAACAAATTGCCACTCCATTTATTTATATTTATTATATTATATTTATTTCGTACTGACCATATTTTCTTTATCGGCTTACTGTATTTACAATATACATTTTACAATCGCATACTGGGAAATTTCACATTGAAGTACCTACAGCGAACTATTATTTTTTTATTTATTTCTTTTTTGCAGGATAAAGCATTATTGAAATATCATTTCTAATGCAATACACTTTCCTTTATACTTTTTTAGGAAAAGAAAAGCAAGCAGGCATTTTTTTATTGATAATAAAAAAACGAGAAGTTAAAGAGATGGAAAAAGAGCAGGTACGCAACGATAATTATACGTTGGATGCCGGAATATTTTCGGTGAGCAGGATGCCGGCCTTCGTGGAGTCTCCAGCCTTTGGGACTTGCACGATGGCAGCAGAGCAGGTCAGGCTTGAAGCCTTGCAGGATGCTTGGGTGCAGGTGAAGGTGTCCGAGAGCAGGATTGCGTTGGCTGACGATTTATTTATTGATTTATTTATTGATCAACGTTGAGATGCAGCGCAGGATTGCTGAAGCGGAGGCAAAATATTTTGGCGCCTATGCAGCATTAAAGGAGACGGTAGCCGAAAAAGCTCCAACAGCAGGTGTAACAGGCAGAGCAGGAAGGTTGAGCAGCCGTCGTCCCTTTAGCAGGCGCGGTCAACTCTCAGCAGGTGTGAGAATGTGCGCGCAGGTGGCAGTAATGCCCGGAGAGAGGAAGTAGCAGGGGACAAGAAACCATTAGCACTCGTGCAAATCGTTGAGCCATCCAATGTGACGTTGCCCAGAGTTTGTGGTGATGAGCTTGCGGGCCAGGCAGGACTACGTGAAGGAGAAGGCACTCTGCTCGAATTGCCTTAAGTCTGGACATGCTCCGAAAGAGTGCTTCCAAGGACCGTGCGTACGGTGCCCCGGTAAGCAAATGCACAACAGTGTACTCTGTCCTATGAGAGAGTTTCGGAAGGGTGAAGCAACGGTCTTCAATGCGCAGGTAAAGGGAAGGAAGAAAAGGAGCAAGCAGGAAGGCAAAAACAAACAGAAGAGAGATTGACTAGTTGTCCCTTCCGAGAAACGCCCTCGGTTGGACAAAAGCAGGACAAGAGAGATAGCAGGTACAGCAGGGGTGAAGGAATCGGACAGTGAGTAGGAGGGTAAAATATCCTGGGGAGATTTTAAGAGGGAAAGGCGTTTGTCAACTCAAAATCAAAATTAAGCTACAAGTAACGTTTACTTAACGTCTCTTAATTATAATGAGCAGGAGCAGGAGCAGGAAAAATGTACTTTGATGCCTACGGCACAGGTAAGAATAGAGATGGATAGCAGGAAGTGTGGGCCAATAAGGGCACTTTTAGACACAGGGGCACAACAGCTTGCTCAGAGACTAGGATTGCCAAAGGTGCAAATAGCAAAGAGAGTAATTGGTGTGGAAGGCGAGCTTTTCAACATCAAATGTAAAACCACACTTCTTGTAGGTCCATGGTTTGATTCGCAGGTTTCAGTAGAGCAGGATTTCTGGGTACTGCCCAAAGTACCCAGAAATCCTGCACACAATTTGGGACCGCCACGGATGGACATTCCTACAGGGTTGCCACTTGCTGATCCAGATTATTGGAAAGCAGGTCCTGTAGATTTATTGCTAGGGTGCAAGTTTATAGCAGAAACATTTATTTCTGTTTTAGGGCATCAGCCAGGTGGTGTTTTAGAGATGGCAGGATCATACTCGGAGAGTATGAAAGCGAGAAGGATAGCAGGGGCATTGAGCTTGAGCAGGTGTCACATGTCGTGTACATGGACAACAATCAACTTCATGAATCGCTTAAGAGCTTATGGCAGCTGGATGACATTGAAATGTCATCAAGCTGGTCTAAAGAGCAGGAGCAGGTGGAACAGAATTTCATCAATACGTTTTCACGTGATGATTCTGACAGGTTTGTTGTGACGATTCCTTTGAAGGAATCAGAGAAGGAGCTTGGAAGCTCAGAGCTTACATCAAGACGTAGGTTCTTTGCTTAGCAGGTAATTCTGAGTTGAAACCGAAGTATGTAGAGTTCATGAGAGAGTATGAAAGAGCAGGGCACATGACACCAGTAACTGGTACAGTGCATGGCAGACCCACATACCACATCATTGCGTCACTAAAAAGCTTAGAGTCGTATTTGATGCGAGCTGCAGGACAAATAAGGGCATTTCATTAAATGAAGTGCAAATGCTAGGTGAAAAGCTACAAGAAGGATCTGCACGAAATTTTAATGCGATTCCGCAGGCGCCGAATTGCCATTAGTGCGGATATTAAAATGATGTTCAGAATGGTGAAGGTTGTGACGGAGCAATGGGATTTGCAGCGTATATTCTGGAGAGAAAACCCGCATGATAATTTGAGAGAATATTGGCTGACGGTAGTCACCTATGGGATGACCTCATCAGCTTATAACGCTGTAAGAGCGTCAATACAATGTGCAAGAGAGGCAGAGCAGGAGTTTCCAAAAGCTGCTAAGGCAATTATGGAAGACTTTTATATGGATGACTGTACCACGGGTGCTGATTCCGAAGAGAAGGCGATCGAATTATCGAAAGATGTCGATCATGTTTTAAAATGTGCAGGTTTTGAACTTAGAAAATGGAAGTCTAATTCCAAGGCTCTAGTGAAGGATATGAGCTATGAAGAGTAGGAGTCAATCTTATTTCAAGATGACGAGAAGGCATCGATTTTAGGCATAAAGTGGCTGCTTGAGAAGGACCAATTCACATTTGTAGTGAAAACACCAGTGACTGAGCAGGCAATGACATAGCTCCCGTTACGATTGTGGGGAGGATTCTTATCCAAGACATATGGCGTTTAAACGTTGACTGGGATGAGAAATTACCAAAAGAGATAGATGAGAGATGGAGAGATTTTTGGCAGGAAATAACATACTCGGAAGAGGTACGGAAGGAAATTCATGGCTTTTCGGATGCTTCCGAAAGAGCATATGGAGCAGCGATTTATGTGAGAACGACATGGGCAACTAGCTGGATTTCAGCGAATCTCCTCACAGCAAAAACACGGGTTGCACCACTTAAAACGGTGACAATACCGCGCTTGGAGCTTGCAGCAGCGGAACTATTGGGACGACAAATTTTTAGCGTCATCAGAACAATGGAATGGGAAGGTATCGAGTATAATCTCTGGACGGATTCACTCGTAGTGTTGCATTGGATAAACAAATTACCATGCAATTTGAAAACATTCGTAGCGAATAGAGTCTCGTCTATACAGACAAACACTGAAGTCAAAAGGTGGAGACAACATGTTGGAACGAAGGATAGCCCTGCTGATCTCCTAAGTAGAGGAGTAAACCCATCAGCATTGGTTGATAACAAGTTGTGGTTGCATGGGCCGGAATGGTTGACAAAACCTCGATCGAGCTGGTCATCTGAAAAGAGCAGGATAGAATCCTTGAAACCATTTGTAGATGGTAAAAAGATTCTTGGAGGAAGGTTAGAGAGAGAGCAGAGATGGAATACGAGAGAAAGCATCCAGTGATCGTGCCAAATGGTTCTCGATTAGCATGGTTGATGGCTGATTGCCATCAGAGAGAGTAACAGCAGGAAGATCTTTTCTACACACAGGGGTAGATTACGCAGGTCCGTTTGAGATCAAAATGATCGACAGAGCAGGTGAGCAAATAATAAGACAGAAATGTTGGGTTTCCGTCTTTGTTTGTCTCAAAACGAGAGCAGTGCATATTGATTTGGTATCAAATCTTACGTCAGTGGCGTTTATTGCTTGTTTCGAAAGATTCATAGCGAGAAGGAGCAGGTGTGAAAGGTTATATAGCGACAATGGTACAGCATTTGTCGGTGCAGCGAAGGAATTACAGAAAGCAAAAGAGCGTTGGCTAGTGAAGGATACTTTTGAACACTTAAGTTTGAAAGGGACAGAATGGAGGTTTATGGCTCCTGCAGCATCACATCAAGGTGGTATATAGGAAGCAGCGGTAAAGTCAATGAAATATCATTTGACGAGAATTGCTGGAGTGAAGGTTTTAGCATATGCGCAGTTTTTAACACTGCTAGCAGGGATAGAAGCCATCTTGAATTCAAGACCGCTACATCCATTGAGCGATGATCCAAATGATCTGCAGGCGTTAATGCCGGGACATTTTTTGGTTGGTGAGCCACTTGTTTTAGCGTTACCATTCGTTACAAATGAGATGCCAAATACAAAAGGTATAAAGTTATGGAAGGAGCGTAAAGCTATGCTTGCGCATTTCTGGAGCAGGTGGAAGGAAGAGTATTTATCTACTCTGTATGAGAAAAAGAAATGGCGAAAGGAGAAATACGGCTTGAGAGAAGGACAATTGTGCATAATAAAGAGCGAGAATTACCCACCATCAACATGGGCGATGGGGCGGATATTGAGATTAATACCAAGCAGAGACGGACTAGTTAGGAGCGTGGTTCTGCAGACAGCAACCAATCAACTTACGAGGCCAGTACAGAAGATCTGTATCCTGCCAATCGAGGAGCTGGAATGATTTATACAATTATCCTATCCTACCTGGATAGAACTCAAAAAGTTGTAATAGGTAACTATGTTAGCAGACCAAAAACTATGAACTTAGGTGTACCCCAGGGATCAGTCCTTGGTCCAATACTGTTCCTTATTTACATCAACTCATTATTTAGTCAACCGTTTAAAGGGAATGTTACAGCTTTTGCAGATGATCTGGGCATTGCATACCGCTCGGATAGTCCTCTTAACTTAAGCGCGGACATAAACCATGATGTTCACCTCCTGGGATTGTGGTTTTCGGAACACAAACTAGTTGTCAGCAATAGAACTAAATTACTTCACTTCAGTCCTAATGTGCAAGAGTCCCTAAGCTCCGAAATTTTCTTTCAGAGCCCTATTTCAAACAATCGCAATTTGCGAAGCAATTAAACTAATGCTGTCATTATTCCTCCTTTCCGTACTACTCTATTCAAAAACTTTTACTCCATCGTGTCGTGCAAACTATTTAATCAACTTCCTACAGATATCCGAGGAATAAGATCATTGTCCCTATTCCTTAAATACGTAAAAATATGGCTTCTTGATTTTGATCACGAGGAAATTAAAGTTTTGCTGCCCTATGTTGTCTAAACATGTACGTTACATTGTTCTATTTGCTGTTTTATGCACAAATTAATGTTCTTTTAAATTTACGTTTTCTTTCTTTTTTATTGTTAATTTTCTGTAAAAATATGTATAAATTCATAAAATGTTTTTCTTTTAAGATTAATTAAACAATTCACCCCACACTTCCAAGCTATTTTTTCTGAAGTGACATTATCACTATTTGTTACTACACAAATACAAATGTCACTACCTATTCTTGTACTTAATATTGTTATGGTAGATTAAGTAAATACAAAGTTTGTTAAGTCAAGAATCATGAATAAAATAAATAAATAAATAAATAAATAATAAAATAATTTATATTTATCTTTAGCGGGAATATGTTTAAATAAAAAGCGCAAGGGTAGAAAACCGTAGGTTTTCGCCGGGACTGTATCGAACTGCATCAGTATTGCAACTCTGCTGTCGATGTATAAAGCGAAGATATAAACTTAACGAAAGACCGAGAAGGTTCTTAGTATTTTATGACGAAAGTCAGTCTTTCAGCAGGAACCAACCAGGCACGTTGGGTGAGCAGGACCAGGTTACAAAATAAAAGTGTTTTTTTAATAACATTTTTCCACTCAAAATTGCGTTGTTTCATTAATTGTTTTCACGGTGATAGTTCTAAATCAGAGCGTGTGACGGTTTGTATTTCTGATCTATAATTTCACAATGGGTCTAATATTGGTTTTGTATGGGAGGTACCAGAACTAAAGGGTTTTTCAACAGGGACGCTACAAAATTAGAGCGACAGGGACAGCAAACGACGCCGAATTTCTTGCCGCTCTTTTGACATTTCTCTTCAGTAAGGTTTCATGATAGAAAGATATACGAGCCAACAACGAGTCGAATTTATTAAAATTTACTACCGAAATTCGGAGTCAGTGGCCTCAACGTTAAGAGCGCTACGCCCAATTTATGGTCGTCATAGTCGTCCTAGCAGATCAACAATTGAGCGTCTAGTGGAAAAATTTGAATCCAGAGGCACAGTACAAAATGTTCCCATGCCAGTGAGACAAAGAAGTGCCCGTAGTGTCGAGAATATTGCTGCCGCTGAGGCTTCAGTTGAAGAAAGCCCAAATGTGTCTCTCACACGTCGTTCTCGAGCGTTGAGCATGTCTGTGACGTCGTTGTGGCGAATTTTGCGAAAAGATCTTGACCTACATCCTTACAAGATTATATTGACGCAAGAACTGAAGCCGCTTGACCACCAGAAGCGTCGTATGTTCGTGAATTGGGCTGAGCAACAACTTGAAAATGATTCGGATTTTCATCGAAAAACCATCTTCAGCGATGAGGCTCATTTCTCTCTGAATGGCTTCGTCAATAAACAAAATATGCGGTATTGGTCAGGCAGCAATCCACACATACTCCATGGGTCATCATTGCATCCCGAAAAAATTACGGTTTGGTGTGGTTTATGGGCCGGCGGCGTCATTGGGCCGTACTTCTTCCGTGATGATCAAGACCGGCACGTTACTGTGAATGGGAATCGCTACCGTTCAATGATAACCGAATATTTTTGGCCCCAATTGGATGCTATGGACTTGGAGGACATGTGGTTCCAACAGGACGGCGCCACAAGCCACACAGCGAATTTCACAATCAATTTATTGGAAACCAAGTTTGGAGAACGTGTTATATCACGAAATGGTCCAGTCGCTTGGCCGCCTCGGTCGTGCGATTTGACGCCGTTAGACTATTTCCTGTGGGGCTACGTCAAGGCTATTGTCTATGCCAATAAGCCAGCGACATTCATCAATCATGAACTTCGTACGAATATCGAACGTGAAATTGCAGCGGTATCGGCCGATTTATGCTTGAAAGCCGTCGAAAATTGGGTTCAGCGTCTGGACTTCTGCAAGCGTGCCCGTGGTGGCCATGCAAAAGAAATCGAGTTCCATACATAATGGCATCGAACGTACTTTCACAGGAATAAAGAATTTCATTGATATCCAAAACCATTTTTGTTTTATTTAAACTTTTTTAAATTTTTTTAATTTTAGAGCGCTACAACTCTTATTGAAAAACCCTTTACTTGACCGACATAGCCCAATATTTATATCAACCTGACGACGATAAAAGTAAGTCCTCTCACCAAATTTCATTCGCCTGTGTCAATTCCTTTGGGCGCTATCGTGTTTTCAACAAACAGACAGACAACAGCAAATATTGTTAAGATTACAGAAATAATCTGCCAGTACTACAGTTGTCTTTTGTTGAATCATAGTTGATTCAACAAATAAACTAGTTTAGGTAGTTAGTTTATTCTTGCTTCATGAAATAACAATACGCTGTCGCCCAATTTACATTATTTAGCTAATTGCACAGATTTGGCATTTTTTGTCTTTCAACTGAATCATTATTTATTATTTTTTAAGAAAACAAATTTGAATATATTATTATTAATAAGGAAAATCACGAGAAAAACCTCAAATTAAGGGAATAATAAATAAATTAATAAATAAATAATAAATAAACAAATAATTTGTAAATAAATAAATAAACAAAAAGTATGTATTATAATAAATAAATAAATAAATAAATAAATGGATACATACATAAGAGTGCATTTAGTGTTAACTAAACTTACTGCTCGTCACTGCAAGAGCGAACATGACCGATCCAAGCAGAGTAGAAGATGAATAAGGCCACATTGACAAGGCTTGTGCAAATAAACCTCTATGTTTCTGGAATAAAAAGGACAAGCCTAAAAACGCTGGACACGTTGCTGGTGTGCTCAATGTCCAAGAAGACAGCCTGTGGAAATCACGCCATGCAAAAAGTCGGTGGGCCAGCGGACTACTTCGTAACCGCTAGGATAAACGGCATCCACTTCTATAGTTGCTACGCCCCCCTAGTCTAACATATAGGGATTATCTGAAGCTGCTGGACGACATTGTGGCTGAAACGCGAGGAAAACACCCAATTATAATTGCTGGCGATTTCAACGCATGGGCTACAGAATGCGGCAGCAGGATCGGGACGAGCTCTCCTAGAAGCATTCGCCATACTAGACGTAAGTTTGGCGAAAACTCCGCCTTGTACTGGGTCAGCAGTATGGTGCCGAAGATCCCTCCCCTTGGGACCGAACATTTTTGAGGTCTACAAGCCACCCCAGCTTACGCGTGCTGTCTGCTGGATCGCTGGGAAACTGGGGAAATCGGCGGATGTGCTAAAGCGTTTGCACACACAGAATCCTGGTCTCGACTCAAAAGCCTGGATTGTCCGCTCTCACAGGCAGAGCAAAAACCGACACGATGAAGATTGTAGTTCTCTGGTTGTGAGCATAGACATGGCTTCTGCCGAGATCATTAAGTCTAGGTACAACATGCGTCCCTATCTGCATCTTGGTAGGATTAATTTCCATTTCAATGCCAAGTAGCGCTAATAGTGGTCGTAACCCAGATTTTACATCCATTCTGTTTACTCAGATAAATCTACAACACTGTAAGGCTGCTACTGCTCTCTTAAGTAGTAGGCTTGCTGTCCGTAGAACAAAAAACTGCATAACATCCATCCAGCAACCATGGGTGTGGAAAAATCGCATCTGTGATGTTGGTGAGTTGAGCGGTTCGCACAACGTTCGTTACGATAAGCAGTCCGAGATACCTAGGACATGTCTTTTTGTATCGAAGTCCCTTACGGCAGTTACAATCAAACGGTTCTGTTGCCAAGATTTGGTTGCTGCAACTATTACTTACCATGCAAAAGGCAATTGGGAAACCTTTGTCGTTGCATCGGCTTACTTTCCCTACGACTCTTTAACTCCTCCACCACCAAAGGCTGTTGTTGAGCTCATAGAGTACTACGAGTCCAAAAAGTTAGGTCTTATCTTATGTTGCGATGCTAATGCTCAAACCACTGTTTGGGGCAGCAGCAGATATAATATACGAGGAGATCGTCTTCTGGACTTCATCTTATCGTCTGACATCACCATCAGCAATGTAGGATGTCGACCTACATTTGTTACAGCCAAGAGACAGCAAGTAATTGATGTTACCCTGTCCAATAGGCATTGCAAGACTATCACAAATTGGAGGGTGTCGCCAGATAGCACTCTGTCAGACCACAGATACATCGAATTTCAAATCAACTGTGAAGTTTCACCTTCGCTAGAGAGGAGAAATCCGAGAAAAACAAATTGAGCTCGGTTTAAGGGGGAACTTGGCAATTCCGTTAAATCTTCACTTAAACTAAGATCAATACAGGGGGTAGAGAGGTCTGCTCAGCATCTGAGCAGCTTAATTATCCGTTGTTTTGAACGAGCGTGTCCAGTTACAAAAAACTCCTGTAGAAAACCGGTACCTTGGTGGAATACCGAACTGCAGTGTTTTCGCAAAGAAACCAGGAAGCTTCTAGATCGGTCTTTAAGAACCAACTGGTCTTTAGAAGAAGACTGGAATCTGTATCGATCGAAACAAAAAGAACTTAAGAGACTAATTCGCAAATCGAAAAACGACTCTTATACAAAATGTTGTGAAGACGTCGCATCACTAAGTGCAACCAGTAAGCTTGTTAAAGTCCTTAAAAGGGACAGACCAAACAAACTGGAATAGTTCCAAAAATGATGGTACCTACACTGCGACAAATGCGAAGACTTTTAGTCTCCTCCTGGAGACTCACGGGAAATCAGGTCACTACGTGCTCTTCAGTGGTACCGCCAACATTGGCCACTTCTGAACTGACAAACACCACGCGGCGTAGCTGGTATATTGCATCCGGAGTATTGACGGATGACGCTATCAAATATGTAATTGCATTTTTTGAGGGTTTCAAGTCACCGGGTCCAGATGGAATCTATCCGGTTATGCTGAAACAAGGTTTTAGTTAGCTGATGCCGACACTGAAACTAATTTTCACCGCTAGCTTGGCCTTGGCCTACATACCTTCTCCTTGTTGTATGGTTAAAGTCCTGTTCATACCAAAGATAGGTAACACCGACTACACTCTCGCCAAAAGTTTCAGACCCATAAGTCTGTCCTCGTTCCTGCTGAAAAGCTTGGAGAGACTGGTTGAGCTGCACGTGCGCAATGTTCCTCTTCGATCGCATTCTCTTTCTGTGATGCAACATGCCTATCAGCGCGGAAAATCCTGTGAAACTGCGCTTCACAACCTCGTTGGTAGGATTGAAAGTGCTCTTGATCAGAACGCGTTGAGTATTTTCGTCGATATTGAGGGTGCTTTTGATAATGCGACTTTTGATAGCATGTGCAATGCAGCCAGACATCATGGTGTAGATGAATCATTGGTGTCGTGGATTAAAGCAATGCTAATGTACAGGACGTTGATTGCCGAAGCGGATTGTGGCAAATGCGTAAACAGGGGCTGCCCTCAAGTTGGTGTTCTGTCTACCCTCTTATGGTGTATGGTAGTAGACTCTCTGCTAACGGTTCTCAATCTTCCTGGAACCTACACACAAGCCTACGCGGACGATGTCGCCATTCTCTCTGTCGGTTCAGACCTAAGTACTATCTGATCTCTGGCGCAGAGATCCTTGGGCTTTATCGACGACTGGTGCACAAGAAATGGGCTTTCAGTGAATCCTCTTAAAACTACGGTTGTTCTCTTCACGAGAAGGAGGAAGGTCACTGGTCTGACTCAACTTGTTCTAAGAGGCGTCACTTTCCCGATCTCCGATGAAGTCAAATATCTGGGAGTAGTCCTCGATAGAAAGCTTCTTTGGTCAAGGCATGTTCAATCAAAAACCGATAAAGCGCTGTCAACTTTCTGGCAGTGCAAAGGCGCTTTTGGCAAGACATGGGGCTTATCTCCTAAAAGGGTCCTCTGGATCTATACGGCAATGATAAGAACACTTCTCTCATATGCATCGGTTGTTTGGTGGAACAGGCTTTCGCGGAAACGTCTTGCCAAACTTCAAAGAACGGTTTGTCTTGGATGCACAGGGGCCTTCCCTAGCACGCCGGGCTCTGCTCTAGATGCTATGATGAACCTCCCCCCTCTTGATATTTTTATCATGGGGTGTACGCTGAAAACCATCTCTCGGCTAAAGAGAGGTGGTTTTTGATACCACGGGCATTGGAATTTGTAACGAAAGTTCTTTCCACCTCCTGAATGTGCGATGGATTGCTATCCTACCCATCACTATGAATACAGGAATCCATAAAGAAATCGATGGGTCAAGAGGTGGGTTGTCCTAGCAGATAAAAACGATTTATTACGGAATCTTCCATTCCAAACTGCAATATGGAATTGTTTGTTGGGGAGGCGTTTATGTGAACAAAATTCAATCTCCTTTAGTTCTGCAGAAATATACTTTACGAAAAATATGTCGCAAACCTAGAAGACATCCGAGTTTTCCATTGTTCTGCGACATGAAGATTCTACCAGTCCGACATCTGTACTGTTTTAAAGTTTTAAAGACCTTTTTTATGATGTCTGGTAATCGCAACTATCGATTAATTTCAAATTATAATTTACGTGGAAACTTTTTTAACTTAGTATCTGTACCAAAATTTCGCACTACTGCACTTCGTAATTTTTATACAGTTTCATCATGTCGTTTATTTAATAAACTTCCTCAATCGATCAGGACAATAACAATGCCTGGAATGGCCTTAAAACTTCTAAAACCTTGGCTTTTAAATTTGAATCATAATAATAATATAGAAGCATTTATTTCTGATATTCTGGTTTAATTTTGATTTGAATTTCAGTAGCATTTTGATTGTAAAGTAATTAAATCTTTAGGCAATTTATTTCTTTGTAGTAAATTATTAGTTTTTATTTTGAAAAAACCTTGATTGTTCAGTCAAATTTATTATTTATTATTGCGAATTGTTTTATTAGGGTCACCCCACCCAAAATATAATATTTGAAGTTGTTAAGAGCCTATTGAAGAGGCATTCAACTCTATTTTTAATACTTTGTATATATAAATACAGAATGTCTTTCATATTTCTTATATGATATACTTAAAGTAATAATTTGATTTAAGTTCTAAAACTGTTGTTAATTATTATAAATTTATAAGAAATTGGACGATAGAAGGCTTTTCCTACCGCGATCAAGAACAATTTGTTGAATGGTATCGGTATACCAACAGGGAAAATTCTCGATCTGAGCAGCGAATACTTGATGGAAAGCACAACTGCAACAAGTGCCGAGGAAACGAGCGAAACGAACGAAACGAAAGAAAAAGTACTGTGCACGTCGACTATACGACAACAACTGTTTGCTTTATTTTTCATTATGTTTAATAATACCTCGGTTCTAACCCTTAGTGTGAGATACAACCGTTTAAATAATATTTTAAATATGGCTAACCCTAACATTTTGGCGCCACGTTTAAATTTAAAAGTAGTTATGCTATCTATTAGTTTCTATGTATTTATTGTGTTGTTTTTCATTTTGTTAACAATTTGTTATAATGCTTAAGTCTGCCTCAACATTCCGCCCCCTTTGAAAGTACTCTACTTTCAAGCCGGTAAAAGTGCCAGCTTCCGAATTGGGCGCTTGAAGACTCCTCTTGACGTTCTAACTTCAGCAACTCGGACCTTTCCGTCACTGCCTTTGATGACTTGAATGACTCTTCCCATGAGCCATCGTTGTGGGGGTAGGTTGTCTTCATGAATTAGCACCATAGCGTTGACATGAAGATTCTCCTGGTCTGAGGCCCATTTTGATCGTTGTTGGAGCTCACTCAGATATTCCGCCGACCAAGTCCTCCAGAAGTGCGATTTTACTGCGTTTATACGTCTCCATCTTTGTAGGTAGCTGATGTTAGGGGTCTCGTCAGGTACCTCTGGAACTGCCTTTAGTGATGTGCCAATGAGAAGGTGGGCAGGTGTAAGAGCCTCGTAGTCATTGGGATCTGAAGATAGTGGGGTGATTGGCCGAGAATTCATGATTCCCTCGATTTCGACCAGTGATGTAGCTAGTTCCTCGTACGTTAGCTTGGCGTTACCGAGTGTTCTTGTCAAATGGCCCTTTGCTACCTTGACCGCAGCTTCCCACAATCCCCCGAAGTGAGGAGCCCTGGGAGGAATAAAATGGAAGTTTATACCTTGATTAGTACAAAAATTTGATATAGAATCTTTGGACGATTTTTCAAAGAAACGTTTACTAATTTCTAAGAGCTTTGCTTGTGCGCCTACGAAGTTGGTAGCATTGTCGGAATAGATATCCGACGGAAGTCCCCGACGACCTATTAGCCTTTTTAAGGCTGCTATAAAAGCTTCTGACGAAAGATCTGTTACTGCCTCCAAATGGACAGCTTTCGAGGAAAAGCACACAAAAACGGCGATATACGCTTTGTATGGTCTCTTGCCACGAATTTTTAAATATGTCATCACAGGTCCGCAAAAATCTACGCCACAGCATGAAAATGGACGAGATACTCTCAATCTCTCCAGTGGTAGATTTCCCATGATTTGTTCTAGTAATTTTGGCCTGTATCTGACGCAGTGTATGCATCTCCTAACTACTTGACGTGCGATTTCTCTTGCATTTACAATCCAAAACTCTCTCCGAATTAGACAAACTAGCATTTTTGGACCAGCATGGTAATTCGTCAAGTGTAAATGCCTAACCAAAGAAGAAACGAAACTGCTATTTTTTGGTAACAGCAATGGATGCTTTTGACAAGTTGGTAAATTCGCATGTTTTAAACGACCTCCTACCCTTATTAGCTCGATCCCTGTGGTATTATCTATGAAAGGGGCAAGCCACTTTATTGATCCTGTTAGATATCGATGTGATCGTAAGGATTTTAGCTCTTCGGCGAAGGATGTCTGCTGGATGATCCACACTATGCGATTTACCGACGTTTTCAGCTCGTTCGCTGAAAGAGTTTCAGTTTTTCTAACTTGCTGCTTTCGTATGCGGTTGCAGAATCTCAGGACATATGCAAAAACTCGAATAATTTTTAAATATGAACTATATTTTGTTATCATTTCCAGTAGGTAAATTGACGACTGCTTCTTCTGACAAAGAAGTACTGTTTTGCGCATTTCCAGACATAGTTCCTCTTGTGCTAATATTCTCTTCGATGATTGTGGCCATTTGTCTGGGCACGACTGTAGAAACTTAGGACCCGAAAACCAAATCGACTGCTGCAACTCATTCACCGTGCATCCTCTTGATACACTATCAGCTGGATTATCCTCACCCGGAACATGCCGCCAGGTGGCTTCAGCAGATTTCTCCTGGATTTCTGCAACCCTATTTCCGACGAACACACTAAGTTTAGATGAGTGAGTATTTATCCAGTGAAGCACGATCTCAGAATCGGTCCAAAAGAATACTTGAGCGTACGAATCTTGAAAAATGTTCTTTATTTTTGCCCAAAGTCTTGCCAATAAGTGTGCCCCACACAATTCTAGACGTGGAAGCTGCTTACGCTTAGCCGGGGCGACCCTAGACTTCGCCACTAACAAATTTGTTGTCAGCGTTCCATCTGCCGATGACGTTCTCGTGTATATGCAGCATCCATAAGCACTCATGGATGCGTCGCAGAAACCATGTATCTGCACTTCTCCTTTGTTCTCCGCCAACACATACCTCGGAACGGGCAGGTTCTGGAGAGAATTCAGGTCCGAAAGAAACTGCTCCCACTCTGTGTTTATGTTTTGGGGAATTGATTCATCCCAGTCGAGCTTTTCGACCCATAACCTTTGCAGAATAATCTTTGCCCGTAATATTATAGGGCTTAGCATACCCATGGGATCGAAAAGTGACGATGCCAAGGAAAGTATCGATCTTTTGGTAAATTTTGAAAACGTTCGATTGGGTTTGTACGAAAATTGGAATTGGTCGACTTCCGAGTTCCAAGTGATTCCTAAAGTACTTGTAAGACTATCATCGACTACTTTTAAGTCTTTTGTTTGCTTGTTAGATAACGCCTCGGAGATCATTTTATGGTTGCTGTGCCACTTTGACAGCTCGAATCCGGCGGACGCTAAGATCGTAGTGACCTGCTGCTTGATTTGTAAGAGCGACCCTAAATCATCGGCTCCGGTGAGCATGTCATCGACATAAAAATCAGACTCAACAACTTTAGAGCCTATACTATAAGTTTCCTTATACCTGTCGGCTAGAAAACGAAGACAGCGTATAGCTAAAAATGGCGCAGAAGACGTCCCGTATGTTACTGTATTTAGCTGGTACGTTTTTATCGGAGTTTGGTTATTTTCTCGCCAAAGAATATTTTGGAATCGGCGTTGAGATTGATGAATTAGCACCTGCCGATACATCTTTACGATATCTGCCGTCAGAGCGAATTTAAAAAGTCGAAAGCGAAGCAAAATAATGAATAAGTCATCCTGAATCGTTGGACCAATCATTAAAATTCCGTTCAGTGATACTTGGGAAGATGTGCGACATGAGGCGTCAAAAACCACCCTCAATTTGGTAGAGGTACTGTTTGGCTTCAGTACACACTGATGAGGAATAAAATAATGAGGTAATTGTAAATTCGGGTTCTTTACCATTGACATATGTCCTAATTCTTCGTATTCTTTCAAGAACTTCGCATATTCTTCTTTCAACGTGATTTGTTTGTCTAGCCTGCGTTCGAGAGACAGAAATCTTCTAAACGCAATATCATAGGAAACTCCTAGACACCCTGGATCCTTTTTGAAGGGTAATTGAACCGAAAGGCGACCACTGGGGAGAACTTCTACTGTCTCTAGGAAACGAGCTTCGCATTGAATCTGTTCATCGGTCCATTTCTGTCTTCGACTGCTGGTTTCCTCCAATTCCCAAAACCTTTCGACATACGTTTGAAGTAAATCGTCTTGAGTAGTTTGACCACATAGAGAGTTTGTGGTATTTCCTGGGATATTGCATCTTCCTGACACTATCCATCCTAGTCTGGTTTTTTGTAAAGTTGACAGTCCTGGCCCTAACTTTATCTGACCTAGTGAGAGCATATCAAAAAAGGCTTCTGCTCCTAATAGTAAGTCGATTTATGAAGCCTCATTGAAAGCTTCGTCGGCTAGTTCAAGATTACCAGGCAGTTTCAAGTCCGCTACTACTAATGATTTGTCCGGCTGATGCCCCGTGATGCTCTGAGTTACTACGAATTCCAATGACAGCTCAAAGTTATTGTATGGAGATCTAATGATGGTTTGCGTTTGAAAGCTTGAATGGGTTTGTGATGAGCCTACTCCAATGATTTCCAAATGCCTTTTGATTCTATGAAGGTTGAGGGTACGCACGAACTTATCGCTCATCAAGCTAATTTGCGACCCAGAATCAAGCAATGCTCTGCCTATTTGGTAATTTCCTGTTGAGTCCTGTACGAGGACTAGTGCTGTAGCTAAAATAACTTGACTAGGTGTTTTCGAAATAGTTGAGTTTGTTGCCGTATTAACTGCTGCTGAGGAAGTTCCCTCACCACTACTTGAAGCGCTTTCTTGTTTCTCTCGATGAAGTAAAGTGTGATGAGGTTGCTTACATGTTTTGCACCTATGTGCTGATGGGCATTTAGACATGTTATGTCCTTTAGCTAGGCAGTTCAAACAAAGGCCTAGTTTTTTTGTATTAGAAAACCTATCAGGAATCGAGAGTTTATTGAAGCTGGGACAATTTGAGATGAAATGACTATTATCTCTGCAAAATGTACACGATTTTTGTACAAGCGCCAATGAAGTTTGTGATCGCATCGCAGATCGGTGGGTTTTTGTAGGATTTGACGATCTTTGATGCGAAGCCGAATTGTCGAAGCGATCTAAATGAAATGCCTTAGAATCTCGAGCCTCCAGGTACTGGCATCGTTTGCCAATCATCTTAGCGCATTCATCCCAAGTAGGAAGCTTGGAATAGTCTAACTGCTCATCCCACTTAGCTTGCGTTTCCTTATCGACTTTTGACATAGCAATGTAGATTATTATTGCATTGCATATGTCGGTTTCCTTTCCGATAGATAAAAGAGAACTATAAATGGCTGATATGTTATCTACCAAATTCCTGAGTTGCGACGACGATGTTTTTGAACACTGCGGAAGCTCAAACATAGCAGCAATACTCTCAAGAAATATAAGAGTGTCGTTATCGTATCGCTCTTTCAATTTATCCAAAGCCTTGGAATAATTTTCCTCAGTGACTTGGAATGCGCGAATAGTTCCCAGCGCTGGACCCGAGAGACACGAAAGCAAATGGTTAAATTTCTCTATTTTTGTTAAGGTGAGATCTGAATTAACTAAATTTTCGAATGAATTCATAAAATTCTTGTATTCGGAGTACTTCCCGTCAAATTTGGGCAAATGAAGATGTGGCAAGCGATTATGTTGGGGTTGTGGTAATGAAAATGAGGCATCAAAGGTACTACTTCGTCTTCCTGGCCCCATAAGAGCGATGATTTTCGTTTTTGTTGTTACATGCAACTCCTCCAATTCACATCTTCCGGTATCCGTTGGCTGCAAACGCTCTATCTGAGTTTGGAATGATAGTCCTTGCTTGAAGTAGGACTCCAAAATACCTAACCTACACTCTAGTTCTATAAGGGATGGATTGGGTGTTTTTTCAATAAATGTTTTGATGCGGGTAATACTACTTTTTGTAGTCGCGTGTTGTTGTTTCAACTCCTCCTCTTCGGGCATGGTGAGCGAAGTATTTGATCGCCAAAGATGGTAATACAAAATATGGTGGGCAAATTCAACTAAAGATCTAAATTATCTTTCAAATGGTTTCCGCAATGACTCTACAACGACGACGATCCAACTATACCAACAACAATCGCACTAAAACTTTCCTTGCGACAACAATCGAAGCAACCTTTGAACAGGAAAGCTAACGAGCACTGCAGGTATCTCAAACGCAAATATCCAACAACAGCAACAAAGCAACAACGCAACCCCAACCCAACCAACAACGATAATCCAAATGCCAATTGCAATTTAAAATGTCCGATGCATAGACTTATCCCGCAATATCCTATCCGATCACAACTAAATCCAAATTCAATATCCAAATTGTGTACGCGCCCGATTCGATTAATCGACGAATTATCCAATTGCCAATTCAATTAATTACGCAATTGAAAGCTATGATCTGACTACGAGTAGAGTTAGCCGATCGTGAACAAAGGATTACGCTGAACAGCAAGAAATATTACGATCTACTTAAACATCCAAGTATGTTTAATTGATTGATTTAATATGGAAACTCTAGAACATATTCCAATATCCAATCTGTATAATGTATATCCAAAATTGATTTTTCCCGCGTAGACAAGGTATTTGTTGAAATAATTCAATTTATATCGATAGCTTATTGAAAAAGTTAACAAATTTGATGCAGTTGCAATTGCAATCCAACTGTACGAGCTATTCAATGATACAATGATGCTGGTAGTGTGGTCCGATACGAATGAGCGAACAAAGAAGAATCAACAAAACGCATTGCGTGTGGTTCGATGACGTCGTGGGTGGTACGATTTTCGGCAATGCAACAACTATGAGTTTTGTCTTACGATGGCGCAAATTATTTTAAAGAACAAAGTTCGAAACAAAGCTCTTCGAATTGATTTATATTATACTAAGCCAATTTATGTATGCTTACGTATATATTAATGAATATAAAACTATTTCTACACATGCATGAATAGAGCAAACTTAAGACCAATGTGCGTTATTAATTTGGTTTTTGTTGTAGATGTTAAGCTGATTCGCATCGATTTTTAATTATATGTTGAGAATATGCATAGAGCGAGCGGTTATGCAATTCAGTAGCAACGCACATTCGTTTTAAATTAATGCACACGTACCTTTTGAGAAGATGTATACTTATCTACTCTTTGTTTAATTTTTTTTCTGCTTCTGCTGATCTCTTCCTTTTTGTCTTCTGGTGGATCTTTCTCGGGCTTCCTTCGATGGTAATTTACTGAGATGATGGTCCAGGTTCCAGAATCCACCGAATCACACAACCGAAACCGATTACCGAATACCGAAACACGAATCTCCACAGTTTTGTATGTCCAACGTTTTTGGGAGAATATTTCACTTTGCACTTGTTCACGATTGTCTATTTCTTCGCGGTGAAACTATCGATTAGATCGGTGTTAAACTATATTAAACCGACTGACAAAAAGGTTTGTCCCACGTTTGAGCGCCAAAATGGACGATAGAAGGCTTTTCCTACCGCGATCAAGAACAATTTGTTGAATGGTATCGGTATACCAACAGGGAAAATTCTCGATCTGAGCCGCGAATACTTGATGGAAAGCACAACTGCAACAAGTGCCGAGGAAACGAGCGAAACGAACGAAACGAAAGAAAAAGTACTGTGCACGTCGACTATACGACAACAACTGTTTGCTTTATTTTTCATTATGTTTAATAATACCTCGGTTCTAACCCTTAGTGTGAGATACAACCGTTTAAATAATATTTTAAATATGGCTAACCCTAACATTTTGGCGCCACGTTTAAATTTAAAAGTAAAGGGTGATTTTTTAGCTGGTTTGGTTTTGGCAACACTGGTTTTGACAGCTGACGTGTGTTTAGTACCTTGTGTCACTGTCAAACAGCTTCAGTTTGGTTTGCAATTTAACCATGGATCGTCTTACAAATGCACAAAGCTTGCAAATTGTTGAATTTTACTACCAAAATTCGTGCTCGGTTCGAAATGTTCATCGCGCGCTGCTTCCATTTTATGATCGGCATTCTCGACCTTCTGAGCAGTCTATTCGGAAGATTGTGACCAAATTTCGCACCAAATTTACTTTGTTGGACATTAAACCACCAACACGTTTACGTACTGTGCGTAGTGAAGAAAATATTGCGGCCGTATCAGCTAGTGTGACAGAAGACCGCGAAATGTCGATTCGGCGCCGTTCCCAGCAGTTAGGCCTTTGTTACAGCACTACGTGGAAAATTTTGCGGAAGGATTTGGGCGTAAAGCCTTTTAAGATACAGCTGGTGCAAGAACTAAAGCCAGCCGACCTACCACAACGCCGAATTTTTGGTGAATGGGCTCTTGGAAAGCTGGCCGAGGATCCGCTTTTTTATCGAAAAATTGTGTTCAGCGATGAGGCTCATTTTTGGTTGAATGGGTACGTAAATAAGCAAAATTGCCGCATTTGGAGTGAAGATCAGCCAGAAGCATTGCAACAGCTACCAATGCATCCCGAAAAAGCCACTGTTTGGTGCGGTTTATGGGCCGGCGGCATTATTGGGCCATATTTCTTCAGAGATGATCTTCAATGGTGAACGCTACCGAGCGATGATAACAAACTTTTTTTTGCCCGAAATGGAAGTTCTTGACTTGCATGATATGTGGTTTCAACAAGACGGTGCCACATGCCACACAGCACGCGAAACAATGGCGCAATTGCGAGGCGAGTTTGGTGAACAGTTAATTTCACGTTTCGGGCCGGTCAATTGGCCGCCTAGATCGTGCGATTTGACACCATTAGATTATTTTTTGTGGGGGTATGCCAAGGCTAATGTGTATAGGGACAAGCCCGCTTCGATTGACGCACTGGAAGCCAACATCCATGCATTCATTCGTGAGATACCGGCCGATATGTGTGAAAGAGTATGCCAAAATTGGACTCAGCGGATGGGCTACCTGAGACGCAGCCGCGGTCAACATTTGCATGAAATTATCTTTAAACATTAAATTGCAAGGTTCAAACTATCGATTCAAATAAATATTTCATTCATTTTTTCGAATTTTTTGTGTTTTTTTTTTAAAAAAAGTTCTAAACCTCTTAAAAAATCACCCTTTAGTTATGCTATCTATTAGTTTCTATGTATTTATTGTGTTGTTTTTCATTTTGTTAACAATTTGTTATAATGCTTAAGTCTGCCTCAACAGAAATAAAATTATTATCTATCTATCTATCTATAAGTGCGAGCAGGCATGCTTGCTTCTGCGCGGCTATACTCGACGGAGGCGTGGGTTCTTGCACTTAGTGCTGGACGATCGTTAATTGTTATTACATGCCTAAACAATTTTTTTGGAAAATACGTGTGGGTACGAATATTATCTGATCGCATGCTTTACTAATCCGCTCACAAAAAATTACATTAAAGGAAGACCTGAATAACCTTGGGAAACCTTGAGATGTAAAGTGGTTTCCGAAGCGTAACCCTCCCACAGCCAACTACCCTGAGAGGAGTAGTAACCATCCTTGGTCATCGCGCCGCACAATTCTTGCGATGACCCCTAATCGAAAGCCGAATCACAATTTAGGATTCGCTGTTATCACCGCCGACATACATTACACACATTTCACTCCACAATTGCACTGAAAGTTTAAACAGATTTCATTCTGAAAGCATATCTTCAATAGATAATACGCATAACGACACCAAACTTCTGAGCTATCATTTTAGATACCGAATTTTATTGAAAGGAACAAAAAATAATAATAAGGGAATATCTACTGCATCAGGAAATATAAAGCAATTTTTGAATCATCTTCAATTCATTTTCACTTTATAAAATACTCCTATTCACAAAAAAAAATAGGATCTTAGCTAAATGCAAACAAAAATGTATGAATGGTAGTTGTATATAGTTAGGAAATCTTTAGTTCAAGTATTTAATATTTTAGATTATATATATATAGGTGTCTGTTAAGTAGGTAGTTCAATTGTATTTACATTAGGGATTATATTACTTTTTAAGATTTATCTAGCAATTCATTCTGATTGGTTGTGTTCTTGGTGTTTAATATACTTTAGATATATTTTTTTTTTCGCATATGATTTGATCTTAATTTTAAATTCATCAATTATCAAACAAAGTTCTAGCTATAGATAGTTCGGTCAATGTATATATAAAAAAAAACGGAGTAAATAGACTCACCGAAGTTGAATAACTTTTTTTTTGTAGCGTAGACCCTCCCATGAATGGTGTGCACAACATACATGGGATTTGTTGTTGTTCTTTTCTCGGGTTACACTTATTGTTCCTTTATCTGTTTAAGAATTAAGAATTATATAACACTGAGCGAACTTTACACTTATATTCACTGAGGATACTTAGCCTTTTTTTTTTCCTTTTTTTTTTGTTGATTATAGATAGGTAGCACCAAACAATTTTAAATTAAAGGGCTTGCTTATCACAATGCAGTAGTGAGGGATTGGGGAACAGGTATATGGGTTCGTTGAAGAGCTGGTGGAGTGATGATGGACAATGTAGTTTTTGTTGTACTGTGTGCGACGCTGCTGTGGATGACCGATGTTTGCTTCCTTCTATTGCGGACTGACAGCCTTGGTGTGTTGTTATTAAATCGAGCGTGTGTGAGCACAGCTGATAAGCAGTGATACTATGTATATGTACACCGGAGTAGCTGATCAGAGCTCGCACTGCAGCTTGATTGATTTTATGCAAAGGAATGGGATCAGCTTTGCCGTTATCAGCATCGTTTGTACCACAGAACTAGCTTTGTACAACAAATATTATGCAGAGATCTGACGAGTGCTTTTTCTCTTAAATTTGGCTTATACTGATGGTGAAGCTTTTGAGTTCGTTGAATTCAGTTGCGGGGGGGTTTTTAGTTACTGCTCCATGGGAACACTAAGCCTGTAACGTAGCCCATCGACTGTAGTCCGATCAGAACAAATCACACATCTGAAAGTACACAGCCTGGGTGAATGCCAAACTTTGGTGATACATGAGTTGGGAGTTCTCAACAGAACTTTTGACTGGTGGACTGGTAGTTAATACGATCTCGCACTATAAAGGGTGATTTTTTAAGAGGTTTAGAACTTTTTTTTAAAAAAAAACACAAAAAATTCGAAAAAATGAATGAAATATTTATTTGAATCGATAGTTTGAACCTTGCAATTTAATGTTTAAAGATAATTTCATGCAAATGTTGACCGCGGCTGCGTCTCAGGTAGCCCATCCGCTGAGTCCAATTTTGGTATACTCTTTCACACATATCGGCCGGTATCTCACGAATGAATGCATGGATGTTGGCTTCCAGTGCGTCAATCGAAGCGGGCTTGTCCCTATACACATTAGCCTTGGCATACCCCCACAAAAAATAATCTAATGGTGTCAAATCGCACGATCTAGGCGGCCAATTGACCGGCCCGAAACGTGAAATTAACTGTTCACCAAACTCGCCTCGCAATTGCGCCATTGTTTCGCGTGCTGTGTGGCATGTGGCACCGTCTTGTTGAAACCACATATCATGCAAGTCAAGAACTTCCATTTCGGGCAAAAAAAAGTTTGTTATCATCGCTCGGTAGCGTTCACCATTGACAGTAACGCTGCGATTCGCATCATCTTTGAAGAAATATGGCCCAATAATGCCGCCGGCCCATAAACCGCACCAAACAGTGGCTTTTTCGGGATGCATTGGTAGCTGTTGCAATGCTTCTGGCTGATCTTCACTCCAAATGCGGCAATTTTGCTTATTTACGTACCCATTCAACCAAAAATGAGCCTCATCGCTGAACACAATTTTTCGATAAAAAAGCGGATCCTCGGCCAGCTTTCCAAGAGCCCATTCACCAAAAATTCGGCGTTGTGGTAGGTCGGCTGGCTTTAGTTCTTGCACCAGCTGTATCTTAAAAGGCTTTACGCCCAAATCCTTCCGCAAAATTTTCCACGTAGTGCTGTAACAAAGGCCTAACTGCTGGGAACGGCGCCGAATCGACATTTCGCGGTCTTCTGTCACACTAGCTGATACGGCCGCAATATTTTCTTCACTACGCACAGTACGTAAACGTGTTGGTGGTTTAATGTCCAACAAAGTAAATTTGGTGCGAAATTTGGTCACAATCTTCCGAATAGACTGCTCAGAAGGTCGAGAATGCCGATCATAAAATGGAAGCAGCGCGCGATGAACATTTCGAACCGAGCACGAATTTTGATAGTAAAATTCAATAATTTGCAAGCGTTGTTCATTTGTAAGACGATCCATGGTTAAATTGCAAACCAAACTGAAGCTGTTTGACAGTGACACAAGGTACTAAACACACGTCAGCTGTCAAAACCAGTGTTGCCAAAACCAAACCAGCTAAAAAATCACCCTTTATATGTAACGATAGTGCCGAGTATCGATTAAGCTTCGTTTTGTCGAATTGGCAGGATGGTTACAGCTGAGTGAAACGTACAACCAGTTTCGCTTCGCACTGCTCATATGACAACGCAGCACTATTAGAAAATGGGTAATTCTTAAATGTATCTACAAATTAATGAATTTATATATGTACCTTTAACTTTGATCATGAATATTTAGCATAGGCCAAATTATCACGATATTCAGCGTGTTACGTCTAATTTCCTTCTAACAGCGTACCAAAGATTATGTCTTGCACATGCAGAACTTCTTTCGGCTCAGGTTAGGAAAAGAAAGAAAGTTGCTTGGAGGCAAAAGTAAGGGACAGTCAGCGACGGCGAATTTACGCGGTTTCCGCCAACTTCTGGGCGAGAGAATCGCAGCTGATCTCTAGCGGAATTCCATTTGGTGTGGATACAGACTAATATTTTTTGAGTATAGGGTGTACCCCCCTTTTTTTTTATCATGGAGTCTCATTTTCTAAGGTGTCCCCTACAAATTTTGAAGAACTTGTGCGAGAATTATCCTCTGACCCCTGTCTTTTGGATATGCCTTCCGACGCAATGACATCAGAAATCCTACTGCGGCAAAACTACCACGTCAAATTTCCTCAGGCAACGGAATGGGAAAGAATGCCATCGTGTATTCACGGATGGCTCCAAAACCGGACAGGGGTCTGGTTCTGGAGTTTTCGTGGAAAGCGAGAACATTAGACTACACTACCCCTTAGGTAACCATGCGTCTGTCTTCCAAGCGGATATTTTCGCTATCTTATACATTAAAAGCGCTGCTTAACCCTCTTACTTCGTGTAAGTTAGTGCTCGAACTCAAGCTTTCTCTGAACTTGGTCGGAAGGCTAACTACAGTGAATCTTGTTTGGGTCCAGGTCACACTGGTATCCAGGGAAACGAGATCGCTGATAAGCTTGCCAGGCTGGGTTCAGAAGAAGCTTTCTCAAGACCTGAACCTGCGTTGGGTCTGCCTGCGTCAGTGGCGTGACTGTGCTGGGTGTAGGCAGACCAAACGACTGCGTCCGGACATCTGTAAAAGGTCCCCGTATTTCCTGCTTTCTCTTAGAAGAATCGACTGCAGACTGCTTGTGGGCGTCCTTTCGGGCCACCAAGCTTTTGCCAAACGTATTGGGCTTGAGCGACACCACCATCTGTCCTCCTTGTGGAGAGGACGACGATACAGCGGAACACTTCCTCTGTAGCTGTCTTGCCTTTGCTCGCATCATGTGGCTGATCTTTGGGGCTGATGTGGTGAGTGCGGAACATCTAAGCTCTTCATCACTGAAGCTCCTTCTCCTCTTTCTTCGAAAGACGGGAAAACTAAGTACATAAAAGTAAGGTGTCTGTTTGGAAGTGCAATGGAGCAGTAATTGTGTCTGAGTGCTCCATCGGATATTAACAACCTCCGACACAAAAAGAGAAAAAAGTTTGGCGAACAATGGTGTGAAAATCACATTTCGGCAAGAGGTCTATCATAGATATCACCTTTATGAGTAAGTTAGGAGTGAGTTATCAGCAAAACAAAATGGCGAGTAAGCGAATAATATACGCACGGCGATCACCAGGCGATCATATTTACCTTGGACAAATACAAGTCCAAGCAGCTCCCCAAACTAACAGGGCCAAAGTGGAAAGACTCCTACTTTGACAAAGACGAGTTTGAGGAAATGATGGATACTAACCTTACATTCAGTAGCGAAGCAGCGTGACGCTGTCACGGCAATTGACACAAGCAATTACCATAGCGTGCGATGCAGCAATGCCTAGAAGAGCAGCCGGTAAAAGAGGCGGACCATGGTACTGGTGGAACGACGAAGTCAAAACGCTCATAGCAGCATGCCTCCAGGCTAGACCCAGATCCCAGCGATCCAGGGGAAGGCCAGACTTTCAGGAACGGCTATCTATCTTCAGGTAAGCAAGACGAGATGTCGAGAAGGCCATCAAAGAGAGCAAGGCAAGATGCTTTAAACAACTCTGCGATGTAGCAGACCTAGATCCCTGGTGTATGGCATATAGGATGGTGATTGTTCTGAGCCAGGGTCGAGCCACAGGGTCAGCTTCGGTACAGGTGAGGAGGGTGCGGCATGCTAGTGGTTGCTCGGCTCAGCTCGTCGGACGGGGGTGACGGAGGGGGCAACCATCACCACATACCACCTGCTCAACAAACATTTTATCTCATGCCAAGAAAATAGAAAAAGAAAGGAAAATAAAGGAAGAAAGCTACTCGAGTTTGACCTCGGACTGAAAAACGGACAATTAAACTGAAAGATAGTGTAGAAAAGAAAAATGTCCAAGGACCTATGCCAATACCCCGAAGAAAGAACGAAAGAGGCACCGCGAAACTAACCTACCTATACTAATCTATATCTAAGCTAACCTAAAAGGAATAAAATTAGCCCTAAACTATACATACTATAACTTAAATCTAACCTATCTGCTTTTACCCTAAACGCAACTTGTCGGCAACTTAATGGCGAGGGATGGCCAACCCACCCTTCATGTCCTCAGACATATCCAATAGCTATCCCTCTTTGGCCGGGGTTGTGAGAGATAGCCCCTTAGATAACCCTCCAGTCACAACACTAGTCAAGCCGGAATGTGTAGTATATTTTGAGCTGTGTAGTGTCAACTCTACAGCATCCATATGACTACTGTGATTAAAATTGAAGGAAGTAAAGGTCTAACATTTTGTACACGCTTCGTTACACTTTCTCTCATTACGCCTCCTTTCTAACTATGTTTTCCGGCTGCTCAGGGCTGGGTGGTTGAAGAGAAGAAAACGGAACGACGTTCATGTTGATCTTAAGAGATCATACCACCGCTAGAGAGTGAAAGGGCAACGTATTTCAGAGACAGTATCACAATATTGCGGTTTCCCCCAAAAGTCTACACAATACCACAGATGATTTGGAAGCTGCATGTCTGCGTTTCAATCAGTTGTTAATGAGTGATAATGAGAAGCAAACTCGAAGAGGGTTCGTATGCTGGCTGAAATACATACTTGCTGCTGCATTTTCATGAGATGATTTTTTAAATAAATAAATAAATAGTTGGCGCAACAGCTCTGTAGAGACCCAAGGCCTAGCTTCTCACAACCATTCGTTTGTGTGCGTTTTTCATTTTTGGGACTAATGGAAGGGATCTACAATTTTATGCCGGGTCCAAACGGCTAATTGAGAAGCTCCTTCATGGCAGTTATACTCTCGGATGTTTGTCAAACGTTCGCGAAAGGTGGCGCAGTGGAAAAAACCATTAGTTGGAATTTGGGTTTTTTCGGGATTCGAACCTGTTACCCCTCGCTTAGTAGTCCAACACACTAACCACTAAGCCACTGCGCCTGCGAGAAGATTTTTTGCTAACAATAATAAAGTTCAAACTTGAGCATAAAATCATGAAGAGGGTTTGTATGCTAGCTGAAATGCGTACTTTGCTGCTGTTTTAGGGTTTATGAGAATGGTGAGAATGACTGAAAAGTGGGTGTTTAACAAGACATTATTGTTGTTTTTAGATATTTGTTTCAAAAAAAGGTGCCTTTTTATGAGATTATTTTTTGCTAACAATGATAAAGTTCAAACTTGAGCAAAAAAACATAAAGCACGCAATCCCTTAATAAATGAAAACTACGTATGTATTGTTATTAGAAAGTTACCTACCAAACGCGATTAACACTACAGAAGCGTAAACTAGTTGTTAAGGTAACTTAGTCGTAGTCATCAATAAAATGAAAAAGTGAGAGGAACAAATTTCTTACTACTATGAGCGCGCGAGTTACGACAGGCCATCATGCTGACGCAGCACCACCGAAGCCACCACGGTTGACCGGAGGTATCCAATAACTTGTATCACCGATATTTTAATTCTAAGAATTTGCGTTACTTTAAACTGTCAATTTAACAGTTTTCATTTCAATTCCCATAATTTCAATTTTGTCAATTCTACATTTTCCTTTTCATTTCAATTCCAAGAAATAGTCTACCTTTTAATTAACCTTATCGATTTGTATAATTTTAATTGCCAGAATAAACTTGTCAGTCAGTTGAAACGGTTGTGTTTTGTTTTTTTTATCATCTGCGAGGCCCGTACTCGTAATTGGCGCAGTCGTCCGGTCCGGTTAACAGTCGAATTCTTTCACTCAAGTCATTGTATATATCAAGTAACTTAGAACAATCAAGCGTGTGCTAAAAGTGAATAAAAGTGCTGCAAAGAACAAAGCTGTGAGTGAATAGACGCTTCACAAAATATATAGTGTGGCGAAATTAAAACAGTGACTGAATATCACCATTTGATTTCGGTATCGAGAGCATATCGATATTGTATCACACATAAGCAGACACTTCACAGCATCAAGTGAAAAAAAAAAAAGTGAAAAAGAAAAGTGTGGCGAGATTAAAGTAGTGACGGAATATCACTCTTTCATCTTGGTATCGAGAGAATATCGGTATAACAACACACAAAAGACTGTTGGATGTCTATCCTTTATAACTGAGAACCAGCTCCACAACAAACCAACTCCACAACAAACCATGACGACAAGAATTATTCTCGTAGTAATTGGATGCCTGTGAGTACATGAATTGAATGCAAATAATTATAATAACCTATAAACAAGTAAATAAGTAAACAAGTAAACCATTTTTTTAACATACATATACATATATAAAAAAAAAAGAAGAAAAAAACGAAAAACATATTGAAACTACAAAAATTAAAAGTAAATAACAAAAAAAAATAAGAACAAGAAATATATCGATTGAAATAACATACTGATTATCTATTCAAAAACAAGTACTATATAAAAAAAAAGTAGCAAAAGAAAAACTGAAATACATTCCATTGAAATCAAATTAAGAATAAAAACAAAAAAAAATTATATTTTTTTTAGAAGAAATAACAACAATATATGTATTATAAAAAACATCAAACAATTTTTTTTATACGGTAAGCTCTAACAATCATAATTCTAATCAAAAAAAAAATTTAAATATTTTTTATTCTGACCTGCAAATGCTAGAACAAACAAATTAAATGTTAAGAAGAACAAAAAAACTACTTAAATTTACGCCATATACAAAAAGTTTACCAAATCTCTCTAAAAGTGAAGACCCTACTCTAGAATTCTATAAAAGCACTCTTAGTCAAAGCCTAGGTACTATTCTCGAAGAAGTTGATCCAATACACACTACAAACACCTCCCAAATGATTTCTAATCAAGATCCTCAGATTCCCTCGGGATCCAATGTAAACCAAGATATCTTTTAATCCCTACGCATACCCGATGCAGTAAAAGATCTTCCGCACTTTGACGGAAATCCTCGTATGCTTCATGAATTCTTAAATAAAGTGGAAGAAATTCTATTGTACGTGAGAGGAGTGGATGGAACCCCATATGGGCAAATCATCCTTCGGGCTATTAGAAACAAAATAACTGAACAAGCGAATGAAGTCTTAAATATGTTCGGGACGCCCCTGAACTGGGACGACATAAAAAACAATCTCATCCTCCACTATTCAGATAAGAGGACGGAAACATCTCTGGTAATACTACGTCTCCACCAGAGATTAACTGCGAGATTTCGAATAAATTTCTGTAAGTCCCGCATAGATCTCGGGATTTGCCATACAAAAGTTAATCTCATGAAAAGGGAGATTACAAACAAATCTCGATTATCAACCAGGTTTGCATGTAGAGTCCGGTTTGTGAACACACTTTCCACAGCTCGAGATGTCAAAAATACAAAGCAAACAGAGCTGTATTTGACATTGTGTCAAAATAAAAATAAATTATTTCTGTGAGATTTCAAAATTCAACTGCGAAAAGTAAGTACAATTCATATTTGGCTATATAAATATTATATTAATCAATCTATTTTGATTCATTGCAGAGAATGAATAAGCAACGAGCAAAAAAAAAAAGGAAGAGCTGGCTGCCAGAGGACGAGGCGGCTTTGGTTGAGTTGTGGGCGGAAAAAATGCCCAGCAACGAGGGCCAAGAAATAACGGGCATGTTTATAAGGAGATGGCGGAAATGCTCTCCACAATGGGCTCAAAAACAGAAACAGCTGGCGAAGAAATAAACGTCAAATTACACAATTTGACCAATAAGTACAGGTAAGTCCTTTTTTTCGTATTTTCTTAAGATGAAAGTAGTACAATCTGTTCTTTTCCAGAAAAGCTAAGAAATTAATTGGCCCATCGGGAGGTTCTCCGTCTGAATGGCCCCTGTACCACAGCATACATGCCATTCTAGGAGAACTAAAAATTAATAATTTACATGAGGTCGTAGAAGAGAGTATCTCTACAGGTAAAACATATTTTGAAATGTTTATTCAATGTCTATAGTTTTTATAATTTTAGAACAATTTCAAGAAGAGTTCCTGGATGACCCATGGGATAGGTCTTCGTCTCTGTCATTTTCTGAGCTCGAGGGAATCCCAACCGAGTTTGTGGAGGCAGGAACCTCATCGACCTCGTCTCGGGTTTCGTCAGCTGCAAAAAATAAGAAACGAAAATTAGATACAGACGCTTTAATTATTGAGCAGCTGGCCATTATTAAGGAGTCCGATGAGCGGTTACTTGAAATTGAAGTTCAGAGGATCAATATATTAGAGCGTTTTGTCAACTCTTGTGAGCTGCTTCAAACCGACATACTTAATTTATTGAAGCAATAATGGCTATAGTAATAATAAAATAAATACGTTTTTGTTACCTAAAAAACGGCGTATTGCATCTCTTATGTTTGCGGCTGTGTCATTGTTTTCGTTCATGTGGGAAGCATAGTCTGGCTGTTCTCTCGTTGGATTTTCACCTGACCGTTGCATCCACTGTGCGTTGATTTCATCATTTTGAGCATTAAGGAAATTGTGTAGCACACAACACGATTTGATAATAAGGTTGGTATTATCAATGTGGTTGTCCAATCCTTTTCCGATCCTTCGGAACCTAGCTTTTAAATGTCCAAACGCATTTTCAACAACTCTCCGACATTTTGAGAGTACATAGTTGAAGTGTTTTTCTTCTACAGATAAAGTCGTACTGTATGGATAGAGTTTCATTAAAATGTTGGAAAAACGAAAGGCTGAGTCGCCAATGAGAACAACCGGGACATTAACACCGCACAGATTCTTGGATTCTTGGACATATTTCTGAAAACTGGATTTTTATGTTGTGCCCTGAGAGACGAGCTCTCAAAAATTTGGGAGTCGTTGCACCGACCTGGACTACCAACGTTTATATAAAGGAATCTGTTTCTAAATAGGGGTTACATATTAGTCAGTGTTTTTCAAAATTAATGTAATTTTTACCTAAAATCAACTACAGCCAGCAAGACCGTGGAATACCATCCCTTGTAATTAAAATAGTCCACGGCTTCTTCAGCAGCGGGTCTAACCTCTATGTGACAACCTTCTGAAAAATACAACATACATTTAATTATAATGCTTAGTCAAACAAAAAAACAACACTTTCCTATTGCTCCAAAACACTGTGGGAAGCCTAATTTTTCGAAACCATTAACATTTTCCATTACTAACTCCTCAGTTAATGGGTAGGAAGATAAATATGTTGGCTTTAGAACATTCCATATTTCTTGGCAAACATTTTTTTAAATGTTGCCTACCGTGCATTTTCCTACACCAAAAAGATTTGCAATGCTGCGATATTCTGCTGAAGATCCCAGTGCATACAATGCGATTGCTACTTTCTTTCGAAGCGGTATACATTTCCTATAGTTAGTATCTTGTTTTTCGAGGCGTTGAAGATGAGTACACAAAAATTCAAAATTTTTTCGCGACATTCGGAAATTTTCTTTAAAGAACTCGTCATTGTTTTCCACAACGTCCTTTTCCCAAAAAGCACTCGTACGAATCTGCGAAATATTTAATTTAAATAAATGCAACTTATTTGTTCGTTTTACCCACCTTCATCCAAATTTGTCTTTTCCTTTGCTGTATTGCCATTTGTTCCCTTCTAGCTACCAGAATATTAACCAAACACTGATGTCGTTTTTTTCGGTAATAGCGACTTCTCCTAGCCAATGCAACCATAAGAACTTTCATCTTATTTTGTAGAATTAAATTATAAGCCAATAATATTTTAAGATTTCTGGAACTCATGTCTTATTACTTTAAACTTTTGCACTTTTTAATTTTGTTTTCAATTATCACAATTTTGGGTTGTTCGATTTGACAGTAGTAGACAACATCTGGTGAAACGTCAAGTTAATCTTGTTTTTTTTTGGTGGAAACACCTCAGGATTTGTTTGTAATCTCTTGCCCTAAATCTCGCAGTTAAACTCCGGTGGAAACGTAGTATAAGGGACTTACATAGCCTGAGACAATATAATAAAACTGTAGAACGTTTCTATTGTGAAATTATCGAAATACAATCAGCGCTCTCCAATAACATTCTCATCCATGAAAATGACAAAAAAGTAATTTCTGCGAAAAAAGAGCTATACGCCGAAATGGGGTTAAATGCATTCCTAACAGGTTTAAGAGAACCCCTAGGCTCTAGCATTAGAGCAATGCGACCGGAATCGATCGCAACAGCTTTTTCGTTCTGCATAAAAGAACAAAACATTTTCTATATGCAAGCAGAGCAATTTAAACCAAATTATCAATTTCACTCCAATAACCCGAGCCAACCACCATCAGAACCCATAGACATATACAGTGGATCATCTCGTATAACTAACTCACAAAAGGTTTTTAAAACAAGTCCAAGTATGCGTTCGAACTTCAATCAATTTCGACACTCTAACGAAGTAAATTTTTTTGACGAATCAAACAACCTCAGGTCCCCATTACAAAATAATACGCACCAACGTGAAACAAATCAACATAGAGAAAACGTAGTAGAAGAATTTAACAACATAGAAGATTCGCAAAATTTTCGAGTACATGCCTGGAACAACCAACAAGATACTTAGATATTAATAAACATGGACTAGAACTAACATATATAAACATGTCATCCCCTTTCAGAAGGCCATTCAAATTTTTAATAGACACCGGTGCCTCGGCATCATTCATAAGCCCTGAATTTATTAACCCAGCAGACCGAACTCAATGTAACCCGATAACAATAACCACAGTCCTCAATCGACATACACTGAACCAACTAGCCCAGCTACCCCTTTTTATAGAATTTAACCAACCAGGAAACTTCAGAAAAAATTTTGATGGACTTTTGGGTTTAGACTTCCTAACATATATTGGAGCCAAAATAGACTTAGTAAACAACATCATTCATACAAAAAACGCCAGAATTCCATTACAAACAAAACCAAACCTTACATCAGGCAAGCACAGTATTGCCCCAAACTCTAAAATCGTACTGAAGCTTCCTTTAGATATACGTAAAGGTGATGTTTATTTGAATACCACCAAACTAAGCGAAAATCTCTATATTCCAGAAGGAATATACCATGTAAACGAATGGTACGGTATAGTAGAGGTAATTAATACCTCAGATAAAGAAGAAATACTTCTATTAGAACAGCCACTTAAAAGTAGTCTATACAGTAAATCCAACTTTATTGAAATAAATAACGACAATTCCAAATAATAACAGATCATAAACCACTCACTTGGCTTACGAGTCTTAAGGAGCCCAATTCCAAATTGGTAAGATGGCGTCTAAAGTTAGAAGAATTTGATTACCAGATATTGTACAAAAAAGGAAAATTGAACACTAATGCTGATGCACTAAGCCGTGCTCATATTGATAATCCAATTCTAGAAATAAACTTAAGCGATAACATCTACAGATTGTCTATTCAAAATATTTCGCTAATAACAAGACATTTAGAGTAGTACGTTCCAAGAAATTACTATCAGATATAAAACAGAATGACGATCAAGACAAAATAATTAATGACTATCACATAAATAACAATCATAGAGGCATAAATGAAACATACCTTCACCTTAAACGAGACTATTACTTTCCATTCATGCACAAGAAAATTCAACAAACCATGAATAATTGTGAACTATGCCAAGTATCTAAATACGACAGAAGTCCTCCGAAAATAAAATTTCAAGTACCAGAAACTCCACTCAAGCCATTAGACATAATCCACATTGATATTTACTGTATCAATCACCAACAAATCTTAACTATGATCGATAAATCATCAAAATTTGCTGCGGCATATACCCTTCCGGCTAGGAACAGTATTTTCATTCTCAAATCACTAAAGAATTTTATGAGCCTTTACGGCATGCCCAAAAAGATTGTCTGTGACCAGGTTCTGAGTTCACGGCCAATATCTTCAAAGACTTTTACAAGCAATGTCAGATCGAATTACACTTTACCTCCTTTCAACAAAGTTCAAGTAACTCACCTGTAGAGAGATTACACTCTACATTAACGGAAATATATAGAATCATACTTTTTACGCGAAAAGAAGCCAATCTTGACTTAGAACATGACGAAATCCTATCCGAAACAATCATAACCTACAACAACTCTATCCACTCTACCAACAAATATACCCCTTTCGAGCTTTTCTTCGGAAAAACTTATGAATTTAACAATAGCGTAACCTTTTCTAACGAACACGAATATTTAAAGAAACTCAATGAATTCCAAGAAATCTACCCCATGATAAAAGAAAAAGGAGAAGAATCAATAAAATCAAGAGCAGATAGGTTAAATGAAAGAAACGACCCCATAAACTGGGAAACTGACGAATTAGTATATAGAAACGAATGTAGAAGAAATAACATAACCCCTAAATTTTCTCGACATAAGGTCAGGAAAAATAATAACATAACTCTAATAACCACGAGAAACCAAAAAATACATAAAGCTAGGATAAAAAATAGAAAGAAATACACACAAACTAATAATACTACCAAGACGAACTAAATGAAATTTATAACTGTATAGATAATTTCGAATGAACACTTGTAAAGGGTGATTTTTTAGCTGGTTTGGTTTTGGCAACACTGGTTTTGACAGCTGACGTGTGTTTAGTACCTTGTGTCACTGTCAAACAGCTTCAGTTTGGTTTGCAATTGAACCATGGATCGTCTTACAAATGAACAACGCTTGCAAATTATTGAATTTTACTATCAAAATTCGTGCTCGGTTCGAAATGTTCATCGCGAAATGTCGATTCGGCGCCGTTCCCAGCAGTTAGGCCTTTGTTACAGCACTACGTGGAAAATTTTGCGGAAGGATTTGGGCGTAAAGCCTTTTAAGATACAGCTGGTGCAAGAACTAAAGCCAGCCGACCTACCACAACGCCGAATTTTTGGTGAATGGGCTCTTGGAAAGCTGGCCGAGGATCCGCTTTTTTATCGAAAAATTGTGTTCAGCGATGAGGCTCATTTTTGGTTGAATGGGTACGTAAATAAGCAAAATTGCCGCATTTGGAGTGAAGATCAGCCAGAAGCATTGCAACAGCTACCAATGCATCCCGAAAAAGCCACTGTTTGGTGCGAATCTGCGAAATATTTAATTTAAATAAATGCAACTTATTTGTTCGTTTTACCCACCTTCATCCAAATTTGTCTTTTCCTTTGCTGTATTGCCATTTGTTCCCTTCTAGCTACCAGAATATTAACCAAACACTGATGTCGTTTTTTTCGGTAATAGCGACTTCTCCTAGCCAATGCAACCATAAGAACTTTCATCTTATTTTGTAGAATTAAATTATAAGCCAATAATATTTTAAGATTTCTGGAACTCATGTCTTATTACTTTAAACTTTTGCACTTTTTAATTTTGTTTTCAATTATCACAATTTTGGGTTGTTCGATTTGACAGTAGTAGACAACAGCTGGTGAAACGTCAAGTTAATCTTGTTTTTTTTGGTGGAAACACCTCAGGATTTGTTTGTAATCTCTTGCCCTAAATCTCGCAGTTAAACTCCGGTGGAAACGTAGTATAAGGGACTTACATAGCCTGAGACAATATAATAAAACTGTAGAACGTTTCTATTGTGAAATTATCGAAATACAATCAGCGCTCTCCAATAACATTCTCATCCATGAAAATGACAAAAAAGTAATTTCTGCGAAAAAAGAGCTATACGCCGAAATGGGGTTAAATGCATTCCTAACAGGTTTAAGAGAACCCCTAGGCTCTAGCATTAGAGCAATGCGACCGGAATCGATCGCAACAGCTTTTTCGTTCTGCATAAAAGAACAAAACATTTTCTATATGCAAGCAGAGCAATTTAAACCAAATTATCAATTTCACTCCAATAACCCGAGCCAACCACCATCAGAACCCATAGACATATACAGTGGATCATCTCGTATAACTAACTCACAAAAGGTTTTTAAAACAAGTCCAAGTATGCGTTCGAACTTCAATCAATTTCGACACTCTAACGAAGTAAATTTTTTTGACGAATCAAACAACCTCAGGTCCCCATTACAAAATAATACGCACCAACGTGAAACAAATCAACATAGAGAAAACGTAGTAGAAGAATTTAACAACATAGAAGATTCGCAAAATTTTCGAGTACATGCCTGGAACAACCAACAAGATACTTAGATATTAATAAACATGGACTAGAACTAACATATATAAACATGTCATCCCCTTTCAGAAGGCCATTCAAATTTTTAATAGACACCGGTGCCTCGGCATCATTCATAAGCCCTGAATTTATTAACCCAGCAGACCGAACTCAATGTAACCCGATAACAATAACCACAGTCCTCAATCGACATACACTGAACCAACTAGCCCAGCTACCCCTTTTTATAGAATTTAACCAACCAGGAAACTTCAGAAAAAATTTTGATGGACTTTTGGGTTTAGACTTCCTAACATATATTGGAGCCAAAATAGACTTAGTAAACAACATCATTCATACAAAAAACGCCAGAATTCCATTACAAACAAAACCAAACCTTACATCAGGCAAGCACAGTATTGCCCCAAACTCTAAAATCGTACTGAAGCTTCCTTTAGATATACGTAAAGGTGATGTTTATTTGAATACCACCAAACTAAGCGAAAATCTCTATATTCCAGAAGGAATATACCATGTAAACGAATGGTACGGTATAGTAGAGGTAATTAATACCTCAGATAAAGAAGAAATACTTCTATTAGAACAGCCACTTAAAAGTAGTCTATACAGTAAATCCAACTTTATTGAAATAAATAACGACAATTCCAAATAATAACAGATCATAAACCACTCACTTGGCTTACGAGTCTTAAGGAGCCCAATTCCAAATTGGTAAGATGGCGTCTAAAGTTAGAAGAATTTGATTACCAGATATTGTACAAAAAAGGAAAATTGAACACTAATGCTGATGCACTAAGCCGTGCTCATATTGATAATCCAATTCTAGAAATAAACTTAAGCGATAACATCTACAGATTGTCTATTCAAAATATTTCGCTAATAACAAGACATTTAGAGTAGTACGTTCCAAGAAATTACTATCAGATATAAAACAGAATGACGATCAAGACAAAATAATTAATGACTATCACATAAATAACAATCATAGAGGCATAAATGAAACATACCTTCACCTTAAACGAGACTATTACTTTCCATTCATGCACAAGAAAATTCAACAAACCATGAATAATTGTGAACTATGCCAAGTATCTAAATACGACAGAAGTCCTCCGAAAATAAAATTTCAAGTACCAGAAACTCCACTCAAGCCATTAGACATAATCCACATTGATATTTACTGTATCAATCACCAACAAATCTTAACTATGATCGATAAATCATCAAAATTTGCTGCGGCATATACCCTTCCGGCTAGGAACAGTATTTTCATTCTCAAATCACTAAAGAATTTTATGAGCCTTTACGGCATGCCCAAAAAGATTGTCTGTGACCAGGTTCTGAGTTCACGGCCAATATCTTCAAAGACTTTTACAAGCAATATCAGATCGAATTACACTTTACCTCCTTTCAACAAAGTTCAAGTAACTCACCTGTAGAGAGATTACACTCTACATTAACGGAAATATATAGAATCATACTTTTTACGCGAAAAGAAGCCAATCTTGACTTAGAACATGACGAAATCCTATCCGAAACAATCATAACCTACAACAACTCTATCCACTCTACCAACAAATATACCCCTTTCGAGCTTTTCTTCGGAAAAACTTATGAATTTAACAATAGCGTAACCTTTTCTAACGAACACGAATATTTAAAGAAACTCAATGAATTCCAAGAAATCTACCCCATGATAAAAGAAAAAGGAGAAGAATCAATAAAATCAAGAGCAGATAGGTTAAATGAAAGAAACGACCCCATAAACTGGGAAACTGACGAATTAGTATATAGAAACGAATGTAGAAGAAATAACATAACCCCTAAATTTTCTCGACATAAGGTCAGGAAAAATAATAACATAACTCTAATAACCACGAGAAACCAAAAAATACATAAAGCTAGGATAAAAAATAGAAAGAAATACACACAAACTAATAATACTACCAAGACGAACTAAATGAAATTTATAACTGTATAGATAATTTCGAATGAACACTTGTAAAGGGTGATTTTTTAGCTGGTTTGGTTTTGGCAACACTGGTTTTGACAGCTGACGTGTGTTTAGTACCTTGTGTCACTGTCAAACAGCTTCAGTTTGGTTTGCAATTGAACCATGGATCGTCTTACAAATGAACAACGCTTGCAAATTATTGAATTTTACTATCAAAATTCGTGCTCGGTTCGAAATGTTCATCGCGCGCTGCTTCCATTTTATGATCGGCATTCTCGACCTTCTGAGCAGTCTATTCGGAAGATTGTGACCAAATTTCGCACCAAATTTACTTTGTTGGACATTAAACCACCAACACGTTTACGTACTGTGCGTAGTGAAGAAAATATTGCGGCCGTATCAGCTAGTGTGACAGAAGACCGCGAAATGTCGATTCGGCGCCGTTCCCAGCAGTTAGGCCTTTGTTACAGCACTACGTGGAAAATTTTGCGGAAGGATTTGGGCGTAAAGCCTTTTAAGATACAGCTGGTGCAAGAACTAAAGCCAGCCGACCTACCACAACGCCGAATTTTTGGTGAATGGGCTCTTGGAAAGCTGGCCGAGGATCAGCTTTTTTATCGAAAAATTGTGTTCAGCGATGAGGCTCATTTTTGGTTGAATGGGTACGTAAATAAGCAAAATTGCCGCATTTGGAGTGAAGATCAGCCAGAAGCATTGCAACAGCTACCAATGCATCCCGAAAAAGCCACTGTTTGGTGCGGTTTATGGGCCGGCGGCATTATTGGGCCATATTTCTTCAAAGATGATGCGAATCGCAGCGTTACTGTCAATGGTGAACGCTACCGAGCGATGATAACAAACTTTTTTTTGCCCGAAATGGAAGTTCTTGACTTGCATGATATGTGGTTTCAACAAGACGGTGCCACATGCCACACAGCACGCGAAACAATGGCGCAATTGCGAGGCGAGTTTGGTGAACAGTTAATTTCACGTTTCGGGCCGGTCAATTGGCCGCCTAGATCGTGCGATTTGACACCATTAGATTATTTTTTGTGGGGGTATGCCAAGGCTAATGTGTATAGGGACAAGCCCGCTTCGATTGACGCACTGGAAGCCAACATCCATGCATTCATTCGTGAGATACCGGCCGATATGTGTGAAAGAGTATGCCAAAATTGGACTCAGCGGATGGGCTACCTGAGACGCAGCCGCGGTCAACATTTGCATGAAATTATCTTTAAACATTAAATTGCAAGGTTCAAACTATCGATTCAAATAAATATTTCATTCATTTTTTCGAATTTTTTGTGTTTTTTTTTTAAAAAAAGTTCTAAACCTCTTAAAAAATCACCCTTTATGAACTATTAGAGCTACAAGCATATTATAACCACACCAATATAATATTTAATGTAAAAATACCAAAACTATCAAATGAAAAATACTACCTATATCATATTATTCCGCTTCCAATAAATGGTACTGTATCGCAAGGACACTAGCAACAAATTTAGAACTATATTTGCTCCGATGGCTAGTTCAACAGATTCGTTGTATTCTTATGTTGCGCGGAAAATCTGGTCAACAAGAACCGAGTAGTTTGTCTTATTTGTCTACCGAACTAACGCACAAAAGAAAAAAAGAATACAGTGAAATACTTTTGGTTTTAAACAAAAATTTATTTTCTTGATGCTACTTGTTCAATTGCACAATTGGGAATGCCAAATTCAATCATTGTCATTACACATAAAAGCATCCATCCATCGGTTTCCGTTGCTATAGTTCTGCAGGTCAATGCACTTTGCGGATTTCCGACCGAAATCACAGCAAAACTTCACCGCTTTGCTATTCCCGCACCGCGCAAATAGATTTGCCTAGCGAGCTTAGCATGGATTCGGCTTTCCCCACGCATGAACACAAACAAACGCATTGCATGTCAGAGAGTGCACCTCGGTGGGAGGAGCCAATTGCAAAAACATCGCCTATGCAATCTTGGCATGTTGACTCCCACACCAGATGATCGGTTTCCCAATTTTCTCCACTCGTCACGATTTTTGGGTTTATGATCTCCCAATTTGACCATTACTGTGCGTCACCGAGTGTGGTTGCCGTCGGCTTTTCCATTGTATGCAAAACGATGTTTTGCCGACGGAAAACGATGCGAATGTTGTTTTTCTATCATGTTGCGTTGCAACATCCTGCCGGGCCACAGAGAGAAGCATCGCGTTATTGGGGGTCATCTGCAATCGTCTTGACTACATATTGAATGTGGATTCTCAGCTTCCGATTAGAGATGTATGTTGAATGATGCTTTCTCACGACGATAAGCTCCACAATAAATGGACAGGTACGAGTACATGTAAAGGAGAAGAAAGAAGGTGTGGTGAATGGCGTGTGGCAATATAGTGTTTTATTTGTATGAGTTAGTTTAATTCAGTTAAATTCATTTAGGTTTAGGTTAAAATATTAGATTACTTATTTGTATATAAAGGTTTAGATAGATATGTGTGTGTTGTAGTTTATTCATTGAGCATTGGCAAGAAGCAAAGTTTAGCAATTGGTCTTAATTGTGACCACTCGGATTTTTCCATCAGTTTCTGGATGCGTTGCTTCATTTCTGCCGAGTCGCCAGAGCGTGGGCGGGGTTTGTTCATCAGGCAGAAGTACTAAGTGCCCTACCCTTAGTTCAAAATTTGCCGTCAACCATTTTGGACGCTGCTGAAGCCGAACGAGATATTCGGATCTCCATTTCTTCCAGAAGTCCTGCTGAATTTTCTGCATTAGTTGCCATCTATCCAAATGATTTTTCTTGAGTTCTGTAAAATTCCTTTCGGGTACTGTATTTAAAGATGCGCCGATTAAGAAATGTCCTGGTGTGAGTATAGATAGGTCGTCAGGATCTTCGGTAACCGGGCAAAGTGGACGCGAATTCAGGCATGCTTCAATTTGTGTTAAGATGGTTGCATACTCTTCAAACGTCAGGGTATAGTGACCGATGACTCGTTTTAAGTGGTGTTTCATAGATTTTACCCCTGCCTCCCAGAGGCCACTGAAATGCGGAGCCGCGGGAGGATTGAAATGCCATTTTGTTCCATTGGACCGCAACTGCATGGCGATGTCTTCTGTGCATTGCTTTGACATATGCGATTGTTCTGCCTCCAGAATCCTTGCAGCCCCTTTAAAATTGGTCCCAGTCGCTGTATAGATTCGCGCAGATACCACGGCGCGCAGTGAAGCGTTTAAATGCTGCAAGAAAGGCGGATGTACTGTAGTCACTTACCAGTTCGAGATGAACTGCCTTTGTACAAAAACAAATGAAAATTGCGATGTACGCCTTCGTTATCTTGCTACACCGACCCTTCCATGCCTTTAGTTGAACCGGACCAGCGTAATCCACCCCCGATGTTTGAAAGGGGCGAGCTTGGTTAACGCGTACGGCTGGTAGGTTGCCCATCTTCTCCTGCATTTGTGTGGCGTTGTACCTATAGCATTTGAGACACTTATGAATACAAGTTTTTACGATCGATTTTATATGTATGATCCAATACTCGGTTCGGAGCTTTGACATCATGAGTTGCTGCCCTCCATGCAGCGATCTCATGTGAGCGTCATAAACAATGAGCGATGTCAGAAAATTGTTGGAAGGCAATATTATTGGATGCCTTTGTGAATAGGGCAATTCAGCATTTTCCAATCTTCCCCCTACTCGTAAAATTCCTGCTTTGTCGATGATTGGCGATAGTCTCGCCAATTTACTACCCTTTGGTACAGTTTTGCCTTCGATTAGGTTAAAAATCTCTTCGGCGAATACTTCTTGTTGGACTATAGTGATCAGTCGCAATCGGGCTGATGAGAGCTCTTCGACTGAAAGCGCTCCAGATATCCGCACTGTTCCTTCGCTTTAAGTCGCAAATTGGTGAAAAAGCGAAGCCAATAAGCCGTAGCTCGAAGTAAACGCTGTAATGATGAATAACGTGTAAACAGTGTATTCGATTCGAGGACAGTGAAATGTACGCAGAGCTGAAAAATATTTTTGATGGGGTACCCAGATGCGATAAATTCGTTCTTGACCCTTGAAGTCGATGCCACCTTCGTTTCAAGGTCCGTGTGATGATGTTAAAATGGCGGATGGAGTAGTTCATCAAATTCTTGTAGGAACTCAGGCCCATGCCACCACTGCATACATTGTTTGAGATCTCTTGGGAGCAGTCCCCTTGACGCTATATCCGCTGGATTATCTTTAGACGGGACGGTAGTTCCAACATTTAGGATCTGTGAGATCTTGAATTTCAGCCACCCTGTTGGCAATGAACGTCGTTCGGATGTATGGAGCCGCTTTTATCCACGCGAGTGCGATCTGTGAATCACACCAAGCAAATATTTTTGCTGATTGGAGTTCCATCGTGCGCACGGTGTGAACCAGCAAGTGTGCCAACAGCTGAGCTCCACATAGCTCCAGTCGTGCCAACGATATTTTTTTTAGTGGAGCGACTCTCGTTTTTGAGATAAGCAAGTTTATATGGGTCGAATTTCCCGTTATAGTTCGAATGTATACTGCAGCAGCATATGCCTTTTCCGAAGCGTCACAGAAGCCGTGGATTTCCAGTTGTGTTTTGTCGGTAATATGAGTCCAACGAGGGATTTCGATGGCGTTCAGTGTATTTAGCTCCTTTTTTAAGCTATGCCATGCAGAGATGATTGTTGATGGGAGTTCCATATCCCAAGTTAACTTTTCCTTCCAGATATCCTGCATTAGGACCTTTCCAATAATTATGCATGGAGCAATCCATCCCATTGGATCATAAAGTCGTGCAATATCGGACAATATAGTACGTTTTGTGATCGTCTTTGATTCCTGAAGGCAGATCTTGAAGGAAAAGTTATCCTTTCCAGGGTGCCATTGAATCCCTAATGTTTTTATGGCGCTTCCTTCGTCAAATGACAGAGGTACCTGGACCTCTCTATCCGCCTCTGGAATGACTGCCAGCAGCCTTTCGCTATTACTAGCCCATTTTCTTAGTGGAAAACCTCCACGTTTCAACATTGATGTAAGCTGCAGATACGGTGACCGTATTCAGCCGGTATATTTTTACCTCTTCCCCCTCCGCATCTCTCCACAATACCAGTTGGTAGAACGAGTCTTTCGCAGGAACCCAAATTTGCCGATACATCTTGTTGATATCTGCAACAAAAGCGATTTTATGTTTCCTGAAACGAAGAATGTGATCAATTATGTCATCTTGCAATCTAGGACCAACAAAGAGATGGTCGTTCAATGACGTGCCGTCGGAAGTTTTGCATGATGCATCGAAAACGATTCGAAGTTTTGTGGTGGAACTAGATTCCTTTATCACGGCATGATGTGGAACGAAGTAGTGAAAACTGGTCAACAATGTGGGGTCCACCTCTGTCATGTGTCCAAGCTCCTAATATTCGGTAAAAACTCTTTTATATTCTGCTTAAAACGGCAAATTCGTTCGGAACTTTCTTTCCAATTGCAGAAATCTGACAAGAGCTGACCTGTGGGACAACCCTAAGACTGGATGTATGCCTTCCTTGAACGGAAGTTGCACGACATATTTACCGTCCGCTTGACGCTGATGAGTTCTGCAGAAATGTAGTTCACAGTTTTCTTCTTCTGGTGACAGCATCTTCCTCCTTGGAACTTCTTCCAGTTCCCAAAATTTTAGCAACTGATCGTCGAAAGACGGATTTTCCGTAAGCGTGTGAAAAGATCTAGGGGTGGATTCATTGCTGAAAGAGATACTTCCTGATAGAACCCATCCAAATTCAGTCTGTTGAGCCATGGGAGTAAATACCTGGCTCCCCTTTCACGACACCTTCAAGTAGAATTGATGGGTAGACTTCGCTACCAAGTATGAGATCGATTTGACTTGGTTCGTTGATCAATAGTTTGGAGGTGATTCCATTTAGCACATGCAATCTTGTGCTGTGGTAGAAACGCTGTAAGTTTAGGTAATATCAAAGCAGTAAGCTGTAAACGAAACTTTTCGTTTACGTTTGAGAAAATCGTAAGAGACACCTTATGCTTCGAAATACTTCCGTTGGTGTCTCCAACACCAAGGATGTTTACGCAGCTCTTTTCCTTTTTTAAATTCAATCTTTGTGCGGCAGCCTCAGAGATAAAGGCAGCTTTAGATCCGGGATCCAATAGCGCTCGCAGCAACAACGGTTTGCCAACAGATGTAAAGACCTTGATGAGGGCAGTAGCCAGAAGAACCGTTTTTGATTGATTGTTTTTGGCTAGAGACGCGTTGTACGCAGAAGCAATTGAGTTGGAGGAAGTTGGGTTCTCTGATGGTACCGACTGTTGAGGTTGAGAGGAAGGCGAGGCAGGTTGGGCAGATGGTGAAACATGCTCCATTTGAGCTAGTTCATTAGCATGCATTGCATTATTTTGTATGTTCACGTGCAATAATGAATGATGCCTTTGGTGGCACGTAGAACACGTAAAAGCGCTAGGGCAATTTTGCGTGAAATGCGCATTTGAAAGGCAATTGAAATTTTTCTTTACTATGTCTTGCCTTTTTTTTGGATTTAAGGCCTTAAATTTGAAACAATTCCTAATAGAGTGTGACCCCTGACACATTGAGCATTTAAGAATTGTCGAATTGTGTGTACGAACAGGTCCTGCTGTAGATCTATGTTGATTCAAATTTGACGAGGACTGTCCCATGACGTCCAAGGTCCTTGATCTCATAAGCAAGAAATCTTCCAGAATATTATACGTCGGATAATCGACATACGACGAGATATGTGATTCCCAATGACCTCGAGTGATAGACGGCAGTTTTTGAACAGTGTGGAAAATGAGAACATCTTCCCAGGATTCCACAGGTACCCCAAGATTTTTTAGAGCCAGCTGTGCTTCATTTGTTGTGTCTAACAGCAACTTAATGTCATCTGCCGACTCTTTAGTCAGCTTTGGTTGCTCAAAGAGCATTCGAAATTGGATGTCTTTCAGCAATCGAAGGTTTTGAAAACGTTTGACTAATAAAGACCAAGCAGTTTCAAAGTTCGTGTCGGTATTTCGCAACATGCGTGCAGCTTCGCCGCTTAAGTAACCCTTCAAGTATTGTAACTTGTGTGCATCGGATAGCGATGGATTTTTATTGACTAAACTTTCAAACAATCCCTTGAATTCAGGCCACATTTGCAGCGAACTATCAAACGTGGGAATCTTCATCGGCGGGAGCTTCACTTCAGCCGACGGGGACTTCGATGCCGCTACTGAGTGGTTGATAAAACTTTGATTTTGAATATCTGTGCTTGTTAACTGCTCTTTTAATTCCGACGAATATTTATAATACAGTTCCTTAACCTTGTGAAAAGCAAGTGACTCCATGTATTTGGTTTTCGCCTCTTCACTAGGAGCTGCAACAACTTTTTAATGCAGAGCTCTAGCCTCATCAAACGATGTCTCCAAATTGAGTAAACGGGCCTCATTCATGTGAGTAGTATGTGAAATGCCGGTTTCAGGACAGTTTTCAGACACGGATAAAATATAGGATACAAAGCCAATATTTTAAAAAAATATTGCTAAAAAATTAAAAGTTGGAAGACAGGAAAAAAAAACAATTAATAATCTTATTTCAAGAATAGATACTGATTTTTAAAAAAAATCTTTAAAAGAAATTCATAATAGGTCCCCTTTAGATTGTATACCACCTCAAACCAATTGTCTCCCACCCATCATGAGGATTTATGGTAAAGTAAATCAAAGAAAGTTACTACTTTTAAATGAAGGCTGATGAGTATATGAGGCTAGTTAAAATTTATTAATCAAAGAAAGTTACTACTTTTAAATGTAGGGTGATGAGTATATGTAGATAAAATTTATTAATCAAAGAAAGTTACTACTTTTAAATGAAGACTGATGAGTATATGAGGCTAGATAAAATTTATTAAGAAGTTAGTAGAAGAAAGTTACTACTTTTAAATGTAGGGTGATGAGTATATGTAGATAAAATTTATTAATCAAAGAAAGTTACTACTTTTAAATGAAGGCTGATGAGTATATGAGGCTAGATAAAATTTATTAATCAAAGAAAGTTACTACTTATCAAGACCCCCACATTTAGCTGTTCTATTTTTAACGTCCCCGGAAATTTCGGGGCCGTCAGATTTCATTTCAAGTCTCATATATTCAAGTAACTCAAGTCAGATACCAGATCAATTTCATGAAAAAAAAAAAAAAAAAAAAAAAGAGTTATCAAGACTCCTTATTTAGCAAGAATTTTTTAAAAAAAGAAAGTTTTTTTGAAAGTTTAATACTTTTTTAAAAGGTTTAAAACATTTTTTATTTTCTTTATAAAAATTTAAATTAATAAATACAATTAAAAAAAAATAAAAAATAAAAAGATGGCAAGTGGTCTTGAAGCATATAATAATTTTCTTTCTCCTGAAAATAATGATAATAATATTGAGGACGGTGATTTCATTCAGTATAGAAAGCTTTTATCCAAAAGATTTAAAAAAGACACATTTTTTGATGTCATGACTGTATTTCAGGCAAACAGTAAAAGATTCCGATTTACTTTCTATGATAACGGTGAAATATAATACAATAACTATTTATATTTAAAAGATATTAATGAAGTTAACAAATGTTTTATGAAACTTATGAAAGTAAACGAAAAAAAAATTTAAGAAATTGAAATAAAATATAAAACTACTGTTGAACCACATAAACAAATTAATTACACTTATATAAATAGTTATTATTTATTAAATACTCTATCAGCTTATTTAATAGAAAAATATGAAAACGAAGATGATAAAGAAATATGTGTAAATAAATTATTTGAATTAAATTTTACAAAATTAATAAAAGATCCAATATTTATTAAATATTGTGAAAAATTTAATGAAAATGAAAAAAATAATAATTATAATTTATTGAATTAAAAAAAAAAGATATTCATTACACAATTTTACTTACAAAATTATATTATTATATATACAATAGATAAAGTTTACTACTTCTTTAAAAGGTTAACACTTTTTTATTTTTATTTATAAAAATTTAAATTAATAAATAAAGAAATTATGGTGGGGTCCAAAATCTCTAAGAAATTTACTAAAAAACAAAAGGTTACAAATATTTTAGACAAAATAGTTATTGATACTATAGGTGAAGAAGCAGAAGAAGAAATTGATGAATTTATTACCAATAGTGAATGCTTTAAAGATTTAAAGGAAATATCTAATCGTAATATTGATATAAATAAACTAAAAGATGAATTAAAACCTTTTATTAATGATGAAGAAATTATGGATATTCTAACTGATGCGTTACGTAAAATGTGTAATTACTGTACAGTTACACAATCAAGTTTTAATTTTCTTTTAGATAGCTACACAGAATAGTAGAATAACTAAAAAAATATTTTTTTTAATTTATATTAAAATTCAGTTTTTTGTAATTCAAATTTATAAAATTTACCTATAATTGGTTCATTATTCAAATCTTTTATTGAATAAGTAATAGGATGAGTTAAATGAATTTCATTAATTACAAAAATTTCATGAGTCCAATTATTTTTATATTTATTTTCAAAAATTTTTTTAAAAGCTGAAATTCTTACTCTATCTCCAATGTTAAAAACTTGTTTTTCATTTAATTCCGTAACAGGATACATTTTATTTAAAATTTCTTTTTCATTATCTTTGTTAACTTCACATGGACGCATCCCAATAGTTCTATGAACATTTTTATAATTATATTCATGTAAAATGTTATTAATAACATCAATCCAATTAGTATTTTGTTGAATTTCAAATTGAATTTTCAGTTTTTCATTTATTGTTCTATTAAATCTTTCAACAATTGAAGATTTTTTCTCACTAAAAGTTTGATACATCTTTATATCATATTTATTCAATACTTTAGTAAAATTTGAATTTAAAAATTCTTTACCAGAATCAGTATGAAGTAATTTCGGAGGACTAGGAGCTTCTTTAATAATTTGAGAAAATGCATCTGCGACACACTTCCCATCTTTAATTTTTAATGGTTTTATCCAAGCAAATTTTGAAAACGTATCAATAACGTTTAACATATATTTATACCCTTTATTTATTTTTGTGTCAACAGTTGTCATAATAAGTAAATCAGCAGCCCATAATTCATTTATACCTTTAGTAATTATTTTTCTTCGCTCAAAATTTTTTCTAACAGGTTTATGTAATTCTTTAGCTCTTTCTAATTCCTTATCCATTATAAAAAATTATTAAATTTACTTATAAATAAATGATGAATAATAAAATTTCGGATTCAGATTTAAAAACATATCTTAAAACTGCAATAGAATTGAAAAATAAATTCAAAGAACAAAATCTTAACAGAGTAATAAAACATGATAAGATAAAAGAAGATTTTCAATCTATTATATCACCATTAAATCAATCTACTGAAAATAGCCATAATTTATATGAAGGATTAAAAAACTTGAAAATGAGTTTAAATGAAGCTTTACCATCAGCAAATAATTATTTAAGAGCTATTAAAGAAAAACAGGATGAGCAAAGTGATCAGGTAAAAAAACTGCAGTATGATTTTTCAAAATTACTACCATCAACATCAAAACAGCCAGAAATTGTTATATCTAGCCCACAAAGTATTGAAAGTAAAGAATTTTATTCACCGTTATCTAGTACTCCAATTTCAAAGAAAAGCATTGAATTTGAGGACGCTTCAATAACTCCAATACCATATATTGAAAATGAAATCGGAACTATCGCAGTGAAATATTTGACTTTAAATTCTTCCCACGAAAAAGTTTGTGATAATATATATGGGATAAGAAGTGACATTGATGGAAAAGATCTTTTAATTGGAGATTCTAAAATTAAAATAAATGGTAATGATATTTATATAAATGGTAAAAAATATATAGGTACTAAAGGTTTGTGGGAATTAATAACTTTAAAAGAACCTTCAGCAGCAATAACAAATGATGATTTTGAAAAATATGGGGAAATTATTTTAACAACAAATGCTTACAAACAAGGGTATGATAAATCAAGGAGAACTAACTCAAGTGCTGGTGGTAAATATATGAATTATATAAGACCAATATTAATAGAAAATAATATTTTAAAAGATAAAACCGGATCTGGAATAGAACAAAATTTTAAAATTTATACGAAATCTCCAGTTGAATATGTTTATTGGAATGATATTGATGAATTAAAAGCCAGATTATTATTACTCATTGGTGAAAATGAGGCTGGTAATGATAGCCCTAAAATTCATAATGAGATTATGAATATAATTGAAGAACTAAGAGAAGAAAATATAATTTAATTTTTATATTATATAAATGGGTATTGATAAATTCGGTAGAAAAAATAATCATTCGAATAACCCAGGTACTTCTATTTTGAATAATAAAATAAAAATATTGGAAAGTGAATTTTCAAATTTAAAAACAGATATTAATAAAGACATTGAAATTTTAAAGAACGATATGCAAAATTTAAAAGTAGATCTTAGTAAAGACATCAAAATTTTAAAGACAGATTTTCAAAATTTAAAGGTAGATCTTGATAAAAATATTAAAGATTTAAAAAAAGATGTAATTGATAATATTGATAAAGTAAACAATATTTTTTCAACCATAGAAAAATTGGAAATAAATATTCAAAGAGGTATTACAGAAAATAAATATTCAATTACAGACATTGAAAAAAGAATAGATGATATGGTACAAAATAAAAATAAGATATCTAAATTTACATCATTATAAAATTATAGCTTTGTTTTTTTTTACTAAATGAGAAACGTTCTTATTAAATGAGAAACGTAAAATGCGGCGTCTATATTAAATGAGAAACGTAAAATGAAACGTCTCCTTAGACGCTTGTTATAAAAGTGGGTTCTAGCTTAAGATTTTAGTTTTATGACCCTTCACATCTTTTCTAATTCTTTTATTTTAAAATGCCCGTGTGCTAATTTCAAAATATTGTTTTCATTATTCCTGTATAAATAAAATTTGTCATCATATGGTGATAAACCAATTTTTTTTTCTTGTATAGTATATAACTTCAATTTAATCGATCTTATACCGTAAATAGTTTCCTTTTTAATTTCCAAATTGGTCAAACAATTTTTATAATCATCAAATTTCAATGCTTTTATATTCAATTTCTTAATTCCTTTACATATTTTTTTATCACTATTGTCAGTTCTAAATGAATACATTTTTGATCTCAAACCACAAAATTCTCTAATAGGTATTCCATTATATTCATCTTTGAATTTGCCTGGTGTTTTCTTATTTTTGTTTGATTTTAATCCATCTATAGGGAAATTATCTATTAAATCACTAGTATCATACAAATCTATTTCTTCTTTCATATCTTCATAAATATCAAATTCAGTATCGTGTAATGATTCTGCTTCAAAATAAATAATAAATGAATCAGTATCTGTACCTAACAATTTCATTCTATTTCCATATTTTTTCTTTAAATGAACATAATATTTAAACATTAATAATTTTGCTAGATCAAGAATAGCCATTCCTCCAAATAATGGTTTATTTAATTTAATACTAGTCTTTTTTCCAAAAACGATTACCAAGTCATTATCTACAATTTTTCTATTTTGATAACTAGCTCTACTTATTAATTTTTGCATAATTTTTGAACTCCTTACAATTCTTATATTTAATCTAGTTCTTACGTTCTCCATTTGTTTTCCAAATACTGAATTGTTCATTAATTTAAAGAAGTCTTTTTCAAAATCATTATTAGCCTGTTTTCTCAGCTCAGTATTTTTATCAATATATGGTTTTAACCATGCTTTTTGATGAGATACAATACCTCTATGAATTTTTAATAGTTTAACTCCTTGTTTTAAATATTCTTGTAAAAGTCTTATATTTATAACATATTTTTCTTTCTTTTCTAAACTACAAATAAGTTTTTGAATTCTCTGAATAGGTTTTGAACCAATTTTATTAGCTATCATTTCATGCTGTAAACTTGATAATATTTTTGGTGTTTCATGATTCGGCGCTGGTGCATAATCATTAAAGAAATTATGCAATTTTTCTGGAATTTCTAAATCAACTTCAAGATCAATAGAAATTTTACTTTTTTCAAAGTCCCCATTTTTAATATATTTCTTTGTGATTGTTTGGAGTACTCCATTAGATAACCATTGGTGTCCACCAATAGATAATTTTGGACTCATCGCCCAACCATACAAATTATTTGCATCCAAATATAATATAAAACTAGTTAATTTTTTGGAATCATAGATTCCTTTTTCTTCAGCATCTTTTTTACATAATTTATAAACTTGTTCTATTTTATCATTATAATAATAACAATTATTTGCTTCTGCATGATCGTGAATAATTTGTGATATACCACCTCTTATACCTTTTTCATAAAATTCATACATCTCCAAATCAGTCAATAATTCTAATTTTTGTCTAGTAAATTTCAAAGCAGCGTTAATACTTAAATGCGGAGCGCTTACATAATGAATGGGATCTGAATTATAGTTTTTGTGACACATTTCTCTAAAATTATCAAAAACATCTGCCAATAAAATTACATCTAATTTTAGATATAAATTATGATAATCTTTAAAACACCAAGAATTTCCTGTTTTGTTTTTAAAATAATTCCATAATTTTTCAGCAAATTTATAACTTTTCTTTGATATATTGCCGGATAATTTTGAATTGAATTCTTCATATTTAGGTAATTCTTTTATTTCTAATTTACTTATATCATCTATAAATTCATAAGGATAAACACCTTTCCTCAACAAAAAACATATTTCTTCTTTTGGAATATCTTTAAATACATAGTTAAAATTTTTAAGATGATCATAATTTACTTGCTTTTTAATTTTACATTCATTACAATACATACAAGAGTCATATGCATAAATTTTATCATTAATTACTTTAAAAGATGGTTCCTTTAATTCCCTTATTTTTTTACAATGTGAACAATATGCAGAGTTTATGTTTAATAAATTTTTAATTGCTTTATTTAAACTACAGTTTATAAATTCTAAAGAATCTATTAATCTCAATTCAATCAGATCATCAGTTATATAATCTTTCAAATTAGTTGATTTGCATTTAAAACAAGCTTCACTTTTTGGAAAATTATATTTATATTCACATTCATGATTTAAACATTTCTTGCTTTTAGTTTCACCAACTTTAATTTTTTTTCTAAATTGTCTAAACTTTTCAGTACTAGAAGCAAAAACAACAATTTCCTTAGCTTTTCTATCATCATCAGAATCAGATTTAATATTATCATTATCTATTTTATCCAAATTTGATAAGATAAATTTACTATCATATCCCTTTAAATTATGAACTACAATGTTAAAGGCTTTCGGTAATTTACATGCAAAATTACAGTCTCCACATAATGCCATTCTATAGGCCCCCGTTAAATGATCATGATCCCACATTTTAACAACATTTTCATCATTAAAATTTGCATGACAAATTTCACAATTTGTAGCATTTTCAAATTTGTCTATTGATTCTTTAGTTTTATATGCTGGTTTGTTGATTTTAATTATTTTGCTATATACTTTAGCTATTAATTTAAGATGACTATGAAAATTTTCTACCAACTCTGACCCCTCTGTAATGTAGGAATGAAAATTTTTGAAATAATTATCATAAATTCCAAAACTATTTGGTACATGCTCATTAATTAACTTTGTTTTCTTTTTAGCAATATCGCATTTTTTTAATGAACATTCAAAATCAAGATATAAAGTAAATGGATGATATATCTCTGCTCCATATGTTTTATATTCTAAAATGTTATTTTCTTCTGTTGGCAATTTACAACGTTGAATTATATCATTTGATCTATTGTCAAAACAATCTTGTTTATGAGTTTCAAGTACAGCTTCAGATCTAAACTTTGTAAAACATTTCCTACAAATAATTAATCGATGATCCAAATGATGAATTTTTCCACTCAGAAATCCAGATAAATTTTTAATTGGAATAAAATGACATTTATCATCTTTTTCTAAATACAATACATCAACATGTAATTTATTAACATTTGGATCAAAAGATTTACTTATGTATAAACTTTGGATTTGCTCAAAATCCTCATATGATTCATCAGCCTCAAAATGATAAAAATTCATAGTAATATTAAAATAATCTTCTAATTTTTTTATATTTTCTTCTTCTATTTCAAAGGGGTATGTTATATTTAAATTTCTATAATTTTCATCATTTTCTATTTCTCTCAAATATTTTTTGTATTTTGATGATCTTTCAGGATGTTCTTTTAATTCGTCTTGATGTATAAAATAAAGAATGGTATATAAAATACATTTATTATCATTATTTTTAATATTTATACAATTTTTATTATTGAATTCAATAAAATCACCCCCAATAAGCGGCTGAGCTACATCTCGTTGAACACCGGATTCAACAATATAACGAAATTCATAGCCTGTATTTCGTGTTATTCTATCCTCAAACTTCTGAATAATATCTGCAACCATTTGATCAAACATTTCTAAATAATTTTGTTTATTTACTAATCTTATAAAGGATTGAATATAGAAATCTTCATCTTGCCCATTTCTAGTATTACGTTTTATTATGTGAATAAATAAACAAACTCTAAAATTTGTATATTTATTATGATCTCTAAAAATATAGTTTGTATAATAGTTTCTAATTCTTTGAAAATGCAAAAATAAATCCCTATTTTCATCATTTCTAAAAGTAATATCAGTAACAAGGTTTCCAAATGCTGTTCGTTGTTCTGGTACATGTACTTCAACATTTAGATTACGAATATTCCCCGCTGGAAAATCATATGAATCAAAATTATTAAAAAAAGATTGAATGATGGATTCATTATGATTAGTGATACAATTTTTAATAAGCATTATTAAATCATTCTTTCTCAATGCAGCCCACCCCGAAGGCGGATTAAAAATATTTTTATATCGTCTCATCACTTCTCTTAGTTGTGAGACTGTTTTGTTAGATGTTAAATTTGGTTCTATAAAATTGTTCTCCATTTATTATAGAAAAAAGATTTATAAAAGAATTAGGTTTACAACCATTTTAAAAATATAAATAAATTTTCAGTAAATTGTGTAAATTAAAAGAAAAATGTGATGTTTATGCCTCTGTGGTATGCTCGTCTTTATTTGAACATTTTGATTGATGATATTTTGTAGAAAAGTGTCTTGCTTTAGAATATCTAACATATTCTCTTCCACATTCGCATGGAATTTTTTCTGTATTATATTTTAAATATCTGCATTGTTTACAATACCCCTTACCATAAAACTCAGATAAATCTTTTTCAATTAGACATGTTAAACATATTTTTTTGCCATTCATTGGAGATAATAGAACCTTTTCCCCATTTACAGTTCGGTAATGTAATCGTTTCTTAACTGTTTTGTCTTCCATTTTTATTTTTTATTTATGTTGTATATTTTTTTGTAAATAAAAAAATTTTAAACTTTTAAAAACATTATTAAAAATAATTCATTCTCCTAATCAAATATTTCTTTAGTAAGAAATATAAAATTATTAAAATACTTATGATTATAAAAAATATAATTAAAAATAATTTATGCTCATAGCCAAATATGTCATTATATAAAATTATATCAATATAATCAAAACAATTTAATAAGGTCATTATATATTTTATTAGTAATCCAAACATATTAATTTAATTGGTAAAAAATGTGAAATTTAAATATCATTTTTTTTATCTAAAACTTGTGAGCCCCCCTTTGAACTTGGTACGTTAATAGTAGTTACTTTATTAATATTATTGAATCGTGGGCCAATTTTACCAGACTTCATTTTCTTTAATTCTTCTGCTGTATATTCCTTTACACCTTCTTTAGAAAATAAAGGTTTAAAATCATCGTAAAACTTAATATCATTCATTGTTTTAGTCATATATTTAGATAATTTTTTATCTTTAGGTTCAACAATAATTGTAGAAAACATTGAATTTAACTCCTTTAAACCTGTATTATCATTGTGTTTTATTGCTTGTTGTCTAATAATATTTCTATATTTTTTTTCTCTTTCAATAAATTGTTGAATTATATCTTGATTTTTAAAATTTGCAAATTTATAAACATCAATTGATATTTGTTGATTTTGTAAAGCTGTAAACACATATTTAAAAGTTTTTTTTAAATTAATATCTAAATTAGGGACTTTATCAATTTTTTCAACTATCATATCTAAGTTGTTATAATGATTAGTTACTAGTTCTTTTAATTCTCCATGCTTTGATATTAAATCATCTAATCCTTGTAATGCTTCATCAGTAGGAATGTAAGTTTGTATTTGTTTATCCATTTATTATAAAAAAAAAATTATTTTTTTAAACCATACTATTACACCATACCATTACACCATACAATTACACTATACTGTAACACCAATAAACCGTACCATGACACCAATAAACCATACCATTACACCAATAAAAAATATTCATTAAATAAAAAAATGTCTAGAGAAGAAGAAATAAGAAATAAAATAAATACATATAATTTTAAAGAAGGATCAGTTAAAATATTTTGTAATATTAATAATGTTAGTGAAACTTATGTTTTTAAAAAACTTAAAGAATGGAATATTGAATATAATAAAAAATTATCAATTAAAAGGAATAAAGATGCTTTAGGGAGATTTACATTCAAAAATAACTCACTGGGTAAAAACCCTAACATTAATAATTTTAATAAACCTGAATCATTTAATAAAAATAAATATACATCATGTATTGAAATGAAAAATAAAATGATAAATAAAATTAATGGACAATAATTTTAATTAAATTACTTATTTTTTTTATTCAATAAATGGTAAGACACTACGGAAGCGGTATTTTAAATAGTTTTATAAATCATCTCCCATTTGAATTACATAGTCCAGGTTATAATTATTTAGGACCCGGTACTAATCTTCATTTGAATGAAGAGAAAGATATACGACCTATTAATAAACTAGATGAAGCTGCAAAAGAACATGATATTGCTTATTCAAAGCATAAAGATTTAAATAAAAGACATGAGGCTGATAAAATTTTAGAAGAAAAAGCTATGAAAAGAGTTTTTGAAAAAGATGCTTCTTTAGGTGAAAAAGTAAATGCTTATTTAACAGCTAACGCAATGAAAGTAAAAAGGAAACTTGGTATGGGAATTGATACTGAAAATTTACAGTTTAAACAAAAACATGGAAAATATTTTAAACATCCTATTTCGTTAACTGACGATCAACAAAATAAAATTTATGATGCAATTAAAAATAAAAAACCTATTGAAATAAAACTAGAACCAATTCAGTTAAAAAGAACTAAAGAAAGTGTAATGAATGAAACTTATTTACCATTATCTAATCAACAAATAAATGCAATTAAGAAACATATTAAAAACGACATGAAAACTAGTTTTACTTTAAAATTATCAAAAACCCAGTTACAGAGTATGAATAATAATGAAAAAATTGGAGGTTTTCTACCGGCATTAATTCCTTTAATTCCTGCTATAGGAGCAGCAGTAACAGCTGGTACTTCTTTATATAGGGCATACAATGATAAAAAAACTAATGATAAATTATTAGAAGAAAAAATTCGTCATGATAAAGCTTTAGAAGAAAATGCTAAAAATGGAAAGGGTTTATTCCTTAAAAAATCTGGTGAAGGCATGTTACTAAAAAAAAATTTGAAATAAATTCAATTCCAGTAAGACCTTTAAGTAATTATGATTTAAAAAAATATGCAAAAAAATTAAATATTTCTAATTTTCGAGGTGTTTTTATGAAAGATAAATTACCTAAAAAAATTAAAGATCAAGAATCTGGTATCATAAATTTAGATAATTTTTCTGGAAATGGTACACATTGGGTTGCTTATAAGAAACATTTTAATTGTATTGCTTATTATGATTCATTTGCTTTAAATAAAATTCCGATTAAAATTGAAAAATATTTTGAAACAGATAAAAATACTATTCTTTTAAATAATAATATTGACCAAAAAATTAATGAAGTTATATGTGGTCATCTTTGCCTAAAATTTTTGTTAGAATAAATAAATAAAAAAAATATGGCTACTATTTCCTTGGATGGAAATTCTTCGAGAATATCTTGTGAATTTGATGAACCCATAAAATTAGATAAAAATTCAAATTATGAAATATGTTTATTAAATTTTAGTACTTATAATTCAATTCCAAATATATCTGAATTATTAAAAAATAATGTTTTGACCTATTTAAAAAATGGTCAATTAATTGATATTATTTTTCCAACTGGGTCTTATGAGATTGATGATATTAATGATTTTATTGATGTTGATTTGAAAATTCTAATAAATCCAAATATGACTACTCTAAAAGTTGAAATTTTTAGTCAATATGAACTAGATTTCACAAAAGATCAATCAATTGGTTCTCTATTAGGATTTAGTTAACAAATTATTCCAGCAAATATAGTAGTAGAATCTGATTTACCCGTAAATATTATGAAAGTTAATTCTATTCGAATTAAATGTAATATTGCCACTGGTAGTTATGAAAATAAAAAATTAACAAATGTAATTCATGAGTTTTTTATATATGATTAACCTGGTGAAAAAATTAATGAAATACCATGTAATTTAATTTATTTTCCAGTAACTAATAATTCAATTAGAGAAATTGATATAAGAATTGTTGATCAAGATGATGATTTAATTGATTTTAGAAATGAAAAAATTAGTATTAGATTACATATTCGTAAAATAAATTAAATTTGTTAAATTTTTTTATTATTAAATGAAATCAAATATTGTAAGCGAAGAAAAAGATATCGAGAGTTATCAATTTTATGATAATATCCCAGCTAATACTACCCAGCTTAATACACCTGGTAGATCGATTGTAATTGGTATTAATAATCAAGACATAAAAACATTTCCTCACAAGAGTCTTTTGATTATTAGGGGACAATTAATTGTGAAAGATGCTACTAAAAAGATTTTAGATAAAATTGATACGAAAAACATAAATTTTGTAAATAATGGATTATTAAACATGTTTAGTAAAATTTCTTATTCAATTAATTCAATTGAAATTGATTCAATTGAAAATCCAGGTCTTACAACTACTCTTAAAGGATTATCATCTTTTTCTAATGATTTAGCCTTAAATAATGCAGGTTGGCAAATATGGAATAAAGGAGCAGTATTTAACAAAACAGGTTATTTTTCTGTAAGTATTCCCTTGAATACTGTAATGGGATTTTTTGAAGATTATAAAAATTTTATTTTTAGAATTAATCAAAAACTAGAACTTATTAGATCGAATGATGATAATAATTGTTTATTTACCGATCTTACCGATCATACATTTGAAATTAATATTTCTGAAATAATTTGGAGAATGCCACAAGTAAAATTTTCTGTTGAGCTTGAACATAATATAAATAAACAAATTTCTAATAATACAAATTTCAACATGTATTTTAGAAATTGGAAATATTTTTATACAAGCTCTATTCCTAGTGTAAAAGAATATACTTGGAGAATTACAACCACAAGTGCGAAACCTAGATATTTTTTGCTTGCTTTTCAAACAGATAGAAATCGTGATATTAAAAAAGAAAATAGTAAATTTGATTTATGTAATTTAGAAAATGTACAAGTAAATCTTAATACTACTAAATATCCTAATTCTGAATTGCGGCTATCTTATGAACAAAATAAATGCGATATTTTATATGATATGTTTTCAGAATTTAAAAATTCATATTATGGACAAAATGAGCATAATAAACCAATTATTAATTATAATAAATTCTTAAGTGAATATCCCGTTATTATTATAGATACTTCCAAACAAAATGAAGTAATTAAAGAAGCAGTAATTGATATTAAAATTGATTTTAAATGGTGTAATACTTTTCCAGCTAATTCTATAGTTCATTGTTTAATAATCAGTGATGATAGTTTTTCATATAATCCATTAACAAATCAAGTCATGCATACGCAAGTATAATTTTTTTTATTATTAAATGAGTTCAATTAAAATCAAATCTTTAGATAAAAATTCTAAATTAACTATTAAAAATTTTGACATCTTTAAACCACCTGAAAGGGTTAATATTTTATTTCCAAATATTATTAGAGCAATTATTTGTGGGCCAAGTAATTGTGGTAAAACGAATGTTCTATTAAGCATTATTACAAAAATTTACCATACAGATGTTATCATTTGTTCAAAAACTTCTTACCAAGGCAAATATAAATATTTAGAAAATTTGATTGAAAAATATAATAATGTATGTGAAAAACATAACTTAGAGTCTAGAAAATTTCAAAGCTTATCAATAAATTCACTCCCTCAACCCGAAGAAATTCCATCTCATTCAGTTGTAGTTTTTGATGACATTTCCACTGAATCTCAAGATATAATTTCTAATTACTTTGCCTATGGCAGGCATAACAATATTTCTTGCTTTTATTTAAGTCAAACATACTCTAAAATACCTAAACAACTCATTAGAGATAACGTAAATTATATCATATTATTTTCTCAAGATAAAACTAACTTGAAACATATTTTTGATGATCATATAACTGATATAAATTTTGAATGTTTTAAGAATTATTGTAATGCCTGCTGGAATGAAAAATATGGCTTTCTTACAATTGATAAAGAAAAAGAAACAAATAATGGAAAATATAAAAAAATATTTGATGCATATTTATTAGCGCAGAATGGAATGGAATGCATTATGTAGAAAGAGCATATTTTTTCTTTCAATTATAATTCATAGTATTTTTTTTCCTAATTTCTCGTTTTATATACATAAATTGAAGTACTCATTTTGGAATGTCTTTCTGGTGTGGTTTTTCTGTATCCACTTCTTGGATTTTTAGATTCTAAGTTCAAGCCTTGCATAGCATGCTTTTTTAATTTAATGAATGATATGGAAAGAGCTAAATGAGAAAAAAATAATTACTCATAGCTGATAACAAAGTAAAACTGTGGCATAGATTTATGTAAACGAAGTATTCTTGTTTGCATGACTATCCAATAAAAATATAATTTATCAGTTTATGACGTGTATATTATCAGAAGCGTGAAAATGGAATGAGTCGAATGATTAGCTGTCTTTTGTAAGTAGAATTGCTTAGTAAAAATACATTTATCTATTAGTTTATATGCCACACCACAAAGGCATTTCAAATAATATTTTCATTTTGTGACGTCACTACACAAACAAAAAAAATCACTACACATCACCTTGTTTTTAAAAGTAGTAACTTTCTTCTACTAACTTCTTAATAAATTTTATCTAGCCTCATATACTCATCAGTCTTCGTTTAAAAGTAGTAACTTTCTTTGATTAATAAATTTTATCTACATATACTCATCACCCTACATTTAAAAGTAGTAACTTTCTTCTACTAACTTCTTAATAAATTTTATCTAGCCTCATATACTTCATTACTCTACATATACTCATCAGTCTTCATTTAAAAGTAGTAACTTTCTTTGATTAATAAATTTTATCTACATATACTCATCAGCCTTCATTTAAAAGTAGTAACTTTCTTTGATTAATAAATTTTAACTAGCCTCATATACTCATCAGCCTATATTTAAAAGTAGTAACTTTCTTTGATTAATAAATTTTAACTAGCCTCATATACTCATTAGCCTATATTTAAAAGTAGTAACTTTCTTTGATTAATAAATTTTACCTAGCCTCATATACTCATCAGCCTTCATTTAAAAGTAGTAACTTTCTTTGATTAATAAATTTTAACTAGCCTCATATACTCATCAGCCTTCATTTAAAAGTAGTAACTTTCTTCTACTAACTTCTTAATAAATTTTATCTAGCCTCATATACTCATCAGCCTATATTTAAAAGTAGTAACTTTCTTTGATTTACTTTACCATAAATCCTCATGATAGTTGGAAGACAATCTGTCTCACAACTTTCCATTTTTATAAAATATTGGACATTTATACTGTAGGCATATTCTGTATTAGAACAATAATTTTTATTAAGTATATGGCAGTTTTTAATTTTTATTGATGTTTTAGCAATATTTTTTTAAAATATTGGCTTTTTATCCTATATTTTATCCGTGTCTGAAAACTGTCCTGAAACCGGCATTTCCCATACTACTCATGTGCACCGATTTCGAAGATTTCTCTAAACCTAGGTACGCCTTGTGATCGGCTTCTAATTCAAGTGAAATTGTTTGAATCGAGTCTAACCAATTCAAAATCTTGCTCTTACTCATGATGAAGAAGAAGTGCTTAACACAGATTACACACACACACTATTATTTGGTTAAGATCACTGAGGATCAATAATTTAATTGAAAGGTAAGTTATATAAAGAATTGCCACACACCTGCAGTTGAGCGTTGCTCCCTCGCTGCACCAGCTTCTTCAGAACGTCACAGGAAACCAAGAAAGATCGAATCGAGTGTCTTTAACGACTCATTGATTTTAATGGAAGTAAAAACGCACTGAAGTATTTTTATTTTCACGTACTGTCCTTTTAATTATATATATATTTTTTTTTTCTTTTGGCACTGATCTTGCCCAGATCCTGACATCCGGCTCGAAGGACCACAATGTATCGCAAGGACACTAGCAACAAATTTAGAACTATATTTGCTCCGATGGCTAGTTCAACAGATTCATTGTATTCTTATGTTGCGCGGAAAATCTGGTCAACAAGAACCGAGTAGTTTGTCTTATTTGTCTACCGAACTAACGCACAAAAGAAAAAAAGAATACAGTGAAATACTTTTGGTTTTAAACAACAATTTATTTTCTTGATGCTACTTCTTCAATTGCACAATTGGGAATGCCAAATTCAATCATTGTCATTACACATGAAAGCATCCATCCATCGGTTTCCGTTGCTATAGTTCTGCAGGTCAATGCACTTTGCGGATTTCCGACCGAAATCACAGCAAAACTTCACCGCTTTGCTATTCCCGCACCGCGCAAATAGATTTGCCTAGCGAGCTTAGCATGAATTCGGCTTTCCCCACGCATGCACACAAACAAACGCATTGCATGTCAGAGAGTGCACCTCGGTGGGAGGAGCCAATTGCAAAAACATCGCCTATGCAATCTTGGCCCCACACCAGATGATCGGTTTCCCAATTTTCTCCACTCGTCACGATTTTTGGGTTTATGATCTCCCAATTTGACCATTACTGTGCGTCACCGAGTTTGGTTGCCGTCGGCTTTTCCATTGTATGCAAAACGATGTTTTGCCGACGGAAAACGATGCGAATGTTGTTTTTCTATCATGTTGCGTTGCAACAGGTACAAAACAAATTATAACTCAATCCTATATAGCATATAACGATATAAGCATTCAGTACTACGATAAGGCATGTCCAAAAATAGAAAACATTTACTTCTGCAAAAACCCGGCCTACCAAGAAGCAACAAGAGACTCCACCTGCTTAGTACGGCTATTGAACAACAAAGAAGCCAAATGCAACCTCAGTGACACAGGCAAAATCGAATCAATTTCCCAGCCAGACGAAAATCATATTATATTTATTAATATTCCAAAAACACTAATAAATTCCACTTGCAGTAAAACAACTCACGAAGCCACAGGCACAGCAATACTCTACTTCAAGAACTGTTCTGTAGAAATCAACGGCATCATTTACAAGGATAACCTGAACGTATTCTGGGATGAAGTACGAATTGCACCTCCAACATACGCAAATATCCAGGCAAAATCCATCACCGACACCATTAATCCACAAAAACTTCACCATCACCAGCTGGAGAACCATGAAGCAGTCAGGACACTACGAAGTGACACAAATCAAACAACAGGCATAACCTACGTCACACTAACCATCCTCGGGATACTTGTCGCAGCTGCTTTAATATTCCTATGGAAGAAACGAAATACATCATACATCTTCGAAGTAAGAGAGGTCATCGCTCCGGCCCCATCGAATTCCTTGTGGCCGTCACTCTATCTTAAGGGGGGAGGAGTTACGACAGGCCATCATGCTGACGCAGCACCACCGAAACCACCACCGTTGACCGGAGGTATCCAATAACTTGTATCACCGATATTTTTATTCTAAGAATTTGCGTTACTTTAAATTGTCAATTTAACATTTTTCATTTCAATTCCCATAATTTCAATTTTGTCAATTCTACATTTTCCTTAATTAACCTTATCCATTTGTATAATTTTAATTGCCAGAATAAACTTGTCAGTCAGTTGAAACGGTTGTGTTTTGTTTTTTTTATCATCTGCGAGGCCCGTACTCGTAGGTAATTCGCGCGACCGGATCTCATAGTGCCTCTCTGAGGGGTGAGGTTTAGCCCGTAGGCAGACTAGGTATATCTGAATCGGGCATAACCAATAGTACGGGCCATTGGTATCTTCTGAAGATTACTCACCTCCAGGCGCAACCAAAAAAAAAAATAATAATTTGAGCCTAAAAGTCTGCTGTTAACCATAAACTAACTAGTAAATAGACTGGCAGCTTCCGTGCCCCTACCCGATTTTCCCCGCAAATTTCGAATGAGAGGCTCTCTCTTGCGCTCTCTTCTTTTTCCTGTCTGTGAATACGTGTATTAATGGCCGCCGGGTGGCACTCTTTCAATAACAAAGAAATTCTAAATAGATTTATAACAATAAATGTAAAAAAAACATGTTGATAATGGAATTTTTTAGGTAGCATAACTTGTTCTCTACCCATATTCTGCACCAAAAACTGTTCATCCATTCACATTTCAGTTGTTTTTTAGTTTTATTTGTATGAATTCTATTTTGGACAACAAAATTCATGCAGCTGCATAAATGAAATCAGGGGGCTGTTCAAAAAATGAATTAGCAACATGCAAGTTGAACCCAAGCTTCCACTAGGGCATAAGTGAATTTTAGAAAATTTTCATGAACGTCGAATAAATTTCTATTAGGCTTGGTGAATGTTTCCAAATTCGTTTATTTAACACCATATTTGTACAAAATTAAAATATGATTGGAAATTCTGTCGCTTAATAACACTGAACAGTGTTGAATAATGTTACTTAGGAACAGTAAAAATGGAAATGCTATTAATTAATTAACAAAAACAGGTGCACTTCGTGCTTTGGGAATAGAAAAAGTGATCAAAACATCATATTTTAACTGTTCTGAGTATTTCACATAAATATAGGGCGATCTACGAGGATTTTTGTATTATGGCCTTTACAAGAAAAAACCAAGCGCATACAAATTTGACAGCAATATTATAACCAATAAAAATATAGAATTCATTTTTTTAATTTAACAAATGCATATGTACTTACATATATTAATGTGCAAGTATTCATTTTACGTACCTACTAATACAGATTATAAATTATCGGGGGAACTAATCAGTGTATTCAAGGAACTTTTCTGTGCGTAGTCATGGTAAATCACAGTGTATTCAAACGTATTCGCATGCAGTCACAAGTATTCATTATGTACTTACGTGCACTAACACGTATGCACACGTATTCAAGTGCATTCATGCGTATTCACGAGTATTCAGGCGTATTCACCTGTATTGAGCGTATAGTCAGAGGATTTTTAGTGTAGTCACGTATTCAAATATTAATTTTTTTTGCTATTTATTAAGACCGCAATGACGTCAGAACTATATGTTCATATTATTATGGCACTTACCTTGAGGCATTATGCTTGTCGTTGACGTAGACGTAATTTTTTTACTCTTCTTTGTAAAGCATTTCCCGCGTGATTGCCGTGTGTGATAGAAGCGTTAGTTTGTAAAATCCGAGAAAAATCAAAAGTTTTAACAAAAATCTAAAAAAAAACCTAATAAGTTATTATTCCTAAAGTGAAAATGGAAAACAAAAAATAAGACGTGTGGTATGCTATCGAAAAAGAGATCGGGTGTGTACCAGAAAGCATAAAATTGATAGTAAAGATCAATGGTTTTGAGAGCGTAACCACAATTGCCCAAATTACGAACGAGGATTTAAATGGCATGGAAAATTCGGTGCGCACAGTTTTCCGGACCATTCTTTCAGAAGAAGAATATTCCATTTGCGCAGGAGCATTTGCAACGCAACCCGAAATGTAAGTATTCCTAGTTAATAATGTAACTTCAACCATATTCAATACCAGCTACAGGTTTCGATTCTTTCCTGGGCTCAAGAGGATTATAACAAGTGCTAGTTCATGCTGCCAAACAATAATTAAACACCGAGAAAACATGGACTCGAAGTTGTTTGGTTGTAGAAAACGCAAGGTTGGGCATAAGCTCGATATTAATCCTTCTTCTGCTGCCATAAATTCTGAAAACATGCGTCTCATATCCAAAAATAAAATATCGGAACTGATTTGCCAATTCATGTCCACAAAAACTGGCTCGAAAGAGTTTGACAAAAGATCCTGATGATCTGCCTCACGCTGCTGTCACCTGCTGGATTTGTTATAAGTCGGTGTCTATTAGCGTACTGAATTTAAAAAACCAGTGTAAGAGGTGGATTATTTCAAACTTTGTAAGGCACATTTCAAACCACGACGAAATGCATACTTCCAACGAAAAAGAACAAATAGTTCAGCCTATTACAAAGTTTTTCATTTCAAACCATACCAAAAAATGCGTTAATATTGAGAAAGGTTTTGAAGATGCCAGCAGCATCAGTAACATGGATGAAGACAATGGTGTTGACAAAGCAAGCGAGGAAGATCAAATCCTTCAAATCGAACATCGTGAATTGGAAGTCAATGACAACGAACTTGAGGTCAACTTAAAAGCAATATTTAATTCCGATGAATCGGGGGAAGAGTAAAGGGGCCTGATCAAGAGGTCAATCGGAGCTCAAAATCATGTAAAATGATCTCAAAAACAGCCGTAGGTACACTCCAAAAGAAAAACAACAAAAAAATGATTTAATATGAGTATACTAGATCCTCTTCAAACGGAAATAGATGATTATTTTCCAATCATCAACAGTATTCAGGTTTTATTTGACAATAATTATGTTGTTAAAAAGAACATAAGCAATTTGATGAATAAATCTCAGCTTCAGTTGCTAGAAAATGGAACAATAACCCAATTTTTGTTTCGAGTGGCCCCAAGTACACTTATTTCAATCCTATATTTTTTAGGGCATTTTATGGAAGAATTAATAAAACTAGCACAAAAACGGTCAAATAAAATAAGAAACGTATACAGCGATGATGTGAAGATGTTTTCTAGTTTTCTTTATATGATTGGAGGCAAAACATTGTACCAGACACTTTCGACAAACCTGCCACTTCCATCTATATCAACGGTTCAGAAAACACTTTTAAACTATAACCAAAACTCGTCAATAAATGAAGGCGAGCTCAGAGTTCTCGATTTAAAAAAATTCTTATGTGAACGAAATCTTCCACTAAAAGTATGGTTGTCAGAAGACGGAACAAGAATTTTGAAGAAAATACACTACGATCCAACTAAAAATCAGTTGATTGGAAATGTTTTACCTCTCAATTCAAAAAATGGTAAGTAAAGGGTGATTTTTTAGCTGGTTTGGTTTTGGCAACACTGGTTTTGATAGCTGACGTGTGTTTAGTACCTTGTGTCACTGTCAAACAGCTTCAGTTTGGTTTGCAATTTAACCATGGATCGTCTTACAAATGAACAACGCTTGCAAATTATTGAATTTTACTATCAAAATTCGTGCTCGGTTCGAATCATCGCGCGCTGCTTCCATTTTATGATCGGCATTCTCGACCTTCTGAGCAGTCTATTCGGAAGATTGTGACCAAATTTCGCACCAAATTTACTTTGTTGGACATTAAACCACCAACACGTTTACGTACTGTGCGTAGTGAAGAAAATATTGCGGCCGTATCAGCTAGTGTGACAGAAGACCGCGAAATGTCGATTCGGCGCCGTTCCCAGCAGTTAGGCCTTTGTTACAGCACTACGTGGAAAATTTTGCGGAAGGATTTGGGCGTAAAACCTTTTAAGATACAGCTGGTGCAAGAACTAAAGCCAGCCGACCTACCACAACGCCGAATTTTTGGTGAATGGGCTCTTGGAAAGCTGGCCGAGGATCCGCTTTTTTATCGAAAAATTGTGTTCAGCGATGAGGCTCATTTTTGGTTGAATGGTTACGTAAATAAGCAAAATTGCCGCATTTGGAGTGAAGATCAGCCAGAAGCATTGCAACAGCTACCAATGCATCCCGAAAAAGCCACTGTTTGGTGCGGTTTATGGGCCGGCGGCATTATTGGGCCATATTTCTTCAAAGATGATGCGAATCGCAGCGTTACTGTCAATGGTGAACGCTACCGAGCGATGATAACAAACTTTTTTTTGCCCGAAATGGAAGTTCTTGACTTGCATGATATGTGGTTTCAACAAGACGGTGACACATGCCACACAGCACGCGAAACAATGGCGCAATTGCGAGGCGAGTTTGGTGAACAGTTAATTTCACGTTTCGGGCCGGTCAATTGGCCGCCTAGATCGTGCGATTTGACACCATTAGATTATTTTTTGTGGGGGTATGCCAAGGCTAATGTGTATAGGGACAAGCCCGCTTCGATTGACGCACTGGAAGCCAACATCCATGCATTCATTCGTGAGATACCGGCCGATATGTGTGAAAGAGTATGCCAAAATTGGACTCAGCGGATGGGCTACCTGAGACGCAGCCGCGGTCAACATTTGCATGAAATTATATTTAAACATTAAATTGCAAGGTTCAAACTATCGATTCAAATAAATATTTCATTCATTTTTTCGAATTTTTTGTGTTTTTTTTTTAAAAAAAGTTCTAAACCTCTTAAAAAATCACCCTTTACATATATCAATAATTATTGTATGCAACCTAATGTCGTAATTGAACTAATCTGAATATATTGTGAACGCTCTGTGTCGGTATCCTTTAAGACGAGAACTTTTAAACGGTTGAGTGTGCATGAATGATTTCTATTTGGAACGCAAGCAAATCATTCGTGCATACGAAAGCGTCTTAACATTTTCACCTGACTTACATAAGCAATTAAATTCCGGATAGTTGTTCTCACATACATATTTTAATACAATAGATGCACAGATGAAAAAGACATTTCATACTTAAGTTATTTTGAATTCCCCGTCGCTTTCCTTTACATAATCCCAGGCCATTGCTTACATTTTTCGCGAAAGACTGACAAATATACGAGAGAACAATTGTCCTGAGAAAGCTTCTCAACTCATCCGTTCGCAAACGGAATTGTAGGTTGCCCTAAAATTAATAACTAAAAAAAAAACGAGTAGTCGTGAAAACGTATTGGGTCACCTATTTATTTATTTATATTTTCACAAATTACACTTAACCGTTTTTATTGTGTAATTACAATGACATTATATTTTTTATTCTAGGAATGCCTGAAAAAGGATGTTTCATTGTTAGAACTGGTAATCAAATGTATTCCATTATTTCGGAAAGAAACATTTCAAATTACGCATACGTCATAATGGCTCAGCCTCTTTGCTTAAATGGGGACTCATTTTGTCTTTGTATTTTCGGTACAGATAATCCTTTCACTTCAACTACTGTATTAAATCGTTGGCGATACATTCAATCAGAACTCTTGCGCAATGGTATCGATGTAATAGGCGTTTCTTCAGATGGAGATTCTCGTCTCCTACGTGCGATGAGGATAAGGAGTAAACTGCCATCAATTAGTTGTTTATCTTCGGATATTCCTGACAATTGGCGAGATTGGTTTTGTTGTGAGTACAATTCTGAGTTACTATGTGTTCAAGATAACATACATATAAAGGGTGATTTTTTAGCTGGTTTGGTTTTGGCAACACTGGTTTTGACAGCTGACGTGTGTTTAGTACCTTGTGTCACTGTCAAACAGCTTCAGTTTGGTTTGCAATTTAACCATGGATCGTCTTACAAATGAACAACGCTTGCAAATTATTGAATTTTACTATCAAAATTCGTGCTCGGTTCGAAATGTTCATCGCGCGCTGCTTCCATTTTATGATCGGCATTCTCGACCTTCTGAGCAGTCTATTCGGAAGATTGTGACCAAATTTCGCACCAAATTTACTTTGTTGGACATTAAACCACCAACACGTTTACGTACTGTGCGTAGTGAAGAAAATATTGCGGCCGTATCAGCTAGTGTGACAGAAGACCGCGAAATGTCGATTCGGCGCCGTTCCCAGCAGTTAGGCCTTTGTTACAGCACTACGTGGGGAAGGATTTGGGCGTAAAGCCTTTTAAGATACAGCTGGTGCAAGAACTAAAGCCAGCCGACCTACCACAACGCCGAATTTTTGGTGAATGGGCTCTTGGAAAGCTGGCCGAGGATCCGCTTTTTTATCGAAAAATTGTGTTCAGCGATGAGGCTCATTTTTGGTTGAATGGGTACGTAAATAAGCAAAATTGCCGCATTTGGAGTGAAGATCAGCCAGAAGCATTGCAACAGCTACCAATGCATCCCCAAAAAGCCACTGTTTGGTGCGGTTTATGGGCCGGCGGCATTATTGGGCCATATTTCTTCAAAGATGATGCGAATCGCAGCGTTACTGTCAATGGTGAACGCTACCGAGCGATGATAACAAACTTTTTTTTGCCCGAAATGGAAGTTCTTGACTTGCATGATATGTGGTTTCAACAAGACGGTGCCACATGCCACACAGCACGCGAAACAATGGCGCAATTGCGAGGCGAGTTTGGTGAACAGTTAATTTCACGTTTCGGGCCGGTCAATTGGCCGCCTAGATCGTGCGATTTGACACCATTAGATTATTTTTTGTGGGGGTATGCCAAGGCTAATGTGTATAGGGACAAGCCCGCTTCGATTGACGCACTGGAAGCCAACATCCATGCATTCATTCGTGAGATACCGGCCGATATGTGTGAAAGAGTATGCCAAAATTGGACTCAGCGGATGGGCTACCTGAGACGCAGCCGCGGTCAACATTTGCATGAAATTATCTTTAAACATTAAATTGCAAGGTTCAAACTATCGATTCAAATAAATATTTCATTCATTTTTTCGAATTTTTTGTGTTTTTTTTTTAAAAAAAGTTCTAAACCTCTTAAAAAATCACCCTTTACAAACAAAACTAAGAACAAGATTTCGTAAAACTTCCAAAGTATTAATACTTGGAAATAGAATAATATCACCTCAACATCTTTCTTCACTTATTGAAAACGTTTCCAAAAGCGATCATTTGCTTTGCAAAAGTGATTTAGATTTTAAAGATAAAATGAATTACAAAAGCGCTTCAAAAATGCCTGAAAAAATCGTAAGTGATAGCTTAAATAAGTATGTTAGCAGCAGCGAAGCAACTGTAATGTATTTAAAAATTATGAGATACACGCGACAAGCATACTCCGAAAAAAAAGTTCCACCTTTGAAGAGGGTATACAACTTTCTTTTTACGAATATGGCGAAAATATTTAAGTAATTCAGAATATTCAATTTCAAATAACTTAATTACATATAATACTTATTGCTGCATAGAATTGAACGCGCATATGATCATAAATGCTATAATTAAAGCGAGGAAAAGTGCTACCGACATATTTTTGCCAACCATTTACCAAAGCCAAACATGTGAACAATTTTTTAGAGCAACACGTTCAATGACCTCTACTTTTTCAACAATGGTCAACTTCAGTTTGTTTGATCTTCTTAATCGCGCCAAAAGAATAGACCTAATTAATGAAATCAAAAACAAACTTGGTTATGCATATAAATTCAAAACAAAGCGGGAAGAAAGTGCTGAGAAAACACCTTCACCATCGAATTGGGAAATATATGAAGTCGTTATGGAAGCTAAACAACATGCGATTGCTGATGTTCAGAAATTTGGTATTCAGTCGAACAAAACTGAAATCCCAAACGAATTGGAGCTTTTAAATGGGTCAAATGTTGAAGATGCTGTGGGTGGCGAAAGTGAGGATGATGCAGTGGTGAATGTTGCTGCTCAAAATATTTCAACCGAAAATGAAGGATTAGAGTTTGATTTGCAGCTCATTTTTTCTGAAAGAAAAGGAGACCTTAACATTAAGGAAATGGAATTCTCAAATGGTATTTTGGATTTCTATTGTTGAAAATAATTTTTTAATTATCAATTTTATTTTCAGATGAGTGTATTCCAGATCTTTATGTTGCAATTAAAAAAAACAACGGGAAAGTTGTTTATATAAAAAAGTCGTCTCTCTTATGGCTAATGTGCAATAGTGAACTAGACAAAGTAAGTCCGGATCGTCTATTAAGATTTATTAACTGCAGAAAGAAAGAAACTACATGGAAAGAAAAAAGAAAAATAACACATAGAAGTGAAATTTATCTAAATGATTGGTGTGTTTGATAACCAATCTCAAGGGAAAGTAGTAGGCAACATACTCAATTTTTCCTATTTATGTGGCACCAATAAACAAAAGGAGTATACGTTAAGCAAGGCCCCAATTGAGCCACCAGAAGGATGTAGATCCCTTGGCTTGGGAGTGCTAGCGCATTGGTACGTATGGGATGAGTTTGGACAGCTTGACTACTTAAATGGAAGTAATGTGTTACTAAGCGGACGTGTGTGACGAAGTGACAGTTTTCGGTTTGGTTTAAAGTAGTTTAAAGTACCATACCAAGCACTAAAAAGTTAACCAATTAATTCTTAATATATTGTACCAAACTTGTTCAAATTTGTTAACCGAATTTTGCCTCAATTGCAAGACAAATAAGTAAAAACAAAAAAAAGAAGAAAAGAAAAATTTTCTTGTTTGTGCCTCTTTTTACATTGCTACCGTGCTGAATATCACTTTCCCCAACTTACCTACACATAAATTAATGCCTCCAAAACGGAACAGAGAACAGTTCGCCGAATCTCCATCTCCTCCCAATCAACCGCAAAAAATATCAACATCACACTCACGAAGCAAACCACTAACACGCTCAAATACAATACAGTCTGAATTTTCACCGATGGCAGATATGTTGAACAAAAACACTCAAAACGAATGCACAATAATGGAAAAACTGGAAAAAATTATGTCACAAATCTCCGACTCCGAGTAACGAATTACGCGCAAAATTGACTCAGAAGTTGGAGCTTTAAAATCTTCGCTTGAAGCCGTAAATAACCGTTTGTCATTACTTGAATCAAAACAAAATGAAATTGATACACTGAAAGATGAAAACCAACAACTCAAGATGCAATTACAACAACACGGCGAGGTGATACAACAAATAAAAGCTCAAGTAGAGACGCACGAGGAGAAACAACAACTGAAGGAAACAATGAGTGACGTACTTTTGCACGGGGTTCCACTGATGCCAAATGGAAATTTACCAGCTATTTTCAATCATCTCTGCACAACTTTAAAAGCAAATCCACCAACGATTAAAAACATTTACCGACTTAAATCAAAGATCAACCTCATCGCACCACCGATTATTATTAAATTTGTGTCACCAAACGATAAAAGTTTTGTTTTAAAAACAATCGCCAACTACCGAAAGGCAAATAAAATGCCTCTTCGCCCTCGAGATCTCGGCTTGAATGAAGTCGTTGAAACAAATAAAAACTTTGTTTACGTTCACGAATGTTTAACGGTTAAAAATCGCTCTCTCCTACAATATGCGTTAAAGTTAAAACGAGAAAAAAAATAACGTCGGCGTTTACTTTTCGTGGGCTGGTCTACGTCAAGAAAACCAAGGAAGAGAATGCAAAATTAATTGAGACTACCGATGAGCTGACCGTTTTTGCCACTACGTCACGGATAACAAGAAATATAGTGTTAAATGATGTCAACAAAACATGAACACACTAAGTTAGTTATTACTCTCTTTTTTTCTTATAGATTTCTTATATCCTTTTCTACTTTTTCCCCTCTATTTCTATTTCTATTTCAATTTGAATTTAAATGCATATATAAATTTTTTTCATTATCATCATATTTTTCGTCTTCTTGTGAATTGTTCTTCTTCGTTGAAGTGTTTTGCAGTTTCTACTTAATGTCTGAAATGAGGTTAAATTGGAACCTAATTTTCTTATTTCTTAAGAATGGTTGATTCCAATGAAATATACAGAGATTCCACAGATGCTTTAAATGAAAATGATGCAATGCGTGTAATGGTCAATGTTATGTGTAGTCAACGCAATGGCTTGCAAATATGTCATATAAATGCTCAGAGTATACTCCCGAAATTTGATGAATTTAGGCACTTATTTGAAGGGTCGAAGGTTGACGTGATTTGCGTTTCAGAGACGTGGCTACCAAGTAGCATGGGTAATGAGTTATGCTCTTTAGATGGATTTCATAAACCTTTTCGTTCTGATAGAATTGGAAGACGTGGGGGAGGGGCTGCTATTTTTGTCAGTAGGAGGTTGAACTGTAGACTTATACTTAAAGCTCCAATTGGAAGTGATTTAGATTACGCTTTCGTAGAAGTAATTTGTAAGGACAACACAATTTTGCTAGGCTCAGTATACAGGCCAAATCGAAACATTGATACTTCATCTCTTTTGAGAGCTATAGATGAATTATCTTGTATATCACCGTTTGTTATTGTTGCTGGTGATTTTAACAGCAACGTACTTGAGGACTTGTCCCTTGTTAAAGATATGAATGCTTTAAGTCTCTTCCCGGTAAATACATCAGCACCCACCCACTTTACCGATCACGGAAATACACTTCTGGATATATTCTTTGTCAGTCATCTGTGTAAGGCTCTACATTTTAATCAAATATCTGCACCCGGTTTTTCGCGTCACGATCTGATCCATTTGACTTTTCAATGTGAGCCTTCGATTGAAAGTAGGACTATAAGTTTTCGTGACTTCAAAAACATAAACGTGAGTCAGTTGGAAAATGATTTAAGGAGAATTGAATTTTTTCGAGTTTATGAAATGCCTGCTGTTGATGACCAAGTGGTTTTCATTCAGGACAACATAAAAAGGTTGTTTGAGTGTCATGTTCCATTAATTACAAAAACAATAACAAGAAAAAGCATGCCATGGTTCAGCAGCTATATAAAAAAACTGATATGTAAGCGTGACCATGTGTATAAAACTTGGAAGCGTTTTCGATTAGATGTTCTGTTCCATGATTTTAAGAGGTTGAGAAACAAGGTAACGACCGAGATACGTGAAGCAAAGAGACGTTACTTCGCCCCCCGACTAGACCCCTCTCAAGCAAAACATAAACTCTGGAAAAACATTCGTGAGATTGGTATTGGCAAACAAAAAAACAATATTTGTGATAATATTGACTGCAATGAATTAAATAAGAAATTCATTACTTTGCCATGTCAAGAAGCCACTGATGATACAACGACTCTACCAGCTGAGAACAATTTATTTTCCTCATCAAGTTTTAGTTTTTCATCAGTGGATGAGACCGACGTTTTGGAGAGCTGCATAAGTATAAAATCCAATTCCGTTGGCCTTGATGAAATTCATCCGGTTTTCATCAAGGCTATACTTCCCTATATCTTAAAATACATAACGCATCTTTTTAATACCATATTTATGTCAAGTGTTTTTCCCACAGTTTGGAAGCAAGCAAAAATTATACCGATTCCAAAAAATCAAAATGAGTTTAGGCCAATTGCTATTCCACCATTTCTGTCCAAGGTCCTAGAAAGATTAATGAATAAACAAATACGAACATTTCTGTGCAACACAAACTTGTTATGTGATAGTCAGTCAGGTTTTCGTCCAAAACATAGTTGTACTACAACTCTTATTAATGTGGTTGAAAACATAAGACAAGATGTTGACTGTAACAATGTAAGCCTTCACACAGTTAATCATAATGTCCTTAGTAGTAAGTTAATAAACCAGTTTAATTTCTCCTACTCTTCGACAAGGTTAGTCCAGTCCTACTTAAATTGTAGATATCAGGCAGTTGTGTCAAACAGCTCCGTATCTGAACTTCTAAGGTTGAATAGAGGGGTCCCACAGGGTTCTGTACTGGGACCGTTATTATTTTCAATCTACATAAATGATCTACCCAATTGCTTAAAAAACACTCAAGTGGATATGTATGCTGATGATGTTCAGATGCGGAAAAGTTTTCCCCTAGGTCTGGTTGAAAATGCAGCCGTTGAAGTAAATGAAGACTTAAGCAATATTCTTAACTGGTCGCGGAAAAATGGTCTATGCGTTAACCCACTTAAGTCCAAGTGCTTGGTTATTTCTAAAAAGTCCATTGATACGTCAGATTTCCCCAAAATATACTATGACAACAATCATATTGAATTCGTGGATTCAGCTAAAAACCTTGGTATTACGTTTACTAAAACACTTTCTTGGAATACCCATATCAGGCTGACAATTGGGAAAGTTTATGGAGGGCTTCGTATGCTGTGGACAAACCATAAAATAACACCCTTAAAAACAAGAATGGTACTAGCCAAAACATTACTCATCCCCCAGTTGATTTACGGTTGTGAACTTTTTTACAATTGTGATTCTGTGCACAAGCGTAAACTGAATGTTGCTTACAACAGCATAGCAAGGTATATCTATGGAGTAAAAAGGTATGACCACATTTCCCATTTCGCCAAATCTATATATGGCATTACTCTGGTAAATCTTTTCAAACTAAGAACTTTAACATTGCTAAACAATATTTTGCAATCGCGTCAGCCACCTTACCTTTTTAATAAGATTTGCCAGTCGCGTTCTCTTAGATCTTTCAACATTGTGCCAATGCATTACGCATCTTTAGTATCCGAGCGTAAATTTTTTATAAATGCGATACGTCTATGGAACGCTCTTCCTCGACATCTAAGGATGATTAGCTGTGGGGCACTTTTTGGAAGAAGGCTCAAGGAGTACTTGGAGACACTAATGTGATGATGATTGTTATTTTGTTATTTATCTATCCCCTTTCTTTTCTTATTAACTATTTCCTTTATTCTTACCTCTATGTTATCTTTTCTTTATTTTATTTTCTTATTAGATTCAAATAATCATATCTATAATATTGTTAGCTTCTTTTTCCATTATTTTTTTTTTTTTTTTTTAAAAAAGCTTATAACACATTATTTAATTATTTAATCATTTAATGATACCAATCAAACTTATGCTAACTAAGAAGATATTGTATCTTATTGTATAAGTCTATACCAATAAATAAACTAAACTAAAAACTTGAGATGCTAGATATAATGAACCATAAGTATGTTGACATATCTTATTACGTTCATCATGTACCTGCCCCATCTGTGACATAAACATTTAAACTAATAATGAATGTCAATGACCTTTAGACTTCATAAATGTGATTTTCTTGTGATTTTTACTTTAGTAATTTATAGTTTTATATTTACATTTTTTGTACTCAAGAATTTGGATATTAAGAGAAATAAATATGACTGTATTGTATGGGTAAAATGTTTTGTTTGCTTTAAGCTTACTTACTTCGACTCAAGCATGTGCTTCAATTACTAAAAAACTGCAAAAAATATTTCGATAGAATTTGAATTATGTTGGATCGATAGAGCCAAAAATCAAAATACTAATTAAAATTGTTTGCGCAAATTTTTAACATATTGACTTAGATTTTCTGCAAGTTTTACTGATGGTTGCTAAACGAATATCTGCATTTAATTAATAGCTCGCATTTCGATAAATGAAATTCGAAATAAAATGAAACAAAGATTTCAAGTGTATTCAACTTTTGGCAAATTTGTATTCACATATAGTCGTAAGTATTCATGTGTATTCTGGCGTATTCAAGTGTATTTACGTGTGTTCACCTGCATTCAAATGTGTTCACACGTATTCATAAGTAATCACATGTAATCACACATTGAATACAGTAGTCCGCGTATTTTTGAGTATTCTTTAGTCAAGGACCACTCAAAAATATTGATTACTTCTCCCTCGTAAATTATGCAAAAACTACAAAGAAATGTTTTCCCTAAACGGTGTTAAGACTTTTTGTTTCAATGGCCTTTACCAATAAACATTTTTAGTTTCGACTCTAAATTTTAGTAGCTCACGGCTATATTTCCCATACAAATTTCGCAATTGTGATCTTCCGTAAATATAAAGTCGAGACTAAAATTTGTTATTGGTATCGCACAATATGATTTCGAAACTTTAAGCATTAAAAACAACAAAAAAGTGTGTTTTCTTTAAAATATACAAAAAAAACTTTAAGTTACAAAATCTCTTTTAACAAAAGTAAAAAAAAAACGTGTTAGTTCATTTTATAAAGTTCATAAACTTTATAAACTCGTATGTCGTTTTCGATTTGGCAAAAAGGTACTTTTTTTTATCGAGATTGCTTTTCATGTTCGATTTGCCAAAAAATCAATTTTTTTTTTTGATCTGACTCTTTTGAGAAAGAAATTTTTTCTCATATTTACACATACTTTCACTAATACCAATGTGTATGACACACACCTGGCGGTTATCGTTGGAAGGATTGGTTTTTTAAATGAATTATTAATTTTTCGAGAATGGAAACGATTTTTATATTAAATTATTTCGAAATGAGTTATTATATCTTTGGGCTCCGTAGACATGATAGAGTGTCGAGTTTTTCTACTCGTCTTCTCAATATGCCGCTTGAGAGCTACTTTAAGCTTCGAACTTTGACATTGCTTTCCAATATTCTGCTTACCCACCAACCGCCATACCTTTATGAGCGATTCACGCGGGCTTCTTCGTTAAGGACTGACCAATTAATTCAGCCTCGTTATTTTTCGTTGACATCCGAACGCCAGTTTTTTATTAACGCTACTCGTCTATGGAATTCCTTGCCGCGTCACATCAAAAGAATCAGTGATCCAACAAGATTTCAAATAGAACTAAAACGTTATTTTTCAACTTCCTAATCACTCTACTTTGTCTTACCTTAATTTTCCTCTTCCTTTTATTTCAGTCCCCCAATATCCACCTCTTTTATGCACCCTCTATTTCCTCTTCTTTTTCTGATTCTTTTCTTTTTCGTTCTCTTCTTTTGCTTCACTATTAGGTTTAAGCTCTATTCAAATGTATTGCCTATCACTAGTTTATAAGATAGTATATCTTACTGTGTATAGGTATCTCAAAATAAATGAAATGAATGAAATGAATAGATGTGTACAAATCAATTCAAATGGATTTCCAGTGTAAGTGAAAACAAATATTTTTTGCGGCCAACTCAATACACACAAGAACCAATAAAATTCGGATTTTATGTTCGATTTGGCAGCAGAAATCTGAAAAGCCAAATCGAAAACGACATAAGAACAATTGTTATTTGCCCAACACAACCGCAAAAATCCGGCAAAAACAACAATAATACCATTCACGAGAAAAAGAAAACTCGAACGGCTGAGACCAATAAGGTTGTCGGGTACTACACTGACATGAGTCAACGAAATTAAATATCTGGGACGAACCCTAGACAGCAAACTCCTCTGGAAACAACATACAGATGAGATAAACAGGAAGGCAACGCGGGCTCTAATGATTTGCCGGAGCCTAGCGGGCAAATCCTGGGGATGTAGCCCGACCATCCTTAGATGGATGTATATTGCCATTGTGAGACCAATGATCACATATGGAGCGATTGCATGGGTAAGAATAACCTGTCTATCCACTACAAGGAAGACACTCAATAATGTGCAAAGACTGGCATGCCTATGTATGACAGGGGCCATGAGAACTTGCCCAACTGCAGCTATGGAAGTGCTATTGGAACTGACCCCTTTTGCACCTCGTGGTTGAGGAATGTGCAAGTAAAACGATTCTAAGAATTGCCAAAGAAGGAATAGGACGAGGAAAGTACATTACACAGAAACAGTTTGATGCACTAGTCCAAAAACACCCATTATTGGCCCTTCCTAGAGACAATACCATCAAAAGATTTTATTTCCAAAAGAACTTTGTTACAAAGCTCAGTAACAAGAAGAACTGGAGCAACGAATCCACAATTCACAAACTGAGCAATAACACAACAAAGTGGTACACAGATGGGTCAAGAACTGATGAGGGAACTGGAGTTGGAGTATGCGGGCCTAGAACCAAATATTCTGAACCAATGGGCAAAAGTACCAGCATCTTTTAGGCCGAAATCTATGCCATAGATAGATGTGTTCAAATCAACCTGGACAGAAACATAACCAACTGTGATATAGCTATAATGTCAGACAGCCAGGCTGCAACTATGGCACTCAATTCCTACATCATCCAATCCAAACTTGTATGGGAATGCCTTCAAAAATTAAATGAATTGGGTAGGAGAAACAAAATAACCCTCTGCTGGGTACCTGGCCACATGGGAATAGAGGGTAATGAAATGGCCGACTCCCTAGCAAGAAAGGGAGCATCTGAAGCTTTCATAGATCCTGAACCATTCTGCGGAATAGGGGATCACACCCTCAAAGAAGAATTTAGGAAACTAAAGAAAGAAAACAGGGCAAGAACTTGGCACAACACTCAAGGCATGAGGCAGGCTAAAAAACTTCTGGGACAATACAACCGGAAAAGATTCCATGCTGGCATCGGCATGAGTAAAAATAACCTCCGTATCCTAACGGGCTTCCTAACGGGGCATTGTAGACTCAAGGAACACCTCAGGAAACTGGGTATATCTGAAGAAGGTCTCTGCCGATTCTGCGATGAGTCCAGTGAAATCCCAGAACACGTGCTGGGATCGTGTGGGGCATTGACCCACAAAAGACTGAAATACTTGGCAAGTACCAACTATCTGATGAGGAAATACGGTCACTGGAGCCAGCTCTCACCCTAAGATTCTAAGAGGAAACTGGACTAGAGAGAGTGCTATAGGACGGATTTCTTCCGCCAAGGAGAAACGAGGGTACAAGAACCTCTAAAATGATTCCGAAAGGAATTATAATGTGAGGGGAACTCGTATGAGGGCATATACCTCACTGAGGCGTTATCAGGGGGTACAATAGACCAAAAGGTCGCAGTACAACAACCCCTCTCACATAATAATAACACAGCCGCAACACGATAACGAAATGAAAGCCCACCTTAGGCTACCGACATCCGGTTTAAACCGGAAGAGTGTAGGCTGGTTTTTTTCAAGTATGAGCGAGCCCCTTTGATTAACATAGGCACTAATACATGAAAACTGGGCTACATCCAAGGTCAAATTCAGCTTGTAGGCGATTTCTCTTTTTTGGCTGAAGCTGTCAGTCTATTTACTAGTTAGTTTATGCTGTTAACGCTCCCACTGATTTGACAAATGTATGAATGCGTAAATGAGTGTGCGGTTCCCTAGGTTGCATTGGTGGTCGCATAATTACATTTGGGATCTTACATTACGGTCCCAGTCTGGGCGCAGGAATTAAGGACCAAGGAGACCAAAAGGAGACTAACATCAACATATAGGCTCTGCGCGCTACGAACAATTAGCGGCTTTCGAACCATCTCAGACGAGGCCGCCTTTATTAAAGCGGGAATGGTCCCCATCGACATCCTTGCAGATGATATGTTGAGAGTATATAACAGAAGAAGCCTGGAACCAAACCGACGCCAATGGTATAAAGACGATCAAAATCGAGGAAAAGGCAGCGTCAGCAGTTATGTGGCAAGCTCGTTGGGACAATACAATGAAAGGCAGATGGACATACAAGCTAATACCGACAATCCAAAACTGGATAAGTCGTAAGCATGGAGACTGCAACTACAATGTTACGCAGTTCCTGTCTGTTTATGGTGGTTACCGCAAATATCTCCACCGATTTGGAGAAGATAGCTCCCCATCTTGCCCCGAATGCCCAAATGAAGATGAAGATACAGAGCATGCAGTGTTTTATTGCACACGCTTCAGGGCATGGAGAATCACTCTGCCCAGTCCGTCGCTACTCACCGACCACATGCTGCAGTCGGAAGAGAATTGGACGGCAATAAGTGACTACATAACAGCCCTACAAAGAAGCTGTGGAGAATAGAAAGGCTAAGGAAAGCAGCAGAACCAACAGAAGCCTCGGCAGCAGGTGACACAACACGAATAGCTTGAATGCTAGCCAGCCCCGCGAAGTAATACCTAACGGCATTCCCGCGGGGAGAGTGGTTGAAGTGTGCAGGTTGTGTGTTTAGTACGCAGGCGTATTCCTGAAATCGAGTACTCGGGTTTGCGAATCGTGCATGCTAGTAGCACGGGCAACTAGTATCTTTAGAAGATTACACATCAGGTGCCAGGTTACAGGTTCGTGTTCGCGCCTTATTACTTCCAGACGCTTATGTTTCGGCAGCCATAAACGCCAACATTCAGGTTCCGTAAAAATATTAGCATCACGAAATTTTACACTCTTGAATATTTTTTTGTTATGGACCCTCAAATCGGGATACTGACCAGGCAATCTCTCGATGGATCTCATCATGCTTGCATACTCCTCATCACTGCCAAAAACTGCAAAGGCTGATCCACTCTCAACGATTTCCTCAATCATTGCGCGAATTTTAGTTTTTGTTTTCTTTATTTATGGAAAAATACAAAAATACTTAATTTTTATTTTTAATACATTTTCTTATGACATTCTAATCTTTACTGCTCTCTGATGGCCCTCGTCTCCTGTATTTATGCCCTCTCATCCCTGTCCGCTTGCCACTGGATGCGTCCTTTCTTTATGCAGGCAATCTATTTACGAACATGGGTTTCGTGCCATGTGTTGAGCTGTCCATCTCTTCTTCGGGGATGGTCTTATATGTAACTGGGGTGGTCTCTTCTGTAACTCCCCCTCCTTAAGGTTTGGCTTCTCCTGGGTCAAACTACAGGGTCTATATTTTTTATATAAGCTGTATAATATAATAGTTACAATAATTATGATAGTACTAATACTCGTATTGATAACAATATTTGTTTTCGAGTGACTATATGCTATTTCGAGAATTTCCTCTAAATTATCTATATTTTGGATTTTTTTGTCGGATAATTCTAATGGTACATTTATAAGAGGAATTTGAAATACGTTAGTATCAATGCTGAAGGGTTGCCTTCTTATCTGCTTATAATTTTCAAATATCTCGTTATTTATTAGAATGTTACAATTTTCAAAGCTTATCAGGGTATTTCCCTGTAATTTTATTGACGGTCTTTCGTCACATGTATTATTTATTTTTTCATTACTTTTTATAACTAAAGGGTGATTTTTTAGCTGGTTTGGTTTTGGCAACACTGGTTTTGACAGCTGACGTGTGTTTAGTACCTTGTGTCACTGTCAAACAGCTTCAGTTTGGTTTGCAATTTAACCATGGATCGTCTTACAAATGAACAACGCTTGCAAATTATTGAATTTTACTATCAAAATTCGTGCTCGGTTCGAAATGTTCATCGCGCGCTGCTTCCATTTTATGATCGGCATTCTCGACCTTCTGAGCAGTCTATTCGGAAGATTGTGACCAAATTTCGCACCAAATTTACTTTGTTGGACATTAAACCACCAACACGTTTACGTACTGTGCGTAGTGAAGAAAATATTGCGGCCGTATCAGCTAGTGTGACAGAAGACCGCGAAATGTCGATTCGGCGCCGTTCCCAGCAGTTAGGCCTTTGTTACAGCACTACGTGGGGAAGGATTTGGGCGTAAAGCCTTTTAAGATACAGCTGGTGCAAGAACTAAAGCCAGCCGACCTACCACAACGCCGAATTTTTGGTGAATGGGCTCTTGGAAAGCTGGCCGAGGATCCGCTTTTTTATCGAAAAATTGTGTTCAGCGATGAGGCTCATTTTTGGTTGAATGGGTACGTAAATAAGCAAAATTGCCGCATTTGGAGTGAAGATCAGCCAGAAGCATTGCAACAGCTACCAATGCATCCCGAAAAAGCCACTGTTTGGTGCGGTTTATGGGCCGGCGGCATTATTGGGCCATATTTCTTCAAAGATGATGCGAATCGCAGCGTTACTGTCAATGGTGAACGCTACCGAGCGATGATAACAAACTTTTTTTTGCCCGAAATGGAAGTTCTTGACTTGCATGATATGTGGTTTCAACAAGACGGTGCCACATGCCACACAGCACGCGAAACAATGGCGCAATTGCGAGGCGAGTTTGGTGAACAGTTAATTTCACGTTTCGTGCCGGTCAATTGGCCGCCTAGATCGTGCGATTTGACACCATTAGATTATTTTTTGTGGGGGTATGCCAAGGCTAATGTGTATAGGGACAAGCCCGCTTCGATTGACGCACTGGAAGCCAACATCCATGCATTCATTCGTGAGATACCGGCCGATATGTGTGAAAGAGTATACCAAAATTGGACTCAGCGGATGGGCTACCTGAGACGCAGCCGCGGTCAACATTTGCATGAAATTATCTTTAAACATTAAATTGCAAGGTTCAAACTATCGATTCAAATAAATATTTCATTCATTTTTTCGATTTTTTTGTGTTTTTTTTTTTTAAAAAGTTCTACACCTCTTAAAAAATCACCCTTTACAATTACACCTTTTTCTATTTGTTTTACAATATTACTTATCTTTTACAAGTTTGTGATATGCACCCCTTATATTGTTTTAGATGTTTCAGTTCTTTGTTTTCCACATAGGTACTCATAAAATGTGTTGTTTTTATTAATTAACATGGTTTCTTTTATCTGCAGTTGCTCGTTTAAATGGTTTGGGATAGGTAGAATATAGGATTTAGGAAAGAAAATGATTTCTTTAGGAATTTGAACTATAAATATAATTGTGTCGTGATTATAATGTAAATTTTTTTATTCTTACTTTTCTCAAAACCTATCTCGAACTCTAATATTTCCTCTATAGTCAGAATATTTTCTACCATTACATAATCTACTTTATAGAATATTGGCTTGGATTTTTCCTACTATGTTCTTTAAGTTGTTTAATTTATTTTCAATTTCTAACACTGTTATTCTGTATATAATTGATAATTTATTGTTTGTTTGCTCGGATCCTACCATTTCCTGATGTTCTCTTTCGAGTCTAGCTTGTTTATATTGTTTATTAGATTTTGAATTTGAATGGTGTCACCCCCATGTGATTATTATCGGTAATGACCTTGATTTGGTTTTCGATTTCGGTTCGATCTTCGCTGTCCACTGTTCCAAACAGAAATTTCAGAACTCCTCCTCCGACATCTATTAGACTTCTTTTGGGTCTGTGTTCACTGATGGTTTGAATTTCACTTCGGATAGTTTTTATTTGGAGATAAACACTTTTTGGTATATAATTGTTTGTATTGTATTGTGTTTAAAATTTCTTCTATTTCTTTTATATTTATGATATGGATGATATTATTGTATTCATTAACTATGCCTACTGGCTCCAGGTTTATTAAAGTATACCCGTTTTCACTGTCTATATTTTCTAAGTTTATTCTAGCGTACACAATAGTTGAAACAACTGATAAGAGCATCAAAAACTTCATGCTTACTGGTCAAAAACATAAGAGCACAGCAATAGCGCGCAACAACAACCCAATCATCAGCCGACAACAAACGGCATCCTCGAGCGGCGCGAGCTTCATTGCGCAACAACAACAATCATCAGCCGACAACCAACGGCATCCTCGAGCGGCGCGAGCTTCATCGCTAAACAACAACCCAATCATCAGCCGATGACAAACGGCATCCTCGGGCGGAGCGAGCCAACCTTCATCGCAGCAACAACAACAACGCACACGAACCAACAGGCAATGCATTGCAACAGCCAAACGAGCAAGGGAGAATCGTTCAACCGAGTAGCGGTGGTTGTGACCGACAACCAGTGCGCGGCAACAGCAACCAATTCGGCGACAACAAGGCGACGATGACGAAATACCACCGTATGAGTGCAAATTTAGTTTTGTGTTCGAGCAGACAATGACCAAAGCGGTCCATCATACAGTCCATTAAAAAATAAAATAAAAATCAATACGCTTAATTTTCTTTTTTTTTTTCTTTTCTTTCACATCGTGAACATTTTGGTCCAATCGAGCCAAATTGAGCCAGTGCCATCAAAAAGCCATTGCGGCAAGTGCTCATAGTTTCGTTATAAATAAAAAATAAAACATTCGTGAGCTATTTGTGCAGTGCTAACGTGTATAACACACGAACTATTGTAAAGCCATACGTGCGGCAGTAAAAATAAAAAAAAACATTTGATTTTGATTGTGCAAAAACCATCCCTTGTGCAACAACAACAGTGTGCAAAAGCCGAATCTCTTTCGGCAAGCTCAATTCTGTGCACGATTACTGCGATTTCCGAGGGGTCGACCCGAATTGTAGTAGCTCGTGTACAGTCTTACGGGCCAGAGCAACTGGTTAGTGAAATCAACCAGATCAGATTCAATGGGTGACGTAGCGCGCAGGGGCGTGTTCCGTTCGTCGCTCATGCGAATTGTGAGGTATGTGAGCGAGCCCGAGTTCACGACAGCCGGTGAACCCATGCTGAGTGGAAAATTGTCAGGAGTAGAGAGTGCTTACAACAGGCTGCTGGAGCAACATCTGCAACTAGTTGAAGCATCAGTGGGGGAGGAAGAGCTGGTCGCGCACGACCACTACCTGGCAGGTGTCGAGGACGCCTTTTACGACGCCACGGCGAGACTACTTGCGCGTATAGCGGAGATAGGTCGACAACAGGACGCAGCCAATGCAACCGTTGACGCTTCCACATCGAGAGCAAGCGTGATCCAGGTGCGGCAAGAGCGCCCGAGTAGACTTGTGACGTTTAGGGGTGACTTCACCAAATGGCGCGAGTTCCGTGATATGTTCATCACGGAAGTGCATAGCAACGAGCACATGGCGAACGTCACAAAGTTAAAAGAGCTGAAACAAGCGCGAGAAGAAGCTCCTCATCTCATCAACCGCTGGCAAGTCACCGAGGCAAATTACACTGAGGCCTGGACGAAGCTCAACGAGGTCTACGACAATCCTCAGAGCATCGTGGACGCGCATCTAAACGCCTTACACGCCATCCCGAGCATTGGCAGAGGTGCAACCAGATCACAGGACATCCGCGACCTAATCAACGAGACCAACGCCCCCCTCACATCATTGGGTCCTCTCGGGGTAGACACGGTGTCCTGGGACCCCATGATCGTCAACATGCTGAGAGCACGATTGGATTCCGAAACCAACCAAGCATGGCAAATGGCGAGAGAAGACGTACGCAAGATCGCCACTCTCGCCGAGTTCTTCAAATTTCTGGAGAGGCGAGCAAGCGCCTTGGACTCAACCTTCCTCGACCGCGCCGAGCATCCCATCAGGGAAGAGCAGAGGAAGTCCAGGACCAACAGCAGCGTAGCCGGAGGGAACAGAGCAACACCCATCCAACGATGTCCCCTGTGCAGGACAGAGCACGCGCTATACCGGTGCCAAGACTTTCTGGCACTTACCGTCCAAGCAAGAGCCGACAAAGTGCGTCAGTGGAAGTTATGCGCTAATTGCCTAAAAGGCGGACACGTCGCAATCAACTGCCAAGCGGGCAGCTGCCGCAGGTGCAACAGGAAACACAACAGTGTCTTGTGCCCAGAAGCAAGAATACCCCGAGATCGCGTCGTTGCTCAGGAGCGCGAGCAACTCGGCGTTCGCCAGGAGCAGACGGGTCCAACGGACGCGTAGCAATCAACAACCATGCCAATGGACACGCAGCACCCGAGGAGCATCGAGGAGGCGGGTGGCACAGAGCTGGAGGGAGCATTGCTGGCCACAGCACGAATTGACGTCAGCAGCGAAAGCGGCCGAGAACTAGAAGCACGAGCGCTTCTTGACAGCGGGAGCCAAATAAATTTGGTAACGGAGCAATTCATCCGGAAGATGGGCATCAGGACTCATAAACCAGACATTCGGGTATCAGGTATCGGCGCAGGTGCCAATGTGCGGTTATCCGGGGTCGTTCGTCTGTACATCCGTTCCCAGGTGAAACCGACATTCACATTACAAATCAGATGTTACACCATGGAGCAAATCATATCTGATTTGCCTGAAAGCGATCTTATGCCAGACTAGATGGCAGACCTCAACGAGTTGAGCTTAGCAGACACGAGCTTCTACAGGGTGTCCGGTATTGACATTCTCCTAGGTGTCCAGGTCTGTGCCGAAATCATCCAGAGCAGGATGATAAGATACGATTCTGGACTGGCAGCGCAAGACACACGCCTCGGATGGATCGTCTTCGGGCGATCACAACCATCAGCGCGTGCATTGAGGGTGATGGTTGTAACCGAAGAACCAACGAACAAGGAGCTGAGTGATCTACTACGGAGATTCTGGGAGATCACTGAAGGAGAAGGAGCACCATCGATGTCTGCAAATGACCAGTGGACGGAGGACAACTTCCAGAACACACACAGCCGGGATTCTACGGGAAGGTACGTGGTGAGCATACCCGTAAGTCCACTGATTCACAGTCTGGGCAGTACGAGAGCAGCGGCCCTACAGCGATTCTTCCAGCTGGAGAAAAGGCTGCAAGCAAATGCCGAGCTAAAAGCAAGTTACGTGCAGTTCATGCGTGAGTACCGGCAGTTGGGCCACATGACACGGGTCACACCAGAGCACAATCCACAAGGACCCGTGTACCACATTCCTCACCACTGCGTCACACGGAAGTTCCGCGTGGTTTTCGACGCGTCCTGTAAGAGCGACAGTGGAATCTCGCTTAACGACGCACAGTTTCCTGGTGCGAAACTCCAAAAGGATCTGGCTGACATAATCACACGCTTCAGGTGCTTCAAGGTGTCAGTGACGGCGGACGTCAAAAAAATGTTCCGCCAAGTAAGAGTAGATCCAGAGCAATGGGATCTTCAAAGAATCTTCTGGAGAGAGCATCCAGGTGAGCAGCTGCAGGAATACTGGCTGACTGTTGTCACGTACGGGATGACATCCAGTGGCTTCAACGCAGTGAGAGCGATGCAGCAGTGTGCGCGTGACCACAAGGTGGAGTCCCCTTGAGCATATGAAGCCATACTCCGCAACTTCTATGTGGATGACATGCTCACCGGAGCAGAGAACGAAGAGCAGGCTACCTCGCTGGGCAGAGAAATCATTGCATCTCTCAAGGCGGGCGGCTTTGAGCTGGACAAATTCACGTCTTCGAGTGAGCAGGTGCGGTCAGAGCTATGCGCCAGAAGGGACAGTCAGACCGACGTCAGCCTTTCCAAGGAGCATAAGGCATCTATACTGGGACTTGGCTGGGACGCAGTCACGGACGAGATCCTTTTCAAGGTGGATCATGAGCAGAGCAATCGCAAGTTAACCAAGCGTGCCGAAGTTAGTGCCGCGGCAAAACTATACGACCCAAATGGATATCTCGCCCCAATCATCATCCAAGTCAAGCTCCTGATCCAGGACTTGTGGCGATCTGGAGTTCAATGGGATGAGAACATACCATCCGACCTTGTGCCCATATGGAACAGCTTCCACGAGCAAATAAGACACCTAACGTCAGTGCGAGTGGCGAGATGGATAGGATCTGAGAGCAATGCAACAATTCAACTACACGGATTTTCGGACTCATCCAGCAGAGCGTACACCGCGGTGATCTTGGGGAAGAGGTATAGGATTTGATGATCTATTCTCGAATGACACCAAATGTAATTGTATGATCTTCACTAAAATCATTTACGTTCCTAGCATGAAGAATACTAGATATATGTGGATCCAAACAGTTCTTAAATTTATCTAGTACTACTTTTTCGTTAATCTCAGGATTGTATAAAATATGTGGTTCAAAGCAACATTTCTTAATTAATAAATTTAATAATGTTTGTAGTTCGTTATAGAGAATATGAATATTTTTATTGTTTTTAATTTCTAGGATCCTATTAAATAAAGAATAATACCCTTCACGTACTCCATATTCGATTTTTAATTTTTTTTTTATGTCAGCCCATGTTGGGTTTATGAGTCCTCGTATTTTTTCCAACGCCGACCCTCGTATTTTGCTGACTACTTTGCGGTATATAAAGTCCTTGGTGTCGTCTGGTATAAATGCTGTCAGTTACTCCACATCGTGGAGTCTATCTGTCTGAGGATCTCCTTAGGTGTAGTAAAGAAATTCCTTTGGACTTCCTGTGCCCGTCTTTGTTGATCCATTTCGTGTTGTAGTCGATTTTGTTCGGCTATCATTTGAGCTTGCTGGCCTTCCATTGGGATAGTCTCTGGTTCTTCCTCTAGTACAATGCCTGCTCTCAAGATGAAGTCGCCTAGTCTTTGATTAGTTCGTCGCTTTCGGTCCAGATTTGAAATGATTACAAAACTGTTCCGACCTTCCACTGAATATCACCGAATTTGTATTTAAAAAGGACAAAAAAAAAAATGTTCAACTCTCTCTACGAGATTGTGTGCATTGGAAAATAATTTTTCTTTGAGCACTAGTTGAACTTGTTTCACGGTTTTGTCTAAATACTTCTTTTGTCCTTCTGTTCGTCCTCAATGTATCCGATACATCCTCATTTATTATGGAAAATAGTTTTTGAAATAGTATTTAGTATTTTGATTTATTTGAGTTGCTTGTATGCAAATATTCAAGGAATTTATTAAGAATATCAATAGATTCATAGTTACAGTATAAGACCACATATTCCTGAATTCAGTTCTTCTTGAAGTAATAGCTTCATTGAGATATTTGATTTCATATTAATTTTGTCGGTATGTCAAATCCCGGCCCTAGCAGGTTAAGGGACGGGCAAAGTTGCGCAGTGGACGCAAACCAGTTCCAAAAGCAACGGAAGAGCCTAGACAGGTTGTCAATATGTCTGAAATTAGGGAAAATGACGATCTCCAGCCAAGTTCTGTTAATCAGCAAGAGACCCGACCGCCACCACAGCCTGCGGTATCTAATATACCAGAGGAAACGCATGAAGCTAACGATAGCGCACAGTTTGTGCACTACGTTCAAGATGTCGTTACCGCTACAGTCGGCATTAATCGTACCGGTGAACTCCGATTCATACGAGAGGAACTCGATAAGAGTCGGTTATCTCTCCAACGGGAAATAGCATCCCTTGTTCAAGCAGCTGTATCAGCTCCGATACAACCCCGATTACCCCAAGCTTCTACCGCAGATCAAGGCAATCGGAATCACATTAATTATTCTGATTCGCCAGTTCCTCATACCGAATATAACGTAAATAGACGCCCAGAATTTATACCTCCACATTTAAACCCAATGCCAAACGTTCCTCTAGCAAATAATCCGGTCGTATGGTCCTACTCCTGGCCAAGACACTCCCCCCCCCAACGTCTTCTTCTTCGAGTTCATACAATCATTTTCCCAACTATCACAAGTGGGGAATTAAGTTCGACAACGTTAAGATGACTGTGGACGATTTCCTTTTTCGCCTTGGAAGATTAAAGGAATCCTACAACGTGACTTGGTGTGACCTTGTCAATAATTTCCACCATTTCGTTTCAGGACAAGTCGAAACTTGGTTCTGGATGTTCCTTAAGACCAATCCGGGGGTAAATTGGCCAACTCTGCCAATACCGTAGCTTGGAATCCGACTTCGAACTGTCTCGGAAGATGTCCGATCGTAGGCAAGGGCAGTATGAGCCTTTCGATTCATTTTTCGCAGACCTTCTGCAACTCAATTCTAGATTGCGTGTTCCGAAGTCTAACCGGGAAATAATTGAGATTATAAAACAGAATGTTAATTGCAAGATAGGTGAACATCATCCAACCGGGGAGAGTTGCTCAAGGAATTCGAACCCGGCAAGCTACCAAATGTAAACCCTGCTGTTACAATACTTAAGCGCTCTGCAGAACCTAGTACCTTAGAACCTGTCATTATTACTGCATCTGCTAAAGAAATCAGCACTCCCAAAAGGTCTTTTCACGTGCGACTATCGGAATACTACCAGCCAAGACATCGGATATTCGGAATACCCACTCTGTCCCCTAAGATCACTAAAGTAAGGAAGCGTTTCGTAGACAAGAAACGACGTCATCAAGCAATTGCCGCTACGACCTTGCAGTGTTCTACAAACGATCCGAGGCCATATGTCAACGTAAAAATCTTTGAGCGAGATTGGTTAGGGTTACTAGATAGTGGAGCTTGTATTAGTTGCTTAGGTGCAGTAGGGGTAGAATTTTTAAAAAACCACAATATTCCTTTTAAGAAATTTACGTCCGCTGTAGCAACAGCTGATGGTAAAGAGCAAACGATTGTCGGTGTTATAAATGCCAAAATATAGTTCAAAAATCGAATCGAAGATATGACCCTATATGTTGTCCCTTCATTGACTAAAGACTTGTACCTTGGAGTAGATTTTTGGCGGAAGTTTGAAATAGCTCCGAGTGTTATCTCCGAGATTTCTGCAAGACCCTTTAACTTGGACAGTATTTCCAGTTTAGATGGCGACGTGCTTGTAAAAAGCGAAGTACTCACCTTAGCGCATGTTTTGTCTGACAATGAAACCAGAAAGCTGGACGAAGTCATTAGCCTGTTCCCGTCCTTTGCGAAGGTTGGCCTAGGTAGAACACAGGCTGAGGAACACATAATTGATACCGGGGACGCGGAGCCAATAAAACAGCGTCATTACCCCGTATCTCCAGCGGTACAGTCCCTTCTGTATGCTCAGTTGGATCGTATGCTTGCTTTGGACGTGATCGAAGACAGTTCAAGCGCACGGAGCTCCCCAGTGGTTCTGGTTAGGAAACCTGGGAAGAACCGGATGTGCTTGGACGTTCGAAGGCTAAACCGGGTCACTAAAAAGGATGCATACCCCCTGCCGCACATAGAGGGGTTGCTAGGACGTCTTTCGGATTCCTACTTCATTTCAAGTGTGGACCTGAAGGAGGCCTTTTGGCAAAAACCGTTGGAGAAAAGTTCAAGGGAGAAGACAGCGTTTACCGTCCCTGGTAGACCACTGTATCAATTCAAAGTGATGCCCTTTGGCCTTTGTAATGCTCCTCAGCGTCTTTGTAGGCTCATGGATAAGGTCATCCCTCACGAATTGAGACAGCGGGTGTTCGTATACCTTGACGATCTCCTAATTTTCTCAAGGACATTTGGGGAACATATTGAGCTCTTGTCAATCGTCGCAAAAAGAATTAAAGCAGCGGGACTATCGATTAATGTCGAAAAATCTAAGTTCTGCTATAGGGAATTGAAATACCTCGGTTTTTTCGTCGGAGATGGAATCCTAAAAGTCGATTCTGGTAAGGTGGCGGCCATACGATAATTTCCTATACCTAAGACTGCTCGCCAAGTGAGACGATTTTTGAGAATGTCCGGTTGGTACCGGAGGTTCGTCAACAACTTCTCTTCATTAGCTTCTCATCTTTCGGATACCCTAAAAAAGGGAGTTGCTTTCTGTTTTGGCGAAAAGGCCATAGAAGCATTTAACTCGATCAAACAAATGTTGACGTCCGCACCCGTGCTAGTTAATCCTGACTACAGCAAACAATTTGTTATCCTTTGTGATGCCTCGTCAACCGGAATCGGTGCTGCCCTGTGTCAGGAGGACGAAAACGGTGTGGAACGTCCAATATGCTTCTATTCGCATAAACTGAACGACGCTCAAAAAAATTATTCAGTCACCGAACGAGAATGCTTGGCGGCAGTAATGGGTATAGATAAGTTCCGACCTTACATTGAGGGGTACAAGTTTAAGGTCATCACGGACCATGCGAGTCTTAAGTGGCTGATGGACTTGAAGGATTTGAAAGGTAGATTAGCCCGTTGGAGCCTAGAATTGCAAGGATACACCTTTGAAATCGAGCACCGGAAAGGCATCCTAAATGTAGTGCCAGATGTGCTTTCGCGTGCCTATGAACTTGAGGCATTGCAAACCAGTCCTTCGAAGGGAACACCAGATGTGCTGCACATTGATCTGACGGACCCGTCGTTCCAGTCTGATGAATACCTCCAGATCATACACCATATAAGAGATAATAAAGATCAGTTACCCGACCTTCTTGTCTCGGATGATTACGTATACAAAAATACTAAGCACAACACAGGTAATCCACTCCAAGACGATTTGTCATGGAAGCTATGGGTTCCGGCGGCGTTGACTAACAATCTTATCTATCTGGCCCATTGCCCCCCAAAGGCATCGCATGGTGGCATCGCCAAGACCCTTTTCAGATTGCGTGAACAATATTACTGGCCTAATATGGCAATCCAGGTGAAGCAGCATATTTCTCTTTGCGAGGTGTGTAAAACGACAAAAGCTCCCAACACCATTCTGAGAGCACCGATGGGGAAACCTTTCGCAGTAGACCGACCCTTCCAGCATATATATGTGGGCTTCTTAGGCCCGTAATGGGGAATACACATATTATGGTAGCGTTGGATCAACTTACTAAATTTGTTTTTATTAAAGCTCTCCGAAGAGCGACCGCTGAAACTGCCCTCAAATTTTTACGAGACGATATCTTTCCGATGTTTGGTGTCCCTGAAACCATTCTTTCCGATAATGGGAAACAGTTTTTGAGCAACGAGTTTGGTAACCTCATGAAATCGTTCGGGATCAATCATTTAAAGACCGCATCTTATTCTCCACAGGCCAATGCCAGTGAACGCGTGAATAGATCGATACTTTCGGCAATCCGGTCCTATCTTGATACCGAAAAATCAAATTGGGACTACCATCTACCCCATATTGGTAGCGCGCTAAGGACATCTGTTCATTCGGCATTAGGAATGTCCCCCTATAAAGCGGTATTTGGGCAACGCATGATTGAGCATGGTAGCGACTATCAACTATTAAGAAAGCTTAATGGCCTAAATGGATCAGAGATCGATCTCATTCCAAAAGCAGCGAAAATTAATATTTTACATTCCCATATTAAAGATTCACTTGAAAAATCGCATCAAGTATACGCCCGAGTGTACAACACTCGCAGTGCCAATATTAAATATAAAGTAGGTGACGAAGTGTATAAACGAAATTTTGTTCTGAGTGACGCTAAGAAGGGCATAAATGCAAAACTATGCCCGAAGTTCATCAAAGCTAAAGTTCAGAAAGTAATAGGAAGCAATCTCTACGAATTGGTAGATATCTCTGGCAAGAGACTAGGCGTGACCCATTCGAAAAATATTCGGCGATGACAAGTACGTTGGCATCACTTATATTCATTGAGCGGATAGAGGCATTATGTCTTTAGTTATCTAGCCTCAGTCTGAATTTGAGACTCTTCACTCGTCAGTTATTTCAGGTGTGGGACGAGATCCTCCAGCGGTTCCTTTTCTTGATCTTTCCACGCGCAAAGTGCTGGTGAAAATCTCAAGCTTTGTAGGGACTCTTGGAAGCATTGTGGCATACATATTTTTTTTTCTCTTTTTTTTTTTAAATTTAACCGACACCGGTTAGGAGGAAAAGGAAGTGTCGATTGTGACCTAGCTCGTTTAGGCGAATTTGGTCGGAGCGATTCGCTCAGTTATGGCAACATTTTTGATCATGGTTAGCTCTCACAATTTTATTTGAATTTCAATTATACGAGGTAAATTGAATGTCTAAAATCGGGAATTAAATTTAGAGCTGAAAAAAGTATTTTTTTGGATAATCTGCAAAAAGCTAGATTAGTGTAAATGTTGTGCCATACATGGGGTACCTAGGAGCGAGCGAGATGACTATATATACTTGCTTATGATAGCTAAGATAGGCTGACATTTTTATCGCGGCAAAGACAGATTGATTTGAGCACGGGAAGAGTTTGGACGTGGCGCGTGGTGTGTGGTTTTTTTTTTTTTTTTTTTATTTAACTTGCTGACGGTGCACGACATGTGGTTTCTCTAAGGCGTGTGCGAAATTTCTACCGCGATTCTACAGCTCGCAAAGAAAAAAAAACAACGACAAATTAAATGTTGCCTAAGCCGAAGCAGTGAAAAAGATATTGTCTTTTATTACGTATTCGTGAAAATTTCAGCCCAAGTCACCCAAAGAACACTTAGTGTTTAAACCACGTGACCTTTCTGCCTCATCGCACCACACCGCGCCCGTCTAAATCGAACGCCAAAATTCCACCAAGAGTATTAGGAATTGTACGACCAAAATCTTGGCTATACACTCGCACGAGTCTGCATCTCTGAGAGGAAACGGTGCCCTGCTAAACGGGTTATCCCTGGCTTCACCTTCCTCCCCCATTGGTGCAAAACACAAGTATATACGAGTTGCTTCAGTGCAGGACGGAAAGGGGGCAACCTTGTTGACCTCGCCTTCCAATCTCTGCCCGATCAGATAACCGCAACGTCGACAATCTAGTCTTATCGACACCGCCTAGACAGATTGCACCAGCAACATCCACACAACATACTGCAGGAGCGTGAAACACTTGATCCCGCAATATTTTCATTGGCCTTGGCGGCTTCAAAAGATTACCAACTTAATTTCGGAGTATTACATCCACATCCAGCAGTCAGCAGAATATCAAACCAAAATCGTTAATTGAACGGTCTATTTGTCAATAGATGGCGTTGTTCCCAGTACTAAACAGCTAAGTTTATTTTTGCTCTTTTTTGGTCAAATTAGAATTTTGTAAGTCATTTATGTTCAAATTATATTTTTATCGTTCAGTGAATATAGCTCTACGGCGTATGTCAAACCGAATTTATAACGGGCATACTCAAGTCAAGGAAGGAATGCGGTGCACCTCGTTCCACCACCTTGGACAGCGTCTTGATTAAAAGTAACCCAATAAGAAAGAGAAAGAAAGTAAAGGAAAGTAATTGAAAGAAAGCTATAACTAACTAATACAGAGTAATTGTTGGAATTCTAACGTATTGAACGCCTTGTAGAAAGTTGATAGGTGATAAGAAATCGAGTTTGTTTCAAATAGAAGTTATAAGAACTTAACTTCTTACTCTTGTACAGTAAGTCTTAATTGTGAATTAGAATTTCATTGCGTGGATTTAAGATATAAATAAATGATTTATAATTGGAGGTTGAAAAGGATAATATGTTATTTTTGTTTGCCCAAATTCGACGTTTTTAGAGTGGGAATTTTACGCAGTGTTCGGTTGCCATATTTTGTTCCAGATGGAAAAAACGATAAATATGTGTATGGGGTAAGTTTTAGGAGAGGATGTGTTGGACACCGTAAAGGACGAATAAACTAGAGACGATGTAGAGGCATAGAATCAGAGGAATTTAGCCCTTTTAAGAGGTTTAAATTCCTGGTCGTTAGGGGCCGTCGTGTCGACGGCCAAGGTTACTGAACTTCGGTTTAGTTTGAGGTGGGCTAGCTCATGGAGAGTTAATACACCTTCATTTCTCTCCCTTCCTTCCGCTTTGGAAAAAAAAAAAACACATTGAATTATACAAAACTCGGGCCTCACAATTAATATTGTTAGGGAAGTAGATGGTTACGTGACGTGTATAAAACATTTTTTTTTGCGATTAAGCTGGAGATATTCAGGCATGTAAAATTATAATGTAACCCCAGTCTAGGGCCTGTGGCAAGCAAGTACTGGCTAAGCCGAGTCCGATCTGACTGAACGTTGTCTGGCTCATTTATGCATTTTTGCTTGCATGCGTATGCATATGCACATTTATTGCGGTGAGGGCCCAGGAATTATGCAGACCGTTCGTTACAGCTTCACTGAAGAAGTACATAATTGACACTGGCAATGCCCAGCCCGTCAAACAGCGGCACTATCCAGTTTCGCCTCCAATTCAGGAAATGATTTACAACGAATTAGATCGCATGCTTTCTTTGGGAGTGATAGAGCAGAGTTTGAGTTCTTGGAGTTCACCCATCGTCCTAATCAGAAAACCTGGTAAAAATCGCCTCTGCCTAGACTCACGAAAAGTGAATTCACTAACAAAGAAAGATGCGTATCCTCTTCCTCACATGGAGGGAATGCTAAGCCATCTGCAAGATACACACTATATAAGTAGCGCGGATCTTAAGGATGCGTTTTGGCAAATTCCTCTAGAGGAAGAGTCCAGAGAGAAAACAGCATTCACTGTACCGGGAAGGCCACTTTATCAATTCACCGTCATGCCTTTTGGGTTGTGCAACGCAGCTCGAAGGATGTGTCGGCTGATGGATATGGTGGTTCCCGGTGCACTTAGGGAACAAGTCTTTGTATACCTGGATGATTTGTTAATCATTTCTAAGGATTTTGCTGGCCAAATAAAAATCTTAGAGGAAGTAGCGAAATGTTTGGAACAGCCGAATTTAACGATAAACGTTGAAAAATCAAGTTTCTGTTTCAGGGAGTTGAAATACTTAGGGTATATCGTCGGAGAGGGTCATATAAAACCAGATCCAAACAAAGTTTCAGCAATCAAAGACTTCCCGGTGCCAACATCACAAAAGCAAGTACGAAGATTTCTGGGGTTGTCGGTTGGTACCGACGATTCATTCGTGACTTGGCTGCGATTGCTAGTCCACTCACGGATACCCTCAAGAAAAATAAACTCTTTGTCATGACTCCCGATGCCTTGATGTCCTTCGACGCCTTGAAAACTGCTGTGATTTCTGAACCACTTTTATCGAATCCTGACTTTTCAAAACCATTCACTATTCAGTGCTATTCATCTAGTTATGGGATAGGAGGAGTCTTGTATCAGTACGACGACGAGAAGAACGAGAAGCCCATAGCATTCTTCTCAGAAAAGCTAAAGCAAGAGTGCTATGCGGCTGTGCACAGAACGTTGTGCCAGATACACTCTCACGTGCATTTAATGAAGAGCTATCCGCGAATCCAACATCTGCGTGCATATACCTTAATTCACCTGAGTTCAAGTCACCCGATTATCTCGATCTTATAAACATTGTCTCGCAGAATCCACCCAATTTCCCAGATATAAAGGTAAAAGATGGTATTGCTTACAAGAAAGCAGGTCGTAAAGAAGGTAACAGTCTTGATTCTGAGTTTGAATGGAAGCTGTGGGTACCAGAAAAGTTAAATCGATATCGTACTCTATAATTGCTGTCCTCCCTAAGCCTAACTTCTCAAATGATGGAATATCTTCTACGACCTTAGCAAGAGTCTGCTGCTGTTCTGTATTGTCGTTTGGATCACGGGTGGATATTTCTTCCAAAATTGCTGGTTGTAATCCAAACGCATACAAAAAATCAATGCCTAGTGTCACCAACCTTTTGAGTGATGGTGAAATGTAAAATTTAACTGTCCTTTGGGCTTTATTGAAGTCTACGGGAACATAAACATATCCTACTACCTGATGGGATGATCCATCGGCAGTACACAAATCAGATTTTAAGGATATGTAAGGAATTTCGAGTTCACGCAGAAGTTCGAGACCACCTTCCCCCAATACAGAAATTGTCGCTCCGCTATCCAACAAACCGGTTAAGGATTTTTGTTTGATTTTTATACTAGCCAAGGGACGACCACTTCCATCAGTCAACATTATCGCTTTTCTTATTTCTTTTGTGCTTTGCTTACGGTTCTTGAAATATATTATTGATCTGTTTGAGTTGCGCCTGTGCGCGTTCGAGTGCCATTGGGTCTTTGCAAAACACGGTTTTGACTTTGATTTTGGGGGTTAGATGAACCTGCACTCGGATGTCTCACTACCCGCTCCCTGCGGACATCCGATTGGCGGTTTAACTTGTTGCACCTAAAACAGTTTGGTTTTGTTAATTTTTTGCAGCACATGAATAGCAAAACAAGTTGCGTTGCTGTTTTGGACGGTGACGTGAAATAAAGCCAAACGAAATAAGGCCAAATTCCAAATTTGGCATTATTTCGCTTTCGAAAGCGAAATAAAACCAATTTGGCTTTATTTCGTCATGCAGAACGAAATAATACCAAAAAACTAATGGAAATAAGACCAAACCACTCCGTTGTGCACAAATGTGCAACTATTACCGTTTTGTTTGCTTACAATTATGTTATCAGACTTAACGGTAAAACCATTAACCCACTTGTTTTTCCCGATTTTTGTGATTTCTGCGATCAGTATTTCTTCATTAGTTCGCGGTTTGTTCTAATGAGTGGTCGAAGTGAAAAAAAATAATACTTGACATGAGTGAAAAAATAAATTGTGTTTTTGAGTTTGAAACTTGCGAAGGATTTAGAAAGGGAAGTAATTTAATCTATGTTCCCCAACTAAGCCAGTTATATAGATTTAAATCGAATGCTGGTGGTATAAAAAGATATATTTGCTACCAGAAAACATGCAATGCTAGTTTAGTAATTGACTTTGAAGGTTCTAAATATTGCCGTATACCTAAAAATATTTCTCATTTGCATTCTACTCAAGAAAACATTAGAAAAAAGTTAAGCTTAGCAAATTCGATAAAAAGAAAGTGTGCTGATATGAATTTAAGAAGAAATGGTGTGCGAGAAGTTTTTAATGAAGAATGTGCGAAGGATCAGGAAAGTGCACTGCAGCTGCAATTCGGTAAAATGCAAAGACAATTGATTAACATTCGAAATAGTGCCTTTCCGAAATGTCCTAAAAACAGCAAAGACATCATTGAGATTTTCAAGCAAGAAAATGTACTCGAAAAATTTGGGAATTCTAGGTATGAAAAAAGTGAAAAGTTTTATAGAGGAACAGTTGTCGAAGACAATTTTTCATACTCCGTGTTTATTTCACCAACGGTTGCCAAGACTATAAAAGAACTGCCTAGCTCTACTCCAAGGAAATATTTATTGGATGGGACATTTAGTAGCATACCAGCTTGCGATTATAAGCAGCTACTAATTGTCCATTTTGCATACAACGAGCATGTAAGTTAAATTTAAGATAATGCAGTTTAAGAATTTCTATATTATTTTCTTAAAATCATTTTAGACTTTTCCGTTTATTTATGTTTTAATGAGTAATAAATCGGAAGTTACATATACGCATGTGTTTCAATTTATTGAGTCTAATTTTTTCAAATTTGAACCCAATGAGTTTACAACCGATTTTGAGGCTGCTATGCGAAACGGATTAAGAAATGTTTTTCCTTCAGCATCATTTCATACTTGCTGGTTTCATTACACCCAGGCATTAAGAAGAAGAGCAAGTAAAATTAAAAATTTTGTTCATATCATGCGCACAAACCACGACGTACACCGAATATTTCAAAAACTGTTAGTACTTCCGCTGATGAGTGCATCAAATATACAAATAGCATTTAACTTGATAAAATCCGAAGTAGATGAGCAACCTTGGTCACGAAACGCAAAAAGAGCTTTTAAGGAATTTATCGTGTATTTTAAAAAACAATGGATGGAAAAGGTATGTGATTAAAATAAGGCGTAATAAAATATCTAAAAGTTTCTCAAAAAAAAAAAAAATTTTTTTTGAGAAGCTATGCTGGGAGTTCGCGCGAACTTTTAACTTTTATTTTCTCAAATACCCAGCATAGCTTCTCAAAAAAAAATTTTTTTTTTTATGGAATTTTAGGGCTAAAATAAAAAATTATTTGGGAAACAATATTGAGAATTCTCTAAAGCTAAAATGAAATGCTGTTTGAGAGTTTATTCCTTAAATTTCAATTAAAGAAATAGTAAAACAATAAAGTACTCGTTTAGTAAAATAACGATCAAACTTATTCAAAATTGTTTACTTAGGAAACTCCGAATGGGATATCCGTGTGCAAAAATGCCATACGCACCACTAGCGCGCTTGAAGGATTCAACAGCAAACTAAGCAGAAAGTTGGTGAAAAAAGGAAATTTCTTTAAATTCCTCGATTGTCTTCTAGATGAAGATCAGTCTGTTTCCAGAGACATTATAATGACAACCGATGGAACCTTTGACGTCTTTCAGCCGAAAAAGAAAAAACATATAGACCGAAGCATTTTGATTGAACTTGCTACTGCAAAACTAGAAAGCGGAAAAATATCCATTGAAGATTTTTTGAAGCGAGTTTCGAACAAAAATAATAATTTACTTCCTTTCGATCATTTTGAAGAACAGGATGAGCAGCCGATGGAACATGACGAAGCCGAATGCGAAGAAAAACTGCAAAAATGTTCCAATTTTAATGAAACCAACGTAGTATGTGTTGTTTGTATGGAAAATCCGCGCTCGATTTTGTTACAACCATGTAATCATTTTAAGCTTTGCTTAAATTGTTATACAAATATTAAAAATACAAGTATGCGAAACCTTTCTCCGATTTTGTGTCCGATTTGTAGACAAATTGTGCAAAACTCGGTAACAGTATACTGCTAAAACGAAAAGTAAATTAATACATAATTATTTTTGTTTTATTTCATGAATTTTTGACTTTTGTTTTGTTTAACTGGAAAATATAGATATGTGTTACTTAGAAAAACTTTACTTTTTCCAATAAATAATTTTTGTTATCAGACTATGATTTCATTTTATTTTCTCATAAACAATACAACTTCGTAAAGAAAATGTTCAATACTTTCCGAATTTAGGGGTCACAGTTTTGTTAAATAATGTAAACGAAATAATGCCAAATTGGCGTTGTTTCGTTTTCAGTAACGAAATAAAGCCAAACTAAAAATTTGGTTTAATTTCGCTTTGGAAAACGAAATAAAGCCAAATTTTGGGAATTTGGCCTTATTTCGTTTGGCTTTATTTCACGTCACCGTTTTGGACAGTCAATGAAATGTGTCCAATGTCCTCACAATTCCAGCAAATGACGAAATTATTCTCTTCAACCTGGAATGAACTCGCACTATAACTGTCTTGGTCTCCGTTATAGTAACCTGGTTGTTCATACAAATGGATTTATTCGGCAGAAGGTAACGAGTATGAAAATTCGTTTACTTGCCTTCTTCTTGCAACCACTTGATCATCCAATGATTCCCCAATATCACTTAAACTTTTCTCTATCAACATACTTTTTTCTTTCAGGTCGGCCACAGAAACTACGTGTTCGATAACGAGATGTTTGCGCAAAGCAGGGTGCATATTACTTTTCAAAATGCTAGCCATTTCTGCCTCTGAATATTTTTTTTTTTTTTTGGTTGCGCCTGGAGGTGAGTAATCTTCAAAAGATACCAATGGCCCGTACCATTGGTTATGCCCGATTCAGGTATATCTCGTCTGCCTACGGGCTAAACCTCACCCCTCAGAGAGGCACTATGAGATCCGGCCGCGCGCGCTCATAGTAGTATGAAATTTGTTCCTCTCATTTTTTCATTTAAGTGATGACTACGACTAAGTTACCTTAACAAGTAGTTTACGCTTCTGTAGTGTTATTCGCGTTTGGTAGGTAGCTTTCCAGCGAACGTACCTACTAATACCGTCATTACATGCGGTTTTTCCTTATGGCGCTAGGTCGAACGGTCTTGTTCTTTGCAGTCGGCGCTCAAGGTTTGTCACGTCCAGAGTACGGATTATTTCATTATTGCAGTGACCATGAATACGAGAACGAAGTTTGCGAGCAAAGTTTGTTACTTCGTTACTCACGGTAGCAATTCCTAGATCTCTGTGAATATCACTATTCCTTATATACCATGGAGCATTCACGATTGCTCTTAGCGTTTTGTTTTGGAATGTTTGTATTATAGCCATATTGCTTGGTTTGGTACAACCCCAAAGTTGTATACCGTATGTCCAAGAAGGTTTTAGCACTTGTTTATACAGGAGCAGTTTGTTGAATACACTTAGCTTTGAATATCTTCCGAGTAGCCAATACATTTCTCTAACTCTGATTGCGAGCTCGTCGCGCTTTTTCTTTACGTGTGGCTTCCACTTAAGTTTAGCGTCTAGGGTCATTCCTAGATATTTCGCCTCGTTTGCATATGGTATTTGTACCGAGTTAATGAAAACAGGTAAGTTGTTTATCCTTTTGTACGTGAAATTGACATGCGTCGACTTGGTCTCGTTAAGGGCAATTCGTCAGGTCTTTGTCCACTCGCATACTTTATTAAGAGCCCGTTGGAGTTTTCCAGTTGATGATTCGACTGACTCATCGATTGCGAGGATAGCCGTATCGTCTGCGAACGTTGCTACGATGGTCCCTTCATCCTGTGGTATATCTCTTGTATAGAGCAGGAATAAGATTGGGCCGAGAACGCTTCCTTGAGGAACACCGGCGTGGATTTCTTTGAATTCCGAGAATTCAGTCTCATGTCTAACACGAAAGAGTCTGTTCTCAAGGTAGGATTTCAATATTTTGTATCATTTTTCCGGTAGGATTGTCCTTAGCTTATACATGAGGCCTTCGTGCCATACCTTGTCGAAGGCTTGCGATACGTCAAGAAAAGCGCTAGAGCAAATCTTTTTGCATTCTAGAGCTGATTCAATTTCATTTATTATTCGATACACCTGATCGATTGTGGAATGCTGAACCCGGAAGCCGAATTGATGATCTGGTATCAAGCGTCTTTCTTCGATTACTGGTTGTAATCGTTTTAGCAGAAGTTTCTCATAAACCTTAGATATTATCGGCAGTAGCGAAATAGGTCTATATGATTTCTTATCATTTGTATTCTTCCCTGGTTTCGGAACCATAATGACTTCGGCTACTTTCCATTGTCTTGGAACGTATGAGAGTCTCAGAGAAGCATTTATAATGTACAGCAGCTTAACTAGTGCTCTTTTCGGTAGTTCCTTTAGAACTTCTACAGTTATTAGATCGTATCCTGGAGCTTTGTTATTTTTCAACTTTCTTAGTGTCATTCGAAGCTCAGACAGAGATACGGCTTTTACTTTATAGTTGTCGGATCCCGTATTAGCATTCGGTTCTTCGTGTAAAGGTTGTCCATCGAACGGCCTGAATGTTTCTTCTAGATGCTCGGCAAACAAATCCGCTTTTTCTTTGTCTCCTTTCGCCCATTCTCCGTTAGCTTTTCTTATTGGTGGCGAGTGCATTTTTGGTTTCCTTATGGACTTCAAGGCTTTCCAAAGTGAGTAGTTTGAGCTCTTTTCAGCAGTCAAGCCCTCTAGGTAAGTAGAAGTTTCGAGATTTCTTAGATCCTGTAGCTCATTTTTAAGTTTGTTGCAAAGATGGTTCAGATAAGTTTTATCAGGGGGTGCGCGGGATTGTTGCCATCTCTTACGCGCTCTCCTCTTTTCTCGTATGAGGTCTTCTATTTCAGGCGTGTACTTGACTTTATTGTTCCGTGTAGCTGTCTTCCGGAAGGGAGTGTTTTTCCACGCTGCACTCTGAATGGCTTCCACGAGGTTGTCAACTTCATCTTCTATTTCTAGCGGTGTCTTTAGTGGCACATTTAAAGCAACATTTTCTTTACAGTCTTTTCGGAAAACGTCCCAGTTGGTTTTGTTACTACTTAATCTGGGCGGTCCTACATTCGTTGCTACACTTCCACCCATTTTCAGGGTGACTGCTGAGTGGTCTGAGCATAGATCGTAGCATTCTTCGACTTCCGTCAGAGTTTTGTTTAGCCCTTTTGCAATAAAGAAGTCGACGAGGTCAGGGATTTTATTTTTGTCAGTTGGCCAATATGTTGGCTTTCCCGTCGAATAAAAGTCCACACCACGCTTCATACTGGCTTTGTACAGTAGTCTGCCTTTCGTTGAGTTGCATCTTGAACCCCAAAAAGTGTGTTTCGCATTAAAGTCCCCACCGATAATAAAATTAGACCCAGATGAGTCAAAGAGGTGGTCAAGGTCGTCGTCTATCAGTCTATATCCCGGGGGGAAGTAGCAAGATCTGATAAGATAGTCTAAATGGTTTACTTCAACGGAGACTGAACTTATTTGCATAGAATCGAGTTCTATTTTTATTTCTGTTGAGTGCTTAATACAATCTTTAATGTAAAGGGAGGATCCGCCTCTGGCATTTTCCGAGGGATGATGCGCGTGATAATCTCTGTAACCTTTTATTTTGGGTCCATGTCCCTTTTTTAAGTGGGTTTCCGATATCAAGCATATATCAATATTGTTTTTCCGTAGAAATATTTCTAGTTCGTTAATTTTGTTTAGGAGGCCGTTTGCGTTCCATGTCAGTATTTTAAGAAACTCTATCATATTTATGTTTTGTTATTAGGCTGCCGAGGTTTGAACTCGGGCTTGCTCAATTTGTCAAATAAAACTTGATTAATCTTGCTTTGCTGCTCAAGTTTTTCTAATATAATAGTTAATAATTGACGGATCGGATCTGTTGTATCTGATCTTGACTGGTTTCCATGTATCGCGACTTGTGCGTATGATCTCGCATCAGCCAACGCCGGATTTTTCTTTGTACTTGGTCCGGCCACGTTCTCTTGTGCAATTTCTTTATTTTCCTGTATCGGTTTCGTCCTTTTGACTGCCCTAGCGGTTTTCGGATTATCGATTTTACGATATTTTAAGCTTGGGTCTGGGTGTACCGGTTTCTTGAGAGTGTCGCGTCTTTTTTGTAGTTCTTTCGCGACCTCGCAACCTCTATAATTTGCTGGGTGGTTTTTCGTACAATTTGCGCAGACCGCTGGGACCTGCTTGTTTTTGTCGCACTCTTCCGAGAGATGTTTACCGGCACATTTAACGCACCGTGGTTCTTTCTGGCAGTATGCCTTTGTGTGGTTAAAACCTTGGCAACGTTTGCACTGGGGTACCGTTCTCCTTCCCTTACGCATTGGCTCGATTTTGACCTTTATGTTTAGGATTGTCTTGATTTTGAAGATATCCTCCACATTTTCGCTCCTATCAAAGGTCAGCATAAACAGCCTCTGAATATGAAATCCTTAGCATAGCACCCATCGACTCAATGACTAACTTGAATTCTGAAAACGTTTCTCTAGGTTTTTGCCTACGATTTTCAATTTGTCGCCTAATTTCTTGATCAGTTGTATACGTTTGGAATTCTGTAATAAACGATCTACGGAAAAGTCGCCATGTTGGGTTCCTGTTCCTCTGAACGGAAATCCAGAACCAGACATTTGCTGATTGATAGCCACTGACATGAGAGAAAGGTTCTGCAATATTTACATGTGCGTTCGATGCAGCAGGCACGCTGATGCGAAGCACCTGTAACGCAAGTGGTATTAAAATTCTTCTGGCTTTCAAGATGCACTTCTTTTGGTAGGGCCTGACACATACCACTCATACCGAAACTATCATTTTGCTGTTTATATTGTTGCCTTCCACTAGCTAGTTCCCCATTTGCCTGGTGATGCGAGTTAAAGAATTTGCCTCTAGACTTGCCCCTACCTACAAATGTTTTCGAAACTGCACCTGTCTTAGCTTTATCGAAACTATGTGCAACAGATGGCAAGGAAATAGTTGATGTGTATACAGGCACAGTTTTCTGAACACACGCCGAAGTAACCAATTTATTTTGGGTCACAATCGGCACCTCCAGCGGTAGCTGAACTTTCCTTTCCTCCAATTCAACATTGGGAAGAGGAGAGCATGGACCAGATCCACGATTTGCAATTAATAAACTGTCAACTAAATTACTTAATTTAGATTCCATCTGGTCAGCTTGAAATTTGGTTCTCGAAGAGCCAAAAGATTTAGCCGATTTCTTAAATGAATGGCCTTGGCTATCGCCTTTTGATCTCTCGCTTGATCACATTCTGTGACCATTGTCTCCAAACCAGAGAACTTCTCCTGACACGCCTCCATTTCAAGATTTGGGCTTAAGACTGCCATAGGCTTAAATTCCCTTTTACCTAGCTGCTCTTCCATAGCAATTCTCTTAAGCTCCGTCGCTAACTGCCTAAGACTTCCTTTTAGATCCAAACTTCTCAGCTGACATTCATACCTAATTATATCTGCATCTAAATATCCAAAATCTAAAGTCTCCATTTTCACAAAGTAAAAAAAAGAAAAAAAAAATATGAAAGGCAAGAAAGTGTCACAAAATCTCAAAAGAAATAAAAGGAAATAGAAAAATAGTTTTGTTTTATCCTTGTACTATTCAGAAAAAAACTGTTTTTTTTTTTTGATTAATCTGTTGTTTTATCATTCATCCATATTCAGCGATTCTCATCTATCCCTCAACTAAACAGTGTCAGGGCACGTATAGCCCTGCAGAAATTACCTACAATACCGTGATACAATGCAATATCAGACAAGAAATATTATGTACATGTACAATTGTACATACTATTTGAAATCTTCTTGGATACCGAGCAAAATGACACCCTATGAAAAAAAAGTTATTCATATAGCCATCTAATTTTCACTGTAGCATATTTTTAACTGTGTTGTGTCAACTCTACAGCATCCATATGACTACTGCCATTCAAATTGAAGGAAGCAAAGGTCTAACATTTTGTATACATGTATCGAAGGAAAAAGGAAACGGCTGAAAAGATTCCAATCGAAATAAAACGATATTTACTTTTGGTTGGGAAAAAGAGCTTTGCTCATAAAAAACCCAAATTTATTTTATCTGGCACACTATCCCTAGCACTGCTGGCTTGCTTGCGAGACAAGAATGATTTTAAGTCGTACGCGCAGTAGTACGAATAACCTAAGTGTTACAATATTATATGGGTGTAAAGGGAATATGTATATTATGTAATGTATGTTGGATGTATTTATAGGAAATACACTCGTAGGCATCGCATAGGATACAGTGCCGCCGAAAACGCTCGTTTTGGTATATGGGTTCACCAATCTGCGGGATCATCGCTCAATGGATGAAGTGGGCGTGAATTTAATATACCCTCTATCTCTATGAGTAGTTTTGAACTCATACTCTAGCACACGTTGTCCAACTATTCTTTTCAAATGATATTTCATCGATTTGACTGCTGCTTCATATATAGAGTTTCATTACGAAATCGACACTAGTCGATTAAACAGAGTCGATGTGGTGAAAGATCTTGGCATTATAATTGATTCGAGGTTCACCTTTGCATCTCATATTGACCACGTTATTGCCAAAGCAAATAAGTTTTGTGGTTTTATAAAACGAAATAGCAGCGAATTTTCGGATCCTCATACCCTCATTTCGCTTTTTATTGCGTTGGTTAGATCTCTACTTGAATATGCTGATGTTATATGGACCCCATTCTATAAAATTCACCCAAACCGCCTTGAAAAAATCCAGAGGCGTTTCACAAAATACATTTGCCGGAAAATGAGCTGGGATTTTGAAATTTCTTACCGGACTCGATGTCAACTGTTGAGCATATCAACTTTATGTTCTAGAAGAAAAGCCCATGACATCATGCTAATAAGGGATTTATTATGTTATCACATTAAATGTCCATCTCTTTTATCCTTAGTGCCCATCTATGCCCCAACCAGACCTTTAAGGGAAAGAAACCTTCTCCTTCGACCTGTTCATAGAACTAATTACGGCCATAATGAGCCCATGTCCAGAGTTATTGCTTCATTCAACGATGTTTATATTTTTGTTGATCTTTATTATTCACGCGATCGCTTCAAAAGTGTTATAGTCAATTTGGCAGCATTATCTTAGTATTAAGTACATTGTTTTTATATAATTTTTATCGTATCTGTATAGCTTCGCTAGTAGATGATATGAAATAAATAAATATTATAACCAGGAACGGGTTTTTTTTAAACCTTGCCTTTTTGTGCCTTTTTTACCCATACTGCCTTTTTTTGCCATATTTATGAAGTTTCGTGCACTTTCGTCTTAACTATAAAATTTAAAAAATAAAATCGGCGCAACACCACCGAAGTTTGCACCAATTACTAATCTGGCCAATAGAGTACTCTGATGCGAATAGAATGTCGCATTTTTGTTTGCGTGTTACCATGGAAACCAACATTTTGGGACAAAATAAAAAAATAAAGTGTCGAAGCAAAATTTTTAAATATGTTTCTCACAAACTGCAACTGCGTTTGTGTGTGAGCTTTCACTGTGTGTTTGCACTAATGCGCACTGCGCTGTAAAAAATATCTATATCTACATTCTACTCGTGTTTTGTGTAGTGTTTGCAATTTCCAGTATTTTATTTCTCCGGTGTTTGTCGCAGCTGTATATATACGTCTGACAAAAACCGTTAAACATCTGTGAGGCACTTCCTCGTACGTGCGAACGGTGTCATCTAGGTGCATATTTCGTCGCACACTGGTCCGAATAACAACTTTCTCAGTGATTTCCCGAATTTGGTTTGTGAGCATAGGTAGTGCTTTTATATAATGCTTTAAAAATATCTCCTTTTTAATAAAAGGCATTTATGCCTTTTTCACAGTTTAGTTTTGCCTCATTTTGATTTTTTAGGTCAACAAAATCCGTTCCCCGATTATAACCCTTCCGTACATTTTTTAGGTTTTCTTAAAATTTTATCACCCGAACCTACAGGTAATCATATATATTGCGCCAAATTCTGGAAAGTACTAAGTTTAAAATTGACCTGAAATGGTTTTTAGTTTTTAGCGATAAGGCCGAATTCATAAAGAAAAAAAAAGGTGATAGATCAGGACGGTATAAAAACATAATCTCATAAACGAATACCACAATACACCACATGGAGGACATCTAGGAATACGAACAAGTAAAATGTTATCATCGGCCTAGCCGATGCTTTGATACCCTCCACTGCATACAAGTCATGCAAAGTCTTAGGCATGCGAGGTAGTACGGAATTACATTGAACAACAGACAGAGAGACACATGGGCGTAATATTGATTTTGTATGGGAGGTACCAGAACTACTTGACCGACATAGACCATTTTTAATACCAACTTGACGACAATAAAAATAAGTCCTCTCACAAAATTTCACATGCCTATGTAGATTCTTTTCGAATCAGACAGAGAGAAACTGTAAGAAAAATATGTGAAATCCCGACTGAAACTTTAAATCAAAAGGCCGAGACTTACAAGAGAAAAACAATGCTTTATTAGTCCACCTTGTTCGAAATGTCTGCCAGTTGGTTAAACAAATTCATTTATGTTTAAAGGAAAGTTTAATATATAAGAGTAAGAAAGAGATAAATAGATAAGAGATAAATAGTATTTAATGTGCGTGGTTTTACATATTTACATGCTAGGTACAAAAACCTATAATATTTAACATCATCCGACCGAGGGAAAAGAATCGATTTCCAGTGGATACAGTAACTGACTAGGCCTTCGAGTTCTGCTTCCGTCCGAGTACCGTATCTCGCAAGCTCTCACCTTGCCATCACGACCAGTATAAGCATTTTCTTTAAGAGCCAACCTCCAGTGGATTCGTGGCTTTCCAGAATCAAAAACAAGGACGATGTCATCTTTCTTCAGTTGATTTGACGAAGTATATTTGCCATGATGAAATGAACGAAGTAATTGCATATACTCCGAACGCCATCTCTTCCACAAAATGTTAACATGTCGCATTCTTTGTTTCCAAAGAAGTTGAATTTCATTTGAACCCGTAACAGATTCTCTCAGGTTAAAAAAACCACCACGATTTGATAGAAAATCACCTGGGGTAAGGGGAACAAAGTCAAATGGATCGTTGCTTATATAGGTGAGCGGGCGAGCGTTGACCATCCCTTCTGCTTCTACTATTATAGTTCTGAGTTGTTCGAAGTTAAGCTTCGCTTTACCGACGACCACTTTGAGAACGTTCTTGATGGTACGTATGAGGCGTTCCCAAAATCCGCCCCACAATAGCGCACGTTCTACTATAAATTTCCAGTTAATCCGTCTGGCTGATGTAAAATCCTGGATCTGACCGTCCTCGAAAGCGAAATTTTTGTCCTTAAGTTCCAGTGCAGCTCGACAGAAGGATTGAGCATTATCGGAGTAAATGACAGACGGTATGCCCCTCCTAGCAATAAAACGCCGAAGACCCATCAAACAACTTTCGGTTGACATGGTTGTTGTAATTTCCAGGTGGACGGCACGAATAGCAGCGCATGTAAAGACCATGAGGTATGTTTTGCTCATACTACCTGAAGCGTTGTTTAAGGTCACGAACAATTCTGTGGTCACAAGGAAAAACCGCTAAAGTCTGTTTTACTCATTTTTCAGGAGAGCAGTTTAAAGTTTTTGACAAACGCGTGCAATTCCAAGTGACTCTATTGACTTTAGTGACTTAAGCTGTTAGGTTTTTTTGAAATTGCGGCCACTTTTTTAAAGATATAAAGCTGAAAAAATTTTACAAAATAGATTAGAGTACGCTGAATCTAATGGCTTCAAAATCTCAATTTCGTCTAAAGTCGACTTTAGCGGTTATGGTTTGTGGCCACAGATTAGTTCGGTGATATGAGACTTTGGCAAGATGATAGGGTGCTTGAAGTTCATCGACTCTTGTAAGGACTGTAATCGTCCCCCTAATCGCATAACACCTTCATTATCCAGAAATGGAAAAAGCTGATGCTTGATGACCCAGGTAACGATTTCGGTTTCTGTAATAAGCAAACTTCATTAGTAAATTTATGGAATTGTATGTACCTTATCCAATAAATTTCCGCAGTGCTGAGCTCCTCTGCACATAAATGAAACGACTTCTTTCTCATATTCTTCTTTAGGTTATTTACAAAACGGTGTACGAAGCAAGTAACCGTCAGCAAACGGCTCCAAGTACTGAAGTCTTCATAGAGCAAAACTGGGTTGAGATCACTAGCGGCTGAAACTGTTTCTGCCAGCAATCCCAATGGAACCACCGTTGTTGGTATATTGTCGGTATATTCATTTCGGTAACTTTCGTCTTTGAGCCAAACTGGGCCTTGGGCCCATAGATGAGACGAAAGCAGGCATTCAGCAGCAATGCCCCTTCTCAGGAGATCAGCCGGATTTTCTTTTCCGGAACAGTGACTCCAATCTGATGTCAATGTGTGACGACGTATCTCGGAGACACGACTTTGCACAAAGGGTTTCCATCGGTCATGCTCTCCTTGTATCCAATGAAGTGCAATTCTGGAGTCCGTCCACATGTAAAATCGTTCTACAGGTATTTTTAGCGATCTCTTCAAGCAGCAGTTAGCTCCAATTTAGGTAACGTTAGCTCATTGGATCCATCTTCTTTGAGGGGAGCAACTCTGCTCTTAGCGCACAAAAATCTGACACGGCATTGTTCTTTCAACAAACTAATGTTCTTAAGATAGGCCACTGTACCGTAGGCTTTCATGCTAGCATCAGCGAAAATATGAATATGGATTTTGATTGGCGAGGAGTACGATATTACTGACCTTGGTATAGTCATATCCTTTAACTGCAACAGGCCTTTGACGCACTCATCCCCTTTGACCAGCAATTCAGAATGTATGGCTTCATCCCATGACACCCTCTTTTTCCATATAAGCTGAAACAAAATGTTCACTTTAATAACAGTCGGTGCAAGCATTCCGAGAGGATCGTAAATTCGGGCTATAGTCTGAAGCACGAAGCGTTTGGTGGCTTTTGATAAGTTACACGTTAACAAACTCTCGAGTGATGTGAAAAGCACAGCTATCTCGTCGCTGAAGATGAACCAAGCGATTCCTAAAACACTTTGCATAGCTGTGGCCTCGATAGAAGTGAAACTTTTACGAATCCGAGAATTATTTGAATTTCACTTCCTTAAATTCATACCTGCGGTTTTCAAGACTTCTAAAGCTTCTTTGCAAATACGCTGGCCTTCATTTTCTGTCTCAACGCTGATAACCAAATCGTCCATGTAAAAACTATCCTCAAGCACGTTACATGTTGACTGAAAACGATGCCTCTCCTCGGCAAAGTGATGACGCAAAGTTGCTGTTAATAGAAATGGGCTACAATTCACTCCGAAGGTCACCCTTGTCATCCTCAGCTCTTCGAAATTGGAAATCTGACGAATTTTGAGGAGACAACCAAAGGAAACGATGGCTATCTCGATCTTTTTCGCTTAACAAAATTTGAAGGAATGCTTTTTCTATATCGGCAACTATTCCTATTTGTCCAAGCCTAAAGTTGAGTAGAATTTTCAAAACGTCTGGTAATAGATTGGCACCCACATGCAGCATGTGCTTAAGAGAGGGACTATCATCCGAATGAGACGAAGCATCAAATACAATTCTCATCTTAGTTGTGACGCTCTCAGCTTTATAAACGGGGCGATGTGGTAAATAAAACACCCGTTTGGAAACATCACACCTATCCGTTGGAACTGGTTCAGCGATGCCATCTAAAACCATTTGTCGTATAGCACTATTATACTCCTCGAAGCGATCTGGTATCCGTGACAAACGTGTAGAAAGATAACGGAGCCGCTTGATTGCTTGGTTTCTGTTGTTTTCAGCACAAACTGGACGATCTTTCCACGGTAAAGCTGCTTCGTAGCAAGAACCTTTTCTTTTGATGCATGAGGAAATTAGATGTTCTGCCTGGTGATGGTTTTCATCATCTTCGCTCCGGATACCAATAGATTCAAGTGACCAGAAGGCAGTTATGTCACTGTCGCTTAAGGAAGGCAGATTGGGCGGATTGAAGTTCGTACTGAGAATAGAAAAGGAGCATAAATTTATGTTTGAAACAATATCCTTACCAGAGGAAATATGTGGCCCTTGGACGGTCCACCCAAATATGGTTTCTATTGCTCTCAAACAAGATGAAATGCGTCTTTGTTTTCCAGTTACTATGGCCCAATAAAAGTCTGAGCCTACAAGAACACTAAGGCCTTCTTCTGCCTCGATGGTACCCATGGATTCACGTTGTGTGTCAGCCAGCTGGATTCCTTGAAATGAGGGACATGAACTTTCGAGAGCTGGGAGGACGTCATCACAAATTTCAGGAACCACTACCGTCTCTATGTATGCACTTTTGTTGTTAAACTGGCTTAAAATCGCTACTCTTACTTTGTCAAGAATCTGGAATGGACACTGTTCCTTGCTTCCAAACGGGATGACAGATATTCTCACTTTTCCAATGGAGATTAGATTAAGTTTTCGCACAAGGCTCTCGCGAATGTAAGTATGCTGACTGCCGCCGTCAATAATAAATCGAATTAAAATACTTTTATCTTTGCTCGGTGCTGCGGCAATCCCCCGAGCTGTCTTCAAAAAGACATTTGAGTTTTCCAATACAGAATTGGCACACAAATTCATCTCGCTTTTATTTTCACAATTTGTTGTTTTCACTGCAGTGGCCGCGATGACTTTAGTCTTGACATAAGAAGGATCGCACATAGATGTTGAATGATTTCCTTTGCACTTTTTGCAAGAAATCCACTTAGAACTTCGACATTTTCTTGATGAATGTCCGCGTTTTGTACAGCGAAAGTAACGATTGTTTTTTCGTAGCAAATCTCTTTTTTCCGAAATGGACATATGGCTATCGCAGTCTCTCGTGCTGTGGTTGTTCGATGCACAAAACAAACATTGTTCCTTTTCGTTTAGTGAGACCAAGCTTGTAGCTGTCGCTGTTGTGGAGGCTGGATTTTTTTCGCATTAGCAGAAACAGAGACAACACGACTCCTTTCTAACGACTCCACTTCTCGCTTTAAGAAACGCATAATACCCTGAACCTGTTTGTCACCCATTTGAGAAAGAGTTGAACTACTTGATTGTTCGGATCCGTCTTGCTCATCTAAATCGTTATCTCTTTCAACATTACGGTGGTAATCGACACGTAGGTCCACTGGTAGACAACGAAGTAAGATGGACTTAAGCATCACGTAGTATTGGTGTGATGGCACTTGTAGGGCTGTAAGAGTGCGACTGCATGCAGTAACAGAATTATAGAGATGACGTAATCCGAGTACATCAGTTGGCGAAACTACAGGTTGAAGAGCAATAAGTTGTTGCATGTGCTTATCGACCAGGCGCTCTGTATCACCAAACTGCTCTTTCAAAAGCGAGACAGCCGCATCATAACACATCTCCGTTGCAGAAAAGCCCTCGATTACCTTTTTAGCGTTACCCACTAATACACTCTCAAGGTAGCTAAATTTATCAGACGATGTTAGACCGGTATTTTCATGTACTTTGGTACGGAACTGATCCCAAAACGGTAACCATTCCTAGAAATTCCCATCAAACTTTTTCAACGTTAATACTGGCAGCTTAACCGAACTATGAATGACTCCAGATGTGTTGAGAGATGATTCATTTTGGTAAACTGTCCTAGGTGTCTGCTTCTGCCTAAGTTTAGCCATGCGTATGTTAAGCTTCGCAAGTGTTCCAATGGCAGAGTCTTGGTATTCCGCAACTTTTGCAAGATCTCTGTGCAGATCTTCTTCTTTAATGAGACTTTTACTCCTTACCTCTACATTAGAAGCGAGAAGACTTTCGTGGGCTGCTGTATATAAGGAAGTAATTCTTCTTCTATGTCGTCAAATTTATCCTCTTCTTTTAGTTGGGATTCTGGCGAATTTAAATATTCAGTGGCAGACTTGACAATTTTCGTCACTTGCCCTCTGTAAGCAGACCGACAGGAGAGCTCCATTTTGTAAACTTTTAAACGCGCAGGACTAATAATTATTTTACGTTAATAAGACATTTTCTCTGTCTCTGAACGACTTTCGTTCCCGGGTTTCGGCACCATGTAAAAAAAATATGTGAAATCCCGACTGAAACTTTAAATCAAAAGGCCGAGACTTACAAGAGAAAAACAATGCTTTATTAGTCCACTTTGTTCGAAATTTAAAGAGCAACTAGTCTGCCAGTTGGTTAAACTAATTCATTTATGTTTAAAGGAAAGGCTAATATATAAGAGTAAGAAGGAGATAAATAGAATTCGATGTATATAACATGTAAAAGTGTTATTATCGGCCTGGCCGATGCTTTGATGCAAAGTTTTAGGCATGTGAGGTAGTACGTAATTACATTGAACAACAGACAGAGACATGGGCCTAATATTGACTTTGTATGGAAGGTACCAGAACTACTTGACCGACATAGCCCATTTTTAATACCAACTTGACGACAATAAAAATAAGTCCTATCGCAAAATTTCACTTGCCTAGGTAGATTCTTTTCGACTCTATCGTACTTTCAACATGTGTTTTCTAATATTGGTTTTGTATGGGAGGTACCTGAACTACTTGACCGACATAGCCCATTTTTAATACCACTAACAACGATAAGAAGAAGTCCTTTCACCAAACTTCATTGGCCTAGGTTGATTTCTTTGGACGCTATCGTGTTTTCAACAAACAGAGAGACACATGGGTCTAATATTGGTTTTGTATGGGAGGTACCAGAACTACTTGACCGACATAGCCCATTTTCAACACCAACCTGACGACGATAAAAATAAGTCCTTTCACCAACTTTCATTTGCCTATGTCAATTCCTTTGCGCGCTATCGTGCTTTCAACGGACAGACAGACGGACAGACAGACGGACAGACAGACTGACAGACTGACGGACATGGCTAAATCGATTCAGAATGTGATCCTGATTCAGAATGTATATACTTTATGAGGTCTCCGGTGACTCCTTCTTGGCGTTACAAGTGTAATGACAAAGTAACAAAACTCAAACAGAAATACATCTGGAAATATATGAGACAAATGGTAAAAAAACACGTGAACGCATGTGAACAATGCGACTAACAAACAAACGAGGCACATTAAAGAAAGAAAAGATGATAATAACGGATACACCAAGCACAAGTTTCGAAACAATACAAATTGACACAGTAGGAACCCTCCAGAAGTCAACGGTTTCAGGTATATACTCACGATGCAGTGCGAGCTTACAAAATACATCGTAGCACATCACATCCAAAGTAAAGACGCAAAGACAATAGCCAAGACCTTAGTAGAACAATTTATTTTGAAATATGGATGTTCCAAAATCCTTTAATCCGATAATGCAACTGTTTTCAAAAACAAACTAATGAAAAACATATGCGAGATTCTAAAAATCAAGGGTGATTTTTTAGCTGGTTTGGTTTTGGCAACACTGGTTTTGACAGCTGACGTGTGTTTAGTACCTTGTGTCACTGTCAAACAGCTTCAGTTTGGTTTGCAATTTAACCATGGATCGTCTTACAAATGAACAACGCTTGCAAATTATTGAATTTTACTATCAAAATTCGTGCTCGGTTCGAAATGTTCATCGCGCGCTGCTTCCATTTTATGATCGGCATTCTCGACCTTCTGAGCAGTCTATTCGGAAGATTGTGACCAAATTTCGCACCAAATTTACTTTGTTGGACATTAAACCACCAACACGTTTACGTACTGTGCGTAGTGAAGAAAATATTGCGGCCGTATCAGCTAGTGTGACAGAAGACCGCGAAATGTCGATTCGGCGCCGTTCCCAGCAGTTAGGCCTTTGTTACAGCACTACGTGGGGAAGGATTTGGGCGTAAAGCCTTTTAAGATACAGCTGGTGCAAGAACTAAAGCCAGCCGACCTACCACAACGCCGAATTTTTGGTGAATGGGCTCTTGGAAAGCTGGCCGAGGATCCGCTTTTTTATCGAAAAATTGTGTTCAGCGATGAGGCTCATTTTTGGTTGAATGGGTACGTAAATAAGCAAAATTGCCGCATTTGGAGTGAAGATCAGCCAGAAGCATTGCAACAGCTACCAATGCATCCCCAAAAAGCCACTGTTTGGTGCGGTTTATGGGCCGGCGGCATTATTGGGCCATATTTCTTCAAAGATGATGCGAATCGCAGCGTTACTGTCAATGGTGAACGCTACCGAGCGATGATAACAAACTTTTTTTTGCCCGAAATGGAAGTTCTTGACTTGCATGATATGTGGTTTCAACAAGACGGTGCCACATGCCACACAGCACGCGAAACAATGGCGCAATTGCGAGGCGAGTTTGGTGAACAGTTAATTTCACGTTTCGGGCCGGTCAATTGGCCGCCTAGATCGTGTGATTTGACACCATTAGATTATTTTTTGTGGGGGTATGCCAAGGCTAATGTGTATAGGGACAAGCCCGCTTCGATTGACGCACTGGAAGCCAACATCCATGCATTCATTCGTGAGATACCGGCCGATATGTGTGAAAGAGTATGCCAAAATTGGACTCAGCGGATGGGCTACCTGAGACGCAGCCGCGGTCAACATTTGCATGAAATTATCTTTAAACATTAAATTGCAAGGTTCAAACTATCGATTCAAATAAATATTTCATTCATTTTTTCGAATTTTTTGTGTTTTTTTTTTAAAAAAAGTTCTAAACCTCTTAAAAAATCACCCTTAAACTAAAGAAAACCCTACGTAAAGCATTTCCAAATTGACCGCCTGACACATTTTCTTGCAAAATTGTTTTTAATATAATTTTCCGCTAAAGGATGAGGGTGTAGTGTACCCAGAATATCAAAGTACAATAACAGCGACGTCATCGACAAACGGAGGCGCCAAGCAAACACAAAGCACATAACGAGTGAACGAATGACCACATGCATTGCACATTGCATAAGCATTGACTCATGTTCATGTAATGTAAATAGAACACTAATCTATGACACACAAATGTCATTCACTCATTTTTTGCGACCCAAATGCCAGATATTGGCTGAAGGAGTAATCGGACTATTTCAACTTGGGTCAAGAATTAAAATAGATTAGGGAATGCTAAGGAGGGTCAACTAGCATATAAGTAGAACGCTTAGGAAAAATAAACCAGATTCATTTTGACACTTAATCGAATTGTTTCTCACTTCTATGGCACTGTATGGCGTATTGAGCCTGTCTGGTTTTCTTTTCTCCAAACCTTCAGAGTTCTTAGATCCAGGTAACAAGAAGATACCTACACCATTCTCATACCGGCCAATATGTCTACTAGATACAGTGGGAAAAAACCTAGAACGGATCATATACGGCCGACTGCTCGATGTGGCAGAGGATAATGGAGCTTTGTCAGAGGACCAGTATGGATTAAGAAAATCGCGTTCTTCCATCGATGCCATAAAGGCGGTAGTAGATACAGGGGCTGAAGCAATACTGGGGAAAAGATGGAGAGGGGAAACAAAGAAATATCGCTGTTGTGACGCTTGACGTTAAAAATGCCTTCAATTCTGCAAACTGGTCACTCATAAGGAGATCCCTGGCCAGATTGGAAACGCCGCACTACCTGCTGAGAATAGTTGGAAACAACCTTAGCTAAGTACTATAACATTACCGCGGGTGTACCACAAGGCTCGGTTCTTGGACCCCTCCTGTAGAACATAATGTATGACGGAGTTCTCAAACTAACGCTGCCACAAGGAGTTAAGGTTACATGCTTTGCTGACGATATCGCTGTGGTTACGGTGGCCAAACATATCTACAAAATAGAGTCCGCCACGGCTGAAGCAGTCCCCAGAATCAAAAATTGGCTAGAGACTGCAGGGCTGGAACTGGCTGACCACAAGACCGAGACTATCGTAATAACTAGCCGAATGACTGTGGAATATGCGAATTTTCGTATTGGGAACCAAACTACTAGGTCAAAGGAGTCATTAATGTACCTAGGTACAACAGATTAAGCTTTTAAACGCACGTCGAGTATGCCAGCAAGAGGGCGTCACAGATGCAAGGCAGTTCCGCGGGGAGAGTGGTAGACGAGTACAGGGGTGTGGTTTAGTACGTAAGGCGCGTGGCACTGGAGAAACATATCCCGCGAATCGTGCATGCCAGTTAGTACGGGCTGCTGGTATCTATGAAGATTACACATCCTTTGGACGCAACCATAAGAAAAAGGTAATTATTTGAGCAGTTAAATAAATATATTAAGTTAACAGAAACAAATAGATAAATAAGAAATGAAAATATATCGGTATTTCGTGAACACAAAATATTTTATATGTCATGATGAAATTAGTTCATTGACTAGCGGTTTGTCGGAGATATTATATCCTGGAGGAGATCAATTCAACATTAGCTCTGCCATGTAAATCTGTTGTAGAGTAATACCAGGGAAGATTAAGCATCATTTTAAATATTTTATTTTGGCATATTTGAAGCTTTCTAATATAGCACTTAGCACAATTACCCCAAACTACACAACCGTACAATAAGATAGATTGGAATATCGCCTTATGAATTATTATTTTATTATCAATTGAAAGTAAAGATTTCTTATTTATAAACGGATAAAGCATTCGTATGGCTGTATTTACTTTATTAATTGTTTCTAAAATGTGTTTGTTAATATGTATATGTTTTTGATCAAGTACCTGGGCTACTTAACAAATGGTTTCCATGCTATTAAGTGGCCATTAAATCTTAATTGATCAGCTGGAAGAAAGCACGGCTTTCTTTTTCGAGTGAAAAAAAAAATCTTGGATTTTTTCTGCACGATTTCTTCTTATCATATTAAATATTCTGAGACCTTGATGTATGGTTCCGTGATGACGCCTAGAACCAAACTGCTCATCAGGATATATTTTTTGTTCCTCGATACGTTTAACAATTTTATCTTTAAGTATTTTTTCATAGATTTTACTCAAACTAAATACTAAGTAAACTAATTGGCCTGTAACTTTCAGGACCCTACAGAGGCTTACCCGCCTTGATAATAAATGTTGATAATAAATGTTAAGATTTGTGTTCCAATTTTAGGCATTTCTTTTACATAACGATTTCTTACATTGTCGATATCAATCGTTTTCCTCACCTGTAACTGCTTTACAAGATATTTTACGTCTACCTCAGTTGCAAATTAATTTTTTGAAGGAGTATTATAAGTGGCCCTATTAAAAGAATTAAGTGCACTCTCTACAAGCGTAGTAGTGCTTGCATCACCTAAATGTTGAGAAACCGTATAATTTTCTGAAAAAGTTTGGGTTTTTTCTGAGTCAGCAACAAGGACATTAGTGTTGCCATTTATAAAGGGTGTTTGCTTGCTTTTGCTTTAAGTTAATTTAACTTTATTCTAGAATGGCCTAGCAGCATTATCAAGATTCTTTAATTTATTGTTCCATTCTGAGTTTCGATGTGCATTTATATTCGTACTTATTAAAAAACTCTAATTTTGATAAGTTTTAGTAGTATGTATATGAGTCGGTAATTTCATCGCAGGGATTTTATTTACATTTTTGAGGATACTGTTACTGGCTGAAGCATTAATATAATCCGTAAATAGCTGCAGAATAGAGTCAATATCATGTTTACTTGCAATATCTTCTATGTTTGTGGAATAGTTAGCAGTTTTTCCTTTAATTCTTTTCGAAATTTAGCCCAATTCGCATTTTTAATATCTGAAAAGTATTGCACTTTTTCTACTGCGGACCAACGAAATGTGAATGTGATGGAACATTCCCCCAGGAATTTGCTCTAACGCAGCCCCAGTCCCTGTGTATGCAATTTAAATCACCTCCTATCAGGAATTTGCAGTTCTTATTATTAAATTTTCTAATGCCATTTTTAAATCTTTGCTTTTGTTCCTCCCTAGTAAGGCGACAACTCTAAATTGATCTACTTTAGTTTTACATGTACTTAGCTGGGTAATCATTTCCAATATGAGTGAGTTCCATTCTTCCACTGAAAAAAGTTCTTCATTGTGGTTATTGTTGAATAAACGAATGGATTGACTTGGTATTGCACCGAACCTGAATTAAAAGCGAGGAACAATATGTGCAATACAAATTGTCAATTTTTATTCATATATGTATTTAATAAACAATTAATGGGTGTACTTAGCTGGGTACATGTGATGCCTTTGACGAACGAGATCCAAGTGCCCGCAAGCACACAAGATCAAGTTGATCACACATAACAAATCTCGCCTGCACTCAAGTTTTACACATGCAATGCAATTGTTGGTGCAAAGCTGTGCAAACTTGCATGTTTTACAGTGGTATACATATTTTAACACAAGTGAAATGAAAGTGAAGTAAATTAAAGATATAATACGATGTGCAAATACAAATTAAGTTCATTGATATGAATATAACTACATATAACAGTTAAAGATCATATTCGATAATTATGTTGACTGGTGGTTTGTGGCATATTCATACGCAAATAAGCAAATAAAAAAAGAGAAAATTGAATGTTACTTCCATGCAAATACAATTTTTTTTTTGAAACTCAACCGCCAATCTAACCGACACGGAAACCGGATCCATTGGTATGAACGCTGCTCATGGTGGTTAATATCATTTTGTCGCGGCAGAAACATAGTTTGCCTGAGACCGCCGTACATATGCCAAAATCCGTGTAATTAAATTTTTTTTATCAAGCGAAGGTAAGCCTATACATATATATATACATATATATGCATATACATATATATATATATAATCTTTGCACCTGTGACCATAATCAGCTACTCTTAAACAGGCATTGTATTATTCACTTGAGAACTGAGAACGAAAACCTGGTGTCCCAGTGCTCAGCTCAAAACCATTCAACGCGATTGCGACAAGTCACAACTCCTTGTAAAGGAAACCCACATCAAAGTGACCGGCATTAGGGTTATTATCCTCCACATGGTCTCAAGCTAACCTTCGTAGAGGATTACATAGCTCCACCAACATATCGTCCCATTCCTTCGTTAACCACCATTCGTGTAGTGCAGCCACATGCTGATCAAAACAGCCCAAGAAAACTGTCACTGAAGTGTTTTAAAAGTGCTACTAAACTAAAGAAAACTAATATAGAATTCATCAAAAAAATACCCAATTCATCTATCCTGTTAAACTAAATCAGCTATAAAAATGTGACATCATTCATACATCATACCGCAAGATCAAACAAAAAAAACAAAATCATCAAGCACACGCATCCCATTTCTTCGATCAAGTACCCAGCCAGCTACATTTATACGACAAACATAAAAACAAATCAAAATCAAGAATTTCATTGCACACTATCGCTAATTGCTAGTTAGATATAACATCTTAACGTAACGAATTATTCCCTTACTTTATTCATATTAATGGCTTAAATTTAATACATTTTATTCTACACGTAACATAAAAACAAAAAAAACATAGCCAATGAAAATAGTAGTGTTTAAAAAAAAATAAAAAGCTACACGATCATCATCAGCGGAACTTTGTGCACAAATTTCATTGCTCCAGAATCAACACACAAAACGTGAGTACATTGCTGATATACGAGACATTATTTTCTTTGGCTTACGATATCGTTTTCGTTTATAAAAATATTTTTGTTTGATTTACATTTATACCTACTTTTTACATTTAAATATCAACTTACTTACTAGAATTTGATTTACATATATATATAGTTAAGATTTATTATGTAACAAACGATAATCATTACGTTTATTTGAATTTATCGCGTTTTTTCTAATACCTTGAATCGGCTTATCAATTTGAAATTTTTCTATGAATCTATTTGATATGTAAACAAACTGCATATATTTAACAGCAATATTTGGTTCTCTTCGCTAGATGCGCATGCACACATACTACGTGCATTTGCATATGGTTTTGATTTGTTTCTTCCAATAAATGGTTATTGATGCTCTCAATATTGAAATGTTAAACATTTTCGTTTCTCTTTGTTTCCTGACATAAATGGACTATCCCAAAAGATGGTTGAGGATGGGATAGTCATGGTGCGCTTGCCGTTACCAGTCGCAAGGGGAGGGTTCCTCCAGGTTCATAATACTCACCTTTTCATTACGCAATTACTGCCCCTGTGCAGAGATAACCTGATCTTACGTCACAATTTCGTTTGTTTTTTCCTCTACTTAATTTCGGTACGATATTTAAGTAAGCTTAGGATAAACAGTAGCAAGATTCCACCCCACCGACGAGTTCACGCCGTGCATCCGCAAGCGTATCGATACTGCTACAAAATAAATAGGATACTTTACTTCCTTCTTAGACCCCTATACCTTACAATGACGCCCAACTTGCAGCTCAAAGATGCCAAGCCTAGAAACAATAGCTTTGTTTATTAAATGGCATCCAAATGAATGTACCTTTCATTTCAGCACACTTGTTGTTTAATTGGCGTACAAATACCATCCGTATGCATATAGTGTACATCATCACCAAAACCAGCTTTCTTGCGGAAGCTTGGGTAATTATTTTGTGTTTCAGACCATTTCTTTGCGCACTGGAAAATCTGAAATGCAATATACCCTAGTCAAGAATGAGTTGACATTGACTTAACATGACTACTAAGGATTAACGCAAATGAGTCCAAGCATACTTAGTAGAAAATATTTATAATATTATCAAAAGAGCTTGTGGCACTATAAGCAGTTTCCGTCAGTTACAAATGTTTTCGCTTATTTCTCCTGAGTCGTTAGGGAGAATCGCCTAATAGTCCAGAGCATAACGTAAACGAAAAAAAAATTGTCAACAAATTCTCATTCATCAAAACATTTCATCATTAACATTAAATTTTTCATTTACCAACAACAACAACAATACTCCTTCTCTATCGCACTCCTAATATTCCACTTTGGTTTCTCTTAAAGAAACTAGAATCAAAATAGAAAATGAACAAAAACAAAACAGGCAACGGAGCTATTCCTAAGCCGTCGAAAGGAATTATAACACGTTCTTAGACCATCAGTAATTCAGACACACCCATTTCCCATACAAAGTTTCAAGCTGTTAGACACTCTCCTACAAGAATGTCTCTAAATTCACACCACTCTCTAAATGATCCAAACATGTGCTTTGATCAAAGTTTTAATAACTCGCTCTTTGGTATGCAACAAGCCACCAAAGTTGTGTATACAAGTAGTGAAGTTACACAAACAATTACGACTATTACTAGTGCGTCAAACCCAATTGTCTCTTCGATAGTTGGCGGCACATATGATGTACACAATGTTATGCAACATCTTCCAATGCCAACGGTTAATCGGCAGGTCGATAATTTTTTTAACGCCGCTCATGCAAGCATAACAAATACAGCAAGCTCTCAGCCAGCTGATCCACTACATAATGTACCACATACGCAGTTCATTTCCAGCAGCGCACCAAAATGATACAGCTGGATGAACATATAAAAAAATTTGTACAAAATTCTTTAGGGGACTTGATTCCGAAATTAATAAAAACAAATATAGACAAGGCACTACAACCATTTATCAATTCAAATTTTAACACCAACGAATCTGTTCTACCTGTGAATCCTCAAAGTCGACAACATTATAATGCTTTTAATAATGCTCAACCAGTCGATTGTTCAAATAATGATTCTCGTCATAGTGTGCGTTTGGACGCAGCATTTCCTAATGATAGGGTAAGCCAACCAAGGTCAACTGATGGATCCTGGCTTCGATTAGATAAGTGGGGACTTACATTCGATGGCTCATCCAAAAGTATATCGGTTGAAGATTTCGTGTATCGGGTAGATATTTTGAAAACTAATTACAATGCATCCTGGAGTGACGTTTTGATGCATTTCCATCACTTATTAAAACGAGTTGCTCAGGATTGGTATTGGCAATATATTCGAAGCAATCCTCGCGGTGATTGGCCAGGCTTACGTCGAGCTTTGGTTAAACAATTTCGAAATCATGAAAATGATTTTGAAATTATAAAACAACTAATGGAGAGAAGGCAATTACCGCGGGAGTGTTTCGAAGAATTTTACAATTCAATACATCAGCTGAAAAATCAATTGCGTCAACCAATGCGAGACCACGACTTAATTCAAATTCTCAAATCGAACATTAACTCAAAATTAATGCAATTTATTTATCCAATGAAATTCTACACTCTCGAGCACTTCAAGGACGAGTGCAAAACAACCGAACGGATGATCAATTCCCGATTCAATTCGCAAAACCGAAGTATGCCGTATCATATAGTTCATGAACTCGAGGATGAAGATCATTTTGCGGAAAAGGAATCATATAATATTTCAGCGATTTCTGGCACTGCTGGCAGAGTACCTTTGAGGGGCAAACAAATAAAACCTTCTGCACCCAAAATGCCAATTTGTTTGCAAGCGCCAAGGTCACTTCTTTTCTGACTGTTCGTCGCCGATTAACAGACTTTTCTGTTATAGATGTGGTTCGGACGGGTTTACGGTGATAGATAGTGTCCGATGCAATCCTTCACGGGAACACCCACAATCGTACGAAATGACGAACGGGGAGTCTCGTTCGACTCAAATCGGCCCCGACTAACAATGGTTGATGCATGTACGAACACCAACCTTGACCACATAGCACCTTTACAAAATCAGATAAATATTACTTCAAATGAATTTAAAAGACATATGTTTCGAAAGCAGTCATATGAAAACCGGCTAAAACAATACAATCAACTTCGTTCAAAAATAATGCAAATAGAAGAACTTAAGAATATTCAAGATACAAGCAAATTTTTCAAAACACACTTGCGTTTTAATAAGCGAAAAATCTTCAAGCTAATTATTTCTTCTGGTATCTTGAATATTTCTGTAGATTCACGACCTTATGCCAAAGTCACATTGCAGGGTAAAGAGATGACCGGATTGTTAGATAGTGGAGCAAGCATTTCGTGCCTCGGCAAAGACTGTTTAAAACCGTTACTGAGCTGAAAATTCCAATCCTTGAATTCCCATCGTTCATCAGAACACGCGATGGAAAACAGCAATCAATCATAGGCCGAATTAGCACCGAAGTAATTTTCAATAATCAGCGGGAAACACTGGATTTTTATCTAATACCGTCGTTATCTCAGTCTCTTTACTTAGGCATTGAGTTCTGGTAAGCATTCAAAATTGCACCACACATTATAAGCGAGTTAGCTGAGGATCCAGATTCTGAGATAAAGTCAAAGAGTGCGGAGAGGCAGCAGCTTAAGTTAACCGATTGTGAAGCCGAACATTTAAGACAAGCAATATCAAAGTTTCCTTCTTTCTCTGAGCGCGGGCTAGGTAAAACTTCACTGGAGAAGTACATAATTGACACTGGCAATGCCCAGCCCGTCAAACAGCGGCACTATCCAGTTTTGCCTCCAATTCAGGAAATGATTTACAACGAATTAGATCGCATGCTTTCTTTGGGAGTGATAGAGCAGAGTATGAGTTCTTGGAGTTCACCCATCGTCCTAATCAGAAAACCTGGTAAAAATCGACTCTGCCTAGACTCACGAAAGGTGAACTCGCTAACAAAGAAAGATGCGTATCCTCTTCCTCACATAGAGGGAATGCTAAGCCGTCTGCAAGATACACACTATATAAGTAGCGTGGATCTTAAGGATGCGTTTGGCAAATTCCTCTAGAGGAAGAGTCCAGAGAGAAAACAGCATTCACTGTGCCGGGAAGGCCACTTTATCAATTCACCGTCATGCCTTTTAGGTTGTGGAACGCAGCTCAAGGGATGTGTCGGCTGATGGATAGGGTGGTCCCCGGTGCACTTAGGGAACAAGTCTTTCTATACCTGGATGATTTGTTAATCATTTCTAAGGATTTTGCTGGCCAAATAAAAATCTTAGAGGAAGTAGCGAAATGTTTGGAACAGGCGAATTTAACGATAAAAGTTGAAAAATCAAGTTTCTGTTTCAGGGAGTTGAAATACTTAGGGTATATCGTCGGAGAGGGTCATATAAAACCAGATCCAAACAAAGTTTCAGCAATCAAAGTCTTACCGGTGCCAACATCACAAAAGCAAGTACGAAGATTTCTGGGGTTGTGCGGTTGGTACCGACGATTCATTCGTAACTTGGCTGCGATTTCTAGTCCACTCACGGATACCCTCAAGAAAAATAAACTCTTTGTCATGACTCCCGATGCCTTGATGTCCTTCTACGCCTTGAAAACTGCGCTCATTTCTGCACCACTTTTATCGAATCCTGACTTTTCAAAACCATTTAGACGAAAAGCCCATAGCATTCTTCTTAGAAAAGCTAAACGCATGTCAACGCAATTATAGCGTTACTGAGCAAGAGTGCTATGCGGCTGTGCAAGCTGTGAAAAAGTTCCGTGCGTGTGTCGAAGGGTCAGCTTTTACCATCGTAACCGATCATGCCAGCTTAAAGTGGCTCATGGGTCTTAAAGATTTGAGTGGCAGATTGGCTAGATGGTCGCTGAAACTTCAGGCTTTTACCTTTGACATACAGCATCGGAAAGGATCACAGAACGTTGTGCCAGATACACTCTCACGTGTATTTAATGAAGAGCTATCCGCGAATCCAACATCTGCTTGCATATACCTTAATTCACCTGAGTTCAAGTCACCCGATTATCTTATAAACATTGTCTCGCAGAATCCACTCAACTTCCCAGATATAAAGGTAAAAGATGGTATTGCTTACAAGAAAGCAGGTCGTAAGGAAGGTAACAGTCTTGATTCTGAGTTTGAATGGAAGCTGTGGGTACCAGAAAAGTTAAAGTTAATCTTGATTGAAAAATTTCACAATCCGCCAAACTGTTCTCATGGAGGGATAGTTAAGACTCTAGCAAAACTTAAAGAATTCTATTTTTGGCCAAATATGACATTAGATGTACGTGACTTTACTCGCGACTGCACTGAGTGCAAGGAAAACAAGTCTCCTAATATGACGCTTAGACCTCCGATCGGGTCTCAACATGAAATATTTCGTCCCTTTCAAAAACTTTATATCTATTTCACGGGACCCTATCCGCGGACGAAGCGGGGGAATGCATTTATTCCAGCAGTTCGGTGTGCCCGAGTTTGTACACAGCGATAATGGCAAACAGTTTGTGTCAAAAGATTTTCAAGAATTTATTGCTAAAAACGGTTGCACACATATACGGAATGCGGTTTACTCTCCACAAGCTAACGCATCAGAAAGAGTAAACCAATCTATTCTTTCAGCTATACGGACTTATCTCAAAGAAGATCAAAAGGACTGGGATAAGCATCTATCCGAGATCCAACAGGCCCTGTGTACTTCTGTACATCAATCCACTGGGGTAACTCCGTATTACTGTTTGTATGGTCAGCATATGACAACCCATGCAAGTGTGTATAAATTGTTACGCAGTCTGGGAGCCCTCGATGATGGTGAATTGCACTGTTTACCACAGAACGACAAATTTGCTATCATTAGAGATAAGATGAAAGACAATGTTAAACTTGCCTACGATCGAAACGTTAAGACATATAACCTGCGAAGTTCGAAAAGATATTTTAGTCCTGGAGACATAGTCTACAGAAGAAATTCCGTTCTGAGCGATGCAACGAAGAATAACAACGCTAAGTTGTGTGCAAAGTTTTTGAAATGCAGAGTTGTTAGTTTAATAGGAAACTCATTATATGAACTTGAGAACCTGGACGGAAAAAGAATTGGTGTCTATCATGCCAAAGATTTGCGCAAATAACACCTGAGCAGACTTCCCGGTATAGTCAGGGGCATGGGTCGATTATGATCAAAAATGTGGACAGCGATGTATGTATGAATTACGGTTTTCGTGCCTTTCCCATCCTTAGAAGGCTCAGAAATTCACGATTTTGTGGCATATTCATACACAAATAAGCAAATAAAAAAAGAGAAAAAAAAAATAAAAATATTCTGTATGTTACTTTCATGCAAATACAATTTTTTTTTTTGAAACTCAACCGCCAATCTACCTACCAGACACGGAAACTGGATAAATTTGTATGAACGCTGCTCATGGTGGTTTATACCATTTTGTCGTGGCATTTTCGATGTCGAAGTCCATTTTGTCACTTTCTTTCGAACATAAAAGCTATTTAAGCCACCGCTTATCTAGCTCTCTTTCTTTTCTGAAAATTACATTCTACCGATTCTGCATGGCACCGTGTGAGTTACCTTGAGGTTAGATTTTCGCGTCTGCGATTTCTTTTTAATTCAATCATTTGAAACGTTTTTAGATTTTTATGTAATCTTTTGATTATATAGAGTGAGTAGATTCGAAAAAGGTAGAACCAGGCGAATAGCAGGCTGGAATCTGTGGACAAAATCCTCCATTCCAGGCAGAAACATAGTTTGCTGAGACCGCCGTACATATGCCAAAATCCGTGTAATTAAATTTTTGTTATCAAGCGAAGGTAAGCATATATATATATACTCTTTATACCTGTGACCATAATCAGCTACTATTTAACAGGCATTGTATTATTCACTTGAGAACTGAGAACGAAAACCTGGTGTCCCAGTGCTCAGTTCATAACCATTCAACGCGATTGCGACAAGTCACAATTCCTTCTAAAGGAAACCCACATCGAAGTGACCGGCATTAGCGTTATTATCCTCCACATGGTCGCAAGCTAACCTTCGTAGAGGACTACATAGCTCCACCAACATATCGTCCCATTCCCTCGTTAACCACCATTCGGGCAATGTAGCCACATGCTGATCAAAACAGCCCAAGAAAACTGCCACTGAAGTGTTTTAAAAGTGCTACTAAATTAAAGAAAACTAATATAGAATTCATCAAAAAAATACCCAATTCATCTATCCTGTTAAACTAAATCAGCTATAAAAATGTGACATCATTCATACATCATACCGCAAGATCAAACAAAAAAACAAAAAAACAAAATCATCAAGCACACGCATTTCTTCGACCAAGTACCCAGCCAGCTACATTTATACGACAAACATAAAAACAAATCAAAATCAAGAATTTCATTCCACACTATCGCTTATTGCTAGTTAGATATTTATAACATCTTAACGTAACGAATTATTCCCTTGCTTTATTCATATTAATGGCTTAAATTTAATATATTTTATTCTACATGTAACATAAAAACAAAAAACATAGCCACTAAAAAGTAGTGCTGGAAAACAAATAAAAAGGTACACGATCATCATTAGCGGAACTTTGTGCACAAATTTCATCGCTCCAGAATCCTCACACAAAACGTGAGTACATTGCTAATATACGAGACATTATTTTCTTTGGCTTACGATATCGTTTTGGTTTATAAAAATATTTTTGTTTGATTTACATTTATACCTACTTTTTACATTTAAATATCAACTTACTAGAATTTGATTTACATATATATATAGTTAATATTTATTATATAACGATAATCATTACGTTTATTTGAATTTATCGCGTTTTTTCTAATACCTTGAATCGGCTTATCAATTTGAAATTTTTCTATGAATATATTTGATATGTAAACAAACTGCATATATTTAAGAGCAATATTTGGTTCTCTTCGCTAGATGCGCATGCACACATACTACGTGCATTTGCATATGTGTTGATTTGTTTCTTCCAATAAATGGTTATTGATGCTCTCACATAAATATGAGCGTGTGCTAGAGGGCTTTTTTTGTCGTTGAGATGAGCCGCTGAAAAAAAGTGTTTGTAATCGATAGTTAGGGACTATCCCAACAGAGGTTGAGGATGGGATAGTCATGGTGCGCCTGCCGTTACCAGTCGCAAGGGGAGGGTTCCTCCAGGTGTCATAACGACCAAGACACCATCGAATAATAAGAAAGTTCATAGTACTCACCTTTTCATTACGCAATTACTGCCCCTGCGCAGAGATAACCTGATCTTATGTCACAATCGTTTACAGTAGCAAGATTCCACCCCACCGACGAGTTCACGCCGTGCATCCGCAAGCGTACCGATACTGCTCCAAATTAATAGGATACTTTACTTCCTTCTTAGACCCCTATCAAACTCAATCTCAAACATCCCGGCCCCCCTGGAACGAGTTTCAGGATTCAGGTAGAAGGGCTGGCTTAGAGATGGGGCGAACGAATATTCTTGATGTTGTCCTCACAGTTGCCACTCGTACTTGTTGATCAGCTCCTGGCTTCACATTTTCAATTCGGCCTAATAACCATTTCAAAGGCGGAATATTAGGTTCCTTGACTACTACTAGGTCTCCTGTTGTCAAATTTGTAGTACGAAGTTGCCATTTGGGTCGCTCCTGCAGTGTTGTCAAGTACTCCGTATGCCACCTTTTCCAGAATCCTTGGATCATACTCTGGATATGGTTCCAGTGGGAAAGGCGACTTGTAGGAGTGTTTAAATGGTTGGGCTCAGGAACGGCTGTGAATGGTTCACCTACAAGGAAGTGAGCAGGAGTTAGTGGACTTAAATCGGAATCAGACATAGAACATAGAGGACGAGAATTTAAATTGGCTTCTATTTGACTAAGGACAGTACACAATACTTCGAAAGTTCACATAGAACTCCCAATAACACGCCGTAAGGGCAGTTTAGCGGACTTAACGCCAGCCTCCCACAAACCACCAAATTGTGGCGCTGTGGCGCTGCATAAAGCACGGTTTACACCTGTGAATTTTCCGACGAATGATATTTCTACTGCCCATAATCCAGTGGGTACTGGTGTCGAACGAATGCGAATGTTTCGGATACTCCAGCGTGTAAATACCGTTGATGTGTGTCTGTTATCATTAGCGAAGAAATCAGGCTAGCCTTAGGAGGAATTATCGGATGTTTTATATTAAAAGACACACTAGCGTGTTTTATCCGTCCATCTACACGTAACAGTCCATCGATGTCCACAAACGCAGAGTAACTCAACAGTGCCGATTTCGACTGGAGTTGATTGTTTGTCACAGGTACCGGAGATCATCTTTAAAGTAATTGGCTTGTTCAAACTTTAGTATGGCTATCCTAGCAGCATTAATTTCTCCGTAATTCAAACCACGATGAATTCGATCTGAGATGGGAATGCGACATTTGGAGGCCAATCGTAGGCAATGAACGAATATCCGTTGCAACCGATACCACGACGAAACGTTCCTTATTAAGCCCTGGAAGACATGATCATTGACCGAAGTGACAAGCACATGCATCGAGATTGGTTTTTCTTCCCGTTTGATTTCGGCCAATGTTCGTCAGATAAAGATAGCCACGGTGGACCGGTCCACCACAGACAATGATTGAAAAGATTGAAAGGCAGGACACCACGCTACGCACAATCTGCAGGGTTCGATTCCGCGACGATGGGGTGATGAAAACCAATGTAGAACGATTTCGGAATCGTACCACGCGAATGTCTTTACGATTTTGGCATTTACCGACGTTTTCACCAGGGTCATCAACCGAGTGAGCAACAGCGCACCACATAGTACGAGACGGTGAATGGAAACACATTTAAGTGGGGCCACTTTAGTTTAAGCCGCGACGAGGGTGGTATAGGGTGAGCATATACGACTGCGGCATAAGCGAGGGGCGAAGCGTCAGAGAATCCGTGAAGTTCTTTGGATTCTTCAGATGGAAACACATTTCATGGGACCTGAATTTGCTCGAAAAATGGGAGTTGTTCGTGATAAATCAGCCACTGTTCAGCGATGGCAGGAGGCAGAGGATCATCCCACCCTAGTTTGAGTTCTGACGACCAGAGCTGCTGAAACATAATTTTAAATAGAACAACCGAGGGAGCAAGTAGTCCCAGAGGATTGAAGATACGCGCGACTTCAGAGAGAAACTGCCTTCTTTTTACCGAGGGGCATGGAGACGATTGAACCAGCCGATACGTTCGTAACCGATAGTGTTGAATCTCATCACGTGGGTTCTGACGCCAAACGATACGTTGAAAGTCCATGTCTTGTTCGCGGATCCATATTTGGCGGAACATTTTAACGATATTTCCGGAAGCGCAAACATACACCAATCAAGTCACGTTGAATTGATGGCCCGATTAGGAGTTGGCTATTTAACGATTGTCCCTTACAGTCCTTTACCGAGCCATCGAATACAACGCGTTGCTTTGTAGATGAACTGTCCGGTTTTAGTGATGGGGGAGGTAAAATCATCTTGAAAAATCAACACATATTTCGTCGCGAGGGATTAGTTCCATGTGCCCAAGTTCGAGATACTCTTCCATGAACTTAGTATACAGCCGGTGCAGTTCCGGATTACTACGAAACCGACGCTCCATAGAATACAAGCGCGAAACAGTTGCAAGGTATCTCCGAAACTTGGGGAGGGGTTTTTGAACGGAAGTGAAACAATGTCTTGAAATGCTGTTCAGCGGGATCATTGAAAATAGATTGGCCTTTATGTGGGGAACTTACTTCCAGTTCCAAAAAGATGGAAAATTCGACGTCAATTTAGCTAGAACGAACGCATCAACCGATAAGTGAGAGTTGTTGTATCGAGAGAAGAGTTGTATAGACACACATCCTTTTGTAAATCCAGCTTCTGTTGATGACAATCCCATGATGGGGATACGAGAGTGCTTTCTTGGAAGACCTAACCTTTGTGCAAATGACTCAGTGATAAATGAAGACTGTGACCCCGTGTCTAAGGGTACTCGACAAGCGATAAACTCTCCCCGATTGTCTTCAACCTCAGCGAGAATGGTTGGCAAGATGGTTTGCTTTCGAATACTAAGCTCAAGCGAGTGGTTATTTAATAATGGAGGAGCTGTAGCAGAAGTGGAAGGAGTCACCGACGAATAAGGCTGGTGTGAGCAGACGATGTCGAAGTCAATACTGCGGGTAACACAGGTGCAGGACTTGGATTTTGTGATGGTAACGTCGAAGGAGTGTTTCTCAAATCGTCTTGATGAACCAACGAATGGTGACGAGCTCTACAGACGCGACAACGGAACGATGACCGACACCTATTTGCCGAATGGCCTGTCCCCAGGCAATTAAAGCACACCGATTTTGTTTTGACGAATGTTCTACGAGCAGTGATATCTAACGCTAAGAATTGAGTGCACTGATATGGGAAATGGTCACCTTTAGACAAAGGAACCTGCAAACTAACTTTCGACGGTTTTGCTAAATGGGCTCGGATATGACCCAATAGTTTTCCTCGAGAAAACGATTTATTAAGAGTATGGCACGACTCAAGTTCATCACAACGTAATTCGAGAAACTCAACCAGATCTGAGATCGAACTATCATCACGATATCCGATTTCCTCTTCCCAAGCATGCTTTGTGTCACTATCTAGCTTAGATAATAAGAGGTATATTAACCAGGGATCCCTACCATTCCTATTCAACGCATTCAGTCCACGATCGTAACGTTTTTCGAACCTTTCCTATGCCTCGATGTAGTTTGCATCCGAAACCGACATATGCTTAATTAGGTTAGCCGCATTTTCCCGGAAAAAGGACTTCAGATAATTAAATTTCTGCGTTGGAGTAAGATTAGGTTTGTTGTCGACTGTACCCAAGAGCAAATCTTTAAAAGATGGCCAATCTTTGTAATTGCCAGAAAATGGCGGCACCACAATTTGAGGTAAGTTTATCCACGCTTCAACGACTCTACTTAATCTCTAGCATATGGACCGTAGTGGATTGTTCAATGGATGCAATACCACGTTTTTGTTTCAGCACGTTCATTTTAATAAACGATAATCACAGAACAGGTATAACAAAAAAGCACAGGTGAAATGCAAACAAAAATGCGAAGCAACACCTTAATGAACTATAGCTTTGCTTGCTTTAATTATAAGGTAACTCCACATTCGGTTAAATCGAATTGTCTGAATCACGAAAGTTTTTTTCTTTTCTAAACGCATAAATTCACACACGCAGTTTTTCTACCAAAACGAAATCAAAGTCTATATATTATATATGTTTATGTATAACACACCATGCACATGCAGTTCTTAATTGAAAAAGTTTATCACTTTCTTTATATTAATGTAGGGAAATGTCCAGCCGACAAGTAAAGTTTCACTCCTCCGTTAGCTAAAGATTGGAAAAAATACATACGGACAGCAGGGCATTCTTATGTACTTCTTTTTTTTTGCCAGTTAGTCTAAATCGAAAAGCCGCCAAGTTAAGTTATTCGCTAAGTCATACTCGCAAAGTCGCTTTAAAATTCCTCCAACTTCTTTTGTAAACATTTTTTTCTATTTAAACTGTTACCTGGATTAAATAAAATTACGAATAAATCGAAGTATTATAATCTTTTCATTTATGAACTACATGGTGTCAGAAGTGGGATGCGTCACGTGTCGGTCGGTTTGTCGCATTGAACATATGGAACAAAAGAAACTAAGGAAAAGTGAATGCAACAACAACACATTGTTTAGCTGCAATCGAAAGTGAAGTCCCTCATATAACGAGCAAGTGTATGAAGAGTGTGAAAAGTGAAGGAATGTGTTAAGTCAATGTGGCAATAGAAGTAATCGGTAGATTCCGAATCAAAAAAAAAAAAAAAAAAGGGAAGTAACGTGAACCTGAAAGTTGGATGTCGTAAGGTGAAGGGAAAATCAAAGTTGGTAACTGTTAACTACATGGTGCCATCTTATGTGAAGAGTCAAGAAAACCGCAAGTAAAAGTCAAGTGAACAAAGGAATTTGGTGAGCTCGTTTCATTTTATTTGCATGCTAAGTATATAATAATTCCGTACATGCATGACTGGTACAAGTATAGTATAGCCACACAATCTACTTTTATTCCGTTGAGCGAAAAAGTCGCTAACGTTTCCGCTTGATAACTTCCCGTTAGATCGATGCATGGGAACCCACTAGCGCTTATCGCTTTTAAGATTTTAAAATTAAATGAGTTTTCCGGGGGGTATTTAATCTTGGACCACGAAGCAACTACAAGAAGTTTTAAAACAGCGCGGTTTGTCTTACCGATACAATCTAAAATCGGCCCTAGTAACGCGACTCCGCATTTCATTAGACACCGAAAGGGAACATTTGGAAGGATCAATTATAAGCCAGGAAGTCCAGTCTGATACGTCATCACTCTACGATTCTGATACATCATCTGTGGTATCATCCGCTTCGGCGACATCAAACATGTCTGTAAAGGAGGAAGCTATTCAAAATAACTACTAATTTAAGGACGTCGAGGAGTCATTGGAAAAGTTTGATGGCGAATCTAAAGACGTCGATTTATGGCTTTCAGATTTTGAAAGTGTTTCGCTAGTTTGTTGCTGGAATGAGGTCCAAAAGTTTCTGTATGCAAGGCGATTGTTATCGGGAGCAGGTAGATTAGCAGTTGAGTCAGAGTCGGGCATTTCCAGTTGGCAAAAGCTGAAGAAGTTCCTTACAAGAGAGTTTGGGGCTAAGGGAACCGATAATGTTCATAAATTGTTAGCAGATGCGAAAAGAAATACATCTGAATCGTATCTAGAGTACTATTACCGGCTAAAAAAAATTTGCTACAAGAGGAAAGGTTGAGGATTCGCACTTGATAGGTTACATAATAGGTGGAATCCCAGACAGCGCTGCCAACAAAAGCATACTTTATCAATCGCAAACCTTAGACCAATTGAAAGTAAATCTAAAGGCATATGAGAAAATGAAGGAAGATCAGGAGAACGAAAGAAAGAAATATGATAGATCACAACAAAGTTCAAGCAGTGTTAAAAAGCAGGATCATGTTCCCCCTAGGAGACGGTGTACAAATTGTGGAGCTACGTCTCATACTCATGGCAACTGTCCCGATTAGTCCAAGGGGATGAGGTGTTTCCACTGTAATGAGTTTGGTCACATCGCTCCAAAATGTCCCAAAAAAGCAACCGTCAGCGTCATAAGAGCAGAAGTGCCTGATTTTACAATCCAAGTAGTCGTTGGTGGAGAAAATTGTCGCGGACTTATAGACACTGGTAGCGACATTTGTATCATAAGGGAAAATCTGAAAGATAAACTAGGTCTATTCAGTTTTGAGGAGCCAGGTATCCCGGTGGTAGGATTTGCCCAAAATAGCAAGGCAACTTTAGGTGCGGTAGCCATAGACGCAGTCATCGATTTTGAGTCATATCATTTTTTGTGCCACGTAGTCCCGAATGATTGGTTAAGTACAGATATACTCATCGGCAAGAATTTCTTTGCAAATGCTTCACTGGTAATCGAGAACGGAAAACCTACCATTTCCAAAACTAGCAAAGATGGAACATTTTTAGCCCAGGTCAATGTAATAAATTGCGACTCGTATCCAGATAGTTTGGACAACATTTCCAATCGCGAGTTTAAGGAACAGATCTGGTCTATGGTGCAAACTTATCAACCTAAAAAGGAAGCAGACTGTTTAGAGGTGGAAATGAAAATGCTAGCCCTATAGTTTTAGCCAAGAAGAAGGATGGAAGCAGCAGACTGTGTGTAGATTACAGGAAGTTGAACTACAGAATAATTAAAGATAGGTTCCCATTACCTAATATTGAGGAAGTTCTTAAAAACCTACACAAGGCTAAGGTATTTACGACGCTCGATCTGAGAAATGGATTTTTTCATGTGGATATAGAAGAGTCGAGTAGAAAATACACTGCCTTCGTTATACCGGACGGAAAATATGAGTTCAATAGAGTTCCATTCGGATTATGTAACTCGCCGTCAGTGTTTCAGCGTTTCATAAATTCCGACATGGTCTTTCGATAAAATGGAGTAAGTGCCAGTTTCTAACAAAAGCCGTACATTTCCTGGGGCATGTAGTACAAAATGGCACTATCCGACCTTCCGATGAAAAAGTTCTGGCGGTGAGGAAATTTCCTGCGCCAAAGAATGTCAGAGATGTAATGAGCTTTTTGGGTCTCACCGGATTTTTCCGAAAATTCATATCGGGATACGCCTTGTTAGCGAAACCCCTTTCCGACTTGACAAGGAAGGAGGAGAAATTCACTTGGGAACAAAGGCAGGAACACTCTTTCCAAACTCTGAAAAAAAAATTATGCGAAGAGCCGGTGCTGAGGCTTTTTGATCCATCACGCCCTACGCAGTTGCATACAGATGCCAGCAAAACAGGATATGGAGCGGTTTTACTGCAGAAAGGAGATGATGATTGCTTTCATCCAGTATTCTTTCTAGTTTCAAGACTTTACCCGCGGAGAAGAATTACTCGAGCTACGAATTGGAAGTGCTTGCTGTAGTACGAGCTCTCAAAAAGCTGCGCGTTTACCTGTTAGGGTTAAAGTTTGAAATTTTTACAGATTGCAAGGCTTTTCAGCTAACCATGGCCAAAAAGGAGCTGCACAGTAGGGTAGCAAATTGGGCGCTACAGTTGCTGGAATATAATTGCTCAGTGCATCATAGGTCGGGGCGATCTATGCAACATGTCGACGCACTTAGTCGGTACCCGAATGTTTTGGTGATCGAAGATGGTGTTACACAGTCAATTAGGAAAGCACAGGCGAATGACGATTTTTGCAAAGTTGTTTTGCAAGTTCTACAGACATCGGAGCTCGAGGATTACGTGTTGCGGAACGGTGCCATTTATAAATATGTAGAGGGGGACTACCGTATAGTGGTGCCGAAAGTAATTCAACGACAAGTTGTTCAAAAGGTGCATGAACAAGGTCATTTTAATAATCGTAAGGTTGAGGTGTTACTTCAACGAGACTACTATATACCAAAATTGTCAAAGGTAGTGAAAGCGGTTTCCAAAAGTTGTATAAGCTGCATTCTTAATTCGAGGAAGTCTGGGAAAAAGGAGGGATTGCTGAGCCCAATTGATAAGATGGATATTCCTCTCCATACATTTCACCTAGACCACATAGGACCGTTACCTTCGACTGCCAAGAGCTATAAATTTTTGCTAACGGTCGTTGACGCCTTCAGCAAATTCACCTGGATATATCCCGTCAAGAGTACCGGAACAGAGGAGGTTCTGAAGAAGCTGGAGTTTCAAGCTGATGTTTTTGGGAATCCGCACCGGATAATTACGGATAAGGGAGCTGCTTTTACCTCAAATCTATTCAAGGAGTACTGCGAAGCACGTAACATCTACCGTCATCTAGTAACAACAGGGGTACCCAGAGGGAATGGACAGGTCGAACGTCTGAACAAAATCGTGATTGAAATCATTTCGAAGCTCTCTGTAGACGACCCTTTAAAATGGTATCAGCATGTAAGCCGTACTCAACGAATCCTGAATTCTACAGTCTCGCGGTCTACAAAGAGAACACCATTTTTGCTGCTCACTGGCGTGCCAATGTTTATTACGGAAGATTTAAAATTGGCCGAGTTACTTGAGGAGGAGATTCGTCTTGACTTTGAACAGAACCGCCAAGAAATCAGACATCAAGCGAAGCTGGAGATTCTGAAAGTGCAAGAGGAAAACAAGAAGGGGTACAATCGTGGCAGAAAAGAACCTATCAAATATAAAATTGGCGATCTCGTAGCCATCCAACGGACGCAGTTTGGGACAGGGCTTAAGCTATGCCCTAAGTTTCTAGGACCATATGAGATCTCCAAAATAAAGCGTAATGACAGGTATGAAGTCCGTAAAGTGGGGGAGCATGAAGGCCCACATAATACATCGACATCAGCCGATTATATCAAGCCGTGGGAGATCTACAATGCTGATAGTGACGACGCGGACGAAGATGACTATGCTGAAGACTGCCGTTCGAGCCGGTCGAAGACCAGAATGGCCGAGTGTAGGGAAATGTCCAGCCGACAAGTAAAGTTTCACTCCTCCGTTAGCCAAAGATTGGAAAAAATACATACGGACAGCAGGGCAGTCTTATGTACTTCTTTTTTTTTGCAGTTAGTCTAAATCGAAAAGCCGCCAAGTTAAGTTATTCGCTAAGTCATACTCGCAAAGTCGCTTTAAAATTCCTCCAACTTCTTTTGTAAACATTTTTTTCTATTTAATCTGTTACCATTTATGAATTATATGAACTGGATTAAATAAAATTACGAATAAATCGAAGTACTATAATCTTTTCATTTATGAACTACATTAATTTGTTTAATATTCGGCTAAAGAAGGACCAAATTATGTTGTTGAATAAACGAATGTATTGACTTGCTATTGCACCGAACCTGAATATGTCTTTAATTAACAATTAATGGGTGAACTTAGCCGGGTAGATGTGATGCCTTTGACGAACGATATCCAAGTGCCCGAAAGCACACAAGATCAAGTTGATCACGCGTAACAAATCTCGCCTGCACTCAAGTTTTACAAATGCAATGCAATTGTTGGTGCAAAGCTCTGCGAGCTTGCATGTTTTACAGTGGCATACATATTTTAAAACAAGTGAAATGAAAGTGAAGTAAATTAAAGACATTATACGATGTGCAAATACAAATAAAGTTAATTGATATGAATAGAACTACATATAACAGTTAAAGATAATATTCGATAATTATGTTGACTGGTGGTTATATAGACGATCGATCATTGAGTAGTCTCAATCTCAAACAGTGGTTGATGATGTTGCTGTTGATTCCATTCACATTATTCTTGAGTGTAGATGGCGTTGTTGCTGGACCGTGCTCCCAAGCTTTCTCGAAGTTGTTGTTGGTTTCCACCTCTATCCGCTTGACAGTATGCGTTGGTAGAGGCGAAAAGTCATAATGTTGTCGTTGCTTTGTCTTGTGGCCAATAATTGGAGTCTTTCCTGGTTAGAACCTTTTTTTGCACCGATGTATGTTTTTTTGTCTGAGGATAATAATTTGCCCCCAGAACTTGGCGATCTCGAGCGTTTACTTATTTTTACGGTATTAAGAAAAACACTTAGAGAAGTATAACATTTTCTGTGTCGATGCGATTGCGATCAAAGCTCCGATCGTACTGTCAACAAATCGATTTATTAAATTGAAAATTCTGTTTCTGTAAATGTTTTATCCGTTTGACAAAATATCGTTCAAATTGATAAAACTTCAGTTGTATTGATAAATTTCATTTATCATTACAATAACCGTTTCTCAGTTCAAAAAAAAAAATTCGTTAAAATTTTACAATCGAATTCGCAGACTAAAACCACCTGTAAATCAAGGCTGTCAATTTTATCTCCTTTCGCACATTTGGAAAGTGACATAACATCCGCAGTTGGGGTTTATTAATTATTGTAGATATTATTTCAAATCGATAATATCATTAAATTGTTGGTCATGAATTCATAACGAACAGAAATACGACAAAAATATTAACTTGAAATAAGTTCCATTTGCATTCAAATATCTACAACACTGAATTTTCAAATCTAAAATAAAAGATCAACCGTCATCTCATCATAAAAAGGAACGTTAACAAAATCGTTTGCTTTCATAAGCGCAAATATCTACATTTGCCTTTCATACGATCGAAATTCCAAATCAGAAATCTATCATCATTTCTTTTTCAAAGAAACTACTTGTACAGTCAAATAGTTTTTCGACTGCTCCTTGGGAAAAATTTGCTTCAATGTTGTTGCATGAATGATTTTGTGTTGCGAAGTTCAAGTATGCGATTAAAGTTTTGTACTTGCGAAGAGAGCGCGAAGCAAGACTTTCATTTCAATCGAAAAATCGAAATCGAACCATTGTCTATGGCTTTGTAAAAGAACTGGAGCGAAGAAGAGAGAGATGACGGTGTTATAAGTTCTTCATTCGATAGGATGTATCGTTTGCCAAGGGTTGATATATTTTCTTTCGACAAATTCTTCAAAATGTTACTTTTTAGGTTTTGGTCCACCTCATCGTCAAATAGTGACAGGATAACTGCTTCATCAGTCAAATACCATAAGTGTAGGCTAAACTTTCAAAATGCTTTTGTCAATATTTTCGTAAGACTTCAATGACTTCAGAAAGCACAAATCCTGGTAAGGTGCTTTTACTGCCAAAATGCATTGGCTTGACAGAAGTTGTCATAATAAAGAAGCAAACATCTAGCAGAGCTGCCTTGTCTTTACTGGTTAATTTAAACTGAGAACTCAGCAACAATATTTTCAGTGAATTGATAGCTCTTGCCATCCATCGCTCTTGGTGCATAGCTCTATCATAGATAGAGAGCTCTATCAACTCTCGATAGTCATCCCTCGCAATTTTTTTTGTTAGTTCAATGGGATAGAATCCAAGCAGATTTTCCATTTTAGAAGTAGCTAGATATCTTTCCAAGTTTTGTCTATAGCACTGAATCTTATTTGGGTCGACGGTTTTCCAATTTTCTCTGAACTTTTTGAATATTGGGATATCAGGTCACTTGACTGATTTTAGCTTCGAAAACACTTTTTAGCACCAGTTCGTAAATGTGGTGTCGACAAGCAAAAACAATCACTTCCTTGTAAAGTTTTTGCTCAAGGAGCACACAGGCACCATTTATACGACCAGTATTTGAGGCCGTAGTATTACAGCAGAGAATCTGTACTTGATCTTCGAGATTCCAATCATTAATTGCGTTCCAAACAGACTGCATTTTTAGCATGACTTGCTAAACTTACAAGCGCGAGTGTTGAACACGAAGAAAATAGCAACACTATAATGCTCTGTCGGAATGACTGACTGAACGAGTTTCAGAAGTCTTACATGAGCCCCTCAGAAAGAGGACATATGGCGGATGAATTCACTAGATTTAATCAACGGTGTTGTCAACAGTCAATTTGGCAGGTACCTTATTTGAGCTACTCCGACATATTTGGAGCTGAGGTCAGTGAGGAATTTTCAGGACTAGTCAGGGTACTGAAAAAGAGATGGTGGCGGATGAACTCTTTATGGGCCAACGGCAGCTCTCACATCCCCGAAGTGGGTTACTGACACCGGAAGTTCCGGCCCCTTTTGCCAAGGGTAACTGCCCGACTACGTAAAACATTTGTAGTTGCGAAGCATCAACAAGTCTCGGATACGGATGATTTCACTGTTGACAAACCTGGCAAACGATACATGGACAACGAATTTCGGATCTGTACGTGGAATGTTAGGTCCCTTAACAGATCGCGTGTAGCCGAACAACTAGCGGAGGCCATGAACCACCATAAAGCAGATCTAACCGCCATCCAAGAAGTGCGATGGGATGGCCCGGGCAAAAAGAGGATAAAAAACTGCGATATTTATTACGGCGACTGCTATCGGCAACAAAAACAGCGCTTATTCGGATGTGGATTCGTCGTTGGCGCCAGACTTAGGCAAGAAGTCTTAAGTTTCAACTATGTGAACGAGCACCTCACGACAACCCGCATCAATTCTAAATTCGCCAACATTAGCCTAATATGTTCGCATGCCCCCACGGAGGAGAAAGACGACGACACCAAAGAGAGGTTCTACGAGCTCTTGGACAAAACTTACGAGCAGTGCCCTAGCCATGGCATTTAAATTGTCTTAGGCGATTTTAACGCAAAGTTAGGAAGAGAGGGCATCTTTGGTAGTACTGTCGAAAAATACAGCCTGCATGACACCACATCCGACAACGGATTTAGGCTGATCGATTTCGCGGCGGGGCGAAATGTTGTCGTGGCTAGTACATGGTTCCCGCATCTCGATGTTCACAAAGGCACATGGAGATCTCCTGACCAATCAACCGTCAACTAGATTGACCATATTGTGATCGACGCAAAGCACTCCTCCAGTATTATGGATGTCCGAACGTTCCGAGGGGCGAACATTGACTCGGACCACTACATTGCTGTAGACAAGGTACGACTCCGGATATCCCGAACACCACCAAGACAAGTAAATATTGTGAGGAAGTTTGACGTCGGACGGCAAGAGATCACCAGATCCTTTTCCGATCGATTCTCTCTCAATCTCTCAAGAGATCCTATGCAGCCAGCATCAAGTATTGAAGACCAGTGGCAACATTGCCAAAAAGCCATCAGAGACGCCGCCTCTGATGTGCTGGGTTTCACCCGACCACCGCAACGAAAGTGCCGGCAAGCACATGCAGCGAAACAAGAGGCATACAAAGCGGTGCTGCAAAGAAGGACAAGAGCTGCTCGTCAGCTCTACGCGCAGAAGAGAAGAGACGAACACCGGCTTCTGAGGAGGAAAAAGAAAGAGCATGAGAAGCGCGCGATCGAGGAAATAGAGAGATGCTACTGCAGGAATGAGGTTCGGAAGTTTTACCAAAGGGTAAAAAGAACCACACAAGGCTACAGAATGAACCATCCAACTTGGACGATGAGGTTGTTACGTCTCAGTCCGTGCTTCCTCGATAATCCGAGGGAAGAGTACTGAGCGGAGAGCCGAAATAAAATTAAAGACAATTTGTTCCTTTTATTTTAACTGCAGAGCCCGCTGTCTATAGCTGGGCTGCGGCTCTGAGTTTTTTTTTTTATTAAGTTCAAAAAAGAAATCGTTTAATTGTTTAAAGAAATAAAGGTCCGCTGTCTTCAGCTGGCTGCAACCTTGTAGCTTCGGTGTTTTAATTAGCTCTGCCCTTCCTTGTCACAACCTTTGCCTTTTATACAATTATTGTTCATGACCCATCTCCTATCTTCCCCCTCCACGCACCATTGGTTTCCCTACCAATTACCATATGTGCATACGCGCTACTTTTAGTTATTGCTTAATTGTTTTCCGTTCCCATTACAAGTACCCAAATGACATCTTGGGTGTCATTTGCCTTACGCTGGTGTCAAGTGTCATCCATTCATAAATTATTATTATTCCCCTGATACCACAACGTAGTATTCCTCCGATATGCAACCTTTGCAGTTTTGCCATGTGTCGGCGTGCCGCTGTGCAATCGGGGTTGGGTTACGTGTGTATCGTATTGGGTGGGTATGCACTTCACTCATTGCACTTGGGTGGCGTTTGGTAAATGGAAAAACAAATGAAAACAAAGCAAATGACCTATTAATAGCCGTATGCTCTGCTAATGTATGGAATGGATCGCTAGTGAGAAGGTGATGATTAGGGTAGGTCATGAGTAGGGTTATGGTGCGGATCACAACATCCCACCCCCCTTGGAACAAGAAAATTCTTACCTGGAAAGTTAGAATTTTCTGCAAGTGGGCTTGGGTGTGACGAGGAAGGAAATTTATAATTATTTTAATGATTTTTTTGTTTTTAAGTTACAAAGATATTTTCTAAGTACCTTGTTAAACTAAATACAATGCTTATAACGAAGTGCTTAGACTAAATACAATGTTTGGCTCCTACTACAAAGGAAGTACCTATAACAATATTCTTATTCTAGTATAAAAATTATTTTTAACAATTAGTACAAGGAAATATTAAAAAATGTTTTTTTTTTTCCTTTTATTTTAAACTCCTGTAGTTAATACAAATGTTGGTTTAGGAGATGGTGGTTCGATTTGATTATTACTTATTTCTAGTATGTGTTGGGTTGGAGGATTTATGTGTTCAGTTGGGATAGGGTGGGATATTTGTGCTGTTAGTTTGTTGGTATCTTTCGTTATTTGTGTTTTCAAATTTCTTCTAAAGATGTATATAAAGGTAGCTACTATTGCCAGAATTACATAGATCGAGATATAGTGGTGGATATTGTGCGAATCTAACGGTGTCAGTAGTTCTTTTTCTGCAGTTTTCAATTGCTTTACCTGGTTTGATACTGATTTAAGTTCGTCTTGACTAGAGAACCTTATGTAGGCTACGTCGCTTGTTTGGTTGAATTTTATGTATGTGTTGTTTTTTAGAAAATGTGAAATATTGAGGGGTGGTACATAAGAATTATGAATGGAGGAGGATTTTTCGTTGTATGAGTGTATGATTAACTCCTTGGATTTAATGTAACAATCCCCTGTTATTTCTATTGTCGCTGTGTTTTCTAGTTTGTATGACGTTACATTGTCGTTGCAAATTTCGTCAATTTCATACTCGCCGAGTGATGAAACCAGCCATTTATTGCCTTGGGAGAGCTGAACCCATATGGTTGATAGGTTTGTTTGTTTTATGTCGCATGAAGTGGGGAAAGTACTAGCCTTACGTAGTAGTTCTACTTCACATAGGGAGTGTTTTGAATTACTGTTGAACAAAGGGTGTAACATAGGGCATAGGAATTGATTCCCTTTGACTTTGCAATTAGCCAAGTCGTCGGTACCGGATACGACTCGATTGCCAGGGCAATCAGTTGTAAAGGCATCGAAGACTCGACTAACCGTTGGATCCGAGCCATGTTAGAAAGTCGAGTAATAACATCCTCGTCAGGAGGAGTGGCTGTGTCGGTGACAGCAGTCAAAGGGGGTGTACTCTCCCCATTGCTGTGGTCACTCGTCATAGACAGCCTACTAGTCAAACTACATAATTTAGGTTATGACGCCATCGGATATGCCGATGATTTGGCAATTATCATTAGTGGAAAGCATTGTGCTACCATTAATAGTAGAATGAGGAATGCTCTACTACATGTTTCAGAATGGTGTTCTACGGAAGGCTTATCCATCAATCCTAGCAAAACTATTCTAGTTCTAGAAGGAGACTGTTCAATTTAGGACCCCTTATCCTGAACGGAACCACATTAAACTACTCCAACGAAGTTAAATATCTCGGAATCATCCTTGATAGGAAACTAAACTGGAACCTACACATCAAGTCCGCCACAGAACGTGCCTCCAGAGCCATGTGGGCCTGTAGGTGTCTGTACGGCAGAACTTGGGGTCTTAATCCTAGTATGATACACTGGTTATATACCATGATGGTAAGACCCATTATCTCGTACGCGGCAATCATCTGGTGGCCGAAAGTACTTGAACGAACCACGGCCAACAAGCTTCAGAAGCTTCAAAGGATTGCCTGTCTCGGAATCACAGGTGCAATGCGCACTAGCCCAACAACAGCACTTGAGGCCATCATTGGGCTCTCACCCCTGCAGTACTTTATTATGAAGACGGCTGCTAGATGCGCCACTAAACTGCAGCTAGAATATAGGTTTAAATCAGTTGACCATGTGGGACATCTGAAAATTCTTAACCTAATCCCAAACTTGGACATGTTCTGCTCCGTTCCTGACACTATGGTTAGGGAGTATAGTTTTGGGAAATTATATGAGGTAGAAATACTTGAACGCGCTATTTGGACCAATGGTGTTCCGACACTTGACCCAAAAAGCCTGGTATGGTACACCGACGGGTCAAAAATGGATTCCGGAGTTGGAGCTGGTGTCTTTGGACCCAACACCAAAGTCTCGATACCCATGGGAATGTGTCCCATGGTTTTTCAAGCGGAAATCCATGCGATCGAAATTTGTGCTGATCTAATATCCAAAAAAGGTATGAAAGGCGCAATCATTCAAATCTTCTCAGACAGTCAGGCAGCTTTACAAGCTTTGGCATCCAATACAATGGACTCCAAAACAGTTAAATGCTGTCACGTTGCTCTGCAAGCCCTAGCCAAACACAACAAGGTTAGGCTTGGCTGGGTGCCGGGCCATCAGGGTATTGCAGGCAACGAACATGCAGACAAACTAGCTAGAGCGGGTTCCGAATCTCTTCTCTGTGGACCAGAACCCTACTGCACAGTCAATTGGACTACTGCGCTAAGGCAAATTAACGATTGGGAAAACCAGCTTCGTCTTGAACACTGGGAACAGGTCGCAGGTCTAAGACAATCCAAACGATTAATTAAGCCCTACTCCTATAAGGAAATCCTTAGACTTAGTAAGGAAAATATAAGAAAGCTAGTGGGCTTCCTCACTGGTCATTGTGGCCTTAGATACCACCTCAACAAAATGAACCTGTGTCTGGAAACAGAATGCAGATTTTGTCTGGAGGATGTCGAATCCTCCGAACACATCTTCTGTGACTGCCCGGCCTTTCATTGGTTAAGAAAACGTGTCTTTAATAGAGAGACTCGTACACCAGCAGATATAGCGCATTCTGCTACTAAGGACTTATTGACCTTCATTAGGGAGGTCGAACGTCTCTTAGATTAAACCTCTCCCCATTGATACAATAGATCTTTCAGGTCGCAGTGTCTGCCAACTGGGCATGGGAACTTCAAAAAAAAAAAAAAAAAAAAAAGTCGTCGGTACTCAAACTGGAGTAATATTCTTTCCTGAAGTCTATGAGTAAGTATTTTGCGTTTGGTTGTATTGTGGCGAGCTTGTAGGGTGAGGATAGCTTCGACACCGCCTGAACTCCACATCAGTTAATAAAAACAAAAAAATTCCCCGATAGGCATGAACACTTTGGTTGAACCGATTCATATCTTTGCACCGTTTCGAACTGAACCGATCAACCATTTTTTTTTTTAGCACTAAACCGCTCAACCATCTTTTTTTTTGTGTACTAAAGCACACAGGCTACCTACATAAGTTCCGCCAAGTTGTGTTCGCGCTCTTTTCACTGCTGGACAATTCACGCGCTAACATCGCCTGCTATCACGTAAGTCGTGTTAAATTTTCTTTGCTATTGTGCAAATTTGTTTATTAAGTGATTTTAATTGGGCAACGTTAATCGATATAGGAATTAAAATCATCATATTGATGTGCAGTCGTAAAGTCCTGCGAAGTGAAACTCCAGAGTGCTACGAAAGCATTATTTTTATGTAACCTGCGATAGATTATATCGTTCACTCACGTGGTTAAAAATACCCACGTAAAGGTAAAATATGTATCAGTTTGTTGAATCTTACCTAATGCTTAATTCCTCTCCTCAGAATAATTGCGGATGACCTGTGGTAATTTCTAAACGTTCCCTCGCGGCCGCACTTAAAAGCTGACGCAACTTAACGGCACGTGTCGGGACTCGCAAGCGCTACTTCTTACCAAGGCGTCCGCACCAATTTTATACCACACCAAAATTCTATAACACACCAGCAATTCATACGTACAACACATAAAATGCGTAATCCACATGCAACACAAAAATACATGCACCACCTAAAACCCAACATTCACGCAGCACCCTAAACGCAATCACAAAAAAACACCTGAAATATACATCACACACCAACACCAGAATCACCAAAAACACCTGTAACATTCATCCCACCACGCAATCAAATACTCACAACACACACCATCACACCTATTCTCTGCACACCCGATTCATCAACCCCCCCACGATCACCGATCATGATCAACGCTCATCAACCAGATTGGACTATAATACCAATTCAGTGATAGTGATATGAAAGGCATTGTGTTTGATAAAGTGCAGCTAAAGTGTCATTCGTTTGCGAATTTTGATTCCCTACCTAAAATTTTCTTAATAGCCTAAATACTTAATACTACTGTCATACCTAATCCTGTCATTGAATTAGTTTTAGAAAGTAATGCGTACAAACTCTATAAATGCTTAATATACTACTTAAAATCTTAATATCATCATTTGCATATACCTAATTGTTCAAAAAGTAATTGCAATCTTCATAGTTGATTAATTTTTTTGTTGTATGAGCCTCAGAATTTATTTGATATAATTATACTAAATCTAAACATGAAAAAGCAGATCCTCACATGGTAGCAGTTTTGTGCACAAAATTCACCGCCGAAGGAAAACATATGTAAGTACAATTTTTAAATCATTTATTCTTGGGCTTATCTCTAAATTCATTTATATATATACCCTTTCTTGATTCGTCGGTTGTCTTAGAACCTATGAATCTGAATATTTACCTACGTAAATAATCTTTTACTGTTTAATTCATACATTACTTACATGACTATACATAATTTAAATACCATAATATCGAATGGGATATGCATATACTTTTTTGTTTATTCTAACTTGCACCGATGATTGATATTGATGTATATTTTTTATTGGGCATTATTACTCTCACTACCTATACTATTTTCGTGATAAACATTAATTTGAATAAAATGATTTGTTAAATTTAAATCTAGTTGAGATGTGTGTTTAATGTGAAGGAATCGTGAACTAAGTTAGGGACTATCCCAATCGATTTTGAGGAAGGGATAGTCAAGGTGCAAATAGACATAGCCATTTGCAAGGGGAGGGTCTCCTCCAGGTGTCATTCAACCGACGACACCACAGCTGATAAGGCGTTTCATAAAACCAAATTTCTTGTCCTTTCTCACAAACTTCAAAGCTATTTATCAATAGAAACACCGCGTCCTTTGCAGTGTTATATATCCTAGCTATATTTCTCTCCTTCTCGGCACGATATTTTTGTAGAACAGGGTTGTAAGCAGCAAGATCCCAACCCACCGACGAGCTGATGTCGCGCATCCGCAAGCGTGCCAACCGCTGCTTCAGTTTTGTGATCATTTTCACCTGATCCTGCATCTGCTCATGCTTACGACTGTAGTCAGTCGAACAGCAATGCTGATGCCTCTCACACCTGTATGCTACAATGGCGCCCAACGTGGGGCCTTTCTGGTGTATTAAGTTTACAAACCGTCTTTTTAAACCATTTTACACCAAATACATATATATTGTTTGTTGATTTAGGAGTCTGAAGAAATGCGTTCTTCATTGCACTAAATCAGCAAAGCCACAAATGTTTGGAGCAGATATAGTTGAGTAGGATAAACGTTTAGGAGTCCAAGCACAATCGATTCTTAATTAAAGTTTCAACTTTAAGTAAAGTAGCTTGAGTCCCTTTTCAGTTACCTGCTAGCTTTATCGATCGAAATGCTGAGTCGTCAACGATTTCGCTTGATGGTCCAGAAAATCCAAATCGAAAATCATTGCCAAACAACTCCCATATCAAATTATATTTTACTTTCTCTATTTTTCTTTCTCCAACATGAACCTCTTATCAGCAACCGGTTCACGTTCACCTAGTCATTAGTAAATCACATGTCTCAACTATTTTTTTTTTATGATTGTTTATAAACAAACCAAATTCAGTTTTCATAAACAGAGTTTATGCTATTGAGCATCATCCATTCTCCCCAAATTACATCATACCTAGAATATAGAACCAAAACAAAACAAATTAAAACATGAGTAAAAGCAAACCGAACAATGGAGCTATTCCCAAACAGCAAAAGGGCATATCAAATTTGCAGCAGCATACCAATGACACACCCAGTTATTACTTACGCAACAAGTTTCCCCCAATGCAACATTCTCCTAACAGAATGTCTCTAGCACCCAATGTTTATCTCACCGGTTCAAACATCAATTGTGATGACCAGCTAAATGACTCTCTTAATTTCACTCTCCCAGCTTCAACCGTTGTACTGACAACAAGTGCAGTGCCTTATCAGACCACGACAACAAATACTACCGCGTGTATGTCAATTCCAATCGTCACATCGATGGTCGGAGAAAAATCTGACAGGCAACATATTACGCAATACATGCCAACGGGTAATCAGCTGGTTGATAATTTTATGAATGCAGCACATGCAAACATTACCAATACAAGCGCAGCTAGCACCATAACAGCTGATCATACAGTCCCAACATATTTACCTCAACAGCAGTTCATTTCAAGCAGTGCGCCAAAAATGAAACAGCTTGATGAACACATAAAACAAGTAGTTCACGATACTTTAGGATCAATTGTTCCAAACTTAATTAAAATAAGTATAGATAAAGTTATGCAACCTTATGTGCAGTCAAATAATCAGGTGATAAACCCAGCGCCACAGTCGAGTCCAAGAAATGTTCAGCAGGACCATATCCCTATTAACAATTATGTTAGCGCTTATCTTGAAAATGAAAATCAAAACAACCATGAGTTTAATAGACCCGCAGACAGATCTATCAACTCACGATCATCTGGTGGACAAATGTTTCGTGTGGATCAGTGGGGTCTCAAGTTCAATGGCACCTCAAAGGGGATATCTGCCGAAGATTTTGTGTTCAGAGTAGAAATGCTCCAATCTAATTACAATTGTAGTTGGAATGATGTTCTTATGAATTTTCATCATTTGTTAGAAGGAACAGCGCAGGACTGGTACTGGCAGTACTTGCGAGGCAATCCTCAAGGTGATTGGGCAAATCTGCGTCGTGCTTTCGTAAAGCAGTTTAGAAATCATGAAAATGATTTCGAAATAATTAAACATATTATGGACAGGAAACAAACGCATCAGGAAAATTTTGAAGATTTTTTCAATGATGTCTTGCGACTCAAAAGTCAGTTAAGGCAACCAATTAGAGACCTAGACCTGATACAGATTCTTCGCACAAACATCAGCACCAAATTAATGACATTCATTTACCCCATGAAGTTTTATACACTCGATCATTTTAAAGATGAGTGTAAGAAAACCGAACGAATGCTTCAAACTAGGTTTCTGCAGAGTCGAAACATGCATTATCGTGCTGTACATGAACTTGATGACTTTAACGGTCAAAACGATTTTAATTATGACATAGCAGCTATTTCCGGATCGCATCGACAACATCCTAACACACAATATATGGCAGCTAAAGTACCTACATGCTTCAATTGCAAACAGCTAGGACATATTTTTATCCATTGTCCTTCCCCAATTAATAGGCTTTTTTGCTACCGTTGTGGTTTGGATGGAGTTACTGTGGTTAGTTGCGTAAGATGTAATCCTCAGTTGGAAAACATGAAAGCGAACTTGACAGAGTCCGGGGAGTCTCGTTCGACGCAAACTTACCCGGAGTAACAAAAGTAGATGCATGTACGAATACTAATGCAGATTATGATGCTGGTAATAACATCAAGACAGCAGATCATAATCTCATTACCGACAACACTACAAATGAGAAGAAAAGACACGAATTCCATTTAAAATCTTACGATGAAAGGCTCCAACATTATAACGAGCTTCGTGCTAAAATATTTCAAATAAATGAAGTACAAACTTTTGAAAAGACAAACAAATTTTATAAAATCCGGCTACGATACAAGAAAAGAAAAATTTACAACCAGATGATTTGCAACAGCATCATCAATAGTGATACTGATTCTCGGCCTTACGCAAAAATCAAAATATGTGGTAAACATATAACAGGATTATTGGATAGTGGTGCTAGTGTTTCGTGTCTTGGTAAGGATTGTTTAAAATTAGTCGAGGAACTTAATATTCCAATTGTTGAGTTTTCTTCGTTCATCAAAACAGCTGACGGCAAACAACAATCCATAACTGGCCGAATCATCGTTGAGGTCACATTCAACAATCAGCGCAAACCACTGGAACTGTACCTTATCCCATCATTGTCACAATCGCTTTACCTAGGGATTGATTTTTGGCAAAAATTCCAAATTGCACCCAATATAGTAAGTGAGATATCAGGCCACAATAATGATGTATTGAGCAACAAACACCAACGAGTAGACTTGAGTCCTTCGGAGGCTCAAAGATTGCAAGATGTGATCAAAAAATTTCCATCCTTTTCTGAGCTCGGTCTTGGTAAAACGTCGGTGGAAATGCATTTCATTGACACAGGTAATGCCGAACCCGCCAAGCAGCGGCATTATCCCGTTTCACCAGCAATCCAGGAGATAATATACAGCGAATTAAATCGTATGCTTTCTTTGGGAGTGATTGAAGAGAGTAGTAGTTCATGGAGTTCACCCATGGTGCTTATTCGGAAACCCGGTAAGAACCGCCTTTGCTTGGACTCTCGGAAAGTGAACTCACTCACAAAGAAAGATGCGTATCCTCTTCCTCACATAGAGGGCATGCTGAGCCGTCTGCAAGAGACACGTTACATTAGTAGCGTGGATCTTAAAGATGCGTTCTGGCAAATTCCTCTAGAGAAAGAGTCCAGGGAAAAAACGGCCTTCACTGTGCCGGGACGGCCGCTTTATCAATTCACCGTCATGCCTTTTGGGTTGTGTAATGCAGCTCAAAGGATGTGTCGGTTGATGGATAAGGTGGTCCCCGGTGCACTTAGAGAGCATGTGTTTGTGTACCTGGATGATTTGCTGGTTATCTCCAAGGATTTGCCAAGCCACCTCGAGACTCTGGAAAAAGTCGCAGAATGTTTGTCAAAGGCAAATTTGACGATTAATGTGGAAAAATCCCACTTCTGTTTTACCGAGCTGAAGTATTTAGGTTACATAGTCGGAGAGGGCCATATCAAGCCAGACCCAGACAAGGTATCGGCAATTAAAGATTTTCCGGTGCCAACGACACAAAAACAAGTCAGGAGATTTTTGGGCTTATGTGGTTGGTACCGTCGATTCATCCGAAATTTCGCCTCAATTGCTAGTCCCTTGACCGATACCCTGAAAAAGAACAAACAGTTTGTGATGACTCCCGACGCCCTCTTGTCTTTTGAAACCCTTAAAAGTTCTCTCATTTCCGCTCCTCTGCTTTCTAACCCAGACTTTTCTAAACCTTTTATTATTCAGTGTGACTCATCCAGCTACGGTATAGGAGGCGTTTTGTACCAATTTGATGAAGATAAGAACGAGAAGCCCATAGCATTCTTTTCGGAAAAACTCAATGCCTGTCAACGCAATTACAGCGTGACAGAGCAGGAATGTTATGCGGCGGTTCAAGCTGTGAAGAAGTTTCGTCCATATGTTGAAGGTTTAAGCTTTACCATCGTAACCGATCATGCCAGCCTAAAATGGCTTATGAGTCTAAAAGACCTAAGCGGCAGATTGGCTCGATGGTCGCTAAAACTTCAGGCTTACAGCTTCAGCATAGAACACAAAAAGGGTTCTCAGAACATTGTACCCGATGTTCTGTCTCGTGCGTTCAATGAAGCCCTCATAGCTGACGAAACTCTTCACACTTGTGTCGATCTTTCTTCATCAGCCTTCAAGTCACCTGAATATCAATCAATTATTGCGACAATTTTACAAAACCCTGATAACTTTCCAGACCTACGGATAAGTAAGGATTTGGTATACAAAAAATCCTTTTCAAATAACCATGACTTTCCCGATTCGGAATTTGAGTGGAAACTATGGATACCATCTGAGCTTACCCGGTCTGTGATTGAGAATTTCCACAATCCACCAAACTGTGCTCATGGAGGAATGTCTAAGATTCTGGCAAAAATAAAAGACTTGTATTTTTGGCCTAACATGGCAGTTGAGGTGAGGAACTTTGTTCGCGATTGCTCCATATGCAAGGAAAATAAGCCGACCAATGCTATTTTGCGTCCTCCAATGGGATCCCAACATGAAGTCAACCGTCCATTTCAGAAAATCTATATTGATTTCATGGGACCCTATCCGAGATCTAAGCGAGGAAATGCGTTCCTATTTGTGGTATTGGATGGTTTCTCCAAATATGTATGGTTGAAAGCGATGTGCAAAGCCAACACCAGCGCAGTGATCGAATACCTCGAGCAATGCGTTTTCCACCAGTTCGGCATCCCTGAATTTCTCCATAGCGACAACGGCCAACAATTCGTCTCCAAAGAATTTCAGCGTTTCCTAGGAAAGTATGGCTGCACGCACATTAAAAATGCGGTTTACTCTCCACAAGCTAACGCATCGGAAAGAGTAAACCAAAGCATTCTGTCTGCAATCAGAAGCTACCTGAAAAGTGATCAAAGAGATTGGGACCTTCATCTTTCCGAAATACAGCAGGCATTATGTACTTCAGTACATCAATCCACGGGCACAACACCTTACTTTTGTGTATTCGGCCAAAACATGAGCACACACGCCAACATGTACAATTTGTTACGAGCCTTAGGTACATTAGATGATGGGGAACTTCGATGCCTACCATCAAACTCAAAGCTCGATATAATCAGGCATGAAGTGCAAAATAATATCGCGAAAGCGTTCACCAAATACGAGAGATCGTATAACTTGAGAAGTTCAGCTAGATCGTTTTCGGTTGGCCAGATTGTCTTCCGAAGAAACTTCGTGCTAAGCAACGCATCAAAAGCCCTTAATGCAAAGCTATGTGCTAAGTTTGTTAAGTGCAGAATTGTTCGAGTTATTGGTAAATCATTATATGAGATAGAGAATCTTGACGGTAAAAAGATTGGTGTCTACCATGCAAAAGATTTGCGAAACTAGATTTTGTTTGTTCAGGGACATGGGTCGAGTTGTATTCACTCTACTAGCAGCGTTTTCATGCCTTTCCATCACAGGTGCTGAGATGGAAATTCACGACTTTGTGGCGAGCTTGTAGGGTGAGGATAGCTTCGACACCGCCTGAACTCCACATCAGTTAATAAAAACAAAAAAATTCCCCGATAGGCATGAACACTTTGGTTGAACCGATTCATATCTTTGCACCGTTTCGAACTGAACCGATCAACCATTTTTTTTTTTTAGCACTAAACTGCTCAACCATCTTTTTTTTTTGTGTACTAAAGCACACAGGCTACCTACATAAGTTCCGCCAAGTTGTGTTCGCGCTCTTTTCACTGCTGGACAATTCACGCGCTAACATCGCCTGCTATCACGTAAGTTGTGTTAAATTTTCTTTGCTATTGTGCAAATTTGTTTATTAAGTGATTTTAATTGGGCAACGTTAATCGATATAGGAATTAAAATCATCATATTGATGTGCAGTCGTAAAGTCCTGCGAAGTGAAACTCCAGAGTGCTACGAAAGCATTATTTTTATGTAACCTGCGATAGATTATATCGTTCACTCACGTGGTTAAAAATACCCACGTAAAGGTAAAATATGTATCAGTTTGTTGAATCTTACATAATGCTTAATTCCTCTCCTCAGAATAATTGCGGATGACCTGTGGTAATTTCTAAACGTTCCCTCGCGGCCGCACTTAAAAGCTGACGCAACTTAACGGCACGTATCGGGACTCGCAAGCGCTACTTCTTACCAAGGCATCCGCACCAATTTTATACCACACCAAAATTCTATAACACACCAGCAATTCATACGTACAACACATAAAATGCGTAATCCACATGCAACACAAAAATACATGCACCACCTAAAACCCAACATTCACGCAGCACCCTAAACGCAATCACAAAAAAACACCTGAAATATACATCACACACCAACACCAGAATCACCAAAAACACCTGTAACATTCATCCCACCACGCAATCAAATACTCACAACACACACCATCACACCTATTCTCTGCACACCCGATTCATCAACCCCCCCACGATCACCGTTCACCGATCATGATCAACGCTCATCAACCAGATTGGACTATAATACCAATTCAGTGATAGTGATATGAAAGGCATTGTGTTTGATAAAGTGCAGCTAAAGTGTCATTCGTTTGCGAATTTTGATTCCCTACCTAAAATTTTCTTAATAGCCTAAATACTTAATACTACTGTCATACCTAATCCTGTCATTGAATTAGTTTTAGAAAGTAATGCGTACAAACTCTATAAATGCTTAATATACTACTTAAAATCTTAATATCATCATTTGCATATACCTAATTGTTCAAAAAGTAATTGCAATCTTCATAGTTGATTAATTTTTTTGTTGTATGAGCCTCAGAATTTATTTGATATAATTATACTAAATCTAAACATGAAAAAGCAGATCCTCACATGGTAGCAGTTTTGTGCACAAAATTCACCGCCGAAGGAAAACATATGTAAGTACAATTTTTAAATCATTTATTCTTGGGCTTATCTCTAAATTCATTTATATATATACCCTTTCTTGATTCGTCGGTTGTCTTAGAACCTATGAATCTGAATATTTACCTACGTAAATAATCTTTTACTGTTTAATTCATACATTACTTACATGACTATACATAATTTAAATACCATAATATCGAATGGGATATGCATATACTTTTTTGTTTATTCTAACTTGCACCGATGATTGATATTGATGTATATTTTTTATTGGGCATTATTACTCTCACTACCTATACTATTTTCGTGATAAACATTAATTTGAATAAAATGATTTGTTAAATTTAAATCTAGTTGAGATGTGTGTTTAATGTGAAGGAATCGTGAACTAAGTTAGGGACTATCCCAATCGATTTTGAGGAAGGGATAGTCAAGGTGCAAATAGACATAGCCATTTGCAAGGGGAGGGTCTCCTCCAGGTGTCATTCAACCGACGACACCACAGCTGATAAGGCGTTTCATAAAACCAAATTTCTTGTCCTTTCTCACAAACTTCAAAGCTATTTATCAATAGAAACACCGCGTCCTTTGCAGTGTTATATATCCTAGCTATATTTCTCTCCTTCTCGGCACGATATTTTTGTAGAACAGGGTTGTAAGCAGCAAGATCCCAACCCACCGACGAGCTGATGTCGCGCATCCGCAAGCGTGCCAACCGCTGCTTCAGTTTTGTGATCATTTTCACCTGATCCTGCATCTGCTCATGCTTACGACTGTAGTCAGTCGAACAGCAATGCTGATGCCTCTCACACCTGTATGCTACAGTATGAAAATAAAGTTATTTTTGAAATTCGTGGGTAAAGGGATGGTTTTTTAAATATGATATGTAGTTCTCTATGTAAGGTAGTGGGATTTTCAATTCATATATCACTTTGTTGTTTGGACAATTGCGCTCATTGTAGTAATGTGGTATAGTGATAAAATATCGTCGGTAACGATGGAAGAGATTTTCAATCCGTCAGTAAGTTCTTGTTTAATTTTTGTTACTACTGTCTTGAGCTGTTCTGGGGTAACTATTGCCGGGTGTGTTTTACCATGTTTAACATCAGTTATTAGGTCTATAATGTCGTTTACTGTGTTTTGGTATCTAATAATAATTAAAGTGACAAAACTAGTTAGTGATTCTATTTCAGAGAAAATACGTGGTTCGTTTTTGGTGCTAGTTAGTGTGTTTACCATATCTTTTAATGTGTTAAGTTTGGCGTTGACGGTGCCCAATTGGTTTCCTATTGTTTTTTCGGAGTTCTTAAATATGTTTGCTGTAGTTTCGAGTATCATTGTTTGATTTTTTAGTAGTGTGAGTAGGTGATTTTCGTTCATTTGTAATTTTGTTATTTGTTTATCGTAAAAAGTTGTGTCTTCGTTGTCTAGGGTGCCAAATAAAGATTTGCTTATTATACCAACTGCGTTAATCAGTCCTCGTTTCTGCCTGCTGTTAGTATTTAATAGTTCGTATTTGTTATTCATGCTCATCATTAAGTTGTTTAGTTCGCCCGTAGCGCTGTTACAGAGGATGTCACAACTTGTTTTTCCCTGCAGTCGTGAACACAGTTTATTGATCTCTAATACATACTGGTGGATGTGGTCTAATTCTTCTGTTAGCGTTTGTAGGTCATAATACACTATTAGTTTCCATTCTGTGGAATATAGTTCTGCTTTTCCTATTTGCTCGAAGTAGATCCCTGGATTATCTTTTATAGGAGTTAGCTGAAGTAATCCGTTTATAAGTGGGATTAATCTTATTAGTAAGGTAATAGATTTCATGATCTGGAAAGAGTTTGTCGATGTACTTCATTGCTTTTGTAATGGCGTTTAGAACTAAAAAAAAATTTTTTGTTTTGTTTTATGTGTGTGTTGTGTGTGTGTGTGTTATGTGTAAAAACGTTGAGTTATATATATATATATTTTTTTTTTATTGTTGCCTTGATGGTTCCCACACTACGGTGTCGGAAGATTCATAACCCGATGCGTCGTCATCATCGTCGTCGTACTCGATTCGGTGTGGCGGACTACGTGTAATGGGGTTCCAACGTCGTGGGAGTGGACCTTTCAGTACGTAGGTAGGACAGAAGTCTAGTTCGAAATCTTCCTCCCATACTCCGAAACTGATTGTGTCCGGAGTTTCTTTTGCGTAACCGTGTTAAAAAGTCCCCATTCCGAATCTGGCTCGTAGTATGTTGACTCCATCTTTTAAAAGACGAAGGATAGGGTGAGATTTACTTGACAACTTTAATCGTGTTTGTGTGTATGTTGGTTTATGTAGTGAAATTTACGAGACTATTATTATGTACTACTTTCGATTTGTTTCCTATTTTAATTCTTGTATTCTCATCGGATAATATTTCCAAAACCTCGTAGGGGCCTTCCCACAGGGATGAAAACTTATTTTTTCTTGCTTGGTTTTTTAGAAGAATCTTTTCACCTATATTAATTTTCTTGGTTTTTGTTGACAGATCATACAGTTCTTTTGTGATTACTTTCTTTTTATTTAAAATTTCTTTCGCTGCCTGGTATCCGTGCTGTAATCTAGCCTTTAACTCGTTGACGTAGTTTTCGTAGTTGTATAGTGTTTTTGGGATTTGTTGCAGGATACTGGGGATATTGGCAGGGAATCCGTAAAGGAGTTCGTATGGCGTAAAGCCTGTGCTGCTGTATGGTGTCGTATTGTATACGAACATAGCATAAGGGGTCAGCGTATCCCAAGTTACAGGATCTCGCTGAACATAGTGTCGTAGGTATTCAGAAAGGGTTCTATGACTACGCTCAAGCGCTCCATTTGTTTGAGGGTGGTAAGGTGATGTAGTGAGTTTCTTTATTTTCAGCAATGTGCATAATTCTTTAAACATAGAACTCGGAAAATTTGTACCTTGATCGGTAAGTAAAGAAATCGGAATACCATGTCGGCATATAATATTTTCGGAAAAAACTCGTGCTACCGTTGAGGCTTCAGCATTAGGTATAGGAAAAGCTTCGGAAAATTTAGTCAGGTCGTCCTGAAATGTTAAAAAATATTTTTGATCGTTGTGGCTTACAGGCAAAGGACCGACTATGTCCAAAGCAATTCTTTCGAATGGTCGTGAGCTGGTTGTTGTAATCCTCATAGGTACCGGAGGGTTCCTCCTACTTTTGTTAAACTGGCATGATGTGCATTTTTGTATGTGTTCAACAATATCCTTCTTCATACCAGGCCAGTAGTAATTATTTTGGATTATTTTAAGTGTTCGTGACACGCCTTGATGTCCTCCGAATGGTGAGTCATGAAAGTCAAAGAGGGCCTTTCTTATAAGTTCGGGTTCATTCAGAGTGATTCTTTCGTTAATATAGAGCCGAATTTCCAGATCGTCTTTGTGAAATAATTTTTCCAGTAGTATTTTTATAGTATTTTTTGCATTGTTGCCCAAGTTTGGTAATGAAAACCCGATCATTTTAAAATGTCGGTTTTGAATTTTCTCTTTTATATTTTTCAAACATTTTTCTGCAACTGATTCATCCTTCGTGCTTCTAAAGGGTATTGGTAAGGTAATCACAAAACAAAATTCTGTCTCAAAACATTTACCTACATCAGGTTTAATAAAGCTTGGTATGAGTTCCTTGAGTGCTTCCTCATCTGGTGAATTTATTAGAAGCAAAATTACGGTTTTTAATGATAAATTATAATCTTTGTGGATATCACCGTTTTTTTCTGTCAGAATAAAGCTAGAAACCTGTAGCAACTCGTCTTCGCATGACCGAGTATTGGTATTGGTTTCATTTCGGTCTTCCAGACGATGTCTTTGATTTCGAGTTACTACCATTACCTTATTACTTTGTTCGGAATGGGGAGTTACGTTGTTTTGGCTCTTTTTCGTTGTAGTTGTCATGGCTACTGCCGGTATTCGACTTAAACCGTCAGCGTTGCAGTTATGTTTGCCGGCTTTGTATTTGATTTCGTATTCGTATTCCTCTAGATCTATTCGCCAACGTGCTAATCTAGATGAAGGATCTTTCAGATTCAATAGCCATTGTAGTGGTCTGTGATCGGTTAGAATGGTGAATTTTCTTCCATAACTGTAAGGACGAAATTGTCGTACTGCAAATATTATTGCGAGTAGTTCCTTTTCAGTAGTTGTATACTTGGTTTCTGCTGAATTTAAATTACGGCTAACGTAATAAACAGGCTTGTCTTCACCTATATTCCCTTGGGACAAAACAGCGCCTATTGCGAAATCGCTTGCGTCTGTGGTTATTAGAAAATGTTCCTTAAAGTCAGGATATATCAATATAGGGGAAGTGATTAATTTCTCTTTAAGTCTTGTGAAAGCCTCTTCGCAGAATGCGTCCCATTTGAAATTTATACCCTTTTTTAAAAGATTCGTTAGGGGTTTCGCTATGAGAGCAAAATTAGGAATCAACCGACGGTAATAGCCAACGAAACCTAGAAATGCCTTTATATCTTTAGCTTTTTTTGGTCTCGGGTATGTTTTTACTACTTCTATCTTCTCTGGATTTGGTTTAATACCGTTGTCACTTATGACATGCCCGAGGTACATAAGTTCCTTTCTGATAAAGTGACATTTGTCAGGTTGTAATTTTAAATTATGCTCTCGTTGTGGTCTGTTAAATTGAAACCATATATAACGATGTCGTCGACATATACGAAACACTCAATGCCAATCATTCCCATAAGAACATTGTTCATTGTCCGTTGGAACGTAGCTGGAGCGTTTTTAAGTCCGAATGGCATCCTGTTATACTCATAGTGACCGAAAGCAGTGCTAAACGCGGTCTTTTCTCGATCTTTTTCTTCTACCAATATTTGGTGAAAACCGTTCGCAAGATCGAGCGTACTAAAATATTTAGCTTTGCCTAACTGATCTAATATGTCAGTTATGTTTGAGAGAGGAAATGCATCACCTACAGTGGCATCGTTCAGGCGCCTATAGTCTACTACTACCCGCCATTTTTTATTTCCTTGTGCGTCTGGTTTCTTGGGGACAAGCAGCAAGGGTGAATTCCACGGGCTGTAACTTGGTCTGATTATATTAGTGTCTAGCATATATTTCATTTCTACTGGTTTCGGGCAGCCTATAAGGTCTTACGTATATGGGTGGTTTTCCTACTTCCGTTATTATTTCGTGGGTACTTGCTTTAGTAAAAGACAATTTATCACCCGGTAAAAAGAATAGATCATTAAACTCACGGCATATCTGTATAATATCAGTTTTTTCTTCATGGTTACAGTGATCTGTGTTTAAAAATTTTTCCAGATTTTCCAATCTTTTTATATATTGGATCCTGTTCTAGATTTGGCTTAATGAAATCAAATTCTTCTAGCTTGTCCCATTCTAAGCCCATATATTTTGTGTTGATATTTACTTGTTTTTTATTAGTGTTGAGAAGTAATATTTTGGCTCGATTCTTGTTTGATTCTGCAATGGAAGAGGCCAAAAAGACCCCAGGAGAAACCTGTTTCTTCCTGAACACTACGTCTTGTTCTGAGTTAAATGCAATCTCTGTCACTAGCCTGCTTCTAGGGGGAATACAGATTTTATTGAAATGCTGTTCTACCCGACGTGATTCCGCAGTTGTGTCCTCGGGATGTGGATATGTAGCATTGTACTGTCCCCCGGAGTTATCTACTTCAGCGATTGAACCATCTTTTTCTTCCGGCTCCGTTTCTACGTTGGTGTACTTTGGATATGGAAGTTTATCTTCCCCATTTTTGTACGTTAGACCTGTAGAATTGTTCGAAACGTATGGACGAATGCCTAGAGTGCTAGTTTTATGACAAATGTAACAAGAGTATTTTTGCAGAAAATCATTGCCAATGATTCCGTCGAATTCTGGAATGTAGTCATTTTTTACCACGTGAAATACATGTTTTAATTCGATTTTTTCTTCACCTGATTGAAAGACTAAAGTTTCTGTTGCGGTGAAGGGACTAATGATACTTTTACCTACTATGGAGGTTATTACCATTTCGTTATGGTTCAATGGTTTAAGGTTAGTATAGTTTTTAATTACGCTAATTTCTGCTCCTGTGTCTATCAGAAGAGTTTTGATTATACCATTTTCGAATGGGATGCGGATCATGCTTAAATTATTTTGAGGGATAAGAGAAATTTGAATCAAAATCGAGTTTAATTCCTCGCTTGGTGCACCTCGGCTTGAATGTTTACTCGGGAAGGATTGCCGGGGTTTTCCTCCCGAGACAGTTCGTTTCCCTGAAATTCGATTTCGTTGCTTTGATTGGACGGGTTTTGATGATCCGGTATGTGGTGGTAATTGATTTGCCGATTAGGGTTGGTACGCTGGTCTTGGTAATGATTTTGGTTCTGATTATGATTATTGTTATTACGGTTTTGATAATTATTTTGATTATGGTTATTATAATTGTTGACATTGCCTCTGTTTTGTTCGTTTTGAACATTTTGTCGAGCTTGCGCTAGACGAGTCGTACAGTTTTGGAACGAATGATTAGGTTTTTGGCAAAATGTACACGAGAGGAATTGCACTTCTCTTTTAACTGAGTTTGGAAATTGTGGGAGTCTGTTAGTATTTTGGTAGCATGTTTCAGACGAATGCCCTACTTTGTTACATGTTCGGCAAATGGGTTTGGTTGCGTTTGATGTGCTACCGGTAGGTGAAGAAAAGTGATGAGGAGATTTGTCCAGTCGAAATGACTGTTCAACTGCGTAGGCTATTGCGTTTTTAAGGTTATCTGCCTTATGAGCTTTAGCCAAAATTTTTAGGGTGTGATTCCTGAGATTATCTTCGAATGTTTGCAGAGCCAATTTGCTGTTTTCTTTCGTTAAGAAATCCCTGACTGGTTTTTCACTAACAGTTCCTAACGCGGCTGAATTTAAAGCAGAGAGTAGTTGTGCAAGTCTGTCGCCGAATTCATAGACACTTTCCTTGGCCCCTTGTTTGGCGGACATTAGTTTTTTTTGGGCGGAAGATCGTGACTTCTCTTGCTTGAATTGGCTTTCGAGCTCTTTAACGAGTTCGTTCCATGTGGTAAAAGAATTGAACTGAATCAGTTCGAAAGCTGCCCCCTGTAGCCTGGTCTTGACGATCTCGAGGAAGGTTTTATGTTTGTCGGTATCGACAGAGGAAAACAATATGTTGCCGCATGCGATAAATTTGTTAAGGTCGCCGGGACTTCCGTCGAAAGTTGCCACGATATTGAATATATCGTTTATGCTTACTTTGAATTCCATCTTGGGTTCTTCTACTATGGAATGGAGAGGAAGGAATTGGAATAATTCCGCTATTCGCTTATTTTGACGCGTAAGAATTTTGACAAGAAAATTTAAAAAAAAAATGCTCACAAAAAGATACCGAACTTAGCACGAAATAGTAATTTGGGGAGTGTGTTTAAAAAATATTTGGTTGTGTTCTGTATGTATAAGAAAAATAAAATATCTTAATAGAAATACCTTATTTAATCTTTACGCTGCTACTAGTGTTAATGATGCTGCTGCTATTGTGGTTGATGCTGGTAGTGCTGGTCTCACTGGTCCTTGGTCCACACTGTTTCCTGTGCTGTTACTGTTTCGTTGTATACACTGTTTGTGGTGTAAGCCCCAGAGACGCTATCACTTTAATTTGTTCTTGGTAGTTGGGACCTTTTCAGAAATCCCACCGCTGCCACCAATATTACGTCTCAGTCCGTGCTTTCTCGATAATCCGAGGGAAGAGTACTGAGCGGAGAGCCGAAATAAAATTAAAGACAATTTGTTCCTTTTATTTTAACTGCAGAGCCCGCTGTCTATAGCTGGGCTGCGGCTCTGAGTTTTTTTTTTATTAAGTTCAAAAAAGAAATCGTTTAATTGTTTAGAGATATAAAGGTCCGCTGTCTTCAGCTGGCTGCAACCTTGTAGCTTCGGTGTTTTAATTAGCTCTGCCCTTCCTTGTCACAACCTTTGCCTTTTATACAATTATTGTTCATGACCCATCTCCTATCTTCCCCCTCCACGCACCATTGGTTTCCCTACCAATTACCATATGTGCATACGCGCTACTTTTAGTTATTGCTTAATTGTTTTCCGTTCCCATTACAAGTACCCAAATGACATCTTGGGTGTCATTTGCCTTACGCTGGTGTCAAGTGTCATCCATTCATAAATTATTATTATTCCCCTGATACCACAACGTAGTATTCCTCCGATATGCAACCTTTGCAGTTTTGCCATGTGTCGGCGTGCCGCTGTGCAATCGGGGTTGGGTTACGTGTGTATCGTATTGGGTAGGTATGCACTTCACTCATTGCACTTGGGTGGCGTTTGGTAAATGGAAAAACAAATGAAAACAAAGCAAATGACCTATTAATAGCCGTATGCTCTGCTAATGTATGGAATGGATCGCTAGTGAGAAGGTGATGATTAGGGTAGGTAATGACCTATTAATAGCCGTATGCTCTGCTAATGTATGGAATGGATCGCTAGTGAGAAGGTGATGATTAGGGTAGGTCATGAGTAGGGTTATGGTGCGGATCACAACATCCCACCCCCCTTGGAACAAGAAAATTCTTACCTGGAAAGTTAGAATTTTCTGCAAGTGGGCTTGGGTGTGACGAGGAAGGAAATTTATAATTATTTTAATGATTTTTTTGTTTTTAAGTTACAAAGATATTTTCTAAGTACCTTGTTAAACTAAATACAATGCTTATAACGAAGTGCTTAGACTAAATACAATGTTTGGCTCCTACTACAAAGGAAGTACCTATAACAATATTCTTATTCTAGTATAAAAATTATTTTTAACAATTAGTACAAGGAAATATTAAAAAATGTTTTTTTTTTTTCCTTTTATTTTAAACTCCTGTAGTTAATACAAATGTTGGTTTAGGAGATGGTCGTTCGATTTGATTATTACTTATTTCTAGTATGTGTTGGGTTGGAGGATTTATGTGTTCAGTTGGGATAGGATGGGATATTTGTGCTGTTAGTTTGTTGGTATCTTTCGTTATTTGTGTTTTCAAATTTCTTCTAAAGATGTATATAAAGGTAGCTACTATTGCCAGAATTACATAGATCGAGATATAGTGGTGGATATTGTGCGAATCTAACGGTGTCAGTAGTTCTTTTTCTGCAGTTTTCAATTGCTTTATCTGGTTTGATACTGATTTAAGTTCGTCTTGACTAGAGAACCTTATGTAGGCTACGTCGCTTGTTTGGTTGAATTTTATGTATGTGCTGTTTTTTAGAAAATGTGAAATATTGAGGGGTGGTACATAAGAATTATGAATGGAGGAGGATTTTTCGTTGTATGAGTGTATGATTAACTCCTTGGATTTAATGTAACAATCGCCTGTTATTTCTATTGTCGCTGTGTTTTCTAGTTTGTATGACGTTACATTGTCGTTGCAAATTTCGTCAATTTCATACTCGCCGAGTGATGAAACCAGCCATTTATTGCCTTGGGAGAGCTGAACCCATATGGTTGATAGGTTTGTTTGTTTTATGTCGCATAAAGTGGGGAAAGTACTAGCCTTACGTAGTAGTTCTACTTCACATAGGGAGTGTTTTGAATTACTGTTGAACAAAGGGTGTAACATAGGGCATAGGAATTGATTCCCTTTGACTTTGCAATTAGCCAAGTCGTCGGTACTCAAACTGGAGTAATATTCTTTCCTGAAGTCTATGAGTAAGTATTTTGCGTTTGGTTGTATGAAAATAAAGTTATTTTTGAAATTCGTGGGTAAAGGGATGGTTTTTTAAATATGATATGTAGTTCTCTATGTAAGGTAGTGGGATTTTCAATTCATATATCACTTTGTTGTTTGGACAATTGCGCTCATTGTAGTAATGTGGTATAGTGATAAAATATCGTCGGTAACGATGGAAGAGATTTTCAATCCGTCAGTAAGTTCTTGTTTAATTTTTGTTACTACTGTCTTGAGCTGTTCTGGGGTAACTATTGCCGGGTGTGTTTTACCATGTTTAACATCAGTTATTAGGTCTATAATGTCGTTTACTGTGTTTTGGTATCTAATAATAATTAAAGTGACAAAACTAGTTAGTGATTCTATTTCAGAGAAAATACGTGGTTCGTTTTTGGTGCTAGTTAGTGTGTTTACCATATCTTTTAATGTGTTAAGTTTGGCGTTGACGGTGCCCAATTGGTTTCCTATTGTTTTTTCGGAGTTCTTAAATATGTTTGCTGTAGTTTCGAGTATCATTGTTTGATTTTTTAGTAGTGTGAGTAGGTGATTTTCGTTCATTTGTAATTTTGTTATTTGTTTATCGTAAAAAGTTGTGTCTTCGTTGTCTAGGGTGCCAAATAAAGATTTGCTTATTATACCAACTGCGTTAATCAGTCCTCGTTTCTGCCTGCTGTTAGTATTTAATAGTTCGTATTTGTTATTCATGCTCATCATTAAGTTGTTTAGTTCGCCCGTAGCGCTGTTACAGAAGATGTCACAACTTGTTTTTCCCTGCAGTCGTGAACACAGTTTATTGATCTCTAATACATACTGGTGGATGTGGTCTAATTCTTCTGTTAGCGTTTGTAGGTCATAATACACTATTAGTTTCCATTCTGTGGAATATAGTTCTGCTTTTCCTATTTGCTCGAAGTAGATCCCTGGATTATCTTTTATAGGAGTTAGCTGAAGTAATCCGTTTATAAGTGGGATTAATCTTATTAGTAAGGTAATAGATTTCATGATCTGGAAAGAGTTTGTCGATGTACTTCATTGCTTTTGTAATGGCGTTTAGAACTAAAAAAAAAATTTTGTTTTGTTTTATGTGTGTGTTGTGTGTGTGTGTGTTATGTGTAAAAACGTTGAGTTATATATATATATATTTTTTTTTTATTGTTGCCTTGATGGTTCCCACACTACGGTGTCGGAAGATTCATAACCCGATGCGTCGTCATCATTGTCGTCGTACTCGATTCGGTGTGGCGGACTACGTGTAATGGGGTTCCAACGTCGTGGGAGTGGACCTTTCAGTACGTAGGTAGGACAGAAGTCTAGTTCGAAATCTTCCTCCCATACTCCGAAACTGATTGTGTCCGGAGTTTCTTTTGCGTAACCGTGTTAAAAAGTCCCCATTCCGAATCTGGCTCGTAGTATGTTGACTCCATCTTTTAAAAGACGAAGGATAGGGTGAGATTTACTTGACAACTTTAATCGTGTTTGTGTGTATGTTGGTTTATGTAGTGAAATTTACGAGACTATTATTATGTACTACTTTCGATTTGTTTCCTATTTTAATTCTTGTATTCTCATCGGATAATATTTCCAAAACCTCGTAGGGGCCTTCCCACAGGGATGAAAACTTATTTTTTCTTGCTTGGTTTTTTAGAAGAATCTTTTCACCTATATTAATTTTCTTGGTTTTTGTTGACAGATCATACAGTTCTTTTGAGATTACTTTCTTTTTATTTAAAATTTCTTTCGCTGCCTGGTATCCGTGCTGTAATCTAGCCTTTAACTCGTTGACGTAGTTTTCGTAGTTGTATAGTGTTTTTGGGATTTGTTGCAGGATACTGGGGATATTGGCAGGGAATCCGTAAAGGAGTTCGTATGGCGTAAAGCCTGTGCTGCTGTATGGTGTCGTATTGTATACGAACATAGCATAAGGGGTCCACGTATCCCAAGTTACAGGATCTCGCTGAACATAGTGTCGTAGGTATTCAGAAAGGGTTCTATGACTACGCTCAAGCGCTCCATTTGTTTGCGGGTGGTAAGGTGATGTAGTGAGTTTCTTTATTTTCAGCAATGTGCATAATTCTTTAAACATAGAACTCGGAAAATTTGTACCTTGATCGGTAAGTAAAGAAATCGGAATACCATGTCGGCATATAATATTTTCGGAAAAAACTCGTGCTACCGTTGAGGCTTCAGCATTAGGTATAGGAAAAGCTTCGGAAAATTTAGTCAGGTCGTCCTGAAATGTTAAAAAATATTTTTGATCGTTGTGGCTTACAGGCAAAGGACCGACTATGTCCAAAGCAATTCTTTCGAATGGTCGTGAGCTGGTTGTTGTAATCCTCATAGGTACCGGAGGGTTCCTCCTACTTTTGTTAAACTGGCATGATGTGCATTTTTGTATGTGTTCAACAATATCCTTCTTCATACCAGGCCAGTAGTAATTATTTTGGATTATTTTAAGTGTTCGTGACACGCCTTGATGTCCTCCGAATGGTGAGTCATGAAAGTCAAAGAGGGCCTTTCTTATAAGTTCGGGTTCATTCAGAGTGATTCTTTCGTTAATATAGAGCCGAATTTCCAGATCGTCTTTGTGAAATAATTTTTCCAGTAGTATTTTTATAGTATTTTTTGCATTGTTGCCCAAGTTTGGTAATGAAAACCCGATCATTTTAAAATGTCGGTTTTGAATTTTCTCTTTTATATTTTTCAAACATTTTTCTGCAACTGATTCATCCTTCGTGCTTCTAAAGGGTATTGGTAAGGTAATCACAAAACAAAATTCTGTCTCAAAACATTTACCTACATCAGGTTTAATAAAGCTTGGTATGAGTTCCTTGAGTGCTTCCTCATCTGGTGAATTTATTAGAAGCAAAATTACGGTTTTTAATGATAAATTATAATCTTTGTGGATATCACCGTTTTTTTCTGTCAGAATAAAGCTAGAAACCTGTAGCAACTCGTCTTCGCATGACCGAGTATTGGTATTGGTTTCATTTCGGTCTTCCAGACGATGTCTTTGATTTCGAGTTACTACCATTACCTTATTACTTTGTTCGGAATGGGGAGTTACGTTGTTTTGGCTCTTTTTCGTTGTAGTTGTCATGGCTACTGCCGGTATTCGACTTAAACCGTCAGCGTTGCAGTTATGTTTGCCGGCTTTGTATTTGATTTCGTATTCGTATTCCTCTAGATCTATTCGCCAACGTGCTAATCTAGATGAAGGATCTTTCAGATTCAATAGCCATTGTAGTGGTCTGTGATCGGTTAGAATGGTGAATTTTCTTCCATAACTGTAAGGACGAAATTGTCGTACTGCAAATATTATTGCGAGTAGTTCCTTTTCAGTAGTTGTATACTTGGTTTCTGCTGAATTTAAATTACGGCTAACGTAATAAACAGGCTTGTCTTCACCTATATTCCCTTGGGACAAAACAGCGCCTATTGCGAAATCGCTTGCGTCTGTGGTTATTAGAAAATGTTCCTTAAAGTCAGGATATATCAATATAGGGGAAGTGATTAATTTCTCTTTAAGTCTTGTGAAAGCCTCTTCGCAGAATGCGTCCCATTTGAAATTTATACCCTTTTTTAAAAGATTCGTTAGGGGTTTCGCTATGAGAGCAAAATTAGGAATAAACCGACGGTAATAGCCAACGAAACCTAGAAATGCCTTTATATCTTTAGCTTTTTTTGGTCTCGGGTATGTTTTTACTACTTCTATCTTCTCTGGATTTGGTTTAATACCGTTGTCACTTATGACATGCCCGAGGTACATAAGTTCCTTTCTGATAAAGTGACATTTGTCAGGTTGTAATTTTAAATTATGCTCTCGTTGTGGTCTGTTAAATTGAAACCATATATAACGATGTCGTCGACATATACGAAACACTCAATGCCAATCATTCCCATAAGAACATTGTTCATTGTCCGTTGGAACGTAGCTGGAGCGTTTTTAAGTCCGAATGGCATCCTGTTATACTCATAGTGACCGAAAGCAGTGCTAAACGCGGTCTTTTCTCGATCTTTTTCTTCTACCAATATTTGGTGAAAACCGTTCGCAAGATCGAGCGTACTAAAATATTTAGCTTTGCCTAACTGATCTAATATGTCAGTTATGTTTGAGAGAGGAAATGCATCAATTACAGTGGCATCGTTCAGGCGCCTATAGTCTACTACTACCCGCCATTTTTCATTTCCTTGTGCGTCTGGTTTTTCGGGGACAAGCAGCAAGGGTGAGTTCCACGGGCTGTAACTTGGTCTGATTATATTAGTGTCTAGCATCTCGTTTACTTGTTTATATATTTCATTTCTACTGGTTTCGGGCAGCCTATAAGGTCTTACGTATATGGGTGGTTTTCCTACTTCCGTTATTATTTTGTGGGTACTTGCTTTAGTAAAAGACAATTTATCACCCGGTAAAAAGAATAGATCATTAAACTCACGGCATATCTGTATAATATCAGTTTTTTCTTCATGGTTACAGTGATCTGTGTTTAAAAATTTTTCCAGATTTTCCAATCTTTTTATATATTGGATCCTGTTCTAGATTTGGCTTAATGAAATCAAATTCTTCTAGCTTGTCCCATTCTAAGCCCATATATTTTGTGTTGATATTTACTTGCTTTTCATTAGTGTTGAGAAGTAATATTTTGGCTCGATTCTTGTTTGATTCTGCAATGGAAGAGGCCAAAAAGACCCCAGGAGAAACCTGTGTCTTCCTGAACACTACGTCTTGTTCTGAGTTAAATGCAATCTCTGTCACTAGCCTGCTTCTAGGGGGAATACAGATTTTATTGAAATTCTGTTCTACCCGACGTGATTCCGCAGTTGTGTCCTCGGGATGTGGATATGTAGCATTGTACTGTCCCCCGGAGTTATCTACTTCAGCGATTGAACCATCTTTTTCTTCCGGCTCCGTTTCTACGTTGGTGTACTTTGGATATGGAAGTTTATCTTCCCCATTTTTGTACGTTAGACCTGTAGAATTGTTCGAAACGTATGGACGAATGCCTAGAGTGCTAGTTTTATGACAAATGTAACAAGAGTATTTTTGCAGAAAATCATTGCCAATGATTCCGTCGAATTCTGGAATGTAGTCATTTTTTACCACGTGAAATACATGTTTTAATTCGATTTTTTCTTCACCTGATTGAAAGACTAAAGTTTCTGTTGCGGTGAAGGGACTAATGATACTTTTACCTACTATGGAGGTTATTACCATTTCGTTATGGTTCAATGGTTTAAGGTTAGTATAGTTTTTAATTACGCTAATTTCTGCTCCTGTGTCTATCAGAAGAGTTTTGATTATACCATTTTCGAATGGGATGCGGATCATGCTTAAATTATTTTGAGGGATAAGGGAAATTTGAATCAAAATCGAGTTTAATTCCTCGCTTGGTGCACCTCGGCTTGAATGTTTACTCGGGAAGGATTGCCGGGGTTTTCCTCCCGAGACAGTTCGTTTCCCTGAAATTCGATTTCGTTGCTTTGATTGGACGGGTTTTGATGATCCGGTATGTGGTGGTAATTGATTTGCCGATTAGGGTTGGTACGCTGGTCTTGGTAATGATTTTGGTTCTGATTATGATTATTGTTATTACGGTTTTGATAATTATTTTGATTATGGTTATTATAATTGTTGACATTGCCTCTGTTTTGTTCGTTTTGAACATTTTGTCGAGCTTGCGCTAGACGAGTCGTACAGTTTTGGAACGAATGATTAGGTTTTTGGCAAAATGTACACGAGAGGAATTGCACTTCTCTTTTAACTGAGTTTGGAAATTGTGGGAGTCTGTTAGTATTTTGGTAGCATGTTTCAGACGAATGCCCTACTTTGTTACATGTTCGGCAAATGGGTTTGGTTGCGTTTGATGTGCTACCGGTAGGTGAAGAAAAGTGATGAGGAGATTTGTCCAGTCGAAATGACTGTTCAACTGCGTAGGCTATTGCGTTTTTAAGGTTATCTGCCTTATGAGCTTTAACCAAAATTTTTAGGGTGTGATTCCTGAGATTATCTTCGAATGTTTGCAGAGCCAATTTGCTGTTTTCTTTCGTTAAGAAATCCCTGACTGGTTTTTCACTAACAGTTCCTAACGCGGCTGAATTTAAAGCAGAGAGTAGTTGTGCAAGTCTGTCGCCGAATTCATAGACACTTTCCTTGGCCCCTTGTTTGGCGGACATTAGTTTTTTTTGGGCGGAAGATCGTGACTTCTCTTGCTTGAATTGGCTTTCGAGCTCTTTAACGAGTTCGTTCCATGTGGTAAAAGAATTGAACTGAATCAGTTCGAAAGCTGCCCCCTGTAGCCTGGTCTTGACGATCTCGAGGAAGGTTTTATGTTTGTCGGTATCGACAGAGGAAAACAATATGTTGCCGCATGCGATAAATTTGTTAAGGTCGCCGGGACTTCCGTCGAAAGTTGCCACGATATTGAATATATCGTTTATGCTTACTTTGAATTCCATCTTGGGTTCTTCTACTATGGAATGGAGAGGAAGGAATTGGAATAATTCCGCTATTCGCTTATTTTGACGCGTAAGAATTTTGACAAGAAAATTTAAAAAAAAAATGCTCACAAAAAGATACCGAACTTAGCACGAAATAGTAATTTGGGGAGTGTGTTTAAAAAATATTTGATTGTGTTCTGTATGTATAAGAAAAATAAAATATCTTAATAGAAATACCTTATTTAATCTTTACGCTGCTACTAGTGTTAATGATGCTGCTGCTATTGTGGTTGATGCTGGTAGTGCTGGTCTCACTGGTCCTTGGTCCACACTGTTTCCTGTGCTGTTACTGTTTCGTTGTATACACTGTTTGTGGTGTAAGCCCCAGAGACCCCATGACTACTCTGAAGAAATTCCAAAATAACCCCATCACTCAAAACTTAATAAATTACAAAAAGTCAAACGCGAAATTTCGCCGATTGCTTAAAGACTGCAAGGCAAAAAGTTTCTATGAACTTACCTCAACCATAAACCCCAACTCCCCTCCCGCTAAAATATGGCATAACATTCGCCGCCTAACTGGAGATTCTACCTCACTCACCATAAATAGCATTAAATTCACTAATGGAATTATTACAAACCCACCAGAAATATCCGATTTCATAGCACAAACCTGGTCTACTATTTCAGAAAATACGAATTTTTCCAACAAATTCATCAATGAAAAAGCCAAAATACTAAACAGCACACCCTTGAATGCAACTAACCCTACCGCCCAACGCATCGAACAAACAATCTCTTTATCTGAATTTGAAGATTCACTAAATTCAGTGAAGGGCAGGACGCCAAGTAGAGATAGAATATCCTACCCTATGCTGAAAACCTTTCCCAAGAAACTAAGCAACGGATCATTAACCTTTACAACAACATTCTTAATAACGCGATTATTCCTCAATCCTGGAAAACAGCTACAATAATCCCTATCCCTAAACCAAACAAAGACAAGACTTCAATAGAAGGATACCGCCCAATATCGCTCATATCATGTCTGTCCAAAATCTTAAAAAAGATCATTGCTAAGCGCCTACTATGGTACGCGGAAACAAACAAGCTTATCAGCCCTAATGAGGTAGCATTTAAAGCCAACAGAGGATGCGTCGATGCACTACTCCATATTGACTGTTTCACTTCGAGAGCACTTTCAGCTAAAAACCACGTCTCAATCCTTACACTTAACTTCGAAAAAGCTTTCGATAGGATAGGACTCCATGTAGTTCTTCAAAAACTGACAAAATGGGGTGTTGGAAAAAAGATGTATAGCTACGTTAAAGCATTCCTTACTAACAGAAAATTCTGCATAAAATCTAATAACACTTTCTCTCGAAACTATCCACTGCACAACGGAATCCCACAGGGATCACCTCTTTCGGTTGTATTATTTATAATTGCTTTTGATTGCATAAACACTATATTATTGAATAACAAACTACTTGACCACTGCATTTATGCTGACGACATCTATATTTTATGTAAAGCAAATGATGTAAATAGAAACAAGCTCGCGTTTGAACTCGCCATCGAAGACATATTAAAGTGGTCAAAAAAATCAGGGCCCAAATTGTCAGTCCAAAAATGTAAACTACTTCATATTTGTCGAAAACAGAATTGTCCACCGTTTAACGTCAACGTAAACAATGTATCAATCAAAAATGTCAACAATTTGAAAATTTTAGGATTAGTTTTTAATAATAAGTACTCATGGAAACAACAGAACTAGAACTTAAGAAATACCTAGCTGCAAGAACTAACATCGTAAGATATTTAGCCTGTAAAAAAAGCAACGTCCATGTTAACACACTCTCCTACCAACGAGCGTCAAACTTGCCGAGTTGTAGAGGCTAAGTAGGGTCAATGATTCTCGAGATCTTCTCCAGATGAGTCCTGAAACTAAAGGACGCTACACTCCGCCTGGTTGCATAAGTGTAACTTGCCGGTCCCAAGCATGGGAAAAGGAGCAGGGAAGAGGAGTAAACCTCTCAAATAAATCCCTAATCCAAGGCTGAACAGCATACGCCGAGGGATGCATGGCTAAGAGGGTGCTTAATCGCAAGTTTGCGAACTTCGGATACCAGGCGACCTCCGATTTCAAGATAGCCTTCCTGTGGTTAGACGGGTAGACTACGGGCGACCGATTATATCCCGCTTACTCGTGGGTTCAACATAGATACCAAACCAAAACAAACAATAGAGAATGATGCCTCTACAAATGCATCATCAAATAGGGATGTTAACTGCGAACACCCTGTCAGCAATGACGTGACATCTGCCAATCGGGAAGTCACCAAAAATAGATTCTGAGATGAGAAGCCTAGACGAGAACTCGTCTCTTCTAAGCGACTCAATCTCTGAGACGAGCACTTTGTGCAACGTAAGTATGTTGTCGGATGAATTTCCTGACGACATAGACAAAGCCAAAACCACTGACAAAACAGGTCAAGGTGAATCGGTATTTGTCAAACACCCTCTGAAAATCGTCGGTTCAAACAGGCGCTAAAAAAAGGGTGTAATAAAATACAAGCGAGAGAATTCGCGAAATCAACAGATGGTTTCAAGGGTCCCGAGGTGAAGCGTACGCGATCCGAGGATAATACCCCTCCTCAATCCGAAGCGAAGCGAGCTCGAGCTGGTAATACAATCATAGACAGAGCCTCATATAGCAATATAATGAGCTTTGTCAGACTGGGTGTCGTGCCAGCGGACCTCGATCGTAATCCTCTCAGTAATGAGCATATGGTTCAAATACAGGAGAGCATTATGGACATCACGATTGAACTACGTGACGAGGACACAAAACCATCCTTCCGCGGCTCAACATTTAAAGCCGGATGGCTCTTGCTAACATGTGCAGATGCCACCACCGCAAATTGGCTAAAAGCAAACTTCGTTAAGCTAAAGGAGAAATGTGGACTGGAGGTGATGCTCGTGGAGGAGGAACATTTTCCGAAACCACATGTCATCAGGGGTTTCTTTCCACAAAGCTCCGGAGTAGCAAACGAAAGAGTCCTTGCTATGCTAGACGGCCAAAATAGAGGGCTAAACACAAGAACGTGGAGAGTCCTGCAAAGATCAAATGAAAGAGATATCGCTCACATGGTCTTTGCCGTAAACGACAGCACCATGAAACAGCTGGTCGAACTCAAAGGAATGGTCTCCTACCGTTTCGGGCAGACGCGACTTATTCTTAAGAGTTCTGACAAAACGTCAAATCAGGGCAAGAAAAACGTTCACCCTGATACTGCAAGGCCGAGCGCGTGCGGGGAAAATGAACACCCAGTACCCAGCACCAGCGCCGCCGCAATGAAAGCCGCAAGTGCCGAAAAAAGCGCAGTGGTATCAGCACCAAAAAACCCAGCTGAAAGAAAGGATACAAACGACTGCAAAAACATCAGCAGAAATCGTTTCAGGCCGAAACTGTCTCATGAGGACAGGGAAGGCAATAGACGAAAGACACCGACGAAGTATCCGAGAAGTAGGCAAGACGGCCACTCTCAACAGGGTCTCGTAAGACGAAGAGGCGATAATAAGCCAAACAGAATACGGGACCCTGAGCGCACCAGAAGACGATGACTACTCTCCTAAGTGTGCTGCAGGCAAACCTGCACCGAGCTATGGGTGCCTCGGACACCTATAACCAACGATGTGCCGAAGGGAACATCGCTCTCGGATTAATCCAGGAGCCATGGGCAACAGATGGTAAGATATTTGGCTTAAATAACAGAACCAGAAAACTTATCTTCGCCCGAGGAAATTTTAGACCAAGGGCCGCTCTTTTTGTCGCGAAAGATATAAAATTTTCTCCCATTCCAGGCTTCAATACCAGGGACCTGGTGGCGATCCTTATAGAACGTCACAACGGCCGAGAGCTGCAAAAAATCGTGTGCGCATCGGCGTATTTTGCTGGAGATGACGAGAGTATACCTCCAACGCCAGTACAGGAACTCGTTCTGTACTGCCAATCCCAGCAACTTCACCTTATCATCGGCTGCGACGCAAATGCTCATCATCCAGTTTGGGGTAGCCGAGATACAAATAAAAGAGGTGAGTCTTTATTAGAATACCTATGTAGTAACAATTTAGTTATTCTAAATAAGGGAAATAAGCCAACTTTTAGAAACTCAATGAGAGAGGAAGTCTTAGACCTGACTCTTTCAACTCCTTATGTACAAAACATCGTTGAAGACTGGCGCGTGTCCGATGAAGCATCTCTGTCAGATCACATGCACATAAAATTCAGACTTAGATGCAACACCGAAAAGGCGCCGGTTCGATACGATAACAAACTTACAAATTAGGGAACCTATCGCGAAAACCTAGCGATCAAATCTGACATGCAGGTATACAGCTTCGATAGAAGTTCCACGAACCTAAGAATGTTCGTAGTTGATCCACTGTCGTCGGCTTTGGATAGCTTGTGAGTGCTTCGACCCGGTCGGATGGAGGTTTTATACCTGTCTTATCTACGGTGTATCCTAAGTATCTTACCTCTGATTGTCCAAAGTGACACTTGGATACATTGATGACTAGGCCGAACTGTTGGAGTTTTTCAAAAACTGTGCGCAAATGTTGTCTATGCTTTTCTTCATTAGTTGACGCAATGAGTATGTCGTCGATGTAACAAAAACAGAATTCAAGTCCTCTTAGTGTTGAGTCCATGAAACGTTGCATTTTTTGGGCGGCATTGCATAACCCAAATGTCATCGCGTTGAACTCAAAGAGGCCAAAAGGGGTTATGACAGCGGTCTTAGGTCGATCTTCTGGAGCGAGTGGAATCTGATGATATGCCCTTTTCAGGTCGAGGGTCGTGAAAATGGTGCAACCGTTGAGTTGATGACTGAAATCTCGGAGGTGTGGTATTGGATACCTCCAACCTCCGGATTTATTTTGTACCATTTGAAGCGGAGATGCCCACTCACTCTTAGATGGTTTGCAGATCCCTTGAAGCATCATGTTTTTGAACTCATCCTTGCCTGCTTTGAGCTTCTCACCGGCAAGCCGACGAACCCGTTCCGCAACTGGATGTCCTTTGGTTATGATGTGATGCTGTACGTAGTGATCTTGTACGCAGCTCTGTTTGTCAAGTGTGATGTCGACGAAATCTTTTAAAATATTGGCAAAGCGGTTGTTTTCGTCTATGGTTCTAAGTGTTGGTTGTGAACTGCTGATGATACGGTCTTGTACGCTGAGATCTATTTTGTTGTCGCTGATCGTCTTTTGGCTTAATCGGATGGTTAGATCAAAGTGATGAATAAAGTCTGCACCAATGATAGGTTGTTTGACATCGGCAATTGTGAATAGCCAACAAAATTTTCGTCGAAGACCAAGGTCGAGTACCATAGTTTTAGTACCATAGGTCGATATTGTTTCACCATTGGCACCATAAAGTTGAGACGAGGCTGGTGAGGCACTAATAGAATATTTCTTTGGCAAAACGGAAATGTCAGCTCCAGTGTCGATTAAGAATGACATTCCTTTGGTTTTATCAGTGATTTGTAGACGGTGAAAATATCTGTTGCCGTGAGTGACCGCCTGTACACCCGACGGCAGTTTTAGTTTTCCGTCCAGTTACGACAGCCGACTTTGCATTTTCGTGCATCACTGCCAAACGTTTGATGAAAGTAGCACAGGTCGGCATCATCACCTTTCACGGCTCGTGGTCTACTTTGAGATCTGTTGCGTGACGAGGATCTGTTGTTCGGTTGTTTGTTCGATTTTAGGATCTGAATTTCCTTGCGCAAAAATTCGATCGATTTTTTGATGTCATCCAACGCTGTCCTGTCTACCCTCGAAATAGCTTGTATGTTTTCCGCTGAAGCTACTACTGTCGGAGGATTAGAAACGGTGCACAAGTGATGCGTGGTGGTCATGTCGAATATTTTGTCTGCCACTTCGGCCAGCTTGTCGAGGTCATCTTGTCCGGTTGCTAGCAGAACTGTAGAGATATTCTCAGGAAGTCGATCAAAGAAGAGTGTGCGCATGATTGAAGGATCGCAGCGACCATCAGAGAGATGCCTCATGTGTGCTAGGATGGCTGATGGTTTTTTTCCGATCATGTCTTCACCTCGTAGCATTCTTCGTAATTGTGATTCTGCCGTGGGGGCAAAATGATTCACCAATAGTTCTTTGAGTGCGACGAATTTGTTGTTGCAAGGTGGATTACTTGCCAAATCACCAACTGCTCTTAATGCATCGCCTTCAAGACTAACCAGCAAATTGGCATAGCGTTCATCGTCGTTGTTGACATCAGCGAGTTGAAACGACATTTCCACTTGCGTAAGTTAGAGTTGTGGATATTGCTGGTTGAACTTTGGCAGACGAACGCGTTGAACAGATGGCTGGTGTTGTCCAGCTCGACTTGCAAACGATGGTAGCAAGTTGCTCTGAATGTTTTGCGCTTGGGTTGCAAAAGCTTCGAGAGGAATCGTTCCCTGTGAAGTAGTGGCACCAGTTTCGGCAATGTTTACTTTTCTGAGTTGCTCCATGACTTCGTTTGCTTCACGGAGTTCCTCGCGGAGCTTGTTAATGAGCTCTACAGTCGAATCGTCTGCAGGATTGGTCATTGTTGTATGGGGGCTGTCTCGCTGAATAGGAAGCGTGTTTTCTTCGTCGGACGACGATTCCGACCTTGAGAGATTGAGTCTACACCCTTTTAATCTACGAAGATTGTATCGCATCAAAACTACAACTGGGAAAAATGGCGTACGTGCCTTGGTGTGTAAACTTGTTTGTATCACGTCGGGGTCACCACTTTTGGCACTCACTAGTACCTTCTCAATACTTCAGGCACGGGCGTGTACTTTATTATTTCTTTATTAAGCAAAAATGTTACATTAAGACAAACTCAAAAAACGTGTCTCTCTAAAAAACTACGTTGCAATCTCCTCTTCTTTCAGAAAACTCCCTGGCGTTTAGCGCGACATCTATGTCTCGTTATTATCTTGCAGATTGTGTTTCGCTGAAGTCGCCACAATTCTAGTCGCATCAGAGTACTCTATTGGCGAGATTAGTAATTGGTGCAAACTTCGGTGGTGTTTCGGCGATTTAATTTTTTAAATTTTATAGTTAAGACGAAAGTGCACATAAACTTCATAATTATGGCAAAGAAAGGCAAAAACGGCAATATGGGTAAAAAAAGGCAAGGTCAAAAAAAAACCGTTCCCTGGTTATAATAGTCAATAAATAATAAAAAAATTTAAGAAACCCTAAAAAAATTCCTAAAAGGCTATAATGTTACCTTGAACAGGTAACAACAGGTAGAATTGTAATTAGACTACTTAAAAGCCGATCTTTATTATTTGTGGACCTGTATCTGTACCTGTTTATGAGAATCAAAAGCGATATATTCGACTTTTTGAAAAAGTTGAGTTGACGATGCATTTTAATTCCCTTTCTTGAGATAGTGCTATTAGTGTTTTCGTTTGTTTCAAAACCCAACTAATTCCAGACATATTTTAAGTTGAATACTTGGGTTAGAATCAAAACATATGCAGCTCAAAATATGAGAATTCCACGGCTTAAGAAACGTTTTCTTAGAATATCTCAAAACAAGTAAAAGTGGAATGCGTTGTTTTTGATTCTGATAAACATTCTGTTCAATGTAATTACGTACTACCTCACATGCCTAAAATTTTGCATGACTTGTATGCAGCGGAGTGTATCAAAGCTTTTTTTAAAGAGCGTTCCTAATGATAATTTTTATATATAATCATTGTTAACAATTTCATAATCTAAATATCTTACGTAATTGTGGTGATCTGTCTCGTCTTCATCCACCAAGTTCACCTTTCTGTTGATCTTCTTTGGGCACGCAGCTACATGATGCCCCATTTCCGCACAAATATGGCATGCTCCTGTTGGTCGCTTTATTTTGCGACACTCTGCTGCCGTGTGCCATTTGCAATTGCAATTGTTGCACCTTATCACTCGTTTGTTCATTCCTTATCTCTCCTTCTCTTGATGTTGACGCCTCAGCACTGTAGACACTCCTCTATGGTTTTGGAAGCCTGACATTTCTAAAGACTTCCAATAAATTCGCCTGTGACCTAATGTAGTATGGCAAGTGTATACTATGTATTCTCTTTTATATACAAGGTTTAAGTGGTCTTGTGTTCCTCTCTTTAGCTTAGTTGTAAGTGACTCTTGTAAAACAAAGGCAGCCTATACGAAACTGTGAATAAAATTCAGACTTAGATGCAACACCGAAAAGGCGCCGGTTCGATACGATAACAAACTTACAAATTAGGGAACCTATCGCGAAAACCTAGCGATCAAATCTGACATGCTTCCACCACCGCCACTACAAACAAATGATGCTGACGATGCACTTAGCTTAGGTAAAGAGGTGCGTACCATGGTGGAATTCAAACCTTGAAAATATTCGAAAGAGAGTGAGGAAGCTTTTTAATAAAGCCAAACGCACCTGTGAGTGGGATCAGTATCAAGACCTCCTTACCCAATACAACCTAGAGTTGAGAAGATCCAAAAGAGTTTCCTGGCGGAGCTACTGTGAAAATCTTGAAGAGCTTCCTGCAGTGGCTCGCCTACAAAAAGCACTCTCGAAAGATCAATCAAACTGCATGGGATTGCTAGTCAAATCTGACGAAACAATCACATGCGACCGGGAGGAAACTTTGATTACCCTACTTCAAGTTCACTTCCCTGAGTCTAAGATCATAGATGAAGCCTAGGAGCACAATGTCAAGGATTCACCCCCAAGAAGCCTTGGAAGAAAAAAAAAGCTAATCCGGAAAGCTTTTCACTCCGGATAGGGTTAAATGGGCTGTCAACTCATTTAAACCATACAAGGCACCAGGTATAGACGATATTTTTCCAGCACTTATCCAGAAAGGGCTGCACTTCATTTTACCTACCATAGGCGTTTTTCTTTTTTAGAGCGTGCTCAGATTGTTCTGAAGTATTTATGAAACACACTTGAGCACATAGCTGTCATTTATTGTAAATATATGTATAAATTGAATATTTATTAATTGTTATTTATTAAATTGGTTAATATTCAATTAACTATGAGCTGGTAAACGTGGTATTTATCCCCAAACCAAGCAAACCTAGTTTTTCCTGAAAACGATGGAAAGAATAATTGACATACATATCAGAGAATGCCTAACAAACATCACACCTCTACACCCCTATCAATATGCCTACCAAAAAGGCAAATCCACTGAAGGTGCTTTGTTAAACTTAACATCACAAATAAAAACTGCATACCGAAACAAAGAGGTTGCACTTTGCGCCTTCCTTGACATAGAGGGTGCTTTTGACAACACCGGATATGAATCCATATCAAACGCTCTACTCCAAAGAAATGTAGATCATCCATCTATCAAATGGATCAAAGCGATGCTTGAAAGTCGGAAAATAACCGCTTCATCAGGAAAGACCTCAGCATCAGTAACAGCTGTAAAGGACTGCCCGCAGGGAGGGGTACTTTCGCCCCTACTGTGGTCTTTGGTAATCGACAATCTGCTACAAATTTTAAGCAATTCAGGCTTCAATGTAGTCGGATATGCGGATGACTTGGTCATCGTTATTAGTTGAAAAATGGCAAACGAAGTAACAACACAAATGCAAAACGCCCTTAAGATAGTCTTAGATTGGTGTTCTAAGGAACATCTTTCCATAAATCCTAGTAAGGCTATCATAGTTCCCTTTACTAAGAGAAGAAATTTGAACTTACGTCAAATCTCCATCAACGATAAAACCATTGAGTACTCCGACGAAGTCAAATATCTCGGAGTGATCCTAGATAAAAGACTAAATTGGAACTCCCATATAAACAACAAAATCAAAAAAGTAACCAGTACGTTCTGGGCTTGCCGTTGCATGTATGGTAAAACATGGGGAATCTCCATCGATTTTAAGGCCGCCTATGACGAGGGACGAGCTGTACAGAGCAATGTCTAGTTTTGGCATCCCTGCCAAACTCGTCCGTTTGTGCAGGGTGACGATGAAGCATGCACGCTGCTCCATCAAGGCCGGTAAAGAACTCACTGAGACCTTCGATGTCAAAAAAGGATTTAGACAAGGCGATGCGCTGTCATATGACTTCTTCAACATCGTTCTTGAAAGAATAGTGCAAAACTCAAACGCCAACACCAGAGGCACGATCTTTAAAAAATCCGTCCAATTACTCGCGTACGCCGACGACATTGACATAATTGGCAGAACGCAGTGTGATGTAAATGGCTCGTTTGTGAGTATTGAGACTGAGGCGGCGAAGATGGGTTTGGCGATTAATGAGGGCAAGACGAAGTAAAGGGTTTTTCAGGGTTAAGAGCGCTACAAAAGTTTTTTTTAAATAAAACGAAAACCGTTTTTGATCATATCAATGAAATTATTTATTCCTGTAAAAGTACGTTCGATGCCATTATGTATGGAACTCGATTTCTTTTGCATGGCCACCACGGGCACGCTTGCACAAGTCCAGACGCTGAACCCAATTTTCGACGGTTTTCAAGCATAAATCGGCCGATACTGCTGCAATTTCACGTTCGATTTTCGTACGAAGCTCATCAATCGTCGCTGGCTTGTTGGCATAGACCATAGACTTGACGTAGCCCCACAGGAAATAGTATAACGGCGTCAAATCGCACGACCGAGGCGGCCAAGCGACTGGACCATTTCGTGAGATAACACGTTCTCCAAGCTTGGTTTCCAATAAATTGATTGTGACATTCGCTGTGTGGCTTGTGGCGCCGTCCTGTTGGAACCACATGTCCTCCAAGTCCATATCATCCAATTGGGGCCAAAAATATTCGGTTATCATTGAACGGTAGCGATTCCCATTCACAGTAACCTGCCGGTCTTGATCATCTTGGAAGAAGTACGACCACACCAAACCGTAATTTTTTCGGGATGCAACGATGACTGATGGAGTACGTGTAGATTGCGGCCTGACCAATACCGCATATTTTCTTTATTGACGAAGCCATTCAGCCAGAAATGAGCCTCATTGCTGAAGATGATTTTTCGATGAAAATCCGAATCATTTTCAAGTTGTTGCTTAGCCCAATTCACGAACATACGACACTTCTGGTGGTCAAGGGGCTTCAGTTCTTGCGTCAATTTAATCTTGTAAGGATGTAGGCCAAGATCTTTTCGCAAATTTCGCCACAACGACGTCACAGAGATGCCCAACGCTTGAGAACGACGTGTGAGAGACACATTTGGGCTTTCTTCAACTGAAGCCTCAGCGGTAGCTCGACACTACGGGCACTTCTTTGTCGCACTGGCACGGGAACATTTTGTACTGTGCCTGTGGATTGAAATTTTTCCACTAGACGCTCAATTTTTGATCTGCTAGGACGATTATTACGACCATAAATTAGACGTAGCGCTCTTAACGTTGAGGCCACCGACTCCGAATTTTTGTAGCAAATTTTAGTAATTTCGACTCTTTGTTGGCTCGTATATCTTTCCATCATGAAATGGCAAACCTTACTGAAGAGAAATGTCAAAAGAGCGGCAAGAAATTCGGTGTCGTTTGCTGTCCCTATCGCTCTAATTTTGTAGCGTCCCCGTTGAAAAACCATTTATATGCTGTCAACTAAAATGGACACCCAACACCGACGGCTCGGACATAACGTCACAATAGACAGATATAACTTTGAGGTGGTTAAGGACTTTGTCTAATTAGGCTCCGCTATGAACTCAGACAATGACACCAGCGCTGAGGCTAAACGTAGAATAACTCTTGCCAATCGATGTTTCTTTGGGCTAAGAAGGCCCTCTCTCGAAAAACTAAAGTGGCCCTTTATAAGATCCTAATCGTCCAAGTCATGCTATATGGCGCAGAGGCATGGACTCTATCAAAAGTGGATGAGGTAACTCTAGGTTGTTTCGAGAGGAATCGAGTGATTTTTGGTCCCGTCTGCACTGACGGTGAATGGAGGAGGAGATTCAACGACGAACTGTACGGGCTGTACAGCGACATCGAACTAGTCAGAAGAGTGAAGGTCCAACGACTGAGGTGGCCGGGTCATGTAGAGCGTATGGACACGAATGCTCCGGTCCGCAATATCTTCGAATCCACACCCGAGGGAAGGCGCAGTAGAGGAAGACCGCGACTCAGGTGGCGCACGCAAGTGGAAAGGGACCTTAACCAACTTAGCGTGCGAAACTGGAGACAGCTAGCTAAGGATCGCGCTGGCTGGAGACGCTTGTTGGTTGAGGCCCAGGTCCACCTTAAGTAAGTAACTAATGACAGCTTAGATTTAACTTGGGAGGCATTAAAAAACAATTACGAAAAAAACGCATTCTCGTTATTAATCAAGTGAAGGTTATTTTCAATCTTCCAGCCATCCAGCATGAATCCGCTAAGGCTTAAAACAAGATTAAAGCTCTATTAATGATTCCTGAATTTATGCGTGTGCTAACCGGTTACCAAAACCTGCTCTGACGCTTTAGGAGCAATCAATTCCAGCCCATCGGAGGTTCCAACACGGGAACAATTAAATAGTTCTCTGGATTCTGTTTTATTTGAATGTTGATGAATAGTACACCTCTCTCCAATTCACTTTATAAATTTATTCCGTTCTATAATATCTTACGTCTAGCTAAATCTAAGGATGAGAGCTAAGACCGGAAAACACCACCTCCATTTTACTATTCATTCTTTTCACCTCCATCCTGTTATACAAGGTGGCGCAAAAGTAATCCTCCTATCAGAAAATGCTATAAATTTTGCGATTGGCCCCTAATGTCAGTTCTGTTTTGACATTTGTGTAGTAAACACATGCGAAATACACGTTAATAAACAATGTTACGCTACACTGCTCCAGAACGCGGAATATTGGTGACTATTTAATTGAGCAATAATCGGTCGGTGACTTTGGCACAACGTGAATTTCGTCGCAGATTTCCTAGCCGTCCAACGCCTACTAGTGAAACACTGCGACGTTTAGCCGCTCGCCTCGAAAAGACTGGCACAACACGAGATGCTGCCAGGCGTGGCAGACCCCGGAGTAGCCGTTCTGCAGAGAATATTGCTGCTGTAGCCGAAGATGTCATGGAAGCGCCGTCGACATCGACCAGACGACGTGTCACGCAAATGGGTATCAGTCGACGGTCTTTACAGCGAATTTTGGTACAAGATTTGAAGATGTTTCCGTACAAAGTCCAGACGGTGCATCAGCTGTTAGCTGCTGATCGCCAATCGCGTCTAACATACGCTCAAGCCATCCTTAGTCACCACCAAGAGGAAGATGATTTTTCATCAAAAATAATCATGAGTGATGAGGCCCATTTCCATCTTAGCGGGTACGTAAATAAGCAAAAATACGCTTCTGGGGCACTGAAAATCCGCGTGTAACCCACGAAGAGCCATTACACCCGCTCAAAGTCACTGTATGGTGTGCTGTTTTCGCTGGAGGAGTCATCGGACCTTTTTTCTTCGAAGACGTCGCGGGCCAGACGGTTACTGTGAATGGTGAGCGCTACAGAGCAATGATCAACGAGTTCTTTTTGCCGCAACTTGATGAATTGGGATTGGAAAACATGTGGTTCCAACAGGACGGTGCAACGGCACACACTGCACGTGCCACAACCGATATGCTGAAGGATGCATTTCCCGGGCGCCTAATCTCCCGTTTTGGCGATTTGCACTGGCCAGCAAGATCGCCTGATTTGACCGCTCCAGACTTCTTTTTGTGGGGCTTTTTGAAGTCGCGGGTTTATGTCAACAAGCCTCAGACTCTTGCAGCTCTTAAAGGACCTATCGCCGGAAGTTTTGGCCAAAGTGATGGAAAATGCCATAAAAAGGGCTCAAATGACAATCAACTGTGGCGGCGGCCATTTACATGACATCATATTCTCGACTTGATGTAAAAAAAATTAAAAGACCAAATAAAAATAATCCACAAAAAGAATCAAAGTTTTTATTTTTTTTTAAATTACAGCCAAAAAACATCGGAAGGTTATTTTTGCGCCACCTGTACTTTCAGTATAAGACCGATACAAATTTATTAATTCACAATAGTACCTATAAGTCATAAACCATAATACAAAACGTATTACTATTATAGTAAACAATATATAAAAATATTTCCCCCTCCAAAAAAAAAATTATATCTCGTTTTTATAATACTTTTCTTATTATCATTAGCACTTTTCTTAGTATGGGCTCTCTGCTCGAAAGCAAAATTCTTTGTAATTTTATTATTGATTAAGTCTAAATTAGTCTTTGTCTTGAAAGAAAAAATCAAGTTTTGTTTGCAGGCAAGGAAGGAAGATTTCTTTGGTTGAAAAGAAACTTGGAAACAGTATGCATAATATCCATATTTTTGTTTTCTAGATAATATTTTTTAAAAGCTTGTTTTACCGTTTGTACATTTTTTTCCGCCGTACCATTACTTTGGGGGTGGTAGGGCGGTGCTTTTGTTACTCTTATATTATAATTATTGCAAAACTGAATAAATTGGGATGAACCGAACGGAGGCCCGTTGTCTGGTACTTTTTCCGACGGGTACCCAAAAACCGAAAAACAATTAAACAAACTCTGAATAACGGATGCTGCATTTGTATTCTTCATAAGCACTACGTCGATATACTTAGAATATGAATCCACAATAATTAAAAACGTCAACTTAAAAAAATGGAAAAAATCCAAATGTATTCGTTCGAATGGGAAAGATGCTTTCGGCAACGCCACCAGTGCTGAATCTTTCGGCACATTTGCCGTAGCTTGACATTGAGGATACTGGGAGACGAAATCTTCAATGTCCTTATCAATATTGGTCCACCATACGTAACGCCAAACATTTAATTTTTACCATCCCTGCGTGATTCATACTATGCACCTGGCACAAAACGATATTCTGAAGGATTTCAGGGTTCACAACACGGTTGCTATAAAAAATACAATTCTCCTCCGTAGACAAATTAACTCGTTTGCGAAAATATGGCAAAATTTCCTCACTGACTACTTTGGGCCAAGTGTTCTCAAAAACAAAATTGAAGATTTGTCTTAAGAACGTATCTGACTGTGTAGCTTCTACCACATTTGTAGTTAGACATCGACAGTATAATTGACCACTATTGAAGACGCGCTACTGCGACTCAAGAGGTTCCTGGGACTAAAAATCTCTTTCAGAGCTTGGTGATCGGTATAAATAATAAAGGGTTTTACAAATAAATATTTATGAAATCTTCGCACTGCGAACACTATAGCGAGAGCTTCTTTATGGAGAATAATTTTTCTCTGCAGTGGAGAGAGTACTAGACGCAAACATCACGGGTTTTTTTACCCATTCATATAAATGCGATAGTACAGCCCCCACTCCATATGGGCTTGCATCTGCGACAACTACTATTGGTTTTGATATATCATATAGTTCCAAAACATTGTTTTTAATTTGTTTTTTCAAATGCCATTTGGCACTCCGATGACCAAACAAACTCAGCATCTCTTTTAAGCAATTTGTATAAATCGTTTAAATGAAAAAACTTCAGCAGCCAAAAATATGATTGTAATTCTTGGAAGTTTCGAGGTGCTGGCACCTCAACAATAGCACGTATCTTTTCGCTATTACGACGCAATTGACCAAAGGAGAGAGTATGACCTAAATATTGAACAGTATTCACGAAAACTGACACTTATTCTTCTTAATTTGGACATTGTGTTCACTTAGCCTACTAAGCACACGAATCAGATTACTTTTACAGTCCTCATAGTCACAGCCCCCTATCAATATGTCATCCAAGAAACAGAACACATTCGTAAGGTTTTTCAATATTTGATCAATGACTTATTGGAAGGCAGGCGGGGCATTTTTCAATCCAAAAGGCAACCGTTGAAATTGAAATAAACCCTTGAAGGTGTTTATCGTAATCAACGGTCGACACGATTCTGACACTATTAATTGCTGATAAGCACCTGATAAATCAATGAGACAAAACATTTTGCAATTTTCAAGCGAAGAAAATATTTCTTCGATTAATGGCAGCGGATAGTGTTCCGTCATAACCACTTTATTTAAAGTGACGCTAAAATCCACGCAAATTCTTATCTCTCCCGTTGACTTCGGAACGCACACAATTGTACTGGCCCACGAGCTATATTTGACCGGCTTTATAATACCCGTTCTTACTAACCGGTCTAACTCATTAGTTACTTTGTCTTTGATTCTAAGTGGGACACTCTAGGGCTTATGGAAAATTGGAGTCACGTTCGAACTACCTCGAAACCCGTAATCGCTTGTTCTTTCATCGGCTCTATGAAGTTCTTGAAGTTTGTACTTATATACGATAAAACACAGCTTGAATCTAAATTGACTGACTTTACCTCACTGTTTCCAAATATCTTCTCTCTCCAATTCGGTATCAGAATATTTAGCCAAGTTCGATCAAGCAGTGGTATAAACTTTCTATTGGATTCAATGACAATTAGGTCTAAAATATATGCCTTTTGCTCAAACTCCACTCTAACTTTGATTTTTCCTTTGCAGACTATCAATTTTCCTGCAACAGAATACAAATTGTTATAGCAAGGCTCTAACTTAATGTACGAAAAATATTTATTATACTCTCCTAATGCAATGATGGATGAACAGGCACCTGTGTCCACTTCCATATGAATTTGTTGCTTTTCAATGGTAATTGACTTCATCACTCGATCCAATTCCACTTCTCCAACGAAGTTTTAGAATTGCATCGAGATGTCCTTACACCAGAATGATAGTCGCTATCCTACTGATGTAGGATCGTCTCTCGTCGTACCGTAACTGGATATGCTCACTGAAATGAGAAGATAGCAAAACGACCTACATTCTTACGAACCTTCCGCCTTCTATTCTACCCCTATGACCCAAGTTCACAGGACCACCTAAGTTAGTCCGGATGTTAGAAAGAAGAGCCGCGAAAAGTTTCTCATCCATATTTTTCTTTTCCCTGTTGATGATACTCCAAGTGGGAGGCAAGCGCTAGATGGAGTATGCTCGCATGAGTGTGCCCACGCCACTCGATATTATTGATACCACCTTATCAGACCGGTATTACCGAATCAAACTCGTGTATTTGTCATTTTTTGTCTCGCCTTCGAAACGCGTCACATCCACCTAAAAACTAGAATTAATTTTCTCTAGGATCATGAATCCTAGAGAAAATCTTCCCTTATAATTCGCGTCACCAATTTCAGAAGTAGAGACTGAAGGAAAAACCCGCGAAAATCACGTCCGAACGAATTTAACCCGAGTAAAACATTAGATTACAAATGATCCCTAACAGGAATTACAACTGTATATTAGATAAACAAAAAAAAACTAAACTTAGCCTACCCAACTAACATAATGATCAAAACAAAAAATTCTAAAGAAAATCTCTTTAAAAGCTTCATGCTGTTATAACAATAAAAATTCTAAGAAATCCTTAAAACTAACTTACATACTAACTACACAATAGGAAATATTCAAATCACTTACAATCTAACTTAAATTTAAAAGTATCCTCGCAATATGAAATGCGGCCAATAGCAAAACTTTCGTAAATAATTTTATATACATCTCTCTTCGATTAACGCTTCTGGTTATTATAATTCGATATCATGTATGTAGAATTCTCGATATACTTGATGTTATTATCTCTTTCTGTTGTTTACATCATTTTAATGCAATAAACCTATCATATATTTATATCGAACGAACGAAAGCGACGTACAAATCCTCTCTTAAGCAGCGTTTTAATTTACCGACGAAAATTTAATTAAGAAAATAAATGCGGAAGCAAGAAGGTAAATCTGATATCTTTAACAATATTATATAATGTCTAATATAAACAGTCCGCAAAGTGGGAGTAATGCACATAAAAAAAAAAGGAGTAATAAGGAAATTATGACCACTTACCGAAGAAAGTATATACGAGTACTTGACACTCGAAACTACGATGGTCCCAGGGGTGAGGTCGACGTTGTTCACAATGTTTACCGCCCGTGGATGACGAAAGCGATGACGTTCCTTTGCGAACGCTGTTGTTTGATGCCAGGCTATGAGAAGAAGATGATTTTTATATGCATTTATATATGTGCGGAACTACTAAGTACATAGAACAAAAAAAAACTGATATCACTACTTAACTAAATAATGCTGATGATGTGGATCATCGCTGGTGGCTCCGTGAGATGATGGTCGTTGGTTGTCGCTGTTGATGTTCCTGTTACTGATGCCTGAAGCAAAGTGTGTAAGCGGCTCGGTACACACTGTTGTTTTTGGTAGGTGCACACTACTGATGCTTGGTTGGTACGTTGGAAACAGCTTGTAGGTGGCTGAGTGTTGTCTCCGGGACGGTCGGTTTCGAGGAGGTATTTGATCCTGAAACAGCGATGTTCAATTGCGTCGACTCGATTCTGCGAGCTGGTTCGATGTACGGCGTGTTGTTGTTGCCGTTTATGGATATGGAGTTCTGCTTATCAACTGGTGGTAGTTTGTGGGTTAGCTTTCAGTTTTCTTTTAGCGGCCGGAATTTAGGCGTAGGCGCTTTATTCTGGACGATTGGTACCGAGGACAGATACATTTTACGAATATGTAGATCGTGCTTTGAGTAAAACACTGATCTTTGCGATCTATTGTTCTAGCACACGTGTGGGTATTTTATTTAGGGTGCTTGACACTGGATGCACTATCACGATACCGTTTTTTATAGCGATTTAAATGACGATTTAAACTTGGTAGAAATCTGCGCGCCCAAGGTACAGTCTCAATTATACTTAAGAGACGAGAAAAAAAATCAATTGTCACCGCTGTCGACTAAGGCGACTACCCAACCACACTGACGAATCAAGCAAAAAAGAACTCTCGAAACATGCGACTTTAAGCTTTTATACTGGCGTGGGTTTTACTGGGCTTGCGGTATCCAATGCCCGATGCCACCGTTTTTTCCTTGTCGCATTGTGTCGGACCATTTTATGGTAAATTTATATGAAGCTTAGACAATATGAACCTATATACCTGGCCTCTTACCACGTTTGAGAGAATAGCCACCCATCCCGTGGTGGAGGTGGAGTTATTCTTAATGGTCAGGCTATACACGAACCACAACAATTATACAGATGATATTTCTAAGAGCGGTTTGGAAAAGAGATGTGGAACTACCTAAATCTACTCCTAAAGTCTCCAATAGGACATGGTTGTCAAACTGAATTTTGTTTTTCTGTAAGAAGATCGCATAAGTCGAACGTTTCCTACAAAACTTGTTCTTTACACAAGCATAGGCGCGTGAAAAGAATAAGAAAAGAACGTGCGAATAGTTGAAACCCCCCTGAGAAACCGATGAAGTCTCATGTTCAGACTGAGCAACAGCTGTTCGTAGCGCGCAGGTAATCGCAGGTAATTGGGCATGCCAATCTGTCTGTCCTGGATCAATGTAAAAGCGTATGGCTGCAAGTATCGACCTATTCACCCTTTCGCTAGCATTCGATTGCGGGGCATATGAAGCTGTCTTAATATGTCTGATACCAGAGTAGCTGACGAAGGAAACAAGTGAATGACATCTTTAAGTCGGAAGGACTCTTCGCTAGTCAATTCACGGGCATCTTGGATTCCGGAAATCCATTGGTGTTTGTGGGAAACAAATGCGGGGCAACTTAAAATATTTGCCAAAACTTCACTCCTAAGAATAAGGGTTGTTTTAACGACGGTACTATAAAAAGCAGTAATTCATTTTCACGGTCTTTGTATTTTACTTTCGTTCTTACATATCCTACAATTTGCTGTCTATTTCCATCAGCGGTCTTAACTACCGATTTGAATTTGGTAAATCGAATATTTTTCTTTAATACGATATTATACCCATCTGAACCTAAGCAACTTACTGCAGCACCACTATCTAGTAGTCCAGACACGATTTCCCCGAAAATCAGTACCTGAGCATAGGGCCGAGGATCATTTGGAGATAACTTGATTTCTGAAACTGCAGAAGCTGCCTTATGCATAAGTTTCTTCTCTCGAAAACGCGATCTTAATTTGCATATCCTTTTTGAGATGGGAGGCTTCGAATCTCCGAAAATTCGGTTTCGTGTCTCGTAGTAAAAGTTTAAGCGTTCGTGGAGAGTTTTTTGAGGTGCTTGTGCGTTGCAGTGTTCAGAGACTATTTTATTTTCACTATGAGAAGCCGACGGTTCTTGCCTTTTTAAAGTTACAATTGGTTTTATTGATTGGGATGTATTTTCTAAATGTCCGGATTTCTCTGTTGAGAACGAATTGTCCCGGATGTCAACTGGCTCCTTTGCAAGTTTTCTGCGCAACGCGAACATTGCGGAGTAATTGTATTCTCCTGACCACATTTGTAGCAGAACAAACTCCTCTGCTGACTGTTACATTCCTTGAAGCTTGAAGGAGTGTCCTGCGAGCTTGCAGTTCCAGCAGATCAAGGGGGCTCTAAGTCGGGAAGTTCCGATCGCCTCGACTGAATGAAACGAGCTGCTGGCTACCTGATCATATACAAGCTCCAGTTCACTAACCATTCGCCGGTTTGGTTGGAAGTGCGAAGCTCGGGGCTTCGGATTATCATGATCACCGAAATACTTTTCCAGTTTCCTACACACGTACACCATCTCTTGAAGGCTCTCAGTTTGACTGCGTTTTTTCGATGCTTTATTACCGACTGATATAGCAGACATATTCTGTTTTTTTTTCCGCAGAACATTATCGATCTTAATAGCTGCTCTATTACGGTTGGACATTATGGATGTGTAAATGATATATAAAAAAAAAATTAGGTATGGAAATGAAATAAAATCAAATAACTGTGTTTTTTCAAAATTCAGTGGATGTGACGAGATTCAAGAGAGAAGGACGAGTTGCTTAGAGTTTTTTTTTTTCTTACTCTACCACTATGGAATTTCAATTAAAAGAAAAGTTTTGTGAGGTGAAGGTGAAGTCTAATTTGCATGTTGTCTGTAACCTTTTCGGAAGAACTGAAATCTATGCAGCTAGCTACACGACGCTTCATTGGGCGATGTTGCGGGTCATTCAACTTGCGGTTCTTATGTTCTGAAAATGCTTTGGTATGTATGCAAGTACGCGACATACAAAGGGATCGTAAATCGTAGCAACAGACGTAGCAGAAAATTCTTCAATTCACTTCGATTCAATTCGAAGTAGAGACTGAAGGAAAAACCCGCGAAAATCTCGACCGAACGAATTTAACCCGAGTAAAACATTAGATTACAAATGATCCCTAACAGGAATTACAACTGTATATTAGATAAACAAAAAAAAACTAAACTTAGCCTACCCAACTAACATAATGATCAAAACAAAAAATTCTAAAGAAAATCTCATTAAAAGCTTCATGCTGTTATAACAATAAAAATTCTAAGAAATCCTTAAAACTAACTTACATACTAACTACACAATAGGAAATATTCAAATCACTTACAATCTAACTTAAATTTAAAAGAATCCTCGCAATATGAAATGCGGCCAATAGCAAAACTTTCGTAAATAATTTTATATACATCTCTCTTCGATTAACGCTTCTGGTTATTATAATTCGATATCATGTATGTAGAATTCTCGATATACTTGATGTTATTATCTCTTTCTGTTGTTTACATCATTTTAATGCAATAAACCTATCATATATTTATATCGAACGAACGAAAGCGACGTACAAATCCTCTCTTAAGCAGCGTTTTAATTTACCGAAGAAAATTTAATTAAGAAAATAAATGCGGAAGCAAGAAGGTAAATCTGATATCTTTAACAATATTATATAATGTCTAATATAAACAGTCCGCAAAGTGGGCACATAAAAAAAAAAACGAGTAATAAGGAAATTATGACCACTTACCGAAGAAAGTATATACGAGTACTTGACACTCGAAACTACGATGGTCCCAGGGGTGAGGTCGACGTTGTTCACAATGTTTACCGCCCGTGGATGACGAAAGCGATGACGTTCCTTTGCGAACGCTGTTGTTTGATGCCAGGCTATGAGAAGAAGATGATTTTTATATGCATTTATATATGTGCGGAACTACTAAGTACATAGAACAAAAAAAAACTGATATCACTACTTAACTAAATAATGCTGATGATGTGGATCATCGCTGGTGGCTCCGTGAGATGATGGTCGTTGGTTGTCGCTGTTGATGTTCCTGTTACTGATGCCTGAAGCAAAGTGTGTAAGCGGCTCGGTACACACTGTTGTTGTTGGTAGGTGTACACTACTGATGCTTGGTTGGTACGTTGGAAACTGCTTGTAGGTGGCTGAGTGTTGTCTCCGGGACGGTCGGTTTCGAGGAGGTATTTGATCCTGAAACAACGATGTTCAATTGCGTCGACTCGATTCTGCGAGCTGGTTCGATGTACGGCGTGTTGTTGTTGCCGTTTATGGATATGGAGTTCTGCTTATCAACTGGTGGTAGTTTGTGGGTTAGCTTTCAGTTTTCTTTAAGCGGCCGGAATTTAGGCGTAGGCGCTTTATTCTGGACGATTGGTACCGAGGACAGATACATTTTACGAATATGTAGATCGTGCTTTGAGTAAAACACTGATCTTTGCGATCTATTGTTCTAGCACACGTGTGGATATTTTATTTAGGGTGCTTGACACTGGATGCACTATCACGATACCGTTTTTTATAGCGATTTAAATGACGATTTAAACTTGGTAGAAATCTGCGCGGCCAAGGTACAGTCTCAATTATACTTAAGAGACGAGAAAAAAAATCAATTGTCACCGCTGTCGACTAAGGCGACTACCCAACCACACTGACGAATCAAGCAAAAAAGAACTCTCGAAACATGCGACTTTAAGCTTTTATACTGGCGTGGGTTTTACTGGGCTTGCGGTATCCAATGCCCGATGCCACCGTTTTTTCCTTGTCGCATTGTCTCGGACCATTTTATGGTAAATTTATATGAAGCTTAGACAATATGAACCTATATACCTGGCCTCTTACCACGTTTGAGAGAATAGCCACCCATCCCGTGGTGGAGGTGGAGTTATTCTTAATGGTCAGGCTATACACGAACCACAACAATTATACAGATGATATTTCTAAGAGCGGTTTGGAAAAGAGATGTGGAACTACCTAAATCTACTCCTAAAGTCTCCAATAGGACATGGTTGTCAAACTGAATTTTGTTTTTCTGTAAGAAGATCGCATAAGTCGAACGTTTCCTACAAAACTTGTTCTTTACACAAGCATAGGCGCGTGAAAAGAATAAGAAAAGAACGTGCGAATAGTTGAAACCCCCCTGAGAAACCGATGAAGTCTCATGTTCAGACTGAGCAACAGCTGTTCGTAGCGCGCAGGTAATCGCAGGTAATTGGGCATGCCAATCTGTCTGTCCTGGATCAATGTAAAAGCGTATGGCTGCAAGTATCGACCTATTCACCCTTTCGCTAGCATTCGATTGCGGGGCATATGAAGCTGTCTTAATATGTCTGATACCAGAGTAGCAGACGAAGGAAACAAGTGAATGACATCTTTAAGTCGGAAGGACTCTTCGCTAGTCAATTCACGGGCATCTTGGATTCCGGAAATCCATTGGTGTTTGTGGGAAACAAATGCGGGGCAACTTAAAATATTTGCCAAAACTTCACTCCTAAGAATAAGGGTTGTTTTAACGACGGTACTATAAAAAGCAGTAATTCATTTTCACGGTCTTTGTATTTTACTTTCGTTCTTACATATCCTACAATTTGCTGTCTATTTCCATCAGCGGTCTTAACTACCGATTTGAATTTGGTAAATCGAATATTTTTCTTTAATACGATATTATACCCATCTGAACCTAAGCAACTTACTGCAGCACCACTATCTAGTAGTCCAGACACGATTTCCCCGAAAATCAGTACCTGAGCATAGGGCCGAGGATCATTTGGAGATAACTTGATTTCTGAAACTGCAGAAGCTGCCTTATGCATAAGTTTCTTCTCTCGAAAACGCGATCTTAATTTGCATATCCTTTTTGAGATGGGAGGCTTCGAATCTCCGAAAATTCGGTTTCGTGTCTCATAGTAAAAGTTTAAGCGTTCGTGGAGAGTTTTTTGAGGTGCTTGTGCGTTGCAGTGTTCAGAGACTATTTTATTTTCACTATGAGAAGCCGACGGTTCTTGCCTTTTTAAAGTTACAATTGGTTTTATTGATTGGGATGTATTTTCTAAATGTCCGGATTTCTCTGTTGAGAACGAATTGTCCCGGATGTCAACTGGCTCCTTTGCAAGTTTTCTGCGCAACGCGAACATTGCGGAGTAATTGTATTCTCCTGACCACATTTGTAGCAGAACAAACTCCTCTGCTGACTGTTACATTCCTTGAAGCTTGAAGGAGTGTCCTGCGAGCTTGCAGTTCCAGCAGATCAAGGGGGCTCTAAGTCGGGAAGTTCCGATCGCATCGACTGAATGAAACGAGCTGCTGGCTACCTGATCATATACAAGCTCCAGTTCACTAACCATTCGCCGGTTTGGTTGGAAGTGCGAAGCTCGGGGCTTCGGATTATCATGATCACCGAAATACTTTTCCAGTTTCCTACACACGTACACCATCTCTTGAAGGCTCTCAGTTTGACTGCGTTTTTTCGATGCTTTATTACCGACTGATATAGCAGACATATTCTGTTTTTTTTTCCGCAGAACATTATCGATCTTAATAGCTGCTCTATTACTGAAATCTATGCAGCTAGCTACACGACGCTTCATTGGGCGATGTTGCGGGTCATTCAACTTGCGGTTCTTATGTTCTGAAAATGCTTTGGTATGTATGCAAGTACGCGACATACAAAGGGATCGTAAATCGTAGCAACAGACGTAGCAGAAAATTCTTCAATTCACTTCGATTCAATTCGAAGTAGAGACTGAAGGAAAAACCCGCGAAAATCTCGAACGAACGAATTTAACCCGAGTAAAACATTAGATTACAAATGATCCCTAACAGGAATTACAACTGTTTATTAGATAAACAAAAAAAAACTAAACTTAGCCTACCCAACTAACATAATGATCAAAACAAAAAATTCTAAAGAAAATCTCATTAAAAGCTTCATGCTGTTATAACAATAAAAATTCTAAGAAATCCTTAAAACTAACTTACATACTAACTACACAATAGGAAATATTCAAATCACTTACAATCTAACTTAAATTTAAAAGAATCCTCGCAATATGAAATGCGGCTAATAGCAAAACTTTCGTAAATAATTTTATATACATCTCTCTTCGATTAACGCTTCTGGTTATTATAATTCGATATCATGTATGTAGAATTCTCGATATACTTGATGTTATTATCTCTTTCTGTTGTTTACATCATTTTAATGCAATAAACCTATCATATACTTATATCGAACGAACGAAAGCGACGTACAAATCCTCTCTTAAGCAGCGTTTTAATTTACCGACGAAAATTTAATTAAGAAAATAAATGCGGAAGCAAGAAGGTAAATCTGATATCTTTAACAATATTATATAATGTCTAATATAAACAGTCCGCAAAGTGGGAGTAATGCACATAAAAAAAAAACGAGTAATAAGGAAATTATGACCACTTACCGAAGAAAGTATATACGAGTACTTGACACTCGAAACTACGATGGTCCCAGGGGTGAGGTCGACGTTGTTCACAATGTTTACCGCCCGTGGATGACGAAAGCGATGACGTTCCTTTGCGAACGCTGTTGTTTGATGCCAGGCTATGAGAAGATGATTTTTATATGCATTTATATATGTGCGGAACTACTAAGTACATAGAACAAAAAAAAACTGATATCACTACTTAACTAAATAATGCTGATGATGTGGATCATCGCTGGTGGCTCCGTGAGATGATGGTCGTTGGTTGTCGCTGTTGATGTTCCTGTTACTGATGCCTGAAGCAAAGTGTGTAAGCGGCTCGGTACACACTGTTGTTGTTGGTAGGTGTACACTACTGATGCTTGGTTGGTACGTTGGAAACTGCTTGTAGGTGGCTGAGTGTTGTCTCCGGGACGGTCGGTTTCGAGGAGGTATTTGATCCTGAAACAGCGATGTTCAATTGCGTCGACCCGATTCTGCGAGCTGGTTCGATGTACGGCGTGTTGTTGTTGCCGTTTATGGATATGGAGTTATGCTTATCAACTGGTGGTATTTTGTGGGTTAGCTTTCAGTTTTCTTTTAGCGGCCGGAATTTAGGCGTAGGCGCTTTATTCTGGACGATTGGTACCGAGGACAGATACATTTTACGAATATGTAGATCGTGCTTTGAGTAAAACACTGATCTTTGCGATCTATTGTTCTAGCACACGTGTGGGTATTTTATTTAGGGTGCTTGACACTGGATGCACTATCACGATACCGTTTTTTATAGCGATTTAAATGACGATTTAAACTTGGTAGAAATCTGCGCGGCCAAGGTACAGTCTCAATTATACTTAGGAGACGAGAAAAAAAATCAATTGTCACCGCTGTCGACTAAGGCGACTACCCAACCACACTGACGAATCAAGCAAAAAAGAACTCTCGAAACATGCGACTTTAAGCTTTTATACTGGCGTGGGTTTTACTGGGCTTGCGGTATGCAATGCCCGATGCCACCGTTTTTTCCTTGTCGCATTGTGTCGGACCATTTTATGGTAAATTTATATGAAGCTTAGACAATATGAACCTATATACCTGGCCTCTTACCACGTTTGAGAGAATAGCCACCCATCCCGTGGTGGAGGTGGAGTTATTCTTAATGGTCAGGCTATACATATACACGAACCACAACAATTATACAGATGATATTTCTAAGAGCGGTTTGGAAAAGAGATGTGGAACTACCTAAATCTACTCCTAAAGTCTCCAATAGGACATGGTTGTCAAACTGAATTTTGTTTTTCTGTAAGAAGATCGCATAAGTCGAACGTTTCCCACAAAACTTGTTCTTTACACAAGCATAGGCGCGTGAAAAGAATAAGAAAAGAACGTGCGAATAGTTGAAACCCCCCTGAGAAACCGATGAAGTCTCATGTTCAGACTGAGCAACAGCTGTTCGTAGCGCGCAGGTAATCGCAGGTAATTGGGCGTGCCAATCTGTCTGTCCTGGATCAATGTAAAAGCGTATGGCTGCAAGTATCGACCTATTCACCCTTTCGCTAGCATTCGATTGCGGGGCATATGAAGCTGTCTTAATATGTCTGATACCAAATGTGTTCATTAATTTCTGGAAATCATGACATGTAAATTGCTTCCCATTGTCTGTCAAGATACATTCTGGAACACCACAGAGTAAAAATACTTGTTCTTTTAGGAACTTGGAGGTCGTATACGTTGTCGCTTTTCTTAAGGGTTGAACTATTACAAACTTGGTTAGCTTGTCTAGAGCAATAATGATACAGGTATTACCGGACTTGGATCTAGGATAGGGACCAAGAAAGTCTAGATAAAGATGTTGAAATTGTCGTTTGACGACGAATTGTTTACCCATCGGGGCCCTAAGGATAGCATTTGGCGCTTTTGTAGATTTACACATGTCACACCTACCGATTATCGATTTTACCTGCACTGGCATATTCGGCCAATAAAATTGCTCCTGCAGGCGGTACAAAGTTTTCCCGATTCCGCCGTGTGCTGCTCTAGGTGGTTGATGAGCCAAGCGAATGAGGTTTTCGGTTAGCTGTGGGGGTACCCAAAGTTTCCTTACCAGATCATCAAGAAGTGGGTGAACGGTGCAATGCTTAACCCTTTTATATACGAAATTGTTCGAGATGCGTAGATTCGGCAATTGAGCTGTATTTTCTTTGACGGTGTTTACTATGCTTATGTACTCTTCCGATTGGAAGCTGGGATCTGTAAGATCAATCTGCAGCACTTCTAGCTCATTTCCTCCCATCGTCTGAGTCGGATCTATCGCCTCGACCGCATACACTCTTAAAAGAGCGTCAGGAACCACGTTCAATGATCCCTTGCGATGTTGTATTTCAAAATCATAACCTTGTAAGTACATGCTCCATCTTGCCAACTTCCCACTCAAATCTTTATGGCTCATCAGCCACTTAAGGCTTGCGTGGTCCGTAATTATCTTAAACTTGTGCCCTTCTACGTATGCACGAAATTTGGTGACTCCCCAAGTTGCTAACGAACCTACGGTACCATCCGGTCATACCTAAGAATCTCCTTACTTGTCTGACCGGGCGCATTACAGAGGCCAAAGGGCATAACTCTGAACTGGTAAAGGGGACGACCGGGAACGGTGAATGCGGTCTTTTCCCTCGATCTTTGCTCCAGTGGTATCTGCCAAAACGCATCCTTCAGATCCACACTAGATGTATAGTGTGTATCTGTCAGACGCGATAGCAAGCCCTCTACATGAGGAAGAGGATACGCATCCTTTTTGGTGACCTTGTTCACTTTCCGTATGTCCAAGCACATCCTGTCTTTCCCCGGCCGCTGTATCAGAACAACCGGAGAACTTCAAGCGCTTGAACTTACTTCGATGACACCCAGTCGTAGCATACGATCCAATTCCACATACAGACTCTTTTGCACCGCTGGAGAAATGGGATAGTGTCGCTGCTTGACGGGTTCAGCCGTCCCGGTGTCGATGATGTGCTCCTCTAAGCTGGTTTTACCCAAGCCCAGAGTAGCAGACGAAGGAAACAAGTGAATGACATCTTTAAGTCGGAAGGACTCTTCGCTAGTCAATTCACGGGCATCTTGGATTCCGGAAATCCATTGGGGTTTGTGGGAAACAAATGCGGGGCAACTTCAAATATTTGCCAAAAGTTCACTCCTAAGAATAAGGGTTGTCTTAACGACGGTACTATAAAAAGCAGTATTATTATATATTATATTATATTGTATTTTACTTTCGTTCTTACATATCCTACAATTTGCTGTCTATTTCCATCAGCGGTCTTAACTACCGATTTGAATTTGGTAAATCGAATATTTTTCTTTAATACGATATTATACCCATCTGAACCTAAGCAACTTACTGCAGCACCACTATCTAGTAGTCCAGACACGATTTCCCCGAAAATCAGTACCTGAGCATAGGGCCGAGGATCATTTGGAGATAACTTGATTTCTGAAACTGCAGAAGCTGCCTTATGCATAAGTTTCTTCTCTCGAAAACGCGATCTTAATTTGCATATCCTTTTTGAGATGGGAGGCTTCGAATCTCCGAAAATTCGGTTTCGTGTCTCGTAGTAAAAGTTTAAGCGTTCGTGGAGAGTTTTTTGAGGTGCTTGTGCGTTGCAGTGTTCAGAGACTATTTTATTTTCACTATGAGAAGCCGACGGTTCTTGCCTTTTTAAAGTTACAATTGGTTTTATTGATTGGGATGTATTTTCTAAATGTCCGGATTTCTCTGTTGAGAACGAATTGTCCCGGATGTCAACTGGCTCCTTTGCAAGTTTTCTGCGCAACGCGAACATTGCGGAGTAATTGTATTCTCCTGACCACATTTGTAGCAGAACAAACTCCTCTGCTGACTGTTACATTCCTTGAAGCTTGAAGGAGTGTCCTGCGAGCTTGCAGTTCCAGCAGATCAAGGGGGCTCTAAGTCGGGAAGTTCCGATCGCATCGACTGAATGAAACGAGCTGCTGGCTACCTGATCATATACAAGCTCCAGTTCACTAACCATTCGCCGGTTTGGTTGGAAGTGCGAAGCTCGGGGCTTCGGATTATCATGATCACCGAAATACTTTTCCAGTTTCCTACACACGTACACCATCTCTTGAAGGCTCTCAGTTTGACTGCGTTTTTTCGATGCTTTATTACCGACTGATATAGCAGACATATTCTGTTTTTTTTTTCCGCAGAACATTATCGATCTTAATAGCTGCTCTATTACTGAAATCTATGCAGCTAGCTACACGACGCTTCATTGGGCGATGTTGCGGGTCATTCAACTTGCGGTTCTTATGTTCTGAAAATGCTTTGGTATGTATGCAAGTACGCGACATACAAAGGGATCGTAAATCGTAGCAACAGACGTAGCAGAAAATTCTACAATTCACTACCGGACAACGAATACTATTACTCTCTGAGAATGTACTGAAAGCAAAAGATCAGTCTACTATTTGCAACAGACATTGAGCATCGTTAACAATATTCAACCGGACAAATATCTTCGACTTTTCAAATAAATTGTTCGATTAAATTGTTAATTCTCCTTACCGCGAGTGGGGGGAGAAATAACCAGACTTGCCTTCGACTTTCTGTTCCAAGTGCCTTTATTTCTTAAAATTGGTTTGCTTAAATACTACATTATTGCTAAGTAATCATAATGCTGCCCTACTGACAATTTATGCATTACTACCTTATTGCTACCTTATTATCACGATGCTGCCCTACTGACCATTAATGCGTGCCATCGTGATTACGCCATGCAATTATGCTGTTTTTGCATGACCTTCGTTTTATTGTTGACTGTGTCAACATGTTCCCCCCTTTGAAGTTAGTCTACTTAAACCGTGAATCTCTCGTCAGCCTTGACCATTCGAGGCGGTACGATCGGTGTCATCTGCTGTTGTCGTCGTTTCCAGTATCGAAATATTGCACAGCCAACCAATAACAGCACCATTGCATAAGACACCGAAAATTGATGGATGTCATGAATTGATATGTCCGGTGAGCTTGTGGTGTCAGCAAGATGAACCTTTAATTCGCTAAACTGATGATTCCTTTCGAATACTAGTGGCTGTATGACTTTTATTGCCGGTGCCGTCCTATGGGACAGTGCTGCTGGTGTTCATCATTGTGAAGCTGTGTATGGTCGCAACCTTAGTCTCCAACTGACATTTTTCCGTCATGGTAAGCTCTCCTTGCCCTTGTAAGTGAATTGGGTAGACTTGGGCTCCACATATCGCATTGATAGTTTGCGGCAGTAGTGTTGAAAAGATCCAGGTGTTTGATGTTTGTAATTGTATCCAAACCTGGTTTTCTTTGATGGTGATCAAAGTGCAGCGCTGGTATGGGGTTTCTGCGTGTTTGAAGAATTCCATTTCACATGGGGCGTTGTCTTCCTTATATGTGTATATTGGGTGTTTGCCCGTGCAAATGTACTCTTGATCGTCCGCCTTCTCACACTCCTTAAGGTCATTCGTTGTGAACCTTACAAACTGATCCCGATGAAGCGTTACAGCTAGGTATTCTGTTGTTGGCTTGACAAACATCAGTCTTTCGTTTTTTGGTATTGGCAGTGGTATCACGTTGTAAAGCTCGAATAGAGTATCTTGTACTAGTGGCAAGTTGATGTTGAATATAATTCCACCCTCCATAATTCTGGTCTTGATCCGCGCCAAGGAGTAGATTGTGCTAAGACTGTCTGACGGAAGTGCCGTGTTGTCTGGAACATGTGGCCTTATGAGGTCTAGTTGACGTCTTAACTCTGATGGTGTCAAGATACGAGTGCTGATCTTATCGTGATGTGCATCCATGACGGCGTCGATTAGTGCCGTTTGCATCCTCTCATACCGTGCAAGGCTCAAGCTTAAAATGCTTACCATAGAGTTTAACAATAGCATCGCTCTAGTTTCATCCAATGTCTTTGTCCTATCATTCCATGCTCGTTGTAGGTTAGCTACATGTTCAATCAATGATTCCAGCTGACTATTTGTATGCCTTTCGTCTCTTTCGATGATATTGAGGGTTGAGTTAAGCACCGTTGTTTGACGTTTAGTTAATTCGTTTTGGTACTTCTGATTTTGTCCTAATCGTTCGATGTCTAAGTTAAATTGCTCAGCCTGCTCCTGATCTACTATTCCAAACAATTTGTTTGCCACTGTGCCGATTATATCAAACGGCGATCGACAATTTCGCTCATGGTTTTGCCCGCGCATTACCTCATTCATTTGAAGTGCACTTTGGTATTGGTACTCCAGCTCGCTTAATGTTGTTCGGCAGTTTGTTGTATAGTATAGTGTGTGTTTGCATAGACGGCTCATATTTTGTAGTGACAGACGCAGGACTTCCAACTCTCTAAAGTAGGTGGTTGTGTTATGATATACAACGATGTTCCATGAGTCGGTTATCAATTTCGTCTTTCCTAGCCCTTCGAAATAGATTCCAGAGCTTGAGTTCAACTGTTTGACTGATATGGGTGCCCTTGTTTCTGTGGTGGCGGTTGTAGGGCATATACAACACAGCACTATTAAAAGTGTGTTCAACAGTATCCTTCCTGTCGTTGTTGTTGTTGGTTGTGGTGCTGGTGTGCGACGTTTCATAGCCCATGGATTGGCTAACCAATTGGCGTTAATTGGGTGAATGCGTCTCGTCTTGGCCGCTTGTGTGCTCAGATTGTGGCGCATGGTGTCGCTGGGGAAGGTGCTGTTAATTTCTGCATTTCTGCCGCGCTTCAGTGTTGCTGTAAGCTAGGTGTTCCATTGGTAGGGTTGCGTTGGTTTCATGTGGTAATGGACAGATTTTGGTTACAGCTCGCTTGTATATTCCATTACTTGTTCGTACCTCCACTACCCGGATCACCTTATCTTCACCTCGATGTATCTTGAGAATTCTGCCCAGTGGCCATTTAAGTGGTGGTTGATTCTCTTCCATCATCAGAACCATCATTCCAGGTAATAGTTCCCTGTTGCCATCCTTCCATTTCGATCGACCTTGAAGCTGAGTAAGATACTCTTCGGACCATCTCTTCCAAAATTGCTGTTGGATGAACTGCAACCGTTGGAAGCGTTTTAGATGCTCAATCCTTTTTTCTGTGACACTGGGTTCTGGCAATGCACATAATGGTTCTCCGATTAAGAAGTGTCCTGGTGTTAATGCTTCCAAATCATTGGGATCATTTGACATGGGTGTGATGGGTCTAGAATTTAAAATTGCCTCGATCTGTGCTAACGTGGTGTTTAATTCTTCGTAGGTCAACGTTGCCATTCCGGTGTATCTAATTAATAATTGTTTTGCAGATTTAACTGCTGCCTCCCACAGACCTCCGAAGTGTGGCGACCGGGGGGGTATGAATTTCCATTTAATTGTTTTCTCTTGACAGTACTGTTAAAGGCCATCCTTAAGTTGCTGTGACTCAAACAAGCTGTTTAAGCGGCTTAATTCAGCCTTTGCTCCCACGAAATTGGTGGCATTGTCACATGATATTGTGGAGCAACATCCTCGCCGTGAGATAAACCTCTTTAAGGCATTTAAAAAAGCCTCGGTCGTAAGATCGCAGACTACTTCTAGGTGCACTGCCTTTGTTGTGAAGCATACAAACACCGCAACGTATCCTTTATTGGGTGCGCGTCCCCGAATTCTGGAGTGAATTTTCAATGGGCCCGCAAAGTCCACACCAGTGTGATAAAATGCTCGTGTTGGTTTTACTCTTTCGGCTGGCAGATCTCCCATTAGCTGCTGTATTTGTGGCTTTGAACGGAAACATCTGATACATTTGTGGACGATTTATGTGCTTGCTCTCTTTGTGTCTATGATCCTATATTTATCCCGTGATAATGCTACAAGGGCCTGTGGTCCCACATGCATATGCTGTTTGTGCAAGGTTTCCAGAATTAGTTGAGACACTTGGCTTCGTTTTGGAAGTAGGATTGGGTGTTTACTATCTATACCGAGCTCAGAATGCCTGAGCCGTCCTCCCACTCGTATTAGACCGTGGTCATCCATGAATGGTTGCAACGTCAACAGTTTACTGGGACGGTCGATGGATAGTCCTTGTCTTAATTGCTGGTATTCTTTCTTAAAGGCGACTAGTTGGGTGTTTCGTAATAGCACTATCAACCCGTTTCTGATTTCGTCATCCGTTGGTACTGCCTCGTAGGTTGCCTTGCTCGGTGCTCGGGCGTTAGTAATGAATCTCAAGCAGTAGGCAAATATTCTCTGCATTCTTAGCAACTATCCTTGTCTATGAATTGGAGTGGATAATTCATGTATCTGCACGTTCTTCCATGTGCTAGTAAGGGCGGATTTAACAACTCTTCGCTCAGGTACCTCTTCCATCTCGCTGGCATAGCGTATAGGCCATGAGGTTTCTTGTTGCTCAAGAAATGGTGGCCCCTTAAACCAAATTGAGGCGTCCAAAAGCTGGGCAGCGGGTAATCCACGCGAGATGAAGTCGGCCGGGTTGTCCTTTCCCGCTATATGACTCCACTGGTCTCGATTAGACAAGGCTTGGATTCGTGCAACCCTATTTGCGACGAAGGTCTCCCATGTGTAGGAAGGTGAAGAAATCCATGAGAGCACTGTAGTGCTGTCGGTGTAATAACTAACCTTGTTGATTGTTATGCGTAGTATCTTCATTAGTCGATCTACCAGCTCGACCATTAACACTGCGGAGCACAGCTCCAGTCGTGCCAGTGTCGTAGTCTTCAATGGCGCTACTCTGGACTTGGCGCACAGTAATGATGTCTGAATGTTACCCAGGTTGTCTATTGACCTTAGGTAGCAACATGCTCCGAATGCTGCCATACTGCTGTCTGAGAATGCGTGTAGTTGGATGACTGATGCTTGTGGAAGAAGTATGCATCTGGGGATGCGCACCTTAGTTAATGCGTATAACTGCACCTTGTATGCTTCCCATTTGCCACGTTGTTCTGCAGGTAATGGTTCATCCCACGCTGAGTTGGATCTCCAGAGTTCTTGCATGAATAATTTCCCTAAGACCACCACCGGGCCTATGGTGCCAAGGGGCTCAAATAGTCGTGATATTTCAGCGTATGCGGTTCGTTTCGTAATTTGGTTCGAGTCACTGAAGTTGTCTGGGCAACAGAAGAAAAAGATGTCTCTTGATGGTTCCCAGATCAGCCCTAAGGTTTTGACTACGTCTCGTTGATTTATTGATAATGTTTTCTCTCGATGTTCCTCGGGAATGCCTGCGAGTATTGCTGGGTGATTGGAGCAAAATTTGCGTAATTCGAATTTGCCTTGTGCCAGTATCTTGATTAGTTGATCACGTAACATTGTGGCCTCTTCCTCAGTGTCCGCGCCGGTTAAGATGTCATCTACATATGTTTCTTCGCTTATGACTTGAGCTGCTCTTGGAGTCTTGATGCTGTTTTCCTCAGCTAACTGTTTCAGACATCTTGTAGCAAGATATGGTGCTGCAGCCGTTCCATAGGTGACCGTGTTTAATTTATATGTCCGGATCGGTTCAGCGGTACTCGGTCTCCAGAAAATCATTTGATACTTGCGTTGTGAATCGTCGACAAGTATTTGTCGGTACATTTGCCGTATGTCGGCGGCAAAGGCGTATTGGTTCAGTCGAAATTTAACCAAAATGGAGAAGAGATCGGATTGAACCGTTGGTCCGATCATCATTGATTGGTTTAATGATGTTCCATTGGCGGTTTTTGCCGATGCGTCGAACACCACTCGGAGTTTGGTAGTTGAGCTGTCTGGCTTCAACACTCCGTGATGTGGGATGAAATGACTGTTTGGTGAAACATCGCATCTCCTGACTCTTGTCATATGCCCCCTTTCTTCATATTCCCTCATGAATTTTGTATATTGATCACGCAGGTCGGGTTGTGCTAGCAGCCGTTTCTCTAGAGCGAGGAACCGCTTCATTGCTAATGCTTCGGAGTGCCCTACCGCCTCTGGATCACGCTTAAATGGTAAGTGGATTATGAATCGACCTTCCTTGTCTCGCTTAACCGTGTCTTGGTAATGAGTTTCACATTCTACCTCCTCTTGCGAAGTTGGCGTATTCTCTTCAATGTGGTTTTCTAGCAACCAGAATTTCTCGATTTGTTTTTCCAATGTGCTAGTCGAATGTTTGGTGGCGATGTTGCAGATCCGCGTCTTATGGCCAGAATGTTTACGCGCGCTGGCTCTTCCTGCTAATATCCATCCCAAACGAGTATTTTGTAGTGTAGGTAGTGAGGATCCTAGCTCTATTTGTCCAGGCAGTATGAGATTTAGGTAAAATTCCGCTCCAAGCAGCAAGTCTATCCTTTGGGGTCGGTGGAAATCAGGATCTGCTAATGGCGTGTATGGAGGTAAGTTCCATTCCTCGGTTTCCAAGTACTCCGTTGGTTGTGCCTCGCTTATTTTCGGCAGGACAACAGGCTCAATAACCGTTTGGAAACAAGTGGTGCGAGACTGGATTCTTACAGTCGTGCTATACTTCGCTGTTGTTTCGATGTCACCAATTCCCGCGATAGGCACATTAATTTTTGACCTTGGTAGTCCGAGTTGTTAGCAAATCTTCTCAGAGATGAAGTGCATCTGAGATCCCGAATCCAAAATAGTGCGGCATGGCATTGAAGTTCCATGGGTGTTAACTACGTCTACTACTGCTGTTGCCAAGATAATCTCATGGTCTCCCTTTGGTGAGGTGTTAGCTTTAAGCACACTGTTGCTTGGCTTCTTCGCTCCAGCTTCGGGATGAAGCATCGTATGGTGACGGCTGTTGCAACGTTTGCAAGATTGGGCCGTGCAGTTGCCGCTTCTGTGACCCTTTTGAAGGCAGTTGAAACATAGTTCCAGATGTTTAACTAACTGGCATCGTGCGTCGTACTTTTTCTGGGAAAATTGCCTACAGGCAAATATTGTATGTCCAATGGTATTACATACTACACATTTTTGGGAATTAGCCGTCATCAAACTCGTTTGTCGTGGTCGATCACTCTTTGTGTTGATTGCTTCTAATGTCTGATAGCGTGAGGTCAGAAATTCGTAAAAGTCGGATAGCCCTTGAAGGTGCAGCCCTTGAAAGTGCAACACTAATGGATCCCAGTTGCTAACGTCGATCCCAAGGTTCGATATGGCGGCCAGACATTCCCTTGTTGTGTCTAAGAGGCGCTTTACTGCTCCAGCGGTCTCGCTGGTTATGGCGCTCTGCTGACACAGGTTGTTTAATATCGATGTTACGATCAACCTTTTGTTCTCGTATCGGTCCACTAGCATCTCCCAGGCTGCTTGGTAATTATGGTCCGTTGTAGCAAAGTGTTGCACGAGCTTGCTAGGTTCTCCATGTAGATTAGCCTTTAAGTAATGAAGCTTCTGCGCTCCATTCATAGCCCGTTTGTGTATCAATTCAGTGAAGAGATCCCTAAACTCAGTCCACTTGGTGTATTGTCCATCAAAAGTTGGTAGGGTAATTCTTGGTAGTTTTACCTCTCCTGCTCCTTCATTGATGCTGCCCCTGAGCTGGTCCATTTCGTTTTGTAGGTGGATGGACCCCTTTAGATATTCGTCTTCCGCGTTGAAGTATTCCTCCTCTTGATACTCGCTAGTGGGCTCTTGCGTCATGATCTCTTGATGACCTTGAGCAATGATGGTCCAATACCTGTCTAAGGCTTCTAGCTGCTTGACGTAGAACGCCTTCGTTTGACGTTCTGCTGATGCCGCTTGATCGGCAAGACGTTTCATCGCCTTGATTGATGCCCGTTGGTGCCTGATCACTTCTGAACCTCCTGTTGGCTCAGGCGTGTCTTCTGCCTGTGTGGATGACAAGGCAGTTAGCATCTTCTCCGAATACTTAGAGTAAAATGCCGCTATTTTCTCAAAATATTCCGTGGCGAAATATTCTTCCGCGGGATGGCCGTCCTTCTTTAACTCGAGCTGGCTGTGTCGGTTCCTGAACTGGTTCCACTCCGTCTGAAGGGTGCTCATCCTCTGCACCAGATACGTACTAGTCCATCGCCTTGGGCCGTCCTTGGCGAAGTTGCTACAGATACATTCAATCTGTTGCCTATTGCGCTCTGTTCATCAAAGAGCGCGTCCATACTTATTGGTTTCTTGAAAAACTTTTCAAGCTTCAGGTCTCCTGGCAGGATCGCCAATGTGGCGAATTCGATTAAATTGTTAATTCTCCTTACCGCGGGTGGGGGGAGAAATAACCAGACTTGCCTTCGACTTTCTGTTCCAAGTGCCTTTATTTCTTAAAATTGGTTTGCTTAAATACTACATTATTGCTAAGTAATCATAATGCTGCCCTACTGACAATTTATGCATTACTACCTTATTGCTACCTTATTGCTAAGTAATCACGATGCTGCCCTACTGACCATTAATGCGTGCCATCGTGATTACGCCATGCAATGATGCTGTTTTTGCATGACCTTCGTTTTATTGTTGACTGTGTCAACATGTTCCCCCCTTTGAAGTTAGTCTACTTAAACCGTGAATCTCTCGTCAGCCTTGACCATTCGAGGCGGTACGATCGGTGTCATCTGCTGTTGTCGTCGTTTCCAGTATCGAAATATTGCACAGCCAACCAATAACAGCACCATTGCATAAGACACCGAAAATTGATGGATGTCATGAATTGATATGTCCGGTGAGCTTGTGGTGTCAGCAAGGTGAACCTTTAATTCGCTAAACTGATGATTCCTTTCGAATACTAGTGGCTGTATGACTTTTATTGCCGGTGCCGTCCTATGGGACAGTGCTGCTGGTGTTCATCATTGTGAAGCTGTGTATGGTCGCAACCTTAGTCTCCAACTGACATTTTTCCGTCATGGTAAGCTCTCCTTGCCCTTGTAAGTGAATTGGGTAGACTTGGGCTCCACATATCGCATTGATAGTTTGCGGCAGTAGTGTTGAAAAGATCCAGGTGTTTGATGTTTGTAATTGTATCCAAACCTGGTTTTCTTTGATGGTGATCAAAGTGCAGCGCTGGTATGGGGTTTCTGCGTGTTTGAAGAATTCCATTTCACATGGGGCGTTGTCTTCCTTATATGTGTATATTGGGTGTTTGCCCGTGCAAATGTACTCTTGATCGTCCGCCTTCTCACACTCCTTAAGGTCATTCGTTGTGAACCTTACAAACTGATCCCGATGAAGCGTTACAGCTAGGTATTCTGTTGTTGGCTTGACAAACATCAGTCTTTCGTTTTTTGGTATTGGCAGTGGTATCACCTTGTAAAGCTCGAATAGAGTATCTTGTACTAGTGGCAAGTTGATGTTGAATATAATTCCACCCTCCATAATTCTGGTCTTGATCCGCGCCAAGGAGTAGATTGTGCTAAGACTGTCTGACGGAAGTGCCGTGTTGTCTGGAACATGTGGCCTTATGAGGTCTAGTTGACGTCTTAACTCTGATGGTGTCAAGATACGAGTGCTGATCTTCCCGTGATGTGCATCCATGACGGCGTCGATTAGTGCCGTTTGCATCCTCTCATACCGTGCAAGGCTCAAGCTTAAAATGCTTACCATTGAGTTTAACAATAGCATCGCTCTAGTTTCATCCAATGTCTTTGTCCTATCATTCCATGCTCGTTGTAGGTTAGCTACATGTTCAATCAATGATTCCAGCTGACTATTTGTATGCCTTTCGTCTCTTTCGATGATATTGAGGGTTGAGTTAAGCACCGTTGTTTGACGTTTAGTTAATTCGTTTTGGTACTTCTGATTTTGTCCTAATCGTTCGATGTCTAAGTTAAATTGCTCAGCCTGCTCCTGATCTACTATTCCAAAGAATTTGTTTGCCACTGTGCCGATTATATCAAACGGCGATCGACAATTTCGCTCATGGTTTTGCCCGCGCATTACCTCATTCATTTGAAGTGGACTTTGGTATTGGTACTCCAGTTTGTTGTATAGTATAGTGTGTGTTTGCATAGACGGCTCATATTTTGTAGTGACAGACGCAGGACTTCCAACTCTCTAAAGTAGGTGGTTGTGTTATGATATACAACGATGTTCCATGAGTCGGTTATCAATTTCGTCTTTCCTAGCCCTTCGAAATAGATTCCAGAGCTTGAGTTCAACTGTTTGACTGATATGGGTGCCCTTGTTTCTGTGGTGGCGGTTGTAGGGCATATACAACACAGCACTATTAAAAGTGTGTTCAACAGCATCCTTCCTGTCGTTGTTGTTGTTGGTTGTGGTGCTGGTGTGCGACGTTCATAGCCCATGGATTGGCTAACCAATTGGCGTTAATTGGGTGAATGCGTCTCGTCTTGGCCGCTTGTGTGCTCAGATTGTGGCGCATGGTGTCGCTGGGGAAGGTGCTGTTAATTTCTGCATTTCTGCCGCGCTTCAGTGTTGCTGTAAGCGATGATGATGGTGCCCCCTTCTCCTTCACTGCTAGGTGTTCCATTGGTAGGGTTGCGTTGGTTTTATGTGGTAATGGACATATTTTGGTTACAGCTCGCTTGTATATTCCATTACTTGTTCGTACCTCCACTACCCGGATCACCTTATCTTCACCTCGATGTATCTTGAGAATTCTGCCCAGTGGCCATTTAAGTGGTGGTTCCATCATTAGAACCATCATTCCAGGTAATAGTTCCCTGTTGCCATCCTTCCATTTCGATCGACCTTGAAGCTGAGTAAGATACTCTTCGGACCATCTCTTCCAAAATTGCTGTTGGATGAACTGCAACCGTTGGAAGCGTTTTAGATGCTCAATCCTTTTTTCTGTGACACTGGGTTCTGGCAATGCACATAATGGTTCTCCGATTAAGAAGTGTCCTGGTGTTAATGCTTCCAAATCATTGGGATCATTTGACATGGGTGTGATGGGTCTAGAATTTAAAATTGCCTCGATCTGTGCTAACGTGGTGTTTAATTCTTCGTAGGTCAACGTTGCCATTCCGGTGTATCTAATTAATAATTGTTTTGCAGATTTAACTGCTGCCTCCCACAGACCTCCGAAGTGTGGCGACCGGGGGGGTATGAATTTCCATTTAATTGTTTTCTCTTGACAGTACTGTTAAAGGCCATCCTTAAGTTGCTGTGACTCAAACAAGCTGTTTAAGCGGCTTAATTCAGCCTTTGCTCCCACGAAATTGGTGGCATTGTCACATGATATTGTGGAGCAACATCCTCGCCGTGAGATAAACCTCTTTAAGGCATTTAAAAAAGCCTCGGTCGTAAGATCGCAGACTACTTCTAGGTGCACTGCCTTTGTTGTGAAGCATACAAACACCGCAACGTATCCTTTATTGGGTGCGCGTCCCCGAATTCTGGAGTGAATTTTCAATGGGCCCGCAAAGTCCACACCAGTGTGATAAAATGCTCGTGTTGGTTTTACTCTTTCGGCTGGCAGATCTCCCATTAGCTGCTGTATTTGTGGCTTTGAACGGAAACATCTGATACATTTGTGGACGATTTATGTGCTTGCTCTCTTTGTGTCTATGATCCTATATTTATCCCGTGATAATGCTACAAGGGCCTGTGGTCCCACATGCATATGCTGTTTGTGCAAGGTTTCCAGAATTAGTTGAGACACTTGGCTTCGTTTTGGAAGTAGGATTGGGTGTTTACTATCTATACCGAGCTCAGAATGCCTGAGCCGTCCTCCCACTCGTATTAGACCGTGGTCATCCATGAATGGTTGCAACGTCAACAGTTTACTGGGACGGTCGATGGATAGTCCTTGTCTTAATTGCTGGTATTCTTTCTTAAAGGCGACTAGTTGGGTGTTTCGTAATAGCACTATCAACCCGTTTCTGATTTCGTCATCCGTTGGTACTGCCTCGTAGGTTGCCTTGCTCGGTGCTCGGGCGTTAGTAATGAATCTCAAGCAGTAGGCAAATATTCTCTGCATTCTTAGCAACTATCCTTGTCTATGAATTGGAGTGGATAATTCATGTATCTGCACGTTCTTCCATGTGCTAGTAAGGGCGGATTTAACAACTCTTCGCTCAGGTACCTCTTCCATCTCGCTGGCATAGCGTATAGGCCATGAGGTTTCTTGTTGCTCAAGAAATGGTGGCCCCTTAAACCAAATTGAGGCGTCCAAAAGCTGGGCAGCGGGTAATCCACGCGAGATGAAGTCGGCCGGGTTGTCCTTTCCCGCTATATGACTCCACTGGTCTCGATTAGACAAGGCTTGGATTCGTGCAACCCTATTTGCGACGAAGGTCTCCCATGTGTAGGAAGGTGAAGAAATCCATGAGAGCACTGTAGTGCTGTCGGTGTAATAACTAACCTTGTTGATTGTTATGCGTAGTATCTTTATTAGTCGATCTACCAGCTCGACCATTAACACTGCCGAGCACAGCTCCAGTCGTGCCAGTGTCGTAGTCTTCAATGGCGCTACTCTGGACTTGGCGCACAGTAATGATGTCTGAATGTTACCCAGGTTGTCTATTGACCTTAGGTAGCAACATGCTCCGAATGCTGCCATACTGCTGTCTGAGAATGCGTGTAGTTGGATGACTGATGCTTGTGGAAGAAGTATGCATCTGGGGATGCGCACCTTAGTTAATGCGTATAACTGCACCTTGTATGCTTCCCATTTGCCACGTTGTTCTGCAGGTAATGGTTCATCCCACGCTGAGTTGGATCTCCAGAGTTCTTGCATGAATAATTTCCCTAAGACCACCACCGGGCCTATGATGCCAAGGGGGTCAAATAGTCGTGATATTTCAGCGTATGCGGTTCGTTTCGTAATTTGGTTCGAGTCACTGAAGTTGTCTGGGCAACAGAAGAAAAAGATGTCTCTTGATGGTTCCCAGATCAGCCCTAAGGTTTTGACTACGTCTCGTTGATTTATTGATAATGTTTTCTCTCGATGTTCCTCGGGAATGCCTGCGAGTATTGCTGGGTGATTGGAGCAAAATTTGCGTAATTCGAATTTGCCTTGTGCCAGTATCTTGATTAGTTGATCACGTAACATTGTGGCTTCTTCTCAGTGTCCGCGCCGGTTAAGATGTCATCTACATATGTTTCTTCGCTTATGACTTGAGCTGCTCTTGGAGTCTTGATGTTGTTTTCCTCAGCTAACTGTTTCAGACATCTTGTAGCAAGATATTGTGCTGCAGCCGTTCCATAGGTGCCCCTGTTTAATTTATATGTCCGGATCGGTTCAGCGGTACTCGGTCTCCAGAAAATCATTTGATACTTGCGTTGTGAATCGTCGACAAGTATTTGTCGGTACATTTGCCGTATGTCGGCGGCAAAGGCGTATTGGTTCAGTCGAAATTTAACCAAAATGGTTGGTTTAATGATGTTCCATTGGCGGTTTTTGCCGATGCGTCGAACACCACTCGGAGTTTGGTAGTTGAGCTGTCTGGCTTCAACACTCCGTGATGTGGGATGAAATGACTGTTTGGTGAAACATCGCATCTCCTGACTCTTGTCATATGCCCCTTTTCTTCATATTCCCTCATGAATTTTGTATATTGATCACGCAGGTCGGGTTGTGCTAGCAGCCGTTTCTCTAGAGCGAGGAACCGCTTCATTGCTAATGCTTCGGAGTGCCCTACCGCCTCTGGATCACGCTTAAATGGTAAGTGGATTATGAATCGACCTTCCTTGTCTCGCTTAACCGTGTCTTGGTAATGAGTTTCACATTCTACCTCCTCTTGCGACGTTGGCGTATTCTCTTCAATGTGGTTTTCTAGCAACCAGAATTTCTCGATTTGTTTTTCCAATGTGCTAGTCGAATGTTTGGTGGCGATGTTGCAGATCCGCGTCTTATGGCCAGAATGTTTACGCGCGCTGGCTCTTCCTGCTAATATCCATCTCAAACGAGTATTTTGTAGTGTAGGTAGTGAGGATCCTAGCTCTATTTGTCCAGGCAGTATGAGATTTAGGTAAAATTCCGCTCCAAGCAGCAAGTCTATCCTTTGGGGTCGGTGGAAATCAGGATCTGCTAATGGCGTGTATGGAGGTAAGTTCCATTCCTCGGTTTCCAAGTACTCCGTTGGTTGTGCCTCGCTTATTTTCGGCAGGACAACAGCCTCAATAACCGTTTGGAAACAAGTGGTGCGAGACTGGATTCTTACAGTCGTGCTATACTTCGCTGTTGTTTCGATGTCACCAATTCCCGCGATAGGCACATTAATTTTTGACCTTGGTAGTCCGAGTTGTTAGCAAATCTTCTCAGAGATGAAGTGCATCTGAGATCCCGAATCCAAAATAGTGCGGCATGGCATTGAAGTTCCATGGGTGTTAACTACGTCTACTACTGCTGTTGCCAAGATAATCTCATGGTCTCCCTTTGGTGAGGTGTTAGCTTTAAGCACACTGTTGCTTGGCTTCTTCGCTCCAGCTTCGGGATGAAGCATCGTATGGTGACGGCTGTTGCAACGTTTGCAAGATTGGGCCGTGCAGTTGCCGCTTCTGTGACCCTTTTGAAGGCAGTTGAAACATAGTTCCAGATGTTTAACTAATTGGCATCGTGCGTCGTACTTTTTCTGGGAAAATTGCCTACAGGCAAATATTGTATGTCCAATGGTATTACATACTACACATTTTTGGGAATTAGCCGTCATCAAACTCGTTTGTCGTGGTCGATCACTCTTTGTGTTGATTGCTTCTAATGTCTGATAGCGGAGGTCAGAAATTCGTAAAAGTCGGATAGCCCTTGAAGGTGCAGCCCTTGAAAATGCAACACTAATGGATCCCAGTTGCTAACGTCGATCCCAAGGTTCGATATGGCGGCCAGACATTCCCTTGTTGTGTCTAAGAGGCGCTTTACTGCTCCAGCGGTCTCGCTGGTTATGGCGCTCTGCTGACACAGGTTGTTTAATATCGATGTTACGATCAACCTTTTGTTCTCGTATCGGTCCACTAGCATCTCCCAGGCTGCTTGGTAATTATGGTCCGTTGTAGCAAAGTGTTGCACGAGCTTGCTAGGTTCTCCATGTAGATTAGCCTTTAAGTAATGAAGCTTCTGCGCTCCATTCATAGCCCGTTTGTGTATCAATTCAGTGAAGAGATCCCTAAACTCAGTCCACTTGGTGTATTGTCCATCAAAAGTTGGTAGGGTAATTCTTGGTAGTTTTACCTCTCCTGCTCCTTCATTGATGCTGCCCCTGAGCTGGTCCATTTCGTTTTGTAGGTGGATGGACCCCTTTAGATATTCGTCTTCCGCGTTGAAGTATTCCTCCTCTTGATACTCGCTAGTGGGCTCTTGCGTCATGATCTCTTGATGACCTTGAGCAATGATGGTCCAATACCTGTCTAAGGCTTCTAGCTGCTTGACGTAGAACGCCTTCGTTTGACGTTCTGCTGATGCCGCTTGATCGGCAAGACATTTCATCGCCTTGATTGATGCCCGTTGGTGCCTGATCACTTCTGAACCTCCTGTTGGCTCAGGCGTGTCTTCTGTTGCCTGTGTGGATGACAAGGCAGTTAGCATCTTCTCCGAATACTTAGAGTAAAATGCCGCTATTTTCTCAAAATATTCCGTGGCGAAATATTCTTCCGCGGGATGGCCGTCCTTCTTTAACTCGAGCTGGCTGTGTCGGTTCCTGAACTGGTTCCACTCCGTCTGAAGGGTGCTCATCCTCTGCACCAGATACGTACTAGTCCATCGCCTTGGGCCGTCCTTGGCGAAGTTGCTACAGATACATTCAATCTGTTGCCTATTGCGCTCTGTTCATCAAAGAGCGCGTCCATACTTATTGGTTTCTTGAAAAACTTTTCAAGCTTCAGGTCTCCTGGCAGGATCGCCAATGTGGCGAATTCGATTAAATTGTTAATTCTCCTTACCGCGGGTGGGGGGAGAAATAACCAGACTTGCCTTCGACTTTCTGTTCCAAGTGCCTTTATTTCTTAAAATTGGTTTGCTTAAATACTACATTATTGCTAAGTAATCATAATGCTGCCCTACTGACAATTTATGCATTACTACCTTATTGCTACCTTATTGCTAAGTAATCACGATGCTGCCCTACTGACCATTAATGCGTGCCATCGTGATTACGCCATGCAATGATGCTGTTTTTGCATGACCTTCGTTTTATTGTTGACTGTGTCAACATGTTCCCCCCTTTGAAGTTAGTCTACTTAAACCGTGAATCTCTCGTCAGCCTTGACCATTCGAGGCGGTACGATCGGTGTCATCTGCTGTTGTCGTCGTTTCCAGTATCGAAATATTGCACAGCCAACCAATAACAGCACCATTGCATAAGACACCGAAAATTGATGGATGTCATGAATTGATATGTCCGGTGAGCTTGTGGTGTCAGCAAGGTGAACCTTTAATTCGCTAAACTGATGATTCCTTTCGAATACTAGTGGCTGTATGACTTTTATTGCCGGTGCCGTCCTATGGGACAGTGCTGCTGGTGTTCATCATTGTGAAGCTGTGTATGGTCGCAACCTTAGTCTCCAACTGACATTTTTCCGTCATGGTAAGCTCTCCTTGCCCTTGTAAGTGAATTGGGTAGACTTGGGCTCCACATATCGCATTGATAGTTTGCGGCAGTAGTGTTGAAAAGATCCAGGTGTTTGATGTTTGTAATTGTATCCAAACCTGGTTTTCTTTGATGGTGATCAAAGTGCAGCGCTGGTATGGGGTTTCTGCGTGTTTGAAGAATTCCATTTCACATGGGGCGTTGTCTTCCTTATATGTGTATATTGGGTGTTTGCCCGTGCAAATGTACTCTTGATCGTCCGCCTTCTCACACTCCTTAAGGTCATTCGTTGTGAACCTTACAAACTGATCCCGATGAAGCGTTACAGCTAGGTATTCTGTTGTTGGCTTGACAAACATCAGTCTTTCGTTTTTTGGTATTGGCAGTGGTATCACCTTGTAAAGCTCGAATAGAGTATCTTGTACTAGTGGCAAGTGGATGTTGAATATAATTCCACCCTCCATAATTCTGGTCTTGATCCGCGCCAAGGAGTAGATTGTGCTAAGACTGTCTGACGGAAGTGCCGTGTTGTCTGGAACATGTGGCCTTATGAGGTCTAGTTGACGTCTTAACTCTGATGGTGTCAAGATACGAGTGCTGATCTTCCCGTGATGTGCATCCATGACGGCGTCGATTAGTGCCGTTTGCATCCTCTCATACCGTGCAAGGCTCAAGCTTAAAATGCTTACCATTGAGTTTAACAATAGCATCGCTCTAGTTTCATCCAATGTCTTTGTCCTATCATTCCATGCTCGTTGTAGGTTAGCTACATGTTCAATCAATGATTCCAGCTGACTATTTGTATGCCTTTCGTCTCTTTCGATGATATTGAGGGTTGAGTTAAGCACCGTTGTTTGACGTTTAGTTAATTCGTTTTGGTACTTCTGATTTTGTCCTAATCGTTCGATGTCTAAGTTAAATTGCTCAGCCTGCTCCTGATCTACTATTCCAAACAATTTGTTTGCCACTGTGCCGATTATATCAAACGGCGATCGACAATTTCGCTCATGGTTTTGCCCGCGCATTACCTCATTCATTTGAAGTGCACTTTGGTATTGGTACTCCAGCTCGCTTAATGTTGTTCGGCAGTTTGTTGTATAGTATAGTGTGTGTTTGCATAGACGGCTCATATTTTGTAGTGACAGACGCAGGACTTCCAACTCTCTAAAGTAGGTGGTTGTGTTATGATATACAACGATGTTCCATGAGTCGGTTATCAATTTCGTCTTTCCTAGCCCTTCGAAATAGATTCCAGAGCTTGAGTTCAACTGTTTGACTGATATGGGTGCCCTTGTTTCTGTGGTGGCGGTTGTAGGGCATATACAACACAGCACTATTAAAAGTGTGTTCAACAGCATCCTTCCTGTCGTTGTTGTTGTTGGTTGTGGTGCTGGTGTGCGACGTTCATAGCCCATGGATTGGCTAACCAATTGGCGTTAATTGGGTGAATGCGTCTCGTCTTGGCCGCTTGTGTGCTCAGATTGTGGCGCATGGTGTCGCTGGGGAAGGTGCTGTTAATTTCTGCATTTCTGCCGCGCTTCAGTGTTGCTGTAAGCGATGATGATGGTGCCCCCTTCTCCTTCACTGCTAGGTGTTCCATTGGTAGGGTTGCGTTGGTTTCATGTGGTAATGGACATATTTTGGTTACAGCTCGCTTGTATATTCCATTACTTGTTCGTACATCCACTACCCGGATCACCTTATCTTCACCTCGATGTATCTTGAGAATTCTGCCCAGTGGCCATTTAAGTGGTGGTTGATTCTCTTCCATCATTAGAACCATCATTCCAGGTAATAGTTCCCTGTTGCCATCCTTCCATTTCGATCGACCTTGAAGCTGAGTAAGATACTCTTCGGACCATCTCTTCCAAAATTGCTGTTGGATGAACTGCAACCGTTGGAAGCGTTTTAGATGCTCAATCCTTTTTTCTGTGACACTGGGTTCTGGCAATGCACATAATGGTTCTCCGATTAAGAAGTGTCCTGGTGTTAATGCTTCCAAATCATTGGGATCATTTGACATGGGTGTGATGGGTCTAGAATTTAAAATTGCCTCGATCTGTGCTAACGTGGTGTTTAATTCTTCGTAGGTCAACGTTGCCATTCCGGTGTATCTAATTAATAATTGTTTTGCAGATTTAACTGCTGCCTCCCACAGACCTCCGAAGTGTGGCGACCGGGGGGGTATGAATTTCCATTTAATTGTTTTCTCTTGACAGTACTGTTAAAGGCCATCCTTAAGTTTCTGTGACTCAAACAAGCTGTTTAAGCGGCTTAATTCAGCCTTTGCTCCCACGAAATTGGTGGCATTGTCACATGATATTGTGGAGCAACATCCTCGCCGTGAGGTAAACCTCTTTAAGGCATTTAAAAAAGCCTCGGTCGTAAGATCGCAGACTACTGCTAGGTGCACTGCCTTTGTTGTGAAGCATACAAACACCGCAACGTATCCTTTATTGGGTGCGCGTCCCCGGATTCTGGAGTGAATTTTCAATGGGCCCGCAAAGTCCACACCAGTGTGATAAAATGCTCGTGTTGGTTTTACTCTTTCGGCTGGCAGATCTCCCATTAGCTGCTGTATTTGTGGCTTTGAACGGAAACATCTGATACATTTGTGGACGATTTATGTGCTTGCTCTCTTTGTGTCTATGATCCTATATTTATCCCGTGATAATGCTACAAGGGCCTGTGGTCCCACATGCATATGCTGTTTGTGCAAGGTTTCCAGAATTAGTTGAGACACTTGGCTTCGTTTTGGAAGTAGGATTGGGTGTTTACTATCTATACCGAGCTCAGAATGCCTGAGCCGTCCTCCCACTCGTATTAGACCGTGGTCATCCATGAATGGTTGCAACGTCAACAGTTTACTGGGACGGTCGATGGATAGTCCTTGTCTTAATTGCTGGTATTCTTTCTTAAAGGCGACTAGTTGGGTGTTTCGTAATAGCACTATCAACCCGTTTCTGATTTCGTCATCCGTTGGTACTGCCTCGTAGGTTGCCTTGCTCGGTGCTCGGGCGTTAGTAATGAATCTCAAGCAGTAGGCAAATATTCTCTGCATTCTTAGCAACTATCCTTGTCTATGAATTGGAGTGGATAATTCATGTATCTGCACGTTCTTCCATGTGCTAGTAAGGGCGGATTTAACAACTCTTCGCTCAGGTACCTCTTCCATCTCGCTGGCATAGCGTATAGGCCATGAGGTTTCTTGTTGCTCAAGAAATGGTGGCCCCTTAAACCAAATTGAGGCGTCCAAAAGCTGGGCAGCGGGTAATCCACGCGAGATGAAGTCGGCCGGGTTGTCCTTTCCCGCTATATGACTCCACTGGTCTCGATTAGACAAGGCTTGGATTCGTGCAACCCTATTTGCGACGAAGGTCTCCCATGTGTAGGAAGGTGAAGAAATCCATGAGAGCACTGTAGTGCTGTCGGTGTAATAACTAACCTTGTTGATTGTTATGCGTAGTATCTTCATTAGTCGATCTACCAGCTCGACCATTAACACTGCGGAGCACAGCTCCAGTCGTGCCAGTGTCGTAGTCTTCAATGGCGCTACTCTGGACTTGGCGCACAGTAATGATGTCTGAATGTTACCCAGGTTGTCTATTGACCTTAGGTAGCAACATGCTCCGAATGCTGCCATACTGCTGTCTGAGAATGCGTGTAGTTGGATGACTGATGCTTGTGGAAGAAGTATGCATCTGGGGATGCGCACCTTAGTTAATGCGTATAACTGCACCTTGTATGCTTCCCATTTGCCACGTTGTTCTGCAGGTAATGGTTCATCCCACGCTGAGTTGGATCTCCAGAGTTCTTGCATGAATAATTTCCCTAAGACCACCACCGGGCCTATGGTGCCAAGGGGCTCAAATAGTCGTGATATTTCAGCGTATGCGGTTCGTTTCGTAATTTGGTTCGAGTCACTGATGTTGTCTGGGCAACAGAAGAAAAAGATGTCTCTTGATGGTTCCCAGATCAGCCCTAAGGTTTTGACTACGTCTCGTTGATTTATTGATAATGTTTTCTCTCGATGTTCCTCGGGAATGCCTGCGAGTATTGCTGGGTGATTGGAGCAAAATTTGCGTAATTCGAATTTGCCTTGTGCCAGTATCTTGATTAGTTGATCACGTAACATTGTGGCCTCTTCCTCAGTGTCCGCGCCGGTTAAGATGTCATCTACATATGTTTCTTCGCTTATGACTTGAGCTGCTCTTGGAGTCTTGATGCTGTTTTCCTCAGCTAACTGTTTCAGACATCTTGTAGCAAGATATGGTGCTGCAGCCGTTCCATAGGTGACCGTGTTTAATTTATATGTCCGGATCGGTTCAGCGGTACTCGGTCTCCAGAAAATCATTTGATACTTGCGTTGTGAATCGTCGACAAGTATTTGTCGGTACATTTGCCGTATGTCGGCGGCAAAGGCGTATTGGTTCAGTCGAAATTTAACCAAAATGGAGAAGAGATCGGATTGAACCGTTGGTCCGATCATCATTGATTGGTTTAATGATGTTCCATTGGCGGTTTTTGCCGATGCGTCGAACACCACTCGGAGTTTGGTAGTTGAGCTGTCTGGCTTCAACACTCCGTGATGTGGGATGAAATGACTGTTTGGTGAAACATCGCATCTCCTGACTCTTGTCATATGCCCCTTTTCTTCATATTCCCTCATGAATTTTGTATATTGATCACGCAGGTCGGGTTGTGCTAGCAGCCGTTTCTCTAGAGCGAGGAACCGCTTCATTGCTAATGCTTCGGAGTGCCCTACCGCCTCTGGATCACGCTTAAATGGTAAGTGGATTATGAATCGACCTTCCTTGTCTCGCTTAACCGTGTCTTGGTAATGAGTTTCACATTCTACCTCCTCTTGCGAAGTTGGCGTATTCTCTTCAATGTGGTTTTCTAGCAACCAGAATTTCTCGATTTGTTTTTCCAATGTGCTAGTCGAATGTTTGGTGGCGATGTTGCAGATCCGCGTCTTATGGCCAGAATGTTTACGCGCGCTGGCTCTTCCTGCTAATATCCATCCCAAACGAGTATTTTGTAGTGTAGGTAGTGAGGATCCTAGCTCTATTTGTCCAGGCAGTATGAGATTTAGGTAAAATTCCGCTCCAAGCAGCAAGTCTATCCTTTGGGGTCGGTGGAAATCAGGATCTGCTAATGGCGTGTGTGGAGGTAAGTTCCATTCCTCGGTTTCCAAGTACTCCGTTGGTTGTGCCTCGCTTATTTTCGGCAGGACAACAGGCTCAATAACCGTTTGGAAACAAGTGGTGCGAGACTGGATTCTTACAGTCGTGCTATACTTCGCTGTTGTTTCGATGTCACCAATTCCCGCGATAGGCACATTAATTTTTGACCTTGGTAGTCCGAGTTGTTAGCAAATCTTCTCAGAGATGAAGTGCATCTGAGATCCCGAATCCAAAATAGTGCGGCATGGCATTGAAGTTCCATGGGTGTTAACTACGTCTACTACTGCTGTTGCCAAGATAATCTCATGGTCTCCCTTTGGTGAGGTGTTAGCTTTAAGCACACTGTTGCTTGGCTTCTTCGCTCCAGCTTCGGGATGAAGCATCGTATGGTGACGGCTGTTGCAACGTTTGCAAGATTGGGCCGTGCAGTTGCCGCTTCTGTGACCCTTTTGAAGGCAGTTGAAACATAGTTCCAGATGTTTAACTAACTGGCATCGTGCGTCGTACTTTTTCTGGGAAAATTGCCTACAGGCAAATATTGTATGTCCAATGGTATTACATACTACACATTTTTGGGAATTAGCCGTCATCAAACTCGTTTGTCGTGGTCGATCACTCTTTGTGTTGATTGCTTCTAATGTCTGATAGCGTGAGGTCAGAAATTCGTAAAAGTCGGATAGCCCTTGAAGGTGCAGCCCTTGAAAGTGCAACACTAATGGATCCCAGTTGCTAACGTCGATCCCAAGGTTCGATATGGCGGCCAGACATTCCCTTGTTGTGTCTAAGAGGCGCTTTACTGCTCCAGCGGTCTCGCTGGTTATGGCGCTCTGCTGACACAGGTTGTTTAATATCGATGTTACGATCAACCTTTTGTTCTCGTATCGGTCCACTAGCATCTCCCAGGCTGCTTGGTAATTATGGTCCGTTGTAGCAAAGTGTTGCACGAGCTTGCTAGGTTCTCTATGTAGATTAGCCTTTAAGTAATGAAGCTTCTGCGCTCCATTCATAGCCCGTTTGTGTATCAATTCAGTGAAGAGATCCCTAAACTCAGTCCACTTGGTGTATTGTCCATCAAAAGTTGGTAGGGTAATTCTTGGTAGTTTTACCTCTCCTGCTCCTTCATTGATGCTGCCCCTGAGTTGGTCCATTTCGTTTTGTAGGTGGATGGAGGCCTTTAGATATTCGTCTTCCGCGTTGAAGTATTCCTCCTCTTGATACTCGCTAGTGGGCTCTTGCGTCATGATCTCTTGATGACCTTAAGCAATGATGGTCCAATACCTGTCTAAGGCTTCTAGCTGCTTGACGTAGAACGCCTTCGTTTGACGTTCTGCTGATGCCGCTTGATCGGCAAGACGTTTCATCGCCTTGATTGATGCCCGTTGGTGCCTGATCACTTCTGAACCTCCTGTTGGCTCAGGCGTGTCTTCTGTTGCCTGTGTGGATGACAAGGCAGTTAGCATCTTCTCCGAATACTTAGAGTAAAATGCCGCTATTTTCTCAAAATATTCCGTGGCGAAATATTCTTCCGCGGGATGGCCGTCCTTCTTTAACTCGAGCTGGCTGTGTCGGTTCCTGAACTGGTTCCACTCCGTCTGAAGGGTGCTCATCCTCTGCACCAGATACGTACTAGTCCATCGCCTTGGGCCGTCCTTGGCGAAGTTGCTACAGATACATTCAATCTGTTGCCTATTGCGCTCTGTTCATCAAAGAGCGCGTCCATACTTATTGGTTTCTTGAAAAACTTTTCAAGCTTCAGGTCTCCTGGCAGGATCGCCAATGTGGCGAATTCGATTAAATTGTTAATTCTCCTTACCGCGGGTGGGGGGAGAAATAACCAGACTTGCCTTCGACTTTCTGTTCCAAGTGCCTTTATTTCTTAAAATTGGTTTGCTTAAATACAACATTATTGCTAAGTAATCATAATGCTGCCCTACTGACAATTTATGCATTACTACCTTATTGCTACCTTATTGCTAAGTAATCACGATGCTGCCCTACTGACCATTAATGCGTGCCATCGTGATTACGCCATGCAATGATGCTGTTTTTGTATGACCTTCGTTTTATTGTTGACTGTGTCAACATGTTCCCCCCTTTGAAGTTAGTCTACTTAAACCGTGAATCTCTCGTCAGCCTTGACCATTCGAGGCGGTACGATCGGTGTCATCTGCTGTTGTCGTCGTTTCCAGTATCGAAATATTGCACAGCCAACCAATAACAGCACCATTGCATAAGACACCGAAAATTGATGGATGTCATGAATTGATATGTCCGGTGAGCTTGTGGTGTCAGCAAGGTGAACCTTTAATTCGCTAAACTGATGATTCCTTTCGAATACTAGTGGCTGTATGACTTTTATTGCCGGTGCCGTCCTATGGGACAGTGCTGCTGGTGTTCATCATTGTGAAGCTGTGTATGGTCGCAACCTTAGTCTCCAACTGACATTTTTCCGTCATGGTAAGCTCTCCTTGCCCTTGTAAGTGAATTGGGTAGACTTGGGCTCCACATATCGCATTGATAGTTTGCGGCAGTAGTGTTGAAAAGATCCAGGTGTTTGATGTTTGTAATTGTATCCAAACCTGGTTTTCTTTGATGGTGATCAAAGTGCAGCGCTGGTATGGGGTTTCTGCGTGTTTGAAGAATTCCATTTCACATGGGGCGTTGTCTTCCTTATATGTGTATATTGGGTGTTTGCCCGTGCAAATGTACTCTTGATCGTCCGCCTTCTCACACTCCTTAAGGTCATTCGTTGTGAACCTTACAAACTGATCCCGATGAAGCGTTACAGCTAGGTATTCTGTTGTTGGCTTGACAAACATCAGTCTTTCGTTTTTTGGTATTGGCAGTGGTATCACCTTGTAAAGCTCGAATAGAGTATCTTGTACTAGTGGCAAGTGGATGTTGAATATAATTCCACCCTCCATAATTCTGGTCTTGATCCGCGCCAAGGAGTAGATTGTGCTAAGACTGTCTGACGGAAGTGCCGTGTTGTCTGGAACATGTGGCCTTATGAGGTCTAGTTGACGTCTTAACTCTGATGGTGTCAAGATACGAGTGCTGATCTTCCCGTGATGTGCATCCATGACGGCGTCGATTAGTGCCGTTTGCATCCTCTCATACCGTGCAAGGCTCAAGCTTAAAATGCTTACCATTGAGTTTAACAATAGCATCGCTCTAGTTTCATCCAATGTCTTTGTCCTATCATTCCATGCTCGTTGTAGGTTAGCTACATGTTCAATCAATGATTCCAGCTGACTATTTGTATGCCTTTCGTCTCTTTCGATGATATTGAGGGTTGAGTTAAGCACCGTTGTTTGACGTTTAGTTAATTCGTTTTGGTACTTCTGATTTTGTCCTAATCGTTCGATGTCTAAGTTAAATTGCTCAGCCTGCTCCTGATCTACTATTCCAAACAATTTGTTTGCCACTGTGCCGATTATATCAAACGGCGATCGACAATTTCGCTCATGGTTTTGCCCGCGCATTACCTCATTCATTTGAAGTGCACTTTGGTATTGGTACTCCAGCTCGCTTAATGTTGTTCGGCAGTTTGTTGTATAGTATAGTGTGTGTTTGCATAGACGGCTCATATTTTGTAGTGACAGACGCAGGACTTCCAACTCTCTAAAGTAGGTGGTTGTGTTATGATATATAACGATGTTCCATGAGTCGGTTATCAATTTCGTCTTTCCTAGCCCTTCGAAATAGATTCCAGAGCTTGAGTTCAACTGTTTGACTGATATGGGTGCCCTTGTTTCTGTGGTGGCGGTTGTAGGGCATATACAACACAGCACTATTAAAAGTGTGTTCAACAGCATCCCTCCTGTCGTTGTTGTTGTTGGTTGTGGTGCTGGTGTGCGACGTTCATAGCCCATGGATTGGCTAACCAATTGGCGTTAATTGGGTGAATGCGTCTCGTCTTGGCCGCTTGTGTGCTCAGATTGTGGCGCATGGTGTCGCTGGGGAAGGTGCTGTTAATTTCTGCATTTCTGCCGCGCTTCAGTGTTGCTGTAAGCGATGATGATGGTGCCCCCTTCTCCTTCACTGCTAGGTGTTCCATTGGTAGGGTTGCGTTGGTTTCATGTGGTAATGGACATATTTTGGTTACAGCTCGCTTGTATATTCCATTACTTGTTCGTACCTCCACTACCCGGATCACCTTATCTTCACCTCGATGTATCTTGAGAATTCTGCCCAGTGGCCATTTAAGTGGTGGTTGATTCTCTTCCATCATTAGAACCATCATTCCAGGTAATAGTTCCCTGTTGCCATGCTTCCATTTCGATCGACCTTGAAGCTGAGTAAGATACTCTTCGGACCATCTCTTCCAAAATTGCTGTTGGATGAACTGCAACCGTTGGAAGCGTTTTAGATGCTCAATCCTTTTTTCTGTGACACTGGGTTCTGGCAATGCACATAATGGTTCTCCGATTAAGAAGTGTCCTGGTGTTAATGCTTCCAAATCATTGGGATCATTTGACATGGGTGTGATGGGTCTAGAATTTAAAATTGCCTCGATCTGTGCTAACGTGGTGTTTAATTCTTCGTAGGTCAACGTTGCCATTCCGGTGTATCTAATTAATAATTGTTTTGCAGATTTAACTGCTGCCTCCCACAGACCTCCGAAGTGTGGCGACCGGGGGGGTATGAATTTCCATTTAATTGTTTTCTCTTGACAGTACTGTTAAAGGCCATCCTTAAGTTTCTGTGACTCAAACAAGCTGTTTAAGCGGCTTAATTCAGCCTTTGCTCCCACGAAATTGGTGGCATTGTCACATGATATTGTGGAGCAACATCCTCGCCGTGAGGTAAACCTCTTTAAGGCATTTAAAAAAGCCTCGGTCGTAAGATCGCAGACTACTGCTAGGTGCACTGCCTTTGTTGTGAAGCATACAAACACCGCAACGTATCCTTTATTGGGTGCGCGTCCCCGGATTCTGGAGTGAATTTTCAATGGGCCCGCAAAGTCCACACCAGTGTGATAAAATGCTCGTGTTGGTTTTACTCTTTCGGCTGGCAGATCTCCCATTAGCTGCTGTATTTGTGGCTTTGAACGGAAACATCTGATACATTTGTGGACGATTTATGTGCTTGCTCTCTTTGTGTCTATGATCCTATATTTATCCCGTGATAATGCTACAAGGGCCTGTGGTCCCACATGCATATGCTGTTTGTGCAAGGTTTCCAGAATTAGTTGAGACACTTGGCTTCGTTTTGGAAGTAGGATTGGGTGTTTACTATCTATACCGAGCTCAGAATGCCTGAGCCGTCCTCCCACTCGTATTAGACCGTGGTCCTCCATGAATGGTTGCAACGTCAACAGTTTACTGGGACGGTCGATGGATAGTCCTTGTCTTAATTGCTGGTATTCTTTCTTAAAGGCGACTAGTTGGGTGTTTCGTAATAGCACTATCAACCCGTTTCTGATTTCGTCATCCGTTGGTACTGCCTCGTAGGTTGCCTTGCTCGGTGCTCGGGCGTTAGTAATGAATCTCAAGCAGTAGGCAAATATTCTCTGCATTCTTAGCAACTATCCTTGTCTATGAATTGGAGTGGATAATTCATGTATCTGCACGTTCTTCCATGTGCTAGTAAGGGCGGATTTAACAACTCTTCGCTCAGGTACCTCTTCCATCTCGCTGGCATAGCGTATAGGCCATGAGGTTTCTTGTTGCTCAAGAAATGGTGGCCCCTTAAACCAAATTGAGGCGTCCAAAAGCTGGGCAGCGGGTAATCCACGCGAGATGAAGTCGGCCGGGTTGTCCTTTCCCGCTATATGACTCCACTGGTCTCGATTAGACAAGGCTTGGATTCGTGCAACCCTATTTGCGACGAAGGTCTCCCATGTGTAGGAAGGTGAAGAAATCCATGAGAGCACTGTAGTGCTGTCGGTGTAATAACTAACCTTGTTGATTGTTATGCGTAGTATCTTCATTAGTCGATCTACCAGCTCGATCATTAACACTGCGGAGCACAGCTCCAGTCGTGCCAGTGTCGTAGTCTTCAATGGCGCTACTCTGGACTTGGCGCACAGTAATGATGTCTGAATGTTACCCAGGTTGTCTATTGACCTTAGGTAGCAACATGCTCCGAATGCTGCCATACTGCTGTCTGAGAATGCGTGTAGTTGGATGACTGATGCTTGTGGAAGAAGTATGCATCTGGGGATGCGCACCTTAGTTAATGCGTATAACTGCACCTTGTATGCTTCCCATTTGCCACGTTGTTCTGCAGGTAATGGTTCATCCCACGCTGAGTTGGATCTCCAGAGTTCTTGCATGAATAATTTCCCTAAGACCACCACCGGGCCTATGGTGCCAAGGGGGTCAAATAGTCGTGATATTTCAGCGTATGCGGTTCGTTTCGTAATTTGGTTCGAGTCACTGAAGTTGTCTGGGCAACAGAAGAAAAAGATGTCTCTTGATGGTTCCCAGATCAGCCCTAAGGTTTTGACTACGTCTCGTTGATTTATTGATAATGTTTTCTCTCGATGTTCCTCGGGAATGCCTGCGAGTATTGCTGGGTGATTGGAGCAAAATTTGCGTAATTCGAATTTGCCTTGTGCCAGTATCTTGATTAGTTGATCACGTAACATTGTGGCCTCTTCCTCAGTGTCCGCGCCGGTTAAGATGTCATCTACATATGTTTCTTCGCTTATGACTTGAGCTGCTCTTGGAGTCTTGATGCTGTTTTCCTCAGCTAACTGTTTCAGACATCTTGTAGCAAGATATGGTGCTGCAGCCGTTCCATAGGTGACCGTGTTTAATTTATATGTCCGGATCGGTTCAGCGGTACTCGGTCTCCAGAAAATCATTTGATACTTGCGTTGTGAATCGTCGACAAGTATTTGTCGGTACATTTGCCGTATGTCGGCGGCAAAGGCGTATTGGTTCAGTCGAAATTTAACCAAAATGGAGAAGAGATCGGATTGAACCGTTGGTCCGATCATCATTGATTGGTTTAATGATGTTCCATTGGCGGTTTTTGCCGATGCGTCGAACACCACTCGGAGTTTGGTAGTTGAGCTGTCTGGCTTCAACACTCCGTGATGTGGGATGAAATGACTGTTTGGTGAAACATCGCATCTCCTGACTCTTGTCATATGCCCCTTTTCTTCATATTCCCTCATGAATTTTGTATATTGATCACGCAGGTCGGGTTGTGCTAGCAGCCGTTTCTCTAGAGCGAGGAACCGCTTCATTGCTAATGCTTCGGAGTGCCCTACCGCCTCTGGATCACGCTTAAATGGTAAGTGGATTATGAATCGACCTTCCTTGTCTCGCTTAACCGTGTCTTGGTAATGAGTTTCACATTCTACCTCCTCTTGCGAAGTTGGCGTATTCTCTTCAATGTGGTTTTCTAGCAACCAGAATTTCTCGATTTGTTTTTCCAATGTGCTAGTCGAATGTTTGGTGGCGATGTTGCAGATCCGCGTCTTATGGCCAGAATGTTTACGCGCGCTGGCTCTTCCTGCTAATATCCATCCCAAACGAGTATTTTGTAGTGTAGGTAGTGAGGATCCTAGCTCTATTTGTCCAGGCAGTATGAGATTTAGGTAAAATTCCGCTCCAAGCAGCAAGTCTATCCTTTGGGGTCGGTGGAAATCAGGATCTGCTAATGGCGTGTATGGAGGTAAGTTCCATTCCTCGGTTTCCAAGTACTCCGTTGGTTGTGCCTCGCTTATTTTCGGCAGGACAACAGCCTCAATAACCGTTTGGAAACAAGTGGTGCGAGACTGGATTCTTACAGTCGTGCTATACTTCGCTGTTGTTTCGATGTCACCAATTCCCGCGATAGGCACATTAATTTTTGACCTTGGTAGTCCGAGTTGTTAGCAAATCTTCTCAGAGATGAAGTGCATCTGAGATCCCGAATCCAAAATAGTGCGGCATGGCATTGAAGTTCCATGGGTGTTAACTACGTCTACTACTGCTGTTGCCAAGATAATCTCATGGTCTCCCTTTGGTGAGGTGTTAGCTTTAAGCACACTGGAGCACAGCTGGAGCGAAGAAGCCAAGCAACGGCTTCTTCGCTCCAGCTTCGGGATGAAGCATCGTATGGTGACGGCTGTTGCAACGTTTGCAAGATTGGGCCGTGCAGTTGCCGCTTCTGTGACCCTTTTGAAGGCAGTTGAAACATAGTTCCAGATGTTTAACTAACTGGCATCGTGCGTCGTACTTTTTCTGGGAAAATTGCCTACAGGCAAATATTGTATGTCCAATGGTATTACATACTACACATTTTTGGGAATTAGCCGTCATCAAACTCGTTTGTCGTGGTCGATCACTCTTTGTGTTGATTGCTTCTAATGTCTGATAGCGTGAGGTCAGAAATTCGTAAAAGTCGGATAGCCCTTGAAGGTGCAGCCCTTGAAAGTGCAACACTAATGGATCCCAGTTGCTAACGTCGATCCCAAGGTTCGATATGGCGGCCAGACATTCCCTTGTTGTGTCTAAGAGGCGCTTTACTGCTCCAGCGGTCTCGCTGGTTATGGCGCTCTGCTGACACAGGTTGTTTAATATCGATGTTACGATCAACCTTTTGTTCTCGTATCGGTCCACTAGCATCTCCCAGGCTGCTTGGTAATTATGGTCCGTTGTAGCAAAGTGTTGCACGAGCTTGCTAGGTTCTCCATGTAGATTAGCCTTTAAGTAATGAAGCTTCTGCGCTCCATTCATAGCCCGTTTGTGTATCAATTCAGTGAAGAGATCCCTAAACTCAGTCCACTTGGTGTATTGTCCATCAAAAGTTGGTAGGGTAATTCTTGGTAGTTTTACCTCTCCTGCTCCTTCATTGATGCTGCCCCTGAGCTGGTCCATTTCGTTTTGTAGGTGGATGGACCCCTTTAGATATTCGTCTTCCGCGTTGAAGTATTCCTCCTCTTGATACTCGCTAGTGGGCTCTTGCGTCATGATCTCTTGATGACCTTGAGCAATGATGGTCCAATACCTGTCTAAGGCTTCTAGCTGCTTGACGTAGAACGCCTTCGTTTGACGTTCTGCTGATGCCGCTTGATCGGCAAGACATTTCATCGCCTTGATTGATGCCCGTTGGTGCCTGATCACTTCTGAACCTCCTGTTGGCTCAGGCGTGTCTTCTGTTGCCTCTGTGGATGACAAGGCAGTTAGCATCTTCTCCGAATACTTAGAGTAAAATGCCGCTATTTTCTCAAAATATTCCGTGGCGAAATATTCTTCCGCGGGATGGCCGTCCTTCTTTAACTCGAGCTGGCTGTGTCGGTTCCTGAACTGGTTCCACTCCGTCTGAAGGGTGCTCATCCTCTGCACCAGATACGTACTAGTCCATCGCCTTGGGCCGTCCTTGGCGAAGTTGCTACAGATACATTCAATCTGTTGCCTATTGCGCTCTGTTCATCAAAGAGCGCGTCCATACTTATTGGTTTCTTGAAAAACTTTTCAAGCTTCAGGTCTCCTGGCAGGATCGCCAATGTGGCGAATTCGATTAAATTGTTAATTCTCCTTACCGCGGGTGGGGGGAGAAATAACCAGACTTGCCTTCGACTTTCTGTTCCAAGTGCCTTTATTTCTTAAAATTGGTTTGCTTAAATACTACATTATTGCTAAGTAATCATAATGCTGCCCTACTGACAATTTATGCATTACTACCTTATTGCTACCTTATTGCTAAGTAATCACGATGCTGCCCTACTGACCATTAATGCGTGCCATCGTGATTACGCCATGCAATTATGCTGTTTTTGCATGACCTTCGTTTTATTGTTGACTGTGTCAACATGTTCCCCCCTTTGAAGTTAGTCTACTTAAACCGTGAATCTCTCGTCAGCCTTGACCATTCGAGGCGGTACGATCGGTGTCATCTGCTGTTGTCGTCGTTTCCAGTATCGAAATATTGCACAGCCAACCAATAACAGCACCATTGCATAAGACACCGAAAATTGATGGATGTCATGAATTGATATGTCCGGTGAGCTTGTGGTGTCAGCAAGGTGAACCTTTAATTCGCTAAACTGATGATTCCTTTCGAATACTAGTGGCTGTATGACTTTTATTGCCGGTGCCGTCCTATGGGACAGTGCTGCTGGTGTTCATCATTGTGAAGCTGTGTATGGTCGCAACCTTAGTCTCCAACTGACATTTTTCCGTCATGGTAAGCTCTCCTTGCCCTTGTAAGTGAATTGGGTAGACTTGGGCTCCACATATCGCATTGATAGTTTGCGGCAGTAGTGTTGAAAAGATCCAGGTGTTTGATGTTTGTAATTGTATCCAAACCTGGTTTTCTTTGATGGTGATCAAAGTGCAGCGCTGGTATGGGGTTTCTGCGTGTTTGAAGAATTCCATTTCACATGGGGCGTTGTCTTCCTTATATGTGTATATTGGGTGTTTGCCCGTGCAAATGTACTCTTGATCGTCCGCCTTCTCACACTCCTTAAGGTCATTCGTTGTGAACCTTACAAACTGATCCCGATGAAGCGTTACAGCTAGGTATTCTGTTGTTGGCTTGACAAACATCAGTCTTTCGTTTTTTGGTATTGGCAGTGGTATCACCTTGTAAAGCTCGAATAGAGTATCTTGTACTAGTGGCAAGTGGATGTTGAATATAATTCCACCCTCCATAATTCTGGTCTTGATCCGCGCCAAGGAGTAGATTGTGCTAAGACTGTCTGACGGAAGTGCCGTGTTGTCTGGAACATGTGGCCTTATGAGGTCTAGTTGACGTCTTAACTCTGATGGTGTCAAGATACGAGTGCTGATCTTCCCGTGATGTGCATCCATGACGGCGTCGATTAGTGCCGTTTGCATCCTCTCATACCGTGCAAGGCTCAAGCTTAAAATGCTTACCATTGAGTTTAACAATAGCATCGCTCTAGTTTCATCCAATGTCTTTGTCCTATCATTCCATGCTCGTTGTAGGTTAGCTACATGTTCAATCAATGATTCCAGCTGACTATTTGTATGCCTTTCGTCTCTTTCGATGATATTGAGGGTTGAGTTAAGCACCGTTGTTTGACGTTTAGTTAATTCGTTTTGGTACTTCTGATTTTGTCCTAATCGTTCGATGTCTAAGTTAAATTGCTCAGCCTGCTCCTGATCTACTATTCCAAACAATTTGTTTGCCACTGTGCCGATTATATCAAACGGCGATCGACAATTTCGCTCATGGTTTTGCCCGCGCATTACCTCATTCATTTGAAGTGCACTTTGGTATTGGTACTCCAGCTCGCTTAATGTTGTTCGGCAGTTTGTTGTATAGTATAGTGTGTGTTTGCATAGACGGCTCATATTTTGTAGTGACAGACGCAGGACTTCCAACTCTCTAAAGTAGGTGGTTGTGTTATGATATACAACGATGTTCCATGAGTCGGTTATCAATTTCGTCTTTCCTAGCCCTTCGAAATAGATTCCAGAGCTTGAGTTCAACTGTTTGACTGATATGGGTGCCCTTGTTTCTGTGGTGGCGGTTGTAGGGCAAATACAACACAGCACTATTAAAAGTGTGTTCAACAGCATCCTTCCTGTCGTTGTTGTTGTTGGTTGTGGTGCTGGTGTGCGACGTTCATAGCCCATGGATTGGCTAACCAATTGGCGTTAATTGGGTGAATGCGTCTCGTCTTGGCCGCTTGTGTGCTCAGATTGTGGCGCATGGTGTCGCTGGGGAAGGTGCTGTTAATTTCTGCATTTCTGCCGCGCTTCAGTGTTGCTGTAAGCTAGGTGTTCCATTGGTAGGGTTGCGTTGGTTTCATGTTTTAATGGACAGATTTTGGTTACAGCTCGCTTGTATATTCCATTACTTGTTCGTACCTCCACTACCCGGATCACCTTATCTTCACCTCGATGTATCTTGAGAATTCTGCCCAGTGGCCATTTAAGTGGTGGTTGATTCTCTTCCATCATCAGAACCATCATTCCAGGTAATAGTTCCCTGTTGCCATCCTTCCATTTCGATCGACCTTGAAGCTGAGTAAGATACTCTTCGGACCATCTCTTCCAAAATTGCTGTTGGATGAACTGCAACCGTTGGAAGCGTTTTAGATGCTCAATCCTTTTTTCTGTGACACTGGGTTCTGGCAATGCACATAATGGTTCTCCGATTAAGAAGTGTCCTGGTGTTAATGCTTCCAAATCATTGGGATCATTTGACATGGGTGTGATGGGTCTAGAATTTAAAATTGCCTCGATCTGTGCTAACGTGGTGTTTAATTCTTCGTAGGTCAACGTTGCCATTCCGGTGTATCTAATTAATAATTGTTTTGCAGATTTAACTGCTGCCTCCCACAGACCTCCGAAGTGTGGCGACCGGGGGTGTTGAGGATGTTTATTTAAATTAATCAATAATAAAGTAAAATTGTCAAGTTCAACCAATAATTATTGTATTTAAAGCTTTAAGTATATAATTGACATCTGTCATTTAAGTCTACACTCAATTGTATATAAACAAAAGGTATAAATGTCAAACATTTTTCGATATATAATTCAATTAGCAATAAACCCGCAATTTATAACGTTGACTAAAATTTACTGTGCGTTATTTTCTTATCTTCAACCGTTTCGTTTTTAAATAAAGTTTCAACGGGAAGTTTTTACATCTATTGTGCACAGTTCTACTTTGTGCAATTTCCACACAGTTAGAGACAAAACATTTGGTCCATTCGAGCCATATAATACATACTTTCCAGTGACAGTTTTGTGTGTTTTACATCTGCAAGACAGAAAAAACTATTATATTAAACATTTTTATAACTTTTTGCTGAAATAGCTAAGAAAGACAATTTCTTGTGAGTTTTGTGTGTAAATCGGTTTCTCGCGCCGCGTAATTTACCAAGCATACAAGCAACCGAGGTTCCCACGCTGCTAAAAACTTCAGCTACATCAGCAGTTTGAATAATTGAGGTGAGTGAGTAAGCCTAATTTGCCTATTTTTCTATATAAACTTGCCACTAAATTATTTGCAAAATCTGCCAAAATGACCGCCGCAAAAGAGTTAAAATTACTTAAAAACTCTCTTTCGATCCTGCAAAACGATTTTAAAAGTTTTTCCTCGACTGTGGACGCCAAACGGACGAAAAATCTCGTCAATGGCCGCTTAGTCATTATGGAAGATGTTTTTAGGGACAGCAAACACATCAGTGATAAGCTGACAATGTTGGTGGATGAAGACGATGAGGATTTTTCTCAGTTTAGGGGAATTTTTGAGGAAATTCGTAAAGTTTACCTCGAATACAGAGCCGAACTCTTTGACTGTTTGGATAAGCTGTGGAATCCACTGCTGCAAAGCCTCCTCCAACCAGCTCAAATCCACATGGTTTTCGCCTTCCTGAAATGTCTCTTCCTGTGTTTTCAGGACAATACGAAAAATGGCGGCCATTTAAAGGCAAATTTGAGTCCATGATTCATAACAACACTAGTTTGAGTGAAATTCAAAAACTCCATTATTTAAAGTCCGGTTTATCCAAAGATGCAGATACCTTGTTACAGCACCTGGAAGTGGAAGAAGGTAACTACGAAAAGGCATGGTCGCTTTTATGTTCACGGTACGATAATAAACGGTTTTTAGTAAATACTCATCTGAAAATGTTTATGAATCAACCGACAATTACAACCGAGAACTCGTTTAGCCTTAAAAGAATGCTGGATACATCCACTGAGTGTCTACATTCGCTCAAAAATCTTGATGTTCCTACAGAACATTGGAATTTAATAATTATTTATATATTGTTACACAAATTACCATCTTGTACACAGCAATTATGGGAAGAACGACTTGGAGCAAGAAAGGAGTTACCAACTTTCGACGAATTTTCCGAGTTCTTGGAAACGAGGTTCCGAACGTTGGAAGTTATTGACCAGGATAAACCCAAATCGGGGAAGAGTTTTTCCGGAGGTTCTAGTCAACGACAGTCCACACCGAAGACCGTATATCACTTGCAACAAAAACCAAAGGACAAATACAGTTGTAAAATATGTGCTAAAGGCCAACATACTCTGTGTAAATGTATTTCTTTTGGAAAAATGAATCCCGTTGAGCGGTGCAACATCGTTGACAAGATAGGTGTTTGTAGCAACTGCCTTGCCTATAGTCATCAAACTCAGCACTGTCCTAGTCAGGCACGTTGCTATTATTGTCAACAAAAACACCACTCTCTTCTGCATTCTGCTCCTATTCAAAACCCAAATACACATTCAACGTTTAGTCATAACCCCACACCACAAATAACTACTAATCCACCTACGTTCCAACAATCTGGTATATTTATCCCTTCCGCAGGCCCAAGTACTCAAATGTCTCACCCTGGTAACATAGATCGCCCTACTACTAGCAACGTAAATGCTTACTATGCGAAACAGAGTGAAAATACTCATATTTTATTAGCTACAGCTATTGTTAAGGTGAGGTGTTCTAGGGGGAAGTATTTCAATCTGCGAGCATTAATTGATCCGGGGTCGGAAGCCACTTTCATCACTGAAGCAGCCGTACAAATGCTAAACCTGAGGACTCGGAGTACGTTAGTTGAAGTGTCAGGGTTGGGAAAGGTCAGCAGTGGAGCATGTCACAAGTGTGTTGACATAACCTTTGCGTCTCTGCGCACTACTTTTGAGACAAACACGCAGGCCTTCGTATTTAAGTCCCTGACTGGGCTTCTCCCGGCGAAACAACTGACACTCAACAACTGGAAACACCTTAGCGGATTGGAATTAGCGGACCCTACCTTCTACAAGCCGGCTACAGTGGATCTGCTTTTAGGAAGTGATGTTTTTGCAGAGTTTATTCTTCGAAGATAGGATGTCACCCATTGCTCAAAGGACGGAGCTAGGATGGATTCTGCTCGGTAAAGTACCAATAGAAAAGCAAAAATTATCAAAACAGTGTTTTCTACAGGTCTTCGACATCGACACCCAATTAAGAAAATTTTGGGAAATGGAAGAAGCACCATATGCCGATGCGAAAATTAATGAAGATGTTACTTGTGAAAACCACTATGAAGAGACGACCCGACGTCTTTCAGACGGAAGATATGAAGTATCTCTTCCCTTTAAGGATGGATGCAAACCTGGGCTTGGACCCTCGAAACGCGAGGCCTTGCGTAGGTTTCATCAGTTGGAGAAACGGTTCGAGGCGAACCCAACACTACACAATGAGTACTCTAGGTGTATTAAGGAATACCTGGATTTGGGGCAGATGACAGAAGTCGATGTCCTTCACGATACTGTTCTTGATACTCCATATCACTATTTTGTTCCACATCATGCTGTCCTGAAGGAGTCTAGCACGACAACTAAATTGCGAGTTGTCTTTGATGCCGCTGCGAAGACTTTAGATGGTACATCCTTGAACGATCACTTATTGATAGGACCTAAAACGCAAAACAATATTAGTTATATAGTGTTAGTATGGAGAACGTATCAATTTACCTTCACCGCCGACATTGAAAAAATGTTTAGGCAAATACGAATGAGGAACGAGGATTCGTATTACCAGCTTATTCTGTGGCGTGACAATCCGAAACAACCCATAAGGACATATCGCATGCAAACGGTCACTTTTGGTACTGCGAGTGCACCGTACCTTGCCAATCGCACAATCCAAAGAGCTGCAGTCGATGAGGAGCATCGTTATCCGATTGGATCAAAGGTCGTCCGAAACGGCATGTACGTGGACGATCTAATCGCTGGAGCTGATACTTTGGAAGAGGCACGTCTAATACGCGATCAAGCCAAAGATCTGTTGGCATCCGCGGGCTTCAACTTGCGAAAATGGACATCTAATAATGACGTCATTTTAAACGATATTCCACTTGATCAAAGAGAGTTAGGCTTTTCTTTACCTTTTGAAACTGGTGCTGTTCCACAGATTAAGACGTTAGGTATTAGATGGTTCCCTTTAGGCGACAACTTTTCTTTTCAGAACGTCTTCGTTGATGAAGTTGAAACTCCAACAAAGAGAACAATGTTATCTACCATCGCTAAACTTTTCGATCCCCTTGGATGGATCTCGCCGTGTATTATCTTAGCAAAGATCTTAATGCAACAGCTGTGGTTTTGCGGTCTAGAGTGGGATGACCCGATTCCAGAGGAGTTCAAAACAAATTGGGAATTCCTAAGTTTCGACGCGAGCTGCCCTCTATCGAAAATATACAGATACCACGATGGATTCACCTGAGAACTAAGCCAAAGGACCTGGAATTACACGGATTTAGTGATGCATCAGAAAAGGCATACGGAGCGGTAGTCTACTTACGTGTGTTAGATGAGGATGGTAGTATTCACGTCCATCTCCTGATGTCCAAAACCAGAGTTGCCCCGTTAAAGACTGTAACCCTTCCCAGGTTGGAACTTTGTGGAGCAGTCACACTAGCAGTACTTCTGGACTACACTGCGAAGGTGTTGAAGTTAAACAGCATTAGGAAGTACGCTTGGTCGGACTCAAAGATTACGCTGGCGTGGATTATGGCACCTCCAGCTAGGTGGAAAACTTTTGTCAACAATCGTGTTGCGGAGATTCAGCGTCTAACAAATTGTAGTATATGGCGCTACATCCCAACGCACCAAAATCCTGCTGATCTGGCATCACGTGGTCTATTGCCCACCTATTTAAATGGCAATAAACTTTGGTGGAACGGTCCAGAATTCCTAAGTTCCGAATGGGTTTTCGAAACACCAGCTCAATCATCAATTGGGCCAACTGAAGAAGAGATGCGGAATATCCAATCTCACTGCGTCAGTACAGAAAGTTGTGAAATCAATCAACTGATACTTCGCCAGTCGAATTTGCGGAAACTATTGCGGATTTTGGCATATTGCTACAGATTTATTTCAAACGTTCGACGAACAGATAAGTTGCTAATGGTACTTTCGCCGATGGAAATGGATTTAGCATTGAAGGCAGCTATACGAATAGTCCAAAGAAGCATGTTTTTTTTACTGAAAACCAGGACGATCAACCTAACCTTAAGGGAGTAAAGTCCTTACAGGCCTTTGTAGATGATGCAGGTATTTTGAGAGTAGGAGGAAGATTACAAAACGCTGATCTAAGATATGAACAACGTCATCCTATGATCTTGAAGCCAAATCATCATTTCAGTCGACTGATTATTAACGACGCACCTTCCACAACATACCACGGAGGAACTCAGCGGATGATCGCTCAGCTTCGGCAAAGATTTTGGATATTAAATCTCAAAAATGCTGTCAAAAAATGTATCCATGACTGCAACATTTGCTTTAGACAAAAGGCTAAACCCAGTTGTCAACTCATGGGCAATTTGCCAGCACCGAGGGTAAGGATTTCTCGGCCCTTTTCCTTCGCTGGCGTTGACTACGCTGGTCCCATCGACGTTAAGGCATGGAAGGGTCGAGGATCAAAAATATTTAAAGCATATTTCGCGATTTTCGTATGTTTGGCTACCAAAGCGCTTCATTTGGAATTAGTTAGCGATATGACAACACAAGCGTTTATAGCAGCCTTTAGACGTTTTTCTTCCAGACGAGGAACCTGCAAGGAAATGTTTAGCGACTGCGGAAAAAATTTCGTTGGTGCTGCTAAGGAGCTGGAGAATCTTCGAAAAGCAGCCAATTTCAATGAGAAGCAAGTCGCAGAAACTTTGTTAGCAGACGGCACGAAGTGGAATTTTATTCCTCCAGCATCTCCACATTTTGGAGGTTTATGGGAAGCTGGGGTTAAGTCAGTAAAATATCACTTGAAAAGAGTTGCTGGTAATTCTATACTTACTTTTGAGGAGTTCTCAACATTGCTGATACAAATAGAAGGCTGCCTCAACTCTAGGCCACTGTGTCCTCTTACCAGTAACCCCGACGACTTCACTGCCTTAACTCCAGCGCACTTCCTCATAGGAGAACCCATACAAAGCGTACCAGAGCCAGACACCAAAGAGGAGAATATATGCTACAACGACCGATGGAAAAGGATTCAGCAACTCTATCAAAATTTTTGGAAGCATTGGAGCTCAGAGTATTTAGCTCGTCTACAACAGCGTCCAAAATGGCTGAAAACAGCGGAAAACCCAGAGTTAGGAGATCTCGTTCTAATAAGGGACGAGCGATTACCACCAACAAAGTGGATGATGGCACGTATTATTAAGCTACACCCTGGAGCGGATAATTTAATACGCGTCGTTACTTTGAAAACGCAAACCGGTGAACTAAAACGACGAATTACAAAAATATGTCCGCTTCCTAGCAACAAAATAACCACAGACCAATCACTAATATAAACAATTTGTTTTATTTTTTCAAAACAATTGATAATTCATTGCAAAAAAACACACACATACATTTTCATACACACACTTTCTCACAAGTAAAATATCAAAAAAAATAATAATAATACAATCAATTCTTTATTTTTTTTCAATACAACACAACACAAACAAATTCAACACTACACAAACAAAGCATAATAATTATTAAATTATACAACACACTACACTACACAATATAATAAAATTAACACAACTCACAAACTCTCATTTAGGAAATTTCCTTTCATCGCAAATCACAAATTTCCCTGCCACACTACAACACTATACATCATAATACAGTCCACTCAATGAAGTCATAAGTCATAAATGCACTCAAATCGAAATCACATTACACATAAACCCATTCATTCATAAATTGTTGGCTGCTTGCAGTTTCCCTGAATACTACACACAAATACACACAAACATCACCGCATCATATAACAAAATTAACAAAACACAAATTATCTAAAACTACACTAAATCGCTAATATTCTTTATTAATATTTTCAAAACATGGATTACTCACCTGAAATTCAATATAACACCCAACAATTTACACTAAAAACAACACTTTTTTAACAAAATTATTCCACCGAAATCAACAAATGCAGTAAATCACGACGATATGGAAATGGCATAAACACAATACAAAAAAAAAACGCCAATCAACTTAGGTAGTCCTAATCGTTCGATGTCTAAGTTAAATTGCTCAGCCTGCTCCTGATCTACTATTCCAAACAATTTGTTTGCCACTGTGCCGATTATATCAAACGGCGATCGACAATTTCGCTCATGGTTTTGCCCGCGCATTACCTCATTCATTTGAAGTGCACTTTGGTATTGGTACTCCAGCTCGCTTAATGTTGTTCGGCAGTTTGTTGTATAGTATAGTGTGTGTTTGCATAGACGGCTCATATTTTGTAGTGACAGACGCAGGACTTCCAACTCTCTAAAGTAGGTGGTTGTGTTATGATATACAACGATGTTCCATGAGTCGGTTATCAATTTCGTCTTTCCTAGCCCTTCGAAATAGATTCCAGAGCTTGAGTTCAACTGTTTGACTGATATGGGTGCCCTTGTTTCTGTGGTGGCGGTTGTAGGGCATATACAACACAGCACTATTAAAAGTGTGTTCAACAGCATCCTTCCTGTCGTTGTTGTTGTTGGTTGTGGTGCTGGTGTGCGACTTTTCATAGCCCATGGATTGGCTAACCAATTGGCGTTAATTGGGTGAATGCGTCTCGTCTTGGCCGCTTGTGTGCTCAGATTGTGGCGCATGGTGTCGCTGGGGAAGGTGCTGTTAATTTCTGCATTTCTGCCGCGCTTCAGTGTTGCTGTAAGCGATGATGATGGTGCCCCCTTCTCCTTCACTGCTAGGTGTTCCATTGGTAGGGTTGCGTTGGTTTCATGTGGTAATGGACAGATTTTGGTTACAGCTCGCTTGTATATTCCATTACTTGTTCGTACCTCCACTACCCGGATCACCTTATCTTCACCTCGATGTATCTTGAGAATTCTGCCCAGTGGCCATTTAAGTGGTGGTTGATTCTCTTCCATCATCAGAACCATCATTCCAGGTAATAGTTCCCTGTTGCCATCCTTCCATTTCGATCGACCTTGAAGCTGAGTAAGATACTCTTCGGACCATCTCTTCCAAAATTGCTGTTGGATGAACTGCAACCGTTGGAAGCGTTTTAGATGCTCAATCCTTTTTTCTGTGACACTGGGTTCTGGCAATGCACATAATGGTTCTCCGATTAAGAAGTGTCCTGGTGTGAATGCTTCCAAATCATTGGGATCATTTGACATGGGTGTGATGGGTCTAGAATTTAAAATTGCCTCGATCTGTGCTAACGTGGTGTTTAATTCTTCGTAGGTCAACGTTGCCATTCCGGTGTATCTAATTAATAATTGTTTTGCAGATTTAACTGCTGGCTCCCACAGACCTCCGAAGTGTGGCGACCGGGGGGGTATGAATTTCCATTTAATTGTTTTCTCTTGACAGTACTGTTAAAGGCCATCCTTAAGTTGCTGTGACCCAAACAAGCTGTTTAAGCGGCTTAATTCAGCCTTTGCTCCCACGAAATTGGTGGCATTGTCACATGATATTGTGGAGCAACATCCTCGCCGTGAGATAAACCTCTTTAAGGCATTTAAAAAAGCCTCGGTCGTAAGATCGCAGACTACTTCTAGGTGCACTGCCTTTGTTGTGAAGCATACAAACACCGCAACGTATCCTTTATTGGGTGCGCGTCCCCGAATTCTGGAGTGAATTTTCAATGGGCCCGCAAAGTCCACACCAGTGTGATAAAATGCTCGTGTTGGTTTTACTCTTTCGGCTGGCAGATCTCCCATTAGCTGCTGTATTTGTGGCTTTGAACGGAAACATCTGATACATTTGTGGACGATTTATGTGCTTGCTCTCTTTGCGTCTATGATCCTATATTTATCCCGTGATAATGCTACAAGGGCCTGTGGTCCCACATGCATATGCTGTTTGTGCAAGGTTTCCAGAATTAGTTGAGACACTTGGCTTCGTTTTGGAAGTAGGATTGGGTGTTTACTATCTATACCGAGCTCAGAATGCCTGAGCCGTCCTCCCACTCGTATTCGACCGTGGTCATCCATGAATGGTTGTAACGTCAACAGTTTACTGGAACGGTCGATGGATAGTCCTTGTCTTAATTGCTGGTATTCTTTCTTAAAGGCGACTAGTTGGGTGTTTCGTAATAGCACTATCAACCCGTTTCTGATTTCGTCATTCGTTGGTACTGCCTCGTAGGTTGCCTTGCTCGGTGCTCGGGCGTTAGTAATGAATCTCAAGCAGTAGGCAAATATTCTCTGCATTCTAAGCAACGATCCTTGTCTATGAATTGGAGTGGATAATTCATGTATCTGCACGTTCTTCCATGTGCTAGTAAGGGCGGATTTAACAACTCTTCGCTCAGGTACCTCTTCCATCTCGCTGGCATAGCGTATAGGCCATGAGGTTTCTTGTTGCTCAAGAAATGGTGGCCCCTTAAACCAAATTGAGGCGTCCAAAAGCTGGGCAGCGGGTAATCCACGCGAGATCAAGTCGGCCGGGTTGTCCTTTCCCGCTATATGACTCCACTGGTCTCGATTAGACAAGGCTTGGATTCGTGCAACCCTATTTGCGACGAAGGTCTCCCATGTGTAGGAAGGTGAAGAAATCCATGAGAGCACTGTAGTGCTGTCGGTGTAATAACTAACCTTGTTGATTGTTATGCGTAGTATCTTCATTAGTCGATCTACCAGCTCGATCATTAACACTGCGGAGCACAGCTCCAGTCGTGCCAGTGTCGTAGTCTTCAATGGCGCTACTCTGGACTTGGCGCACAGTAATGATGTCTGAATGTTACCCAGGTTGTCTATTGACCTTAGGTAGCAACATGCTCCGAATGCTGCCATACTGCTGTCTGAGAATGCGTGTAGTTGGATGACTGATGCTTGTGGAAGAAGTATGCATCTGGGGATGCGCACCTTAGTTAATGCGTATAACTGCACCTTGTATGCTTCCCATTTGCCACGTTGTTCTGCAGGTAATGGTTCATCCCACGCTGAGTTGGATCTCCAGAGTTCTTGCATGAATAATTTCCCTAAGACCACCACCGGGCCTATGGTGCCAAGGGGGTCAAATAGTCGTGATATTTCAGCGTATGCGGTTCGTTTCGTAATTTGGTTCGAGTCACTGAAGTTGTCTGGGCAACAGAAGAAAAAGATGTCTCTTGATGGTTCCCAGATCAGCCCTAAGGTTTTGACTACGTCTCGTTGATTTATTGATAATGTTTTCTCTCGATGTTCCTCGGGAATGCCTGCGAGTATTGCTGGGTGATTGGAGCAAAATTTGCGTAATTCGAATTTGCCTTGTGCCAGTATCTTGATTAGTTGATCACGTAACATTGTGGCCTCTTCCTCAGTGTCCGCGCCGGTTAAGATGTCATCTACATATGTTTCTTCGCTTATGACTTGAGCTGCTCTTGGAGTCTTGATGTTGTTTTCCTCAGCTAACTGTTTCAGACATCTTGTAGCAAGATATTGTGCTGCAGCCGTTCCATAGGTGCCCGTGTTTAATTTATATGTCCGGATCGGTTCAGCGGTACTCGGTCTCCAGAAAATCATTTGATACTTGCGTTGTGAATCGTCGACAAGTATTTGTCGGTACATTTGCCGTATGTCGGCGGCAAAGGCTTATTGGTTCAGTCGAAATTTAACCAAAATGGTTGGTTTAATGATGTTCCATTGGCGGTTTTTGCCGATGCGTCGAACACCACTCGGAGTTTGGTAGTTGAGCTGTCTGGCTTCAACACTCCGTGATGTGGGATGAAATGACTGTTTGGTGAAACATCGCATCTCCTGACTCTTGTCATATGCCCCTTTTCTTCATATTCCCTCATGAATTTTGTATATTGATCACGCAGGTCGGGTTGTGCTAGCAGCCGTTTCTCTAGAGCGAGGAACCGCTTCATTGCTAATGCTTCGGAGTGCCCTACCGCCTCTGGATCACGCTTAAATGGTAAGTGGATTATGAATCGACCTTCCTTGTCTCGCTTAACCGTGTCTTGATAATGAGTTTCACATTCTACCTCCTCTTGCGAAGTTGGCGTATTCTCTTCAATGTGGTTTTCTAGCAACCAGAATTTCTCGATTTGTTTTTCCAATGTGCTAGTCGAATGTTTGGTGGCGATGTTGCAGATCCGCGTCTTATGGCCAGAATGTTTACGCGCGCTGGCTCTTCCTGCTAATATCCATCCCAAACGAGTATTTTGTAGTGTAGGTAGTGAGGATCCTAGCTCTATTTGTCCAGGCAGTATGAGATTTAGGTAAAATTCCGCTCCAAGCAGCAAGTCTATCCTTTGGGGTCGGTGGAAATCAGGATCTGCTAATGGCGTGTATGGAGGTAAGTTCCATTCCTCGGTTTCCAAGTACTCCGTTGGTTGTGCCTCGCTTATTTTCGGCAGGACAACAGCCTCAATAACCGTTTGGAAACAAGTGGTGCGAGACTGGATTCTAACAGTCGTGCTATACTTCGCTGTTGTTTCGATGTCACCAATTCCCGCGATAGGCACATTAATTTTTGACCTTGGTAGTCCGAGTTGTTAGCAAATCTTCTCAGAGATGAAGTGCATCTGAGATCCCGAATCCAAAATAGTGCGGCATGGCATTGAAGTTCCATGGGTGTTAACTACGTCTACTACTGCTGTTGCCAAGATAATCTCATGGTCTCCCTTTGGTGAGGTGTTAGCTTTAAGCACACTGTTGCTTGGCTTCTTCGCTCCAGCTTCGGGATGAAGCATCGTATGGTGACGGCTGTTGCAACGTTTGCAAGATTGGGCCGTGCAGTTGCCGCTTCTGTGACCCTTTTGAAGGCAGTTGAAATATAGTTCCAGATGTTTAACTAACTGGCATCGTACGTCGTACTTTTTCTGGGAAAATTGCCTACAGGCAAATATTGTATGTCCAATGGTATTACATACTACACATTTTTGGGAATTAGCCGTCATCAAACTCGTTTGTCGTGGTCGATCACTCTTTGTGTTGATTGCTTCTAATGTCTGATAGCGTGAGGTCAGAAATTCGTAAAAGTCGGATAGCCCTTGAAGCTCCTTGCTTGATTTGAGTGACTGTTCATAAAGTCGCCGACTTTCCTTGTCTAGTCTTTGAACCATTAGGTGCAACACTAATGGATCCCAGTTGCTAACGTCGATCCCAAGGTTCGATATGGCGGCCAGACATTCCCTTGTTGTGTCTAAGAGGCGCTTTACTGCTCCAGCGGTCTCGCTGGTTATGGGGCTCTGCTGACACAGGTTGTTTAATATCGATGTTACGATCAACCTTTTGTTCTCGTATCGGTCCACTAGCATCTCCCAGGCTGCTTGGTAATTATGGTCCGTTGTAGCAAAGTGTTGCACGAGCTTGCTAGGTTCTCCATGTAGATTAGCCTTTAAGTAATGAAGCTTCTGCGCTCCATTCATAGCCCGTTTGTGTATCAATTCAGTGAAGAGATCCCTAAACTCAGTCCACTTGGTGTATTGTCCATCAAAAGTTGGTAGGGTAATTCTTGGTAGTTTTACCTCTCCTGCTCCTTCATTGATGCTGCCCCTGAGCTGGTCCATTTCGTTTTGTAGGTGGATGGACCCCTTTAGATATTCGTCTTCCGCGTTGAAGTATTCCTCCTCTTGATACTCGCTAGTGGGCTCTTGCGTCATGATCTCTTGATGACCTTGAGCAATGATGGTCCAATACCTGTCTAAGGCTTCTAGCTGCTTGACGTAGAACTCCTTCGTTTGACGTTCTGCTGATGCCGCTTGATCGGCAAGACGTTTCATCGCCTTGATTGATGCCCGTTGGTGCCTGATCACTTCTGAACCTCCTGTTGGCTCAGGCGTGTCTTCTGTTGCCTGTGTGGATGACAAGGCAGTTAGCATCTTCTCCGAATACTTAGAGTAAAATGCCGCTATTTTCTCAAAATATTCCGTGGCGAAATATTCTTCCGCGGGATGGCCGTCCTTCTTTAACTCGAGCTGGCTGTGTCGGTTCCTGAACTGGTTCCACTCCGTCTGAAGGGTGCTCATCCTCTGCACCAGATACGTACTAGTCCATCGCCTTGGGCCGTCCTTGGCGAAGTTGCTACAGATACATTCAATCTGTTGCCTATTGCGCTCTGTTCATCAAAGAGCGCGTCCATACTTATTGGTTTCTTGAAAAACTTTTCAAGCTTCAGGTCTCCTGGCAGGATCGCCAATGTGGCGAATTCGATTAAATTGTTAATTCTCCTTACCGCGGGTGGGGGGAGAAATAACCAGACTTGCCTTCGACTTTCTGTTGCAAGTGCCTTTATTTCTTAAAATTGGTTTGCTTAAATACAACATTATTGCTAAGTAATCATAATGCTGCCCTACTGACAATTTATGCATTACTACCTTATTGCTACCTTATTGCTAAGTAATCACGATGCTGCCCTACTGACCATTAATGCGTGCCATCGTGATTACGCCATGCAATGATGCTGTTTTTGCATGACCTTCGTTTTATTGTTGACTGTGTCAACAGTAGACTAACATAAACACGCAACGCTATTGTTCCGCAACAGCCGTAGTCAAATTCTCGGAATCTTATCTACTGGACAAAACTATGCGTCGTGCAATGATATTAGCTCTCAAAAACATTAAAAGCATTTCGGAAAAACAAAGGCAAATTTGCTACAGAAAAAAAAACTAACTTTTGACTCTGGTTCAGAATAAATGGTATTTAACATTACTGTCACACCAACTAGTTCTTCGTTAGACCAAAAAAAAGAATACGGAAACTGAATCAATTCGAGCCCCACGTTGGGCGCCACCTGTAACGAAACTTCTCCAACGAAGTTTTAGAATTGCATCGAGATGTCCTTGCACCAGAATGATAGTCGCTCGATCGTCTCTGGTCGTTCCGTAACTGGATATGCTCACTGAAATGAGAAGATAGCAAAACGACCTACATTCTTACGAACCTTCCGCCTTCTATGCTACCCCTATGACCCAAGTTCACAGGACCACCTAAGTCAGTCCGGTCGGCTGAAGCGGAAGGGTATTCAGACCTTAGTAGCTTGAGGCATGCTAGCACATGCTCGTCCTAGCTCGTCGGATGGGGGGCGGGGATTCTTGCTACTTTAGCGCTGAACGGGGGTTACGTTATTTCATGCCTCAGAAAAGATGTTGTTATCTGTTGATGTTAGAAAGAGGAGCCGCGAAAAGTTTCTCATCCGTATTTTTCTTTTCCCTGTTGATTGATACTCTAAGTGGGAGGCAACCGAATCAAACTCGTGTACTCGTCATTTTTTGTCTCGCCTTCGAAACGCGTCCCATCCACATAAAAACTAGAATTAATGCGATCTCATGATCCTAGAGAAAATCTTCCCTTATAATTCGCGTCTCCAATTTCAGAAGTAGAGACTGAAGGAAAAACCCGCGAAAATCTCGACCGAACGAATTTAACCCGAGTAAAACATTAGATTACAAATGATCCCTAACTGGAATTACAACTGTTTATTACTTACTTACTTACTTACTTAACGGGCTCCCGACCCGTGGAGAGTCTCTGCCTGAGACACTGCAGCCTTCCATCCTCTACGATCCCGGGCACGCTGCTTCCAATTTTCCAGACCAAGCGCTCTGGCATCCGCGATGGCTTGGTCTTTGAAACGGAGGTTCGGTCTTCCTTGTCGCCTCGAACCTGGGGGCTGGGATTCGAAGATCCTCTTAGCTGGAGCATTATTATCCATTCGCTCGATGTGGCCGAGCCAATGTAGTCGACGTATTTTGGCTTTTTGGACTACATCCACATCTTGGTACAGCTCATAGAGTTCGCGGTTGTATCTTCTCCTCCATTCGCCCTCCTCGCACACAGGACCGAAAATCCGTCGAAGAATTTTTCTTTCGAAGGAGCCCAGTATCAGCTCTCCCTTCCTGCTTATCGTCCAGCACTCGGCGCCATAAAGCAGGACTGGCAGGATGAGTGTTTTGTAAAGCGTACATTTCGTCCTTCGAGTTAGGAGTTTTGAACCCAATTGCTTTGCCAAACCGAAGTAGCAGCGGTTTCCTAGGGTAATTCTTCGCCGGATCTGCACTATGGTGTCATTCGTGGAGTTTATGTTTATTCCGAGGTAGGTAAACTCCCTAACTACCTCGAAATTTTTACTATCAACAGTGACGTTTTGTCCTAGGCGGTGGACAGATGCTTGTTTGTTTGTTGATAGCATGTACTTGGTCTTGTCCTCGTTTACTTCAAGGCCAACAAATTTCGCCTGTTCTTCAATCGCCGTGAAAGCCTCTATCACGGCACGCTGGGAGCGACCGATGATGTCGATATCGTCCGCATACCCCAGTAGCTGTACGGATCTGTTGAAGATAGTGCCTTCCGTGTTGACACCTGCCCTGCGCACTATCTGCTCCAGCACGAGATTGAAGAAGTCACATGATAGTGCATCTCCTTGCCGAAATCCGGTGCAAGTTTGGAATAATACAACTGTTTATTAGATAAACAAAAAAAAAAAAAAATACCCAACTAACATAATGATCAAAAAAAAAAAAAAAAAATTCTAAAGAAAAAAAAAAAAAAAAAAAAAATCTCATTAAAAGCTTCATGCTGTTATAACAATAAATAAAAAAAAAAAAAAAAAAAAAAAAACAACTGTTTATTAGATAAACAAAAAAAAACTACCCAACTAACATAATGATCAAAACAAAAAATTCTAAAGAAAATCTCATTAAAAGCTTCATGCTGTTATAACAATAAAAATTCTAAGAAATCCTTAAAACTAACTTACATACTAACTACACAATATGTAGGAAATATTCAAATCACTTACAATGCGGCCAATAGCAAAACTTTTGTAAATAATTTTATATACATCTCTCTTCGCTCAACGATTCTGGTTATTATTATTCGATATCATGTATGTAGAATTCTCCATATACTTGATGTTATTATCTCTTTCTGTTGTTTACATCATTTGAATGCAATAAACCTATCATATATTTATATCGGACGAACGAAAGCGACGTACAAATCCTCTCTTAAGCAGCGTTTTAATTTACCGACGAAAATTTAATTAAGAAAATAAATGCGGAAGCAAGAAGGTAAATCTGATATCTTTAACACTATATATAATGTCTAATATAAACAGTCCGCAAAGTGGGAATAATGCACATAAAAAAAAAAAGAGTAATAAGAAAATTATGACCACTTACCGAAGAAAGTATATACGAGTACTTGACGCTCGAAGCTACGATGGTCCCAGGGGTGAGGTCGACGTTGTTCACAATGTTTACCGCCCGTGGATGACGAAAGCGATGACGTTCCTTTGCGAACGCTGTTGTTTGATGCTAGGCTATGAGAAGAAGATGATTTTTATATGCATTTATATATGTGCGGAACTACTAAGTACATAGAACAAAAAAAAACTGATATCACTACTTAACTAAATAATGCTGATATTGTGGATCATCGCTGGTGGCTCCGTGAGATGATGGTCGTTGGTTGTCGCTGTTGATGTTCCTGTTACTGATGCCTGAAGCAAAATGTGTAAGGGGCTCGGTACACACTGTTGTTGTTGGTAGGTGTACACTACTGATGCTTGGTTGGTACGTTGGAAACTGCTTGTAGGTGGCTGAGTGTTGTCTCCGGGACGGTCGGTTTCGAGGAGGTATTTGATCCTGAAACAGCGATGTTCAATTGCGTCGACTCGATTCTGCGAGCTGGTTCGATGTACGGCGTGTTGTTGTTGCCGTTTATGGATATGGAGTTCTGCTTATCAACTGGTGGTATTTTGTGGGTTCTTCTAGCACACGTGTGGGTATTTTATTTAGGGTGCTTGACACTGGATGCACTATCACGATACCGTTTTTTATAGCGATTTAAATGACGATTTAAAGTTGGTAGAAATCTGTGCGCCCAAGGTACAGTCTCAATTATACTTAAGAGACGAGATTCAATTCTAACCGCTGTCGACTAAGGGTGAAACCTGAACTACCCAACCACTCTGACCAATCAAGCAAAAAAGAACTTTTGAAACATGCGACTTTAAGCTTTTATACTGGCGTGGGTTTTACTGGGGTTGCGGTTTCCAGTGCCCGATGCCACTGTTTTTTCCTTGTCGCATTGTGTCGGACCATTTTATGGTAAATTTATATGAAGCTTAGACAATATGAACCTATATACCTGGCCTCTTACCACGTTTGAGAGAATAGCCACCCATCCCGTGGTGGAGGTGGATTTATTCTTAATGGTCAGGCTATACACGAACCACAACAATTATACAGATGATATTTCTAAGAGCGGTTTGGAAAATAGATGTGGAACTACCAACAAATGAAGAGAGCGTTATGAGCCTTTTTGACTCTTTCCTGGACGTTAAGTTTCCAATTTAGTTTCCTGTCTAATACCGTACGAAGATATTTTGCGCTCTCCGAGAGGGAAAGCTCCACTCCAGCAAGTCTGGCTGGGCAGCTTGAAGGGCTGTATCTTGTATTTTGTAGTAATTAGTACGAGTGCGATTTTCTCCGGGTTAACTCGTAGTCCACACCCTTCGGCCCATATTCTGAGTCTGTTGAGGGCTGTTTCCATAAGTTCACTTATCGTATTAAGGAATTTTCCTTGAACAATGATGACTACGTCATCCGCGTTAGCAGTGACGCTAAGTCCTGCATTATTTAGTTCTTTGAGAATATCATCTATGACCAGAACCCAGAGAAGGGGGAGATGACTCCTCCTTGGAACTATTTCCGAGTGTGGAATCAATCAATTTAATTGATGCTGACTTTTCAAGACTTGTTCGACTTTTTATTTCCTATAACGTTTTATCCTTGTCGCCAATGTTTTATTTGCAAACAAAACCTATATATATATTTACCTATATGCCATAAATCATAATACAAAATATTTTACTATTATAGTAAACAATATATAACAGATTCTCGGTATACAATCTTAGAATCGATCTCGGACGTGATGTCATGTTCAAATCCCTCCACTAACACACGTCAGAATCACAAGTCGAATTATTCAGATAAAAATAATATTAAGACTTATCACGCAAACTCATATGCATTTTCGTGTCCGCTATGCAAGGAACGACATTCAATTCGCAAGTGCCCAAAGCTTTTGGAAATGACATTTCAGTCTCGCATTAACTATATTCTAGATAACCACTTTTGCAGCAATTGCTTAGCAGTAACCCATTTAAACAATGAGTGCACAAGCTCATATAATTGCAATATCTGTAAGGGCCAACACCATACGCTATTTCATATTGTTTCGAATTTTGCTCTTATGCCTCAAATACCCCTTAAAACAATAACGACCTTAATCATACAAATATACAGTCCACTTCACATCAAGGGTTCCACGATCCACACATTCAAACCTTCTTTACTGTCAACGGCAAATCGGTTCTACTTTCTACCGCGTTGATTTAAATCATTCATCACGACTCTATCTTTGTTATTCGCGCTATGTTGATCCGGGCTCTGAAATATCATTCGTTTCAGAAGCGGTGCAGAGACGGTTCTGGCTACCAACCCAGCATATCAATGCTCAGACTTCAGGTATTAGCTCCGCTTATGCTGCTACGGCCTCTAAAATGTGTTCGCTTTCACTCGCTAATGATGAAACTCCAGATGAACCTATCATCGCTCAAGCCATCGTCCTCAAAAATCTAACTGGTCATCTTCCTGTTGCCTCGTTTCAGCTAAGTGATATAGTTCGACCTGGGGCTTTAAACATTTATTTATTTATTTATTTCACATCTAATGACAACATTCACTGCTCTCGCTAGATTACTTAATACAAAATTTAAATACATACTTAAATACATACTACCACCAAAGCCTAACGTTATAATTAATTTATTCTTAAATGAGTCCCTACTAAGATCAAACTCGAACAAACTACTATAATTATTAGATTCTCTTAGGCATCTGGTAATTGGTTCATTACAACCATAGTTAATTCTATGATAAGAAACATAAAATAAAAAGCGATTTCTAAGCATTCTAGATGGAGCATAAAAACCAATTAATGATAAAAGAAAAGGGCAGTCGATATGGTTGTTTATCAAGTCCCGAATGAACATAATTGAAATATATCGCCTACGCTTAAAAAGAGGTAAGATACCAAATAATTTGCATCTTGTCTCATACGATGGCATTTCGATATTCCAACGTAATCTACGAACAGCAACTCTAGTAAAACTTTTTGGATCTTCTAGATTCTCATGGAATGTACTTCATAAAATGGATTCCATACTATACTACAATATTCAAGATTAGACCAGACAAAAGCAAAGAATAGACATTTAAGAGTATGCGGATCATGAAAGTCTTTAGAGTTCCGCAATATAAAACCCAACATAAAATTACTCTTAGCAACCAGGAAATCAATATGCAAGTCAACATATCCGATTCCCTTTGCCGACCGCGTCTCCCTGAACCTCTCAGCAAGCCCATCCTCAGCTTCACCAGCATCAAGTACAGAGGACCAGTGACAACACTGCCAGCATGCCATCAGGAGAGCCGCTACCGAAGTGCTGGGTTTTGTGGGAAACGCCTAAATGTTTAAAATCGTTTTTTCTCTCTTTTGAGAATTTTGTTTCAAACTGTCCTCGGCCTCATCGTTTCGTTGATTGCCAACGACCAAATCGGTCCGATCAATCTGTTGCATACCCTTAGGCAGCGGACTTCGGAAGTAGGGTTGGGATATGAGGTGCCCGAATCATAAAACGGAACCCGAAGAGAAAAAACCCATATCTTAGGCCGATGGTGTTGTCAGTTTACCAGCGAGTAATCTGCGCCGTAGGTTAGATTCTTCATTGTGTGGTGTGTATTCAACAAGCACAGCGAGGGAGAGAGGAAAAAAGGGTAGGCGAAGGTGTTCTGTTTTGTCGTGTGGCTGGTTGTTCGGTAAACCTATGTGGTAGCAGAAATCGACTCATTGTACCGCTTCGTGATTTATTGTTGGTTGCCTTTTTTTATATGAAGTAACATGCGATGGACATGTGACGAACATCTGCGCGTTGTAGTTTTTGTTCTGGAATGTTCGGTACATAATTGCGCGTCGTAAATGGTTGGCGAACAAAGCGTGGTATGCTGGTACAGCATCGGGATTTTGAGAGTCGGTTGATAAGTGGAAGTAGTTGGGGATGGTCGTTGGTTATTAGCCGTGCACGATCGGATATATTTTTTGCCTTGTTGTGTGTCACCCGCATGGGCGTAAAGTGATGTGTGCGTGGGATTAAAAATTAATTTGTTCGGTAACAATGAATTGCGCAGTGAAGAACCTCATCAACCTGCTAATTAAACTAAAAGTGTTCTGCCCCATCTAGCACGTGCCACAAAATAAAAAGTGTTCTGACCCACCTACCACGTGCCATAAAACAAAAATGTTCTGCCCCACGCACCACGTGTCATAAAATCAAGTGATCTGCCCCGACCTAGTTTAGCTACGCACGTGCCCCCGCTCGTGGCGGATTTCGTTCGTTCTGGTGATTCAACATCGGTTACTCCTCAACGATCAGACCTGGTGCAGGCCGGAAGTGGCCACAGATTTCTCAGCACCCCAACGAAAAGTTTGGACGACATCACGTGAGCGGCCTTACGACCCGCCATGGATCCGCGATTCCACCCCACCCCACCAGACGTACCCCTCCATCTGACGTCCATCAACCTCAGCTCAAGGAAGGCAAGGAACGACGCGCCGAGGTCTGCATGGCTGGGGGGGTGCTCAGTCGCAAGCGCAAACTCTGAATACCTGGGGAGCTTCAGTTTTAATTCAATTCCTCTTACCTGCATACAGGGGGTGAGTGCAGGCGGACATCTTCTTCCCCGTTACTCGTGGGACCCAAATGTTAAAAAACACAACAACAACAAAAAAAAAAAGCGAAGAGTACGGACCGGCTAGGTGCTCCTAGCTCAACAAACACTGACCGAAAAACGGAAGTTAGTGCGGATGACGCACTTGTACACATTTCGGACGGGGAAAGCGTTGGAGTGATTGATGCTAATCTAGAGAAACTTCTTCTAGATTCTAGCGACACTTGCTCCATCGCTAGCTCATCGTTCTCTTTCAGCTCCACCAGCAAACTAACAGTAAAGAGACTGGGGACAAAGAAGTGGGAGGAACTGTCTGAAAATGATAGGAAAAGACTCCACAACGCGCGGGCCTACCTCCAGGGGCGGTCGGTATCGGGGGATACTCCAAAGGAGTGCACCCCTCTACCGTCGGTGCCGGGGGACCTGAGCGTGAGCACACTGATGGGGCCGCCTAAGTCCGCGACAAGCCTCTGCCAGTCAGGACCAATGGTGGCCGTATCGGCAAGCTCGGAGCCTTTAACCCTCTCAGTGGCGATGCATAAGCCGGCTGAAGACCCATCCCTCTCAGCAACGATCGGGGCTGTCCCGCGTTTGAGTGAGGGTGGAACTCAGGTAGACGACAGCAAAGTGGCGATGGGTGATCCGAAGGAGACAAGCCTCTGCTTTTCTTTGGAGGAAAAGTCATCGTTACCCGCAAAGTCAGGCGATAGCAGCCCTGAAGACAAGGGTAATTCTACTACAGGCAGCTTTGCGACAGTAGTTAGGACAGGTAGAGTGGATCGGGATGCGCCCTGTCCAGTCTCTACACAAAAGACTAGGGACGAGACAAGAACGCCAATACGGAATCGTAGACGTAATGCCATTCGTCTGATTCGGCGGCTTGGTAAGCGTGATCCGAAGTCCTTCACGGACAAGGAAAGAGCTGCTCTGGATAGAGCCCGCAACACGCTCAAGCTCGCAAGGTCCACTAGGGATGACGTAAACAAACGGGGACAAAAGGAGAGAAGACCTCTTACGTCGAGGGCGGGAAGCCGCTTGCTCCCCACCTCAGGCGATGAGAGACTTCGGCCAGCAATCGACTCGAAATCACATGATTCCGAGCCGGTTGCAAGCTGCTCCAAAAAAGTCTCAGACGTACGCGACCAACAAACGACAGACACAGTAGGTAGACGACGCTTCATAGGGACGACTAGGCGAGCTGCTGGTAGTCTGGACGGGACGAGGAGGGTAAGCCGTTTGCTGTCCACCTCAGTCTCTGACAGACTCAAGCAACCACAAATCGGCGCGGAAGTAGTCCTCGGACAGGCGTCTGAGCCGACGAAGGGAAGCTCAAAGAGGGGTAGGCATGACGACACACTAACGCCACCCTCGACAAGTAGGGTCAACAAGAGGGCCAAGCTGACTACGACCACCAAGCCCAATCTACAAGTGGCGGTAGTGGACTTCAGCAAGCCGGATCGTAGGTTGAGCAAAGACCAATGGAGACTCATAGAGTTGCGCATCCTTGATGGTGTTAACGGAACTATCGTTAACAAAGAGGGTCAGTTACCCTTCTTTGAGCAACTCTCGACCTTCAAAGGTTTTAAGCTCCTATCGTGCGATAACGAATTCACGATGAACTGGCTCAAGACTTTCGTGGAAACTACACAGGCTCCATGGGCAAATGCCGACTTACGACTTGTCCTAAAGAAGGACCTTTTAGAATTCACAAGACCTAAGGGTCGGATTTCGATTCCCGGCCCACATATCCCAAAGGAAAGAATCGAGAGAAACTTACGGCACCTAAGTCCCGAACTCCATAGTGAGAACTGGGAGGTGCTCGAGGTAGGTGAACACTCCGAAGCAGGAACTGAAATTGTGGTTTTGTTAAACCACAAATCAATGCCTTTGCTGAGGAAGTTCAACAACAAGGTCCGTACTGGAATTACCCGGTGCAAGGTTCGACCCTTTACGGAAAGAACTGAGAGAGAGAGGAAGGCGGTTGATGATCAGGTAAGACCGACATGAAAGTAGCACAAATAAATCTACACCACAGCATAGCTGCTAGCGCTAACCTCATCTATCTCTTAGGTGAAAGGAAAATAGATGTTGCCTTGGTGCAAGAGCCATGGATATCCCGTGGCAAAATATGTGGGCTAAATCATAAAGATTTAGTAACATACAGCATCAAACCGCTTAATGCGGAGTTTAAGAACAGAACATGCATAGTAGCTAGAAAACATATTAATTTACTACTTCTATCTACCTACAGCAATCTAGACCAGACCGTGGTAAGGCTTGAACGGAGGGGATCCCCCCACTGATTTTATCAGCCGTCTATATGCCCTACGAGTACGAAGGACCACCAGCTGCAATCACCCACGCCTTAGTCCACAAAGCGGAAGAGGAGAGATGGGACCTTGTTATGGGATGCGACGCTAATGCTCACCATTCACAATGGGGTAGCGGAGACATTAACCCACGAGGTGAGTCAGTTTTTGAATTTATTATTGAAAACAATCTTCTAGTAGCCAATAAAGGGGATGAACCAACATTTATAGTTAGAAATAGGCAGGAGGTTTTAGATTTAACGCTATTTAATAACTCCGACACCCTCACTATCGATAAATGGAGCGTTCTTAATGTGCAATCCTACTCTGACCACAGAATCATCGAATTCATTGTAGGCAACTGCAATAACCCTTCCCAACCATGCAGAGATCCAAGAAAAGCTGATTGGGCTCTTTTTAGCAGGGAGATTGAGAAAAGAAAGGATCTTTTACAATGTGGTAATCTTAATTGCCCGGACGACATCGACCTGAAAGCCGAGAAAATAGTCACTATTTTCAAAGAGGCCTTCGAAGACGTATGTCCGTTAGTAAAAAGGAAAACTAAATTATCACCTCCATGGTGGAACAGAAAACTGACCGCAATTAGGAAGGAAACAAGGAGACTTCTTAATACGGCCAACCGGACGAAGCTGGACTCTGACTGGGATATATACAAAGCAAGTCAGAGAAACTTCAAAAACGAAATTCAAAAATCCAAACGACAATCATGGAAAAATTTCTGTGATGAAATAAGGGGTACTACGGAAACCGCGAGATTGAGGAAAATCCTTACCAGAGAACCTATTACTCTGGGATCTCTCAAGGACCCCGAAGGCAATTGGACCGAATCTTGTTCGGACTCCTTGAATCTGCTACTGAAAACGCACTTTCCAGGCTGTACTGCTCGGCCATGCATTGAGGAATATACCTATAATACCAGGGATACAGACCTTCCTGGAGATTTGATCACAGAGGAAAGAATAGAGTGGGCCATCCGATCTTTCTCTCCCTTTAAATCCCCAGGGCTCGACGGTATTTTTCCTATAATGCTGCAAAGAACTGCCAACACTATAGTTCCGGTATTAAAGGGGCTTTATATTGGCTGTCTCACAAAGGGACATATTCCAAGAACATGGAGAAAAGTGAAGGTTATCTTTATACCAAAGGCTGGCAAGGCAAGTCACACTAACACAAGTGACTTCAGACCAATAAGCCTCACTTCCTTCATATTGAAAACATTAGAACGACTGTTGGATATACACATTCGTAGTAGGTTACGCCCGGAAGACTTGTCCCCGGCCCAACATGCCTACACTAAAGGCAAAAGTGTGGAAACCGCCCTACACTGTGTTGTAAGTACAATGGGTCATAGTTCTAAACGAGACACTTATACAGCTTAGTAACAGTGGCATCAGAATAACGGCTTATGCCGACGACGTAGTTTTGTTGGCAACGGGTAAATTCCTTCCAACACTCAGCGAACAAATTGGTGGCGCCCTCAAAACCCTCGATATCTGGACCCGGAACTGCGGTCTTAACTTAAATCCCCAGAAAACCGAACTGGTTATCTTCACAAATAAGAGGAAAATACCACGGTTTGTCGCACCTTCTGTTGGCGGTATACCACTCAGAGTATCTGACAGTGCAAAATATCTGGGTCTTATACTGGACAAAAAACTAAATTGGAAATTAAACACAAACGAAAGAATCAAAAAAGCCTCAGTAGCCTTCTACTCATGCAGCAGAATTTTTGGGAAAACCTGGGGACCATCCCCTAAAATCAAACTGTGGATGTACACGGCTATAATAAGACCTATACTGACCTATGGCTGTCTCGTATGGTGGCCGGCAACCTGCAAAACCACCTACCTAAAGGCCATCACGAAAGTAAAGGGTGATTTTTTAGCTGGTTTGGTTTTGGCAACACTGGTTTTGACAGCTGACGTGTGTTTAGTACCTTGTGTCACTGTCAAACAGCTTCAGTTTGGTTTGCAATTTAACCATGGATCGTCTTACAAATGAACAACGCTTGCAAATTATTGAATTTTACTATCAAAATTCGTGCTCGGTTCGAAATGTTCATCGCGCGCTGCTTCCATTTTATGATCGGCATTCTCGACCTTCTGAGCAGTCTATTCGGAAGATTGTGACCAAATTTCGCACCAAATTTACTTTGTTGGACATTAAACCACCAACACGTTTACGTACTGTGCGTAGTGAAGAAAATATTGCGGCCGTATCAGCTAGTGTGACAGAAGACCGCGAAATGTCGATTCGGCGCCGTTCCCAGCAGTTAGGCCTTTGTTACAGCACTACGTGGAAAATTTTGCGGAAGGATTTGGGCGTGAAGCCTTTTAAGATACAGCTGGTGCAAGAACTAAAGCCAGCCGACCTACCACAACGCCGAATTTTTGGTGAATGGGCTCTTGGAAAGCTGGCCGAGGATCCGCTTTTTTATCGAAAAATTGTGTTCAGCGATGAGGCTAATTTTTGGTTGAATGGGTACGTAAATAAGCAAAATTGCCGCATTTGGAGTGAAGATCAGCCAGAAGCATTGCAACAGCTACCAATGCATCCCGAAAAAGCCACTGTTTGGTGCGGTTTATGGGCCGGCGGCATTATTGGGCCATATTTCTTCAAAGATGATGCGAATCGCAGCGTTACTGTCAATGGTGAACGCTACCGAGCGATGATAACAAACTTTTTTTTGCCCGAAATGGAAGTTCTTGACTTGCATGATATGTGGTTTCAACAAGACGGTGCCACATGCCACACAGCACGCGAAACAATGGCGCAATTGCGAGGCGAGTTTGGTGAACAGTTAATTTCACGTTTCGGGCCGGTCAATTGGCCGCCTAGATCGTGCGATTTGACACCATTAGATTATTTTTTGTGGGGGTATGCCAAGGCTAATGTGTATAGGGACAAGCCCGCTTCGATTGACGCACTGGAAGCCAACATCCATGCATTCATTCGTGAGATACCGGCCGATATGTGTGAAAGAGTATGCCAAAATTGGACTCAGCGGATGGGCTACCTGAGACGCAGCCGCGGTCAACATTTGCATGAAATTATCTTTAAACATTAAATTGCAAGGTTCAAACTATCGATTCAAATAAATATTTCATTAATTTTTTCGAATTTTTTGTGTTTTTTTTTTTTAAAAATTTCTAAACCTCTTAAAAATCACCCTTTACAAAGACTAGCGTGTATTGGCACCACGAGTGCTATGAGGACTGCTCCTACTGCAGGTCTTGAGGCTATTCTCAACCTGCTGCCGCTAGACATCTTTATACAATCTTCAGCTGCAATCAGTGCCTTGAGGATAAGTCAGACAGTAAGCTGGAGAACGAATGCAACGGGTCACTCCTCGATCCTAAAGAAATATTTTGGCTATGTACCCAACACGGACTACATTACGCCATACCTAGAGTTCACAAGACCTTTCTCGAGCGCCTATCCCAGCAGGGAAGAATGGAGCGAAGGACTCGTACCCTACGCAAAATCCGTAGCCGTCTTTACGGACGGTTCAAAAATGGAAACCGGGGTAGGGTCTGGCGTCTTCTCTGAGTCGCTGGGCATATCAAAATCGATTCGACTTCCCGACCATAGCAGTGTCTTCCAAGCAGAGGTCATGGCAGTGACAACAGCAGCCCGTGAGTCTGTGGTAAGGGCAATACCACCTGAAGGTATTACCTTTTTTATCGACAGCCAGGCAGCAATAAAAGCATTAACTGCGATAGAAATAAAATCAAAGCTTGTGAAATGCTGTCGCGAAGAACTTAGGGTTCTTGGCACTCAGCATAAGATATTGCTCTGCTGGGTTCCGGGACATGTAGGCATTCCAGGCAACGAGAAAGCTGACGAACTAGCAAGACAAGGTTCGGTAGCTGTATCAGAACAAGCTGACCCCTCTGTGAAAATCCCGCCTTGCGCACTCAAGCTTGAAGCAGGAAGAAAAGCCACAAGAGAGGCGAACGCTAGATGGACTGCACTAGAAACTTGTCATACCACAAAAAGGCTATGGCCAACCTTCAATGAAGCCAGAACCGAGAGTTTAATGCGAAAGGATAGAAAATCTATTTCCACCCTCGTAGGAATTATAACGGGGCACAATACTCTACGGTACCACATGAACAAGCTACGCTTGACTGAAGAAGAACTGTGTAGGGGCTGCGGTGATGAGGAAGCTCTTGAGGACACAACCCACTTCCTATGTCACTGCCCAGGCCTCCGGACTACAGGCACAGATTCCTAGGGAGACACTTCTTCCACGACCTAGAGGAACTTTCTGGAACACATATAGACAAGATAATGGGCTTCATCAAATCCACAGGATGGTTTGTATGCAATAGCACAGTGAGTACTTTGTCTCAGGGCTATTATGGGTAAGGGACAACCTCTTCCCCCAATGGGCATCACAATGGGTCAGTATTGACCAGAGTGTGGCACGGAGCATTCCACGCCAACCCACGTACCTAACCTAACCTAACCTCAGCTCAACTTTAGATTTAGTTTTATTAATCTTTTTATTATCATTTCATATTCATTCTTTTGTTTTTAAACCTAAATATAAATGGTGTTAAGTTTCGTATGCTATTCTATCCCGGCGGTCATATATCAGCTGAACGTAATTAAAATTTCCTTTGCTTCTTCGTCCGTATTAGAAGCGTCTGATCTTCTTGATAAGATTGTCGCTCGCGGGAAAAATCATTACTCGTTCGCCCGTTCCATAAAAGGCATTCCAAGAATTGTTGAAGGTTGTTCTTTTTCTATTTCGCGATCTACTAACTATAGGTAAAGCTGCCACCACTACCTCAGGACGATGCTGTGCACACCATCCCCCCTGCAGAAGTCAACGGCTCCTCGTTATTCTCTAAGGGTAAAAAGTTGGTAAGTCCCCATTGTAGGGTAATTTATACATATTTTCAACATTTCCTGGTTTATAATCTTTTATTGAGCGAACTCGGGTATCACGTTAAAGACCTCGCGCTTAGTTTTTTTAATTATTATCGTTATATACCTAGTTACGATATCTAGCGGATGCTGATCTGTTAACTACGACGCGGATGTTTCATTTTTCGTAGCATATTTAATTTTTGTATCGATATATTGATTATTTTGTTGGCTTTAGTTCGAGTCTTGCCATCTGTTTTGGATTAGGATTATAATGCTTAACATTAAGCCTGTAATTATTAATTTTTTGTAAGAATCGATACGTCGACTACCTCCTAAACGGTAAAGATTGTAGAATTTTGATATGAATGGAATTAAAGATACTCATCCCTTTGGATGACAAGGACTTAAGTTAAACTTTGATCGTGGTTATTTTTTTTTTATTTTGGAAACTGCTGTACCAGTAATTATTCAGAAAGGACCTGTTACTGAATACAGCGGATGGCTTCGTTTACGGTCCAGGATGACCATTAGACAAGGCTAAGTAGAGGTAGGATGTGGGGCCTGTGTAAGCATAGCTGATGAGGTGAGTCAAGGAAACTAAGGGAGTTAGTCCTTTTGTTTTTTTAGGGGTGACTAAATATATTGTGAGGAACTTAGTCATTAAGGTGGTGGACTTGTGGGCAATGTTCCCCAGTCGCCATAGGGGTGGGTTACCCTCAGAGAAAGTACTCCATTACGCTCTTTCGCTCTGAACTAAGAGCGAAACGTATAGGATAACCGGTTACCTATTGGGATCAGTCCCGCAATTGGAAGTTTATCTGGCCGACGATGTATGTTCACCCGAGCAATACGAGCCCCCATCTCTTTATAACAGAAATTCTCAAACCCCACCCGGAGACAGTCATGGAAACAAGTAACGCAGTTCGAGAGTGCAGGCGGCAAGAACCCCCTTCCGACGAGCTTAGGACGGAGCCCGACTAGCATGCCTTAGCCGCATACCCATCGAACACCCTCCTATTAGGTTGCCCGGCCTGACCCACAGCAGGTCCTGTAGTGCTTGGGGTCATAGGGGTCACTGAAGGTAGGAGGTTTTTAGTAGTTAGCCGCGCGATCCATCAGTGTTAGTTTTGTTACTCGCGGCCCATATATGAATCTATTTTTATACATACCCGTCTTATGACGCAGGTTGACTTCCTAGGCTAGGGGTCGACGCATGCTGTCCAGGGCGTGCCTGAGGCGTAGACTGCCTTGCGGAGCAACAGATATAGACATATATGGCAACCACCATACGGTTAGACATATTATGTACAAGATGAACAATATTATAACGGTAGGGTTGGTTGGGTTAAGATTTGTATTACGTTACAGGATGGCGCCCAACGTGGGCCCGATTTTGTATTATTTTTTGTCCACCTGATTGAACTTGCTCTCAGGTCGTTTCGGTTATAACATATGGGATTGTACATCAGGGTCTATCCCCTTTCCCCCTTTTTCCTCTGTTTATCTTTTGCTGGTAGTCCGTTCAATTTCGAGGCGTGTAGGCCATAATTACGTATTGCTACCAGCAAGGAAACATCAGATCCATTCTCCCCTCGGTCGTCTTATACTTACACTAGTGCTGGAAGACTTAGGCTTTGATTTGGCCTTGTGTCTGCGGATCGATTCCTGCTGTGTTACTAGATCCATATAGACTTTAGCTCATTAAAGGTTTGGTAGCTTTGACCGGTAGTTTAGTGGTTTTGTTCCTGAGCTACGCCTGTAGCAGAGCACTCGTACCTTCTCTGATTGTAAAGTTCGACATGTACGTTGAAGTAATTGCAAGCCGAATGGAAATTATTTTGCATGACTGCCTTTAATATTTTTTTTATCGTGTCTTCATGTTTACATAACATTCTTTCAGCAAGTACCATCCACCTGCTTCGATCTTATTTAGCGCTCTGTCCGGTCAGTTAGGGTTCATATCCGTGCTGATGTCAGTTGCGCTGGGTCGATAGCTTCTTTGTTTTTTTTCTGCTTTGTAGCGTCACTGATATATATTTGTCTACTGATTGTCTACTGATATTATATTAAACACGTTTTAGATTACGTTTGTTCCATCTTATGGTATCCCCTACAGTACGCTTCCTCATGTTTGGAGTTACCTGACTCATCACCCCTAGTTCATAAACGCAGTCCGCACATCCGAATCTTGTATGAATTTTTTTTTGACTCAATTATCTGATAGTAATCACAAATCAAGTGACAGTTAGAACCTATAGGTATAAGTTATAATAATTCAAACGAAAAAAATATAAAAAAATATTTTTCCAGGCTGATTGCCTGTTCTTTATTAACTTTCAAACTAAGACTAAAGTACATTGAATTTCTTACATCTACTTATTGGCTATCGGTTGCTGACTTTTGCCAGGTGAGCAATTTGTGTTATTGCATGCAATTCCCAGAATTGCACCGTTGCTGCTGTTGACTTCTCAGAACTTTGTCTGGACGGGAAATGCTGATTAATTAACTTTGTTCTTGTTAACTCTTCCCCCTTTAAGTGCGATGGTCCTCGATCGCCTAAAAGTAAGGTAGGTCGTGGAATCTTGTTTGTGGGATAAGATATGGTTTTGATTCTGGTATGATTTTAATGCTTGGAGAGTTTTCGGCTAAGTTCTCTTCTGGATTGCGGATGATTATTTCTGTGCTTTTGTGTTTAACGAGTTTGCACCCTGATAAGACTGTGAATAGTATTCCAATACAACCTATGAGTCCATATGAGGTGATTTGATGGATTTCTTTACTGGATCTGAGTGACTGGATTTCTTTGGTATTGTTTATATGGAGTTCGTTGACCATTTCTAGTGATAGGAGATGATGATATTCTTTTTCTATAGGGGATGGTTGTAGGATCGCTGGTAAGATTTGGTGAGAGGATGTTGCTTTCTTGGAGATGAATAGTTGGTCGCCGATAGTAAGATTAGTATTGTGGTATTTGACGAGGAAGGTGCCTATTAGATTCTGCTGAGCTGATTCGGTCTTCAATGTTCCGTTGAAGTCGTTTAGGAGTACTATTCCAGGTGAAATTTCTTCTATGTTGGGCAAGTGTTGGCTGTTCATTAGGTTACAATAAGCTTTAAGGCTTTTTAATAAGTTTGGTATACATGTAGTATTCGTAAGGTTTACAATATTTTCGGTATTACATATTGATAAATTATTTATAGTTTTACAATTGGTTTTTATTCCATACATTTCTTCTTTATTTTTTATAATTGTTTCGAAATCTATGTCAGTTGCCATTTTACCTTTCCTTATGGGCTTTAACAGTAATTTTTCGTACGTTTTGTAATTTGTCAAAGGAATATTAACAATATAAAGTAATGAGGATGAATTGGTTATTATTTTAATTTCTGCGAAGTTCAGAGCTTCTTCAATGTTTTCGTATGGTATGTTTTCTTTATTTAATGTTTCGATAGCAACGTTTATTTCTTCTTTTGATAATATTAGAGAATTGATTATGCCTAATTTCGCCCAATGGACTGCTAGGTTAATGTTCTGTAGTTCTTCTTTAATTAATTTAAGTTTATATTGAATTCTATAGACCATTCTACTATTGACTGTATTATCTTTATTTATAAATCTTTCAATTTCGTTCGTTATTTTTGTCAAGTTATTTATTCGTTCGTTATGAAGACGGTTGATGACTACCTGTTTATTATTGTTTTCTAAAATGTTTGACATCTTTCTTTTGATTGTAACGAAATCTTCATGGTCGGGATTGCCAGCAATCCACTTCCATGCTGAGCCGATAAAATTGAGTGACCTTTTCGCTTTACGTGATTTCAGGTTGTAAATTAGATTTTTGATCTGCTCAATTTCGTGGTTAAGGAGGGGAAATAGAGAGTTTCGTCTTGTCGCGTTTAGGTTTATAGTTGGCGTAATATTGTCTATGAATTTGTTATATTGATCAATATCAACTTCGTGAATTAATTTAAAGTTTCCTTCTTTGATCTTGGCTTGTCCTACGTGCATGGACACGAACTGCGAATTAGTGAAGTCTAGGATTTGGATTTCTCCATTGACAGCGGCATAGAGGGAATATCTGAAATAGGACAGTCTGAATTAGTTTCGTATATGGGTTTTGTGTACTGTTTTTCCTGATTCTGTTATAACTGTGGTATTTCGGTTTTCTTTCACTATTTCTCTTTTGTAACGGACTGTTAGCTTGGAACCTATTCTTTTATTTTGTTTGATGTAAATGATATCTCCAGGAAGATAGTTTTTTATGGGTTTCTTATTTTTGTTATGGTATCTGAGATTTTTTTCTTGCTTATTTTTTAGCTTTTCAATAGTGTCGATGCGTACCTGTTCGAATTGTTCTGGATTTATTCTTGGAATGCGACCATAATATAGTTCGACTGGCTTTTTACCTGTTGTGGAATGGATAGTAAAGTTATATTCATTGACCGCCCGGTTTAACAAATCTTGGAAAGAACGAGGAGGTCCGTCTGCCTTAAGGCATCGCATAATCTCGGACAGCGTTGAGTGAAAACGTTCTATTTGTCCGTTGACCTCGCTTTTATAAGGGGGTGTCGTGAAGACTTTAATCTTAAGGTCATCCTCGAGCATAGAAGTTATGGAAGCTGAATTAAGGGCTTTTTCGTTATCGATCACTACGTTTTCTGGAACGCAAAAGTAGAAAAGGATGTCTTGAAGAGGTCGCTTTATGTGTTCAGTTGATCGGGAATCGATCAGTTTGGCCTGAGCGAATTTCGTAAATTTGTCGATTGCTGTTAGTACTAGAAATTTTTCTGTCGAGAATATGTCGATATGTAATGTGTGACCGGGATAATTTGGTATAGGAGTTGGTTCTATAAATTGGTTGTTGGGATGGCGTTCGTGTTTATTTTCTTTGCACACAGTGCAACGTTTCACAAGGTTTTGGATTTTAGAATTCATCTTTGGGAAATAGTATTTTTGCAGTATTTGCAATCGGTTTTCGTAAGCGTTTCGGTGAGCTCTTTTATGTTCTATAAGTATTATTTCTTCTTGTCGATCTTCGTTGGCTACGTCTTCGACAGTGGTTTGGGTGTACCTTATTTTGTAGTTTCTGAAATGGACGGGATATATTTCCTGTATTTTGCCCATAACTTCTTCGGGTGCTGAAAGTCCGTTAACTATGTTAGGGTTGAGATATCTTTTAAATATGTTAATTATATCAGTTTCGTTAAAGTGTTGTTGAGTGAAAATGTGTCTCTTGCAATTAGGAATAGGGGTTTGAATTTGGTAACTGTTTTCGTTATCGAATTTAAATATGAGCTGATTGCGAAAGAGGTTAACAGGAGTTTCAATAGTCGGAATTAGGTTATGAGATGAGCTATCATCACTATGTTGAGTCATAGTTAATGAATTTACGTTTGTTGAAAATGGTAATCTGGAAAGTGAGTCTGCAACCACATTGGTTCTTCCGGGCTTATATTGGAGCTCGTAGTTGTACTCCTCCAATATGGCCCTCCAACGTTTCATTTTGCTATTGGTATTCTTGCTACTGAGAGCGTAGGTGAGAGGTTGATGGTCAGTAAATATTTTAACCTTTTTGGATCCGTAAAGGAAATTTCGTAGGCTAGTTAGTGCCCAAATTATGGCCAGCATCTCTTTCTCGTTGGTTGCATAACTCTCTTCCGTTTGGTTAAGTGTTCGTGAAAGGAATGTTATTGGTTTGTTTCCCTGTGACAGCACTGCGCCAATGGCGTAGTCAGAGGCATCTGTGGTAAGCTCAAAATCCTTTTCAAAGTTTGGATGGGTTAAAATGATTTCTTCGGAAATAAGGGTATTTTTTTAGTTTTTGGAAAGCGTCTAAAGCAGTGTTGTCAAGCTGAATGGTTTTATTCTTTGAGAGGTTTTTGGACACACGTCCATCTTCCCCTCTTAGAAGGGATGTCAGGGGTTTTGCTAGTTTCGCATAATCCCTAATAAATCGTCTGTAATACCCTGACATTCCTAAAAATGATCGAAGGTCTTTGAGATTTTGAGGTGGTGGTAGGTCGACTATGGCCTTAACCTTTTTGGGGTTTGTTTTTATTCCATTGATTCCCACAATGAATCCTAGGAATTCTGCTTCGGATTTTAAAAATTCCGATTTATCCAATTGTATTTTCATGTTGGCCTTTTCAAGTGTTTTGAACACTGTTTCTAAGTTTTTGAAGTGTTCCTCTTCGTTTTCCCCAAATATAATGATGTCGTCTATATAGACATAGCATCTCTTCCCTATATGTTCCCTTAATATGTCATCCAATGTCCTTTGGAAAATGGAGGGCGCATTCTTGAGCCCGAAAGGGAGACGGGTAAATTCGAATTTTCCGTTGTTTATCGAGAACGCCGTCTTTTCGATATCGCTTTCCCTAAGTGGAATTTGGTGAAAACCACTTTTGAGATCGATTACTGTGAAATACCGATTTTTACCGAGGTTTGAAAGGACCTCGTTTATTTCTGGAATGGGATATTTATCAGAGATGGTGACAGAGTTCAGTTTCCTGTAGTCTATAACCATCCGATATTTTTTCTTGCCGGATGCGTCTGGTTTTTTCGAGACGATCCAAACGGGGGCATTATAAGGAGATTTCGAAGGCCTTATTATTCCTTCGTTTAGTAATTCCTTAACTTGTTTCTCCACTTCGTCCTTAAGAGCCATAGGGTATGGATAAGGTTTGGAGTATACGGGGGACTCATTGGTAGTGCGAATTTCGCCTTTGACCCTAGTAGTGAAGGTTAATTTTTTGTCAGGAACTGAGAAGAGGTTTGGACAATTTTGTATGATACTATTGAGTTTTTTATTTTGTTCTTCTGATAAATGAGAAACACGAAGATTGATTTTATTTACGCTTTCCGAAGTGTATTGCTTGAGTGAGATTTTAGTGTCTGGGTGGATAGTCATATAACTGTCCGTTGTATGGATAATTGCTTTCAGTTCTCTTAGCGTGTCGTTGCCTACAATGCCGTCAAAAGATACTAGACTTGGAAGAATGTAAAATGTAAGTTTTTTATTTTGTTTGAATAGGTCTATCAGGGCGTGATGGGTGATCCTGATATTTCCACCGACGGAATTAGCGGTGAATGGTTTTGTGTTGGGTATAGGGAATTTGATAAGTCTTGGTTGAATATAATTTTTATTAGACCCGGTGTCTATTAGAAATTTAAGTGTCTCTCCACTTCGTATCTTACATTCAAAGTAAGGAAGTGAAGAGCGACTCAGCCTAAAAAATAGATGTCGTCTAACTGTTCGGTTTGGTCAAACTCGGGATTCTCGACATCGTTTAGATATTCGTCTAGTGTTGGTATTCCTTCGTCATTGTTGCCATTTTGGGATTCTATTTCCTGTTCATATTGTTCGATTATAGGTTCAGTTTCATTGTTATCATTTTCGTTTGTGTAATGGACTCTCTGGAATTTATTTGGGGGATGCATTTGGTAAGATGGATTATTCTGATGGGGATTTGGTCGTTTACTTGGACCTGGCCGCATTTGCTGTCTATTTGCGTAATTTACTTGTCTTGAATGGATGCTTCTATCGACATTCATTGGTTCTGGTGGTTGGAAATGTCTAGGGAAAGTCTGTTGAGGGTATTCAGGTGGTGGCAGTGGTCTATTTTGGTACCCGTATTGTGGACCACGATTCGGTTGGTTCGTGTAACCAATTGGTCTTGGGGAAAATTGTGGGTTGTGAACTAGTTCCGGGTAGAAATTTCTTCTAGGAGCCGGAATGGGTTGAGGTACATAATGAGGAATTGACCGTTTCGGCGGTAAAGGTGGTGGAATTTGTGATCTTCGTACGATGTTTTGGCTGTTGTTAGCGTATTGTGTTCTAAAATCGACGTTTTGTAATTTCAAACAGAGGTGTAGGGCCTGCGGAAGATCCGCTGGTTCTTTTATACTAAGGAGGCGTGGGAGGTCTCCCTTGAGTCCTCTTACGAACGTGTCTAAGGCCTTTCCGCGGTAGCATTGAATCATGTTAGTGAGTGATTCGTTGCTTATGTCCATACTGGAAAGCTTATTTAAAATAAGAGAAAGATGTTGATAGACCATTTGGTAAAATTCGGGGATTGAGTTGTTCCCTTGTACTAGTGTAGTCATCTGATATTCAAGAGTGCCGATATCTCTTTTATCAGCGTAATGTAAAGTTAAGTATTTGGATATTTTTTTCCAATTTAATGGAGTGTTGTAAGACTCCAACGCCATGTCGGCTAACCCTACTATTTTGTTTCTTATGACGCTAATGATACCATAATATTTAGGCGTGCCCTGTAGATGGTCGTACACGCTTAAGATTCGGTCGACGCTTTTACGCCAGGAGCTGAATTCTCCTGGTTGACCAGAAAATTCTCTCAGGCTTTTGACTACATCAGGTACTTTGTCTAACTCGGTAAGATTTCTATCTGCGTTGATGATGATCGGTTGATCAATGTCATTCGCAATGTCAGCATTGGGGTTTATTATGTTATTAATAATATTTTGTCCTTCTCTTGCTAAAACTTCTTGGACAATTCTTGTAATTTGTTCTGTGAGATTATTGAGGTTAAACGGGTCATTGGTGGCATTTGCAGGAGCAGCAGGACCTCCTGCGACTCCATCTCCGACTTGAAGTCGAGGTGGTCTAATCAGATTATTGTTATTAGCCATTGTTAAGTGGTCAGAATCGCAAAACGTGAACAAATAACTTGACAGTAATTGAGATTAAAAGAATGTTAAATATTCACTAATATTCACTCCCTGTTTTTAACTAAGTTTCTATGATTAGGTGTTTGCAATTTTTATAGTTAAAGGCAATTTGAAAGTTTATTTAATAAAGGTATGATAGTTATTTTCAAAGGTCTACACTTGTTTTTGTGTTAAATTCTTAAAAATATGTTCACAGAATAATAAATTGTTTGGTTTTACTTGTTCTTCGAAGTATTCAATTAATTTTTGTCTTCTTTTAATTTTCTTAGTATATTTTTGTTTCCAACTTATAGTTCTAAAATGTATCTTAACTTACATAAAAAGATGTAGGACAATCATCTCTTGTTGAGTCTTGTTGAGTCTTGCTGAGTTTGGTATGATTCACACACTTCCCGGTGTTGTGTCCTTGTGTGTGGGGACCGAGGGTGGTCTTCTAGTTGCAACTGCGGGGGCGGCTACCTTCGTGTTTTAATCCTAACAGGAAGATTCCGTTTTGTCCGAATAATGTTCGGTGACTCCGGGGCCTTAAATTTCCTCCGTCTTTGATGAACTAGTTTCGTGGGTATTTATTCCACTATTTGCCACTTTTGTGATAGTCTTTGATACTTAAACTTGTCTCGTGAGTTTTAATTTCACTATTTGGCTCTTGGTGATCTTGGCACTTCCACTTTCACTTTATTGGCACTGTTTAAGTTTACACAATTACTATTTCACTCTCCAACGGTCCCTGCTCGGGCGCCAGTTATAATAATTCAAACGAAAAAAATATAAAAAAATATTTTTCCAGGCTGATTGCCTGTTCTTTATTAACTTTCAAACTAAGACTAAAGTACATTGAATTTCTTACATCTACTTATTGGCTATCGGTTGCTGACTTTTGCCAGGTGAGCAATTTGTGTTATTGCATGCAATTCCCAGAATTGCATCGTTGCTGCTGTTGACTTCTCAGAACTTTGTCTGGACGGGAAATGCTGATTAATTAACTTTGTTCTTGTTAACTTATATAAGTTTTTTTTTGCTCAATTTAGTAGATTAGTATTGATCCTAGAAGTACGGATAGCTTACCAGTTCGTTGGTTTTTGGCACATAAGTAGTGTTCCTTAATAGGTTATATGATCATTTCACCGATGATGTCGCAGCCGAATCAGACTTCTGATAGACTCCTACGTCCCAAGAAGGACAAAATGTCGAAGGATTCCCGAGTATCTCTAGGCCCGGTCGCGAAGGTATCCCGACCCAAGCCCCGCACATCCACTCTCCACCTTGGACCGTCTACGTCCCGTGATGCTCTCGGCCACCTCGGTGATACCAGCCAAGTTGACAGGCCCACCGCGGAAGGTCCACTAAACTCACAAGACGACTCTGACGTTGAGCTGGAGGGAGAAAACCCTGCAAGAGTTGATTTGGCCCAATACGTGCAAGAAGTCGTCACGTCTGTATGTCTGTACCTCCCCCCAATGTTAGAAGTGACAATGCCGATGACTCTATCGCTCAGTTAGGTAACATGACGCTAAACCACCTTATAACGCCACCGGGCGCGGAAAGGATTCGAACCCCGTCGTCTTCTGTCTCGAATGCCCATCACTTTCACAAGTGGGGTATTAAATTTGATAACCGCAAGTTGTCTGTAGATGACTTTCTCTTTCGTTTACAGCGAGTTAAGGAGGGTTATGGAGCTTCGTGGGAAGAAGTAGTTTTAAATTTATATCAGTTTGTTGAAGGGCCAGTCGAAAATTGGTTTTGGGTATATCTGAAGTCCAATCCACATGTCACCTGGTTTAATCTTAAAAACTCCTTAATAGAACAGTTCCGAAGTCTCGAAACGGATTCCGAACATTTCCGAAAAATGTCGGATAGACGACAAGGGCCTACTGAACCATTTGACGAGTTTTACAATGAGAATTTTCATATGAATTCCCAGTTGAGAAATCCGAAACCGAACCGCGAATTAATCGAAATAGTTAAACAAAATATTTGTAATCGTATGGGAGAGCTCCTAATAACATTCAATACTAGTAGCTTACCCGAGTTAGTGTATGTGTGTCGCAATATTGAGAAATATCTCAGCGAACATAAGTCCCCAACGACCCGTGTAATGCCACCCACGGGATTTAGACGCCATATCAGTGAGTTTGAAGTAAGTGAGGAAGAACCTTCTTGTAGCGGCCTAGGCTTTCAAGTAGATGCTGTGGAAAATCGAGTTCCGAGTAATCTCACCTGTTGGAATTGCAAGCGGGTTGGTCACACCTTTTATGAATGTGATAGTCCCCAGAGAAGCTTATTTTGTTTTAAGTGCGGGAAAGAAAACACCACCACTCCTAAATGCTCGAAATGCTCGGAAAACTCGCGTCCGAACAGGTCATACGCCGGTGTGATTTGTTCGCAGGAGAGAAACCCGGCACTCCACTAACTGTTAAAGCTACTCCCTCAGAATCAACTTCTCCTCGCCGATATTGTGAGAATAAAATAACTATACTCCAACGCGAGTTCAAGCCCATAACTCCGCAGGTAAAACCTTGCAAGACCGTTTTCAGACCTATTTTGCAACGAGGTGTAGAATATTTAAAGGCTCACCTCCTCTCGTGACGTTAAAGATACTTCGACTTCGTGAAAAATTTGCTAAAAAGAAGCGCACCTACCAGTCTATTGCAGCTACTACCCTTTGCATTCCAGAGCATGATCCTCGTCCCTATGCTTTGGTGAATCTCATCGGCCAAAATATGTTAGGTTTGTTAGATACTGGGGCCGCGGTGAGTTGCTCAGGCAGAGAGGGATGTTAGATCCTCCAGGATAAAAACCTGCCATTCAAACCACTCCATTCGTTAGTAAAGACTGCCGATGGCCAACCCCAATCTGTCATAGGGCAAACTACTCTTGACGTCAGTTACAAGGGCATCATAAAACCCATAACCTTTTTTCTTGTACCCACTCTGAACCAGCCCTTATACTTAAAGGTGGATTTTTGGAACATTTTCCAGACTGCGCCCCCCATCTGATTTTCGAGCTATCGACCATTCCGTCGGAGCAGCGAAGTAATGGAGTGTTTTGCAAACTATCCAGTGAAGAATCGAGTAGATTAAGCCAATCCATGAGGTTGTTCCCGTCCTTTGCCACTGTTGGCCTAGGAATGACAAACTTAGAGGAACATAAAATAGTCACCAAGGATGCTGAACCCGTCAAACAGCGGCACTATCCCGTTTCTCCGGCGGTACAAACTCTTCTGTATCAGGAATTAGATCGCATGCTTGATTTGGGGATCATTGAAGAGAGATCAAGCGCCTGGAGCTCACCAGTCGTGCTCATACGAAAGCCTGGTAAGAACCGCTTGTGCTTGGACTTTCGGAAGGTCAACCAAGTCACTAAAAAGGATGCGTATCCTCTTCCGCATATTGAGGGTCTGCTGGGACGTCTTTCCGATACACACTTTATTTCAAGCGTGGATCTGAAGGACGCCTTTTGGCAGATACCACTGGAGCAAACGTCGAGGGAGAAAACCGCTTTCACTGTCCCCGGTAGGCCTCTTTACCATTTTAGAGTAATGCCCTTTGGCCTGTGCAATGCTCCTCAGCGCATGTGCAGATTGATGGACAAAGTGGTACCTCACGAAATGAGAGAAAATGTGTTTGTCTATCTCGATGATTTACTGATAGTCTCGCGAACCTTTGAGGAACACCTGAAGTTGTTGTCTAGTGCAGCGAAAAGGTTGAGAGAGGCTGGGCTTACGATTAACATGCAAAAGTGCAGATTTTGTTTCAGGCAGTTGAAGTATTTAGGTTTCGTAGTAGGAGAAGGCTGCCTGAGAACCGACCCCGAGAAGGTTTCGGCGATCCACGACTACCCGGTGCCCACCACGCCGCGCCAAGTACGCCGTTTCCTCGGTATGGACGGTTGGTACCGAAAGTTCGTTAAAGATTTCGCGGCGATAGCCACTCCAATTACCAACACCCTCAGGAAAGGAGTAAAATTTCAATTTAGCGCTGAAGCTCTGGCTTCGTTAACCACCGCGCCGATACTAGTTAACCCCGATTACGATAAAGAGTTCATTATAGTTTGCGATGCCTCTGACACCGGAATAGGATGCGTGTTGTGTCAGTGTGATGAGAATGGCTCAAAATCTCGGAACGCCCTATATTTTACTATTCTCATAAGCTGAACACCGCGTAACGTAATTATAGTGTCACGGAACGAGAATGTTTAGCCGCCGTCACGGGAGTTCAAAAGTTCCGGGCTTATGTAGAGGGACATAGATTCAAGATTATCACAGACCATGCGAGCCTTCGTTGGCTCATGAACAAAAAGGACTTGGACGGAAAGTTGGCTCGATGGAGCCTCAAGTTGCAAAGCTTCGTCTTTGACATTGAGCATCGAAGAGGTTCCCTGAACGTGGTCCCCGATGCCCTTTCCCGGATGCACGAAGTGGATGCGGTCGAGACCACCCAAGCCAGTCGAAAAGAGTTATCCCCTGGCGTTCTTCACGTCGATCTGTCCGATCCTAGTTTCCTCTCGGAAGAGTATAGTCAACTCCTAGACACAATTAAGCGAAACCTAGACCAATTGCCCGACCTTACCATATCCAACAACTTGGTCTTCAAAAAGGTCAAACCCAGTCTTGGACAACTCTTTCCCGCGGACCGGATTTGGAAACTGTGGATCCCACCGCAGTTGACGGAACGATTAATTTCCTTAGCACATCGACGCCCTAGAGCCTCCTTGCTTCGTCTTCGTGAACGCTATTATTGGCCTAATATGGCTTCGCAGGTAAAAACCTTTATTAATCGTTGCGACGTCTGCAAGTCTTCCAAAGCCCCGAACATCGCTTTATGAACACCCATGGGTAAAGAATTCATAGTTGAACGTCCATATCAACACATATTTATCGATTTTCTAGGACCTTACCCTCGTTCAAAGGCCGGTAATACCCACGGGCTCATCGTGCTGGATCAGCTGATAAAATTTGTGCTCCTGTAGCCCCTCAAGAAAGCAACTACTGATAACACAGTCAAGTTTTTAAGAGATCAGATCATTTTGCTTTTCGGTGTGCCGGAAACCATTCTGTCAGACATCGGAAAACAGTTTACCAGTCAGAAGTTTAGCAATTTTATCTCAAGCTTTGGCGTACGCTATGTAAGAACAGCTTCATACGCCCCTCAAGCCAACGCCAGCGAGAGGGTGAATCGCTCAATTCTTGCAGCCATTCGATCTTACCTGATATAGACATATATGGCAACCACCATACGGTTAGACATCTTATGTACAAGATGAACAATATTATAACGGTAGGGTTGGTTGGGTTAAAATTTGTATTACGTTACAGGATGGCGCCCAACGTGGGCCCGATTTTGTATAATTCAGGATCAGGCCGAAATGGGGCCCGAATTGGTCGGTTGTATTTTTGTCGTTGGGTCCACGTCGGTCAAGTCCAACGTGTGACCCGATTGAAGTTTTTCTTTCTACCTCCATTTCGATAGTCCTACTACATCGTTATAGGTCAGTGGACGTCTGTCCCACCAAAACTTTCCTTGATTGGTTTGCATTATTTTTTGTCGACCTGATTGAGCTTGCTCTCAGGTCGTTTCGGTTATAACATATGGGATTGTACTTCAGGGTCTATCCCCTTTCCCCCTTTTCCTGTGTTTATCTTTTGCTGGTAGTCCGTTCAATTTCGAGGCGTGTAGCCCATAATTACGTATTGCTACCAGCAAGGAAACATCAGATCCATTCTCCCCTCGATCGTCTTATACTTACACTAGTGCTGAAAGCCTTAGGCTTTGATTTGGCCTTGTGTCTGTAGATCGATTCCTGCTGCGTTACTAGATCCATGTAGACTTTAGCTCATTGAAGGTTTGGTAGCTTTGACCGGTAGTTAAGTGGTTTGTTCCTGAGCTACGCCTGTAGCAGAGCACTCGTACCTTCTCTGATTGTAAAGTTCGACATGTACGTTGAAGTAATTGCAAGCCGAATGGAAATAATTTTGCATGACTGACTTCAATTTTTTTTTATCGTGTCTTGGCATGTTTACATAACATTCTTTCAGCAAGTACCATCCATCTGCTTCGATCTTATTTAGCGCTCTGTCCGATCAGTTAGGGTTCATATCCGTGCTGATGTCAGTTGCTGTTGCGCTGGGTCGATAGCTTCTTTGTTTTTTTTCTGCTTTGTAGCGTCACCCGTTTGATTGTCTACTGATATATATTAAACACGTTTTAGATTACGTTTCTTCCATCTTATGGTATCCCCTACAGTACGCTTCCTCATGTTTGGACCTGACTCATCACCCCTAGTTCATAAACGCAATTATCTGATAGTAATCACAAATTAAGTGACAGTTAGAACCTATAGGTATATACGTTTTCTTTTGTTCAGTTTAGTAGATTAGTATTGATCCTAGAAGTACGGATAGCTAACCAGTTCGTTGGGTTTTTGGCACATAAGTAGTGTTCCTTAATAGATTATATGATCATTTCACCGATGATGTCGCAGCCGAATCAGACTTCTGATAGACTCCTACGTCCCAAGAAGGACAAAAGGTCGAAGGATTCCCAACTATCTCTAGGCCCGGTCGCGAAGGTATCCCGACCCAAGCCCCGCACATCCACTCTCCACCTTGGACCGTCTACGTCCCGTGATGCTCTCGGCCAACTAGGTGATACCAGCCAAGTTGACAGGCCCACCGCGGAAGGTCCACTAAACTCACAAGACGACTCTGACGTTGAGCTGGAGGGAGAAAACCCTGCTAGAGTTGATTTGGCTCAATACGTACAAGAAGTCGTCACGGCAACGGTAGGCCTAGGCCGCACCGACGACTTGCGTGTGATCAGGGAGGAGTTAGAGAAGAATAGGGTAACTACTCGAAAGGAGATAACTCAACTCTTAGAAGAACGCAACAAGCGTTCCCAAGCTTATAACGCCACCGTGCGCGGAAAGGATTCGAACCCCGTCGTCTTCTGTCTCGAATGCCCATCACTTTCACAAGTGGGGTATTAAATTTGATAACCGCAAGTTGTCTGTAGATGACTTTCTCTTTCGTTTACAGCGAGTTAAGGAGGGTTATGGAGCTTCGTGGGAGGAAGTAGTTTTAAATTTATATCAGTTTGTTGAAGGGCCAGTCGAAAATTGGTTTTGGGTTTATCTGAAGTCCAATCCACATGTCACCTGGTTTAATCTTAAAAACTCCTTAATAGAACAGTTCCGAAGTCTCGAAACGGATTCCGAACATTTCCGAAAAATGTCGGATAGACGACAAGGGCCTACTGAACCATTTGACGAGTTTTACAATGAGAATTTGCATATGAATTCCCAGTTGAGAAATCCGAAACCGAACCGCGAATTAATCGAAATAGTTAAACAAAATATTTGTAAGCGTATGGGAGAGCTCCTAATAACATTCAATACTAGTAGCTTACCCGAGTTAGTGTATGTGTGTCGCAATATTGAAAAATATCTCAGCGAACATAAGTCCCCGACGACCCGTGTAATGCCACCCACGGGATTTAGACGCCATATCAGTGAAATTGAAGTAAGTGAGGAAGAACCTTCTTGTAGCGGCGTAGGCTTTCAAGTAGATGCCGTGGAAAATCGAGTTCCGAGTAATCTCACCTGTTGGAATTGCAATCGGGTTGGCCACACCTTTTATGAATGTGATAGTCCCCAGAGAAGATTATTTTGTTTTAAGTGCGGGAAAGAAAACACCACCACTCCTAAATGCTCGAAATGCTCGGAAAACTCGCGTCCGAACAGGTCATACGCCGGTTGTGATTTGTTCGCAGGAGAGAGACCCGACACTACACTAACTGTTAAAGCTACTCCCTCAGAATCAACTTCTCCTCGCCGATATTGTGAGAATAAAATAACTATACTCCAACGCGAGTTCAAGCCCATAACTCCGCAGGTAAAACCTTGCAAGACCGTTTTCAGACCTATTTTGCAACGAGGCGCACAATATTTAAAGGCTCACCTCCTCCCGTGACGTTAAAGATACTTCGACTTCATGAAAAATTTGCTAGAAAGAAGCGCACCTACCACTCTATTGCAGCTACTACCCTTTGCAGTCCAGAGCATGATCCTCGTCCCTATGCTTTGGTGAATCTCATCGACCAAAATATGTTAGGTTTGTTAGATAGTGGGGCCGCGGTGAGTTGCTTAGGCAGAGAGGGATGTCAGCTCCTCCAGGATAAAAACCTCCCATTCAAAGCACTTCATTCGTTAGTAAAGACTGCCGATGGCCAACCTCAATCTGTCATAGGGCAAACTACTCTTGACGTCAGTTACAAGGGCATCATAAAACCTATAACCTTTTTTCTTGTTCCCACTCTGAACCAGCCCTTATACTTAGGGGTGGATTTTTGGAAGGATTTCCAGATTGCCCCCATCTGATTTCCGAGCTATCGACCATTCCGTCGGAGCAGCGAAGTAATGAAGTGTTTTGCAAACTATCCAGTGAAGAATCGAGTAGATTAAGAGATGCTGAACCCGTCAAACAGCGGCACTATCCCGTTTTTCCGGCGGTATAAACTCTTCTGTATCAGGAATTGGATCGCATGCTTGATTTGGGGATCATTGAAGAGAGTTCAAGCGCCTGGAGCTCACCAGTCGTACTCATACGACAGCCTGGTAAGAACCGCTTGTGCTTGGACTTTCGGAAGGTGAACCAAGTCACTAAAAAGGATGAGTATCCTCTTCCGCATATTGAGATGTCCGCCTGGGACGTCTTTCCGATACACACTTTATTTCAAGCGTGGATCTGAAGGACGCCTTTTTGCAGATACCGCTGGAGCAAAGGTCGAGGGAGAAAACCGCTTTCACTGTCCCCGGTAGGCCTCTTTACGATTTTAGAGTAATGCCCTTTGGCCTGTGCAATGCTCTCAGCGCATGTGCAGATTGATGGACAAAGTGGTACCTCACGAAATGAGAGAAAATGTGTTTGTCTATCTCGATGATTTACTGATAGTCTCCCGAACCTTTGAGGAACACCCGAAGTTGTTGTCTAGTGTAGCGAAAAGGTTGAGAGAGGCTGGGCTTACGATTAACATGCAAAAGTGCAGATTTTGTTTCAGGCAGTTGAAGTATTTAGGTTTCGTAGTAGGAGAAGGCTGCCTGAGAACCGACCCCGAGAAGGTTTCGGCGATCCACGACTACCCGGTGCCCACCACGCCGCGCCAAGTACGCCGTTTCCTCGGTATGGACGGTTGGTACCGAAAGTTCGTTAAAGATTTCGCGGCGATAGCCACTCCAATTACCAACACCCTCAGGAAAGGAGTAAAATTTCAATTTAGCGCTGAAGCTCTGGCTTCGTTAACCACCGCGCCGATACTAGTTAACCCCGATTACGATAAAGAGTTCATTATAGTTTGCGATGCCTCTGACACCGGAATAGGATGCGTGTTGTGTCAGTGTGATGAGAATGGCTCAAAATCTCGGAACGCCCTATATTTTACTATTCTCATAAGCTGAACACCGCGTAACGTAATTATAGTGTCACGGAACGAGAATGTTTAGCCGCCGTCACGGGAGTTCAAAAGTTCCGGGCTTATGTAGAGGGACATAGATTCAAGATTATCACAGACCATGCGAGCCTTCGTTGGCTCATGAACAAAAAGGACTTGGACGGAAAGTTGGCTCGATGGAGCCTCAAGTTGCAAAGCTTCGTCTTTGACATTGAGCATCGAAGAGGTTCCCTGAACGTGGTCCCCGATGCCCTTTCCCGGATGCACGAAGTGGATGCGGTCGAGACCACCCAAGCCAGTCGAAAAGAGTTATCCCCTGGCGTTCTTCACGTCGATCTGTCCGATCCTAGTTTCCTCTCGGAAGAGTATAGTCAACTCCTAGACACAATTAAGCGAAACCTAGACCAATTGCCCGACCTTACCATATCCAACAACTTGGTCTTCAAAAAGGTCAAACCCAGTCTTGGACAACTCTTTCCCGCGGACCGGATTTGGAAACTGTGGATCCCACCGCAGTTGACGGAACGATTAATTTCCTTAGCACATCGACGCCCTAGAGCCTCCTTGCTTCGTCTTCGTGAACGCTATTATTGGCCTAATATGGCTTCGCAGGTAAAAACCTTTATTAATCGTTGCGACGTCTGCAAGTCTTCCAAAGCCCCGAACATCGCTTTATGAACACCCATGGGTAAAGAATTCATAGTTGAACGTCCATATCAACACATATTTATCGATTTTCTAGGACCTTACCCTCGTTCAAAGGCCGGTAATACCCACGGGCTCATCGTGCTGGATCAGCTGATAAAATTTGTGCTCCTGTAGCCCCTCAAGAAAGCAACTACTGATAACACAGTCAAGTTTTTAAGAGATCAGATCATTTTGCTTTTCGGTGTGCCGGAAACCATTCTGTCAGACATCGGAAAACAGTTTACCAGTCAGAAGTTTAGCAATTTTATCTCAAGCTTTGGCGTACGCTATGTAAGAACAGCTTCATACGCCCCTCAAGCCAACGCCAGCGAGAGGGTGAATCGCTCAATTCTTGCAGCCATTCGATCTTACCTGATATAGACATATATGGCAACCACCATACGGTTAGACATCTTATGTACAAGATGAACAATATTATAACGGTAGGGTTGGTTGGGTTAAAATTTGTATTACGTTACAGGATGGCGCCCAACGTGGGCCCGATTTTGTATAATTCAGGATCAGGCCGAAATGGGGCCCGAATTGGTCGGTTGTATTTTTGTCGTTGGGTCCACGTCGGTCAAGTCCAACGTGTGACCCGATTGAAGTTTTTCTTTCTACCTCCATTTCGATAGTCCTACTACATCGTTATAGGTCAGTGGACGTCTGTCCCACCAAAACTTTCCTTGATTGGTTTGCATTATTTTTTGTCGACCTGATTGAGCTTGCTCTCAGGTCGTTTCGGTTATAACATATGGGATTGTACTTCAGGGTCTATCCCCTTTCCCCCTTTTCCTGTGTTTATCTTTTGCTGGTAGTCCGTTCAATTTCGAGGCGTGTAGCCCATAATTACGTATTGCTACCAGCAAGGAAACATCAGATCCATTCTCCCCTCGATCGTCTTATACTTACACTAGTGCTGAAAGCCTTAGGCTTTGATTTGGCCTTGTGTCTGTAGATCGATTCCTGCTGCGTTACTAGATCCATGTAGACTTTAGCTCATTGAAGGTTTGGTAGCTTTGACCGGTAGTTAAGTGGTTTGTTCCTGAGCTACGCCTGTAGCAGAGCACTCGTACCTTCTCTGATTGTAAAGTTCGACATGTACGTTGAAGTAATTGCAAGCCGAATGGAAATAATTTTGCATGACTGACTTCAATTTTTTTTTATCGTGTCTTGGCATGTTTACATAACATTCTTTCAGCAAGTACCATCCATCTGCTTCGATCTTATTTAGCGCTCTGTCCGATCAGTTAGGGTTCATATCCGTGCTGATGTCAGTTGCTGTTGCGCTGGGTCGATAGCTTCTTTGTTTTTTTTCTGCTTTGTAGCGTCACCCGTTTGATTGTCTACTGATATATATTAAACACGTTTTAGATTACGTTTCTTCCATCTTATGGTATCCCCTACAGTACGCTTCCTCATGTTTGGACCTGACTCATCACCCCTAGTTCATAAACGCAATTATCTGATAGTAATCACAAATTAAGTGACAGTTAGAACCTATAGGTATATACGTTTTCTTTTGTTCAGTTTAGTAGATTAGTATTGATCCTAGAAGTACGGATAGCTAACCAGTTCGTTGGGTTTTTGGCACATAAGTAGTGTTCCTTAATAGATTATATGATCATTTCACCGATGATGTCGCAGCCGAATCAGACTTCTGATAGACTCCTACGTCCCAAGAAGGACAAAAGGTCGAAGGATTCCCAACTATCTCTAGGCCCGGTCGCGAAGGTATCCCGACCCAAGCCCCGCACATCCACTCTCCACCTTGGACCGTCTACGTCCCGTGATGCTCTCGGCCAACTAGGTGATACCAGCCAAGTTGACAGGCCCACCGCGGAAGGTCCACTAAACTCACAAGACGACTCTGACGTTGAGCTGGAGGGAGAAAACCCTGCTAGAGTTGATTTGGCTCAATACGTACAAGAAGTCGTCACGGCAACGGTAGGCCTAGGCCGCACCGACGACTTGCGTGTGATCAGGGAGGAGTTAGAGAAGAATAGGGTAACTACTCGAAAGGAGATAACTCAACTCTTAGAAGAACGCAACAAGCGTTCCCAAGCTTATAACGCCACCGTGCGCGGAAAGGATTCGAACCCCGTCGTCTTCTGTCTCGAATGCCCATCACTTTCACAAGTGGGGTATTAAATTTGATAACCGCAAGTTGTCTGTAGATGACTTTCTCTTTCGTTTACAGCGAGTTAAGGAGGGTTATGGAGCTTCGTGGGAGGAAGTAGTTTTAAATTTATATCAGTTTGTTGAAGGGCCAGTCGAAAATTGGTTTTGGGTATATCTGAAGTCCAATCCACATGTCACCTGGTTTAATCTTAAAAACTCCTTAATAGAACAGTTCCGAAGTCTCGAAACGGATTCCGAACATTTCCGAAAAATGTCGGATAGACGACAAGGGCCTACTGAACCATTTGACGAGTTTTACAATGAGAATTTGCATATGAATTCCCAGTTGAGAAATCCGAAACCGAACCGCGAATTAATCGAAATAGTTAAACAAAATATTTGTAAGCGTATGGGAGAGCTCCTAATAACATTCAATACTAGTAGCTTACCCGAGTTAGTGTATGTGTGTCGCAATATTGAAAAATATCTCAGCGAACATAAGTCCCCGACGACCCGTGTAATGCCACCCACGGGATTTAGACGCCATATCAGTGAAATTGAAGTAAGTGAGGAAGAACCTTCTTGTAGCGGCGTAGGCTTTCAAGTAGATGCCGTGGAAAATCGAGTTCCGAGTAATCTCACCTGTTGGAATTGCAATCGGGTTGGCCACACCTTTTATGAATGTGATAGTCCCCAGAGAAGATTATTTTGTTTTAAGTGCGGGAAAGAAAACACCACCACTCCTAAATGCTCGAAATGCTCGGAAAACTCGCGTCCGAACAGGTCATACGCCGGTTGTGATTTGTTCGCAGGAGAGAGACCCGACACTACACTAACTGTTAAAGCTACTCCCTCAGAATCAACTTCTCCTCGCCGATATTGTGAGAATAAAATAACTATACTCCAACGCGAGTTCAAGCCCATAACTCCGCAGGTAAAACCTTGCAAGACCGTTTTCAGACCTATTTTGCAACGAGGCGCACAATATTTAAAGGCTCACCTCCTCCCGTGACGTTAAAGATACTTCGACTTCATGAAAAATTTGCTAGAAAGAAGCGCACCTACCACTCTATTGCAGCTACTACCCTTTGCAGTCCAGAGCATGATCCTCGTCCCTATGCTTTGGTGAATCTCATCGACCAAAATATGTTAGGTTTGTTAGATAGTGGGGCCGCGGTGAGTTGCTTAGGCAGAGAGGGATGTCAGCTCCTCCAGGATAAAAACCTCCCATTCAAAGCACTTCATTCGTTAGTAAAGACTGCCGATGGCCAACCTCAATCTGTCATAGGGCAAACTACTCTTGACGTCAGTTACAAGGGCATCATAAAACCTATAACCTTTTTTCTTGTTCCCACTCTGAACCAGCCCTTATACTTAGGGGTGGATTTTTGGAAGGATTTCCAGATTGCCCCCATCTGATTTCCGAGCTATCGACCATTCCGTCGGAGCAGCGAAGTAATGAAGTGTTTTGCAAACTATCCAGTGAAGAATCGAGTAGATTAAGAGATGCTGAACCCGTCAAACAGCGGCACTATCCCGTTTTTCCGGCGGTATAAACTCTTCTGTATCAGGAATTGGATCGCATGCTTGATTTGGGGATCATTGAAGAGAGTTCAAGCGCCTGGAGCTCACCAGTCGTACTCATACGACAGCCTGGTAAGAACCGCTTGTGCTTGGACTTTCGGAAGGTGAACCAAGTCACTAAAAAGGATGAGTATCCTCTTCCGCATATTGAGATGTCCGCCTGGGACGTCTTTCCGATACACACTTTATTTCAAGCGTGGATCTGAAGGACGCCTTTTTGCAGATACCGCTGGAGCAAAGGTCGAGGGAGAAAACCGCTTTCACTGTCCCCGGTAGGCCTCTTTACGATTTTAGAGTAATGCCCTTTGGCCTGTGCAATGCTCTCAGCGCATGTGCAGATTGATGGACAAAGTGGTACCTCACGAAATGAGAGAAAATGTGTTTGTCTATCTCGATGATTTACTGATAGTCTCCCGAACCTTTGAGGAACACCCGAAGTTGTTGTCTAGTGTAGCGAAAAGGTTGAGAGAGGCTGGGCTTACGATTAACATGCAAAAGTGCAGATTTTGTTTCCGGTAGTTGAAGTATTTAGGTTTCGTAGTAGGAGAAGGCTGCCTGAGAACCGACCCCGAGAAGGTTTCGGCGATCCACGACTACCCGGTGCCCACCACGCCGCGCCAAGTACGCCGTTTCCTCGGTATGGACGGTTGGTACCGAAAGTTCGTTAAAGATTTCGCGGCGATAGCCACTCCAATTACCAACACCCTCAGGAAAGGAGTAAAATTTCAATTTAGCGCTGAAGCTCTGGCTTCGTTTAACCAACTCAAGCCCATGTTAACCACCGCGCCGATACTAGTTAACCCCGATTACGATAAAGAGTTCATTATAGTTTGCGATGCCTCTGACACCGGAATAGGATGCGTGTTGTGTCAGTGAGATGAGAATGGCTCAAAATCTCGGAAAGCCCTATATTTTACTATTCTCATAAGCTGAACACCGCGTAACGTAATTATAGTGTCACGGAACGAGAATGTTTAGCCGCCGTCATGGGAGTTCAAAAGTTCCGGGCTTATGTAGAGGGACATAGATTCAAGATTATCACAGACCATGCGGGCCTTCGTTGGCTCATGAACAAAAAGGACTTGGACGGCAGGTTGGCTCGATGGAGCCTCAAGTTGCAAAGCTTCGTCTTTGACATTAAGCATCGAAGAGGTTCCCTGAACGTGGTCCCCGATGCCCTTTCCCGGATGCACGAAGTGGATGCGGTCGAGACCACCCAAGCCAGTCGAAAAGAGTTATCCCCTGGCGTTCTTCACGTCGATCTGTCCGATTGTAGTTTCCATCGGAAGAGTATAGTCAACTCCTAGACACAATTCAGCGAAACCCAGACCAATTGCCTGACCTTACCATATCCAACTACTTGGTCTTCAAAAAGGTCGAACCCAGTCTTGGACAACCCTTTCCCGAGGACCGGATTTGGAAACTGTGGATCCCACCGCAGTTGACGGAACGATTAGTTTCCTTAGCACATCGACGCCCTCGAGCCTCCTATGGTGGAATAGCCAAAACCTTGCTTCGTCTTCGTGAACGCTATTATTGGCCTAATATGGCTTCGCAGGTAAAACGTTTATTAATCGTTGCGACGTCTGCAAGTCTTCCAAAGCCCCGAACATCGCCTTACGAACACCCATGGGTAAAGCATTCATAGTTGAACGTCCATTTCAACACATATTTATAGATTTTCTAGGACCTTACCCTCGTTCAAAGGCCGGTAATACCCACGTGCTCATCGTGCTGGATCAGCTGACAAAATTTGTGCTCCTGCAGCCCCTCAAGAAAGCAACTACTGATAACACAGTCAAGTTTTTAAGAGATCAGATCTTTTTGCTTTTCGGTGTGCCGGAAACCATTCTGTCAGACAACGGAAAACAGTTTACCAGTCAGGAGTTTAGCAATTTTATCTCAAGCTTTGGCGTACGCTATGTAAGAACAGCTTCATACGCCCCTCAAGCCAACGCCAGCGAGAGGGTGAATCGCTCAATTCTTGCAGCCATTCGATCTTACCTGATATAGACATATATGGCAACCACCATACGGTTAGACATCTTATGTACAAGATGAACAATATTATAACGGTAGGGTTGGTTGGGTTAAAATTTGTATTACGTTACAGGATGGCGCCCAACGTGGGCCCGATTTTGTATAATTCAGGATCAGGCCGAAATGGGGCCCGAATTGGTCGGTTGTATTTTCGTCGTTGGGTCCACGTCGGTCAAGTCCAACGTGTGACCCGATTGAAGTTTTTCTTTCTACCTCCATTTCGATAGTCCTACTACATCGTTATAGGTCAGTGGACGTCTGTCCCACCAAAACTTTCCTTGATTGGTTTGCATTATTTTTTGTCGACCTGATTGAGCTTGCTCTCAGGTCGTTTCGGTTATAACATATGGGATTGTACTTCAGGGTCTATCCCCTTTCCCCCTTTTCCTGTGTTTATCTTTTGCTGGTAGTCCGTTCAATTTCGAGGCGTGTAGCCCATAATTACGTATTGCTACCAGCAAGGAAACATCAGATCCATTCTCCCCTCGTCTTATACTTACACTAGTGCTGGAAGCCTTAGGCTTTGATTTGGCCTTGTGTCTGTAGATCGATTCCTGCTGCGTTACTAGATCCATGTAGACTTTAGCTCATTGAAGGTTTGGTAGCTTTGACCGGTAGTTAAGTGGTTTGTTCCTGAGCTACGCCTGTAGCAGAGCACTCGTACCTTCTGTGATTGTAAAGTTCGACATGTACGTTGAAGTAATTGCAAGCCGAATGGAAATTATTTTGCATGACTGCCTTTAATATTTTTTTTATCGTGTCTTCATGTTTACATAACATTCTTTCAGCAAGTACCATCCACCTGCTTCGATCTTATTTAGCGCTCTGTCCGGTCACTTAGGGTTCATATCCGTGCTGATGTCAGTTGCTGTTGCGCTGGGTCGATAGCTTCTTTGTTTTTTTTTTTCTGCTTTGAAGCGTCACCCGTTTGATTGTCTACTGATATATATTAAACACGTTTTAGATTACGTTTGTTCCATCTTATGGTATCCCCTACAGTACGGTTCCTCATGTTTGGAGCTACCTGACTCATCACCCCTAGTTCATAAACGCAGTCCGCACTTCCGAATCTTGTATGTTTTTTTTTTTGACTCAATTATCTGATAGTAATCACAAATTAAGTGACAGTTAGAACCTATAGGTATATACGTTTTTTTTTGTTCAGTTTAGTAGATTAGTATTGATCCCAGAAGTACGGATAGCTAACCAGTTCGTTGGTTTTTGGCACATAAGTAGTGTTCCTTAATAGATTATATGATCATTTCACCGATGATGCCGCAGCGGAATCAGACTTCTAATAGACTCCTACGTCCCAAGAAGGACAAAAGGTCGAAGGATTCCCGACTATCTCTAAGCCCGGTCGCGAAGGTAGCCCGACCCAAGTCCCGCACATCCACTCTCCACCTTGGACCGTCTACGTCCCGTGATGCTCTCGGCCACCTCGGTGATGCCAGCCAAGTTGACAGGCCCACCGCGGAAGGTCCACTAAACTCACAAGACGACTCTGACGTTGAGCTGGAGGGAGAAAACCCTGCTAGAGTTGATTTGGCCCAATACGTGCAAGAAGTCGTCAGGGTAACGTGTAGACCTAGGCCGCACCGACGACTTGCGTGTGATCAGGGAGGAGTTAGAGAAGAATAGGGTAACTACTCGAAACGAGATAACTCAACTCTTCCAAGACTTGTTGCGTTCCCAAACCCCGATCCGGACGCCTGCGCCTACTAACGCGGCGGTTGTACCTCCACCAGTGCCACCACCCAGGTTCCCGACACACTTACCTGATATGTCTGTACCTCCCCCCAATGTTAGAAGTGACAATGCCGATGACTCTATCGCTCAGTTAGGTAACATGACGCTAAGCCAGCTTATAGCGCCACCGGGCGCGGAATGGATTCGAACCCCGTCGTCTTCTGTCTCGAATGCCCATCACTTTCACAAGTGGGGTATTAAATTTGATAACCACAAGTTGTCTGTAGATGACTTTCTCTTTTGTTTACAGCGAGTTAAGGAGGGTTATGAAGCTTCGTGGGAAGAAGTAGTTTTAAATTTATATCAGTTTGTTGAAGGGCCAGTCGAAAATTGGTTTTGGGTATATCTGAAGTCCAATCCACATGTCACCTGGTTTAATCTTAAAAACTCCTTAATAGAACAGTTCCGAAGTCTCGAAACGGATTCCGAACATTTCCGAAAAATGTCGGATAGACGACAAGGGCCTACTGAACCATTTGACGAGTTTTTCAATGAGAATTTGCATATGAATTCCCAGTTGAGAAATCCGAAACCGAACCGCGAATTAATCGAAATTTATTTATTTTTTTTTTATTAATTTATTTCAGAATCGCTTACAAAGTAAGACAAGAGTCTTATAAATTTTTGAAAGCCTTTAAATTAATTTAAGAATTTGAATTTAATTTATTTATTAAGCTATTTACATCATTATAAAGTTATTAAAAAGAAATCGAAATTTAAAAAGAGAAAACAAATAATAAAAAAATTAATAAATAGGTAGATATTATCAATGATTTGCCAAATAGTTGAAAAGTAAACATTTAAATCTTCTTGTGCTCTTTACACTTCTCATACTTATGGGCAGGGAGTTCCAGAGGCGAATAACATGAACGAAAAATTGACGCTCAGTAATAAGAAAACTGTATCGAGGTAGTATAAGATAGCTAAGTGAGCGAAAATTCAATAAATTGTCTAGACTACAACCAGAAATGCGAACAGCAAAAGTGGAAACGTGGTCATAGCGACGTAGATTATAGACATAACGGGCAATGTTGTTATATGCGACGTTTAATTTGCGGTTAGTGGCAGAGTCCAAGTTGCAAAAAATTTCACATCCATATAACACAATGGGTAGTAGAAGCGTTTTGGCAAGAAGAAGTTTGGTTTTTGTGGGGATGTAGCTTCGAGTGACTTGGAGAACACGGAGGCTACCATATACTTTACCAATTGCTTTAATTAGGTGGTCGTTCCATGTGAGGGTACGATTGAAAACCATTCCAAGGTTTCTAGCGCTGCTAACATATTCGATTCCTTCGTTTTCAAGATTCAGTGGTCTTAAGACTGATAAATCAAAGATTTTGCGATAGATGGGGAGGGCTGTTGATTTGACAGGGTTTAGGCACAGGTGATTTCTCTTAGACCACCGAGAAATGAAAAAAAAGGTCCTCATTCATTAATGCAACGGCATCATTCTTTTCCCCAAACGGTCGACTTATCAGAAGCTGCACATCATCAGCGTAAAGATGGATAAGACAATGTTTAACAACTTTTGGAAGCTCATTTATGTAAAGTGAGAAGAGAATTGGGCCAAGAATTGATCCCTGTGGCACTCCATTCAGAACATTGAGAAAGATCGATGATTGACCATTTGCCACCACGCGTTGTTGCCTTCCTCTAAGGTACGAGAGAATCAACTTACATGACTCTATAGAAAACCCAAAGAAATTACGCAGTTTTTTACATAAAATTGAATGGTTAACAGTGTCAAAAGCCTTTGAAAAGTCTAAAAGCGTTAGAAGTGTAATATGATTCTTGTCCATTGCGGTTCTTATTTCTTCAGTAACAAAAAGTAGGGCAGATTTGCAGCTGCGCTTTGGTCTAAAACCAGACTGACAGGTAGTTAACAGGTTGTTAATCGATAGATATGTTTGTATCTGCTTCATAATGGTTTTTTCAAACAACTTTGATAGAAACGGGAGGATGGCAATTGGTCGGAACTCCGTATCGATACCCGTTTGCTTTTTAGGAACGGGAATAATTTTAGCCTTCTTCCATTCTGAAGGAAACTCGGATGTAGTTAAGATACTATTGAATATATAAGTTATAAAGGGCAGTATATGAGGAAGCAATAACTTAACGAACTTAGGTTCCATTAGATCGAGGCCAGTAGCATTCGATTTGATAGATAATATTGCCTCTACTATGTCTTCTTCTTGTATTCTTATAAAGCTTAACGAACAGTTGACACCTGTTGATTCATCTTCAATAGGGGAATCAATAGGTGTAACAACGTCAAAGGATTGTGGCGTGGAGGTGAACTTTTTGTTGAGAGCATCACAATCGATGTTATCAACAGACATCGTAGATTGCTTCCCAATGCCGATTTCTCGCAGGTTTTTCCATAACTTTTTTCCAGAAACTAATGGACCAACTTTGTGTTCATAGTAAAGCCTTTTTGTTGTTCTGATCAATACGACGACTTGATTGCGAAGTCTGCAATAAGATTTGTGGAAGTACTCCAATTTGAACCGCCTCCATTGACTGTAAGCGGTATCTCGTTTCAACATTAGAGCAGAGATGTCACCATTCAGCCAAGGTGGAGACGTATGCTTAATGAGACCGGTTTTTAAAGGAACGTCAATTTCAAAAAGTTGATTGACGCTATGCCGTAAAAAACCAATTTGTTCATTTACATTATCCATGTGGTATATTGAGTTCCAGTCTATGCAATCAAGGTCGCGTACTAGTTCGGATGTGTTTAAATTTTTATAGTCTCGATATTGGAAAATTTGTTGATCAACCCGACAAGCCATATCCAAACTTACAAAAATTAAATCATGCTTGGAGAAACCAGGTGCCAAAAGCTGTGTGTAAAGCCTTACCCTGCCAACATCGCTAGCAAGATAAAGGTCTAATAGTGAGCTAGACTCTTTAGTAAAGTGGGTAGGGGTGGAGTGGTTAACGGGGCTCAGATTGAGTGCCTTGAATAGACTTAGAAAGTTTGCAGCTAAATGTTTATTCAAGAGATTACAGTTAAAATCACCACACAGTAAGGCGTAAGGGTAACAACAAGAAATCGACTCCAAGGTCGTAACCAAAGGTAACGTGCTGATGTGATTATATGGTCTGTAGACTGATCCAACCAGGATATTTTCCATGTTACATATGATACTCGCAAAGACATATTCCAAAGGACAATCGTCATCGGATTTACATACCAACCTACAACTAATCCCCTCACGTACATAAAGAGTGCGAATAGCATGGTGGAGAAGAGTACGAGTTCTTTTGGATAAGCTTTCATTCAGAAAACAAGAGCTATCGGATTCTATACCCAGGTCGCGCAGTGAGAGTTGTTGGCGTTGTTGTTGCTTTCGATAGACAGTGATGCCCTTTAGTATTGAGTTCCTCTCTTGCACACTAATAAATTTTAGTATTACAGGTGGCGGAACTGGACCCTTACTGTTTCGAGAGCGTGAGCGAATGATATTCGCCAGTGTGGGAGGTTTGCATTTGGCTGTTAAACACAGACGATGAAAAAGCATAGTTAGATTTTCCTCTGGCAAACACGGTACTCCAAACAAGACAGCGTCCGCTGCAATATCTTTTTTTTCCGATTCATCAATATGTTGTTGCAATGACAAAAGCTTAGAATTGATTTCACGCACATCAACTGAGTTTCCTTCGATGATATCCACTCTACTCACAACGTCTGCAATCGCGGTGTTTGCAATGACCAACATGCTGTCAAAGGTGGAAACATAAAATAGTCACCAAGGATGCTGAACCCGTCAAACAGCGGCACTATCCCGTTTCTCCGGCGGTACAAACACTTCTGTATCAGGAATTAGATCGCATGCTTGATTTGGGGATCATTGAAGAGAGATCAAGCGCCTGGAGCTCACCAGTCGTGCTCATACGAAAGCCTGGTAAGAACCGCTTGTGCTTGGACTTTCGGAAGGTTAACCAAGTCACTAAAAAGGATGCGTATCCTCTTCCGCATATTGAGGGTCTGCTGGGATCGAAATAGTTAAACAAAATATTTGTAAGCGTATGGGAGAGCTCCTAATAACATTCAATACTAGTAGCTTACCCGAGTTAGTGTATGTGTGTCGCAATATTGAGAAATATCTCAGCGAACATAAGTCCCCAACGACCCGTGTAATGCCACCCACGGAATTTAGACGCCATATGAGTGAGTTTGAAGTAAGTGAGGAAGAACCTTCTTGTAGCGGCGTAGGCTTTCAAGTAGATGCTGTGGAAAATCGAGTTCCGAGTAATCTCACCTGTTGGAATTGCAAGCGGGTTGGTCACACCTTTTATGAATGTGATAGTCCCCAGAGAAGCTTATTTTGTTTTAAGTGCGGGAAAGAAAACACCACCACTCCTAAATGCTCGAAATGCTCGGAAAACTCGCGTCCGAACTGGTCATACGCCGGTGTGATTTGTTCGCAGGAGAGAAACCCGGCACTCCACTAACTGTTAAAGCTACTCCCTCAGAATCAACTTCTCCTCGCCGATATTGTGAGATTAAAATAACTATACTCCAACGCGAGTTCAAGCCCATAACTACGCAGGTAAAACCTTGCAAGACCGTTTTCAGACCTATTTTGCAACGAGGTGCAGAATATTTAAAGGCTCACCTCCTCCCGTGACGTTAAAGATACTTCGACTTCGTGAAAAATTTGCTAGAAAGAAGCGCACCTACCAGTCTATTGCAGCTACTACCCTTTGCATTCCAGAGCATGATCCTCGTCCCTATGCTTTGGTGAATCTCATCGGCCAAATATGTTAGGTTTGTTAGATAGTGGGGCCGCGGTGAGTTGCTCAGGCAGAGAGGGATGTTAGATCCTCCAGGATAAAAACCTGCCATTCAAACCACTCCATTCGTTAGTAAAGACTGCCGATGGCCAACCCCAATCTGTCATAGGGCAAACTACTCTTGACGTCAGTTACAAGGGCATCATAAAACCCATAACCTTTTTTCTTGTACCGACTCTGAACCAGCCCTTATACTTAAAGGTGGATTTTTGGAAGGATTTCCAGATTGCGCCCCCCATCTGATTTCCGAGCTATCGACCATTCCGTCGGAGCAGCGAAGTAATGAAGTGTTTTGTAAACTATCCAGTGAAGAATCGAGTAGATTAAGCCAATCCATGAGGTTCCCGTCCTTTGCCACTGTTGGCCTAGGAATGACAAACTTAGAGGAACATAAAATAGTCACCAAGGATGCTGAACCCGTCAAACAGCGGCACTATCCCGTTTCTCCGGCGGTACAAACACTTCTGTATCAGGAATTAGATCGCATGCTTGATTTGGGGATCATTGAAGAGAGATCAAGCGCCTGGAGCTCACCAGTCGTGCTCATACGAAAGCCTGGTAAGAACCGCTTGTGCTTGGACTTTCGGAAGGTCAACCAAGTCACTAAAAAGGATGCGTATCCTCTTCCGCATATTGAGGGTCTGCTGGGACGTCTTTCCGATACACACTTTATTTCAAGCGTGGATCTGAAGGACGCCTTTTGGCAGATACCACTGGAGCAAACGTCGAGGGAGAAAACCGCTTTCACTGTCCCCGGTAGGCCTCTTTACCATTTTAGAGTAATGCCCTTTGGCCTGTGCAATGCTCCTCAGCGCATGTGCAGATTGATGGACAAAGTGGTACCTCACGAAATGAGAGAAAATGTGTTTGTCTATCTCGATGATTTACTGATAGTCTCGCGAACCTTTGAGGAACACCTGAAGTTGTTGTCTAGTGCAGCGAAAAGGTTGAGAGAGGCTGGGCTTACGATTAACATGCAAAAGTGCAGATTTTGTTTCAGGCAGTTGAAGTATTTAGGTTTCGTAGTAGGAGAAGGCTGCCTGAGAACCGACCCCGAGAAGGTTTCGGCGATCCACGACTACCCGGTGCCCACCACGCCGCGCCAAGTACGCCGTTTCCTCGGTATGGACGGTTGGTACCGAAAGTTCGTTAAAGATTTCGCGGCGATAGCCACTCCAATTACCAACACCCTCAGGAAAGGAGTAAAATTTCAATTTAGCGCTGAAGCTCTGGCTTCGTTTAACCAACTCAAGCCCATGTTAACCACCGCGCCGATACTAGTTAACCCCGATTACGATAAAGAGTTCATTATAGTTTGCGATGCCTCTGACACCGGAATAGGATGCGTGTTGTGTCAGTGTGATGAGAATGGCTCAAAATCTCGGAACGCCCTATATTTTACTATTCTCATAAGCTGAACACCGCGTAACGGAATTATAGTGTCACGGAACGAGAATGTTTAGCCGCCGTCACGGGAGTTCAAAAGTTCCGGGCTTATGTAGAGGGACATAGATTCAAGATTATCACAGACCATGCGAGCCTTCGTTGGCTCATGAACAAAAAGGACTTGGACGGAAAGTTGGCTCGATGGAGCCTCAAGTTGCAAAGCTTCGTCTTTGACATTGAGCATCGAAGAGGTTCCCTGAACGTGGTCCCCGATGCCCTTTCCCGGATGCACGAAGTGGATGCGGTCGAGACCACCCAAGCCAGTCGAAAAGAGTTATCCCCTGGCGTTCTTCACGTCGATCTGTCCGATCCTAGTTTCCTCACGGAAGAGTATAGTCAACTCCTAGACACAATTAAGCGAAACCTAGACCAATTGCCCGACCTTACCATATCCAACAACTTGGTCTTCAAAAAGGTCAAACCCAGTCTTGGACAACTCTTTCCCGCGGACCGGATTTGGAAACTGGATCCCACCGCAGTTGACGGAACGATTAATTTCCTTAGCACATCGACGCCCTCGAGCCTCCTTGCTTCGTCTTCGTGAACGCTATTATTGGCCTAATATGGCTTCGCAGGTAAAAACCTTTATTAATCGTTGCGACGTCTGCAAGTCTTCCAAAGCCCCGAACATCGCTTTACGAACACCCATGGGTAAAGAATTCATAGTTGAACGTCCATTTCAACACGTATTTATCGATTTTCTAGGACCTTACCCTCGTTCAAAGGCCGGTAATACCCTCAAGAAAGCAACTACTGATAACACAGTCAAGTTTTTAAGAGATCAGATAATTTTGCTTTTCGGTGTGCCGGAAACCATTCTGTCAGACAACGGAAAACAGTTTACCAGTCAGGAGTTTAGCAATTTTATCTCAAGCTTTGGCGTACGCTATGTAAGAACAGCTTTATACGCCCCTCAAGCCAACGCCAGCGAGAGGGTGAATCGCTCAATTCTTGCAGCCATTCGATCTTACCTGATATAGACATATATGGCAACCACCATACGGTTAGACATATTATGTACAAAATGAACAATATTATAACGGTAGGGTTGGTTGGGTTAAAATTTGTATTACGTTACAGGATGGCGCCCAGCGTGGGCCCGATTTTGTATAATTCAGGATCAGGCCGAAATGGGGCCCGAATTGGTCGGTTGTATTTTTGTCGTTGGATCCACGTCGGTCAAGTCCAACGTGTGACCCGATTGAAGTTTTTCTTTCTACCTCCATTTCGATAGTCCTACTACATCGTTATAGGTCAGTGGACGTCTGTCCCACCAAAACTTTCCTTGATTGGTTTGCATTATTTTTTGTCCACCTGATTGAGCTTGCTCTTAGGTCGTTTTGGTTATAACATATGGGATTGTACTTCAGGGTCTATCCCCTTTCCCCCTTTTCCTGTGTTTATCTTTTGCTGGTAGTCCGTTCAATTTCGAGGCGTGTAGCCCATAATTACGTATTGCTACCAGCAAGGAAACATCAGATCCATTCTCCCCTCGATCGTCTTATACTTACACTAGTGCTGGAAGCCTTAGGCTTTGATTTGGCCTTGTGTCTGTAGATCGATTCCTGCTGCGTTACTAGATCCATGTAGACTTTAGCTCATTGAAGGTTTGGTAGCTTTGACCGGTAGTTAAGTGGTTTGTTCCTGAGCTACGCCTGTAGCAGAGCACTCGTACCTTCTCTGATTGTAAAGTTCGACATGTACGTTGAAGTAATTGCAAGCCGAATGGAAATAATTTTGCATGACTGACTTAAATTTTTTTTTATCGTGTCTTGGCATGTTTACATAACATTCTTTCAGCAAGTACCATCCATCTGCGTCGATCTTATTTAGCGCTCTGTCCGATCAGTTAGGGTTCATATCCGTGCTGATGTCAGTTGCTGTTGCGCTGGGTCGATAGCTTCTTTGTTTTTTTTCTGCTTTGTAGCGTCACCCGTTTGATTGTCTACTGATATTTATATTAAACACGTTTTAGATTACGTTTGTTCCATCTTATGGTATCCCCTACAGTACGCTTCCTCATGTTTGGAGCTACCTGACTCATCACCCCTAGTTCATAAACGCAATTATCTGATAGTAATCACAAATGAAGTGACAGTTAGAACCTATAGGTATATACGTTTTCTTTTGTTCAGTTTAGTAGATTAGTATTGATCCTAGAAGTACGGATAAATAACCAGTTCGTTGGGTTTTTGGCACATAAGTAGTGTTCCTTAATAGATTATATGATCATTTCACCGATGATGTCGCAGCCGAATCAGACTTCTGATAGACTCCTACGTCCCAAGAAGGACAAAAGGTCGAAGGATTCCCAACTATCTCTAGGCCCGGTCGCGAAGGTATCCCGACCCAAGCCCCGCACATCCACTCTCCACCTTGGACCGTCTACGTCCCGTGATGCTCTCGGCCACCTAGGTGATACCAGCCAAGTTGACAGGCCCACCGCGGAAGGTCCACTAAACTCACAAGACGACTCTGACGTTGAGCTGGAGGGAGAAAACCCTGCAAAAGTTGATTTGGCCCAATACGTGCAAGAAGTCGTCACGGCAACGGTAGGCCTAGGCCGCACCAACGACTTGCGTGTGATCAGGGAGGAGTTAGAGAAGAATAGGGTAACTACTCGAAAGGAGATAACTCAACTCTTCCAAGACTTGTTGCGTTCCCAAACCCCGATCCGGACGCCTGCGCCTACTAACGCGGCGGTTGTACCTCCACCAGTGCCACCACCCAGGTTCCCGACACACTTACCTGATATGTCTGTACCTCCCCCCAATGTTAGAAGTGACAATGCCGATGACTCTATCGCTCAGTTAGGTAAGATGACGCTAAACCACCTTATAACGCCACCGGGCGCGGAAAGGATTCGAACCCCGTCGTCTTCTGTCTCGAATGCCCATCACTTTCACAAGTGGGGTATTAAATTTGATAACCGCAAGTTGTCTGTAGATGACTTTCTCTTTCGTTTACAGCGAGTTAAGGAGGGTTATGGAGCTTATTGAGAAATATCTCAGCGAACATAAGTCCCCAACGACCCGTGTAATGCCACCCACGGGATTTAGACGCCATATCAGTGAGTTTGAAGTAAGTGAGGAAGAACCTTCTTGTAGCGGCGTAGGCTTTCAAGTAGATGCCGTGGAAAATCGAGTTCCGAGTAATCTCACCTGTTGGAATTGCAAGCGGGTTGGCCACACCTTTTATGAATGTGATAGTCCCCAGAGAAGCTTATTTTGTGTTAAGTGCGGGAAAGAAAACACCACCACTCCTAAATGCTCGAAATGCTCGGAAAACTCGCGTCCGAACAGGTCATACGCCGGTTGTGATTTGTTCGCAGGAGAGAAACCCGACACTATACTAACTGTTAAAGCTACTCCCTCAGAATCAACTTCTCCTCGCCGATATTGTGAGAATAAAATAACTATACTCCAACGCGAGTTCAAGCCCATAACTCCGCAGGTAAAACCTTGCAAGACCGTTTTCAGACCTATTTTGCAACGAGGAGCAGAATATTTAAAGGCTCACCTCCTCCCGTGACGTTAAAGATACTTCGACTTCGTGAAAAATTTGCTGGAAAGAAGCGCACCTACCACTCTATTGCAGCTACTACCCTTTGCAGTCCAGAAGACGAAGCCGCAGTGCCAGAGCCCCCCTTGAATGCTCTCCCGCTCTACAATCTAATCTAATCTAATCTAGGCATCTGGTAATTGGTTCATTACAACCATGGTTAACTCTATGATAAGGAACATAAAATAAAAAGCGATTTTTAAGCATTCTAGATGGAGCATAAAAACCAATTAATGATAAAAAAGGGCAGTCGATATTGTTGTTTATCAAGTCCCGAATATACATAACTGAAAAATATTGCAATATTGAAAAATAAGACCTATAAGCAGTTCCGAAAAAAAATAATTATCCGGAACTTTTGTTAGTTTATCGAAAGCTTCAAAAAGAATTTTATGTTCTTAATAAATTGAATTATGGCCAGTACGTTCTTTCTGTTGAATCTAATATAAAGACTAATAGTAGTCGTTTTTGGAGCTTCAACAACAGTAAAAAACAATCTAATGGTATTTCTAACTGTATGCGCCATAATAATGTATCCTCGTCCGACCTTGTGACCATTGTAATATGTTCGCAAACAACTTTCAATCCGTATATTCAAATAATACTACCCCGGCTAGTGTCTCGAATGAAACCTCAATGTCTTGTAATTCTTTAAATGTTGGCAACCTAGAGTGTTCAATTCCACAGGTTAAAAATGCTCTTGCATCCCGCCAATTTTACTTCAAAAGTGTTCTTATGTGTTTTCCGTGCCTCTTTGTTTAATGTTTAACTTGTCTCTACGGACAGGAAATTTCTTGAAAGTCTGGAAGAACTCGTTCATAAGTCCAATTTTTAAATCTGGATCGAAACACGATATTACCAACTATCGTCCAATTTGTAAAATTTCACCTATCCCCAAGCTATTTGAAAAAATTATTTATGAGAAACTTACACCGCTTGTAAAGGGAGTTATCTCTCATTTGCAACATAGATTTGTAGCTGGTAGATCTACCTCTACAAATCTCGTAATCTTTTGTAACTCGGTGCTGAATAACCTGGAGGAAGGATTACAATGTGATGTATACTGACTTTGCCAAAGCTTTTGACAGCGTTAATCACCATGCGTTAATTTGCAAACTTAAAAGATTTGGATTTCATTCCAACTTTCTAGAACGGATTCGCTCCTATCTCACGGATCGTATTCAGTATGTTCGTATAAAGGATGTACTTTCATCACCAGTTTGTGTCACCTCCGGAGCGCCTCAGGGTAGTCACTTCGCTTCTCCTTTTTATTAACGACATACCCGATCTGTTTTTGAATTCTCAGTGTCTGATGTTTGCTGATGATTTAAAATTGTTCCGACACATTCAGTCTGAACATGACTGCATACTTTTACAGGAAGATCTTAAAAGACTTTCTTTGTGGTGTCATAATAATTACCTTCGCCTTAACGTTTCTAAATGTCAAAGCATGTCATTTTGTCGTAACCTCTCCCCAGTATCATTTACGTACATGATCGATAATATCCCACTGTCTATTATCTCCTCTAAAAAACACTTGGGAGTCGTATTTGACAAAAACATATTGACTTCCTGGTTGGTAAGAGTAATTCTATGTTGGGTTTTATATTGCGGAACTCTAAAGACTTTCATGATCCGCATACTCTTAAATGTCTATTCTTTGCTTTTGTCAGGTCTAATCTTGAATATTGTAGTATAGTATGAAATCCATTTTATGAAGTACATTCCATGAGAATCTAGAAGATCCAAAAAGTTTTACTAGAGTTGCTGTTCGTAGATTACGCTGGAATATCGAAATGCCATCGTATGAGAAAAGATGCAAATTATTTGATATCTTACCTCTTTTTAAGCGTAGGTTCATTCGGGACTTGATAAACAACCATACCGACTGCCCTTTTCTTTTATCATTAATAGGTTTTTATGCTGCATCTAGAATGCTTAGAAATCGCTTTTCATTTTATATTCCTTATCATAGAGTTAACTATGGTTGTAATGAACCAATTACCAGATGTCTAAGAGAATCTAATAATTATAGTAGTTTGTTCGAGTTTGATCTCAGTAGGGACTCATTTAAGAATAAATTAATTTTAACGTTAGGCTTTGGTGGTAGTATTTAAGTATTTAAATATTGTATTAAGTAATCTAGCGGGAGCAGTGAATGCTCTCATTTGATGTGAAAAATAAATAAATAAATAAATAAATGTTGCGGCCAGGACTAATAAGGCGGGTAGATGAGCCGACGGATTGGTGTGCACCAATGGTGATTGTTACAACGCCGGACGGTGACATGCGCCGTGTGCAAAACTGTACATGGCAATTCAACGGAGTGTCCACCCGATGCCGGTGGCTGATCATTCATTGGCTCAACTGGAAGGTGCTAAATATAACACGAAGCTAAACGCAAAATATGGATTCTGGCAGATAAAGCTGGCACTCAAATCACAACCACTTACGACTTTTCTCAAACCGTTCGGAATGTTTTGTTTCTTAAGGCTGTCGTTTGGCATTTATACTGCTCCGGAATTGTATCAAAAATAAATGCAACTAATTTTCGAAGGGCTGGAGGGAGTCATTATCATCCGATTTTCGATCAAGAACTGAATGGTTTTTATTTTATCAAATCTGAAGCTAGAGTAAAACTCTTCATTACCACCATCTTCAAAAGCATTTGTTCAGGTTTTGTATTATTTTGTCTTTCTTGAGAGTTCAAAATCCTTAAACATTTTAAAATTTTTAAAAATAGTTATATCCTGGGAACATTTCATTAAAAATCTTCAAAAAACTTAAAACTAAGCGATAAAATGTACTTTTCGTGACTTAAAATTTAATATCAGGAAATAACAATGAAGTAAACAAAACACTAATGTGGACAACGTCACGAACTTACTAAAATAATTTTAAAGCGAGCTTCATCCGACTATAGCTTCCGCCACAGCCTTAGGTGTAATGTTTTGTGAGTGATTATTGTTGACATTTTCAGCTTTATTTTTGAATGAAAGACCAGATCTTAAAAATACCATTTTATTATAACTGAAATACGTTTAACAAGTTTTCACAACCTAATATACAATTAAAAGTATGCTTTCATTTTCTGTTGTTATTTCAAGTATTCGTTAACATTTGTTAGGGACTATTTGTAATTTGTATAAAAAAACGTATTTGGTTGACATACATTGACTGATTGTTCTGTAGATATCAAAGCTCTGAATCGAACATTTGTAAAGATCTTGTCACAAGATCATCTTTTAAGCAGGCTTCCAGAAATTCTTCAACTGTTATAATGCCATCTTGATTTAGATCCAGTTTTCGAAAGACTCTGTCGAGCTATTGAAAAAAAGGGGAGAAAAATATGCTTTAGTATGTTTCATAAGTTTCGGTGTTTTAAAGCGAGAATAAAAACTGGTGTTATAGCAACGATTCTGAAGCTCTTTGGGGTTTATGACCTACAAAATATGTAAGCCTACGAGGCCGGATACAGATAGGCAAGCCATGCCGAGGCTGTTCAAAATGTAAGCAGTTCATTAACAGATCTGCTGCAAAGTTCTTCTAAGTAATCTCAGAAGCATCTTCCAAGAAATAATTTCCTAATGTGGCAGTGGCAAAGAAAGTGTGGATTGTACTCATGCACCTCCTCATCACCATACACAGGTCAGTGACTTGGAAGTAAATATAGGAATACTAACACTATCTTTTCCATACGCCAGCACATTCATTCACCCATCGACCTTCATCTCATTTCCCTTGCACACTATCTTTTAACTACGCTGCACTTTCGGCAGCACATGCACACTAAACTGTATCCACTCACTTTACAAAAGCTTTTTTACACTAATCAGCACTTTCCGCTTCTCTTGCTTAAAAAATAGAATTAAGAATTCAGATCAATAAAGCAGAGTAAAATCTCTTGCCGAACCAGTCGAATCTATATTTTTTTAATTGGCGACCAACGTAAATTAATACTACAAAAGTGCTTGTAAAAGATGAAATAGTAACAAAAGTCCCCATAACAGGGATACTATACTTTCACCGATAGAAAAACCGTACTGGTGGAGGAGCACGAATTCTCATCGCGGGAAAAGTCCCTGCACATCCTCATAGTGGGACACAGGAGCAACAATATAAACCAACACAACTTTAAATTCCTCATATCGCGGGAAACATTCATATCGTGGGATACAGAGCCATCATAGAATCATTATTATTGTGAGTTTAGTATAAAAACAGTTAATAAATAAATAAATAAATAGTTGGCGCAACTGGTCTGTAGGGACCCTAGGCCTAGCTTCTCACAACCATTCGCTTGTGTGAGTTTTCCATTTTTGGGACGAATGAAAGGGATCTACAATGTTATGCCTGGTCCAAACGGCTAGTTGAGAAGCTCCTTCATGAGAGTTATACTCTCGGATGTTTGTCAGACGTTCGCGAGAGGTGACGCAGCGGAAAAAATCATAAATTGGAATTTGTTTTTTTTCGGGATTCGAGCCTGGAACCCCTCGCTTAGTAGTCCAACACACAAGGCCACTGGGCCTACAATAAAAGAAATATAGTTAAGTTTCATTAATTTATTTCTTATTCATTTATATTAATCTCTCATAATAATTCTCAAATTCTCAAGAACTATTGTGTTGTGAAATGTGTTGCAGCTAAAAACCATTGCCTACGATACCCTATATTTTTTGTATTTTGCTCTAAAAATTGTAATCTTATATACTTCATTATCTTGAATTCGCCATAACGGTCCATGCGGCACACGCGCTCTATGTAATGCCTGTTTGTTGCCGTCGTTTTTGGCCATAGCAGTGCATTGGAAAAGGTAATTCGCTCTCTTTTGCTGTTGGCCGCGACCGAGTGCACATCGTCCTCTACAATAAAAATACAAATTATAACGTGGTTTGACATCATCGTTTCTTTTTTCTATTTTTTTCATCGGACTCGCGCCGTGTCTTTCCATTTCTGGTCCTTCGCATCCGGATTAATTACGTTGATTCGAGGTTTCTTGGACATTGCGCGAAAAAGTGTGTGGTAAGACTCTCTCGAAGACATCGAAAGATAACAATTAGATATCAATCACGCCAGATCATTGCATATGGCAAGAACGGTGTGACGAATCATAATTGACTGTCGGAACAAACGGTGTCTTTTTTTTCCTAATAACTTTTCGCATGTGTATTATTTTGTACAACCAACGTGATCTTTTTTTTGATTTGCCGCGCATGAACATAATAATTACCTTGTCAATATAGAATTGTCGCTATCGGTTTTTGAGCGCAAAATGAATGTCATTAAGGTAAAGCGAGGTCACACGAAGGAAAGCCTAACACGTACTGAGACATTTGCCGCGTCAATAGACGAAAACACTCCGCTGTCATTAATCGAAATTCGATTCGCGAAATCAAATGAAGCGTGGTCAGAGTTTGTCACCCTTAATAAACAGCTCTGCGAATTTTGTGATGACCCTGAGTTCGTCGACCCAGAATCTGAGTGTGGGGAATATGAAAACAAGTTCTTTTCCTCACATGCAAAATTCACAAACGAGATTCAGAAAAGAAAGCTGCCTGATCCACCTAATCCTCAAAACTCGTTGGTGGAGAAATTAGTGAATCAACAATCTTCATTCCTTCAAACCCTCTCTTCATCAACCACTTCAAATTCGACATCAGTCAATCTGCCAAAAATTGTAATTGCACCGTTTTCTGGTGATTACAAGGATTGGCCCGAATTTAAAGATCTATTTAGGGGTTCAATTGATTCCAACAAATCGCTTACCGGGTCGCAAAAACTTCAATATCTAAAGTCGCTTTTACGCGGAGATGCCGCCAACGTGGTTAAGCACATCACAGTTTCTGATGATAATTATATGGAAGCTTAGGACAGGTTAGAGTCACGCTTCGATAAAACTCACCTGATTATCCAATCGTTCATTCAGGCGTTTCTCTCATTACCCTCATCGACGTCGGGAAATATTCAAACACTTCGGAAGATTATTGACGGAGCTGGTGAAATCCTCCGAGGACTTAACGCGTTGAGCTCAAACAGTCGCGATCCGTGGCTCATACACCTTTTGCTTCAAAAGGTTGATCAGGACAGCAAGCAAGCGTGGGTAGAAGAAGTAGGGGTGCGTGAAAATGCAACAATATATGAACTTCTCGACTTTTTAGAAATTCGTTGCAACTGCTTAGAATCGTGCAGTTCTCTTTCTCGAAATTCACAACCGCATCGTAGCAAGCCGCAAGTTTCCATTCGCGCTAACCTCGCAGAATCTAAGCAAGTTTATCCAAAGTGTCGTGAAAATCATACAATACCTCACTGTAAAGAGTTTGCCGGTCTTGATATTGATTCTCGTCGTCAGTTCGTGAAACAACATGCGTTGTTTGTCCAACGCCTGGGATTGAAACGAAAATCATTCCGGATTCCTATCACAGGAATAGCTTCAACTCCTGCAGGCGTAACTAATGGTTTGGTTACACTAAAACTTCATTCTCGAGTCAATGCTAAGTTTATAGACATTGACTGTTATGTTATTTCGAAGCTCACTTCATTGTTGCCTTCGTCGTCAATCACTTGTCTCAATACAAACAAGATCCTGTCAATACAACTATCTGATCCCCACTTCAATCAGTCTGGTCACATCGATATTTTGATGGGTTCGGACAAGGTATTTAATGCAATAACCGGTCCTTTGCAACCAGCACAAAATGGTTTTCCGGAAACTATTCCAACTATTTTTGGACTAGTTATAGCTGGTCGCTTTTCTCCAAGTACTCATAATAGCAACCAAGGGCTACAATCCTTTTGCACTCAGCTAAATCACTCACAGAACTTCGACCTCGAACGATTTTGGTGCTTGGAGGAAGTAAATACTCAACCTTTATTGTCGGTTGAAGAGCAACAAGCTGAAGACCACTTTGTCAGGACTTACACTCGTCATTCTGATGGGCGATTTATCGTGGAACTACCCTTCAAACAGACTGACGTGCTCAATTTCGGGAATTCATTCAACATCGCATTTAATAGAATGCAGTCTATTGAAAGACGATTTGCTCTAAACCCCGAATTTCAAAAGCAAAACTCGCAATTTATTCAAGAGTATTTATCATTAGGTCATATGGAGGAAATACCACCGAATGAAATTTCGTCGGCAAAATGCTATTATTTACCGCACCATGACGTTTTCAAGGCTGATAGTAGCACAACAAAAATCAGAGTGGTATTTGATGCATCTGCTAAAGGCAATACCACAAATTCGTTAAATGATTGTCTTCTCGTCGGCCCTACAATTCAACGTGACATCCTTTCGATATGTTTGCGATTTCGTCGACACGTATATACTATTTCCGGGGACATCGAGAAGATATACCGACAGATTTGGGTTTCTCCCAAGCACACCGACTATCAAAGAATAGTCTGGCGAGAAAGTCCCAACGGGCCTCTCAACCATTATAGGCTTTTAACAGTCACCTACGGCACCGCATCAGCACCCTTCTTAGCAGTTCGTGCTTTGAAGCAAATAGCGCTTGACTCCATCGAAACCTATCCCGTAGCATCTTCAGTTGTCCTAAATGACTTTTACGTCGACGACGTTATAACTGGAGCAGACACAATCGACGATGTGAGTAAGCTTCGAGCTGAATTGGTGGAGTTGCTGAAATCTGCTGGGTTTCATTTGAGAAAATGGACTACCAACTGCTGGCCTTTGCCTTTGTCTTTGCCGGAGGAACAACGTGAAATGTCCCCAATTGAGTTCGAGCAATCCAATGCTGTCAAGGTGCTTGGTTTAAGATGGTGTCCTTCCCAAGATTGCTTTTCATACAGAGTACGTTTGGATGCAATTGACGCCATCACCAAGCGTCGGATTCTATCCGAGGCATCACGGATCTTTGATCCCATCGGTTTTTTAGCGCCAGTGGTAGTATCTGTGAAAATCATTCTACAGGATCTTTGCAAGGAGAATTTGGACTGGGACGAACAAATCCGAGAGGATCTCGCTCCCCGTTGGACTTTAATTCATCAAGAACTCGACTGCCTTGAGTCCCTTCGCATTCCCAGATTAATATGGTCCAATAAGCTCGACTGGGAGCTCCATGCATTTTGTGATGCATCATTGGACGCGTATGCAGCAGCGGTATACTGCAGGAGCATCAATTCAGATAAGTCAATATCGGTAACATTGGTAGCAGCCAAAAGTAAAGTTGCTCCAATTAAAATTTTATCTCTTCCTCGCTTGGAACTTTGCGGAGCTCTTCTACTAACCAGGCTAGTAAACAAAATTAAAGTTTCTTTGCAGGAAGACAACATAAACCTCTTCGCCTGGACGGATTCATCCATAGTCCTTCACTGGCTGTCAGCACCCCCGAAGAAATGGTCAGTGTTTGTTGGCAATAGGACGTCCGAAATACTCTCTTCGATACCTCGTAAGTTGTGGAACCATGTCCGGTCACCTAGTAATCCAGCCGATGTAGCGTCCCGCGGTATTTCTCCATCACAGTTATCAGCACATGAGATATGGTGGAAGGGACCAGAGTGGCTCTGGCTTGAAAGGGATCAATGGCCAAGGGCGAGTTTTGTTGCAGAAAAGATCACGGAGGAACAATTGGAAGAGAGGAGTCCAGCTAAACCAAAGGTATTTGTGTCTAACATTGAGTATATTAGCATATTGGACATGCTTTTACATAATGTCTCCAGCTGGTCTAGATGTATTCGAATAACTGCATATATCTTTCGTTTTATATCGAAATGTCGTCGGTCGGTATCCATTATGAAAAATTCGCAAACATTGACTACTCAAGAGCTCTCAAATGCAAGGACGGTGCTTGTTAAAACTGCTCAGTGCTCGTTATTTTCCGTTGAAATTAATCATATCAAAAAAGCGCAATATTTACCCAAACGAAATAAACTTATGTCTTCGAATCCGTTTCTTGGTGCTTTCGGTGTGCTTCGCGTCGGTGGTCGGTTACAGGAATCGGAATTGACTTATAATGAAAAATACCCCATTATTTTGTGCAAATCTCATCCGATATCTATTCTCATAGAGCGATACATCCACAAATATCATCTTCATGCCGGTGTAACACAAACATTTGCGCTAATAAAGCAAAACTTTTACGTTCTCGGTTGTCGAAATCTCGTTCGCAAGATCATACATGATTGTGTTGTGTGTTTTCGGCAACGTGCAACTACCTCAACGCAACTTATGGGCAACTTACCAATCGAACGGATTCGATTTTCAAGGCCATTTAGCAAGGTCGGTTGCGACTATGCAGGCCCTATTACATTGAGGTTATACCGCGGAAGAAACCCCAAATTTGTTAGGGCTTATATAGCCCTATTTGTCTGCTTTGTGACAAAGGGAATACACCTGGAATTGGTCGGCGACTTATCTTCGAATGCCTTTTTATTGGCTCTTGACCGTTTTGTGTCACGTCGAGGAAAACCACAAGAAATATGGAGCGATAATGGCACTAATTTTCATGGAGTCAAACGTATTATCGGCGAAATGTTTGATCTTTTGAGTAGTCAGCAACACAATAATATTGTCTCGGATTATCTTTCAAAGGACAACATCGTTTGGAAGTTTATACCATCCTCCGCACCTCACTTCGGAGGCCTTTGGGAGGCGGGTGTAAAGTCGGTTAAAATGCACCTAAAACGCGTCATTGGTGACAATAAGCTGACGTACGAGGAGATGTACACTCTCCTTACAAAAATTGAAGGATTATTAAATTCGCGTCCTATGTGGCAAACGTCTGATGGAGAGTCATGCGCCCTAACTCCTTCCCATTTCATGATCGGGGAACCATATACTTCGGTTCCTCAACCAGATGTATCTAACCCAAATTTATCAATAAAAACTAATTGGTCTGCTTTACAGATACTTCTTCAAAGCTTCTGGAAACGGTGGCATCAGGAGTACCTGACATCTCTCCAACATCGACCCAAGTGGCATAACTCTCAACCCAATCTGGAGGTGGACGACGTCGTACTGCTCAAAGAGCCAAACTTACCACCAGCTAAATGGATTCTTGGACGAGTAGTTGAAACACATCCGGGGAGAGACAGCAACGTCAGGGTCGTTACCATTTGCACCATATTTGGCAACTATGTTCGACCCATCGCTAAGATTGCACCACTTCCAATTGCTGAAAGGCCGGAGCCTTTCAGGGGGGCCTGAATGTTGTGAAATGTGTTGCAGCTAAAAACCATTGCCTACGATACCCTATATTTTTTGTATTTTGCTCTAAAAATTGTAATCTTATATACTTCATTATCTTGAATTCGCCATAACGGCCCATGCGGCACACGCTCTCTATGTAATGCCTGTTTGTTGCCGTCGTTTTTGGCCATAGCAGTGCATTGGAAAAGGTAATTCGCTCTCTTTTGCTGTTGACCGCGACCGAGTGCACATCGTCCTCTACAATAAAAATACAAATTATAACGTGGTTTGACATCATCGTTTCTTTTTTCTATTTTTTTCATCGGACTCGCGCCGTGTCTTTCCATATTGTATAAATAATTATTTCGAATATCTAGTCTAAATTTAAACACAAAGTTCTGATTTACTAGTGTGGTAAAAATTCTTTTGAAAGCAAGTACTCAACAATCTAAATGGTCATGACGGAAAATATGTCGCTAATTATTTCATCAGCTGTAGAAATTTGCAGTTGAACTGCGTGTATTGCGATAATGAGAAAAATTAGTGAATTAATGACAGAAAATAAGACGGTCAATGAAAGCGTAAATTCCAAAGTCGACGAGCTAACAGAAAAACTATATTCAGTGCAATTACCTTGCTGCGCACTTGTTGCTTACGAACCTATTTCTGTAAGAACCCCCAACGTAGAATGTCTTATTTCGCTCGACTTAATAAAAACTTTACCAGAATTCTAGGGGGAGCAGGCAAAATATATTTCCTGGATACAAGCGGCTAATACAGCTAGAGAATTATTTAAGCCACATGTGGGATCAAAAATATGTTATCAAGCGGTAGCCATTATAACGATCAGTCACAAAACGGCCGGTTCCCACTGATATCACCCCTGATCACCACCACTGATCGCCACTGATCTGCCCACTGCATACGCTGATCCCCACCGACGATGTGTCACCACTCACCAGTACCCAGAACCAGCGACCGCACCAAAGGAAAACCAACAAAACACCAGCAGCCGAAACAACAACAACGCACACAGCAGATTTGCACCTCGTTTACAAGTCACACTCACTACTCGTTGCGAAAGACATGAGTACCCTTAGACGAAAGTGATTCGGGAGGACAGTACATTCAGTTCCGGGTGCAATACATCTGGCGCTGACCCTTTTCTTTCTTCTGTGGATGTGTATTGTGAGTATTCCAATCTGCCACAGTCTCCTCTTCTTTCTTCTGTGGATGTGCATTGTGAGCATTCCAATCTGCAACAGTCTTCTCCTCTTCCCTCTGTGCTTGTTAAAGTCGATTAAGTAGATTTGAGATTTAAATCCGAATTGTTAAGTAGACTTAAGGTTTAAACCAGAATTGTTAAGTAGATTTAAGATTTAAGACCGAATTGTTAAAGAATAGCAATAAAAGGTAAAACTGTACAACGCTTCAAAGTTCGTGTTTCTTTGGGACACCCTAGACCCGACGAGTATACCCCGGCCGGAGGTAAAAAGCACATCACACCATTACCGTAATAAAATTATAGGATCGGCTGATTTAGTGTTGTCACCTTTTAATACAGTATTAAATTTCAATGCCATAGCCATAATTGCACGTCTGGATCAACGTATTCCGATAAACGCCCGTTGCATGTTCTTGAAAACAAACTCTCCATCCTATGTCAAGGTCGTACGAGTATTTCTGACTTTTACGACCAAATTGAAAAAATCTAAACGCTGATAATTAGCAAAATAAAAATGGAATACTCAGGGAATCAAGAAGTAAAAGACTTATTGGCACGAGTTTTTATATCCAGTCTAAATAAGCCTTGGTGTATCATTCTATTTTCTGGCGGATGTCAAGATTTACCAATCAATATCAAGAAAAGAGATTAACAACACAACCTTGTTAAGAATCTTAATCGATACCGGAAGTGCCAAGAACTGCATTAAAAATTTGCCTCACTTTTAATTTAAATTTAAATTTAAAATAGATATCGATAACGCGATCCTGATATATTAAGGGGGTACCGAGCCCTGAACAAACAAAAAATATAGAAATAGATATGGAATCTCTCCCTAGCAATATCAAAAGTGAGTTCCAGAAAATTATAAAGGCACACGCAGGCTTTTGGCACAGCCAGACCAAAAGTTACCATTCAATTTCCTTCCTTTCATTAAAAGCTTGTGAAGGGAACAATCTAACGATTGACAATGATTACTCACCTCACAGTGGTGTGGAGGCTTAAGTGGAGCAACTCACGGTAGGTCGGCTAGGATGGCATTCGCCATCTGCCATACAGCCTACTAGCTATACGAATTAAGTGCCAACCAACCCGTCTTATCCCATCCTTCCTTTTTCATTCCTACACTCCCCCTGGGCTGGATCAAGGCGTCACATGTACCGTGCCGAAGATCAACCAGGCCGTGGGCCCAGGTCTCAACAAAAATAGCACTGGTCAAATACGGTGTATCCAGATACTGGGCGCCCTCTGGATTAATTAGCCTTTTCTGCATAATGCGGGGCCAAGCTCGAGGTGGTGGACCGGAATTCCATCCCCCACCGGCCAGGAGCTAGGGTCTGGGTTCCTCTCGAACCAAGCGATCCCGCCAAAGTACTTGCCTTATGGGCTTCCAAGACCCGGGCCTTCCTCTTAAAGACTGGACTGGCCGCTCTATGGTCATCTCAATGTCGGCTGAGTCTATCCCGCTTCTCAGGGATAGAAACTTCTTCATTAATTTCGGCCTGAAGGAAGTAGAGTTGAAGCTCTACAGGAAGGACGACCCTCGTACCGCTGCAGTTCCTCCGCATCATCCTCGGCTGACACCGATTCGCCATTAGAGGATCTGGATGCTACCAGATGGCAATGACGGTAAATCTGATTCATCCCCAAAAATTGTTTTACTGCAACATGTCTGCGAATCTAGCTAGCCATAGACCCTCCTCGCCACCTAGCGATCAAGCCGAACTAGATTTGCTGAACAACGTGCTCACCTCAGCCCCGGATAAAGCTTTTACGGGCTTCTGTCCTCCAAACATAGTCAGAGGAAACCATCGTGGTGGTGCAAGCAACTTATTGCGGTTCGCTGCAAAAGCAGGAAGGCCTTTAACAGAGCCAAAACAACAAAGCTAGACACGGACTGGGAAGCTTACAAAGACAGCATAAGACTTCTTAAGAAGGAAGTTCGAAAGGCACAACGCAGCTCCTGGCGCAACTTCTGTGAGAACATTTACAACACGAATGAGTGCTCCAGATTGCTGAAAGTCCTATCTAAATCCACCGCTGTACCCTGTGTATTAAAAGACCCCAATGGGCAGAATCAGAAGAACAATCGTTGAATCTTATAGGATTATATCAATGCTACCTTGAATTTTCTGTGCAAAAATGAAAACTAACAACAAAACCTATGTTTTGAAATAACATAACAGCGCTCCTACCCGATTCCGCCGCAAATTTTGGAAATTCTCTCTTAGATTTCCTGTGACTGTAACTCTCTTCGGTCGTCGACTCTCTTTCGTGGCGTCGTTTGTACGGTACGGGCTGCGGCTACGCTAAGGTACGGGCATGATGAATGAAAGAAAAGTATTTCCCTGAATCATAGTTGTACACAACAGCGTAGTTGAAATTTAATGTAGTAAAATTCAACTTTTTCAGTAAAAATGCTAAAATAAGCATCCCGAAAATCTCGCCTTTTTTACGCTTCATTTGTTAAGATTGGTTGAGCGTGTGAACCGCAAGAGGTAAATATACTACTATAATATATATATATACTACAGTAACTAGAGAAATAATATACTGAATGTTAACACCACCATACGGCCATCATCGGACGTCATCAGAAAAACATTGTCGCTGTTTCATAAATCCTCATTCACCTCGCTACCTACTTCTCTTTCGTTTTACTTGATCGGAGAAAACTTCACGCAGTTTTTGTTGAAGTGTATGTGCTTGTGCGATGTGCGCCACCCAACCACCCCAAAGCAGAACAACGATCAAGAACAACGGTTGCTGATAATTTTAATAAATTTAGTTTTTTCATGTTAGATTTTGGGTTGTAGCTCCGCTTCTACATGATTCAGAAAGCTGATCGATAGCTTAAAATAATTATGGAATTGTTGGCTCTGTTAAGTATTTTGTTTTGTTTACATTGATTAAAAATTGTTATAGGAATGGCGATTAAAAGGCAGTAAAGTCGGAAAAAAAAACGCATTTTGGTCGAAAACGCTACAAAGAAATAGCATTGCAAAGAAAGGAATACTCTATGTCCATCTCAGGATCTTAAAGCACATTTCAAAAAAAGTTTCATCGAAATCTGTGCATTAGTTTTCACGCCAACCGTTAACATATGAAAACGGCTACATTTTTATTATATGTATAGAATAAGTCGGAAAAATTAGAAAAGCAATTTATTAAAACCTCAAAAACTAAACAGGAAGTTAACCTAAATTATCATAACAAAAATTCAACACCAAAATTGGTTTAACCAGGCGACAGAGTTTTCTTAAAGACTAATAAAAGAATTGGGAATACATTTTCAAAGTACAAACAAAAAACAATCCAAGCAGATCTAGGAACCGCCGTAGTCATTGAGGGCAGGCAAATTCACAAAAATAATTTGAGATGCAGTTTTCCTACCAGCACCGATGAGGATTGTCTTCATGAATTTTGTCATGAAATTTCGTTTAATGAGAAAATTGTTCTTCCCTACTTGCATAAGTTACACTTCATAAATAATGGAAAAATTAACAGTTCAGTGTTACACTCGATCCTCATTTCATTTCCCATGCAAACTATCTTTTAACTACACTGCACTTTCGGCAGCACATGCACGCTAAACTTTATCCACTCACCTTACACAATCTATTTTACACTAATCAGCACTTCCCGATTCTCATGCTTAAAAAATGGAAAGCAGAATACAATTTTTTGCCAAACCGTCGGATCTATATTTTTTATTTTTTATTCTAAGATGCTCAGCTGCTCTTCAGCCGAAATTGTATTTTTCTTGTAAAGTTTTTTTTTTTTTTTATAATGAACACGCACTAAAGAGGTTGTGACTACTCTTATGGTGTAGTTTGAAGTACACAGCGCGGGCGTTAAGGAAATTGGGATGGAGAAGATAGGAGATTCCGATACACATTGGTCTTAAATGTCTGCAAATTGCACTGAGGGGGAAAGACCGAGCTGGGCAAGGCATTCCACATTCGTGTTGTACGGCTTATGAAAGAATCTCTATATTTCATAGTACGACCGAAAGTAGGCTGAAGGGTAAACTGATGGGCATTCCTGGCTTGGCGAGTATTGCGGTTGAAGGGGTGGAATGCAGCTGGCAATTTCACTTGAGCACTGTTTATAGAAATAGCGATAAAACAATGAAAGACATGTTACATTTCTGCGATGTTCGAGCGAATTTATAGAATTCGCTATATTTGTGTCTCCAATGAGTTTTAAAGCACGATTCTGGATCCTATCCAGCAGGTGCAGTGAGGTCTTAGGCGCACCAGACCAGATATGAGAGTTATACTCAAGTTTGGGACGAATGAACGCCTTGTATTGTGATGTGCTTTTTGTCTAAGGCTGAGGTTAGCTCGTCGGATCGCCAAGGTCCTTCCCAAAGAAACACGAACTTCAGGTTGAGGAGTTTCCTTTTATTACAATCTTTATTTAAGTCAAAAAGAACTATACAATGTAACAATTTAATCTTTCTTGTTGGTACGGCTATACTGGTCCTGGTCGTCTGGTGCGGGTAGCGGCTTGGTCTTCTACGGCGACTCTGGTGGGCGTGGGATAGCCCCGGTGGTCTACGGGCTAGTCTTGCGACAATCCCGTCGGTCTGCAGGTCCGTCTTGCGATAGTCCCGGCAACCTACAGGTCTATCTTACGACAGTGCTGGCACTCGAGGTCCGTCTTGCGACAGTCCCGGCAATCTATAGGTCTATCTTACGACAGTCCTGGCACTCGAGGTCCGTCTTGCGACAGTCCCGGCAATCTACAGGTCTATCTTGCGACAGTCCTGGCACTCGAGGTCCGTCTTGCGACAGTCCCGGCAATCTACAGGTCTATCTTGCGACAGTCCTGGCACTCGAGGTCCGTCTTGCGACAGTCCCGGCAATCTACAGGTCTATCTTGCGACAGTCCAGACACTCGAGGTCCGTCTTACGACAGTCCCGGCAATCTGCTAGCTTTCTAGCACCCAAAAATGGCGAATAGTAATTAACTATTTCGCGGAACAAAATTCAGCGGTACACGGGATTGGTACGGTCAACACTCTGAATTTTTGCTCGATTTGTTTGTTATTCTACTGGGGTCTTATGTTATTTTTGATGCTAAGTCGGTGCGAATTCTATTCACAAGTGCAAAAATCGTACTGGCGACTATTTTACCCTGAAATGTACACAAGCATCTATTGCCAAGCTGCTGTTAGAGCGAGAACATGTAGCGGCGAGGTGGGGTAGCCATGGCTAGTTGGTTGGGCATAGTGAACGGCGGTTGTGTGCATGGGTGTGCATTGTGCGTAGTGCGTGTACATTGCATTGCAAAGCGAACTGCTGAAACACATTGTTGTCTGGGTTGTTAGCAGCGGGGTACAGTCAACGGTGTGTGGCTGGGCGGTATGTTTAATTCGCTTGATACATATGACCTGTATCACTTCAGCTGGGTGGAGCGTTTCGTTGTAACGACTGCTTCGTTACATTCCCCTCCTTCTTTCTCAGACGAGAACCTTCTCGTCTTTTTCTATTGTATATATATATATATATTTTTTTTTTTTTTTGTAGGTGACTATGATGGCGGTACTGACGGTATGGGCGGTGTGTTCGGCGCAGGCGGTACGGGTGGTGGTATTGGTGATTTTGACTTCGGACTTCGTAGACGATGTCAGCGGCGTAGACAATGTCGGCTTTGTTGGTGGTGTCGGTACGGGCGGTGCAGCCGGATTCGGCGGTGTAGATGATTTCGGCTTTATTTGCGCCGTCGGCGGTGTTAGCGGTGCGGTTGGTTTCGGCGGTACGGTTGCTGTCGGCGGTATGGTCTGTATTAGCGGTGCAGGCAGTACGTTTTGCGGTGTTGATGCTCTAGACGGCGAAGCTGGGGTCGGCGGTATAGGTGGTGTCGGCGGTTTGGGCGGCACGGGTGGGATCGGCGGTGTTGATGGTGTGCTTGGGGTCGGCGGTGTAGATGGTGTCGGCTTTGTTTGTGGTGTCGGCGGTACAATTGGTGTCGGCGGTGCGGGCGGTACGGTCGGTGTAGGCGGAACGGGTGGGGTTGGCGGTGTTACACTGCATGTTTGAGACCTTCTGGCAACAGTTCTCGTCAGCCTTCTGACGGGCGCGTCGGGTGGCATCCAGCTGCTCCATGGCAGGTGTCCTTCCCTAAGTAGGGCACACGAGTTGGTAGCTGGACTTGTGCGTAGAAAATTTCTGTTTGTCAACTTCTGGCCACCTAGCGTTATCTGGATCTTGGCTTTATCTAGCCAGTCCATGCCGAAGATCGCATCCTCGGCCAACGTCTTCACATATGTGAGTTCGCCGGTAAGGGTATGGTTAGCCAATTGAAGCTGCGCCATATAGTGCTCCCTGGTGTTAATAGTGTCTCCGTTGGCAAGTTGGATCCTCTGTCCATGATATCGGACGGGTACCTGCATTCTTCGCAGGGTCTGTCGTACCTTTGGGCCGACGAAAGATTTTGATGCTCCGGTGTCAACTAGGCAATTAAATGTCTGACCATGAATGGTAGTCGGAATAAAATATCGCGGGTCGGTCCTTCTTGTATTCGATATTGCGGCGGCTTGGTCTTGATGGCAATTACAATCCCTCGTTTGTATTCCGTCTTCCTCACAATAGGAGCAAAATAGGCGATACGGTCGTTGACAATTCTGTTGCCGATGGCCTCTTTGTTTGCAGCGCCAACAGTGCGTATCTCGATTGTACGGGACATTTGTTGCCTGTGGTCTGGGCGCTGGGGCAGTGACGGGATTAGTGGGACGGACGCTCCGTTCCTCGCTCTTCACGTGTTCGAACTCTTCAGCCAACTCCATGAGTTCGTCTTATGTGGTAAAATCCCTACGTGTAATGTAGAGGCGGTATTCGGGTCGCATACTATCATATATCCGGTCTATATTATCTTGTATGCTCATCCGGGGATGTTGTCGGATCAGGTATTGGGTGGCTCGAATAAAATCTTTGGCTCTCTCCCTGGGCCCTTGCTTTTTCCTCATAATCTCTTCCTCGAGTTTATGGATATAGCGTGCCGGGAGGAAGTAGCGCAAGAACGCTTGTCGGAACTGATCCCAGTTCTGGAAGCCATCGCGGTTGATTCTCAGCCACTCCAGTGCCGTACCTCGGAAGATCTCGGGTAGCGGCCATATCATATAGTCGGCTGGTATATCATAGCAGCGGGTTAGCTCTTCGATCCGCTCCATAAATTCGAGGGCGTTTCCTGAGGAGTCGAATTTTAACCCCCATTTTCGGACCGTATCCATCACCTCGGCTTCAAAGCTCAATGTTGGCCTAATTCGGTTTGAGGCTGTCGGGGCTGGCTCAGTTATTCGGCTGGAAGATGATGTGGTCGGGCCCCTTGGGGCAGCTACTGGCATTTCTTCGAACTGTGGGGTCTTTACGGTCCCTTCGGTTGTAGGGGAGTTTCCGTCATCATCTGAGGATGTGTCCCCATATTCACGGGTAGAAATTTTTGCCTCTAATTCTTCGCAGAGGTTCTGCGTCGACGATCTAGTCCGGGTGGTTTTTAAATAAGCGCTCATCCGGGATCGCAGCTGATCCACTGTTCCCTCCGTCCTTAACCCTGTCTTTTCCATTACCTCCATCAATTCTGCCTTTCTGAGTAGGTAGATCCATCCGATTGTCATGTCTCCCGATTGTCCTTCCGGGACGGTTAGCTGGTTTCCCTCGTTCATCTCTCGGTTTCGGTTGTTTGTTGGTCCTCCTAGTCGGTTGCCTCTTCTTCGTTGTAATAGTTCTGGGCCTCCTTCTGTTGAGTCCCTGCTCGGGCGCCAATGTGATGTGCTTTTTGTCTAAGGCTGAGGTTAGCTCGTCGGATCGCCAAGGTCCTTGCCAAAGAAACACGAACTTCAGGTTGAGGAGTTTCCTTTTATTACAATCTTTATTTAAGTCAAAAAGAGCTATACAATGTAACAATTTAATCTTTCTTGTTGGTACGGCTATACTGGTCCTGGTCGTCTGGTGCTGGTAGCGGCTATGTCTTCTTCGGCGACTCTGGTGGGCGTGGGATAGCCCCGGTGGTCTACGGGTTAGTCTTGCGACAATCCCGTCGGTCTGCAGGTCCGTCTTGCGACAGTCCCGTCAATCTACAGGTCTATCTTACGACAGTCCTGGCACTCGAGGTCCGTCTTGCGACAGTCCCGGCAATCTACAGGTCTATCTTGCGACAGTCCTGGCACTCGAGGTCCGTCTTGCGACAGTTCCGGCAATCTACAGGTCTATCTTGCGACAGTCCTGGCACTCGAGGTCCGTCTTGCGACAGTCCCGGCAATCTACAGGTCTATCTTGCGACAGTCCTGACACTCGAGGTCCGTCTTACGACAGTCCCGGCAATCTGCTAGCTTTCTAGCACCCAAAAATGGCGAATAGTAATTAACTATTTCGCGGAACAAAATTCAGCGGTACACGGGATTGGTACGGTCAACACTCTGAATTTTTGCTCGATTTGTTTGTTATTCTACTGGGGTCTTATGTTATTTTTGATGCTAAGTCGGTGTGAATTCTATTCACAAGTGCAAAAATCGTACTGGCGACTATTTTACCCTGAAATGTACACCAGCATCTATTGCCAAGCTGCTGTTAGAGCGAGAACATGTAGCGGCGAGGTGGGGTAGCCATGGCTAACCATCTTATAACTGCATTCAAAATTATTCTTTGGCTTCTGCCAAACGGAAGGAATTTGTAAATGAACTACCTGTTTTCACAATTCTTCAAATTCAATAAAATTAATTTGGGTTTTGCTAGATTTTGTAAAAATGTTAATTTATGGAGAAATCCTATAAAGTTTAAGTTGACATTTATTTTGATTTTAAGATTTATGGCCCCATATAAAAATGCACTAATAACTAAACATATTATTCGGATGGTAGGATACACGAAATGATAGCATTGTATATAAACATTATAGTAGTATCACTTCGTGTATCCTACCATTGCAAATATTTTAGAGGGTGAAGATCATAGCTTTAGTTGGTTTACTTTAGTAGGCGCAGACACCTCGAACTCGATGGTGGTGGTTGTATTGGCGTCAGCGCTGGTGGCTAATACATTTTTTAAAGGGAAAGCCACCCAAGTGGAACGCGAACATCCTGACTTGAATGAATGCGTGTACATTTGCATTGCTGTTTTCTGATATGCTTTCCCTTTCCGATTTCAGAGTGTGGATAAGGGGTGGGTTTTGTAATCTATTCTTTCTCTTCCTTTTTGGTTCGATTTCATAATTTGTCAGGTTTGTCGTCTGTTGCTTTTATAAATGAGATGAACAGGTACCTACTTTGTGTGTAGTTGGATGTGCATTTATTTTTCTTTGGAAGAATTTCTGCATTTTCGATTTACGAGATTCTTCAATTCTGTTCAAAGCACAGATGAATTGACAATTAGATTTATTTCTTCCATGGACAAATGATTGATTATCCTGATTTACTCGGTTTATTTGATTGGTTATGGTGGTCGGATCTTGTAGGTATTTAAAAAGAAACCTCATGTTCGAAATTTATGCTTTAGGTTATTAATAAGATGTATGGAACTTGTTTTTGAAATATGAAGTTAGAAACAGTCAGTTACTGTTACAAAACTACGATGAAGTTTTCATAATGTACGCCGTACGGGTGGGTAGGTCTTCATTTCTGAAAGTTTTTAAATTTATATCAACTTTTTTACCTCTCTTCCAAGTTATTTTTCACACTTTGTTGTAATAGAGCGTACTTCTATTACCTTTGAATTTAATATCCTCGATACTTACTCTACCTTCTGAACTAAACACTTATATTGCTTATCTCTTGTCTCGCTGAACTGAAATAAATCTTTACTCTTTGTTGAATTGTCAAACTACTTGGACCCGTGTTTTTAATTCTCTGCTGCGTTTTTCCAAATATTTAATAGGTTATGGACCCAGTCCATGCTTAATATAAATTGTGTGTTACAAAAGAATATTTTTAAAAGAATTTGACGTAAAAGAGTCATCAAAATTTTATTGGATGCAAAAGATCTTCGCAGATTTTCATGATGTCACAAAATGTACAAAAATAATTCATTTGTTTGAGCCAATAAATTTTGTCCATGTCCAGTCTGCAAAACTGCAAAAGAAGCATGGAATAATTTGGAACGAGCTTTTGAGGACTCAGGACTGACGCGCCGAGTTGGTCTTTTACGGACTTTAATCACTACACGTTTGGAGGATAGTGATTCTGTCGAGTCATACGTTGTTGTCAGATTTTTAGTAGTAATAAACAGCTGATTGCCACCGCCTCGCATGTTGGTAATATGTTTAAATTGGATCGACCGAGTGTAAACGTTAGTTTTTTGGCAAATGTCAGCGTAAATAACACGAAAGCAGAGGACAGCAAATTCTGGCATGGCCGCATGTGTCACCTAAATTTCGATGGTCTGTTAAAGTTAAAGAAGTGTGTTTCTGTTGTTGATTTTAACAAAATCGATAAAGAGGGCTGTGAAATTTGTGTAAAGGGCAAACAAACTCGAATGCCTTTTAAGGAAAAGGGGACACGAGCGACTACAATTATGGAGCTGATCCACTTAGATCTGTGTGGTCCTATTGATGTCGTTTCACGTGGTGGTGCACGTTATATTATGGTAATTGTCGATGATTTCAGTAGGAGAATTGTTGTTTATTTCTTGAAAGCAAAATCAGAAGCTTATCAAAGATTTATTGATTTCAAGAATGTTTCTGAAAGACAAACTAATAAGAAAATTAAAATCTTGCGCACCGACAACGGCACGGAGTTTTGCAATAGATCGTTTGAAAAGCTGCTGAAGGAAAATGGGATACGACACCAGACGACCACTCCGTACACTCCAGAACAGAACGGTTTGGTAGAGAGAACTAATCGAACCATCGTCGAGAAAGTGAAGCTGATAGCGCCAATAGCGAGAAGAGTGCCAGAGATAGCATCGCAGAAAGTAGCGAAACTTCAACTTTAAGTCCAGACTCGAACGTAAATACATCTTTAGAGGAAGATAACACCACAGCTGATACGTATTACTCCGACGAGGGAGAAGTCAACGAACATTTAGAAAGTGATGTCAGTTACTCGCCATCGATACCAATGCAACAGGTTAGCGTCGCTGAGCCGTGGCGCACTCAACGTACACCGAAACCTGTCCGATTGGATGATTTTGTTTGTAAAGCTAAGTCCATTGAACTTTACGATCCGTTGATAGTTGATGAAGCATTAAATCGAAGCGACTCAAAGTTCTGGAAAGATGCGATGAAAGAAGAGTATGCCTCATTAATTGAAAATAAGACTTGGGTGTTGACTGATATTCCATTCAAAAGAAGACCGATTGATTGCAAGTGGGTTTTTAAAACGAAAAAGGATGCAAAGGGTAATATCTATCGCTATAAAGCCCGCCTTGTAATTAAAGGTTGTGCGGAAAGAAAGGGGATCGACTACGGCGAAACCTACCCCCCTGTGGTGAGATATACCTAATTCCGATTCTTACTTGCAATGGCTGCCAAATACGACCTTGATATCGATCAAATGGACGCTGTGACGGCATTCTTACAAGGCGAACTGAACGAAGATATTTTTATGTTTCAGCCAGCGGGCTTCAGCGACAATAGTATTAAAGTCTGCAAATTAAAAAAATCTTTATACGGCTTAAAACAGGCCAGTCGTATATGGAATGAAAAACTTGATGCAGCACTGCAGAAGTTTGGCATAGAAAAATTTAAAGTAGTCCCTTGTATCTATTACAAAGTATATGCTGGAAAAATGCTATACGTAGCAATATATGTGGACGATCTTCTCATTTTTACAAATGATGCGAAGCAAAAGTTAGAATTGAAAAACAGCTTAAAAACCACATTCAAAATGAAAGACATCGGTGAAGCCCGCTTCGTTTTGGGCATTCAAATCAATAGAGATCGGAAAAAGGGCACAATCTCGTTAGATCAGGAGCTTTACATTAATGAAATCTTAAACCGGTTTAACATGTTTGACTGCAACTCAGCAGTCCGATGGATGCCAACCAAGAGCTGACACACAGAGCGAAGAGGAACGTACTGAAATGAGAGATGTTCCCTATCAACAAGCTGTCGGCAGCATAATGTTTGCGGCTCAAGTTTCACGTCCTGATCTCAGCTTTGCTGTGAGTACAGTTAGTCGATATAACCAGAATCCTGCAGTTAAGCTCATTTTTCGATATCTGAAGGGCACTGCCGAATGAAGCTAGTTTACTCTGCTGGAGAAAACAGTGTTTCCGGTTTTTGCGATGCTGATTGGGCGAGTGATGCTGATGAGAGGCGATCGGTTACCGGCTGCACTTTCTTGCTTCATAATGGTGCTATCTCCTGGAACTCGAAAAAACAGCCCACTGTTGCCATCTCCTCCACCGAAGCTGAATACATGGCCCTAACAGCCGCGGTTCAAGAAGGGACTTGGTTAATCAGCTTACAGAAGGAGCTTATCCCAAACTCACCAGATTCGACTACAATTCGATGCGATAACAAATAGTTTTTTTTTTGTTTCTTTAGCTTTTTGCAAGTTGGATTTCTTTTGCAACTAAACAACCTCTGTAGCTAGCAGGATGGTTTTCATTGCAGTTTACACATTTAGGGTGTTCATTTTCTTTCTTCCTACATTCCTTGGTGTGGTGACTTCCTGCACATTTCACACATCTTGGATTTGAGCTGCAGTATCTATGTGTATGCCCATATCTTTGACAATTTTTGCATTGGGGTACCTGTCTGATTTACGTAGGGTATGAATCTCAACTTGCATCCCAAGTATATTTTTAATTTCATATACTTTTTTCTTATCTTCGTCATGCTCAAAACTGTTTGGTCTGGTCTGCTTATTTTCATAAGAATACCACTGCTTTTTTTGGTTTAGTATTTTAGTGAGGCTTCTGTATCCCTCTTCTTCAACCACATTGATTTGGATGTCATTTTTGTTTATTAGCGCTGTGCTAGCTTTAATTTTATTTTCCTCCAATACTTTGGCCAAGCTTTCATACTTATTTACTTGCAGCGCTATAATTGGTGGGGGCTTGGTTGGATTTTGTGTTTTATTTTCTTTGTCTGAAGCATACACAGTGACTGTGCAGCTTTCTTTTGTTGGTGAGACTTGGGGATCATTTTGCGTTTTTTATTTTTATTCCCCTTGTGACGATGTCCTTCTGTCTCTTTTCTAAGTTCCTCTTCGTCAGTCGAGAACTCGACAGGTTGGACATTCACTTTTTTTTGGTTTTTGAATTCTTCCTTCAACAATTGCAACTCTTGCTTAAGATTATTTATTTCCTTAAGCAGTGTCTCATTTAGTTGCTTATACCCATCTCTTTCTTCACAGGCTTCTAGATATTTAGCTTTCAGTATTCTACAACTTTCTTCTTTTTGAGATGGGGGTGTTCTCTCTACCCTTTTACTTCTCCCAAACGGGTCGCTGCTTAGCAATAAATGGTCCGCCCCAGAATCCATTACCTCTCTCTCTCTCTCCAGATAAGAGAAGTACCCTTGCGTTTTCGTTGCCGGAATCAATTCTAGCAACTGTAACGTCTACACCCACGGATAAAGATGTCTCATTTAGAACACCCCACATTTCGAAACCGATACCTATTGTATTGATCAAAGTACACCATTCAACCGATCAACTCCATCAGATGAAAATCGTGATAAAATCTATGGACGATATTTCGATGTACAGTCAAATTCAACGAAATTAGGCAGATCAACATTTTCAATGAATAAAAACAATGATTTCGTTATTGATGATGAAATCGTTAATGGGGCAGATGGGCTTTATGAGCTAATTATGCGAAAAAACATAGAAAATCACACTATACCAATGAAGACTTACAGCAATATCTTAAAATATTACAAAAAACTTACTTGCATATTAGAAACCCTCATGGCAGCTCTCAAATTAAAGGCAATAGAGGACAAAAGTACAAACACATTATTCATCCCCTAATTCAAGAGTTGTCACAACGTAAAATTGGCAAAGCATATAGTAATTCATCTGATATTATCTACTCTAGTAATCATATCGATTACGTCTATTGGGATAACCCTAACGAACTCGTTGATAGATTAAGACTTTTAATTGTTGAAGAGCTTCGCGAGTCAAATATCATATACTAACATTAACAAGATGAACGTCGACAAGTTCGGAAGGAGTTTCAACTCATTGCAAGGTTCAATAACTAGTCCTCCAGGACCTCCTGGAGACGGATTTCAGCTATTACCTACCGGTGACTTTGACATAAATGGAAAATGTTTAAACAATTTTGGAAAAGCTGCTACACCCTACCAAGCGGTCAACAAGGAATATGTAGATAATAGTATAGACTTTGTAAACAAAACACTTTTTATTCTCCAAAAAAATATGGATAGTAATACTAACACTCTTATGGAAATGATAAAAAGTGACACAAAAAGGAGTTTAACTCTTCACCTAAATGGTTACTTTGATGGCAAGCAAAATGCTTTGAAGAATATAAAGGAACCCATCGATTTTGCTGATGCAACCACAAAACAGTATGTCGTCAATCATATACGTGTAACACTTAAACATAGCAATATAAAATTACGCACATGCATTGATGAACAAAATATTAACACTCTTGAATCGCTAAATAAGTTTCGAAACTATTTCCTCGATATACTCCAAAAATTTAAAGAGGGCACTGAAAAGAAACTCCAAGATAACAACTCAGAATCTAGAAAAGCAAAATTACAATTTCCACCATTTTAAACAACCTATATCATTACTCGATTGCAAGTTCATTGGAAATTATGTCTTACATAAATACTTGTTCAATTTTCGATCAGATTCAAGCATTTTTGAAGGCTTATCAACAAACTTTACTAGAGGAGCACTACCATGAGATTATAGGCATTATCTCTTTTCTGAGGAACAATGAGAATCTATCCTGCACAATATCTGCTCATGGTTGCCATTTTATTAACTGTCCTTTGTCCTTAAATTAATGCAAAGAAGGACCAGATACTTGTGCATGCTAAAGGGTGATTTTTTAAGAGGCTTAGAACTTTTTTTAAAAAAAAAACACAAAAAATTCGAAAAAATGAATGAAATATTTATTTGAATCGATAGTTTGAACCTTGCAATTTAATGTTTAAAGATAATTTCATGGAAATGTTGACCGCGGCTGCGTCTCAGGTAGCCCATCCGCTGAGTCCAATTTTGGCATACTCTTTCACACATATCGGCCGGTATCTCACGAATGAATGCATGGATGTTGGCTTCCAGTGCGTCAATCGAAGCGGGCTTGTCCCTATACACATTAGCCTTGGCATACCCCCACAAAAAATAATCTAATGGTGTCAAATCGCACGATCTAGGCGGCCAATTGACCGGCCCGAAACGTGAAATTAACTGTTCACCAAACTCGCCTCGCAATTGCGCCATTGTTTCGCGTGCTGTGTGGCATGTGGCACCGTCTTGTTGAAACCACATATCATGCAAGTCAAGAACTTCCATTTCGGGCAAAAAAAAGTTTGTTATCATCGCTCGGTAGCGTTCACCATTGACAGTAACGCTGCGATTCGCATCATCTTTGAAGAAATATGGCCCAATAATGCCGCCGGCCCATAAACCGCACCAAACAGTGGCTTTTTCGGGATGCATTGGTAGCTGTTGCAATGCTTCTGGCTGATCTTCACTCCAAATGCGGCAATTTTGCTTATTTACGTACCCATTCAACCAAAAATGAGCCTCATCGCTGAACACAATTTTTCGATAAAAAAGCGGATCCTCGGCCAGCTTTCCAAGAGCCCATTCACCAAAAATTCGGCGTTGTGGTAGGTCGGCTGGCTTTAGTTCTTGCACCAGCTGTATCTTAAAAGGCTTTACGCCCAAATCCTTCCGCAAAATTTTCCACGTAGTGCTGTAACAAAGGCCTAACTGCTGGGAACGGCGCCGAATCGACATTTCGCGGTCTTCTGTCACACTAGCTGATACGGCCGCAATATTTTCTTCACTACGCACAGTACGTAAACGTGTTGGTGGTTTAATGTCCAACAAAGTAAATTTGGTGCGAAATTTGGTCACAATCTTCCGAATAGACTGCTCAGAAGGTCGAGAATGCCGATCATAAAATGGAAGCAGCGCGCGATGAACATTTCGAACCGAGCACGAATTTTGATAGTAAAATTCAATAATTTGCAAGCGTTGTTCATTTGTAAGACGATCCATGGTTAAATTGCAAACCAAACTGAAGCTGTTTGACAGTGACACAAGGTACTAAACACACGTCAGCTGTCAAAACCAGTGTTGCCAAAACCAAACCAGCTAAAAAATCACCCTTTATATGATTGAAAATAAAATGATAAGAATAAAGAAATTAATATCACTGTATCAAAGATTAAATAAATCAAAAAATAAAAATTAAATAAAAAAAATGTTTTATTAGTTCTCCTCTGTTTAACAATCCAAATGCCGTTAATTATAGATTTGCTCTTCATTCATTCATTCTTTGCTACGATGAGCAAACGAGATGTTGTTGAAGAATTGCACAAGCCGGCACGAAGAAATTTTAACAGACGTTGAGTTATAATTAAAGGGTTTGATGACTTGTGGCAAGCAGACTTGGTAAATATGATCCCTTACATTAATCAGAATAATGGATTCAACTACATATTGACTGTAATTGATAATTTTTCAAAGCATGCGTGGGCCGTTCCTTTGAAAAATAAGACGTCTTCATATGTGACAGAAGCCATTAAATCAATATTTAACATTTCTCATAGAATACCGAAAAATCTGCAGACCGATGATGGCAAAGAGTTTTTCAATAAAATCTTTCAGAATTTGATGAAAACCTACACTATTAATCATTATTCAACGTTCAGTATTTTAAAAGCATCAATTGTTTAACGCTTTAACCGTACCCTTAAGGAGAAGATGTGGATAGAGTTCAGTTTTAATGGCAACCACAAATGGATACCCACTCTAAGCATAGAACAATAAAAAGGCAACCTGTGGATGTGAATAGCAAAAATGCTCAGGTTCTGTCATCAACTGTGTATAATCGAATGAAATACGCACCCAAGGGAAAATTCAAAGTTTGGTAGCAATGTTCGAATTAGCAAGTTAAAACATGTTTTCGAGAAAGGTTACACCCCCAACTGGACAACAGAATTATTCACAATAAGAAAAGTGAACCTAACAAATCCGGTTACTTACCTTCTTCAAGACTATCAAGGTCAACCTATAAGTGGTGCCTTTTATGAAGAAGAATTACAAAAATCCAAATTCCCTGATATATATCTTGTGGAAAAGGTCATAGCAACAAAAGATGAAGAAGTTTTTGTCAGATGGTTGGGCTTTCCATCCACTCACAATTCATGGATAAATAAAAACAGTTAATATATTTTTTTCTTTTTTCATTTTATTTCAATAAGTTATTATTTATACATTTTACCTTCCCTTAACAGCCCCCGCCAAAACATTTTGCTTTTGCAACTATATTCAATACAGTTTGCAATACTCTTCTTATAGTCTTTACAGTAAGTCTGAACTTTACTATATGCTCTTTGAAACGTCTCTTCGAGCGCTGAGTTGAATCACCCTTTTTTACTACCGACATATGTAAATCAATCTCTTTAGTTCTACTCCCATAAAACATTAGTTAATTTTTGAGGCATATGCATGTACATAAATGTATTAGATAGTTGAAATGTTTACTTTAAAACAACAACAATTTCGCTAATGTACACTTTACTGCTTAGGATATTAACATGTTTTCACAACTGCCATAAAGATTGATTGAACTTTGTTTTTATAGAGCAAAAACATCATGCCATTCTTATCTACATAAGAGAAGATTGATTTTTTTCTGCATGACCTTGTGGAATGGATCTTAATACTTTTTTAATTCTCTTCTCTGCAAAACTTTTTTTACATTGTCCATGTTTTGCTTAACCAAGATTTTGATTCATCGCATGCATACAAGTCTTATCTTGAATCTGATTTCTTGCATGCATACAAGTCTTATCGTGACCACGATGATTTCTTACATAAACACACTCTACTATGGATTTGCTTACGACATTATTTGGCCTTGGTTTCTCGTATAGATACAAGTCTTATTGTGATCATGATTTCTCGCATACACACACTCTACTATTAATCGATATTATTTGGCCTTGGTTTCTCGCATACACACACTCTACTGTTAATTCGCTTACTATATTATTTGACTTTGGTTTCTCGCATCCACACACTCTCTACTAGTAATCGATATTATTTGGCCTTGGTTTCTCGTATAGATACAAGTCTTATTGTGATCATTATTTCTCGCATACACACACTCTACTATTAATCGATATTATTTGGCATTGGTTTCTCGCATACACACAATCTACTGTTAATTCGCTTACTATATTATTTGGCCTTGGTTTCTCACACACACACACACTCTATTATCAATCGATATTATTTGGCCTTGGTTTATCGCATGCATACACGCAAACACACATTCACACACAATAACCATCATCGAACTTGAATGATGACTCATTTCCTGGTCCAGGAATCACATAGCTTAACTACTCATATCTTCAGATTCAGGTGGACGAGAGTTCTAAACATTTACTCACAATCAACACACATAAGGAGTTAGGTTATACCAGTGGAATAGGCAACCATGAGGTATAAAAACTGGTCCCGGATTTTTCCAACAGCTTATGGACACCATTGTCAGAATTGGAGAATGTCTCAACTTACATAGATGTCCTTTTAATATCTGAAAAAAACCGGGAACAACATGATAAATGTCGGTATGCTGTTTTGATAAGTAAATGTAGTTTTCTAATGACTGAAATCCATTATTTAGGTCACATACTTACCAGCAAAGGTACCAAGCTGGATCATAAGAAAACTGAAGCCATCAGAAACATGCCAGTACCGCAAACACTACAGCAGCTTCGTTCATTCTTTGGCGCTATCAATACAAATAAGTCAGCTTCGGGCACCGTTGAGAGAAATTTTGCTGGTCGTCGAAGTGTGAAGATGCCTTTCGTGAATTTAAACGCATTCTACAATCCGATCTAGCATTAACACATTTCAACCCTAATTTACCAATCATTGTTTCCGCAGATGCTTCAAAGGACTGTTAAAAGCCGTAAAACAGAAGCGTCAAGCAACCTCCTATGTGACGTGTCAGGTATGTACATAAGACCTTTCGTTACTAAAAGTTTCCGACATTCCGTTTAAGCGAAAATGCATGGTTTAGCGCCCTTGGGTAACAGAGCAACCCGTCGACCGGAAGCGATTCCCATCAGCGACATCACTGCAGAAAGCGTATCGAAGGCGTTCGTAGCAGGCTGGCCTGGCAGGCGTCCCATCCCGTATCACGTCAGACAGAGGGCGGCAGTTTGAATCCAGTTTGTTGGAGCAACTCAGCAAGATGCTAGGCGTTCATCACTTGCGAACAAACGCCTACCACCCTCAAGCGAACGGGATGGTAGAAGGTTGGCATCGTTCTTTAAAAGCAGATTTTAAAGCTAAGATGCCAGCCAGCTGGTCGGAGGAGCTACCGTTTATATTGCTTGGTCTCCGTGTGGCCTGCAAAGAGGATTTCAATGCAACTCCAGACGAGATTCTGTACGGTAAGACTTTAAAAATACCTGGCCAATTTTTTGTATCCCGGCAGGATATATATGCGATAGCGACTTCTTTCGACGATTGTCTATGTCCCTGAAAAAATTTCAACTCGGGGACAAGGCGCATCATGGTTCTTCAACAACTTTTTTCATCCAGCCTGCGTTAGCCACATGTACACATGTATTCGTTAGAGTAGATGCAGTCCGCAAACCTCTCCAGCCGCCGTACAATGGTCCGTTTAAAGTCGAACAGCGTCATCAGAAATATTTTTCAACGTACAAAAAATAACAATCGACCGCCTGAAGGCAGCTTTCATTGTGACTGAAGAAAATACCAACACACCAAGCTGTACACCAGCACCGCCATACAGTAAAACCGGCTAAGACCTTCCGACTAGAGGGGGAGTAGTGTAGCAGAACCCAGAATTAAACGCAGAGACAACACTCTATGTATTTTTTGCTGTTTTCTATTCTTGTACCACTAAAGGATCATAAATAGCAAGTTCGGGAGACTAGACCAATTTCTCTTTTAACTTTTCAAAACAGCGAAGCTCTTGCTCGCCAAGCTTGAACGTGGCATCTTTCTTAATTGAATTATATAGGGGTTGCGCAATAAGTAAAAATCCTTGAACGAATCTTCCAAAGTAGGAACATAGCCCCAAAAAACTATGAACTGTCTTTACATTTCGTGGTACTGGAAACTGCCTTACTACTTCTATTCCTTTTATATCCGGCTTGATACCCCTTCTGGAAACTGAATACCCAAAGTAGCGAATCTCTGATTCCATGAACTGGCACTTGTCTAGTCTAAGTTCTAATCTATTCCTAACGAATCTGTCAAACATATCTCTCATTATTTCTAAATGTTCCTCTACTGTTTGAGTAGCTATCATTATGTCGTATACATAAATCCTTATCTTCCCTGCCCTCAAAAGATCCTCAAACTCTTGATTAAAATAACGTTGAAATTCGGAGGGTGCATTCCTTAACCCGAATGGCATTTTTAAGTACTCATATTGTCCCATTGGTGTTACGAAGGACGTATATTTGATCGATTCCTCACTCATTTGTACATGATGGAATGCACTCTTCAGATCTAGTAAAGTGAATAGACTCTTATTCGCTAGCCCATCCAAAAGGTCATCTATCAATGGGATCGGGTAGTTATCTTTCAAAGTTACCTTATTTAGGACTCTGTAGTCCACACACAGCTGTTTTATTATACCCTCCACAGGAAGGAATATTCACTTTGTCATTACATTTGTAACGCCAAGAAGGAGTCACCGCAGACCTCATAAAGTATATATATTCTCAATCAGGATCACATTCTGAATTGATTTAGCCATGTCCGTCTATCTGTCTGTTGAAAGCGCCCAAAGGAATTGACACAGGCGAATGAAATTTGGTGATAGGACTTATTTTTATCGTCGTCAGGTTGGTATTGAAAATGGTCTATGTCGGTCAAGTGGTACCTCCCATATCAAATCCAATATTTGAAAACACATGTTGAAAACACGATAGCGTCGAAAAGAATCTCCTTAGGCAACATTTTGTGAGAGGACTTATTTTTATTGTCGTCAAGTTGGTATTAAATATGGGCTATGTCGGTCAAGTAGTTCTGGTACCTCCCATGCAAAACCAATGGTAGACCCATGTGTCTCTCTGTCTGTTGAAAACACGATAGCGTCCAAAGGAATCAACGTAGGCAAATGAGGTTTGGTGAAAGGACTTCTTTTTATCGTCGACAGGTTGGTTTTAAAAATGGGCTATGTCGGTCAAGTATTTCAGGTACTTCTCTAAACCACTTCTTAATAACCACTTTGTTATTAAGTATGTAACACCTATACTATTTTTACAAAAGAAGCACTTTCTAGAAATTTAATTGCGTTTTAAAATTCAATGTGAAGAATCCAGTTAAGAAAATTTATTAACTTGACCTGTGCTATCGACTGGGCTTTTACAAACATACCCATTGATAATGTGAAAGCTACTACATACGAAACTGCTCATAGCTATCATGAATTCATTATTTCGCGTATAAGTTAGAGTAAGATCAAATTATACATACCTGTTCTATATTACAATATATTTTACTATAAGAAATAAAATATTACAATAAATTATCTCTTTAATTGCTTTTTTATTAGCTTAGTCTCTCTCATATTTTCAATGAAAACATCCCCAGAGACAATGCATATGTTATTAGCCAACCAATGTTTTTCCTATGACCTTTTTTTATGAATTCGGCCTTATCGTAGGTACAGGTCATACAATTTTAAGAAAACCTAAAATATTAAAGAAAGGATTATAATCAGGAAACGGTTTTTGTCGACCTAAAAAATCAAAAAGAGGTAAAACTAAACTGTGAAAAAGGCATAAATGCATAAATAAAATTGTTAAAGCATTATAATAGCATTGTACCTTTACTCACAAACAAAATTCGGGAGTTCATTGAGAAAGTTCCTATTCGGACCAGTGTGCGACGAAATATGCTAGATGACACCGTTCGCACTTACGAGGAAGTGCCTCACAAATGTCTAACGGTTTTTGTCAGACGTATTTATACAGCTGCGATAAACACCGGAGAAATAAAAAAGAATGTAGATATAGATATTTCTTACAGCGCAGTGCGCATTAGTGCAAACACAAAGTGAAAGCTCACACACAAACGCAGTTGCAGTTTGTGAGAAACATATCTAAAAATGTTGCTTCGACACGAAAAGGTTGGTTTCCATGGTAACACGTAAGCAAAAATGCGACATTCTTTGGCACTCACTAGTACCTTCTACCTACTTTATTATTTCTTTATTAAGCAAAAATGTTACATTAAGACAAACTCAAAAAACGTGTCTCTCTAAAAAAACTACGTTGCAATCTCCTCTTCTTTCAGAAAACTCCCTGACGTTTAGCGCGACATCTATGTATCGTTATTATCTTGCATATTGTGTTTCGCTGAAGTCGCCACAGTACTCCTCCCCACAGCGATGAATGTTTTCTTTTGTTGTTTTTTTTTTTTTTTCTTTAATTTGCAAATCTTACTTGTTTCAGCTTTTTCTGTGCAGGATATGTTTTCAATTCACCCAAGAGATTTGTCGACGTGGGCGCTGGCCGTACTGCAGCTGAACTGGTGGTCGATGCTGTACTTGTAGCTGATGAAGATGGAATTGAAGGTGACGATGACGTTCTGCATACTGGCCGTGATGACACAATCATGGGATGTGAGCTGGCCTGTGTTGTACTTGGAGCTGATGAATTTGCAAGTGTCGATGGTGTTCTACATTCTAGTCGTGATGGAAAATTGATTGGAGTATAGCTGCCTCTTGGAGTGCCTGCTTCGTCGGCGCAGTTTTTATAAAATGCTGGCTTGAGACGTTCTGTGGATATTGTTGTCGGTGTTCCCTCGATGTTGACTTTGAACACGTAGTCCGAGGTACGTTCCATCACTTCATATGGTCCATCGTACGGCTGTTCACACGGTTTCTGAACCGCATTTACTCTCACAAAAACATGAGAGCAAGTGTATAGTGTTTTGTGTCCGAATGGTTTTGTTCGGCAGTGATGAGCCGAAGGCGTTGACTTAACTTGTCGCATATGCTCTCGGAATTTTTCAACGAAGATTTCAGGTTCAAGTGAGACTTCCTCGTGCATGAAGAATTCGCCTGGCAATCTGAGGGTTGTTCCAAGAACAAGTTCCGCGGCGGTCGATTTTAAGTCTTCTTTGAAGCTCGTGCGCAGGCCTAATAAAACTGCAGGAAGAACACTCACCCAATCTGTTACTTCCTGGCACTTTATCGACGATTTCAATGACCTGTGCCAGCGCTCGATCATTCCGTTGGAGGCTGGGTGATAGGCGGTTGTCCTGATACGCTTGCTTCCGATGAGTTTCGTGAGCGCTTCGAATAATGCAGATTCGAATTGTGCTCCCCTGTCAGTCGTTATTGTTTTAGGGGCCCTGAATCTGCATACCCAATGGTTGAAGAATGAGCTGACGATAGTTTCCGCTGTGATGTCTTTCAGTGGTATTGCTTCCGGCCATCTTGTAAAGCGATCTATCATGGTTAATAGATATCGAAAATCGTTTCCAAGTGGCATTATGACGATGTCGATGTGCACATGCTCGAATCTACTACTTGGCATGTCGATGTGTGTTGGTGTATTCTTAACGTGTCGACTTGTCTTGCTACGTTGGCATTGTATGCATGATCTGGCCCACGAAAGTATGTCTTTTGACATGTTTGGCCACACATACTTGGTGCGTATTTGTTGTTTGGTCGCTCTTCCACTGGGATGTGACAGTTTATGTACGCTGTCGAAAACTTTTTTGCGAAGGGTTCTTGGCACATATGGACGAATGTCGTTGCCTCCAACATCGCAATACATAGTGGTGTCGGTATCATCTGTTCGTAATCGTCGTAGTTGAAGTGAATTTTTACCTGGGGATTTAAGAAGAAACTTCAGTTCGTCGTCATCTCGTTGCATCTCGAACAAGTCTGTAGTGCTGATTGTGACGGGCATGTTGATGGTTTCAATGCGGGAGTACGCATCGGCTACGACGTTCTCCTTTCCCGAGACAAATTCTATCCTCGTTGAGAAGCGGCTAATTTCCTCGAGTTGCCTTGCGATGCGGTCACATGCGTGATTGGATTTCTGGTCGAAAGCGTATATCAATGGCTTGTGGTCGGTGAGGATGATAATGTTAAGATTCCACGATGATGAAAGTATCCTCTTCTATATTAAATGAAATACTCCAAACGCATATGGTAACAATTAAAATATAATATTGGCTTTATTATATGTATGTAATATAATTCAGGAATAAAGTTTAAGTTAATTATATAATGTTAATTAGTTATCGTTGATAGAACCTTCCATGTCGACGGCTGAGAAAGAAGAGAACGAAGAGTTGTCTTCTACAAATGTATGTTGTTTAGATGACCACAAGGTTTATGTTTATTCTAATAGATGTCGTGATGACCGTTTAATAGCTGGATGCGTGGTGCCAAATCATTATATCAACACTCCTCCTCAACACGACATTCCCAAGCTAGTCCTCAGATTCTTGAACTGTTTCTTGGCTAACCCTTTTGTAAAAATGCCTGCCTGCTGGAAACCTGATGGAATATAAGAAACGATTATTTTGTTTTCATGAATTACTTGTCGAATAAAATGTAATTTAATATCGATGTGCTTCATTCGCTTATGCTCTCTTGGCTCTTCAGCTATATTGATGCATGCTTGATTATCCTCGTAGATAGTAGACGGAGTAACATTTTTAATTCCAAGTTCAATGAGCAATTGTTGAATCCACAGTGCCTCACATGCTGCATTACTAAGCGCCACAACTTCAGCCTCAGTTGAGGAAAGTGCTACTGATCTCTGCTTCCTTGTTGCCCAAGAGACAGTGCATCCGAAAACTTTAAATACATATCCGGATACTGACCTCCGATCGATTATGTTGTTACCCCAATCTGCATCAGCGTAACCAGTAAGTGGCGGTGCATTAACATCCCGTTTGTACACTAACTTCAGCTCTGATGTTCCTTTGATGTACCTCAGTAATCGTTTTAAATGATTCCAGTGCTCATCGCTTGCTTTACTTTGGAATTGGATGAGACAACCAATTAATTCTCTATATGGATTCTTCGTTTCTGTGCCAGTATTTGTCTTTAGATTCAATTTAGTTTCCATTGGTGTTTCTATCGTCGTGCTATTTTCCATTCCAAATTTTCTAACTAAATTGGTTAAATATTGTGATTGGCTTAATTCCAACGTACCTGTTTGCTTGTCTCGGGATATCTTCAAACCCAAAAACAATTTTGGTTCACCCATATCCTTCATTTCAAATTCTTCAGATAATTTATTCTTGATTTGTTGAATGATTTTCAGTTCCTTGGCGGTAATAATCAAGTCATCCACGTATAAAAGCAAAAACAACATCTCCTTTTTGTCTTCATGGATGTATAGACAGTGATCCGCTTCCATCCTCTTAAAGCCCAATGTGATAATGAAATTGTGAAAACGTTCATTCCACATTCTGGATGCCTGCTTCAAACCATAGAGAGATTTATTTAATTTGCAAACTAAATTACCGTTAGTGAATCCATCTGGTTGCTTCATATACACTTCTTCATGTAAATCTCCATTGAGAAACGCTGACTTCACGTCCATCTGATGTAGCAACAAATTGTATTGGTTCACGACTGCCAACAAAATTCTTAAAGTTGCAATTTTTGCTACTGGAGCATATGTATTAGTAAAATCGAAATTTTCTTTCTGGGCAAAACCTTTTGCGACTAGTCTCGCTTTATAAAGGGTGATTTTTTAGCTGGTTTGGTTTTGGCAACACTGGTTTTGACAGCTGACGTGTGTTTAGTACCTTGTGTCACTGTCAAACAGCTTCAGTTTGGTTTGCAATTTAACCATGGATCGTCTTACAAATGAACAACGCTTGCAAATTATTGAATTTTACTATCAAAATTCGTGCTCGGTTCGAAATGTTCATCGCGCGCTGCTTCCATTTTATGATCGGCATTCTCGACCTTCTGAGCAGTCTATTCGGAAGATTGTGACCAAATTTCGCACCAAATTTACTTTGTTGGACATTAAACCACCAACACGTTTACGTACTGTGCGTAGTGAAGAAAATATTGCTGCCGTATCAGCTAGTGTGACAGAAGACCGCGAAATGTCGATTCGGCGCCGTTCCAGCAGTTAGGCCTTTGTTACAGCACTACGTGGAAAATTTTGCGGAAGGATTTGGGCGTAAAGCCTTTTAAGATTCAGCTGGTGCAAGAACTAAAGCCAGCCGACCTACCACAACGCCGAATTTTCGGTGAATGGGCTTTTGGAAAGCTGGCCGAGGATCCGCTTTTTTATCGAAAAATTGTGTTCAGCGATGAGGCTCATTTTTGGTTGAATGGGTACGTAAATAAGCAAAATTGCCGCATTTGGAGTGAAGATCAGCCAGAAGCATTGCAACAGCTACCAATGCATCCCGAAAAAGCCACTGTTTGGTGCGGTTTATGGGCCGGCGGCATTATTGGGCCATATTTCTTCAAAGATGATGCGAATCGCAGCGTTACTGTCAATGGTGAACGCTACCGAGCGATGATAACAAACTTTTTTTTGCCCGAAATGGAAGTTCTTGACTTGTATGATATGTGGTTTCAACAAGACGGTGCCACATGCCACACAGCACGCGAAACAATGGCGCAATTGCGAGGCGAGTTTGGTGAACAGTTAATTTCACGTTTCGGGCCGGTCAATTGGCCGCCTAGATCGTGCGATTTGACACCATTAGATATATTTAATGTGTATAGGGACAAGCCCGCTTCGATTGACGCACTGGAAGCCAACATCCATGCATTCATTCGTGAGATACCGGCCGATATGTGTGAAAGAGTATGCCAAAATTGGACTCAGCGGATGGGCTACCTGAGACGCAGCCGCGGTCAACATTTGCATGAAATTATCTTTAAACATTAAATTGCAAGGTTCAAACTATCGATTCAAATAAATATTTCATTCATTTTTTCGAATTTTTTGTGTTTTTTTTTTAAAAAAAGTTCTAAACCTCTTAAAAAATCACCCTTTATTTAATCGGATTACCCACTTGGATCCGATTACATTTCGACCATGCGGCAGTTGGACAAGTGTCCATGTGTTATTCTTCTGCAATGAATTTATCTCCTCCTGAATTGCAGCCTTCCATTCTGACCAATTTTCAGTGCTTTTTGCTTCTTGTATCGTACTGGGCAATCTACTTACATACATTTCGGCGCTAAATGCTGAAATATCGTAATCGTTGTATAAAGCTGGACATTTAACTACCCGACCTGATCGAGTTGAAATAGTTTGTGTAGTACGTTGTTCCTCAGGTGCACATACAATTTCTTCCTCTAGATCTTGTCCGTGTTCCGTGCCGTTATGTTCTTCCTCGCCGTGCTCAGACCATCTTTCAAAGCTTTCTTCGTCGTCGCTACTGCGTTCCATATTTGATTCTTTCTCAAATTTAAGACTTTCAGCATCATCGTTACTGATTTCTGTCTCCCGAGATGACTCACATTTGTTCTCTGATTTACTTGATGTTTCGTGGAAAATAACATCTGTGGCCGTGATGATTTTGTTATCGTTGAGGCTCCACAGACGATAGCCATTCGGTGCATAACCAAGCATGATACACTTTTGAGATTTCCCATCCAATTTCGTGCGGAGTTGCGATGGAACATGAGCGTACGCTGTACTTCCAAAAATCTTTAAATTGGAGAGGTTAGGTTTCTTACCGTACCACATTTCAGCCGGTGTGCAATATTGGTATTCAGTGTTCTTAAAAGCTGCTGTGGGACTCCTATTTGCCAAGTATATGGATGCTAAAACTGCTTCACTCCAAAACGACTTGTTTAGCTTAGATTCCAGCAACATTGTTCGAGATTTGTCCATGATGACTCGGTTGAATCTCTCAGCAACGCCATTTTGTTGTGGACTATATGGTATAGTGTATTCTAGACGAATCCCAGATGAAATACAAAATTGTTGAAGTGCTTTCGAACAATACTCACCACCATTGTCAACACGAAGACGTGAAATTGGCTGTTGGAACTGTGCGGTACTGAGTGCACAATATTCTTTAAATCTCTGGAACACCTCACTTTTGCATTCAAGAAGATAGGCTACTGCAAAATGAGTATAGTCATCCATAAAAGTTACTACGTACCTTTTATTGTCGTATGATAATGGCGTAATCGGTCCTATGACATCGCTATGTATTAATTCCAGCGGCCTTTGTGATCTGCATCCAACCACACTTTTGAATGATCTTCGATTCTGTTTCCCAATAATGCAGGATTCACAAAATTCTAAATTAGCATTTGTATTCATCTGTTCCATTCCTCTTACCATTGTTTCGTTAATTTTATTGTGTCCTTGGTATTTAGGTGACCAAGTCGCCTGTGCCACAACTCGAGATTTTCATCGCTTATGCACACACCAGCGTATTCCGGTCTGATTACAAAGAAATTCACTTCATAGAGCTTTCCGTTACTTTTTCCTTGTAGCATTAATTCTTTTCCATCAAATATTTTCACCATTTTATTGTTATACACAATTTTTAGTCCTTTTTCTTCTAACTTTCGTATTGAAAATAAATTGTTGGACAATTCTTTGACGAACAACACATTTTCCATTACAAATGGTACCTTTTTGCCATTCACCATAATTTTTCCGCGTATATTTCCAATTTTTGTTGCTTCTATATTAATTCCACTTCTCGCGACTGCTATTTGTATTGGATTTGGCAAAATTTTCAACTCAGTCAAACACTCTTCATCGTTCACCATATGATCCGTTGCACCGGAGTCGAGGTAAAACTGTACTATACGGTTTGCAGGGCATAAAGAACCGTTTCTGGAATCGGCAACGAACGCATATTTTTGATCGTTTAATTTGCTTTCTGTGACATTCGCACTGTGCTGTGGATATTCACGTTTTCTTATATAGCTTTTTCCATGTACTTGCGATTTTGACCTACACTCACTTTTCTTGTGTCCAATTCTACCACACTTGTAACACTTATATTTGAACGTAGATTTTGCATGCATAGCAACATTCGTATGTTGAGAGTTCTCGCTTATGTTTCTTTTGTTTGTTTCTTCGAGTAATCTGCTTTTGATGAACTCAATTGTTAGTTTTTCTTGTTCGACTGTTTCCAATGCGGTGACAAGAGGTTCGAACGATTTAGGTAGAGATAATAAAAGATGACAAACAATATCTGTATCCTCTAATTTTGCTCCAACCGACTTCAACTCTCTTACCACTTTATCGAAGACGAGTAAATGCTGCTCTATACTCTCTCCTTCACCACATTACAAAGTTAAAAGTTTCTTTCGTAGACACATCTGAGATGCAGTACTTTTTCTCTCGAAAATCGCCGTTAAGCAATCAAAAATTTCCTTTGCTGTGCTTTTATCTTTAATGTATTCTAGCTGGTCATCTGCTATTCGATGAATAATCATAGCTTTGCACTTCTTCTCTTGTTTCTTGATTAAATTTATTTCATTTTGAGTTGTTTTCCCTTCCAAAATTTGTTCCAGGGTGTCGTGAATAAATTTAAGCAAATCTTTCTCCTCAAGATCGGTTTCAAGTCTGAAACGCCAATTATTGAAATTCGTCCCGTCGAATACATGCAATTTATATTTGTCTTCCTCCATATTTAGTACTTGGGGTGCCGAGGTGCCTTGGATGCTTTGTGTGCCTGCGTCTGGGACCATAACCTGTTAAGATTCCACGATGATGAAAGTATCCTCTTCTATATTAAATGAAATACTCCAAACGCATATGGTAACAATTAAAATATAATATTGGCTTTATTATATGTATGTAATATAATTCAGGAATAAAGTTTAAGTTAATTATATAATGTTAATTAGTTATCGTTGATAGAACCTTCCATGTCGACGGCTGAGAAAGAAGAGAACGAAGAGTTGTCTTCTACAAATGTATGTTGTTTAGATGACCACAAGGTTAATGTTTATTCTAATAGATGTCGTGATGACCGTTTAATAGCTGGATGCGTGGTGCCAAATCATTATATCAACAGATAAGTTCTCTGCCTTCTATGAGGTGTTGGAAGTGATTTATGGCTCTGTATATGGCTAAGAGTTCTCGTTCATAGACTTTGTACTTCGCCTCTTTGGGATTAAGTTTTCTTGAAAAAAACCGAGCGGTTGTGGTTGTTCGTTGACGCCCTGATCGAGCGCGGCTCCAATTGCGACGTCTGAGGCGTCACACCTTAGGACCAAAGGCACATCTGGACGTGGATGTGCTAGCTGCACTGCGTCCCTCAACTTGGCTTTGCATTCATCGAATGCTCGGTCTGCTTGATGATCCCACTTGATGAGTCTCTTGTCGTTTTTCTTAGCTCCAATGGTTAAATTTACGAGAGGAGCTTGAGATTTTGATGCAGCAGGTATACAGCTTCGATAGAAGTTCCACGAACCTAAGAATGTTCGTAGTTGATCCACTGTCGTCGGCTTTGGATAGCTTGTGAGTGCTTCGACCCGGTCGGATGGAGGTTTTATACCTGTCTTATCTACGGTGTATCCTAAGTATCTTACCTCTGATTGTCCAAAGTGACACTTGGATACATTGATGACTAGGCCGAACTGTTCGAGTTTTTCAAAAACTGTGCGCAAATGTTGTCTATGCTTTTCTTCATTAGTTGACGCAATGAGTATGTCGTCGATGTAACAAAAACAGAATTCAAGTCCTCTTAGTGTTGAGTCCATGAAACGTTGCATTTTTTGGGCGGCATTGCATAACCCAAATGTCATCGCGTTGAACTCAAAGAGGCCAAAAGGGGTTATGACAGCGGTCTTAGGTCGATCTTCTGGAGCGAGTGGAATCTGATGATATGCCCTTTTCAGGTCGAGGGTCGTGAAAATGGTGCAACCGTTGAGTTGATGACTGAAATCTCGGAGGTGTGGTATTGGATACCTCCAACCTCCGGATTTATTTTGTACCATTTGAAGCGGAGATGCCCACTCACTCTTAGATGGTTTGCAGATCCCTTGAAGCATCATGTTTTTGAACTCATCCTTGCCTGCTTTGAGCTTCTCACCGGCAAGCCGACGAACCCGTTCCGCAACTGGATGTCCTTTGGTTATGATGTGATGCTGTACGTAGTGATCTTGTACGCAGCTCTGTTTGTCAAGTGTGATGTCGACGAAATCTTTTAAAATATTGGCAAAGCGGTTGTTTTCGTCTATGGTTCTAAGTGTTGGTTGTGAACTGCTGATGATACGGTCTTGTACGCTGATCTCTATTTTGTTGTCGCTGATCGTCTTTTGGCTTAATCGGATGGTTAGATCAAAGTGATGAATAAAGTCTGCACCAATGATAGGTTGTTTGAAATCGGCAATTGTGAATAGCCAACAAAATTTTCGTCGAAGACCAAGGTCGAGTACCATAGTTTTAGTACCATAGGTCGATATTGTTGTACCATTGGCACCATAAAGTTGAGACGAGGCTGGTGAGGCACTAATAGAATATTTCTTTGGCAAAACGGAAATGTCAGCTCCAGTGTCGATTAAGAATGACATTCCTTTGGTTTTATCAGTGATTTGTAGACGGTGAAAATATCTGTTGCCGTGAGTGACCGCCTGTACACCCGACGGCAGTTTTAGTTTTCCGTCCAGTTACGACAGCCGACTTTGCATTTTCGTGCATCACTGCCAAACGTTTGATGAAAGTAGCACAGGTCGGCATCATCACCTTTCACGGCTCGTGGTCTACTTTGAGATCTGTTGCGTGACGAGGATCTGTTGTTCGGTTGTTTGTTCGATTTTAGGATCTGAATTTCCTTGCGCAAAAATTCGATCGATTTTTTGATGTCATCCAACGCTGTCCTGTCTACCCTCGAAATAGCTTGTATGTTTTCCGCTGAAGCTACTACTGTCGGAGGATTAGAAACGGTGCACAAGTGATGCGTGGTGGTCATGTCGAATATTTTGTCTGCCACTTCGGCCAGCTTGTCGAGGTCATCTTGTCCGGTTGCTAGCAGAACTGTAGAGATATTCTCAGGAAGTCGATCAAAGAAGAGTGTGCGCATGATTGAAGGATCGCAGCGACCATCAGAGAGATGCCTCATGTGTGCTAGGATGGCTGATGGTTTTTTTCCGATCATGTCTTCACCTCGTAGCATTCTTCGTAATTGTGATTCTGCCGTGGGGGCAAAATGATTCACCAATAGTTCTTTGAGTGCGACGAATTTGTTGTTGCAAGGTGGATTACTTGCCAAATCACCAACTGCTCTTAATGCATCGCCTTCAAGACTAACCAGCAAATTGGCATATCGTTCATCGTCGTTGTTGACATCAGCGAGTTGAAACGACATTTCCACTTGCGTAAGTTAGAGTTGTGGATATTGCTGGTTGAACTTTGGCAGACGAACGCGTTGAACAGATGGCTGGTGTTGTCCAGCTCGACTTGCAAACGATGGTAGCAAGTTGCTCTGAATGTTTTGCGCTTGGGTTGCAAAAGCTTCGAGAGGAATCGTTCCCTGTGAAGTAGTGGCACCAGTTTGGGCAATGTTTACTTTTCTGAGTTGCTCCATGACTTCGTTTGCTTCACGGAGTTCCTCGCGGAGCTTGTTAATGAGCTCTACAGTCGAATCGTCTGCAGGATTGGTCATTGTTGTATGGGGGCTGTCTCGCTGAATAGGAAGCGTGTTTTCTTCGTCGGACGACGATTCCGACCTTGAGAGATTGAGTCTACACCCTTTTAATCTACGAAGATTGTATCGCATCAAAACTACAACAGGGAAAAATGGCGTACGTGCCTTGGTGTGTAAACTTGTTTGTATCACGTCGGGGTCACCACTTTTGGCACTCACTAGTACCTTCTCAATACTTCAGGCACGGGCGTGTACTTTATTATTTCTTTATTAAGCAAAAATGTTACATTAAGACAAACTCAAAAAACGTGTCTCTCTAAAAAACTACGTTGCAATCTCCTCTTCTTTCAGAAAACTCCCTGGCGTTTAGCGCGACATCTATGTCTCGTTATTATCTTGCAGATTGTGTTTCGCTGAAGTCGCCACAATTCTAGTCGCATCAGAGTACTCTATTGGCGAGATTAGTAATTGGTGCAAACTTCGGTGGTGTTTCGGCGATTTAATTTTTTAAATTTTATAGTTAAGACGAAAGTGCACATAAACTTCATAATTATGGCAAAGAAAGGCAAAAACGGCAATATGGGTAAAAAAAAGGCAAGGTCAAAAAAAACCGTTCCCTGGTTATAATAGTCAATAAATAATAAAAAAATTTAAGAAACCCTAAAAAAATTCCTAAAAGGCTATAATGTTACCTTGAACAGGTAACAACAGGTAGAATTGTAATTAGACTACTTAAAAGCCGATCTTTATTATTTGTGGACCTGTATCTGTACCTGTTTATGAGAATCAAAAGCGATATATTCGACTTTTTGAAAAAGTTGAGTTGACGATGCATTTTAATTCCCTTTCTTGAGATAGTGCTATTAGTGTTTTCGTTTGTTTCAAAACCCAACTAATTCCAGACATATTTTAAGTTGAATACTTGGGTTAGAATCAAAACATATGCAGCTCAAAATATGAGAATTCCACGGCTTAAGAAACGTTTTCTTAGAATATCTCAAAACAAGTAAAAGTGGAATGCGTTGTTTTTGATTCTGATAAACATTCTGTTCAATGTAATTACGTACTACCTCACATGCCTAAAATTTTGCATGACTTGTATGCAGCGGAGTGTATCAAAGCTTTTTTTTAAAGAGCGTTCCTAATGATAATTTTTATATATAATCATTGTTAACAATTTCATAATCTAAATATCTTACGTAATTGTGGTGATCCGTCTCGTCTTCATCCACCAAGTTCACCTTTCTGTTGATCTTCTTTGGGCACGCAGCTACATGATGCCCCATTTCCGCACAAATATGGCATGCTCCTGTTGGTCGCTTTATTTTGCGACACTCTGCTGCCGTGTGCCATTTGCAATTGCAATTGTTGCACCTTATCACTCGTTTGTTCATTCCTTATCTCTCCTTCTCTTGATGTTGACGCCTCAGCACTGTAGACACTCCTCTATGGTTTTGGAAGCCTGACATTTCTAAAGACTTCCAATAAATTCGCCTGTGACTTAATGTAGTATGGCAAGTGTATACTATGTATTCTCTTTTATATACAAGGTTTAAGTGGTCTTGTGTTCCTCTCTTTAGCTTAGTTGTAAGTGACTCTTGTAAAACAAAGGCAGCCTATACGAAACTGTGAATAAAATTCAGACTTAGATGCAACACCGAAAAGGCGCCGGTTCGATACGATAACAAACTTACAAATTAGGGAACCTATCGCGAAAACCTAGCGATCAAATCTGACATGCTTCCACCACCGCCACTACAAACAAATGATGCTGACGATGCACTTAGCTTAGGTAAAGAGGTGCGTACCATGGTGGAATTCAAACCTTGAAAATATTCGAAAGAGAGTGAGGAAGCTTTTTAATAAAGCCAAACGCACCTGTGAGTGGGATCAGTATCAAGACCTCCTTACCCAATACAACCTAGAGTTGAGAAGATCCAAAAGAGTTTCCTGGCGGAGCTACTGTGAAAATCTTGAAGAGCTTCCTGCAGTGGCTCGCCTACAAAAAGCACTCTCGAAAGATCAATCAAACTGCATGGGATTGCTAGTCAAATCTGACGAAACAATCACATGCGACCGGGAGGAAACTTTGATTACCCTACTTCAAGTTCACTTCCCTGAGTCTAAGATCATAGATGAAGCCTAGGAGCACAATGTCAAGGATTCACCCCCAATAAGCCTTGGAAGAAAAAAAAAGCTAATCCGGAAAGCTTTTCACTCCGGATAGGGTTAAATGGGCTGTCAACTCATTTAAACCATACAAGGCACCAGGTATAGACGATATTTTTCCAGCACTTATCCAGAAAGGGCTGGACTTCATTTTACCTACCATAGGCGTTTTTCTTTTTTAGAGCGTGCTCAGATTGTTCTGAAGTATTTATGAAACACACTTGAGCACATAGCTGTCATTTATTGTAAATATATGTATAAATTGAATATTTATTAATTGTTATTTATTAAATTGGTTAATATTCAATTAACTATGAGCTGGTAAACGTGGTATTTATCCCCAAACCAAGCAAACCTAGTTTTTCCTGAAAACGATGGAAAGAATAATTGACATACATATCAGAGAATGCCTAACAAACATCACACCTCTACACCCCTATCAATATGCCTACCAAAAAGGCAAATCCACTGAAGGTGCTTTGTTAAACTTAACAACACAAATAAAACATGCATACCGAAATAGGTTGCACTTTGCGCCTTCCTTGATATAGAGGGTGCTTTTGATAAAACCGGATATAAATCCATATCAAACGCTCTACTTCAAAGAAATGTAGATCATCCATCTGTCATGGATCAAAGCGATGCTTGAAAGTCGGAAAACAACCACATCATCAGGAAGACCTCAGCATCAGTAACAGCTGTAAAGGGCTGCCCGCACGGAGGGGTACTTTCGCCCCTACTGTGGTCTTTGGTAATCGATAATCTGCTAAAAATTTTAAGCAATTCAGGCCTCAATGTAGTCGGATATGCGGATGGTTGGTTGGTTGGTTTAAGTGGCTGTATTCCCGTCTACTGACGAGGAAAAACACAAATAACGCATTGAGCGCCGTTTTGAGACCACAAACTAACGGAACCAGAAGATAAAAATAGGGGAAGGAAGTTAAGGGAGCTCAAAACCAGCCTGTGGAGTTGAGAAATTTGATGATTTTATTAAAATGGATACTTTGGATAGCCGAAAGGTCATCATAAAAGGGATGACCTAGTCCACTGAGTCTGGTTTTTTCTAGTGCCGGACACTCACAGAGAAGATGAAACACTGTTTCACTCTTGTTAGTGTTAGTGCAGCCACGGCAGTGGGTGTTATGAGGGATGCCAAGCTTGGCCGCGTGAGTTCCTAAGGGCCAATGGCCTGTACTAATTGCCGTTAGTCGGGCGACATCTACACGCGTTCTAGATAAAAGGTTGTTAGTTCTGGCATCATCGTAGGTTGGCCATATCTTTCTTGAAATGATACAGCTCGCCAGATTCACCCATCTCGTCTTCGCTCCTGAGGAGAAGTACAGGAAGATTTCTCTCTTAACGTATCCCAGTGGAGGGAAGACTTCCTCCGCCTGCGACACGCACAGAGCAGAGCCACATCTGGCAAGTTCATCGGCTTTTTCATTCCCGTCTATGTTCCTATAACCGGGAACCCAGACGAGGGTGATTTCAAACCGATGGCAAGCCCTGGTCAATGTCTCCCTGCAATCCACAACAAGTTTTGACGTTGATTTAGTAGAACCGACTGCCTTAATAGCGGCCTGGCTGTCGACGAAGACGCCTATTTTTTTTTCTGAGAATAGTTATGTTAAGGAGCAGTCTACACGCCTCCTTGATTGCGAGTACTTCCGCTTGAAAGACGCTGGCTGCGTTGGGGAGGCGGAAGGATGTGGAGATGTCTAACTCTGCTGAGAAAATGCCCGCTCCCACTCCATATGCGGATATGCGGATGACTTGGTCATCATCATTAGGGGAAAAGTGGCAAACGAAGTGACAACACAAATGCAACACGCCCCAAATGCATAGAAGCCCTAATAGATAAAAGACTAAATTGGAACTCCCATACAAACAACAAAATCAAAAAAGCAACCAGTACGTTCTGGGTTTGTCGTTGCATGTATGGTAAAACATGGGGAATATCCCCAAAGATCACTCAGTGGATCTATACAATGATGGTTAGACCATCATTACTTACGCTTCCATAGTATGGTGGAACAAAGTCACACAGAAAACCGCCATTGTAAAACTCAACAAGATAAAACGTCTAGCATGTATAGAAACTGCCAAAAAGGCATAAAGTGGTATACGGATGGTTCCAAAATGCACTCAGGGGTCGGAGCCGGCATATTTGGACCAAACGAAAATATTTCAATACCAATGGGAAAAAGACCAATTGTATTTCAAGCAGAGCTCCATGCCATTAAAGTATGCGCAAGCCTCATTTACAAATCAGGTATAAAAGGCGCAAACATCCACATATTCACGGATAGTCAAGCAGCTATAAATGCCCTTAGCTCACCCACCATTGACTCCAAATCAGTCTTACACTGCTTCAATACCCTCCAAGCACTCTGCACCAGAAACAATATCAAAATTTGGTGGGTTCCTGGCCACGAAGGAATTGAAGGAAACGAAAGGGCCGACGAACTGCCCAGAAGAGGTTAGAGATTGCAGAGTAAGGTTCAGGTCCTTTTACAGGACCTTACTGTGCAATCTCTAAATCAGCGGCGAACATTGCCATAAAAAGCTGGGAACACAACAAGTGTATTTCACAGCCTAAGACAGGCCAAAAAAGTAATCAAACCTTTCAGAAATAATGCCAAAAAGATTCTAAATCTACGTAGGCATGATGTCGAAAATCTAGTTGGCTACCTAAAAGGGCACCATGGTTTGCGATATCACCTAAATAAAATACATGTAGCCGACTCTTCGGAGTGCCGCCTATGTCTTGAAGAAGACGAAACAACTGAGCATATTTTATGTGAATGCCCAGCCCTTTGTGGTATAAGAAGGAACTTCTTTCTCAGGGAAATTATAAGCCCAGAACAAGTAAAGACATCCTCTGCTGAAATCATCATCAGGTACATTAGGAAAGTAGAAACTCAAATAGCCTAAACAAACCCTTTCTGACCCTATGGCACAATAGATCTACTCAGGTCGAAGTGCCTCTTTATCGCGTTGGCGAGTCAGAAATATTTAAAAAAATATATATATACTTCCATACAATTCAACGCGTTAAAAGATTTGTTGCCAGAGTATGATGGTGGCACCATTGTATATAGAGACTATAGTACTTTCATCAACACGAACATTTTCTTGGCCGGACACCCGTCGGATGGCGTTGCTGTCGTGCTTACTTTCTTGTAGAACCCAAATAGAGAGAAATAGAGAGGAATAATCACACATGTGATAAGTGAACCGAAAGATTTGGTTGGTGTTGGTGGTTGGTCGGTAGGTAGCAAATAAAGGGATGAAAAATCATGTGGTTTTCTTTTCTCTGTTACTCGCACGAGGTTTCGTTCTTTCAAGAATGAGTAGTTTCTTTGAAAAAGAAATGATGACAAATTTCTGATTTGGAATTTCGATCGTATGAAAGGCAAATCTGGATATTTGCGCTTATGAAAGAAAACGATTTTGTTCGCGTTCCTTTTTATGATGAGGCATGAGGTTGATCTTTTATTTTAGATTTGAAAATTCATTCTTGTAGATATTTGAATGCAAATGGAATTTATTTCAAGTTAATCTTTTTGTCGTATTTCTGTTAGTTATGAATTCATGACCAACAATTTAATGATATTATCGATTTGAAATAATATCTACAATTAATAAAACCCAACTGTGGATGTTAATGTCACTTTCCAAATATTCGAAAGGAGATCAAATTGACGGCCTTGATTTACAGCTGGCTTTGGTCGTGTAAATTTTGGGGTGGATGGGCTAAGGATCTTTCATCGGATTGTTTTTTATCCTCATATACCTACACTGAAAATAAAATACCTGGTAATATAATAATATACCTAATATAATAATTTGAACGATATTTTGTCAAACGGATAAAACATTTACTACAAAACTACTTTGTCAGATCAACAAAACAGAATTTTTGTTGAATTATTGTATCAATTGAGCAATTTATTTGTTAAATCAACAAATTGAAATTATGGAACTGAGATAATATGACAAAATGACAAACAGTTTTGATGATATTAAAAACTTTTTTTTTTAATTTAACAAAAATATAATTGATAAATTTCTTCGCAAAATCAACAGCATTTTGGTAAATTAAACAAAAACAGTTCATACGCGCAATAAACGATATACAATAAAATACTTATATTAGGTAGATATACTAAAGGGTGATTTTTTAGCTGGTTTGGTTTTGGCAACACTGGTTTTGACAGCTGACGTGTGTTTAGTACCTTGTGTCACTGTCAAACAGCTTCAGTTTGGTTTGCAATTTAACCATGGATCGTCTTACAAATGAACAACGCTTGCAAATTATTGAATTTTACTATCAAAATTCGTGCTCGGTTCGAAATGTTCATCGCGCGCTGCTTCCATTTTATGATCGGCATTCTCGACCTTCTGAGCAGTCTATTCGGAAGATTGTGACCAAATTTCGCACCAAATTTACTTTGTTGGACATTAAACCACCAACACGTTTACGTACTGTGCGTAGTGAAGAAAATATTGCGGCCGTATCAGCTAGTGTGACAGAAGACCGCGAAATGTCGATTCGGCGCCGTTCCCAGCAGTTAGGCCTTTGTTACAGCACTACGTGGAAAATTTTGCGGAAGGATTTGGGCGTAAAGCCTTTTAAGATACAGCTGGTGCAAGAACTAAAGCCAGCCGACCTACCACAACGCCGAATTTTTGGTGAATGGGCTCTTGGAAAGCTGGCCGAGGATCCGCTTTTTTATCGAAAAATTGTGTTCAGCGATGAGGCTCATTTTTGGTTGAATGGGTACGTAAATAAGCAAAATTGCCGCATTTGGAGTGAAGATCAGCCAGAAGCATTGCAACAGCTACCAATGCATCCCGAAAAAGCCACTGTTTGGTGCGGTTTATGGGCCGGCGGCATTATTGGGCCATATTTCTTCAAAGATGATGCGAATCGCAGCGTTACTGTCAATGGTGAACGCTACCGAGCGATGATAACAAACTTTTTTTTGCCCGAAATGGAAGTTCTTGACTTGCATGATATGTGGTTTCAACAAGACGGTGCCACATGCCACACAGCACGCGAAACAATGGCGCAATTGCGAGGCGAGTTTGGTTAACAGTTAATTTCACGTTTCGGGCCGGTCAATTGGCCGCCTAGATCGTGCGATTTGACACCATTAGATTATTTTTTGTGGGGGTATGCCAAGGCTAATGTGTATAGGGACAAGCCCGCTTCGATTGACGCACTGGAAGCCAACATCCATGCATTCATTCGTGAGATACCGGCCGATATGTGTGAAAGAGTATGCCAAAATTGGACTCAGCGGATGGGCTACCTGAGACGCAGCCGCGGTCAACATTTGCATGAAATTATCTTTAAACATTAAATTGCAAGGTTCAAACTATCGATTCAAATAAATATTTCATTCATTTTTTCGAATTTTTTGTGTTTTTTTTTTAAAAAAGTTCTAAACCTCTTAAAAAATCACCCTTTATTTAAAACACCAGCAAAATAATATTACTCAAGATACTAATCCTTTTTGTTTTTTGTTTTTTTTAATATTTCTGGCACACTGTCGCACAAAGTAGGTAGGCAACTTTTTTTAATAATTATTTTGGTATTCTTGTTGAATTCGTTTTTTTTTTTTTTTCATTAAATTCATATATGCGCATACTCCTACTGGGTAATAATTTTCTATCGTATTATTTTCTTTTATAAATATATAAAATAAGTTTTTATCAGTTATACGGGAACAGTATAAATGAAATCAGGTTTTTATGCACTCCAAATATTACCGACTCATTGGATTATTCGAAAAATAAGACAGACTGTCTGGGTAATGTGGAAAAACCTAAATAAGGTCCTCATTCTTATCAATAATACGAAGAAAAATTACGGATAGTGTTGTAAATTAAATAAAGAATGGTGTTTTTGCCCAAATTAAAAAGAGAAGCCAACACAATAGTCTATTTTATTACCCAAGACTGGAAAAAAAATAAAACTAACCATCTTATAACTGCATTCAAAATTATTCTTTTGCTTCTGCCAAAAGTAAAAAAAAAAGGAAGGAATTTATAAATGAACTACCTGTTTTCACAATTCTTTCGGAAACCTTATCCCATTCAAATTCAATAAAATTAATTTGGGTTTTGCTAGATTTTGTAAAAATGTTAATTTATGGAGAAATCCTATAAAGTTAAGTTGACATTTTTTCTTGATTTTAAGATTTATGACCCCATATAAAAATGCACTAATATACAAAACATGTAATAATAATAATAATAATAATAAGTGTGTATCGTAGGAAAAATTAAACTGCTGAAAAACTATTCCGATCGCAATAAAAGTCTGGTCATTTTTTGTTTTGGGAAAAAGAGCTTTGCTCATAAAAAACCCAAATTTATTTTGCTGGCACACTATGCGTAGCACAGCTGGCTCGCTTGCGGGTTGATAAAAGAATGAATTTAAGTCGTACGCGCAGTAGTACGAATAACCTAAGTGTTATAATATTATATGGGTGTAAAGGGAATATGTATATGTATATGTAATGTATGTTGGGTGTATTTATAGGAAATACACTCGTAGGCATCGCATACGATACAGTGCCGCCAAAAACGCTCGTTTTCCTCTAGGTTCTCCGCAGTAGGCGTTGTCGATGTTCCACTTGCTCTTGGCCCTCCGGACCTGCTGTGTCGACTGGCAGGATACACTCTTTCTGTACTGGTCTAGCAAACTGTCCGGTTTCGGTTTGTATGATTACAGATCTGACTAAAACATCCTTGCTCTTAATAAGCTGGCACACTCTTCCCATTGACCACTGTGCTGGCGCAAAACTTTCGCTTTGAATCAATACTAGCCGTCCAACTTGCAAACCTTCCCTTTCTCTTCCAGAAATGCTGTAACATCGCTTGTCTTTCTTTCTCTTTCCCTTTCGTATTTGACTGCTCCACTATCGCAATTTGTATTGGTAACACTATGGGTTCACCAATCAGAAAATGCGATGGCGTTAACGCTTACATGCCTGCGGGATCATCGCTCGATGGATGAAGTGGGCGTGAATTTAATATGCCCTCTATCTCTATGGGTCCCCCATCACCGAGCGCCGAACTTGACGAGTTGTGGGGGCTGAGTAGTGGTAAAGATTCTCGAGAGTCTCTCCAGATGAACCATGAAACCAAAGGGTGCTCTCGTCTCCCCTTCCTTCCTTTCTTATCCCGCTCCTTCCAACATTTCCTCTCTTATCCCATCCATTTCCGCCTGGGCTGGATAAAGGTGTCATACGACCCGTGCCGATTATCAACCTGGCTGAGGGCCCAGTTTCAAAAATAGCTCGAGCCGAATACGGAGTATCCGGATACCTGGCGACCTCCGGATTAGCTAGCCTTATCTGTGTAATGCGGATCTCTGCACAGACGGACCTCAATTCTCCGCTACTCGTGGGTACCTAAATAATGAAAGACAAAACTTAAAAAAAAACAAAAAAAAATGAGACCGGTTCTCCTTCAAAACCGGGCAGTAGTACGGCGACTTCGCTGACTACTGGTTCAGCTCCTGCGGCAGTGAGCGGTGGAAAAATCGTGACCATTCATGATTCATCCACTGTGAGCAGCTGTAGTGGGCACAAAAAAGAAAGTGCACATCCTAGCAGTGGTGGGATTGTGCACATGCATAATCCTACCACTGCTACCAGTACAAAAGGTTGCAAGATCGCTCAACCGTCTCCCAGTGGGACGGGGCGGCATCGCACTCCCTCAAAAAGGGCGTATAGTAAGCGCCGCTATGCTGTCAATATCCTAAAGGTCTTCGGAGAAACTTTGAAGGCTGATAGGACCGCTGAGCTTATTAGCAAAGCGGAATGGGCAGAAGCTTTCTTAAAGGAGGACTCACTAGCGACTAGCAAGGACTTCACGTCCAAGCGCCAGAGATCGTTGGAGGGGACCGCGCCGGCCCCCAAAAGACCTAAGGTGCATAGCACCGTCGCCCCCAATAGGTCATCCAACGTCACATCTCAAAAGTCGTTTAGTGACGTCCTTAAAGATAAAATTGTGATAGCTGTGATCGATGATGATGACGGCACGATCTCCCCTGAACGGTGGCAGGTGGTCAAGACGAAGCTTTCAGGCAGCTTCTTGAGCGTCATGAGGGACAACCCGGGACCACCTCCTATCACTTGCGATGGTGGATGGCATCAGGGCCATGTGAAGCTTATCGCCTGCGATGATCAGAGATCTAGTGATCTATACAAGTTTGCTATAAGCAAACTGGTAGAAGTTTGGCCGGGTGCGAAACTCGACGTCGTTGCAAGGGAGGATATCCCAAGCAGACCTAGAACTCGCACCTGGATCCCAGCCGAAACCTCCTCTAGCGAAGAGATCCTCGAAATCATGAGACTGAGTAATCCGTCACTCCCGACTCACAACTGGAAGGTTGTTAAGCTGGAAGAAAAAAGAGGTCTCTACAGGTGCGCTCTTATAGTGATTAACAAAGAGTCGCTTGCTTCCTTGTCGCTGACCAAAGGGGTGATTAGATTTGGTTTCGAATCTATCACCCTAAAAGTCTATAAAAAAGACGAGCTGGATTCAGGCCAAATGCCTCCTTTTCCCACAGGTTCAGAACCTGAGACCCCAGACCCTGGACCATCGGTTTCCTTCCCATCGCTAGATGACGATGCCTCCAGCACAATCACTCCCACCATTGACCACACTTTGTCGGACATGGATATGGAGGACTTCAATAAGATTCTTCTCAGCAAGGATGAACTTCTGGGTTCATCTTTGGAAGCGGAGGAACTAAACAACACCGTGGTGGAGGTTCATCCGCCTGATTGTAGCAAGAATGCTGCAATTAGTGCAGATTAATCTCCATCACTCGATAGAGGCTTCGGCCGCACTAATCCTCAGCCTCTCAAAGGGTGGAGAAGACATAGTCTTGATTCAGGAGCCATGGTTTGACAACAGCGTGGTTCGTGGACTCGAGACTCCTGGATACGAAAAGCTGTATGTTACTGATAAAGGTAGACCCAGATCATGTATACTAGCAAAACGTAGCCTTAAATTACTTTTACTCCCTATTTTCAGCGATCAAGACGTAACTGTAGCTAGACTAGTGACTGCGAAAGGCACGTACTGGATAGCATCGGCATATCTGGCCCATGACTACACGGGCCCTGTACCTGGGGACAAACTAGAGAGAGTGATCGCTGAGGGGCAAAGGACCAAAACCAACCTCATAATCGGGTGTGATGCAAATGCTCACCACTCGGTATGGGGAAGCACGGACATTAATGATAGAGGTGAGTCACTTTTTGATTACATTTTAAGTACAAACCTCATAATAAGTAATGTAGGAAACGAACCTACCTTCATAACAAAAAACCGACAGGAAGTTTTAGATATAACTCTTGTCTCCGATACTATTAGTCAGTTGATTACCAATTGGAAAGTATCAACGGAGCATTCCTTTTCAGATCACCGGTATATTCAATTTAACGTAGCCGATGACCCTCCTTGCCAACTTCCGTTCAGAAATACTAGGAAGACAAATTGGCTCAAATACGGGGACACTCTGAAACAATCAATTAACTCAGAGCTTTTCAGTCCCCCCTGTAACACCAACGAGCTTGATCTGAAAGTCAAGAATCTTACGTTGGCTTTAAACAATGCGATGACCTCCTCCTGTCCTCTTATTATACCAAGGGGAAAGAAGAAGCCACATTGGTGGACTTCGGACTTGGGTCTGAGGAAGTCAAAGTGCAGAAAACTTTTCAATCGTGCTAAAGACACAAGAAAAGCGACTGACTGGGATTTCTACAAGGAAGCCCTAAAAATGTACAAAAAAGAACTAAGAAAAGCCAAACGAGCATCTTGGAGACTCTTCTGTGGTAAGATAGAAGAAACCTCCGAAGCATCAAGGCTAAGAAAGATACTCTCGACCAACCCAATAATGCCAAGTTGTCTGAAAAAGATAGATGGCTCTTGGACGACTTCTAGCGAAGAATCGCTTAATCTGCTGCTCGACACCCACTTCCCAGGCAGCTCAAATGGTGTTGCCCATACAGATCGAAACAGATCAACTTTGCAATCTACCAACCTACAAGGTCTGATCACTAAAGACAAAGTGCTTTGGGCGCTACATAGCTTCAAACCATACAAATCCCCGGGACCAGATGGCATAATACCAGCCGAGCTACAAAACACCTCGGATATCATCCTGCCAGTGCTGATGATAATCCTAAGAAGTTGTTTAGATCTGGTATACATCCCATTGTTATGGAGAGAAGTTAAAGTGGTTTTCATACCCAAAGCAGGAAAATGCTCTCACGTGAGTCCAAAAGATCTCAGACTTTCTTTCATCATTCCTCCTAAAAACTTTAGAACGACTGATTGAAATCCATTTACGCATAAGCATTGACAAAAGACTTCTGTCAACGGCGCAACACGCTTACTCTAAGGGTAAATCAGTAGAAACGGCCCTACACACGCTAACGCGTTCCATAGAAGATTCGCTTCGTCATAAGGAGTATACAATGGTTGCATTCCTAGACATAGAAGGCGCTTTCAACAACGTCGACTCATCTGCGATCGCTGGTGCTCTGACAGCTCTGAACGTGGATGCCTCACTTGGCGAGCTGATCAATTTGATGCTCAATAGCCGAATTATCAACTCAAGTCTGGGTGAGAAATCTATCAGAAGATCTGTCAGTAGAGGAACCCCACAAGGTGGCGTCCTATCTCCCCTTCTCTGGAACTTAGTGGTGAATGAACTGCTGATATGCCTGGAAGCGGGAGGTTACAATGTGATTGCCTATGCGGATGACGTTGCCATTGCTGTGTCAGGAAAGTACCTAAACACTTTAAAAGAACTCCTACAATAAGCTAATAAAATGGGCAAATAAATGTGGGCTGGGAGTAAACCCTCACAAAACTGAACTTGTCCTCTTCTCTAGGAAATACAAGATTCCACACATTGACCCTCCTTCTATAAATGGCACTAGTTTGAAATTCACAAATGAAGCTAAATACTTGGGTCTCATTTTTGATAGGAAGTTAACATGGAAACCTAACATGGAAACCTAACATCCAAGAAAGAATTAAAAAGGCCACTGTGGCACTTTTCTCTTGCAAAAAAGCCATAGGAAACAAGTGGGGTTTACAGCCTCGTATCACTTACTGGCTATACATCTCTGTCATAAGACCGATACTTACGTACGGTGTTGTTGTCTGGTGGACTGCTCTGGACAAAACGACTTATCGCGATAAGTTAAGCAAAGTCCAAAGAACAGCTTGCTTGTGCATCGGCGGGGCTCTTCGTACTACCCCTTCCGCTGCCCACGACATCCTGCTTCATCTGACACCAATTGACATCTTCAGCAGACAAATGGCAGCTTCTGCAGCCGTTCGCCTTAAATCTACCTCACAATGGACCAGGAAAACAACTGGCCATGCCGCTATTTTGAACAATTTTAAAAACATCCCAGGAAACATCGATTACACTACACCGGAACTACAATTTGATAACAACTTCCAGGTCTCCATCCCCTCTAGATCATTCTGGGAGGAGTAAGCTTTCCTGGATGATGAATCGATCCATTTCTTCCGTCTTCCTGATCACTGTAGCGTTTTTCAGGCGGAAATAATGGCGATTAAAGAAGTCTTATCCTGGCTGAAAGAAAACGTGATATCTGCTAAAGATATCCGTATCTTCTCGGACAGTCAGGCGGCTATAAAGTGCCTGGAATCAGTTTCTACAAATTCAATAACAGCCCAAGACTGTCGTTCGTCTCTCAGAGAGATGGCGGAGCAGTTTAATATTCACCTCTGTTGGGTGCCGGGGCATAGGGACATCCCAGGTAACTGTAAGGCTGATGAACTCGCCAAACACGGAACAACACTACCTATGCTTCCAGATAAGGACTCTTTAGGTATCCCAATCGCTACCTGCAAACTCAAAATAAAGCTGGATGCTATCGAAAGAGCAAATCTTAGATGGACAACCGGCTCGACATGTCTAGCGACAAAACAGATCTGGCCAAAGCTGGATCTAAAACGTTCTAGGCATCTGATCTCCCTCGATAGAAAGCACATCAGTGCTACAATAGGTGTCATCACAGGACACTGTCTCATAGGCAGGCATGCAAAAATACTTGACGTAATATGTAATGATTTTTGCAGAAGCTGTCTTGACGAGGAAGAGGAAGAAACTATTCTTCATCTCCTCTGCACTTGTCCGGCGCTCTCACAAAGACGAAAACTCCATTTGGGAGAGTTCTACTATAATGATCTTAACGATCTAAAAGACACGGCCATTCGCTGTCTCTTGCGCTTCATTAGAAGCTCCAACTGGTTCAACGAGTAGGAAGAATTTAGAAGATAGATTCATGTGGTATCACAAGGGACCGTATAATGGTCTAAGTGTGTCGGCTAGCCGACAGCCACTTCAACCTAACCTAACCTAACCTATCTCTATGAGTAGTGTTGAAAACTGTTCATACTCTAGCACACGCTGTCCAACTATTCTTTTCAAATGATATTCAATCGATTTGACTGCTGCTTCAAATTTGCCACCGTGATGAGGGGCTGCTGGCACCATACAACAAATTGGCATCCAAGATTTTTCCTGATATCCTGCTTTCCTTCTCTATCCAATACTTTAAGCGTGAATGGTCCTGAATAATCAACATCAGTATGCAGGAACGGCTTTCTCGCTTGCACCCTATCAGCTGGCAGCTCTGACATCAGTTGCTGTTGAAAACGATAATTGTATCTTACACAAGTCACATATTTATGTAAGAAGTTCCTCAGCTCATTTCTCAGCTTCGGAATCCAAAATCGCTGGCGTATGTACTGCCTCATCATTGGCACACCTCCTTGATTTGTCATACGATCTGCATTATCAATTACTAGCCATGCCAACCGCGACCCATTGGGTATTATTGCTAGATGGCGCAATTTATACTTTCCACTTGCTCTGTGAAGGCGCCCACCGACACGTAGGATACCATCCCTATCGAACACGGGTCTAAGAGATTCGAATTTTCTGGCTTCGGGTAGCTGTCCATTGTTTCGAATTGCAGAAACATCTTTCTTATAACTATCTTCTTGTGACTTTCGAATTAAATTTCGAATTAAATACTGAATGGCAGGTACCCTTTCGCATTCTTGCAGTGCAACGGATGTAGATTCACTCTTTCGCCGTAATCTTTCGTCGCTTCGCTCTTAAAAAATTCATGAAACGAAATACATAGCCGAGGATGGCCAAACCCCTGGCATACCCGGCGATTAAAACTGTTATTTGCTGGCTCGGCATCCATAAGCTAAGACTTTCCATGAAATTCGTCACTATACATAAATGCATCTCTTCTGATGCAGCTGCTGGCACTTTGTTTACTATCGGATTCACTGGCTTTTTATCAACTCTGCTGGCATTACTCATGTACATGTACGATCAACCAGCAGACGGCTCAGCAACTCAGCCGCTGGAAGTTCCTAACTTGGTAAAGACACTGTATCTTGTTATCGCTAACAAGATGTTGTAACCAACTTGCTCATTATCTGTCCATTCACTTGCTCTACTCGCAAATATATTACTGCAACATATACTGTCATCGAAGCATCCAAAAAACTATGAATTTGGATTTTCCCCTTTCCACCTGTATCTCTTTCCACAGCACTTACCATATAGCCCTGATTTCTACTGGCACCTCCTAGTCCCCCAATCGCCATCTATCTTAATTTAAATTTTTCCCCAATACTGTCACTGGCGCTATATAGGTACCCATTTGTTTAGTTAAGCTACACAACTCAATATATTTCGCTTTGTAATCTCTTCGGCTATCTCTTGTGTATTCACTACGAAAGTGAATTGATCAGCATCAACTAGCCACTGTAAGCCTAAAACTGTCGCTTGCTCCCTACTATCAAAAACCATAGTTCTTGCACTGTCCAAACTAAACTTGCTCGCTAGCCATTTACTTTCCGACTTCCACTTTCGTAGTTCAAAACCTGCTGTCCTTAATATCCTGTCGACTTCATTCGGTACTAAAAAATTCTGGCTGTTCACGATCACTACCTGATACACAATCATCCATGTATAGGCCACTTTCGATTGCTTTCTTCAGTTCTTCCTTTGGTGACTCACGCCAGGATATTCTTTGTAAGTCCCACTGTCGTCTTACTACTCGCACTTGTCTGAACATCATCTTGATGTCAGCACTGAACGCTATCCGATGCCTTTGACAACGCATTACTATCTCTGGTAAATCTCGCTGTAACTTTCCACCAAGCTGTTGGACTTCGTTGAGTGATATCCCTTTATCAGTCCGACAACTGAAATCGAACACAACCCTTTGTTGAACTTCTTTGTTACGCAATGATGCGGAACATAATATACTAGTTCGCTTGCTCTTTGCTAGCCAAACTTGCCTGAAGTCAACATATTTACTTCTCCCTTAATGCTGGCTCCCTACCTAACCTCCTTTCCAAATATATAAATCGTATCAATGCTATCTCCCTTGAACTCGCTATATCTTTCGTGACTGGTTTCATTGGAATTGTGACAATAAAACGACCTTGCACATCTCGCTCGACTTCTTGCTCCTCTTTCATACTGGGTGGGTGCGAACCGACCTGATCCATTTCCCAGAGTCGTCGCACCATACTGTCCATGCTGTCCATCTCAATGCATTTTGCAATTAATAAAAGGTTTCGTGTCTCAGCGTCCATATTCAACGGATGGTCACCAAAGACCACTGTCCCAAAGGCAGTCTCTATCAAGACAACACCCTGTATGTTTCGAGGAATAGAGTTGGCCAAAATCTTCGCAAAGAATTTGACTCCCAACAAGATATCAAATCGAGCTCTCCTCCAATACGCTGGATCAGCAAATTGTCTGTCGCGACTAGCAACTATCGGCTGTAGATTCACTTGCGGTGTATAAACTGTCCAGTTCGATTCTTTTGACAGAATCCAAAATTCATCCTCTATGTATGCGTTGTACGCAAACCAGGGCACGATTCGGACAATCGCTTTCATTACCGAATGGGATTCCCATCGATTCCGATAACTCTCCTTGCTGTAGACGATACTTCAAGGTGAAGCGATTGAATAATAACATTCAACATAAGATTTGGTTGTGCTCTGGAATCACACGCACTGGCCCAGAGAGAATGTCATTTGACTGAACTCCCATGGTCACTGTTGGCAGTAGTGCCGCTGTCGCACTCGCTTTAAATGTTGGGAAGGAGTGGAAAGAATCTAAGTAAGTGAGAAACAAGTTTTGGTTAACTTTATTACTAAAATATTGTTTTTTTTTTTTTTTTTAACTTTGCTGCTTTCTCTTATGTAATAGAGGCACTATCTATGCTGGCTGTCTTTCGGCGATTGCTCGCTTTCTACTCTAGTCATTCGTTATGACGCTTTGCTGGCTGACTGGCAATGCTCTTTCGTTGACTGGCACGTCCGCATTCGAATCGGTTGAAGCCTCTATCAGCACGATTTGCTTGTAAGCTACTCACGGATTCCATCGAACAGAACCTCTGGGTGTCCGGTAGATGACTGCTTGCTGAAGCTTACTTGTCCAGGAATTCAAGCATCTGCTTGGCTGTCGGTGTCTCGGACTGGCGCTCCCACTGCTTTCCAGTTTCACTGTCCAGCCGCTCGTGCAGCATGTGCACCACGAACATATCCCAATGCTCAGTGGGCAATCCTTTAGCTCGCAGCTGGCGTAATGTCTCGTGGGTGACATTGGACATCTGTTGCAAGTCATCCGACCTTGGATTTCCTTGCAAAGCTGGCAAATCTATAAGCTGGTCCAATAATTCACAACAGGTGTAGTATTTCCTGTCGTACAACTGGTTGAGATGCTCCTGGAGACTATCCTGGAGCTGTACTGGCATCTGTACTTGCACTGCTATCGGCTGTGGTTAATTCGCTGGCACCACTATCGGTACTTTCTTTAGCTGTTCGGCAGTCTCCTGGCGCTGCAACATACCCAAACGACGTCGGAACGCTGCCTTGGCGTCATAGTAGAGGTACTCTGCCTTCACCATGGTCTTCTCCATTTGTACTAGCTCTTTGCTGGCAATCGTGTCGAGCAGCTCGGAATGTATGGTCTGAAATAAAGCCCACGCATCATCAAGCCGCTCGAGACGCACTTTCAGTCCCTCGCAGTCATTGAGGGAGAACTCCACGCTTTCCACATAAGCAGCCAACCGCTGGATGGTGTCCATTACTGCTTCATGACCCTTCGTACTTGCTATCGGTCTGTAAGAAATATCAAGAAAAAGGAAAAACGAAAACGAGAAAAAAAAGAAAATAACACCAAAAAAGGCGGAACTAATAATTAGTTAAATGTCGCACTGGCACTGCTGTAGGAAATGTTATTATTACTTTATTATGCTGGCTCTTAATAAAATGCTTTTTGATATAATTTGTATTATGCTTTGGGTATCCATGGCAAACGAACGTAAACACAAACAAACACTAGTTGCTCTACTCTCTCTACTTGCTTAACTATCTGTACTGGCACACTACCTATCTGACCACAACTCATGAATTTGTTTTTAAATTCACCACTTTCTACTTGCACTGCTCTGTCTACTTGCTCAACTGTCTATACAGCACACTATCTGTCTGCAGACACACTTTCCCACTTGCACTTACTATCATTGTTCATCGAATTTCATCTCTTGTGAATATTCGGACTTTCCGCTGTAAGCACTATCTTCCTACCTACTTTGACATGCGCATGCCATACTATATAACTTGCCCTTGTGTTTGTACAGAAACAAAACACAGAAAATGCTTTGCTTACACATCGACGAGTATTACTTCGCTTGTGTGTATCACTATCTGTTACTAACTGGCTACGTTATGCATGTTCGAACAGGAACATGACAACTACACTGTACACTGTACACTCTCCACTTGCACATACCTATGCCGGCAAAAACAAAACAACTCTTTCCTACCTACTCTACAATAAAAAAATAAATTCCATGCCTACACACTCCCGTCATAAAAAAGAGGAAAAACACTGTGCTCGTTCGCTTGCCAAAAACCACCCTTATTCCTCGTCCACTTGCACTATGTATAAATACCCATATTGAGTATTAAACTTGAGCTTGTACTTGCGCACTTACTTTTCCTTTCTTATGTTAAAATAAAGAGAACTTATATTGAATACCAAGGAAAAATATTATCAGTGCGTATGGCACTAGCCACACAACTCTCCACAACTCTCCAAACTCGACTGGCTTACATTGCACGCTGTCTGTCTCGCTCACTCGCACGCTTACCCTATCCTGCGATATACTTTTACCATCTGGCAGCTGGCGATTTTACTGGCTCGGTGTGTGTGGGTGCCGCCGTCTGGGCTGGCTACTTCGTCATCGACGATGAATTTTTTGCACATTTAAATTATTTTGTTTCACTTTTCACAAATGTTACTATTTTACACTATGCACTTTTTCACTGGCCGCTGGCACTATCCGGCTCTACATGGACCAAAATGTATCGTAGGAAAAATTTAACGGCTGAAAAACTATTCCGATCGAAATAAAAATCTGATCATTTTTTGTTTTGGGAAAAAGAGCTTTGCTCATAAAAAACCCAAATTTAATTTGCTGGCACACTATGTGTAGCACAGTTGGCTCGCTTGCGGGTTGATAAAAGAATGAATTTAAGTCGTACGCGCAGTAGTACGAATAACCTAAGTGTTATAATATTATATGGGTGTAAAGGGAATATGTATATGTATATGTAATGTATGTTGGATGTATTTATAGGAAATACACTCGTAGGCATCGCATACGATACAAAGTGTGAAAAATAACTTGGAAGAGAGGTAAAAAAGTTGATATAAATTTAAAAACCTTCAGAAATGAAGACCCCCCCGTACGGCGTACATTATGAAAACTTCAGTTTAATTTTGTAACAGTAACTGACTGTTTCTAGCTTCATATTTCAAAAAAAAGTTCCATACTTCTTACTAATAACTTAAAGCATACATTTCGAACATGAGTTTTTTTTTTTAAATTCCTACAAGATTCGACCAGGGAAAGCATATCAGAAAACAGAAATGCAAATGTATACGCATTCATTCAAGTAAGGATGTTCGCGTTCCACAACAAAAAGGATTAGTATCTTGAGTAATCTTATTTTGCTGGTCTTTTAAATAGTACCTATCTAATATAAGTACCAATTTTATTGTTTATTCTATATTGCGCGTATAAATTTTTTTTGTTAAATTTACCAAAATGCTGTTGATTTTGCGAAGAAATTTATCAGTTTGACCTTTATCTTTTTGTTAAATTATCTAAAAAAGTTGTTAATTCCATCAATATTGTTTCTCATTTTGCCAAATCAACAGCAAATATTGTTGATATTATATAGTAGTAATCTGTCAGTACTACAGTTGTCTTTTGTTGAATCTATAAGAATATTGCTGGTTATATAGAATTATTATCTCAGTTCCATAATTTCAATTTGTTGATTCAACAAATAAATAATTCAATTGATACAATATCGATTTATTAAATTGAAAATTCTGTTTGGTTGATCTGATAGTTTTGTAGTAAATATTTTATCCGTTTGACAAAATATCGTTCAAATTGATAAAACTTGAGTTGCATTGATAAATTTCATTTATCATTACAATAACTTTTTTTCAGTTCAACAAAACTAATTTTAATGAAATTTAACAATCGAATTTTGTCAATATAACCAGGTATTTTTTTTTCAGTATAGGTAGTTTCAAGGCCGTCAATTTTGTCTCCTTTCGCCTTTCCTTTTCCCTTTATTTGCTACCTACCGACCTGCCACCACCACCAACCAAATGTTTCGGTTCACTAATCACAAGTGTGATTATTCCTCTCTATTTGGGTTCTACAGAAACTAAGCACGACAGCAACGCCATCCGACGGGTTGTCCGGCAAAGAAAATTTTCGTGTTAATGATAGTACTATAGTCTCTATATACAATGGTATGAGTATATATATATATTTCGAAAGATAATCGAATCAGACCACCCATGGCGGGTCTCTTTTCGTCTCTCTACCACTGTAAATCTTACTCAGAGAGACTCTCTGGATTTCTCCACAGTTCTTCTCTGGGCTCAATTCCTAGTGTTAACGCTAGCATCTGTTTATGGGAGATCCGTTTCATCGACTGGGTCTCGACCCATTGATGTCCCAAGATCCTCATTCTTCTGCCAGCCAATGCCGGGCATTGACACAGTATATGTGCCGCTGTCTCAGATTCCTCCAGGCATAGTCTACAAGTATCATCCTCTATAAGGCCCATTTTCCTTAAGTGATACCTGAAATTACCATGTCCTGTAGACAAAGCCACCATCCATTTCAATGTTCCTCGACTCATGCTTAGAACTCTTCTTTGAGTGGAGCAGGTCGGCCACTTTATTGCCATTTTAGCTTGTCTACATTGTTCCACGGTTGACCACCTTCTCAGGTGTTCTGCCGTGATCCATTTGTGGACAAGCTGTTCAACCATTCCTCTGCCAATTGAAGAGAATGGTTCTGGTCCCAACAACTTTTCAGTTGACCCCTGTTTTGCAAGGGAGTCCGCCTTTTCATTGCCTTCGATCCCTATGTGTCCTCGTACCCAAGTCAGTGTTACTTCATTTTTAGATGAACACTTATTGAGTTTAAGTACGCATTCCAGTGCCAGTGATGTTGTGATGTTTGTTTGTTCCATGCATCTGATCACCGCCTGATTGTCCAGTGCTATGAGGATATTTCTTCCTTCCACCTGACACTCAATCAAGTAGTCCAACGCATAAAGCAAGGCAATCATCTCAGCCTGTTATACTGAAGTGTATTTCCCGAGGCTAATGTGACGGGCAAGTTCCAGCTCTTCTGAATAGATACCGGCCCCCGCCCCGCCATCCATCATGGATCCATCCGTGAAAATCACTATTTCACCATTTCTTTTTTCTGGAAGTAATCCGTTCTCAATACGAGTTTTGTGATTTCTTTTCATAATACGCACCCTTGTTATTCGATCGATAGGCATGTTTAGCTCCCTAATCTCGTCTTTAACAAGTTCCAGGATCTTCCTATGTCCATAGATCGTACCACGATGGTGCCATTTCGCATCTCGATGCAAGCGAAGTGCCGTTTGGGCCGCTGTTTTCTTAATAAATAAGTCTAGCGGTAATATCCCCATGATGACTTCCAATGCGCATGTTGGGGTTGTACGTATTGCACCTGTAATTCCCATACATGCTAAACGCTGAACCCTATCCAGGTGCTTCCTCACAGTTTTCTGAGAGGCTTTCGCCCACCATACAACCGAGGCGTACGTGATAATGGGTCTAGTTATCATCGTATACATCCAGTATGCTGACCTAGGCGAGAGTCCCCACCTCTGTCCACATACACGTTTGCACTGATGTAGTACCCTCTTTGCCTTCCGGACCTTCTCCTCAACATGGTAATTCCAAGTAAGTCCAGTATCTAGATAGACTCCCAGATACTTAACCTTCTTAGTCATTGTTAGTTCCGATCCGAAAAGTGTTGAGGGCCGAAATTCCAGATTTTTCCTCTTCCTAGTGAAGACTATTAGATCTGTTTTCGCCGCATTAATGGAGAGCCCTTGTTCCAGACACCACCGCTCAACCACTCTGAGTGCATTCCTCATGATATCTGCTGTGACGTCCATGAATTTGCCTCTGGCCATTATTGCTATGTCGTCGGCATATCCCACTGTGTGAATGCCCGTCGCCTCGAGTCTGTCGAGAAGAGAGTCCACAGTGATATTCCACAGTGTAGGTGAGAGAACACCTCCTTGTGGGCAACCTCTGCTAACCCTTCCTCTGAGTTTTGAGGTTCCCGTCTGAATATTAATCGCCCTCGTATTCAACATATTGTCCACCCATCTTAACACCAGTGGGTTAACCCTACGTTTTTCCAAGGCTTGTTTCAGACTTTCAAAGCATATCTTATCGAAGGCACCTTCAATGTCCATTATAGTGGTCATCGCAATGCCCCGGTATTTAGCTCTTCCTCCGCAACGCGTACTACTTGGTGTAGCGCTGTTTCTGTAGACATACCTACCCTGTATGCATGCTGTCTACTATTTAAAGGATACATCTTAAGCGCAGTACTCTCCATATAGTCCACCATCACCCTTTCCATTATTTTTAACAGGAAGGATGTTAGGCTGACTGGTCTGAATGACTTTGCCTCGGTGTAGTCCTTTTTTCCCGGTTTTGGAAGGAAGACCACATTTGCTTCCCTCCATGTTATCGGGATATAGCCTATTGCTAGGCATGCAACGTATATATTCCTGAGCCTTGGTGCAATTACGTCTATACCCCATTGCATTAGACCTGGAAATATACCATCCGGCCCCGCAGTTTTGAAGGGTGAGAATGTTGCTATCGCACCCTTGACCGCTTTTGGTGTCACGATCCGTTCTGCTTCCGTCCTATCCATCCTGTTCGCTCCTTGTTTCCTTGGAGCCCAGGGCTGAGCTGACTTATAGCTTCCTGGAAAGTGTACCTCCATTAGGACCTCATTTGTGTGATCCAGTGTTTCCACCATCTCCCCCGCTCTATTACGAATGAGTCCGATCTTAGAAACTGGATCTCTCGAGACAATCTTTTGTAGTCTACTGACTTCAGATGTACTCCTCATACTCGAGCAAAAGTCCCTCCATGACTCCCTTTTACGTCGTCGCAGAGTAACGTTTAGCTCTTTCTTTTTCGCCTTATATTCATCCCATGCTTCGGGTTCTCCCCTCCTCATGGCGTGATTGAAGGCCTTCCTCGCAGCCTTTTTTAGCTTTTCAAGTTCCCGGCACCACCAAGGCGCAGGATCTTGTTTTTCCACTAAAGTAGGTGTACAAGCCACTCGGTACGCAACTTCAACAGCTGATTGCAGATGCTTCAACTGTGATTCTACATGCCAAGTGTTTTTCGGTATTCCGAATGTCATTACATTCAGTTTTTCCTCCAACACTTCAAGGTATTTTATCCTATCTGTGTTCTTCGGAATTCTGATGTATTTCCGATCTTTTTTCCTTTTAGATCCATAGCGAACATCAAATGAAATGGCTCTGTGATCCGACAATGTAGCCTGATCCATTACCCTCCAATTTGATATTCTTTCAATTATCTGGCTACTGCACAGGGTAACATCGATCACTTCCACTCGTCTCACATCGACGAAGGTTGGCTCTGTTCCCCGGTTTAAGATAGCTAGATCCTTGCATGATACAAATTCGAATAAGGCTTCTCCTCTGTAATTATCGTTGGTGCTGCCCCACACTGTATTATGTGCATTGGCATCACAACCAATTATTAGATCCTCGTTCCTGTTCCTGCATGCATTCACCAAAGACTCTAACTCTCTTGTCGGAGGAGGTTCTGGAGAATCATACGGCAGGTATGCAGATGCTATGACAAAACTTCCCGCACCTGATCCTACTCGTACTGTTGCAAGGTCTGGGGCACACAGATCCGGCAATTTATATGCTTGAACTCCGTGCCTCACCAAGATACAGGACCTAATTCTTCCGCTAGTTTGTGCATAATGCAACTCAGCCATGCTATTTGGGAGTCCTCTCATCTTTCCTCTAAAGATCCAAGGCTCCTGTATCAGGGCTATCTCAAACGAATCCTCATCAAAACACTTAGTCATCATTGCCGATGCTGCTTTGCTGTGATGAAGGTTCAATTGAATCACCCTCAGCTTTTCCCGGTACGGGAATGATGTGTAAGAGTAAGATGTGCGGTGGTGACGAAAAAATGTTGCGCGCGATAATATTGTGCAAATTGAAGGGAAAAGCGCAGCAGTGGATGCACTCGAAGCCTGATTTTCTGGAGGAGAGTGCCGCTGTGTTGATCGAACAATTACAACAAATGTTTGGTAACTGTTTTGTCCAAAAACTGTAGTCTATTTGCACAAAGGGAAAACTGTGCAAATACAATGCAGTGTATACTTTTATTGACAAATGTCAATTATATGCTTATGGCTCTAAATACAATGATTATTGATTAAACTTGACAATTGTACTTCATTGTTCATTAATTTGAATATACATCCTTAACATTCACCCCCACCGTGAACTCTGTTCGCAACAAGATCATCTCATCAAATATTGAAGAGTGGCATCACTCGATAACGCTCGCTCATAATTTTCGCCTCATCTCAGGAATTGATCTGCTATCGCCTCTGCATTGTACTGTGGTCTTCTATGAAGCTGCTAAAGAAACAATTAGTAGAACAGAGAAGGACATACAAACAGATGAATGACAATTGACAGCAAAGAACCTAATCTGGAGTGAGTAATATTGCCCTAATTGCCATATCCCTTCCTCTATCTTTCGTACTTGATCGATCGCTTTTCTCCGGGGAATTTAAGATTGTAACATGCTACGGCATAAACCACTCAATCCAAAGATATCAAATTGTAATATGATAAGCTAAGATTCACCCCACTTAATGTAGGGAGTTGATAATTGCTACGACATTAAAAGTGTATTCTATGCATTTGGTGACTATAAATGGCACCACACAAAAATATCTCTGTTAGAATAAGATTTACTCAATAAAGAGAGACAACATCTCAGAATAAAATATTTTTTTATTCTTTATTTAATTTAAATTAATAACTGGCGCCCGAGCAGGGACCGGTAGAGTTAACAACAATTCTCAGTAGCTTCCCTTCACCAGAGGTAAGGGGTTACTGTTTTAAAGAATTAAAAACTCAAGAAGTGCAAAGTAGTGGAAAAATTATAAGTGATAGTTCTCAGTAGCTTCCCCCACCAGAGCTAAGTGGTTACTGTAAAGAACTTATAAAACAACGAACTTCGACGGACACCAAGTGGTACAGCCGAGCCAGTAGTAGGAGGCATCAAATTCAATGACGTGCTCCAAAAAGGAACAAATCGGACTACCCAAAGGAAAAAATCTGAAGAAAATACACCGCCGGTCCCAAGTGTGCACAAACCCGGACAAAGCGCACCTTAAAGAACCCCTGAACCAAAAGAAGGGTCACAATCTTCTGCGTTGCCTCACAGCTCACAAAAAAGATGAGGATTGTAATTTTAACGTAAGATTTACAAAAAAAAATAATAATATCAATGATATAAATCTTTTAGTATTAATAAATATTTTTTTATTATTAAATCTTTACATTTAACCAATTATAAAATATTTGCATTAAAATCTATATAGATATATTCTACAAAATCCCTAAATATACTTTCAATATTTTTGATATTGTCCTTATATAACCTTAATTCCCTATTTACTCAAATATATATATATAACAGAAGAACTTAAAGCCACAGTAATTAACCTTACCGGAGCAGTAAATGCTCAAATCGATTACATAAAAAAATTAGATAAAAGAATTACATTTTGGGAAAATAAGCTATTAGCCCCAGAATCGGTAGTCGAAACTAGCTTACCAGTCCCTCAAACAGAAAATGAAAGAGATCGCCAAGCTTCCCGGCTTCGTTAAGGAGCTAAAGGTTTTCGATGGAAGTCCAGTAGAATACATTTCATGGATTCATACAGTTGAAACCATACTAAGGGACTATGACATAGTTAGGACCAAACCTCTATATAAGGCCATTCTACAAAGTATCGGACAAAATATTAGGGGACATCTACGAAACTGTGAAAAGGATCGAACGTGTTTTAATCTATCCAAAAATAAATATTAAGAATTCAGAGCGATGGATTACATTAGTGTTAATGACTAAACGGCTGTCCAGTTGCGCGAGTGACTACGACGTTTGGGTCTTGTTCTGCTGTTAAATGAAGTGCCGGTCGAGAACCGTGGCGAAATGCCTGTGGAAATTGAGGAAGAGGAGAGTGTGGAGGAAGAAGATTCTAGAATTTCCGTGGTAGACGGTTGTAGACTGTCTCATGAGGACAGGGAAGGCAATAGACGAAAGATGCCGATAAAGTATCCGAGAAGTAGGACGGCCACTCTCAACAGGGTCTCGTAAGACGAAGAGGCGATAACAAGCCAAACAGAATACGGGACCCTGAGCGCACCAGAAGACGATGACTACTCTTGTAAGTGTGCCGCAGGCAAACATGCACCGAGCTATGGGTGCCTCGGACACCTATAACCAACGATGAGCCGAAGGGAACATTGCTCTCGGATTAATCCAGGAGCCATGGGCAATAGATGGTAAGATATTTGGCTTAAATAACAAAACCAGGAAACCTATCTTCGCCCGAGGAAATTTTAGACCAAGGGCCGCTCTATTTGTCGCGAAAGATATAAAATTTTCTCCCATTCCAGGCTTCAACACCAGGGACCTGGTGGCGATCCTCATAGAACGTCACAGCGGCCGAGAGCTGCAAAAAATCGTGTGCGCATCGGCGTATTTTGCTGGAGATGATAAAAATATACCACCAACACCAGTACAGGAACTCGTTCTGTACTGCCAATCCCAGCAACTTCAACTTATCATCGGCAGCGACGCAAATGCTCATCATCTAGTTTGGGATAGCCGAGATACAAATAAAAGAGGTGAGTCTTTGTTAGAATAGCTTTTGTAGTAACAATTTAGTTATTCTAAATAAGGGAAATAAACCAACTTTTAGAAACTCAATGAGAGAGTCTTCGTTGAAGACTGGCGCGTGTCCGATGAGGCATCTCTGTCAGATCACATGCATATAAAATTCAGACTTAGATGCAACACCGAACAGGCGCCGGTTCGATACGATAACAAACTTACAAATTAGTTAGTATCGCGAAAACCTAGCGATCAAATCTGACATGCTTCCACCACCGACACTACAAACAAAAAATGCTGACGATGCACTTAGCTTAGGTAAAGAGGTGCGTACCATGGTGGAATTCAAACCTTGAAAATATTCGAAAGAGAGTGAGGAAGCTTTTTAATAAAGCCAAACGCACCGGTGTGTGGGATCAGTACCAAGCCCTCCTTACCCAATACAACCTAGAGTTGAGAAGATCCAAAAGAGTTTCCTGGCGGAGCTACTGTGAAAATCTTGAAGAGCTTCCTGCAGTGGCTCGCCTACAAAAAGCACTCTCGAAAGATCAATCAAACTGCATGGGATTGCTAGTCAAATCTGACGAAACAATCACATGCGACCGGGAGGAAACTTTGATTACCCTACTTCAAGTTCACTTCCCTGAGTCTAAGATCATAGATGAAGCCTAGGAGCACAATGTCAAGGATTCACCCCCAAGAAGCCTTGGAAGAAAAAAAAGCTAGTCCGGAAAGCTTTTCACTCCGGATAGGGTTAAATGGGCTGTCAACTCATTTAAACCATACAAGGCACCAGGTATAGACGATATTTTTCCAGCACTTATCCAGAAAGGGCTGGACTTCATTTTACCTACCATAGGCGTTTTTCTTTTTTAGAGCGTGCTCAGATTGTTCTGAAGTATTTATGAAACACACTTGAGCACATAGCTGTCATTTATTGTAAATATATGTATAAATTGAATATTTATTAATTGTTATTTATTAAATTGGTTAATATTCAATTAACTATGAGCTGGTAAACGTGGTATTTATCCCCAAACCAAGCAAACCTAGTTTTTCCTGAAAACGATGGAAAGAATAATTGACATACATATCAGAGAATGCCTAACAAACATCACACCTCTACACCCCTATCAATATGCCTACCAAAAAGGCAAATCCACTGAAGGTGCTTTGTTAAACTTAACAACACAAATAAAACATGCATACCGAAATAGGTTGCACTTTGCGCCTTCCTTGATATAGAGGGTGCTTTTGATAAAACCGGATATAAATCCATATCAAACGCTCTACTTCAAAGAAATGTAGATCATCCATCTGTCATGGATCAAAGCGATGCTTGAAAGTCGGAAAACAACCACATCATCAGGAAGACCTCAGCATCAGTAACAGCTGTAAAGGGCTGCCCGCACGGAGGGGTACTTTCGCCCCTACTGTGGTCTTTGGTAATCGATAATCTGCTAAAAATTTTAAGCAATTCAGGCCTCAATGTAGTCGGATATGCGGATGGTTGGTTGGTTGGTTTAAGTGGCTGTATTCCCGTCTACTGACGAGGAAAAACACAAATAACGCATTGAGCGCCGTTTTGAGACCACAAACTAACGGAACCAGAAGATAAAAATAGGGGAAGGAAGTTAAGGGAGCTCAAAACCAGCCTGTGGAGTTGAGAAATTTGATGATTTTATTAAAATGGATACTTTGGATAGCCGAAAGGTCATCATAAAAGGGATGACCTAGTCCACTGAGTCTGGTTTTTTCTAGTGCCGGACACTCACAGAGAAGATGAAACACTGTTTCACTCTTGTTAGTGTTAGTGCAGCCACGGCAGTGGGTGTTATGAGGGATGCCAAGCTTGGCCGCGTGAGTTCCTAAGGGCCAATGGCCTGTACTAATTGCCGTTAGTCGGGCGACATCTACACGCGTTCTAGATAAAAGGTTGTTAGTTCTGGCATCATCGTAGGTTGGCCATATCTTTCTTGAAATGATACAGCTCGCCAGATTCACCCATCTCGTCTTCGCCCCTGAGGAGAAGTACAGGAAGATTTCTCTCTTAACGTATCCCAGTGGAGGGAAGACTTCCTCCGCCTGCGACACGCACAGAGCAGAGCCACATCTGGCAAGTTCATCGCCTTTTTCATTCCCGTCTATGTTCCTATGACCGGGAACCCAGACGAGGGTGATTTCAAACCGATGGCAAGCCCTGGTCAATGTCTCCCTGCAATCCACAACAAGTTTTGACGTTGATTTAGTAGAACCGACAGCCTTAATAGCGGCCTGGCTGTCGACGAAGACGCCTATTTTTTTTTCTGAGAATGAGCAGTCTACACGCCTCCTTGATTGCGAGTACTTCCGCTTGAAAGACGCTGGCTGCGTTGGGGAGGCGGAAGGATGTGGAGATGTCTAACTCTGCTGAGAAAATGCCCACTCCCACTCCATATGCGGATATGCGGATGACTTGGTCATCATCATTAGGGGAAAAGTGGCAAACGAAGTGACAACACAAATGCAACACGCCCCAAATGCATAGAAGCCCTAATAGATAAAAGACTAAATTGGAACTCCCATACATTTGGGGAATATCCCCAAAGATCACTCAGTGGATCTATACAATGATGGTTAGACCATCATTACTTACGCTTCCATAGTATGGTGGAACAAAGTCACACAGAAAACCGCCATTGTAAAGCTCAACAAGATAAAACGTCTAGCATGTATAGGCATTTCCGGAGCTATGCGGACCTGTCCTACAGCTGCCATAGAAGCCCTAATAGGACTAAAACCACTCCATATTTACATCAAAAAAGTGGCAATGCGCAGCTCAACAAATCTGCTACAATTGAAGGAGATGGACATCGGTGATCACTCGGACCTGATAAACCTTCTCCCGGAGATTAAAGAACTTGACGTGATCTGCGCGATCACAGACCGCCTCCCAAAAATACTATGTTTTAACAGAAAATTCTCCACGGAGATCACTAATAGAAAGGCGTGGGTTAGCGGTATCCCACGAAACTGCCAAAAAGGCATAAAGTGGTATACGGATGGTTCCAAAATGGACTCAGGGGTCGGAGCCGGCATATTTGGACCAAACGAAAATATTTCAATACCAATGGGAAAAAGACCAATCGTATTTCAAGCAGAGCTCCATGCCATTAAAGTATCCGCAAGCCTCATTTACAAATCAGGTATAAAAGGCGCAAACATCCACATATTCACGGATAGTCAAGCAGCTATAAATGCCCTTAGCTCACCCACCATTGACTCCAAATCAGTCTTACACTGCTTCAATACCCTCCAAGCACTCTGCACCAGAAACAATATCAAAATTTGGTGGGTTCCTGGCCACGAAGGAATTGAAGGAAACGAAAGGGGCGACGAACTGCCCAGAAGAGGTTAGAGATTCCAGAGTAAGGTTCAGGTCCTTTTACAGGACCTTACTGTGCAATCTCTAAATCAGCGGCGAACATTGCCATAAAAAGCTGGGAACACAGCAAGTGTATTTCACAGCCTAATACAGGCCAAAAAAGTAATCAAACCTTTCAGAAATAATGCCAAAAAGATTCTAAATCTACGTAGGCATGATGTCGAAAATCTAGTTGGCTACCTAACAGGGCACCATGGTTTGCGATATCACCTAAATAAAATACATGTAGCCGACTCTTCGGAGTGCCGCCTATGTCTTGAAGAAGACGAAACAACTGAGCATATTTTATGTGAATGCCCAGCCCTTTGTGGTATAAGAAGGAACTTCTTTCTCAGGGAAATTATAAGCCCAGAACAAGTAAAGACATCCTCTGCTGAAATCATCATCAGGTACATTAGGAAAGTAGAAACTCTAATAGCCTAAACAAACCCTTTCTGACCCTATGGCACAATAGATCTACTCAGGTCGAAGTGCCTCTTTATCGCGTTGGCGAGTCAGAAATTCCATACAATTCAACACGTTAAAAGATTTGTTGCCAGAGTATGATGGTGGCACCATTGCATATAGAGACTATAGTACTATCATCAACACGAAAATTTTCTTGGCCGGACACCCCGTCGGATGGTGTTGCTGTCGTGCTTACTTTCTTGTAGAACCCAAATAGAGAGGAATAATCACACTTGTGATAAGTGAACCGAAACATTTGGTTGGTGGTGGTGGCTGGTCGGTAGCTAGCAAATAAAGGGATGAAAAATCATGTGGTTTTCTTTTCTCTGTTACTCGCACGAGGTTTCGTTCTTTCAAGCATGAGTAGCTTGAAAAAGAAATAATGACAAATTTCTGATTTGGAATTTCGATCGTATAAAAGGCAAATCTGGATATTTGCGCTTATGAAAGAAAACGATTTTGTTAGCGTTCCTTTTTATGATGAGATGACGGTTGATCTTTTATTTTTTTTTGCAAATGGAATTTATTTCTAGTTAATCTTTTTGTCGTATTTCTGTTATTTATGAATTCATGACCAACAATTTAATGATATTATCGATTTGAAATAATATCTACAATTAATAAAACCCAACTGTGGATGTTAATGTCACTTTCCAAAAATGTGAAAGGAGATCAAATTGACGGCCTTGATTTACAGCTGGCTCTGGTCGTGTAAATTTTGGGATGGATGGGCTAAGGATCTTTCATCGGATTGTTTTTTATCCTCATATACCTACACTGAAAATAAAATACCTGGTAATATAATAATATACCTAATATAATAATTTGAACGATATTTTGTCAAACGGGTAAAACATTTACTACAAAACTACTTTGTCAGATCCACAAAACAGAATTTTTGTTGAATTATTGTATCAATTAAGCAATTTATTTGTTAGATCAACAAATTGAAATTATGGAACTGAGATAATATGACAAAATGACAAACAGTTTTGATGATATTAAAAACTTTTTTTTTTAATTTAACAAAAATATAATTGATAAATTTCTTCGCAAAATCAACAGCATTTTGGTAAATTAAACAAAAACAGTTCATACGCGCAATAAACGATAAACAATAAAATACTTATATTAGGTAGATATACTATTTAAAACACCAGCAAAATAATATTACTCAAGATACTAATCCTCTCTATTTGGGTTCTACAAGAAACTAAGCACGACAGCAACGCCATCCGACGGGTTGTCCGGCCAAGTTGTCCGGTTGTCCGGTGTTGATGATAGTACTATAGTCTCTATATACAATGGTATGAGTAAGATGTGCGGTGGTGACGAAAAAATGTTGCGAGCGATAATATTGTGCAAATTGAAGGGAAAAGCGCAGCAGTGGATGCACTCGAAGCCTGATTTTCTGATCAATTACAACAAATGTTTGGTAACTGTTTTGTCCAAAAACTGTAGTCTATTTGACCAAAGGGAAAACTGTGCAAATACAATGCAGTGTATACTTTTATTGACAAATGTCAATTATATGCTTATGGCTCTAAATACAATGATTATTGATTAAACTTGACAATTGTACTTCATTGTTCATTAATTTGAATATACATCCTTAACATTCACCCCCACCGTGAACTCTGTTCGCAACAAGATCATCTCATCAAATATTGAAAAGTGGCATCACTCGATAACGCTCGCTCATAATTTTCGCCTCATCTCAGGAATTGATCTGCTATCGCCTCTGCATTGTAATGTGGTCTTCTATGAAGCTGCTAAAGAAACAATTAGTAGAACAGAGAAGGACATACAAACAGATGAATGACAATATATTGACAGCAAAGAACCTAATCTGGAGTGAGTAATATTGCCCTAATTGCCATATCCCTTCCTCTATCTGTCGTACTTGATCGATCGCTTTTCTCCGGGGAATTTAAGATTGTAACATGCTACGGCATAAAGATTATTCCTCCCACTCAATCCAAAGATATCAAATTGTAATATGATAAGTTAAGATTCACCCCACTTAATGTAGGGAGTTGATAATTGCTACGACATTAAAAGTGTATTCTATGCATTTGGTGACTATAAATGGCACCACACAAAAATATCTCTGTTAGAATAAGATTTACTCAATAAAGAGAGACAACATCTCAGAATAAAATATTTTTTTATTCTTTATTTAATTTAAATTAATAACTGGCGCCCGAGCAGGGACCGGTAGAGTTAACAACAATTCTCAGTAGCTTCCCTTCACCAGAGGTAAGGGGTTACTGTTTTAAAGAATTAAAAACTCAAGAAGTGCAAAGTAGTGGAAAAATTATAAGTGATAGTTCTCAGTAGCTTCCCCCACCAGAGCTAAGTGGTTACTGTAAAGAACTTATAAAACAACGAACTTCGACGGACACCAAGTGGTACAGCCGAGCCAGTAGTAGGAGGCATCAAATTCAATGACGTGCTCCAAAAAGGAACAAATCGGACTACCCAAAGGAAAAAATCTGAAGAAAATACACCGCCGGTCCCAAGTGTGCACAAACCCGGACAAAGCGCACCTTAAAGAACCCCTGAACCAAAAGAAGGGTCACAATCTTCTGCGTTGCCTCACAGCTCACAAAAAAGATGAGGATTGTAATTTTAACGTAAGATTTACAAAAAAAAATAATAATATCAATGATATAAATCTTTTAGTATTAATAAATATTTTTTTATTATTAAATCTTTACATTTAACCAATTATAAAATATTTGCATTAAAATCTATATAGATATATTCTACAAAATCCCTAAATATACTTTCAATATTTTTGATATTGTCCTTATATAACCTTAATTCCCTATTTACTCAAATATATATATATAACAGAAGAACTTAAAGCCACAGTAATTAACCTTACCGGAGCAGTAAATGCTCAAATCGATTACATAAAAAAATTAGATAAAAGAATTACATTTTGGGAAAATAAGCTATTAGCCCCAGAATCGGTAGTCGAAACTAGCTTACCAGTCCCTCAAACAGAAAATGAAAGAGATCGCCAAGCTTCCCGGCTTCGTTAAGGAGCTAAAGGTTTTCGATGGAAGTCCAGTAGAATACATTTCATGGATTCATACAGTTGAAACCATACTAAGGGACTATGACATAGTTAGGACCAAACCTCTATATAAGGCCATTCTACAAAGTATCGGACAAAATATTAGGGGACATCTACGAAACTGTGAAAAGGATCGAACGTGTTTTAATCTATCCAAAAATAAATATTAAGAATTCAGAGCGATGGATTACATTAGTGTTAATGACTAAACGGCTGTCCAGTTGCGCGAGTGACTACGACGTTTGGGTCTTGTTCTGCTGTTAAATGAAGTGCCGGTCGAGAACCGTGGCGAAATGCCTGTGGAAATTGAGGAAGAGGAGAGTGTGGAGGAAGAAGATTCTAGAATTTCCGTGGTAGACGGTTGTAGACTGTCTCATGAGGACAGGGAAGGCAATAGACGAAAGATGCCGATAAAGTATCCGAGAAGTAGGACGGCCACTCTCAACAGGGTCTCGTAAGACGAAGAGGCGATAACAAGCCAAACAGAATACGGGACCCTGAGCGCACCAGAAGACGATGACTACTCTTGTAAGTGTGCCGCAGGCAAACATGCACCGAGCTATGGGTGCCTCGGACACCTATAACCAACGATGAGCCGAAGGGAACATTGCTCTCGGATTAATCCAGGAGCCATGGGCAATAGATGGTAAGATATTTGGCTTAAATAACAAAACCAGGAAACCTATCTTCGCCCGAGGAAATTTTAGACCAAGGGCCGCTCTATTTGTCGCGAAAGATATAAAATTTTCTCCCATTCCAGGCTTCAACACCAGGGACCTGGTGGCGATCCTCATAGAACGTCACAGCGGCCGAGAGCTGCAAAAAATCGTGTGCGCATCGGCGTATTTTGCTGGAGATGATAAAAATATACCACCAACACCAGTACAGGAACTCGTTCTGTACTGCCAATCCCAGCAACTTCAACTTATCATCGGCAGCGACGCAAATGCTCATCATCTAGTTTGGGATAGCCGAGATACAAATAAAAGAGGTGAGTCTTTGTTAGAATAGCTTTTGTAGTAACAATTTAGTTATTCTAAATAAGGGAAATAAACCAACTTTTAGAAACTCAATGAGAGAGTCTTCGTTGAAGACTGGCGCGTGTCCGATGAGGCATCTCTGTCAGATCACATGCATATAAAATTCAGACTTAGATGCAACACCGAACAGGCGCCGGTTCGATACGATAACAAACTTACAAATTAGTTAGTATCGCGAAAACCTAGCGATCAAATCTGACATGCTTCCACCACCGACACTACAAACAAAAAATGCTGACGATGCACTTAGCTTAGGTAAAGAGGTGCGTACCATGGTGGAATTCAAACCTTGAAAATATTCGAAAGAGAGTGAGGAAGCTTTTTAATAAAGCCAAACGCACCGGTGTGTGGGATCAGTACCAAGCCCTCCTTACCCAATACAACCTAGAGTTGAGAAGATCCAAAAGAGTTTCCTGGCGGAGCTACTGTGAAAATCTTGAAGAGCTTCCTGCAGTGGCTCGCCTACAAAAAGCACTCTCGAAAGATCAATCAAACTGCATGGGATTGCTAGTCAAATCTGACGAAACAATCACATGCGACCGGGAGGAAACTTTGATTACCCTACTTCAAGTTCACTTCCCTGAGTCTAAGATCATAGATGAAGCCTAGGAGCACAATGTCAAGGATTCACCCCCAAGAAGCCTTGGAAGAAAAAAAAGCTAGTCCGGAAAGCTTTTCACTCCGGATAGGGTTAAATGGGCTGTCAACTCATTTAAACCATACAAGGCACCAGGTATAGACGATATTTTTCCAGCACTTATCCAGAAAGGGCTGGACTTCATTTTACCTACCATAGGCGTTTTTCTTTTTTAGAGCGTGCTCAGATTGTTCTGAAGTATTTATGAAACACACTTGAGCACATAGCTGTCATTTATTGTAAATATATGTATAAATTGAATATTTATTAATTGTTATTTATTAAATTGGTTAATATTCAATTAACTATGAGCTGGTAAACGTGGTATTTATCCCCAAACCAAGCAAACCTAGTTTTTCCTGAAAACGATGGAAAGAATAATTGACATACATATCAGAGAATGCCTAACAAACATCACACCTCTACACCCCTATCAATATGCCTACCAAAAAGGCAAATCCACTGAAGGTGCTTTGTTAAACTTAACAACACAAATAAAACATGCATACCGAAATAGGTTGCACTTTGCGCCTTCCTTGATATAGAGGGTGCTTTTGATAAAACCGGATATAAATCCATATCAAACGCTCTACTTCAAAGAAATGTAGATCATCCATCTGTCATGGATCAAAGCGATGCTTGAAAGTCGGAAAACAACCACATCATCAGGAAGACCTCAGCATCAGTAACAGCTGTAAAGGGCTGCCCGCACGGAGGGGTACTTTCGCCCCTACTGTGGTCTTTGGTAATCGATAATCTGCTAAAAATTTTAAGCAATTCAGGCCTCAATGTAGTCGGATATGCGGATGGTTGGTTGGTTGGTTTAAGTGGCTGTATTCCCGTCTACTGACGAGGAAAAACACAAATAACGCATTGAGCGCCGTTTTGAGACCACAAACTAACGGAACCAGAAGATAAAAATAGGGGAAGGAAGTTAAGGGAGCTCAAAACCAGCCTGTGGAGTTGAGAAATTTGATGATTTTATTAAAATGGATACTTTGGATAGCCGAAAGGTCATCATAAAAGGGATGACCTAGTCCACTGAGTCTGGTTTTTTCTAGTGCCGGACACTCACAGAGAAGATGAAACACTGTTTCACTCTTGTTAGTGTTAGTGCAGCCACGGCAGTGGGTGTTATGAGGGATGCCAAGCTTGGCCGCGTGAGTTCCTAAGGGCCAATGGCCTGTACTAATTGCCGTTAGTCGGGCGACATCTACACGCGTTCTAGATAAAAGGTTGTTAGTTCTGGCATCATCGTAGGTTGGCCATATCTTTCTTGAAATGATACAGCTCGCCAGATTCACCCATCTCGTCTTCGCCCCTGAGGAGAAGTACAGGAAGATTTCTCTCTTAACGTATCCCAGTGGAGGGAAGACTTCCTCCGCCTGCGACACGCACAGAGCAGAGCCACATCTGGCAAGTTCATCGCCTTTTTCATTCCCGTCTATGTTCCTATGACCGGGAACCCAGACGAGGGTGATTTCAAACCGATGGCAAGCCCTGGTCAATGTCTCCCTGCAATCCACAACAAGTTTTGACGTTGATTTAGTAGAACCGACAGCCTTAATAGCGGCCTGGCTGTCGACGAAGACGCCTATTTTTTTTTCTGAGAATGAGCAGTCTACACGCCTCCTTGATTGCGAGTACTTCCGCTTGAAAGACGCTGGCTGCGTTGGGGAGGCGGAAGGATGTGGAGATGTCTAACTCTGCTGAGAAAATGCCCACTCCCACTCCATATGCGGATATGCGGATGACTTGGTCATCATCATTAGGGGAAAAGTGGCAAACGAAGTGACAACACAAATGCAACACGCCCCAAATGCATAGAAGCCCTAATAGATAAAAGACTAAATTGGAACTCCCATACATTTGGGGAATATCCCCAAAGATCACTCAGTGGATCTATACAATGATGGTTAGACCATCATTACTTACGCTTCCATAGTATGGTGGAACAAAGTCACACAGAAAACCGCCATTGTAAAGCTCAACAAGATAAAACGTCTAGCATGTATAGGCATTTCCGGAGCTATGCGGACCTGTCCTACAGCTGCCATAGAAGCCCTAATAGGACTAAAACCACTCCATATTTACATCAAAAAAGTGGCAATGCGCAGCTCAACAAATCTGCTACAATTGAAGGAGATGGACATCGGTGATCACTCGGACCTGATAAACCTTCTCCCGGAGATTAAAGAACTTGACGTGATCTGCGCGATCACAGACCGCCTCCCAAAAATACTATGTTTTAACAGAAAATTCTCCACGGAGATCACTAATAGAAAGGCGTGGGTTAGCGGTATCCCACGAAACTGCCAAAAAGGCATAAAGTGGTATACGGATGGTTCCAAAATGGACTCAGGGGTCGGAGCCGGCATATTTGGACCAAACGAAAATATTTCAATACCAATGGGAAAAAGACCAATCGTATTTCAAGCAGAGCTCCATGCCATTAAAGTATCCGCAAGCCTCATTTACAAATCAGGTATAAAAGGCGCAAACATCCACATATTCACGGATAGTCAAGCAGCTATAAATGCCCTTAGCTCACCCACCATTGACTCCAAATCAGTCTTACACTGCTTCAATACCCTCCAAGCACTCTGCACCAGAAACAATATCAAAATTTGGTGGGTTCCTGGCCACGAAGGAATTGAAGGAAACGAAAGGGGCGACGAACTGCCCAGAAGAGGTTAGAGATTCCAGAGTAAGGTTCAGGTCCTTTTACAGGACCTTACTGTGCAATCTCTAAATCAGCGGCGAACATTGCCATAAAAAGCTGGGAACACAGCAAGTGTATTTCACAGCCTAATACAGGCCAAAAAAGTAATCAAACCTTTCAGAAATAATGCCAAAAAGATTCTAAATCTACGTAGGCATGATGTCGAAAATCTAGTTGGCTACCTAACAGGGCACCATGGTTTGCGATATCACCTAAATAAAATACATGTAGCCGACTCTTCGGAGTGCCGCCTATGTCTTGAAGAAGACGAAACAACTGAGCATATTTTATGTGAATGCCCAGCCCTTTGTGGTATAAGAAGGAACTTCTTTCTCAGGGAAATTATAAGCCCAGAACAAGTAAAGACATCCTCTGCTGAAATCATCATCAGGTACATTAGGAAAGTAGAAACTCTAATAGCCTAAACAAACCCTTTCTGACCCTATGGCACAATAGATCTACTCAGGTCGAAGTGCCTCTTTATCGCGTTGGCGAGTCAGAAATTCCATACAATTCAACACGTTAAAAGATTTGTTGCCAGAGTATGATGGTGGCACCATTGCATATAGAGACTATAGTACTATCATCAACACGAAAATTTTCTTGGCCGGACACCCCGTCGGATGGTGTTGCTGTCGTGCTTACTTTCTTGTAGAACCCAAATAGAGAGGAATAATCACACTTGTGATAAGTGAACCGAAACATTTGGTTGGTGGTGGTGGCTGGTCGGTAGCTAGCAAATAAAGGGATGAAAAATCATGTGGTTTTCTTTTCTCTGTTACTCGCACGAGGTTTCGTTCTTTCAAGCATGAGTAGCTTGAAAAAGAAATAATGACAAATTTCTGATTTGGAATTTCGATCGTATAAAAGGCAAATCTGGATATTTGCGCTTATGAAAGAAAACGATTTTGTTAGCGTTCCTTTTTATGATGAGATGACGGTTGATCTTTTATTTTTTTTTGCAAATGGAATTTATTTCTAGTTAATCTTTTTGTCGTATTTCTGTTATTTATGAATTCATGACCAACAATTTAATGATATTATCGATTTGAAATAATATCTACAATTAATAAAACCCAACTGTGGATGTTAATGTCACTTTCCAAAAATGTGAAAGGAGATCAAATTGACGGCCTTGATTTACAGCTGGCTCTGGTCGTGTAAATTTTGGGATGGATGGGCTAAGGATCTTTCATCGGATTGTTTTTTATCCTCATATACCTACACTGAAAATAAAATACCTGGTAATATAATAATATACCTAATATAATAATTTGAACGATATTTTGTCAAACGGGTAAAACATTTACTACAAAACTACTTTGTCAGATCCACAAAACAGAATTTTTGTTGAATTATTGTATCAATTAAGCAATTTATTTGTTAGATCAACAAATTGAAATTATGGAACTGAGATAATATGACAAAATGACAAACAGTTTTGATGATATTAAAAACTTTTTTTTTTAATTTAACAAAAATATAATTGATAAATTTCTTCGCAAAATCAACAGCATTTTGGTAAATTAAACAAAAACAGTTCATACGCGCAATAAACGATAAACAATAAAATACTTATATTAGGTAGATATACTATTTAAAACACCAGCAAAATAATATTACTCAAGATACTAATCCTCTCTATTTGGGTTCTACAAGAAACTAAGCACGACAGCAACGCCATCCGACGGGTTGTCCGGCCAAGTTGTCCGGTTGTCCGGTGTTGATGATAGTACTATAGTCTCTATATACAATGGTATGAGTAAGATGTGCGGTGGTGACGAAAAAATGTTGCGAGCGATAATATTGTGCAAATTGAAGGGAAAAGCGCAGCAGTGGATGCACTCGAAGCCTGATTTTCTGATCAATTACAACAAATGTTTGGTAACTGTTTTGTCCAAAAACTGTAGTCTATTTGACCAAAGGGAAAACTGTGCAAATACAATGCAGTGTATACTTTTATTGACAAATGTCAATTATATGCTTATGGCTCTAAATACAATGATTATTGATTAAACTTGACAATTGTACTTCATTGTTCATTAATTTGAATATACATCCTTAACATTCACCCCCACCGTGAACTCTGTTCGCAACAAGATCATCTCATCAAATATTGAAAAGTGGCATCACTCGATAACGCTCGCTCATAATTTTCGCCTCATCTCAGGAATTGATCTGCTATCGCCTCTGCATTGTAATGTGGTCTTCTATGAAGCTGCTAAAGAAACAATTAGTAGAACAGAGAAGGACATACAAACAGATGAATGACAATATATTGACAGCAAAGAACCTAATCTGGAGTGAGTAATATTGCCCTAATTGCCATATCCCTTCCTCTATCTGTCGTACTTGATCGATCGCTTTTCTCCGGGGAATTTAAGATTGTAACATGCTACGGCATAAAGATTATTCCTCCCACTCAATCCAAAGATATCAAATTGTAATATGATAAGTTAAGATTCACCCCACTTAATGTAGGGAGTTGATAATTGCTACGACATTAAAAGTGTATTCTATGCATTTGGTGACTATAAATGGCACCACACAAAAATATCTCTGTTAGAATAAGATTTACTCAATAAAGAGAGACAACATCTCAGAATAAAATATTTTTTTATTCTTTATTTAATTTAAATTAATAACTGGCGCCCGAGCAGGGACCGGTAGAGTTAACAACAATTCTCAGTAGCTTCCCTTCACCAGAGGTAAGGGGTTACTGTTTTAAAGAATTAAAAACTCAAGAAGTGCAAAGTAGTGGAAAAATTATAAGTGATAGTTCTCAGTAGCTTCCCCCACCAGAGCTAAGTGGTTACTGTAAAGAACTTATAAAACAACGAACTTCGACGGACACCAAGTGGTACAGCCGAGCCAGTAGTAGGAGGCATCAAATTCAATGACGTGCTCCAAAAAGGAACAAATCGGACTACCCAAAGGAAAAAATCTGAAGAAAATACACCGCCGGTCCCAAGTGTGCACAAACCCGGACAAAGCGCACCTTAAAGAACCCCTGAACCAAAAGAAGGGTCACAATCTTCTGCGTTGCCTCACAGCTCACAAAAATGATGAGGATTGTAATTTTAACGTAAGATTTACAAAAAAAATAATAATATCAATGATATAAATATTTTAGTATTAATAAATATTTTTTTATTATTAAATCTTTATATTTAACCAATTATAAAATATTTGCATTAAAATCTATATTGATATATTCTACAAAATCCCTAAATATACTTTCAATATTTTTGATATTGTCCTTATATAACCTTAATTCCCTATTTACTCAAATATATAAAGGGTGATTTTTTAGCTGGTTTGGTTTTGGCAACACTGGTTTTGACAGCTGACGTGTGTTTAGTACCTTGTGTCACTGTCAAACAGCTTCAGTTTGGTTTGCAATTTAACCATGGATCGTCTTACAAATGAACAACGCTTGCAAATTATTGAATTTTACTATCAAAATTCGTGCTCGGTTCGAAATGTTCATCGCGCGCTGCTTCCATTTTATGATCGGCATTCTCGACCTTCTGAGCAGTCTATTCGGAAGATTGTGACCAAATTTCGCACCAAATTTACTTTGTTGGACATTAAACCACCAACACGTTTACGTACTGTGCGTAGTGAAGAAAATATTGCGGCCGTATCAGCTAGTGTGACAGAAGACCGCGAAATGTCGATTCGGCGCCGTTCCCAGCAGTTAGGCCTTTGTTACAGCACTACGTGGAAAATTTTGCGGAAGGATTTGGGCGTAAAGCCTTTTAAGATACAGCTGGTGCAAGAACTAAAGCCAGCCGACCTACCACAACGCCGAATTTTTGGTGAATGGGCTCTTGGAAAGCTGGCCGAGGATCCGCTTTTTATCGAAAAATTGTGTTCAGCGATGAGGCTCATTTTTGGTTGAATGGGTACGTAAATAAGCAAAATTGCCGCATTTGGAGTGAAGATCAGCCAGAAGCATTGCAACAGCTACCAATGCATCCCGAAAAAGCCACTGTTTGGTGCGGTTTATGGGCCGGCGGCATTATTGGGCCATATTTCTTCAAAGATGATGCGAATCGCAGCGTTACTGTCAATGGTGAACGCTACCGAGCGATGATAACAAACTTTTTTTTGCCCGAAATGGAAGTTCTTGACTTGCATGATATGTGGTTTCAACAAGACGGTGCCACATGCCACACAGCACGCGAAACAATGGCGCAATTGCGAGGCGAGTTTGGTGAACAGTTAATTTCACGTTTCGGGCCGGTCAATTGGCCGCCTAGATCGTGCGATTTGACACCATTAGATTATTTTTTGTGGGGGTATGCCAAGGCTAATGTGTATAGGGACAAGCCCGCTTCGATTGACGCACTGGAAGCCAACATCCATGCATTCATTCGTGAGATACCGGCCGATATGTGTGAAAGAGTATGCCAAAATTGGACTCAGCGGATGGGCTACCTGAGACGCAGCCGCGGTCAACATTTGCATGAAATTATCTTTAAACATTAAATTGCAAGGTTCAAACTATCGATTCAAATAAATATTTCATTCATTTTTTCGAATTTTTTGTGTTTTTTTTTTAAAAAAAGTTCTAAACCTCTTAAAAAATCACCCTTTATATATAACAGAAGAACTTAAAGCCACAGTAATTAACCTTACCGGAAAAATTAGATAAAAGAATTACATTTTGGGAAAATAAGCTATTAGCCCCAGAATCGGTAGTCGAAACTAGCTTACCAGTCCCTCAAACAGAAAATGAAAGAGATCGCCAAGCTTCCCGGCTTCGTTAAGGAGCTACAGGTTTTCGATGGAAGTCCAGTAGAATACATTTCATGGATTCATACAGTTGAAACCATACTAAGGGACTATGACATAGTTAGGACCAAACCTCTATATAAGGCCATCCTACAAAGTATCGGACAAAATATTTGGGGACATCTGCGTGTCCATATTTCTTATAACATTTTTAATGAAGATTGGAATGCTATAAAAAAGTGCATTATGCAGATAAAAGAGATATTCTAACATGGGAATATGAGCTAAATTCAATGGTACAAAGCAATTCGTCAATTGATGAGTTTTACGCAAGTGGCAACCATCAATTCTCACTTCTTATTAATAAAATAAAAACAGAAGATTATTCCGCAGAAACTGTAAGCGCATTAGTTAAAAGCTATCCACATAGAGCTCTCGATGTCTTCATACGAGGACTTAATGACGAACTCTCGAGGATTCTGATAATCCAAAAACCCCAGACTCTCCCGGAAGCTGTTACGGATGTTATACTAATATATGTCAAGCGCAGCGAAAATTCCTCCTTCGCAAAGTCGACAGGCTGTCTGAAAACTACCATCTCACATAGCGAAAATAAAAACGAAACACAAAAAAAAAACTCAATTCATACTATAACCTCCCAGGTAAATTTTTTCGTAAAAAGGCGTGCTGTACAGGTGAGAGCTATATATTTTTTGCTTTTTTTCCCTATCACAGGCCAATTCAAATTATTCGGTGCTTTGGAGTCACCCCGTAAGCCCTTTATCGTGGGAGTGCAAGAAAAGTGAATTTTAATCCCGACATGCTGCGTGGTGAAACAGAGTCACCATTATTCTCCTGCCCCATATCAGCTACATTCAGCAATCCAGCAATCGCGCGAAGAGAAAACCCGTAGCTCCCAATCAAGGAGCGAATCAATCGCCTAATCGTGCTGCTTGTGAAAAGCGGGATCTTTGCATCAAGTGTGTCCTCAGTGGTTTGAGCGAAGCGTGGCGGAATCGTGCTCTAGTTGTGGTTATTTGTGATTAGTTTTTTTTTGTGTTCTATAATAATAGGAAATCATATTTAAAATAATATCCTTAATGCTTATTAGATAAAAGATCCTAGCAAAAAGTACAAGTTTAAAATAAGAAAAAGGAAAATAAAGAAAAAAAAAGAAGAAAGGTAAAAGAAAAAAATGGAAATCATGTTATAGTATTATAGTGATCTAAATTTGCCAAATTTGCTAAAAGTGGAAAATCCTATATAATTATTCTAAGAAACGTTATAAAAACTTTTAATTTGATAACCTATAGTGTGGTGTAGTGTTAGTTTGACGTAAGATTTTATTTTCAACAACATCAGCAAAAAACCTACAGAAACGGATATTGTGCACAATCTCTGGACAGTGGTGAGTTTTTTTTCTTATTCATTTCTTTTACTCTAATCGCCAAGCTAGAGCTATATACATATTATTTTTTTTGCTTAAATTATAGAATTTATACATAATATACGAGGTTTTAAATTTGTTTTTCTTGGAAATCGTGGGGTTTTATATATCTAAATTGAAATTTGAACTATCCTAACTACAAATAATGAAACCTACTTAAATTTATATATTATGACAACGTTATTACTAGATCTTAATTATAATAACTGAATCCATGTTAAACTAAGATGTTTTAAATTGACAGTTTGATGGGGTTATGTGTGGTCGTCTTCGGTGCGTCGAATGGTCGTCTAGATTAGATGGAGTAATTTATGGAGTTAGGGACAGTTATTTAACCATCCAGAGTACGGGAGCTGTCATGTGGTTCGCGAGTTTCGTGAGAGGAAAGGAATCAAACGTACTCAAGGCAACCTAACACCTGTTGCCCCGCGAGCAACATTGTAAGCAAAATGGTAGTGTCCGTCCGTTAACAGTGAGTTATTTCGAAGCTTGGCATGAAAACAAATGGTTTTTGCTGTTTCTGGCTATCTTGGAATAAGAATCACGCCCCATCCGACTTTACCTAGCTGTGCATATGCAAGCATGCCAAGTACTAGTCCTTCGAGATAGTTTTCCAGGTTTACTACAACATGTCTCGAAGTACAAAATCTCAATTATAGAAATGTTTCCCTACATAAGAAAGATTTCTCTAATCAAATAACTACCCCGAAAACAAGTACAACTAACTAAGCCACCTCCTGTACAACAGAGAAATTTGGCATATAACATCCATCAATACCAGAGGAATCAATATCCCAATCAAGACAAGCTAACTATATGAACCGTCCAACCTACAATCCACAGTTTTATCAAAAACAAAACTATAATCAACAGCGTTGTCAACAACAAGATCGCGATTCTGTCTTCCCATATATCAGTTCTTGTCGCCTTAAAGTTGCAAAGTCTTAAGTATAATAAATAGTGTGCTCTGCGAATTTTTGACTACACATTTATTTAATTTTTATATCGCTGAGCGGGATTGTGAATCAAACTATCCCACCTCCTCAATTCATTTACTTCATGTTTGTTTCTTTCTTCTTCATTTTTTATACCGGTGAGTTCAAATATTAGTGGATGTTCGGCCACTGAAGCTTCATTCTTCACTCAACTCTCCGTACGGTTCTCATTTTATGCCACAACTGTAACAACGTTTGCATTTGAGTGCAAAATCGTTTCGGCCTCCTCTATCATCCGTGGAATTACTGGTCTTCCTACTCCATCGCCTTTGTGAGTACACTTTTAGTGTGTGTTCTGCCGCTAAAGCAAGCCTGGTATTCACCACATTATTTTTATTAATCTTATCCACAAACCGCATATCATCTACATCATTCGAGCCGAGCTTTTGGTGTAAGCAGAGTTACAATCGTGTTCATATTGGAGTATGAGTACCTTAAATAGTACCCCAAATTGTTACATTTGTGGAATGGACACAAATGATATAAATTTATCGTGCGGTATTTGCCTTGATACTGCTCATGCTAAATGCAAAGGCCTAAAAGGAAAGGATGTTGATAAGATTATCTCTACTCCCGGTATTTGATTTTATTGCGTTAATCACCGAAGCATTTCACCTGATGCCTTGTACTGGAAAATTATTAAACTGCAAAAAGCCTTTAATAGCATGTCGATGATATTTTCTGAAATACAGGATGTGTTCAACTTCAATGTCGGCAACGGTAACAAGTTGATTGAAGGGTTTTCGAGCATGGATCGGATCCTACAGCACCAATCACCCGGACAAAGCCCAAATATCATCCAAGAGCAACCGAACTGCGAAAGCCAAGCACTTAATCCACTGCTGCAACTACCAAATGTGGTCATAGCACCGACTTTGATTAAACCGGTCTTGCATCTTCAGCCTCAGCCTCGTGGTCAGACTGGTACTTGTATTGATCTATCGGAAGGATCTAAACGCCCGTTTCAAGAAGTTCTACCGGATCCTATTCCACAACTCCAGCTCCCTTTGGCGAAAAGGACTCTTCGATCTAATTCGCAAGGTAAATCGCCATCAGGGAGTATCATGCCTCAATTCCGATTGACAAACCATCTACTAGTGCGGTGGCCTTGAATTCCCACCAACGATTGATCGGTGTTCTGAGTATGGACTGTACTCTTAGAGTGGTACCACCCCACTTTGCAGTGTTTTTGTCAAGGCTTGAATATGGTACCAAATGCAGTGAAATTATTAACTACATTGCTGGGAAAGGCATTGATACTAGCAATATAAAATGCTAGTATCCGCCTGAGAGCGGATAACCTCACAGATCGCTTGACATCGTCATTCAAACATTTAACGCCTCAACCAACTGGAAAACTGCTGGTCAACCCGAACTTTTGGCCTAATGATATTCTCGTTAAAGAATTCGTGAGCAGACCTAAAAAAACCTTCCAAAAAACTCCAACGGAGTTGTTTAGATCCTACAGACTTTAGTCTTTACTACCAAAATACTGGTGGTCTAAGAACTAAACTCCGTGATGTCTTACTCTTTTCATCTTCTGGGCAATATGATATTATTGTATTGACTGAGACTTGGCTTACGCAGAATCATCACAACGAAGAATTGTTCAACAAGGACCAGAACGAAGTTTTTCGCAAGAACCGTTGCTCCGTTCTAACCGATTGTGAGAGAGGCGGTGGAGTATTGGTTTCGGTTCGGGCCACCTTGCGCAGTGATGAAATCAATCTACCTCCAACAGCAGTAGATTTAGATGTTGACCAAGTAGCAGTAACTCATTTCTGGAACTGAAGCTATTGTTATTGTAAGTCGTATACCACCAAGGAGTCCTTACCTGTTATACAAAGCACATATAGATAATTGTTCCTTTATCTTAAATAATTTAAAAGATCATCAGCACGTTGTCCTTCTTGGGGACTTTAATTTACCTAACTTAATTTGGTCATTTGACTGTGATGATTCTAAACTTCTTCCATTTAAAGTTAACTTAAATAATGAGCGTGAAGTCGTTGATACTCTTGCCCAGTTTGACCTTCGTTAGATAAATAATTTTCATAGTGAATTTAATAATATCCTTGATTTGGTATTTGTTGGCTCCGAGCTCGACATTAGTATCAACAACTCCATGATCCCACATCTTCGTAATTCTGTTTTTCATGTAGCATTATCGATGCAATTTGAATTCTATGAATTTTTTAAACCAGGTTCCACTGACACTTATTTTAGATAGAACTATGCTAAAGCATGAACTGGTTAGATATATTCAATAATTGTAATTTAGATAATTCTTATAATTTATTTATGAATACTTTAAAAATGGCAATTGATTTGTTTACACCTAAAATCTGTCAATGGTAATAAGCCCATCTGGTTTAATGATAGAATCATAAATTTAAATAATAGGAAAAGTAAGTCTTATAAGCGATTTCGTAATAGTAATAACGACCCGGAACTTCTGAAAATGTATCGGACGCTCCAAAAACAATTTGATGTTTTAAATAAGTTTCTATACAAACAGTATGTTCTCTCTGTCGAATCAAATTTACAGACAAATAGTAAACGCTTTTGGAGCTTTATTAATAGCAAAACAATCTAATGGTATTCCTAACTGTATGCGTCTAAATAACGTATCTTCATCTGATCTCTCAACCATCTGTTATATGTTCGCTAAACATTTTCAATCTGTGGTACGACCACATCTATAGTCTCTAGTAGTAGCTCAATGTCCTGTAATCTCTTTAATATCGGCAACTTAGAGTGCTCAATCCCGGATGTTCAAATTGCTCTTTCTTTATTAAATTTAGATAAAAATCCTGGTATGGATGGCATCCCGCCAATTTTACTTCAAAAGTGCTCCTTCGCGTTTTCTGTACCTCTGTGTTTAGTCTTTAATTTGTCTCTCCACTCCGGAATTTTTTTGAAAAATTGGAAGAGCTCATTTTTAACGCCCATATATAAATCTGGATCGAGACATGATATTACTAACTATCGTCCAATCTGTAAGATTTCAACTATTCCTAAGTTGTTTGAAAAACTAGTTTGTGACGAACTTACACCCCTCTCCGTTTCAACATGGCTTCGTCTCAGGCAGATCTACTACCACAAATCTCTCAATTTTTTGTAATTCCGTCTTGAATTACCTTGAGAAGGGCTTGCAATGTGATGTCATATATACTGATTTTGCCAAAGCCTTTGATCGCGTTAACCACAATATATTGATTTCTAAACTAACTGCCTTATAACTTTACTCTAATTCACTAATGTGGATTCATTCCTACTTAACGGATCGTATCCATAATACGCATAAATGACACTTTCTCGTCACCAGTTTATGTTACCTCTGGAGTACCTCAAGGTAGTCATTTAGGACCTCTGCTCTTCCTTTTGTTTACTAATGACATTCCTGACTTGGTTTTGAGTTCCCAGTGTTTCCCAGAGTTCCCGGCGATTAGAAGGTGTTCCGGCCTATATGTTCAGTTCACGATTGTATTCTTTTACGAGAGGATCTTAAACGACTGTCCATATGGTGTCACAGTAATGACCTTCATCTCAATGTCTCTAAATGTCAAAGCATTTCTTTTATCGTAACCTCTCCCCAATTCACTTTACGTACGTAAAACTTAGCTTTTGCAAGCACATTGAGTCTTTGGTTGCCAAAGGTAATCAGATGTTAAATGTTAATTTTTTGCATTTTTTCGATCTCATCTTGAGCACTGCAGTATAATATGAAATCCGTTTTATGAAGTTCATTCTATTAGAATAGAAAGGACCCAAAAGCGTCTTACTAGAGTAGCTGTTCGTAGACTGCGATGGAATATTGAAATGCCATCTTACGATACGAGGTGCAAATTATTTGGTATCTCACCTCTCTTTAAACGGAGGCAATATTTTTCTATTATGTTTATTTGAGATTTAATAAATGATCATATGGATTGCCCTTTCCTTTCCTTCGAGAGCTTTTAGAAATTGTCTTTTATTTTATGTACCTTATCATAGAGTTAATTATGGATCCAATGGACCAATTTCTAGATGCCTTAGGGAATCCATAACCGCTTAATTCGAGTTAGGACAAAATTAAGTTATAGTCACTATCGTGTTCAGCATTTAAATCTACTTCCACTTAATTTTTTATGACCATAATCTTTTTTTTAACAAAAGTTTTTCCAACGAAAAATATAAGCTTAGAAACAAATATCCCTGATTTGAAGTGATGATTTGACACTTTAATCTGCTCTCCTGAAAAGTATGAAAAAAAAACCTTAGGCGGTTATGGCTTGTGGCCACAGATAGTAGTTTACTCGATTTTCATCTTAGTAGGGATTTATTTAGGAATAATTTCATTATAATTTATTTACGAATAAATAAATTCTGTTCTTAAGCTTTGGTGGTCGTTTTTAAGAATATTTTTGTATTAAGTAATCTAGCGAGAACAGTAGATGTACTCATTTCATTGAAAATAAAAAATAAAATGAAGATAGTAACCCAGCTTTTAAGCAAAATATGCAACACAATCCAGGAAACACCCAACAAAAATATCAAAAAATGTACAAAATCGAAATAGCAGAAGAAGAGTATTTCAATGAATAAACGTAAGAATATGACGACTCCAATAACGATTATCACGATTATCAAGAAAACACAGAAGAACCATCAGAGGCAAATTTTACGACAGAAACCTCTCTAGCATAGATTATACAACCCACGACGGCAAGATATTGAAATTTGTAATTGATACCGGAACTAATAAAAACTTTATTAAATCAGAAATTGCAAAAATCCAAAACCAGTCCAAAAGCAATTTAAAATCCAATCCGCTGGAGGAGAAATCCCCATCAAACAAAAAATCAATGTTCAATTCTTTAACCCTACATCCTTCGATGGAAACCGGAAAAGAACTTCAGGCTTTTAATAATTTAAAAGAATTACTTATATCTTCAGAAATTTTAATATTTCCCGACTTTAGCAGACCCTTTATATTAACTACAGATGCTTCTAATCAGGCAATAGGTGCAGTACTATCTCAAGGAGAGATAGGCAAAGATAAACCAATAACATATATATCTAGATCACTAAATAAAACTGAAGAAAATTATGCCACTTACGAAAATTTAAGAAAGTATTTGTATGGAGCAAGAAAAATTAAAATTTTAACAGATCACCAACCACTAAACTACGCTTTTATCAATAGAAACACAAATTCAAAATTAATGAGATGGAAAGCTAGAATCAAAGAATATAATTGCGAACTTATTTACAAACCCGGAAAAACAAATGTAGTAGCAGATGCATTATCTAGATTAAAAACTGAAATAATTACGTTAACCTCTAACTTATCCGAAACCATGCATAGCGCAGAAGAAGATAGTACACACCTTATCCCACACGTTGAAGCACCAATAAACATGTTCAAAAATCTACTCATTATCAGCCAAAGAGAAACAAGTGCTTTTGAAGAACCTCATACAGGTTATTATCGGCACTATATTGGAATACAGGTGATCCACAAAGAAAAACTAATTCTGGTATTAAAAGAAAAATTAAACCCTTATAAGAGGAAAAAAAATTCCGGAACATTATATTCAGCTACTGCAAGACGTATATAGGGTAAATTCAGAATCCGAATAACACAAGGAGTCGTAGAAGACATAGCTAACGAAGAAAATAAATGCACCATTATTCAAAAAAAACATAAAAGAGCACAGAGAAACCATCTAGAAAATAAAGAACAAATCTTAGGAAAATACTATTTCCCACAAATGACTAAGCTCATTAAGAAATATACAAAAAATTGTGAAATTTGTAACACTAACAAATACGATAGGCATCCTCATAAACCAAAACTTCAAGAAACTCCTATTCCCGAATACCCATCTGAAATACTGCATATAGATATCATGGAAATAAACCATGAAAAATTTAGAACATGCATCGACAAATTTTCAAAGTTTACTAAATTCTTTCACAATTAAAGAAAAATCTGAATTATATCTTAGAAAGAAAATAATAAATATATTGCACTATTTTACTGTGCACAGAATGTTAGTTAGTTTCCGATAATGAATCCAGTTTCATCAGTCCAATTATTTTCAATTATATAAAAGCAATTGGAATAGAACTATATCTCACGCCTCAAAATAAAAGCGAAGTGAATGGAACAGTTGAAAGAGTCCATTCTACCATATTAGAATTAATGAGATACCTGCAAAAAGAATACACTAACCTTTCCTTAAAAGAAATAATCCTTATATCAGTAGATCGTTATAATAATAGCATACACTCCGTAACAAGAAAGAAACCGAGTGATATTTTCTTTGGTAGAATACAGAAAATAAACTTAATTGATTTCCAAAATAAACTAGGTAAACAAGTCTACAATGAAGGACAAATCATTTACGCATCAAATAAAAGAAGAGACGGACAAAATAAACCACCCTTCAATAAAGAAATAGTTGCAAAAGACAAACTATTACAACTAAAGGGTGATTTTTTAAGAGGTTTAGAACTTTTTTTAAAAAAAAAAACACAAAAAATTCGAAAAAATGAATGAAATATTTATTTGAATCGATAGTTTGAACCTTGCAATTTAATGTTTAAAGATAATTTCATGCAAATGTTGACCGCGGCTGCGTCTCAGGTAGCCCATCCGCTGAGTCCAATTTTGGCACACTCTTTCACACATATCGGCCGGTATCTCACGAATGAATGCATGGATGTTGGCTTCCAGTGCGTCAATCGAAGCGGGCTTGTCCCTATACACATTAGCCTTGGCATACCCCCACAAAAAATAATCTAATGGTGTCAAATCGCACGATCTAGGCGGCCAATTGACCGGCCCGAAACGTGAAATTAACTGTTCACCAAACTCGCCTCGCAATTGCGCCATTGTTTCGCGTGCTGTGTGGCATGTGGCACCGTCTTGTTGAAACCACATATCATGCAAGTCAAGAACTTCCATTTCGGGCAAAAAAAAGTTTGTTATCATCGCTCGGTAGCGTTCACCATTGACAGTAACGCTGCGATTCGCATCATCTTTGAAGAAATATGGCCCAATAATGCCGCCGGCCCATAAACCGCACCAAACAGTGGCTTTTTCGGGATGCATTGGTAGCTGTTGCAATGCTTCTGGCTGATCTTCACTCCAAATGCGGCAATTTTGCTTATTTACGTACCCATTCAACCAAAAATGAGCCTCATCGCTGAACACAATTTTTCGATAAAAAAGCGGATCCTCGGCCAGCTTTCCAAGAGCCCATTCACCAAAAATTCGGCGTTGTGGTAGGTCGGCTGGCTTTAGTTCTTGCACCAGCTGTATCTTAAAAGGCTTTACGCCCAAATCCTTCCGCAAAATTTTCCACGTAGTGCTGTAACAAAGGCCTAACTGCTGGGAACGGCGCCGAATCGACATTTCGCGGTCTTCTGTCACACTAGCTGATACGGCCGCAATATTTTCTTCACTACGCACAGTACGTAAACGTGTTGGTGGTTTAATGTCCAACAAAGTAAATTTGGTGCGAAATTCGGTCACAATCTTCCGAATAGACTGCTCAGAAGGTCGAGAATGCCGATCATAAAATGGAAGCAGCGCGCGATGAACATTTCGAACCGAGCACGAATTTTGATAGTAAAATTCAATAATTTGCAAGCGTTGTTCATTTGTAAGACGATCCATGGTTAAATTGCAAACCAAACTGAAGCTGTTTGACAGTGACACAAGGTACTAAACACACGTCAGCTGTCAAAACCAGTGTTGCCAAAACCAAACCAGCTAAAAAATCACCCTTTATAAGCGGGAAACGAATTCATGAATCAAACATACAAAATAAACAAGAATAACATAAATCAATCTTCTCCAATTTCAGGTCAATCTTGAGCTTTGCGCTCGCCACACTAAGCGTATATGAATACCATAGTCCTATAGTGACTAAAAAACAAGGAGAAGGAAAAATAATAGATGGAAACTTCAAAATAATTCATATAATCAATATTACAAACTATGACATACAACACCAAATAAATATATCAAGCATACTAAAACCCAACAAAACTCCAAGACCGCGAAGATCAATAAATTGGATCGGATCTGCATGGAAATGGATTGCAGGAAATCCCGATACAATTCTGGGAAGTCAAAACAGGATTATTGAAAACAGCAATAAACAATATAAAATAAATAGTAAATTAATTGACACAGCAAACAACCTTATCACAAGCTACAATCACATCCTCTCAAAATAAGTCATGCAGACAAATTAACAATTTGAGCAAATGCTCTTTAATAAATTAGCAATAATTAAAGATGAAATAAATTGAATTGTACTAGCTTCCCAATTAGCAAAAAATGGAATAATAAACACAAATATTTTAGATCGAACAGAGATCAACCTTGCAATCTCCCAAATAGAAACCCTACCCTACAACAATTCAAATTGAGGCATTAGAATATGCTGAACCCACTGTTATACTCAAGGACTAAATTTTTTTATATATAATTTCGCTACCCAAAACTAGTTATAATGAATATAATCATATTCTTATTCATGCTACAGTCACAAACTCACAACAGGTACACTTGGGATATGAAGCATTATTAGTAAATGAGTACCAACAATTTGGCATAATAAATAAATGCGATTCAATAAACGGTATATTAATCTGCCGAAATCATCCACTCAAACCAATTTCTAGTACTCATTGTATTACCCAACTAATAAAAGGTCAAAATGCTAATTGCGATTACGAATACAATTATCTTCCAATTATTGAAAACATAAATGATAACACCATATATGTTACAAACCTAAACGGTACTCTTACACATGAAAAAACAAGTCAACACCTAAAAGGTAGCGTCGTCATACAATTTACGAATGAAACAATTGAAATAAATGGCCAAAAGTTTTCTAGCAATGAAACATTAACATATCAACCCTTACCCCCTATCCTTCAAAATAATGTTACAAAAAAAAATATAAGATCAAATTTAGAATATATACATAATCTCCATCAAATAAATGTAAAAAAAATAAAAGAATTTGATTTAAATACTAAAATATCATCATTTTCTGATTTGATAATTTTTGTAATCATTATTATGATCATAATTATTATTGTATGTTATTGCAAGAAAAAAAAAATACAAAAAACCCAAAAGTCAATATAATACCATTAACCACTAAAATTGATGATTTCAATCATATAATACCAAACTTTTAAAAAAAAAAATGATCTACGAGACGTAGACTTTTAAAGAGGGGAGAGTTAAGATTGTTATATGCTACGGCATACAGATAAGATTGTAATATGCTACGGCATAAAGATTATTCCTCCCACTCAATTCAAAGATATCAAATTGTAATAATATGATAAGTTAAGATTCATCCCACATAATGTAGGGAGCTGATTATTGCTACGACATTAAAAGTGCATTCTATGCATTTGGTGCCTATAAATGGCACTACACACAAATATCTCTGTTAAAATAAGATTTACTCAATAAAGAGAGACAACGTCTCAGAATAAAATATTTGTTTATTCTTTATTTTATTTAAATTAATAAGTGGGAGTATAGTTTGCTTAGTTTTCGCGTTTTGTATAAATTTTAGAATTTTATTTATTGAAAATTGCTTAAAGTAATTTAGCAAAAATATGGTGTGTGCTGAACATGATGCTGTTGGGAATCTGAATGCAGGTAAGGTTTCCTTTATGTAATTCAACTTTGATATTATGTACATTTTCTTGAGTATATGAATGGATTTTGGTAAATTGTATGGTGTCGTTGGGTGGGTGTGTGTGTGGCGTGTGATTTCAATGGGGCAGAAAGTGGACTGTATGTTAAACGTTTTGTTTTGCTTTGGATTGAGTGGGTCTTGAAAGACGGTTATTTTTGGTTGTTTGGTGAATTTTGTTTTGTATAGTGTTATATGATGTAGTGTTGTGTTGGGTAATTTTGTGTTGATTAGTGTTTTTATTTTATGTGTGGAGCTAATAATAATTAATAAATAAATAAATAAATAAATAGTTGGCGCAACAAGTCTGTAGGGACCCTAGGCCTAGCTTCTCACAACCATTCGTTTGTGTGAGTTTTTCATTTTTGGGATGAATGGAAGGGATCTAAAATTTTATGCCGGGTCCAAACGGCTAATTGCGAAGCTCCTTCATGACAGTTATACTCTCGGATGTCTGTCAGACGTTCGCGAGAGGTGGCGCAGCGGAAAAAACCATAAGCTGGAATTTTGGTTTTTTCGGGATTCGAAACTGGGACCCCTCGCTAGTAGTCCAACACACTAACCACTAAGCCACTGCGCCTACAAAATTAATAATTAATATTTTGGTTAAATTTTCATATTATTTTTTTATTTCTTTGATATTTTACTTGTGAGAAATGTGTATATTTGTAGTGTGCAAGTGTCATTATGCACAGATATGATTGGAAAAGTAAATAGTATGTAAATGAATGAATTTACTATTGTTTAGAATGATAAATATTTTAGAGTTTTTTCCCTAAACATTGCTTGTTACCAAGATTTTTGTGATTGGTCGTTTGAACTCACCATTTTGCATTTTCAAGGTGACCACGCGAATAAGGCCATCTGATCCTGGGTGTAGATATATGACTCGGGCCATAATCCATTTCGACGGTGGAATTCGAAGTCATCTGGATCACTACTAGAGGTCTAGAATTCAGACACGCTTCAATCTGAGCTAAGATGGTATATAGCTCTTCGAAAGTTAAAATGGAATTTCCGGCTATGCGTTTAAGGTGGTATTTTACCGACTTCACCCCGGCTTCCCATAATCCTCCGAAATGGGGGAACGCAGGAGGGATACAATTCCATTTAACTCCGTCCTTCGATAATATTTCGGCTGCCTCCATGTTATTGTAATTTGCAGCTTTCCGTAGATTATTTAATTCCTTGGCAGCACCCACGAAGTTTTTGCCGCAGTCAACGAAGATCTCCTTGCAGTTACCGCCTCTGGATGAAAATCTGCGAAAGGCGGCGATAAAGGCTTGTGTCGCCATATTGCTGACCAGCTCAAGATGAATCGCCTTGGTGGCCAAGCAAACGAATATAGCGAAATATGCGTTAAACATTTTTGTTCCTCGACCTTTCCTTGCAGGTAAGGTTTCCTTTATGTAATTCAACTTTGATATTATGTACATTTTCTTGAGTATATGAATGGATTTTGGTAAATTGTATGGTGTCGTTGGGTGGGTGTGTGTGTGGCGTGTGATTTCAATGGGGCAGAAAGTGGACTGTATGTTAAACGTTTTGTTTTGCTTTGGATTGAGTGGGTCTTGAAAGACGGTTATTTTTGGTTGTTTGGTGAATTTTGTTTTGTATAGTGTTATATGATGTAGTGTTGTGTTGGGTAATTTTGTGTTGATTAGTGTTTTTATTTTATGTGTGGAGCTAATAATAATTAATAAATAAATAAATAAATAAATAGTTGGCGCAACAAGTCTGTAGGGACCCTAGGCCTAGCTTCTCACAACCATTCGTTTGTGTGAGTTTTTCATTTTTGGGATGAATGGAAGGGATCTAAAATTTTATGCCGGGTCCAAACGGCTAATTGCGAAGCTCCTTCATGACAGTTATACTCTCGGATGTCTGTCAGACGTTCGCGAGAGGTGGCGCAGCGGAAAAAACCATAAGCTGGAATTTTGGTTTTTTCGGGATTCGAAACTGGGACCCCTCGCTAGTAGTCCAACACACTAACCACTAAGCCACTGCGCCTACAAAATTAATAATTAATATTTTGGTTAAATTTTCATATTATTTTTTTATTTCTTTGATATTTTACTTGTGAGAAATGTGTATATTTGTAGTGTGCAAGTGTCATTATGCACAGATATGATTGGAAAAGTAAATAGTATGTAAATGAATGAATTTACTATTGTTTAGAATGATAAATATTTTAGAGTTTTTTCCCTAAACATTGCTTGTTACCAAGATTTTTGTGATTGGTCGTTTGAACTCACCATTTTGCATTTTCAAGGTGACCACGCGAATAAGGCCATCTGATCCTGGGTGTAGATATATGACTCGGGCCATAATCCATTTCGACGGTGGAATTCGAAGTCATCTGGATCACTACTAGAGGTCTAGAATTCAGACACGCTTCAATCTGAGCTAAGATGGTATATAGCTCTTCGAAAGTTAAAATGGAATTTCCGGCTATGCGTTTAAGGTGGTATTTTACCGACTTCACCCCGGCTTCCCATAATCCTCCGAAATGGGGGAACGCAGGAGGGATACAATTCCATTTAACTCCGTCCTTCGATAATATTTCGGCTGCCTCCATGTTATTGTAATTTGCAGCTTTCCGTAGATTATTTAATTCCTTGGCAGCACCCACGAAGTTTTTGCCGCAGTCAACGAAGATCTCCTTGCAGTTACCGCCTCTGGATGAAAATCTGCGAAAGGCGGCGATAAAGGCTTGTGTCGCCATATTGCTGACCAGCTCAAGATGAATCGCCTTGGTGGCCAAGCAAACGAATATAGCGAAATATGCGTTAAACATTTTTGTTCCTCGACCTTTCCACGCTTTCACCTCATTAGGACCGGCATAACCAACTGAAAAACTGAAAGCTCGAGAAACTCGTACAATTGGAGCTGGCAGATTTCCCATTAGCTGAAAGACTGGTTTCGTCCTATGTCTAAAACATATTATGTTGCATCTGTGTGCATTTTTGACACCTCTTTTAATGTCGAGTATCCAATATTTTGTTCGAAGATATGCTATCATTTGCTGAGTGCTACCATGAAGGGTTTTCTCATGTGCATCATTAATGATGAGTGAGGTAAAATGATGACTAGGTCTTAAAATGAATGGGTGTTGTTGGCTGTAACCTAAGTTCGCATTTTGAAGCCTACTTCCTACTCCAATTATCTTCTCCTCATCAATAAACGGATGCAGAGATTTGATGCCCTTTAACCCTAATCCTACCAAGGTGTGCCTCGGAGGCACATTCCATTCTAAAAGCGCTATATTTCTTTAGATACAATTTTAATCGAACTGCGTCTTTTAGAATTCTAAAAAATTGCTTTTTGACACATAAAACAACTAAAATAAATTTGAATATATTTACAGAATTTTAGATACCGTGATAAACATACTTTACTGACACCCTCTACCAAGGTGAGCTCCCGAGGCACATATGAAAAATATTATTAGGAGCAGCACATTCGTTTCATTGTTCGATATAATGTGTGACGAATAACCTCCTAAAAATAGGCATTCACATTTCCCGCCTTCAAAATTATTTTCAACGCGCATGATGGGGAATCCCATATAAGTTTTTCGGGGGATTCCCCCTTTTTAGGTTTTTTTTTTTAACTGCATACGCAGGGTCATTCCCCAGTTTGTGTGAAAAGAAATTGCAACCCGTTGATCCCTGAATTGAGTGCTTAGTGCATAGGTAATTTATACATTGTTATATACATCTGCAATTGGCTGACATTAGGCGATTTTTATTTTACCCACATGATGTCAAAAGATCATTTGAGCATAATAAAAAAGGCCTATTAGTTCAATCTCTGCGTTTTTTCAAATCTGGCAAGTATAATAAAGGGTGATTTTTTAAGAGGTTTAGAACTTTTTTAAAAAAAAAAACACAAAAAATTCGAAAAAATGAATGAAATATTTATTTGAAGCGATAGTTTGAACCTTGCAATTTAATGTTTAAAGATAATTTCATGCAAATGTTGACCGCGGCTGCGTCTCAGGTAGCCCATCCGCTGAGTCCAATTTTGGCATACTCTTTCACACATATCGGCCGGTATCTCACGAATGAATGCATGGATGTTGGCTTCCAGTGCGTCAATCGAAGCGGGCTTGTCCCTATACACATTAGCCTTGGCATACCCCCACAAAAAATAATCTAATGGTGTCAAATCGCACGATCTAGGCGGCCAATTGACCGGCCCGAAACGTGAAATTAACTGTTCACCAAACTCGCCTCGCAATTGCGCCATTGTTTCGCGTGCTGTGTGGCATGTGGCACCGTCTTGTTGAAACCACATATCATGCAAGTCAAGAACTTCCATTTCGGGCAAAAAAAAGTTTGTTATCATCGCTCGGTAGCGTTCACCATTGACAGTAACGCTGCGATTCGCATCATCTTTGAAGAAATATGGCCCAATAATGCCGCCGGCCCATAAACCGCACCAAACAGTGGCTTTTTCGGGATGCATTGGTAGCTGTTGCAATGCTTCTGGCTGATCTTCACTCCAAATGCGGCAATTTTGCTTATTTACGTACCCATTCAACCAAAAATGAGCCTCATCGCTGAGCACAATTTTTCGATAAAAAAGCAGATCCTCGGCCAGCTTTCCAAGAGCCCATTCACCAAAAATTCGGCGTTGTGGTAGGTCGGCTGGCTTTAGTTCTTGCACCAGCTGTATCTTAAAAGGCTTTACGCCCAAATCCTTCCGCAAAATTTTCCACGTAGTGCTGTAACAAAGGCCTAACTGCTGGGAACGGCGCCGAATCGACATTTCGCGGTCTTCTGTCACACTAGCTGATACGGCCGCAATATTTTCTTCACTACGCACAGTACGTAAACGTGTTGGTGGTTTAATGTCCAACAAAGTAAATTTGGTGCGAAATTTGGTCACAATCTTCCGAATAGACTGCTCAGAAGGTCGAGAATGCCGATCATAAAATGGAAGCAGCGCGCGATGAACATTTCGAACCGAGCACGAATTTTGATAGTAAAATTCAATAATTTGCAAGCGTTGTTCATTTGTAAGACGATCCATGGTTAAATTGCAAAACAAACTGAAGCTGTTTGACAGTGACACAAGGTACTAAACACACGTCAGCTGTCAAAACCAATGTTGCCAAAACCAAACCAGCTAAAAAATCACCCTCTATAATAAAAATAAGTTGAAAATTGATGTTTTCTGTAATGCGGAACCGATTTTGTTTCTGGAAATATCCCATTAAAGGTGACGTCGATAAGGTTTTCATGTATAGGTATACGGCCTTTGTATGTGGATTGGTTCATGAGCTACAGGCATTTTTGTGAAAATAAAGGGTGATTTTTTAGCTGGTTTGGTTTTGGCAACACTGGTTTTGACAACTGACGTGTGTTTAGTACCTTGTGTCACTGTCAAACAGCTTCAGTTTGGTTTGCAATTTAACCATGGATCGTCTTACAAATGAACAACGCTTGCAAATTATTGAATTTTACTATCAAAATTCGTGCTCGGTTCGAAATGTTCATCGCGCGCTGCTTCCATTTTATGATCGGCATTCTCGACCTTCTGAGCAGTCTATTCGGAAGATTGTGACCAAATTTCGCACCAAATTTACTTTGTTGGACATTAAACCACCAACACGTTTACGTACTGTGCGTAGTGAAGAAAATATTGCGGCCGTATCAGCTAGTGTGACAGAAGACCGCGAAATGTCGATTCGGCGCCGTTCCCAGCAGTTAGGCCTTTGTTACAGCACTACGTGGAAAATTTTGGGGAAGGATTTGGGCGTAAAGCCTTTTAAGATACAGATGGTGCAAGAACTAAAGCCAGCCGACCTACCACAACGCCGAATTTTTGGTGAATGGGCTCTTGGAAAGCTGGCCGAGGATCCGCTTTTTTATCGAAAAATTGTGTTCAGCGATGAGGCTCATTTTTGGTTGAATGGGTACGTAAATAAGCAAAATTGCCGCATTTGGAGCGAAGATCAGCCAGAAGCATTGCAACAGCTACCAATGCATCCCGAAAAAGCCACTGTTTGGTGCGGTTTATGGGCCGGCGGCATTATTGGGCCATATTTCTTCAAAGATGATGCGAATCGCAGCGTTACTGTCAATGGTGAACGCTACCGAGCGATGATAACAAACTTTTTGCCCGAAATGGAAGTTCTTGACTTGCATGATATGTGGTTTCAACAAGACGGTGCCACATGCCACACAGCACGCGAAACAATGGCGCAATTGCGAGGCGAGTTTGGTGAACAGTTAATTTCACGTTTCGGGCCGGTCAATTGGCCGCCTAGATCGTGCGATTTGACACCATTAGATTATTTTTTGTGGGGGTATGCCAAGGCTAATGTGTATAGGGACAAGCCCGCTTCGATTGACGCACTGGAAGCCAACATCCATGCATTCATTCGTGAGATACCGGCCGATATGTGTGAAAGAGTATGCCAAAATTGGACTCAGCGGATGGACTACCTGAGACGCAGCCGCGGTCAACATTTGCATGAAATTATCTTTAAACATTAAATTGCAAGGTTCAAACTATCGATTCAAATAAATATTTCATTCATTTTTTCGAATTTTTCGTGTTTTTTTTTTAAAAAAAGTTCTAAACCTCTTAAAAAATCACCCTTTACATACGGCAAAAGTATTTTGAGAAAACTAACTTAATTAACAGGTGAACATATGAAATTTTCATTTTTAAATTCATTAACCCTAATCCTACCTAATCCATTCTAAAAGCGCTTTATTTCTTTAGATACAATTTTAATCGAACTGCGTCTTTTAGAATTCTTAAAAGTTGCTTTTTGACACATAAAACAACTAAAATAAATTTGAATATATTTACAGAATTTTAGATACCGTGATAAACATACTTTACTGACACCCTCTACCAAGGTGAGCTCCCGAGGCACATATGAAAAATATTATTAGGAGCAGCACATTCGTTTCATTGTTCGATATAATGTGTGACGAATAACCTCCTAAAAATAGGCATTCACATTTCCCGCCTTCAAAATTATTTTCAACGCGCATGATGGGGAATCCCATATAAGTTTTTCGGGGGATTCCCCCTTTTTAGGTTTTTTTTTTTAACTGCATACGCAGGGTCATTCCCCAGTTTGTGTGAAAAGAAATTGCAACCCGTTGATCCCTGAATTGAGTGCTTAGTGCATAGGTAATTTATACATTGTTATATACATCTGCAATTGGCTGACATTAGGCGATTTTTATTTTACCCACATGATGTCAAAAGATCATTTGAGCATAATAAAAAAGGCCTATTAGTTCAATCTCTGCGTTTTTTCAAATCTGGCAAGTATAATATATGAATTATAATATGCGAATTTTTACAGCAATACATTTGCTAAATACATGGCACCTAAATTTATATTGTACAGACATTATGATCGGCGTAGAGCACTAACTAAAGAGGAGATTATCGCTGCAATACAGGAAAATGATATGGATGCTGATGAAGGAGTTGGTGAGGATGAAGATAATCGAAATGACATACTTCTTCTAGGGAGATAGATTTTCAAGAAAGTGCCGACGAAGTTAGCTATGAGCAGCAGGGAAGTGACAGTGATGCAGTTGAGGATGATTTGTCAAACCATTCGGAAACCTTTATTGGGAAAGATTGCACGGCACGCAAATCAACACCAATTGCAAAGGTAAAAACTCGAGCGCACAACATTATTGCAACAGTTTTGAATAAGGTGAATCTTCCATCTGGTGTCCACATTGATACCCCATTTGATGCATTGGTTGTTGAAGAGTTTTTGAACCTTTTATCAGGGCTACTTCGCCAGCTATGAACTTGCTTCCAGTTTGCTGTCCAAGGGCCTGACTTTCGTAGGAACGATCAGGAAGAACAAAACATGTATACTATCAAATTTTGTACCAACTCCTCGTCGGGAAATAGAGAGCAACTTATTTGGCTTTCAAAAAGCTATGAGTCTAGTACCCTTTGTTATCAAAAAAAATAGAGCTGTGATTATTTTGTCGACTATGCATCGTGACAACATCACCCGATCACCGAACACCGATCTGTCAAATAAAAACAAATCAGAAAGAAATTTGTATTATAATTGAACAAAAGGAGGAGTCGATACCTTAGATCAAATGACCAACAGATGGCATCTCGCTTTTTTTTCAATATGAGTGATATCTGCAGCGTAGCTTCATTGATTGTTTGGAAAAATATTTATCCCGAGTGGAATATATATAAAAAAAAAAGAAAGAAAGTTTCGTAATATTTTCTTAAGAGAAATGGCGACCGAACTAGTGATGGAGCATATCAGACGGCGCAGTTTGGTTGGTTTGCATTGAAGCCACACTGCGGCAATAAATACTGCATGCTAAAACTTAGCCCTGCCAGCAGAGGGTTCCCTTCAAAAATCCTTAAAAAAAAGAAGATGCTATATTTGTCCTTCAAACAAAACAGAATGTCAACACAGTGCTGTGATATATTATGTTACCTAACAATATATGTGTTGAGGATTCGGAGAAAACATTAATTTGCAGAAACTGCAAAGAAAATAAATAAAATATTGATATATGTTCAATAAAAGTTAATATGAATAAAATGTGTGTTTCACAATTTAATACAGTTAGCTATTTAATCAGATACAAAGTGCCTGAGAGGCACACCTTGGTATGGCATGTAACGAAAATTCCTTGGTAGGATTAGGGTTAAAATTGTTTGGTTCTCCTTTGAGTTATCAAAGAACATGCTACTTTGAACTGTCCTTACGGCAACCTTTAAACCTGCTTCTTGTTCCATCGGTGACCACTTAATTTTTTATGACCATAATCTTTTTTTTAACAAAAGTTTTTCCAACGAAAAAAATAAGCTTAGAAACAAATATCCCTGATTTGAAGTGATGATTTGACACTTTAATCTGCTCTCCTGAAAAGTATGAAAAAAAAACCTTAGGCGGTTATGGCTTGTGGCCACAGATAGTAGTTTACTCGATTTTCATCTTAGTAGGGATTTATTTAGGAATAATTTCATTATAATTTATTTACGAATAAATAAATTCTGTTCTTAAGCTTTGGTGGTCGTTTTTAAGAATATTTTTGTATTAAGTAATCTAGCGAGAACAGTAGATGTACTCATTTCATTGAAAATAAAAAATAAAATGAAGATAGTAACCCAGCTTTTAAGCAAAATATGCAACACAATCCAGGAAACACCCAACAAAAATATCAAAAAATGTACAAAATCGAAATAGCAGAAGAAGAGTATTTCAATGAATAAACGTAAGAATATGACGACTCCAATAACGATTATCACGATTATCAAGAAAACACAGAAGAACCATCAGAGGCAAATTTTACGACAGAAACCTCTCTAGCATAGATTATACAACCCACGACGGCAAGATATTGAAATTTGTAATTGATACCGGAACTAATAAAAACTTTATTAAATCAGAAATTGCAAAAATCCAAAACCAGTCCAAAAGCAATTTAAAATCCAATCCGCTGGAGGAGAAATCCCCATCAAACAAAAAATCAATGTTCAATTCTTTAACCCTACATCCTTCGATGGAAACCGGAAAAGAACTTCAGGCTTTTAATAATTTAAAAGAATTACTTATATCTTCAGAAATTTTAATATTTCCCGACTTTAGCAGACCCTTTATATTAACTACAGATGCTTCTAATCAGGCAATAGGTGCAGTACTATCTCAAGGAGAGATAGGCAAAGATAAACCAATAACATATATATCTAGATCACTAAATAAAACTGAAGAAAATTATGCCACTTACGAAAATTTAAGAAAGTATTTGTATGGAGCAAGAAAAATTAAAATTTTAACAGATCACCAACCACTAAACTACGCTTTTATCAATAGAAACACAAATTCAAAATTAATGAGATGGAAAGCTAGAATCAAAGAATATAATTGCGAACTTATTTACAAACCCGGAAAAACAAATGTAGTAGCAGATGCATTATCTAGATTAAAAACTGAAATAATTACGTTAACCTCTAACTTATCCGAAACCATGCATAGCGCAGAAGAAGATAGTACACACCTTATCCCACACGTTGAAGCACCAATAAACATGTTCAAAAATCTACTCATTATCAGCCAAAGAGAAACAAGTGCTTTTGAAGAACCTCATACAGGTTATTATCGGCACTATATTGGAATACAGGTGATCCACAAAGAAAAACTAATTCTGGTATTAAAAGAAAAATTAAACCCTTATAAGAGGAAAAAAAATTCCGGAACATTATATTCAGCTACTGCAAGACGTATATAGGGTAAATTCAGAATCCGAATAACACAAGGAGTCGTAGAAGACATAGCTAACGAAGAAAATAAATGCACCATTATTCAAAAAAAACATAAAAGAGCACAGAGAAACCATCTAGAAAATAAAGAACAAATCTTAGGAAAATACTATTTCCCACAAATGACTAAGCTCATTAAGAAATATACAAAAAATTGTGAAATTTGTAACACTAACAAATACGATAGGCATCCTCATAAACCAAAACTTCAAGAAACTCCTATTCCCGAATACCCATCTGAAATACTGCATATAGATATCATGGAAATAAACCATGAAAAATTTAGAACATGCATCGACAAATTTTCAAAGTTTACTAAATTCTTTCACAATTAAAGAAAAATCTGAATTATATCTTAGAAAGAAAATAATAAATATATTGCACTATTTTACTGTGCACAGAATGTTAGTTAGTTTCCGATAATGAATCCAGTTTCATCAGTCCAATTATTTTCAATTATAAAGGGTGATTTTTTAGCTGGTTGGGTTTTGGCAACACTGGTTTTGACAGCTGACGTGTGTTTAGTACCTTGTGTCACTGTCAAACAGCTTCAGTTTGGTTTGCAATTTAACCATGGATCGTCTTACAAATGAACAACGCTTGCAAATTATTGAATTTTACTATCAAAATTCGTGCTCGGTTCGAAATGTTCATCGCGCGCTGCTTCCATTTTATGATCGGCATTCTCGACCTTCTGAGCAGTCTATTCGGAAGATTGTGACCAAATTTCGCACCAAATTTACTTTGTTGGACATTAAACCACCAACACGTTTACGTACTGTGCGTAGTGAAGAAAATATTGCGGCCGTATCAGCTAGTGTGACAGAAGACCGCGAAATGTCGATTCGGCGCCGTTCCCAGCAGTTAGGCCTTTGTTACAGCACTACGTGGAAAATTTTGCGGAAGGATTTGGGCGTAAAGCCTTTTAAGATACAGCTGGTGCAAGAACTAAAGCCAGCCGACCTACCACAACGCCGAATTTTTGGTGAATGGGCTCTTGGAAAGCTGGCCGAGGATCCGCTTTTTTATCGAAAAATTGTGTTCAGCGATGAGGCTCATTTTTGGTTGAATGGGTACGTAAATAAGCAAAATTGCCGCATTTGGAGTGAAGATCAGCCAGAAGCATTGCAACAGCTACCAATGCATCCCGAAAAAGCCACTGTTTGGTGCGGTTTATGGGCCGGCGGCATTATTGGGCCATATTTCTTCAAAGATGATGCGAATCGCAGCGTTACTGTCAATGGTGAACGCTACCGAGCGATGATAACAAACTTTTTTTTGCCCGAAATGGAAGTTCTTGACTTGCATGATATGTGGTTTCAACAAGACGGTGCCACATGCCACACAGCACGCGAAACAATGGCGCAATTGCGAGGCGAGTTTGGTGAACAGTTAATTTCACGTTTCGGGCCGGTCAATTGGCCGCCTAGATCGTGCGATTTGACACCATTAGATTATTTTTTGTGGGGGTATGCCAAGGCTAATGTGTATAGGGACAAGCCCGCTTCGATTGACGCACTGGAAGCCAACATCCATGCATTCATTCGTGAGATACCGGCCGATATGTGTGAAAGAGTATGCCAAAATTGGACTCAGCGGATGGGCTACCTGAGACGCAGCCGCGGTCAACATTTGCATGAAATTATCTTTAAACATTAAATTGCAAGGTTCAAACTATCGATTCAAATAAATATTTCATTCATTTTTTCGAATTTTTTGTGTTTTTTTTTTAAAAAAAGTTCTAAACCTCTTAAAAAATCACCCTTTATAAAAGCAATTGGAATAGAACTATATCTCACGCCTCAAAATAAAAGCGAAGTGAATGGAACAGTTGAAAGAGTCCATTCTACCATATTAGAATTAATGAGATACCTGCAAAAAGAATACACTAACCTTTCCTTAAAAGAAATAATCCTTATATCAGTAGATCGTTATAATAAGAAAGAAACCGAGTGATATTTTCTTTGGTAGAATACAGAAAATAAACTTAATTGATTTCCAAAATAAACTAGGTAAACAAGTCTACAATGAAGGACAAATCATTTACGCATCAAATAAAAGAAGAGACGGACAAAATAAACCACCCTTCAATAAAGAAATAGTTGCAAAAGACAAACTATTACAACTATAAGCGGGAAACGAATTCATAAATCAAACATAAAAAATAAACAAGAATAACATAAATCAATCTTCTGCAATTTCAGGTCAATCTTGAGCTTTGCGCTCGCCACACTAAGCGTATATGAATACCATAGTCCTATAGTGACTAAAAAACAAGGAGAAGGAAAAATAATAGATGGAAACTTCAAAATAATTCATATAATCAATATTACAAACTATGACATACAACACCAAATAAATATATCAAGCATACTAAAACCCAACAAAACTCCAAGACCACGAAGATCAATAAATTGGATCGGATCTGCATGGAAATGGATTGCAGGAAATCCCGATACAATTCTGGGAAGTCAAAACAGGATTATTGAAAACAGCAATAAACAATATAAAATAAATAGTAAATTAATTGACACAGCAAACAACCTTATCACAAGCTACAATCACATCCTCTCAAAATAAGTCATGCAGACAAATTAACAATTTGAGCAAATGCTCTTTAATAAATTAGCAATAATTAAAGATGAAATAAATTGAATTGTACTAGCTTCCCAATTAGCAAAAAATGGAATAATAAACACAAATATTTTAGATCGAACAGAGATCAACCTTGCAATCTCCCAAATAGAAACCCTACCCTACAACAATTCAAATTGAGGCATTAGAATATGCTGAACCCACTGTTATACTCAAGGACTCAATTTTTTTATATATAATTTCGCTACCCAAAACTAGTTATAATGAATATAATCATATTCTTATTCATGCTACAGTCACAAACTCACACCAGGTACACTTGGGATATGAAGCATTATTAGTAAATGAGTACCAACAATTTGGCATAATAAATAAATGCGATTCAATAAACGGTATATTAATCTGCCGAAATCATCCACTCAAACCAATTTCTAGTACTCATTGTATTACCCAACTAATAAAAGGTCAAAATGCTAATTGCGATTACGAATACAATTATCTTCCAATTATTGAAAACATAAATGATAACACCATATATGTTACAAACCTAAACGGTACTCTTACGCATGAAAAAACAAGTCAACACCTAAAAGGTAGCGTCGTCATACAATTTACGAATGAAACAATTGAAATAAATGGCCAAAAGTTTTCTAGCAATGAAACATTAACATATCAACCCTTACCCCCTATCCTTCAAAATAATGTTACAAAAAAAAATATAAGATTAAATTTAGAATATATACATAATCTCCATCAAATAAATGTAAAAAAAAAAAAAGAATTTGATTTAAATACTAAAATATCATCATTTTCTGATTTGATAATTTTTGTAATCATTATTATGATCATAATTATTATTGTATGTTATTGCAAGAAAAAAAAAATACAAAAAACCCAAAAGTCAATATAATACCATTAACCACTAAAATTGATGATTTCAATCATATAATACCAAACTTTAAAAAAAAAAAATGATCTACGAGACGTAGACTTTTAAAGAGGGGAGAGTTAAGATTGTTATATGCTACGGCATACAGATAAGATTGTAATATGCTACGGCATAAAGATTATTCCTCCCACTCAATTCAAAGATATCAAATTGTAATAATATGATAAGTTAAGATTCATCCCACATAATGTAGGGAGCTGATTATTGCTACGACATTAAAAGTGCATTCTACGCATTTGGTGCCTATAAATGGCACCACACACAAATATCTCTGTTAAAATAAGATTTACTCAATAAAGAGAGACAACGTCTCAGAATAAAATATTTGTTTATTCTTTATTTTATTTAAATTAATAAGTGGGAGTATAGTTTGCTTAGTTTTCGCGTTTTGTATAAATTTTAGAATTTTATTTATTGAAAATTGCTTAAAGTAATTTAGCAAAAATATGGTGTGTGCTGAACATGATGCTGTTGGGAATCTGAATGCAGGTAAGGTTTCCTTTATGTAATTCAACTTTGATATTATGTACATTTTCTTGAGTATATGAATGGATTTTGGTAAATTGTATGGTGTCGTTGGGTGGGTGTGTGTGTGTGCGTGTGATTCAATGGGGCAGAAAGTGGACTGTATGTTAAAAGTTTTGTTTTGCTTTGGATTGAGTGGGTCTTGAAAGACGGTTATTTTTTGTTGTTTGGTGAATTTTGTTTTGTATAGTGTTATATGATGTAGTGTTGTGTTGGGTAATTTTGTGTTGATTAGTGTTTTTATTTTATGTGTGGAGCTAATAATAATTAATAAATAAATAAATAAATAAATAGTTGGCGCAACAAGTCTGTAGGGACCCTAGGCCTAGCTTCTCACAACCATTCGTTTGTGTGAGTTTTTCATTTTTGGGATGAATGGAAGGGATCTAAAATTTTATGCCGGGTCCAAACGGCTAATTGCGAAGCTCCTTCATGACAGTTATACTCTCGGATGTCTGTCAGACGTTCGCGAGAGGTGGCGCAGCGGAAAAAACCATAAGCTGGAATTTTGGTTTTTTCGGGATTCGAACCTGGACCCCTCGCTAGTAGTCCAACACACTAACCACTAAGCCACTGCGCCTACAAAATTAATAATTAATATTTTGGTTAAATTTTCATATTATTTTTTTATTTCTTTGATATTTTACTTGTGAGAAATGTGTATATTTGTAGAGTGCAAGTGTCATTATGCACAGATATGATTGGAAAAGTAAATAGTATGTAAATGAATGAATTTACTATTGTTTAGAATGATAAATAATTTAGAGTTTTTTCCCTAAACATTGCTTGTTACCAAGATTTTTGTGATTGGTCGTTTGAACTCACCATTTTGCATTTTCAAGGTGACCACGCGAATAAGGGCATCTGATCCTGGGTGTAGATATATGACTCGGGCCATAATCCATTTCGACGGTGGAATTCGAAGTCATCTGGATCACTACTAGAGGTCTAGAATTCAGACACGCTTCAATCTGAGCTAAGATGGTATATAGCTCTTCGAAAGTTAAAATGGAATTTCCGGCTATGCGTTTAAGGTGGTATTTTACCGACTTCACCCCGGCTTCCCATAATCCTCCGAAATGGGGGAACGCAGGAGGGATACAATTCCATTTAACTCCGTCCTTCGATAATATTTCGGCTGCCTCCATGTTATTGTAATTTCCAGCTTTCCGTAGATTATTTAATTCCTTGGCAGCACCCACGAAGTTTTTGCCGCAGTCAACGAAGATCTCCTTGCAGTTACCGCCTCTGGATGAAAATCTGCGAAAGGCGGCGATAAAGGCTTGTGTCGCCATATTGCTGAGCAGCTCAAGATGAATCGCCTTGGTGGCCAAGCAAACGAATATAGCGAAATATGCGTCAAACATTTTTGTTCCTCGACCTTTTCACGCTTTCACCTCATTAGGACCGGCATAATCAACTCCGGTAAAACTGAAAGCTCGAGAAACTCGTACAATTGGAGCTGGCAGATTTCCCATTAGCTGAAAGACTGGTTTCGTCCTATGTCTAAAACATATTATGTTGCATCTGTGTGCATTTTTGACACCTCTTTTAATGTCGAGTATCCAATATTTTGTTCGAAGATATGCTATCATTTGCTGAGTGCTACCATGAAGTGTTTTCTCATGTGCATCATTAATGATGAGTGAGGTAAAATGATGACTAGGTCTTAAAATGAATGGGTGTTGTTGGCTGTAACCTAAGTTCGAATTTTGAAGCCTACTTCCTACTCCAATTATCTTCTCCTCATCAATAAACGAATACAGAGATTTGACCTTGTTCCATCGGTGACAATGTTAACAGTTCCCTTTGCGCTGATGGTTTTCGTATATTGGTAGCAAATCTGCATCAATATGCTTAAACTCCTACCAACGAGCGTCGAACTTGCCGAGTTGTAGGGGCTGAGTAAGGTTAATGACTCTCGAGATTTTCTCCAGATGAGTCCTGAAACCAAAGGACGCTACACTCCGTCTGGTTGCAGAAGTGTAACTTGCCGGTCCCAAGCCCGGGTAAAGGAGCATGGAAGAGGAGTAAACCTCTCAAATAAATCCCTAATCCAAGGTTGAACAGCATACGCCGAGGGATGCATGGCTAAGAGGAAGCTTAGTCGTAAGTTTGCGAACTTCGGATAGCATGCGACCTCCGATTTCAAGATAGCCTTCCTGTGGTTAGACGGGTAGACCACGGGCGACCGATTATATCCCGCTTACTCGTGGGTTCAAAATAGACACCAAAACAAAACTAACAATAGAGAATGATGCCTCTACAAATGCATCATCAACTAGGGATGTTAACTGCGAACACCCTGTCAGCAATGACGTGACATCTGCCAATCGGGAAGAGTCACCAAAATAAAATTGCCTAGACGAGAACTCGTCTCTTCTAAGCGACTCAATATCTGAGACGAGCACTTTGTGCAATGTAAGTATGTTGTCGGATGAATTTCCGGACGACATAGACAAAGCCAAAACCACTTACAAAACAGGTCACAGTGAATCGGTATTTGTCAAATTTACACCCTCTGAAAATCGTCGATTCAGACAGGCGCTAAAAAAGGGTGTAATAAAATACAAGCGAGAGAATTCGCCAAATCAAAAGATGGTTTCAAGGGTCCCGAGGTGAAGCGCGAGTTATGTTCGTCGTGCCGGAGCTTAAGTTTTAAAAAAGAATAAACGAGTCGACCACTCTGTTTGACAACTGATAATTTAATGAGTCGAAAATAATTTGTACAAACTAAGGCAAGTGCCATTGAACATTAAGTTATTTCTTGGAATATTGCATTTTATAATTATTGCTTATTAATAATTCTTAGAACTACATAAGTCGGGTTAATGTCTGGAAATATGCTGACATGTAGGTATTAGGTATCTATTGGTGGACATCCGGTGGTTGGGTGTTCGGTGATCGTGGGAATGTAACTCCTCCCCCCTTAGTATAAAGTGAGGGCCAAAGTGATGGAACAGGTGCTGAAGGCCGATCTTTATAGAAGGTTTCTAAATTGATGCTGATTCTTCTTCTGCAAATGTAGGTTATTGTTAATGAAATGCATATAAAGGAAATTAATGATATTATGATATAGATGTCTCGTTTTTGTGTTTCGATGGTTAGGATGCCAATTGTTTGGTTGTTTCTGAATTGGTAGTCGGTGAACTTTTTTAAATTTAATGTTTCTGGATGGATTCTAGTGTTTGATGTAGGAAATATGTGAATTTCATCCCAGTATTTGTTAGGGTTGTTCTCGTAAGTGACTCCATTGATTTCCACTTCACAGTTTTCGTAGTGTAATAAAGCGGAGCCCTCTATTGTCTGTTGGGGGTTGTCGCAGGTTGTATTAATTTGGGTTGCAGGAACGTGGAGCAGTAGAATATAGTTTGGTCCGGTTGTATTATCTGAATGGTCTCATCTGTTTCCTTAAGAGGACAGTTAGCTGGTTGGTTTTTCATTAGGTTTCCGATGCATGATGATTTTTGTGTTGACTGTATGTTATCAGGTTGTTTGCAAATGAAAATATTCTCTATTCTAGGGCAGATATTGTCATAATGTTTAATATATAATTTATTGATTATAACATATGGTTTCGTTATGATTAATTTCGTTTTGTTAATGGGGATTGGTATAATGTGGAATAGGGAATAGTTTTCTAGGGATATAATTGGGATGCGGACATTGAAGATTATCTTGGATTCGTTGTAGTATGCTTGTAATTCAAGCAATTCGTATAAGTGATCATTTGATTTTATTTCGACATTTTGGCTAGTGAATAGGTTTTAGATCTCCTGAAGTTCATTGGGGCTTAAAGTCATTTTGGGTATTATATTGATTTTGGCTAAAACTATCGCTTCAGCGATATTTGTTATATGGTTTGCTAGGAGGTCAATATGTGTATGAGATTGTTGTAGTTTTCGATAATTCTGGCTGTGCCAAGTTTTAAGGGAAGGATACCTTGGGAATTAGATAGGTCTCGTATTTCCAGTTTTTGGCAATTAAGTGTTTGTATGTAAATCAGTTGTTATTTAATTTGGGTTTCCTAATTTCTGTTTATTGTTTTTTTTTTTCTTATTTTTGACTTGTGTAATTTCTTATTGCCTAAGGTTAGTAGCGTTATTTTATTGTTTTCTTTTACCACATGTTTCGAAAATCTAGGTGTTGTTTTATTTCGCCTACATTCCTTCCTAAAGATTATTTCGTTGTTTTCTCTTTCTTCGGGTTCTTCTCTTTCTTTGTTTAGTTTATCAATTCTTTTACTTGTGGATTGTTCTAATTTGTCCCTAATCATTGGAAATAGTTCTTCCTGAAATTTTGTTATTTTGGAAAGGTACTCATGTTCGTTATTGAATTTTATATTTTTATTGAATTTGTATGTTCTGCCATAGAAAAGCTCATATGGGGTGAATTGGGTGGATGAGTGGATTGCATTATTGTATGTGAATATTGTTTCCGAAAAGATCTCTTCGTGGTCTATTTCCATATTTTTTTCTTTAAGGGTTGCTAAGATTATTCTATATATTTCGGTAAGCGTCGAATGTAGTCGTTCTACGGGCGAGTTGCTACTCGTTTGTTGGAATGAGGTTATGTGTAAGTTAATCTGATAGCGTTTGCAAAAGTCTTTGAATAAATTTGCTGTAAATTCAGCGCCTTGATCGCAGACTATTTTCAAGGGGATTCCGTGAAGGCTTATAAAATGTTTGAGAGATTTTAGAATTGATATGCTGTTTCTGGAACTTAGGGTGTATCCTGCAGCAAATTTTGAGAATTTGTCTATTATGGTCAGTATGTGTTGATTATTAATGGTGTAAATGTCGATGTGGATAATATCTAAGGGTTTGAGAGGTGTTTCAGGTTTTTCGTATTTTAATTTCGGGGGATTTCTGTCATATTTCATGGTCTGACATTTGTCACAGTTATTAATGGTTTGTGTGATCTTCGTTTTCATGTACGGGAAGTAAAATTCTCTTTTTAAGTGTTGAAGTGTTTCTTCAATGCCCCGATGGTTGTTATTGTGGTGATATTCGTTGATTAATTTGTCTTGGTCGTCGTTTTGTCTAATGTCTGTAAGTATCTCAGTACATCTAATCAAGCGAAAGGTTTTGTTCTGAGAGAAGTATTTTGAGTATACGGATTGTACGTTACGGAAAGTGTCGTTGTCTGTATAGATAGCGTTAAGTCGGTTTGGAATTAAAAATTTCTTGAAAATATTTATGATTACGTCTTCTGTGAAATTAGGATTTCGAAAAGTTCGACGTTGTTTGTTTTTGAATATAGTTTCTAAGGTCATGGGTGATCCTTTGTTGGATTTCTGTAAGATGACTTGAAGATTGAAGTCATTAAGTGGTCTTTCTGATATGTGTATACCATCATCAAGATTCTCAGCTGCTGAGTGGATAGTGGTGCCACTAGTGCCTTGAACTGAAAAAGTGTCATTTAGATTGATTTCTATATTTTGGCGTTTATATGGGTTATCTATTTTAATTCTGCTTAGGGCGTCTGCGTTGGTATTGGCTTGACCTTTCTTATATACGATCTCGTAATCGAATTCCTCAAGTTTTAGTCGCCAACGAATTAGTTTGGAATTTGGATCTTTTAGATTCATGATCCACGTCAAGGGCTTATGATCGGTAATGATCTTGAATTTATGACCGTAAAGGTATGGCCGGAAATACTTAGTCGCCCAAACTATGGCCAGTAATTCCTTTTCTATTGTAGAGTAGTTTGTTTCTGTAGTCGTAAGTGTTCTGCTTGCGTAGCAAACAGGCTTATCGCTCCCGATAGGGCCTTGCGATAGGACGGCGCCGATCGCAAAGTTGCTCGCGTCTGTTGTTAGGTTAAACGTTTTTGTAAAGTCGGGGTACTGTAATAAGGGGTCGTTGGTCAAAATGTTTTTACAATTTTCGAATGTATTTATGTAGGTATCATTGAGAACAATTGATTTGTTTTTCTTTAGGCACTCGGTTAAGGGTTTTACCAATTTGGCGAAATCTTTGATGAATTTTCGATAGTAACCCAGGAGTCCTAAGAATGCTCTTATTTCTTTTTGAGTGCGTGGTATTGGGAATTGCTTGATTGCATGAATTTTTTCCGGGTTAGGCTTTATACCTTCCGTCGAGACAATGTGCCCTAAAAAGGCAATTTCTTTTTGCATGAAATCTGACTTATGTAATTGTACTTTCAGATTGGATTCTCGTAATCTGTTGAAGACTTTTCTTAGGTTTTCTGTGTGCTCCTGAAGGGATGTTGAATATATGATTATATCATCTAGATATACCAGACAGATGTTTCCTATCAGTTCGTTTAGAACATTGTCCATGACGCGTTGAAACGTGGACGGGGCATTTTTCAGCCCGAAAGGCATACGGATGTACTCGTAGTGTCCACCTTCTACGGTGAACGCTGTTTTACTTATATCGTTGGGGTCCATTTCTATTTGATGGAACCCGCTTGCTAAATCTAGTGTCGAAAAGTACATGCACTTCCCTAATTTATCGAGTATCTCGTTAATATTAGGTAGTGGATATCTATCGGAAATGGTTTTATCATTTAGTTTCCGATAGTCTATTACTAAGCGCCATTTTTGTTTCCCGCTGGCGTCTTTTTTTTTTGGGAACAACCCATACAGGCGAACTCCACGGAGAGTAGCTTTCCCTAATAATATTTTGATCTAACATACTGTTTATTTGTTTTCGTACTTCTTCCTTGTGGAAGTAAGGGTATCGGTACGTTTTCGTGAAAATGGGTATTTCGTCACTAGTTGGAATTTTATGTTTAACAATATTGGTAAAACTAAGAGACTGGTTTTCTCTGAAGAAAATATCGTCATATTCCTTGCAAATTTTCAGAAGACTTTTCTTTTCTTCTTTATTAAGATGGGATGTGCGAATTAACTTTTCAATGTTTTCGTCTGCGGTGGTGTTTTCGTAAGTCATATTAAAGTTATTTATTTCTATGATTTTTGAGTTAGCACAGGATTCAACTTTTAGGGGTTGTTCTATAATGATGATTTGTTCGAGGTTGGATTTATTGTTCACCTCTACTGAGCTGTACCACTCTTTTGCATTATAGATGCCTTCGGAAATTGTTATCTCGGGTTTTAAAACTGTGTGCCTAATGAAAATGTCGCCATTGCGAATATCGACTGGTACTTTTATTATTGTTTTACTATTGGGTGGAATTAAAAGTTTTCCTGAATTGAAATTCGGTTTGAAGTTTAATGGGATCATTGCGTTGTTGGTTATAAGTGTCTTATTTCCTAAATCGACTTTCGCGTTTAGTTTGGTCAGTATGTCGAGACCTAGTAGTCCGTCAAAGTAACCGTGGAATTTGAAAATGAGAAATCTGAATTGGCCAGGTTCTTTGAACTCTAAAAAGGAAGGTATTGAAACTTGTTTATCGAGTTTGTATTTGTTGAGTATGGTTGAGATTATAATGGGGTCGCATTCTTCATGTTTAAGAAAATGCGTGAATTCAGGGTTTATGAACGAAGCAGATGCTCCCGTATCTATAAGAAACTTTAGGTTTCGTCCAAATGGGGATGATATGTTGATAAAAGGTAGGGTAGACCCATGTTTATTTACGTCTACGTATCCGGTTGGTTTTGTGAGACATCTAACTGAAAATTTGTATCATCCAATTCTTGGAATGTTGCTAGTAGATCACGATCAAGCTGATCAAGGTTTTCCTGCTCGTAGTTATCGTAGTAATCATCTAGTTGTGGGATGTAGGAAGGGTGTTCCGGTGGGTCTTGCGTGTTAACGTTGTGAACCTCTTCAATGAAGTATCTGGGGTTTCCAGTACTTCTTCTTGTTTGGTTGCTTTGATTTGCTTGTCTCGGTTGGTGTAAGGTTGGTTGCCTTAAATGGGTGTATCCGGAACTTACATCCATTGGTTCTGGTGCAGGTTGCTGGAAATTATTTCGGTGTACGATGGGTTTAGGAGTGTTATTTCTAGGGTTGGAACTGTACTGTTGTATGTTAGGGGCGTTGTAGGTATTTAGTGGGTTTTGTATTCCAGAATAATTTTGTAAGTGTGTTCTAGCTGGGTTAAAATTGAAATTGTTATATCGAGGAGTATAGTTATTAGGTTGTGGGTTATAACGGCTAATGTTAATTTGGTTCTGCATTCTAGGAATATAGTTAGGGTTAAGAGGTCTAATTTGTGGTCCGTGGTTATATTGGGGGTAAGATGGTTTTTCAACTCTTCTTTCCTGATTTGGTCTAAGGGTTTCAGTTTTCATGTAGAACATGTTTTGTTCCTGAATACAGTAAGAAAGTGCTAATGGCAGAGTTTCAGGTCTCATAGCTCGAATGCTTGAGCCAAGTGGTTCTCTAAGCCCAGAAAGAAATGCATTAAGGCACATTTGAGCGAATAGGTCTTTTTTTGCTTTGACAACGTTTCTGTCCAGTTCATGGATCAATACGTTATTATTTAACGACGCTTGGATTTCTATTATATTGCTATAAAATGCCTCTACAGTTTTGTATCCCTGTTTTAGTGCATGAAGATCCTTAATTAAAGAAGTTTCATTTCGTTTATCAGAATAGTGTAATACTAAATTGTCTTTAATATTGTCCCAATTTAGTGCAGTACCGTACACGTTCAGTACTTCGTTTGCGGGCCCTTCGATTTTGTTTCTTATGGCTCGCAGAATGATTTGTCCATATGGGGTTCCGTCGATTCCCCTAACGAACATCAGGATTTCTTCCACATTGTGTATGAAATCATACAGAAGTCTTGGGTTGCCGTCGAAACGTGGCAGATCTTTGATAGCGTCTGGAATTTTAAGAGAGTCGAAAATCTCTCTAACGTTTGGGGGCTGGTGCTGATTAGGGTCAGCTGGAGCATTTTGGTTAGCTGGAAGCATGTTGGAATTAATTACTTGAATAGAGCAACTTGGTTGAATAGGAAGAAATTCTTCTTCTTGAATATTTTCGGGAATGGAACCTAGGCTCTTGAATAATCTTCCGAACTTGGGATAGGAAAATTTGGAATGTTTTTTTGTTTGTCTATCAATTGGCATTTAACACTTTTGTAACTTAAATCTAGTTTTCCTTATGGGATATGATAATAGATTTTTACTTTAAAATTTCTAATTACAAATATTAGGATTCAATTTTCACTTCTTATTTGTTTAAAAAAAAATTTGATTTTATAGGTAAGGTAATTAATTTGTAAATAACTATAGCTAGTACAATATTTGAATATCTGACTTACATATACCCCAGAAATAGAGGAATTATTTTCATGCTCTGATGTTCTTTCAATGTATTTCGGTCTGATATTCCTTCGGTGTGTTTTTGATCCGATATTCCCTCGGTGTGTCCTTTTCCGATATTCCCTCGGTGTGTTCTTTTCCGATATTCCTTCGGTGTGTTCTCTTCCGATATTCCTTCGGTGTGTTCTCTTCCGATATTCCCTCGGTGTGTTCTCTGGTCGTAAGGAGTTGAAACTCGCTGGTTTGTCTTTTATCACTCGCGATTTTATGTGTTTTAACGATATTCCGTCGTTACTTTAGTTCGCGTTTTAAGTTTTCACGGTAAACCTCCGTTATTAATTAATGTGATTAAACGTGAACCATCGACCAGGCCTAAACGACTGCGCCAGTTATGTTCGTCGTGCCGGAGCTTAAGTTTTAAAAAAGAATAAACGAGTCGACCACTCTGTTTGACAACTGATAATTTAATGAGTCGAAAATAATTTGTACAAACTAAGGCAAGTGCCATTGAACATTAAGTTATTTCTTGGAATATTGCATTTTATAATTATTGCTTATTAATAATTCTTAGAACTACATAAGTCGGGTTAATGTCTGGAAATATGCTGACATGTAGGTATTAGGTATCTATTGGTGGACATCCGGTGGTTGGGTGTTCGGTGATCGTGGGAATGTAACTCGCGCGCGATCCGAGGATAATACCCCTCCTCAGTCCGACGCGAAGCAAGCTCGAGCTGGTAATACAACCGTAGACAGAGCCTCATATAGCAATATAATGAGCTTTCTCAGACTGGGTGTCGTGCCAGCGGACCTCGATCGTAATCCTCTCAGTAATGAGCATATGGTTCAGATACAGGAGAGCATTATGGACATCACGATTGAACTACGTGACGAGGACATAAAACCATCCTTCCGCGGCTCAATATTTAAAGCTGGATGGCTCTTGCTTACATATGCAGATGCCACCACCGCAAATTGGCTAAAAACAAACTTCGCAAAGCTAAAGGAGAAATGTTGACTGGAGGTGATGCTCGTGGAGGAGGAACATTTTCCGAAACCACATGTCATCAGGGATTTCTTTCCACAAAGCTCCGGAGTAGCAAGCGAAAGAATCCTGGCTATGATAGACGGCCAAAATAGAGGGCTAAACCCAAAAACGTGGAGAGTCCTGCAAATATCTAATGAAAGAGATATCGCTCACATGGTCTTTGCCGTAAACGACAGCACCATGAAACAGCTGGTCGAACTCAAAGGAATGGTCTCCTACCGTTTCGGGCAGAAGCGACTTATCCTTAAGAGTTCAGACAAAACGACAAATCAGGGCAAGAAAAACGTTCACCCTGAGACTGCAAGGCCGACCGCGTGCGGGGAAAAAGAACATCCAGTATCCAGCACCAGCGCCGCCGCAATGAAAGCCGCAAGTGCCGAAAATAGCGCAGTGGTATCAGCACCAAAAAATCCAGCTGAAAAAAGGGATACAAATGACTGCAAAACCACCAGCAGAAATCGTTTTAGGCCTAACTGTCTCATGAGGACAGGGAAGGCAATAGACGAAAGATGCCGACAAAGTATCCGAGAAGTAGGCCAGACGGCCACTCTCAACATGGTCTCGTAAGACGAAGAGGCGATAACAACCCAAACAGAATACGGGACCCTGAGCGCACCAGAAGACGATGACTACTCTTGTAAGTGTGCCGCAGGCAAACATGCACCGAGCTATGGGTACCTCGGACACCTATAACCAACGATGTGCCGAAGGGAACATCGCTCTCGGATTAATCCAGGAGCCATGGGCAACAGATGGTAAGATATTTGGCTTAAATAACAAAACCAGAAAACTTATCTTCGCCCAAGAAATTTTAGACCAAGGGCCGCTCTATTTGTCGCGAAAGATATAAAATTTTCTCGCTTTCCAGGCTTCAACACCAGGGACCTGGTGGCGATCCTCATAGAACGTCACAACGGCCGAGAGCTGCAAAAAATCGTGTGCGCATCGGCGTATTTTGCTGGAGATAATGAAAATATACCACCAACACCAGTACAGGAACTCGTTCTGTACTGCCAATCCCAGCAACTTCAACTTATCATCGGCTGCTACGCAAATGCTCATCATCCATTTTGGGGTAGCCGGGATACAAATAAAAGAGGTTAGTCTTTGTTAGAATAGCTTTTGTAGTAACAATTTAGTTATTCTAAATAAGGGAAATAAACCAACTTTTAGAAACTCAATGAGAGAGGAAGTCTTAGACCTGACTCTTTCAACTCTTAACGTACAAAACATCGTTGAAGACTGGCGCGTGTCCGATGAGGCATCTCTGTCAGATCACATGCACATAAAATTCAGACTTAGATGCAACACCGAACAGGCGCCGATTCGATACGATAACAAACTTACAAATTAGGGAACCTATCGCGAAAACCTAGCGATCAAATCTGACAAGCTTCCACCACCGCCACTACAAACAAATGATGCTGACGATGCACTTAGCTTAGGTAAAGAGGTGCGTACCATGGTGGAATTCAAACCTTGAAAATATTCGAAAGAGAGTGAGGAAGCTTTTTAATAAAGCCAAACGCACCGGTGAGTGGGATCAGTATCAAGCCCTCCTTACCCAATACAACCTAGAGTTGAGAAGATCCAAAAGAGTTTCCTGGCGGAGCTACTGTGAAAAGCTTGAAGAGCTTCCTGCAGTGGCTCGCCTACAAAAAGCACTCTCGAAAGATCAATCAAACTGCATGGGATTGCTAGTCAAATCTGACGAAACAATCACATGCGACCGGGAGGAAACTTTGATTACCCTACTTCAAGTTCACTTCCCGAAATCTAAAATCATAGATGAAGCCTAGGAGCACAATGTCGAGGATTCACCCCCAAGAAGCCTTGGAAGAAAACACAGCTAATCCGGAAAGCTTTTCACTCCGGATAGGGTTAAATGGGCTGTCAACTCATTTAAACCATACAAGGCACCAGGTATAGACGATATTTTTCCAGCACTTATCCAGAAAGGGCTGGACTTCATTTTACCTACCATAGGCGTTTTTCTTTTTTAGAGCGTGCTCAGATTGTTCTGAAGTATGTATGAAACACACTTGAGCACATAGCTATCATTTGTTGTAAATATATGTATAAATTGAATATTTATTAATTGTTATTTATTAAATTGGTTAATATTCAATTAACCACGAGCTGTGAGGGTGGTAAACGTGGTATTTATCCCCAAACCAGGCAAACCTAGTGAACTACCTAAATCATATCGTCCTATAAGCTTAACCTCGTTTTTCCTGAAAACGATGGAAAGAATAATTGACATACATATCAGAGAATGCCTAACAAACGGCACACCTCTACACCCCTATCAATATGCCTACCAAAAAGGCAAATCCACTGAAGGTGCTTTGATAAACTAACATGACAAATAAAACATGCATACCGAAAGAGGTTGCACTTTGCGCCTTCCTTGATGTGCTTTTGATAAAACCGGATATGAATCCATATCAAACAGCTGTAAAGGGCTGCCCGCAGGGAGGGGTAATCGATAATCTGCTACAAATTTAAGCAATTCAGGCTTCAATGTAGTCGGATATGCGGATGACTTCGTCATCATCATTAGGGGAAAAGTGGCAAACGAAGTGACAACACAAATGCAAAACGCCCTTAAGATAGTCCTAGATTGTTGTTCTAAGGAACATCTTTCCATAAATCCCAGTAAGGCTATCATAGTTCCCTTTACTAAGAGAAGAAATTTGTGCTTACGTCAAATCTCCATCAACGATAAAACTATTGAGTACTCCGACGAAGTCAAATATCTCGGAGTGATCCTAGATAAAAACAACAAAATCAAAAAAGCAACCAGTACGTTCTGGGTTTGTCGTTGCTTGTATGGTAAAACATGGAGAATATCCCCAAAGATCACTCAGTGGATCTATACAATGATGGTTAGACCCATCATTACTTACGCTTCCATAGTATGGTGGAACAAAGTCACATAGAAAACCGCCATTGTAAAGCTCAACAAGATACAACGTCTAGCATGTCTAGAGCTATGCGGACCTGTCCTACAGCTGCCATAGAAGCCCTAATAGGCCTAAAACCACTCTACATTTACATCAAAAAAAAATTGGGAAAGCATCCCAGGCCTAAGACAGGCCAAAGTAATCAAACCTTTCAGAAATAATGCCAAAAGATTCTAAATCTACGTAGGCATGATGTCAAAAATCTAGTTGGCTACCTAACAGGGCACCATGGTTTGCGATATCACATAAATAAAATACATGTAGACGACTCTTCGGAGTTCCGCCCATGTCTTGAAGAAGACGAAACAACTGAGCATATTTTATGTGAATGCCCAGCCCTTTGTGGTATTAGAAGGAACTTCTTTCTCAGGGAAATTATAAGCCCAGAAGAAGAAGTCTGCTGAAATCATCATCAGCTACATTAGGAAAGTAGAAACTCTAATAGCCTAAACAAACCCTTTCTGATCCCATGGCACAATAGATCTACTCAGGTCGAAGTGCCTCTTTATCACGTTGGCGAGTCAGAAATATCAAAAAAAAAAAGAAAAGAAAATGTGGTTAAACCCTGAGTAAGCCAGGTAGCGTTGAGTGACGATGGATCAATAAGTTGATGACGTTTTCCTCTTTGACGGCTCAGTGAGACTTGACCTTACGACTTTCCTCATCAGTCGGCAAAATCGTTGGTTTGTTTGGCATTGAGAATTCCCAATCAGTCCTGACAAAATCTGCACCATTCCACCAAAGCGTATTGCCTTTCAATTCGGATAGTAAAAGTCCGCGTGAAGGCATATCAGCTGGGTTGTGTAGCGCCGGAATATGTCTCCAGATGTTGCAATTTGTTAGACGTTGTATTTCTGCAAAACGGTTACCAACAAATGTTTTCCACTTCGACGGAGGTGCTATGATCCACCAAGCATAAGTCTCCACATCAACAAATCGCAAAACCTTCATCACGTAATCTAAAAGTGTTGCTTACATGACAGCTCCACATAGTTCCAGTCTTGGAAGTGTGACGGTTATTAACGGCGCGACCCTTGTCTTTGAGACTAGTAAGTGAACGTGTATGGCATTGTTGCCGTCTAAAATTCGAAGATAAATTGCTGCACCATATGCCTTCTCCGATGCGTCGCTGAATCCGTGAATTTCGATGGCCTTTTGTTCTCGTGGCAGGTTCATCCACCGTGGCATCCGGATACTCTCAACCAAAGGAAGTTCCTGAGAGAAAGCAAGCCAATCCTCCTTGAGAGCCAATGGAATCGGTTCGTCCCACGTGAGTCCACGCCAACAAAGTTGCTGCATAAACATCTTCGCCTTAACTATGCACGGCGAAATCCAGCCCAGTGGATCGAATATGCGAGCAATGGTTGACAGCATAGTCCTTTTCGTTGGCACCTAAGAAGCATCGTAGCAGACATTTCGGAACGAGAACACATCATCAATAGGAAACCATCGCATTCCGAGCGTCTTGATATGCTCTGCCGAAGACTCAAAGGGCACCGAAAAATCCAATTCCCGCTGTTCCAAAACCATCTGAGAATTGCTTGTCCACTTCCGCAAAATTGAACCCGGCGGTGCGTGGCCAGCAACTTTCGCACCTCATCACGTTTGTGTAAGGCATATTCCACGGAATCGGCACCGGAAATTAAGTCGTCGACATACATCTCGTCTCGTACTGTTCGAGCTCCCACTGGAAAATGTGACTCTTCATCCAATGCCACTTGGTTAAGAGTACGAATGGCGAGATGAGGTGCACTGGCTGTGCCTAAAGTAACCGTATCTAACCGGTGAATTTTAAGATGTTCCTTTTCACTCTTACGTCAGAATAACAGTTGATAATACGCATCTCGTTGATTCATCCTAATTTGACGGTATATTTTTTCAACATCGGCTGTAAAGGTAATCCTCCATTTTAGGACCTATCAGCAATCTTTCATTCAGAGAAGTTCGTCCGAACATTTTGCAGCTGCATCAAAAACAACCCGGAGCTTTGTTGTCGAACTGGATTCCTTGATAACAGCATGATGAGGCACAAAATAATGAAAAAGGGAGCGAAGTACCCAACGAAAGGTACTCTTATATACATTTAGTATATTCGCGGTGTAGTGTTGCGTTATTTAAAAATCTCCTCTCTAGTTGATGGAACCTACGCAAGGCCGCTATCTTAGAGGATCCAAGCGCGGTTGCCATCCATCCTTAAATGGAAGCAACACTTCGTATCGCCCACTCGGTAAACGCTTCGTCGTTTTATTAAAGTGCGATTCTCGTCAGTATCGTAATCTATATACGGGACCTCCTCAATCTCCCAAAACTTGCGCAACATCGACCACTTGAAGGAAGCTATGCACCGATATATTTTGGCCTTCAGGTACCTTGCCCAGTAAAATCCATCCCAGTTGCGTGTTGTGTGCGATCGGCGAGACTTCATTCCCTCTTACTATCTCTGGCAGTATTATATCCGGATTTATTATATCGCTACCCAGCAAGATATCGACTGTAGCTGGGTTGAAAAAGAGAGGATCAGCTAGAGATAGATAGAGCTAATCTATTGAGGTTGTATCAGCTCGGAACAAACAACTTTCTTAATTAAAATTCACAACTTTAATTTCCTTGTGGACTGTACCAAACACTTTATTATTTCATATGACCTCTTCGCAATACCTCACAAAAGCTAGTGCCGAGTGCACAAGCAACGAAAAGTAAAAACACAAGAAGCAACAGAAGTAATGTAAAGGGTGATTTTTTAGCTGGTTTGGTTTTGGCAACACTGGTTTTGACAGCTGACGTGTGTTTAGTACCTTGTGTCACTGTCAAACAGCTTCAGTTTGGTTTGCAATTTAACCATGGATCGTCTTACAAATGAACAACGCTTGCAAATTATTGAATTTTACTATCAAAATTCGTGCTCGGTTCGAAATGTTCATCGCGCGCTGCTTCCATTTTATGATCGGCATTCTCGACCTTCTGAGCAGTCTATTCGGAAGATTGTGACCGAATTTCGCACCAAATTTACTTTGTTGGACATTAAACCACCAACACGTTTACGTACTGTGCGTAGTGAAGAAAATATTGCGGCCGTATCAGCTAGTGTGACAGAAGACCGCGAAATGTCGATTCGGCGCCGTTCCCAGCAGTTAGGCCTTTGTTACAGCACTACGTGGAAAATTTTGCGGAAGGATTTGGGCGTAAAGCCTTTTAAGATACAGCTGGTGCAAGAACTAAAGCCAGCCGACCTACCACAACGCCGAATTTTTGGTGAATGGGCTCTTGGAAAGCTGGCCGAGGATCCGCTTTTTTATCGAAAAATTGTGTTCAGCGATGAGGCTCATTTTTGGTTGAATGGGTACGTAAATAAGCAAAATTGCCGCATTTGGAGTGAAGATCAGCCAGAAGCATTGCAACAGCTACCAATGCATCCCGAAAAAGCCACTGTTTGGTGCGGTTTATGGGCCGGCGGCATTATTGGGCCATATTTCTTCAAAGATGATGCGAATCGCAGCGTTACTGTCAATGGTGAACGCTACCGAGCGATGATAACAAACTTTTTTTTGCCCGAAATGGAAGTTCTTGACTTGCATGATATGTGGTTTCAACAAGACGGTGCCACATGCCACACAGCACGCGAAACAATGGCGCAATTGCGAGGCGAGTTTGGTGAACAGTTAATTTCACGTTTCGGGCCGGTCAATTGGCCGCCTAGATCGTGCGATTTGACACCATTAGATTATTTTTTGTGGGGGTATGCCAAGGCTAATGTGTATAGGGACAAGCCCGCTTCGATTGACGCACTGGAAGCCAACATCCATGCATTCATTCGTGAGATACCGGCCGATATGTGTGAAAGAGTATGCCAAAATTGTTCTCAGCGGATGGGCTACCTGAGACGCAGCCGCGGTCAACATTTGCATGAAATTATCTTTAAACATTAAATTGCAAGGTTCAAACTATCGATTCAAATAAATATTTCATTCATTTTTTCGAATTTTTTGTGTTTTTTTTTTAAAAGAAGTTCTAAACCTCTTAAAAAATCACCCTTTACATACGTCTATACACAATCGACAGTTGTTGAAGCAAACAAGACAATGTAGGGAAATTTACGTTACATTTAATACATAAGCGAGAACAGCGAGGTTCCGTATGTCATTCCGCATGCAAACAAGTTTATGCATGGTTGCAATATGCATATATACATACTTTAAGCATAGCGTGATGCGCCTTATGTGCCTATGTTATACATTGAATATAGATTACAGTGTAGTAAGAAAGTTAATTACCATAATTTTTACGTTACTACAATATGGATGCAATTCAGAAATAAACTATGTGATCATAAATTTTATTATCTAATTCTAATTCTAATTCTAATTCGCGAACAGAGGTGTTTCCATTTATTGGGAGTCAGTTGTTTGGCCGGAAGAAGTCCAGTCAGGGATTTCTACACATAAGCTCGTGTACCGATCTCAAAATTGGAGTGTTGCGCTAAGTGTGTTCTAACCGCTCCGCTTGTACTCGGTCGCTCTTCATGACTAGGGTTACGAACAGCCACTTGATAAGCCTGAGCGTGAACGTTAGTAATTTGCGGGGGTGCAAAAGAGTGTTGTGTGGGATGGTTTCTAGCCGCTCCGCTTGTACTTTGTCGGTCTTCGTGACTAGAGTTACTAGCAGCCACTTGATACGCCTGAGCTTTAATGTTAGTACTGTGCGGTGCTTCTGCTGACAGAAATAGCAACGTGCCTGGTTCGAACACCGTTGCGTAACATGGCTATAAGCCAAACAGTTGCTGCAAACCCCGATCTTCTGAACCATGTTGTAGCGTTCCACAACTTTCATTTTTACAAATCGGTTGCAAGTGCGAATCGGATGTTGACCCTAACCACAAACCTTACAAGAAAACTGATCCTTCTGTTTATTTTGCCTAACATGAAAAGCTGTTTTTGCTGTAGGGCCTTTCTGAATAGCGTTTTTAATCTTTGGTTTCTGCTGGTCTATAACCTCTAATGTCCTGAATCTAGTTTCCAGGAATATTGAAAATTCTTCGGACGACGGCAACTCCTTGCTAGCTCCTAAACGTTCTTCCCACAACTGTTGAGTACATGGAGGTAACTTTTGAAATATAATATAACTTATTAATAAATCCCATTGTTTTACAGGAATCCCAGATTTTGTAGGGAATATATACTTATACACTCAGTTTTCGTATCCAGCATCGTTTTGCGTATGCGGTTGATTGAAAAGCACTTTTAAAGCACACTAAGTTAGCTCATCTAAACAGTCCATCAACACAGCTCTGTATTCTAAATAACTTTCCATTATTTCTCCCATAATCTTTTTGATTTCCTTAACAAACCCATCTTCATCCGACAATGAGATCAAGTTCTCATTAATGGCTTTCGTTTGCCTAAATAAATCTTCTAAAATAGACAGACGGCCTTAACACGTTTTTTGTTCTTTTTGATTGCGAAACTGAATTAAAACTATTAAAATTTATCTCGAGAATTGACAGAGCGTTTTTTAATAGTTTAAGTTGCTTTGCTGCGGTCTGCAGATTGAGTTGGACGAGGTATCTAAGGAGTATGTGGTAATAAATACGCCCTTTGGTCTTCTACGGTTCAATCGGTTACCGTACGGGGTGAGCAGCACACCGGGGGAATTTCAAGAGTTGATGGAGCAACTGTTTTCGGATCTTCCCGTAGGAATTTATATCGACGATATAGTCATTGCTGGTGCTACGGAGGAATAGCATCTTCAGATCCTGCAAGAGGTCCTAAGGCGGTTAGATGTACATGGAATTCGGTGTAATAAGCGGAAGTGCACATTTGCCGCTCTTGAGCTCGAGTACCTGGCACACACACTTTCTGCTAAAGGCATTCGTCCATCGGAGAAACATCTGGAAGCTCTTCGCAATTTACCAAGACCTTCAAATGTCATCTGGCACTTAAGGAAGGCCCTGTGCCAAAGTTTATCCCATCCTCATCGCCAGTGAAGTAAAGACGTACAGTAAGAACCAAGGGTATAGGTATGTTACTGTTGTGATCCCTTCCTTATTGATACCAACAATGCTGTTGGAAGAGTATATTTAATATACGATAGAGGTTATGGTATATAAGAATTCACGAGGTTTTATTTCACGTCTAATTGGTACAATTGTTAAGGTTAAAAAGAAAAAAAGAAAATTGTCTTGACATATACGAAGTGACATATCCCGTCAAGTTTAGTTCCACAAGAATTTATGGTGTTGCCAACATCTCCCCTTTTGAGTGATCTATCGAATGTTAGAGTTACCCTGGCACAAATCTGTCGATCGGTCTACGTGTTCTCTGCGTTCGACGTGGTATCAATTGATTCTAGAATGAGCTTTTCGAATCACGTGGAAACTCTGCGGAAGTATTTTCGTTGCACGCTTAGACATTTTTTCTATTTGCGAAATATATGCTCGACAATGCTCTTAAAAACGATTTATTACGGAATCTTCCATTCCAAACTGCAATATGGAATTGTTTGTTGGGGAGGCGTTTATGTGAACAAAATTCAATCTCTTTTAGTTCTGCAGAAATATACTTTACGAAAAATATGTCGCAAACCTAGAAGACATCCGAGTTTTCCATTGTTCTGCGACCTGAAAATTCTGCCAGTCCGACATCTGTACTGTTTTAAAGTTTTAAAGACCTTCTTTATGATGTCTGGTAATCGCAACTATCGATTAATTTCAAATTATAATTTACGTGGAAACTTTTTTAACTTAGTATCTGTACCAAAATTTCGCACTACTGCATTTCGTAATTTTTATACAGTTTCATTTATTTAATAAACTTCCTCAATCGATCAGGACAATAACAATGCCTGGAATGGCCTTAAAACTTCTAAAACCTTGGCTTTTAAGTTTGAATCATAATAATATAGAAGCATTTATTTCTGATATTCTGGTTTAATTCTGGTTTAATTTTGATTTTAATTTCAGTAGCATTTTGATTGTAAAGTAATTAAATCTTTAGGTAATTTATTTCTTTGTAGAAAATTATTAGTTTTTATTTTGAAAAAACCTTAATTGTTCAGTCAAATTTATTATTCGAGTACAGTTTTTCAAAATTCAATATTTTGATATTGCGAATTATTGTTTTATTAGGGTCACCCCACCCCAAATATAATATTTGAAGTTGTTAAGAGCCTATTGAAGAGGCATTCAACACTATTTTTAATACTTTGTATATATAAATACAGAATGTCTTTCATATTTCTTTTATGATATACTTAAAGTAATAATTTGATTTAAGTTCTAAAACTGTTGTTAATTATTATAAATTTATAAGAAATAAAATTATTATCTATCTATCTATCTATCTATCTATCTATCTATCTATCTATCGATGGTGAAGCTGTTACATAGTTGCTTGGAGAAGTTTTAATACAGCTGGAGTCAACCATGTCGGGTGGCGTACCAAGTTCACGAGGAGTGGTTGATGGTGGCACCGGTTCACACGGAGTGTCTTCGGTTTCATACACGTCGAGCGCCTTGTCCCATGCTTTTTCGGTAGAAAGTTCGGTGTCTATAACTTCTCTATGACGAATTCGGAGTTGGTTCGCATGTGCACGAACTAATTTACCATTCTGTAATAAAACATTATACATGACCTTACCAATACGTTCAATAACTTGTCCTGGTTTCCACTGGAAGTTGTTGTTGTTAGAATGTACACTGACATAAACTAACTCTTGATTGTTGAAAGTTCTCGGTTTGGTATTGAATTCTCGATTGAATTGATTGGCCATGTGTGTTTGATTTTTGTTGATAATGTCCTCTTGGTTTTGCTGGTTTTCACTTAAGTCTGTCTTAATAAGATTCAGGACTATGCGAAAGTTTCTGCTAAACATGACTTCGGCTGGAGACTTTGAATTTGGTGTGTTTCGATTTGGTGTAGAGCGATATGATTGTAGAAACGTTTGAAGGTTTTGGATGGTGCTCCCTTCTTTGTTTAACTTCAGAAGCGAACGTTTAAAAGTGTCCACAAATCGCTCAGCTTCACCATTTGACATCGGGTAGTATGAACTGCTGCAAATATGTTTGATGCCGTTCTCTAACACCTGGGTGGCCACGGTGGAGTTGTTTGAGAACTCTTCTTCTGTACAGCTTTGGAATGATGACTCGTTGACCAAACATGATGCATCCATCGACGATGCTGATGTCATCTCTGCGGTTGAAATATGCTTTCAACTCTGTGTTTTCTATGACTTGATTTGGCCAGCCCTCTGTTAAAAAATTAAGTAATCGACGGAGTATATCATCCTTCGCCGATTCGAACTTAATCATCTGGTGTGTGACTGGTAAGTTTTCGAGATTGTCAGTAAGTATTTGATTAACTTCCCGTTCCATTTTGATTGATGCAATCACAAAATATTCTTTGATGGGAATATTTTTGTCAATCGGCATATCCAAAGCTACTAGTTGAGATGAAGCTGATGTCAAAATCGTATGCTAATAACTTGACTGCCCAACGTTGAAGGCGATTGGCTTGGTGAACGGCTATTCCTCTCTTTTTCCCAAAAATAGCAAGAAGTGGTTTATGGTTCGTGTGTAGTTTGAACTTTCGACCAAAAACCATTTTATGAAGCTTGGTTATTGCAAACACAAGTGCGAGGCCTTCTTTCTCAGCTGCTGTGAGCGATCTTGAGGCATGGCAGATCGCTTTGACAGATCCACCAGGAAATTCGTGAAGAATACATGCGCCTAGGCCGTAGTTGGATGCATCTACCGCAACGATGATATTTTTCTTCGGATCATAATGAGTTAAAAGTAGGCTGGATGACAGAATTTTCTTCAAACTCAGAAAACTATGCCGATGATTTTCTGTCCATTTCCAGTGTGTGTTTGTTTTTAGTAACTCATCCAATGGTCCTCTGTGCTGTCGCATATTGGTTACAAATTTCCTGTAGAAATTTATAGCACCGAGGAATGATCGAAGCTCTGACACGTTGGTTGGCTCAGGCATGTTGTTGATGGCTTGTATACGTTCCGGATCAGGATGAAGTCCATCCTGGTTGATAATGTACCCAATGTACTTGACTTCGTTAACGAAGAACTTGCATTTAGCAAATTTGATCTTGAATCCGTAGTCTTGAATACGACGCAAAACTTCCTTTAAATTTCGGTTGTGTTCCGCCAAGTCGGTTCCTGATACAAAGATGTCATCGATGTATGCGGCTGCACCAGATGACCCTGAAAGCATTTGATCTATGATTTGTTGGAAAATTGACGGAAATGTTTTCACACAGAACACCATTCGGTTGTATCGAAAGAGACCCATGTGAGTGTTGATTGTGAGTAGATGCTTTGATGCCTCGTCGACTTCGATTTGGAGAAATGCTTCTGACAAGTCGATGTGACTAAAGAATCGAGCGTTGGCGAGTTTAGAGGATATTGATGACATTCGAGCGCATTATTGAGACCAGTAGAAAAATTAGCACAAATTCGAATGTTTCCATTCGGTTTCTTGATGACTACTATAGGGGCAGCCCACTCCGAGTAATTGACTGGCGAAATCACATTTGTGTCTTGTAGCCGCTGGAGCTCTACCTCAACGAGATCTTTGACAGCATAAGCGACTGGACGCTTTGGTCGGAAAACTGGTTGGATGTTGGGCATCACCAGATGCGCTTTTGTTTTGTTAGACAAGCCTAATGTTTCGTTGAAAACATCTGGAAAAGAATGTTTTAAATGAGATATATTATTTTGAATAAATGTAAAACTTTCCGGGTTTCCAGCGGTGACTTGGTTGCAGATGGCACTGATTGACATGTCTTCGAGATTCAATGCCTTAATCCAATCGAGTCCCATGACATTTAAGTTGTTGATTGGTGTGACGTAACATGTTGACTGTGCTTTTCTCGCTCTGAATTTGATGTTGCAATCAAATTGACCTGACAAAGGTAATTTGCCGGTTGCACTTCTGGCAGTGTGTTCCACATTTTTGACATGTGAAATCTCGAGGGTTTTGAAATTTGTTTCTGATATAATTGTTATATCAGATGCTGTGTCCAGCTGCAGATCGATGTTTGTACCATTTATGTTGACGTTGACCTATTTTCGCTGCGATGGATCAATTTTGTTTGTGATGAAAATGCTTTTTAATTCGGGCCGAAATGTGTTATTGTTGTTATACTTCTTATTTGTTCTCCCTCTGTTAGCTTCTTCGTTTGGTTTTGCTGTTTCTTTCCCGCGTTACAGTACCCTTCTTTATGATCTATAGTGTTGCATTGTTCACATTTATGTTTGGTGTATGTGCAGTCGCGGACGAAATGCATGTTGCCACAGAACCAGCATGGAGTTTTTGGAACAGCTTTTGGTTTGTTGTTTTTGTTGGTTGTAGTGTGCAGTCGATTAACTTGAGCATCAGTTTTCACCTTCTCAATAAGCGACGTATCTGCTTTTAAATTAATCATACGTTGGCATTCTCTTGATAGCACCTCTAACGTGATTGTGTCATTCAACTTATTCAACATTTTTGTTCGGATCTCGAAGTCATATGTAGATTTCATTCCCATTACAAATATTAAGCACTTAAATTGATCTAGGGTAAGATCATTCAGCTTAAAACTTTCGCAATGTTTGTTTACCCTAGCTGCGTACGTGATGAAATCAGAATGTGCTTCTTTTGTGAGCTGAAAACAATTATAGCGTATGTTGAAGAGTGATGTTTGTAATCCGAATAGTTGAGTGAGCTTTTCCACAGTTGGCTTGAACTCGAAGTCGCGAGGGTGATTTAGCAGGATGTAGTTGATATTTTCTACGTCAAAGCAAAACTCAGTGATGTTTGATGCGAGTGCTTCCATGATAAATTCTGGGCTCTTGATTTCCTTGTAATCCGCTTTCGTGGTTTCGGTGGGACCTGTTGTCTTTCCTGGTTGCTGTGCTATCAACTGCGAAACCAGCGTTTGCATTGCAAGATTATCGCTATGCTGTTGCTCCTGCATCTGTTGCAGCAATCTCTGGAAAACTTCCTCCATGGCGGGGAAAGTGAAACGAAGTGAAAATGTCTTGTTGAATTAAATTTTTATTTTTTTTTAATCCTCGTCGCCACTGTTGTGATCCCTTCCTTATTCATACCAAGAATGCTGTTGGAAGAGTATATTTAATATACGATAGAGGTTATGGTATATAAGAATTCACGAGGTTTTAGTTCACGTCTAATTGGTACAATTGTTAAGGTTAAAAAGAAAGAAAGAAAATTGTCTTGACATATACGAAGTGACAGATCCTGTCAAGCTTAGTTCCACAAGAATTTATGGCGTTGCCAACCGAATAGTATTTTAATGGGGAGATTACAACAATATTTGAAGAAAAAATGGCAAAATGTATGGCAAATAACTATTAGTCACTCACCTGGTACTGCAGCAGAAAATGTGAATTGATTAGACGACGCGGGAAACCTATTGACACAAAAAACCCACAAGGTATTGTCTTTTTATATTAATTTTGATTATATTAATTCAAACTTTGTTTTATTTTTGAGATGACAATCACAATCATCACCTTTTGATATTAATTAAATCTATGTATATATGTAGTTTATATAGTTTATTAAATCACACTTAATGTCACTTGTTCAATATATGTATGTAAAATCTATATGTAATTTGGCTCGAATGGACCAAATGTTTTGTCCAAAAACTGTAGTCTATTTGAACAAAGGGAAAACGGTGCAAATGCGAATAACTTCCCGTCGAAATAATTTTCTGTTGAAACGGATAAAAGTTAAAGAAAAACACACGGTTATTTTCTAACAACGTTATAAACGATCAGGTTTTATTTCGAGAGTGATTTATGTATCGAAAATTGTTTGACATTTATACTATTGTTTATATGGAATTCAGTGTAGACTTTTATTGACAAATGTAAATTATATGCTTATGGCTCTAAATACATTGATTATTGATTAAACTTGACAATTGTACTTCATTGTTCATTAATTTTAATATACATCCTTAACAGCAACAAAGAGAATAAAGGAATGCATCGTAAACGGTTTGAGAATATGAAGTGGAAACTAAATGAAAGCTTCGTAGAGTACTAAAATGCCAAGATAATTTTGTCGGGTGGATTGACGAGGACGCGTTAATTGAATATATATGCGAAGGAATCTCCGATGAACATCTGCGCCTTGGTCGTCAAAGACCCAATTATTAGAATTGTTCGGCAAGATAATGCAGAGGCGGTGGGATGATTTACAGTCTACGTCGCATTCCGGAATACAACAAACTTATAGTTTCGTTGGAGCCGATGAAAAGCGAGATGTAAGAGGAAGATGCTACAACTGTAATTCCGTCGGGCATCATCCCGTGAGTGTAGGAAGCCGAAGCGTGCGATGGGAGCCTGCTATGTGTGTGGATTTTTGGAGCATCGAGCATTGTCATGTCCATACAGGAAAACTACCATTCAATTGGTCGAAGACGCTGATGATGACGATTATGTAAGATATATAACATTTTATTATATGATAATTCTAGTGAAAGTTTTTTTTTTAGATTGGCACATAGATTCCGGTAGCCCGATCAGTCTTATAACAACTTCGAGTATGCCTAGGAATTTCATCTCAGCTGTTACTAGTGTAAAAAAATGTTGCTTATTACGGAATTCATAAAAGTAAACTTAATATATTTGGGAAAGTGTCATTGAATACAGTTGTATTTGGGCAAACAATTTGCGTAGATGTTTTTACAGTTGGAGACGAGGCAACGAAATATGAGGTAATCTTATGTAGGAATTTTGTCAAAGCCAGTAAATTTCGGTTAGTATCTAGACTTGAAGATAATAATTGTTATAGTGAGGTCAATATAAAATTGACGAAAGAAGCTGAAAAAGTTGAAAATATAAATAAGCACGATGACGTGGATAATTTTGAAAAATCTTTAATGTTAATTAATTATGGACACTCGGTAAGTAGGGAGTTTTATTTGAAAAGTGAGGAAAATTTTAATTGTGTCGTTAAGCAACAGTTACAAAAAATGTTCAACTCATGCTATTTGACGCCTAACCGCCTCTTCGAACCTGTAGTAAAAACTAAAATGGTAGTAACGCTGGAGAATGTAAAACCTTTTCACTGTCTTCCCCGACGCTTGTCGTATTCTGAAAAGGAAGAACTACAAAAACTGTTAGATGATTATTTGACAAATGGATATATTAGGGAAAGTCCCGGGGAGTTATGTCCCTGCGCCTAACGCGTCTACATGTTGCATTCTGTTACCCGACCGATGTTCTAAATCATAATCAAATTTTTGCAACTCCAGTGCCCACCTTGCAATTCTGGTATTCATATCTTTTTTGTTTAACGTCATCGTCAGCGAGTTACAATTTTTGTCGAAGATGGGACATAAGTCCCAAATTTTCTGAGAGATAATAAGCCGCTATACACAAAATTTGAGAAATAATACAAGAATAATAATTATTTATTATTTCATATAACAAAAACAGAACAAACAAAACATTTCAATATAATCTAACCAAATATTTAACAAAAAAAATCGGCAAAGTCAAAAAAAAAATTAAACAATTTCAATAGCAAATCCCAGAAAAATTACAAAAAATGTCACAAGTAAACGAAAGAAGTGTTTTTAAATATCTGCCGGCAAAATGGACATAGTAACTCGTTTTTATTAGCTATTGCTTCTTCGTTAATCTTCGCAAAACAACTACTACACATCTTGCATTGGTTGCAGGGTTGAAGTAATATGTTTCTTGGATTTGCGAAACAAGTACCGCAGGTTATGGTTTCGTTATTTTGTTGTTGCCCAGGGTCGTCCAAATCATTTTCTTCGTTGTCACTTGATGACGAGTCAGAAACTTCAGAAAATCTTTCTTCAGTTTGGTTACAAACACCATACAATTTCGACGTCATTTGATTTACAAATTCCGAGATCGTGATTCTTTGTTTGTCTTATTTCTTCGTTAAGATATCTATGAACGCGTTCCTTTTTTCAAATTTTCCTTTTGGGCGTTTATGAAAGAGTTTTAAACGTTCCTTGTCCTTCCGTAAAGTTGCCATAAAATTGCTGGTTCTTGACGCCTTTCTCCTAAGTGCTCTTATAGGTAATGGAACCAACAGCCTCTAATCTCAGCAGAAGGATATGTTTTTCGGAATTGCATTTCGAAGGCTCTGTTCGAAATCGGTTGTAAAGGAAGAGGGACGGAAATGGAACATGTTTGCTTCAATAAATTGAAACATGTGTACATATATTTCCTCCGACTTACTACTCATTAGCGAGTAGAGAAAGGGATATACCTGAATTTGAGAAGTATTATTTAATTTTTAGAAATTTGGTTGGGAAGAGAAACTTATAAACTAGAATTTCGTAAGTTTTTTTGAGAATTTGAGAAAAGAAACTTCTTTTTCTTGAGAAAAGGAATTTATAAAATTCTAGTTTTTGAGAATTTGAGAAAATAAAACTTAAAAGTAGCTACTTACAATTGCCTGCATCCACAGGATGGAAGAACATTAAATGTGCCATCAATTAAAAAATGTCGTTCTGATTGAGGCAATGTTTCAATTAAATCGACGATTTTAGATGCACATCCAAATTGGCTTCCTAAAATCGTGTGCTTATAAAACGATTTCTGTTTGTCATACCTCGACATAGTTTGACAAAACGTTCTCATTTGCAAATACTTCCTTTATTTCCAAAAGACTTCGTGGAGGTTTTGGTATAATTTCACTTTTTAATCGATTCATGTGCCGCTTCATAGAAGAATATGGGATCAATTTTCGACGCAAATCTGCATCTGTCATTTTCAAGCGTTTTGCGTCGAAAATTTATTTTGGCTGTTGTTTTTCTTTTGTTCGAAACGGAACAATCGCTTTTAACAGCATCCACAAATTTAATTTTTTTCATCATATCTTCCTTGTTTTTATAATTTTATTTAAAGCACTATCGAACTTAATTCGTGCTTTACACAATTTTATATAGCTTTATTGTATTTTTTACACACTTTTCTTTAAATATAATTGTTTTTCATTTTTAACGTATAACACAGAACAATTTTTTTTTGAGCCCTGGAATGAACTCAAAATAATTAGCATTATCAGTGTTTGCAATCTCACTTTCCATTTTTACAACATTAGCTTACAAGATCAAAAACTGGACTAACTAAGATCCCAATTACTGATATGTTTGCATTGTTTTCCGCAAATTGTTAGTAACCGTATTTTTGTTGTTATTGTAAGTAATGCGTAAAACCAAACCAAGATAACAGAGCCTAAAACTTGTTTGACTGGTTATACATTCTTGTTGCGTGCTCTTCATTGAAAATTCTCTAAGCCTATAAAAAAAATATTTATTTGGTGAGACATAAGACCCAACTTTTACTTTCGATTTGGGACTTACGTCTCATTTCAATGGGACATAACTCCCAAAAGTAAAAGTTGGGACTTATGTCCCTGCGCCGACGAGTTAAGTCGGTCTACGAATATAATGATACTAGAATCAAATGGTTTCAAGGAAAATGTTGTCATCTGCCAAAACAAAGACAAGCGATTGAACAAACTTAAGGATGCACTACAAAGTTCGGAGCATTCCACGTATGAAATGCGCAATGGAATCGTTTACAGAAAAAAGACCGACGGGATTATGTGTACCAGAAGACATGAAAGAACGAACATGTTTTGCATAAATACCATGATGAGTTCGGACACGTAGGGGTTGACAAAACTCTAGAGTTAGTCTCCAAAAATTATTGTTTTCCGAAAATGAAAGAAACTGTTTAAAATGTAAAGTATACTCGTCCAAACAAGGGAAGGGGGAAGGGTTCCTGCGTAGTATACCCAAGGGGAGTGGCCCGTTTGAAGTAGTACACATAGATCACTATGGGCCTGTTGATCATTCCAGATCAGCAAAAAAACATGTCTTAGTTGTGATTGATGCTTGTACAAAGTTCGTCAGACCGTATCCGACAAAGACCACAAATACCAATGAAGTGGTCAAGGCGCTGACAAACTATTTCAGATCATATAGTCGCCCTAGGAGAATAGTTACGGATAGGGGAAGCTCTTTTACCTCCCCTGATTTCAAGATAGCTACAGGGTCACCACAAGCAAATGGACAGGTAGAGAGGGTAAACAGAAGTATTCTGCCTATGTTACCTAAGTTAGTCAGACCTGAGGAAGGGGTATATTGGTATAAAGTTCTAGATTTAGTGGAATATTCTCTTAATAATACGGTACATCGGACTGTGAGTGAACGCCCGAGTGTTATGGTTTTTGGGGTCAGGCAGAGAGGAAAAGTGATATATGAATTAACGGAAAACTATATAAAGTGAGGGAGGAAGCAGCGTTGCTTCAGGAAAAAGTTCAAGCGTATAATAAAAAAATTGTTGATGGAAAACGTCAGAAACCTACGAGGTATGAGAGTGGAGAATATGTTATGGTGAAAAACTTTGACTCACACCCTGGTTCTTCCAAGAAATTGATGAATTGTTAAAATATTGTTAAGATCAGGGGATCTTAGTAGGTCAGGAAGGCCGAATTGTAGTTTGGCAATTGTATAAGTGTATATACATATATGTATTCTCTTTTATATATTTAGTTTTAAGTGCTCTTGTGTTCTTCTCTTTAGCTTAGTTGTAAGTGACTCTGGTAAAATAAATGCAGTCTATACGAAACTGTGAAAAGGATCGAACGTGTTTTAATCTGTCCGACTATACTAAGTTGGTCGTCCGGTATGCCTTCGATGAGGTTTTCGACTAATTCGTCCTTATCCAGTGATAATTTATTAGCCATAATAATCTTTTCATGAAAGTATTCTTGGAACGACTCATTTGTAGCCATCAGCCATTGGGAACAGGGTAACCCGGAGTAAAGCGGATAGCAAAAATAACGGCAAAGTCGAAAAAGGTGCTAATGACAAGCCTCTGAAGGCTGACAAGGCCGCGAATGCCGGAAAGACCGTATGTAATGATAAAAACGAATGGTCCAGAGTCGTTAACAAAAAAAGAAGGAATCCAAGAAAGAATCAGTCATCAAGGGGAATACACGACCTGATGCAATTGTGGTAGCAGCCAAGATAGCCTGATGCTATCCTATGCGGAGATATAATGCAAGGTTAAGGCCGATCCCAAGCTCGGCAACTTGGGGGAGTCGGTAACAAGAATAAGACGAACCAAAAAAGGTGACCTCCTGTTCGAACTAAAGAACCAAGGTGAGAAAACCGAACAGTTCAAGGCGATACTCGGGGAAACTCTCGGCGCTAACGCGGAGGTCCGAACGCTTACACACAGATCCATGATAGAAATTAAGGATATGGACGAGGTCACCACCAAGAGCAATATCTGCGAGGCCATCAAATCGCAGTTCCAGCTGAAAGGGGTATGCGAAGCAGACGTCCTGAACTAAAGGAAAGCCTACGGAGGCAAGCAAGTCCCTACGATTGGTTTGCCAGTAGACAGCGCGAACAAAATGCTTAAGTCGGGCAGAATTAAGATTGGTAGGGTTAACTGCATACGAGTGCGTTTAGTGCTAACTAAAGGCTTTAGGTGTCTAAAATAATTCGGGCACACGGCGCGTCACTGCAAGAGCAAACATGACCGATCCAAGCAATGTAGAGGATGTGGGGAAGAAGGTCTGGTGTAAAGAGGACAAACCTGAAAATGCTGGACACGTGGCTGGTAGTGGTCAATGTCCAGTATTCAAGAATGCCCTGACGAACAAAATATGATGAAGATCGTCCAGATTAACCTTAACTGTGCGGCCGCGCATGACTTGCTAACGCAGATGACAAGGGAACAAAAAGTAGATATTGCCCTTATTAGTGAACCCTACAAGTCTTTGGATGGTTGTAGCTGGATAGACGACATATCAAAGAAGACAGCGATATGGACCTGTGGAAACCACGCCATGCAAAAAGTCGGTGGGACAGCGGACTACTTCGTAACCGCTAGGATAAACGGTATCCAGTTCTATAGTTGCTACGCACACCCTAGTCTAACATTTAGGGATTATCTGAAGCTGCTGGACGAAATTGTAGCTGACGCTCGAGGAAAACACCCAATTATTATTGCTGGCGATTTCAACACATGGGCTACAGAATGGGGCAGCAGGATCACGGACGCAAGGGGACGAGCTCTCCTGCAAGCATTTGCAGTACTAGAAGTAAGTTTGGCGAGCAATGGTGTGAAAAACACATTTCGGTAAGCAGGCAAGGGGTCTATCATAGATATCACCTATATGAGTAACTCACTCCTGCGCAAAACAAAATGGCGAGTAAGCGAAGAATATACGCACAGCGATCACCAGGCGATCATATTTACCTTGGACAAATACAAGCCCAAGCAGCTCCCCAAACTAACAGGGCCAAAGTGGAAAGACTCCTACTTTGACAAACTTTGACGCGTTGGAGGCAATGATGAATACTGACCTTACATTCAGCAGCGGAGCAGCGGAGACGCTGTCACGGTAATTGACACAAGCAATTACCACAGCGTGCGATGCAGCAATGCCTAGAAGAGCAGCCAGTAAAAGAGGCGAACCATGTTACTGGTGAAACTTAAAGGCAGTAGGTCCCCACAAATATCCTGCCCGACAATGCCAAAGACAATAGTTGAGCACCTATTCCCACATAGGCCGCCCACCTTGATCATCACCACAAGAGACACAAGTTCGGAACGCATACCTGCAATCACGGCGAAGGAACTGTGCGAAGCATGCAGGAAGATAGGCGACAACAAAGCACCCGGACCCGCAAAAGACCGGAGCTTTTTATTGCAACTATGCAAAGGTGTCTTGAGGAGGGTGTATTTCCTAAGGCATGGAAACTACAGCATCTGGTTTTGCTGCCAAAAGGAAAAAATCCAACAGAGGAACCATCCTCATACCGGTCAATATGTCTACTAGATACAATGGGAAAAATCCTAGAACGGATCATATACGGCAGACTGCTCGAGGTGGCAGAGGATAATGGAGCTTTGTCAGAGGACCAAATCGCGTTCTACCATGGATGCCATAAAAGCGGTAGTAGATACAGCGGCTGAAGCAATACTGGGGAAAAGATGGAGAGGGGGAACAAAGAAATATTGCGCAGCTGTGACGCTTGAGGTTTAAAATGCCTTCAATTCGGCAAACTGGTCATGCATTAGGAGATCCCTGGCCAGAATGGAAACGCTGCACTACCTGCCTGCTGAAAATAGTTGGAAACTTACTTACCGACAGGAAGTAAAGGTACCATACTGACGAGGGAGTTAAATACTATAAAGTTACAGCTGGTGTACCACAAGGCTCGGTTCTTGGACCTCTCCTGTGGAACATAATGTATGACGGAGTTCTCAGACTAACGCTGCCACAAGGAGTCAAGGTTATAGGCTTTGCTGACGATATCGCTGTGGCCAAGCATATCCACGAGATATAGTCCGCCACGGATGAAGCAGTCGCCAGAATCTAGAACTGGCTAGAGACTGCAGGGCTGGAACTAGCTGACCACATGTCCGAGGCTGTCTTGATTACCAGCCAAAAGACTGTGGAATATGCAAATTTTCATTTTGGGAACCAAACTACTAGGTCAAAGGAGTCATTAATGTACCTAGGAGTAATGCTCGACAAGAGGTTAAGCTTTAAAACGCACGTCCAAGCAGCAAGCAGCTCTTTCCCGGATTATGCCAAGCATCGGTGGCCCTGGATATGCCAGAAGGATTCTGTTATCCAGAGTGGTCAGCTCAATACTTCTTTTCTGCACCGATCTGGGCGGGGGCTCTTACAGCGAAGGAAACACCAAGGAAGCTCTCGTCAGCATACAGGCTCTGTACAATAAGAACAATAAGAGGATTCCGAACAATTTCGGACGAAGCAGCCTGTGTTAATGCGGGAATGATTCCCATAGACATTCTCGCCAACGAAATGCAAAGGATCTACCTTAGACGAACAGTCAACCGACAAGAGGCCATCGTTACCAGAAGGATAAAGGAAGAAGAAAGGGCAACATCTATAGCACTGTGGCAAGCCCGGTGGGATAACACGGCAAAAGGCAGATGGACCCACAAACTAATCCCCACCACCGAGGTCTGGAGTAAGAGAACACGCGGAGACTTACGCAGTTCTTGTCCGGGCACGGCGGCTATCGAGAATATCTTCACAGATTCGGACACGATAGTTAGCCTTTCTGCCACGAATGCCCAGATGAAGAAGAAGATATGGAGCACGTAATGTTCCACTGTAGGCGTTTTTCAAGAGGAAGAGCGAACTTACCCATTCCTCAGCTTCTTAGAGAGAATATTATATTAAGGTCAGAAGACAACTGGTTGGAGACGTGCTCATTCATAACGAGCATACAAAACGAGCTGAGAAGAGCCGAAAGACTAAGAGACGAGTACAGGGGTGTGGTTTAGTACTTAAGGCGCGTGGCACTGGAGAAACATATCCCGCGAATCGTGCATGCCAGTTAGTACGGGCTGCCGGTATATATGAAGATTATACATCCTTTTGACGCAATCATAGAAAAAAAAAAACGCCGAGAGAAAGAAACCCGTGCACGTCTGTGCTTGCAAACTTCGGGTAGGGTTGGATATGCCGTGCGTTGTCTGCGCTAAACACTTAACAGAATTGTTTGCACGAGGGCTGTTACACAGGATTGATGCGCACTTTTCTTTTGCACTGCATGGCTGTATTTAGATGTGTGTATTTATTGAGTGGATGGCGAGACACTCTTTTTTTTTACTGCTGGGTAAACTCGTTCGTTTTTCGTTTTTATTTGGGTAATCCCATTTCTGAGATTGTAAGGGGTCTTTTTAAACACTTTTTAATAGTCTTAAAACAATCGATTAGCTACTGAAACAATCAAACACGTTTTAGATCACTAGATTTATTTATTTATTTACGTTGAATGCTAAAACTCAACTGTGCACTCTTTTTGACCTAACTGACCACTCCACCGACAGCCACTCTAAGGTAGATTTGTTTTCTACCATTCTCTTAAGTTAATAATATGAATATAGATCTATGATACATAGGTATGGATACAGGGTTGCCACAATATTTTACTATAAGAAATAAAATATTACATACAATAAATTATGTCTTAAATTGCATTTTTATTAGCTTAGTCTCGTATTTTCAATGAAAACACATCTCCAGAGACAATGCATTATGTTATTAGTCAACCAATGGTAAACATCCTGTTCAATGTAATCAGCTACGTACTACCTCATATGCTTAAAATTTTGCATGACTTGTATGCAGTGGAGGGTATCAAAGCATCTTCCAGGCCGATGATAACACTTATACTTGTTTTTAATTCAAATCACCGAAAACGTCAACTTTAAAAACTGCTCATATCTCGAAAACCCCAAATTGTTCGTTCTTGCTCTGCTTTGGTGTGGTGGGCGCAAATCGCAAGCATTAAAGAGTATGTGATATTTCTTATTTGCTGAGCACTGTTTTTTTTTTTTAACAGGAAAGTGCATTAAGTGAATGTGAATTAAAAAATTTTGTTGGGCATGAAACAGAAATGAAGTTATGGAAAATTGTTGTTAAGCATGTAGCGTAAATGTAATAATTTTCGGTAGGTATTGCAATGGAAGTGATGTAATCTACTTCGGTTGGTATAGTTAAAAATCGTATGTTCGTATACCAATCTACGGAAACCCCTCAACCGACTTCAATTAAATTTTGTTGATGGGTGTGGTTGGTTGTAGCTTGAAAGATAGGATAAGTTTGGACCCGATAGGTGGCGCTATTGTCGATCTTCGATTTCAATAAAATTTTGTGGATGTGTATGGTTGGTTGCAGCTTTAAATGTGGTTTTAATCTTACAATAGACTTCCAATCAGTCAAAATAATGAATGAAAATGCAAAAAATAAAAATTGAACATTGTTGTTTAGCTGAACTTGCTTCCCAAGTCATGCTATAATAATTATTAATTAAACTTGCTTCTCAAGTCTTACTATAAAACTAATGCCTAATGTAAACTGCCCCTCAGGTAATATTTGGTACAATTTGAGATAATCTAGTACTATTTGTCTCAGCTGCGTGCACTCGATTTTCCTGGGATACACTTCCTGGTATTTTTGTCAACTGATTTTAATTTACATTCTCGCTTCCACCATCATCGACACAAGTCATCACTAAGACCGATAGTATATAAAATTAATAAAAAGTTTTTTTTATTTATTGTTTTCTATTTCCAATTTTTTTATATTACTAAAAAAATAAAAAGATTTAAGGAAAATTCTAGCTGCAATGATTTTCAAAAATTCAAAACGAATGACTGTTCTAGAAAATTAAATATTTTTGCAAAGGGAACCAATATTAGGAATAGTAATCGAGAACGGACTATATGACAATCTGAGATCCAGATCTCTTGATTAGTCTCTAGGCTGTATATCAGTTTTTCATTATAATGCAAATATCAGTTACATAAGTAACACCAACAATAATATAGGTTAAATGGAAATGGTTTGGTCATAGTGTAAAGCTAAAAAATGTCTAGAAGATTTTGCTAGCATGTGCTGTGCCAATATAAAAGTAAAGCTAAAACCTTTTAAACTCGAGCGACGCAAGGCGAGCACAGTTCAGCTGGTTTTCAATAAAGATGACCTTTATAGCGGCAAATTCAAATGTTATACCAATTACTTGTGTTTTATTCACAATGACTAATACATTTTTTTTGTTTATTACCTTCTACTTATAATATTTAATTTCTAAACTGACGAAGCAACCTACCTAATACATACTCAATTAGCACAAAACTCAAATTTTCATCCATAAACATTTGAGAAGCACAAATTTTCCAAAATATCCCTTCTCTCAAGGGTGGGAAAATGTGTATTCTTAGCACATGCCACCGATCGATAGAGACATCTTCGAAAGCTGGGGTATATTTATTGTCTGAATTTTTGTTGGATTTGTTTTTGCAAAACTGAGGACGCATTTGTAAGCATCTGCAGCTTCTGCATCAAATGCATTAAAATAAATAAAAAAAGCGAAATATAAAATATAAAAAGTTTGTTTACTATAATCCAAAGGTGGAATTAGGTGGTGAGAGCTTCGCGAAAGTCATGGGCGTAGGAAGAGTAGATGTTGGGTGGGATTGATGTAAAGTGTTTTTTGTTACTCACTGAAACGCATCTCACAACAAATGTGAAGTATCTTTAAATGGATATAAGAGACACAATTGTTTAAGTAAATCGCGGCATAGAGTTGGAGTAAAAATGTACGTAAAGAATGGAATTAGATAAGTGTAAAATACACAATTTATGATTGATAAAAATATATGGATTCTGTCAACTAAAATTACTATAAATAGTGAATCCTGGAATATAATTTTGCTATATAGGTCTTACAAAAAGAATTTGAAGCAGCTTTGCAAACTGTCTCAAAGTTGGTTAAAATAAATGACAACTGTGCTGATTGGTATAACAATGACTTAAACAATTTAAAACGAAGAAAGACAATCACATATGACCGGGGCAAGGTTTGAAAATTCCGTGGAAAGTTAAATTATAAAACTACTAAAAATTTATATAAATGTGAATGTATAAAGGCGAAAAGCGCATTCATTGAACCTAAAATATATGCAAATGCTGGTGATCGGAAGGGTTTGTGGAAGACATTAAAAAGACAAATTTTTAAAGTGGAAAAAAAACAAAGGCTCTAAACCAACCTTTATAAATGCGATATGCGAGGAGGCACTTGACCTCACTCTTGCCAGTCCATTTATGTCCAATTACGTAGTAAACTGGCATGTGTCTGACGAAGCCTCTTTATCAGACCACCAACATATTAGGTTTGATATACCCGGTCAGTCTGCACTTGCACAAGATAGATACGATCCCAAGTCGACGGAATAAGTATCGAGAACTTGTCATCTCAAAAGCCAATAAGTTTGTCTCTCAAATTAAATCCATATGGGACATTGATTGATCAGCAACGTGTTGATAACCTCCTACCATGGTGGTTGTGTCAGTTTGAGTAAACGTAAGGTTCCCTGGTGGAATGACCAACTAGCCAAACTCAGAAGGAAGGTTAGAAAACACTTCAATCGAGCAAAAATAAACAAAATGTTTGACGAATACAGATCCGCTCTCACAGATTACAACTTATAATTGAGAAGATCTAAAAGGGCCTTCTGGAGAAAATGCTGTGAAGACATATCTGATATGCCAGTGGCAGCTCGTATCCACAAGGCTCTGAGAAAAGATCATTCTGACTGTGTAGGCCTACTTAAGAAAACAGATAGAACCTACACGACGGACCGTACGGAAACAATCAAAACCTTACTTCAGGTTTTTCCCTTGCTCGACCATCCGTGAATCACACGAATATTCATACGACATTGATCCCAGGTTCTCTGTTTCCAGACGAGTAAATAGTCTATCTGGCAAGATTTTTAGTCCAGATAAGGTTAGATGGGCAGTTGGCTCTTTCAAACCTTTTAAAGCACCTGGTGGTGACGGCATATTCCCAGCCCTTTTTCAGAGGGTTCTTGACGTCATACTACCAGCAATTACAACCTTATTTAGAGCTAGTTATAATTGGGTATACATTCCTTCCACTTGAAGACAGATGAACGTAATTTTCATTCCCAAAAATGGCAACAGGCCAAGCGAACTACCTAAATCATATAGACCTATCAGTCTAACATCTTTTGTTCTTAAAACTTTGGAAAGACTAATTGATGTTCATATCAGAGGTCAGATATTAATATCTAATCCTCTCCACTCAGGTCAGTTTGCGTACAGAAAAGGCCATCTTACCATCTCGTCAAAAAGATAGAAGACGCCCTTCACCGCAAGGAAATTGCCCTAGGCGCATTCTTAGATGTTGAGGGTGCTTTCGACAATACCGGACTCCATTGCTAGGGCAATCAGTTGTAAAGGTATCGAAGACTCGACTAACCGTTGGATCCGAGCCATGCTAGTAAGTCGAGTAATAACATCCTCGTCAGGAGGAGTGGCTGTGTCGGTGAAAGCAGTCAAAGGCTGCCCCAAGTGGGTGTGCTCTCCCCATTGCTGTGGTCACTCGTCATAGACAGCCTACTAGTCAAGCTACATAATTTAGGTTATGATGCCATCGGATATGCCGACGATTTGGCAATTATCATTAGTGGAAAGCATTGTGCTACCATTAATAGTAGAATGAGGAATGCTCTACTACATGTTTCAGAATGGTATACTATGGAAGGCTTATCTATCAATCTAGCAAAACTATTCTAGTTCCTTTCACCAGAAGGAGACTGTTCAATTTAGGACCCCTTATCCTGAATGGAACTACATTAAACTACTCTAACGAAGTAAAATATCTCGGAATCATCCTTGATAAGAAACTAAACTGGAACTTATACATCAAGTCCACCACAGAGCGTGCCTCTAGAGCCATGTGCGCCTGTAGATGTCTGTTCGGCAGAACTTGGGGTCTTAATCCCTTTATGTTACACTAATTATATACCACGATGGTAAGACCCATTATCTCGTACGCGGCAATCGTCTGGTGGCCGAAAGTACTTGAACGAACTACGGCAAAGAAGCTTCAGAAGCTTCAAAGGATCGCCTGTCTCGGCATCACTTGAGGCCATTATTGGGCTCTCACCCTTGCAATACTTTATCATGAAGACGGCAGCTAGATGCGCCATTAAACTGCAGCTAGAATACAGGCTTAAATCAGTTGAAAATTCTTAACCTAATCCCAAACTTGGACATGTTCTGCTCCGTTCCGGACACTATGGTTAGTGAGTATAGTTTCGGGAAATTAGACGAGGTAGAAATACTTGAACGCGCAATTTGTACCAATGGTATTCCGTCACTTAGCCCAAAAAGCTTAGTGTGGTACACCGACGGATCAAAAATGGATTCCGGAGTTGGAGTTCATGTCGTTGGACCCAACACCAAAGTCTCGATACCCATGGGAATGTGTCCCACGGTTTTTCAAGCGGAAATCCATACGATCGAAATTTGCGCTGATCTAACATCCAGGAAGGCGCAATCATTCAAATCTTCTCAGACAGTCAGGCAGCTTTACAAGCTTTGGCATCCGATACAATGGACTCCAAAACAGCTAAATGCTGCCACGATGCTCTGCAAGCCCTAGCCAAACCCAACAAGGTAAGGCTTGGCTGGGTGTCGGGTCATCAGGGTATTGCAGGCAACGAACATGCAGACTAACTACCTAGGGCTGGTTCCGAATCTCTTCCCTGTGGACCAGAACCCTACAGCACAGTCAATTAGACTACTGCGCTAAGGCAAATTAACGATTGGGAAAAACAGCTTCGTCTTGTGGCCTTAGATACCACCTCAACAAAATGAACCTCTGTCCGGAAACAGAATGCAGATTCTGTCTGGAGGATGTCGAATCCTACGAACACATCTTCTGTGACTGCCCAGCTTTTCATTGGTTAAGAAAACGTGTATTTAATAGAGAGACTCGTCGACCAGCAGATATAGCGCACTCTGCTACTAAGGACTTATTGACCTTCATTAGGGAGGTCTCACGTCTCTTAGATTAACCTCTCCAACGAGCCAACGAGTCGAAATTATTAAAATTTACTACCGAAATTCGGAGTCAGTGGCCTCAACGTTAAGAGCGCTACGTCCAATTTATGCAATCGTAATAGCAGATCAACAATTGAGCGTCTAGTGGAAAAATTTGAATCCACAGACACAGTACAAAATGTTCCCGTGCCAGTGAGACAAAGAAGTGGCCGTAGTGTCGAGAATATTGCTGCCGTTGAGGCTTCAGTTGAAGAAAGCCCGAATGTGTCTCTCACACGTCGTTCTCAAGCGTTGGGCATCTCTGTGACGTCGTTGTGGCGAATTTTGCGAAAAGATCTTGGCCTACATCCTTACAAGATTAAATTGACGCAAAAACTGAAGCCGCTTGACCACCAGAAGCGTCATATGTTCGTGAATTGGGCTGTGCAACAACTTGAAAATGATTCGGATTTTCATCGAAAAATCATCTTCAGCGATGAGGCTCATTTCTGGCTGAATGGCTTCGTCAATAAACAAAATATGCGGTATTGGTCAGGCAGCAATCCACACGTACTCCATGAGTCATCATTGCATCCCGAAAAAATTACGGTTTGGTGTGGTTTATGGGCCCGGCGGCGTCATTGGGCCGTACTTCTTCCGTGATGATCAAGACCGGCACGTTACTGTGAATGGGAATCGCTACCGTTCAATGATAACCGAATATTTTTGGCCCCAATTGGATGCTATGGACTTGGAGGACATGTGGTTCCAACAGGACGGCGCCACAAGCCACACAGCGAATGTCACAATCAATTTATTGGAAACCAAGTTTGGAGAACGTGTTATATCACGAAATGGTCCAGTCGCTTGGCCGCCTCGGTCGTGCGATTTGACGCCGTTAGACAATTTCCTGTGGGGCTACGTCAAGTCTATGGTCTATGCCAACAAGCCAGCGACGATTGATAAACTTCGTACGAATATCGAACGTGAAATTGCAGCAGTATCGGCCGATTTATGCTTGAAAACCGTCGAAAATTGGGTTCAGCGTCTGGACTTCTGCAAGTGTGCCCGTGGTGGCCATGCAAAAGAAATCGAGTTCCATACATAATGGTATCGAACGTACTTTCACAGGAATAAAGAATTTCATTGATATCCAAAACCGTTTTTGTTTTATTTTCTAGCGCTCTTATTGAAAAAGCCTTTACAAAGAGAACTTAATGAAATAAATCTCTGGCTTTGCAAAAACAAACTCAAACTGAATGTAAACAAGACTAAATGCATGTGTATAAGTAACAGCAGCGATAGAAACGTCAACATTAGAATAGATGGTGAAGTATAATAGAATGTGTGCGCAAAATTAAGTATCGGGGAGTAGTCAATATGACTGCAAACTTAAATTCAAAAAGCATGTTTCGAAACAAGTTGCTAAGATCTCGAAGAAGATAAATAAATAAATAAATAGTTGGCGCAACAGGTCTGTAGGGGCCCTAGGCCTAGCTTCTCACAACTATTCGTTTGTGTGAGTTTTTCATTTTTGGGACGAATGGAAGGGATCTTGGAATTTTTGGTTTTTTCGGGATTCGAACCTGGGACCCCTCGCTTAGTAGTCCAACACACTAACCACTAAGCCACTGCGCCTCGAAGAATATGGGATTCTTTAAAAGAATTCGTAGGCATCTATCACTAAATTGTGCGCTTACAATTTATAATACATTAATTCTTCCGCATTTTTACTATTGTTCATCAATTATATACATGTCAAACAGTGAAAATATAATAAAAATTACAAATTTTGCCAAATAGAGCGATGAGAACGGTGCTGCAGTGTGACTACACAACTCCAATTCAAAGAAATGCACCTCGGATGGCTTAATGTCAAGAAGCGATTGAAATTTAATGCATTAGTTCTGGTTTTTAAAAATGAAATACAACTTATACCCAATATATCTTCCTCGTAATGTAAGTTTTATTACAAATTCTTTTTGAAATATTTAAGGAATGCGGGAGATTTTAGATTACCGCTTTATAGAAGAGCTGACACGCAGAACAACCTACTTTACAAGTGCAATTATTTAATAATCTACCAAGCAACCTCAAAACTGAAACAAACTTCAACGTACTTAAATCCTTATTAAGACCCTTTACTAAGAAATAATGATGTATAAAACACTTTTAGTGATAAGTATCGACTGATGTTAAGAGTTTATTTTTTTAAACTTATAAAAAATAATTAAAACAACATCTTAATAAGTTCTGGGACTTGCTATGATCCTCATTCTGAAGTTATATAATTATAAAGGGTGATTTTTTAGCTGGTTTGGTTTTGGCAACACTGGTTTTGACAGCTGACGTGTGTTTAGTACCTTGTGTCACTGTCAAACAGCTTCAGTTTGGTTTGCAATTTAACCATGGATCGTCTTACAAATGAACAACGCTTGCAAATTATTGAATTTTACTATCAAAATTCGTGCTCGGTTCGAAATGTTCATCGCGCGCTGCTTCCATTTTATGATCGGCATTCTCGACCTTCTGAGCAGTCTATTCGGAAGATTGTGACCGAATTTCGCACCAAATTTACTTTGTTGGACATTAAACCACCAACACGTTTACGTACTGTGCGTAGTGAAGAAAATATTGCGGCCGTATCAGCTAGTGTGACAGAAGACCGCGAAATGTCGATTCGGCGCCGTTCCCAGCAGTTAGGCCTTTGTTACAGCACTACGTGGAAAATTTTGCGGAAGGATTTGGGCGTAAAGCCTTTTAAGATACAGCTGGTGCAAGAACTAAAGCCAGCCGACCTACCACAACGCCGAATTTTTGGTGAATGGGCTCTTGGAAAGCTGGCCGAGGATCCGCTTTTTTATCGAAAAATTGTGTTCAGCGATGAGGCTCATTTTTGGTTGAATGGGTACGTAAATAAGCAAAATTGCCGCATTTGGAGTGAAGATCAGCCAGAAGCATTGCAACAGCTACCAATGCATCCCGAAAAAGCCACTGTTTGGTGCGGTTTATGGGCTGGCGGCATTATTGGGCCATATTTCTTCAAAGATGATGCGAATCGCAGCGTTACTGTCAATGGTGAACGCTACCGAGCGATGATAACAAACTTTTTTTTGCCCGAAATGGAAGTTCTTGACTTGCATGATATGTGGTTTCAACAAGACGGTGCCACACAGCACGCGAAACAATGGCGCAATTGCGAGGCGAGTTTGGTGAACAGTTAATTTCACGTTTCGGGCCGGTCAATTGGCCGCCTAGATCGTGCGATTTGACACCATTAGATTATTTTTTGTGGGGGTATGCCAAGGCTAATGTGTATAGGGACAAGCCCGCTTCGATTGACGCACTGGAAGCCAACATCCATGCATTCATTCGTGAGATACCGGCCGATATGTGTGAAAGAGTATGCCAAAATTGGACTCAGCGGATGGGCTACCTGAGACGCAGCCGCGGTCAACATTTGCATGAAATTATCTTTAAACATTAAATTGCAAGGTTCAAACTATCGATTCAAATAAATATTTCATTCATTTTTTCGAATTTTTTGTGTTTTTTTTTTAAAAAAAGTTCTAAACCTCTTAAAAAATCACCCTTTACTAACAAAAGTTTCTCAAAAAATTGTTTGGTTATTGGAAATGTACAGTTTTTTAGTATCTGGAACTTGAGTAGTTAAGCTATGCGGGTCCTGGACCAGTAAATGAGTCATCATGAGTGTATTTGTGTTTATGTGAGTGTATGGGATAAATCAAGGCCAACATTCAAGGTCGATGAAGGTTATAGTGAGTGTCTGTGTGTTTACGTATGTGTATGCTATAAACCAAGGCCAAATAAGATCGTAAACAAATTAACAGTAGAGTGGGTATATGCGAAAAATCATGATCACAATAAGACTTGTATGTATGCGATAAACCAAGTCCCAATAATATCGTTAGCAAATTAACAGTGGAGTTGTGTATGCGAGAAATCACGATAATACTTGTATGTATCCGTTAATCAAGACCAAATAAAATTGTAAACGAATTAATAATTGAGTTTGTGTTGGCGAAAAACCAAGGTCAAGATAAGACTTGTATGTATGCGAGAAATCAAGGCCAAATTATATCGAAAACAAATTTGTATTTACTAGTAGAGTGTGTATCCGAGAAATCAACGCCAAATAATATCGTAAACAAAGAAGAGTGTGTTTATGCGATAAATCATGGTGGTTACGATGAGACTTGTATGCATGCGAGAAATCAAAATCTTGGAAAAGCAAAACACGGTTTTGTTTTGTTGATAAGAGAATTAAAAAAGGCTTAAGATCAATTCTACAAGGTCATGCAGAAAAAAAAATAATTTTCTCATCAAGCGAAATTATTGTTGTTTTTAAATAAACATTTCAAGTAATACACAATTGTAAGAAAGAATCAGTTTACCAATATTTATTCGTCTCTTCTTGCACTACCTTCTCTTAAGCATTGCTGTTAACCTATATGCTAACTTAACCAATATATTAACGTAACCTATATACTATACACTATATTAGTCATACGATGTACAAAAAGAACCTGTCTTAATAAACCACTGAATTAGAACGGTCGCCTTTTTCTTTGCGTATTCTGCAACAGGTTATGGACCCAGCCCAGACGCGCAAAGAAAATTAGTAATACAATTTTAATCGGAAATCTTTAAATCACTGCAACAGTTTTTGGGTCGCGGAAACATAAAGATATATATTGAACCCATTGTTAGGTAGTGCGGGCATTTCTCTTGTAGGTACATACGCGTATAATGGAGGAAACGAAGATTGAAAAGCTTGTTTCGGCGGAGCAGTGGCCATCCTGGAAGTTTCAGTTAAAGGTGATTCTAAAATCATGTGGTTGGTATAATGTGGTGACTGGTGAGATGATGGAACCTGAAATCGATAAAGATAAACCGGAATATTTAGCATTCATCAAAACGGATTGCAAGGTGCAAAAACTAATTGTAACGGCATTAGGAGAGCAACCACCAACACATGTGATGAACTGTAATTCAGCTAAAGAAATGTGGGAGAAACTTCAAGCAGTATTTGAGCAGAAATCAATTACCAATATTCATATTGATCAAGACTACAAATCAAAAACAAAATAAAACGTTATAATTTTAATTTTATTACTATCGGCCAAGCAGAAAAAGTCTTGTCAAACAATATCGCGAGCAAAGATGTTGACGCGGTGGTGGTTGCTAGAGAAAAGAGAACGAGTAATCGACTTGTCGACTCACCAACGAAAAACCAAACCAAAGTACCGCTTATGTCCCACAGCAAGTGCAAACAACAAAAATGCATACGCATTGCATAGGCAAGCGAAACAAACCGTAGGTGTAATCCGCTAGCTTATGAGCTGCAACAAGCACACTGCGTCTGTTGTGAACAGATGTACATAAGGTAGGTATATAATGCGATTTAGCTGAACAACTTTGCTCGTGTTTAAGCAAAAGCTTTACGGTAAGTTATACATTGTTTGGTCATGAACGAAATGATAATTATAATTAAACAAGTAATGTAATTTATAAAACGCAATGGCACTGGGTTTCGATAAACAAAAAGTATTTCTAATCACATTCCCATCGGATGTTCTCTGCTGCCAAAGCCGTTTACACCAACTCATTATGCTTCGAATACCGAACCAACTGGTACACTTCAGATAATTTGCGAGCAGCTCCTTGAAAATTGGTTCCATTATCCGAATAAATGACGGTACACTTTCATCTTCTAGCGATGAATCTCCGCAGGGCAGCGATAAAGGCATCCGTGGATATATCGCTGACGACTTCCAAATGAAGCGCCTTGGTCGCCATACAAACAAAAAGAGCAAAGTACCCTTTAATCAGTTTTGCTTTTCGAAGTCTCGATGCCCGAAGCGTAATTGGACCCACATAGTCAACGCCGGTTTGGTCAAATGCAAATGATGGCGAAAGACGAGACGAAGGCAAATTTTTCATCAGCTGCGAGGAGGTCGAAGAACGTAACCGAAAGCATTTCAAACAATTGTGTACCACTTTTCGTATAACGTTGCGGGCTCCAAGTATCCAGAACTCCTGACGAACTACGGAAAACAACTCCGACACACCAGCATGAAGAAACTTCTCGTGGGCATCCAAAAATATAAGCTGCGAAATACGATGGTTTTTGGGAGAATTATTGGGTGTTTAATGCTAAAAGAAACATATGGAGCATTCGAAATACGTCCCCCAACTCGCAGCAACCCTACCTCATCAACAGACGGAGATAGCGGAGATAATTCCCACTGGTGTGAAACCTGGTTATTCTGTTTCAGCATCTGAATTTCCTCCTTGAATTCTCTTTGGCCAAACCGAAGAAAAGTTTCTTTGGAGGTACGAAGCTCAGAGAAGATCAAAAAGTCCAAATAACGCTCTTCAAGGGAGACTTTGCTGTTCCGCACAAAACGTAGGACATAATTATGCAACAATGCGAATTAATTTGGGCCAAGATGATATCTTACCAAGCAGTTTATCAAAAAAATGGTCTTCCAGGAATGAGGTGAGTACAGCAGATGGGCGTTTCCTTTCCTCAGTAATCTTGTGCTCTTCCTTGAAGGCCATTGGCTGGCTTCCAATGCGATCCAAGCAGGACCCTTCCACGACAAATCCAAATCCAGCAGCTTGCTTGGTTCAACTCCTCTAGAAGCGCTGTCGGCAGGATTCCCTTCGGAACAAACATGACACCAGACAGAACGAGGCAGATAATCCAAAATTTCAGATGTACGGTTAGCCACGAAAGTTCCCCATCTGCGAGGGAGAGAAGAAAGCCAAGCCAAAACAATTGTCGAGTCAGTGAAAGCGAAGAGTTTTCCTGGTGTGACATCCAACGACGAGCAAACGAGTTTCATAAAGCGGCTAAGAAGAAGAGCCCCACATAATTCAAGGCGGGGGATCGAAACCTGCTTAACCGGTGCGACTCGACTTTTAGCAACCACGAGATGAACCTCAACGACACCATTTTCCGAAACACTGCGAGCATAGACCACAGCAGAATAGGCCTTTTCCGAGGCATCGGAGAATCCTATCAAATCGAAGCATTTTGCATTTAACGTGTACCTTCGAGGAATCCTTAGCTGGCCAAAATGTTTTAGCTCCTGGCGATATGAAAGCCACTTTTTCGCTATTTCAGTAACTGATCATCCCAGCTAGTCTTAATCAACCAAAGCTCTTGGAACAAAATCTTAAAAAGGATAGTGGAAGGGGCTAAGAACCCCATAGGATCAGAGATTTTTGACACAGAATCTTCCAAAAGTATTCTGAAAGTGAATATGTCGTGGTATCGATTCCAGACTACCCCATGCACCTTTTTCCAATCTGTTTCTGGGTCCAATGAAACAGTCTGACCCTCATCCACAGTACTGAGAATCTCCCAACAACTCGACGCCCATTTGCTAAGCTCTAATCCACCACAAGAAATAAGTCCCACCAACTCCTCCTTCAACTCCAAAACACCAGACAACGAATCCGAGCCAACTGCCTTAGGACTCTTATGGCCAAGAAGGGTGCGGGCGCAGTACCATAGGTAAGACTAGAAGACGTACTAAGACGAAAATGAGCAATGAGCTCATCTGGAGAGTCGCGCCATACAATGCGTTCGAAATCGCGATCTTGAGGTCGGACCCAAATCTGCCGGAACATTTTAACAATGTCTACGCAAAAGACATATCGATACAACCGAAACTGCATGTACACATTGAGCAGATTTTTTTTTCAGAGAAGGTCCGATGTGCAGGACTTCATTTAAACTAAGCCCTGTCGAATCCTTGTGCGAACCATTGAAAACTACCCCCATTTTGGTAGTCACGACGGCATGGTGAGGCAAGTAAAATGCCCTTCCCGATGTAGGCTCTACTTCTCTATCCGGAATTCGCTCCATATGGCCCATTTCTTCATATACCTTCATGAATTTTCAATACTCTGCCCGAAGGTTTTCATCCCGAGAAAAGCGGCGCTCTAAACTAAACAATCTCGATAAGGCACCAGAAAGAGTATTTCCAAAACTAACATCAGCTTGACGAAATGGCAGATCCACCATAAATTTGTTATCGGGAGCTCTAGATTTTAACAACACATCTATATCCATTCCTACGTGCAAGGAGATAACGTGATTTTTGGGCATATTGCCTGCAATTACCCAGCCAAAAACAGTGTTGTGGGCAATGATATTTCCAATACCATCTGAGCGATGACCATCTCGCAAACTACTCCACACCCTGTCCGAACCAAGCAAAATATCAATCGGAGCCGGGGTGTTGAATCCAGGATCCGCTAACGGCAGGTCGGTCAACGGAAGAGGACCTTAAAAAACAAAGGAGAGTGAGGGTGTAATAGAGGAAATGGTTTTCAATACAAATGCTTCCACATTCATTATGGAAGTATCAAAGCGAGGTTTTAATTACAGATTTACGACTCCTTGCGTAACACCAGCATCAACTGCAGAGATCCCAGATATGGGCAAGACGAGAATGACGACGAGAAAGCCCTAGCATCCCTACCACTCGATCGGTTACAAAAGAAAACTGCGAACCCGTGTCCAGAAGAGCGCGACAACGTTGAGGAAATCCTGCAGCATCCAACACTTCTACGACAACGGTTGGTAAAATCCCAGATGTTGGGTTACCGGGCTTAGTGTGATTGCTCACAATCGATGACGATGGGGGAGAAACTGGAACTGAATCATTCGGAGGATCGCTATGGTTATTAGGGCGAGAGAACTCAGAATTAACCGGATGCACTAACTAATGGTGACGCGACCGGCAATGGGAGCATCGACTCCTTGAATGACAACGCGACGACGAATGTTGTGTTCCTAGGCAGTTGTAGCAAAGTCTTTGGTCTCTAGCAAAACGACGACAATCTTCAATAGTCAAAGCTATAAAGTCCGAACACTGATACAAGGGATGGCTACCCTTGCATTTGGGGCACGTAACATTTGCAACAGCCAAGCTTCTCACCCTTCCCGAAGGGTTTGACGAACGCGATCCGGTTTTATTAACGCGAAGCTTAGTCTCACTTGTCTCTAATGCACTACATCTATTCTCAAGGAAGTCTAACAATTCATTAATAGTAGCGACTTCTGAGTTTTGGTTCATCAAGGCCCAAGCTTAACGACTCTCACTGTCAGTTTTGTTTAACAAGAGGTATATCAGCCATGGATCCCTATCTTCAGACTCCATAGCCTTTAAACCACGAACAACCTCATCAGCATTGTCCACTAATTTGCGCAACTGACCACTATCTGCACTAGTCACCGAAGGTATATTCAAAAAAGTCTCAATAAATTGGTTGATTATATATAGCGGTCTATTGTATCGACGTTCAAGTTTTCCCATGCGGGCTCATAATTTGCATCTCATATATAAATACCGTTTAACAGACTAGCAGGTTCATCCCGCAAAAACGATTTGAGGTACCGAAATTTTTGCGACCCGGATACATTTTTTCTACAATCTATGCTACCTAGGAACATGTCGCGAAAGCATGGCCACTCCCGATAATCACCAGGAAAGGGTCATCGGGAATTGTTTGCGCGAAACTATATACGAAACTATATCTCGCGAATGCAATAACGTTTCCATTGTTATGTACCAAAGCCAAATCGAATACGAATTACCGACACAACGAAGCCTACTATTGAACACAGCTCTCTTATGCCTCAGAAGCCCCAACTAGCAATAATTTAACCAGCAAAGCCAACGAACGCAGAAACCAGCAACAGCAGCAAATACAATTAGTATTAGTATTACCTATCCTTCGGTGTAATGAGGATTATGTGGACTGTATCCAAATCAAAATGTCCAAAGATTTATAGCATACACCAGAGTCGCAGCAAAAAAAAACAAGATTTATCAATTATCCGGCTTCAGGAAGGATCAACTTTGATCAAGACTACAAATCAAAAACAAAATAAAACGTTATAATTTTAATTTTATTACTATCGGCCAAGCAGAAAAAGTCTTGTCAAACAATATCGCGAGCAAAGATGTTGAGGCGGTGGTGGTTGCTAGAGAAAACGGAACGAGTAATCGACTTGTCGACTCACCAACGAAAAACCAAACCAAAGTACCGCTTATGTCCCACAGCAAGTGCAAACAACAAAAATGCATACGCATTGCATAGGCAAGCGAAACAAACCGTAGGTGTGATCCGCTAGCTTATGAGCTGCAACAAGCACACTGCGTCTGCTGTGGGAAACATTGTGAACAGATGTACATAGGTAGGTTATAATGCGATTTAGCTGAACATCTTTGCTCGTGTTTAAGCAAAAGCTTTACGGTAAGTTATACATTGTTTGGTCATGAACGAAATGATAATTATAATTAAACAAGTAATGTAATTTATAAAACGCAATGGCACTGGGTTTCGATAAACAAAAAGTATTTCTAAGCACATATGCTGCAGCAAAAATACTATTCTTTTAGAAAGAGTGAGGGAGACGACATGGCGACGCATATATCCAAATTGGAGTCGATTGTGCAACAACTGCGTGATCTTGGCGAGACAGTGTCTGACAGCATGCTCACAACAAAAATTTTGATGACACTGCCAGACACATACAAGCATTTTCACACAGCTTGGGAATCGACAACTGTGGCTGAACGCACACTCGCAAACTTAACCAGTCGTCTCATCATCGAAGAAATTCGAAATTCACACAATGCAAGCAATCAACAAAATGCATTTGTCGCCGACAGAAAAATGTATCAGCAGAATGTTTCTCACGCGAGCAACAAGAATGGTGATAGTGGTGCTGGTAATAGTAAATGCTTTTACTGTAAAAAACCCGGACATTGGAAGAGAAACTGCCCGAAGAGAATAAATCAACACAAAAAGGTTCAGCAAAATCAAAGCGATATGCAAAATCAAAGAGATGCGTTCATTTCAACTCTCTCGTTTTGCGACAAAGAAAACCGCAACGATGACAGTTGGATGTTGGACTCCGGTGCATCGAATCATATGACTTATAATAAAAGCTGGTTTTCTTCATATGTTCATTTCGACGAACCACAAAGTGTTCGTAGAGGAAATGGTGAAATAGTTTTTGCCATGGAATACATGGATGGCGTCAAGGGTTACAGAGTCTGGATACAGGGGACCAATAAAATTAAAATTAGCCGTGATATTATTTTCAGAGCTTCAGATCCTTATGATAAACCCTTTGAAAAAGATGTCACTCTTCCACTTAGCAACGGTCGAAATGATGATCAATTTGTCTTCGCTGATGAAGCTGGTGAAGCCGAACTCCCAATTAAGGATCGGTTGCGAAGTGCGTCACGGGCAGTTCAGTTTCAACTATTTTAGCGGGCTATGCTCTCGTTGCTGAGGTTTCTGAACCGACAAGTCTTAAGGAAGCGTTAACATCGAAGGACTCGAAGAAGTGGGAGCTGGCGATGAAAGAAGAAATGGATGCACTAAAAAAAAATGAAACCTGGGAACTTGTTCAACCGCCAGAAGCACGAAAAATAATTGACAACAAATGGGTCTTTAAGGTGAAGGGTTCCAATACCTACGAGCCATCACGTTTTAAGGCCAGACTTGTTATAAGAGGTTTCTCACAAATAAAAGGAGTCGACTAAGAGGAAACTTTTAGTCCAGTGGCCAGGTTCTGTTCCATCAGAACAATTCTTCGATTGGCGGCTTTAAGAAAATTTTAATTAAGGCAGTTTAATGTAACAACGGCGTTTCTAAATGGATATCTTAAAGAAGAAATTTTTATGAAGCAGCCAGATAGTTTCAATGACGGAACCGGACGGGTATGTCGTCTTCGTAAGAGCCTGTATGGCCTAAAGCAGGCTTCCCGGTGTTGGAATGAAAGGTTTAACTCATTTCTCGAGTCTTTCCATCTAAAATCATCTGACGCTGATCCATGTATTTTCGTTGGAGAGGAAATCATCCTTGCGATCTACATTGATGACGGTATTATAAAGGGTGATTTTTTAAGAGGTTTAGAAATTTTTTTAAAAAAAAAACACAAAAAATTCGAAAAAATGAATGAAATATTTATTTGAATCGATAGTTTGAACCTTGCAATTTAATGTTTAAAGATAATTTCATGCAAATGTTGACCGCGGCTGCGTCTCAGGTAGCCCATCCGCTGAGTCCAATTTTGGCATACTCTTTCACACATATCGGCCGGTATCTCACGAATGAATGCATGGATGTTGGCTTCCAGTGCGTCAATCGAAGCGGGCTTGTCCCTATACACATTAGCCTTGGCATACCCCCACAAAAAATAATCTAATGGTGTCAAATCGCACGATCTAGGCGGCCAATTGACCGGCCCGAAACGTGAAATTAACTGTTCACCAAACTCGCCTCGCAATTGCGCCATTGTTTCGCGTGCTGTGTGGCATGTGGCACCGTCTTGTTGAAACCACATATCATGCAAGTCAAGAACTTCCATTTCGGGCAAAAAAAAGTTTGTTATCATCGCTCGGTAGCGTTCACCATTGACAGTAACGCTGCGATTCGCATCATCTTTGAAGAAATATGGCCCAATAATGCCCCCGGCCCATAAACCGCACCAAACAGTGGCTTTTTCGGGATGCATTGGTAGCTGTTGCAATGCTTCTGGCTGATCTTCACTCCAAATGCGGCAATTTTGCTTATTTACGTACCCATTCAACCAAAAATGAGCCTCATCGCTGAACACAATTTTTCGATAAAAAAGCGGATCCTCGGCCAGCTTTCCAAGAGCCCATTCACCAAAAATTCGGCGTTGTGGTAGGTCGGCTGGCTTTAGTTTTTGCACCAGCTGTATCTTAAAAGGCTTTACGCCCAAATCCTTCCGCAAAATTTTCCACGTAGTGCTGTAACAAAGGCCTAACTGCTGGGAACGGCGCCGAATCGACATTTCGCGGTCTTCTGTCACACTAGCTGATACGGCCGCACAGTACGTAAACGTGTTGGTGGTTTAATGTCCAACAAAGTAAATTTGGTGCGAAATTTGGTCACAATCTTCCGAATAGACTGCTCAGAAGGTCGAGAATGCCGATCATAAAATGGAAGCAGCGCGCGATGAACATTTCGAACCGAGCACGAATTATGATAGTAAAATTCAATAATTTGCAAGTGTTGTTCATTTGTAAGACGATCCATGGTTAAATTGCAAACCAAACTGAAGCTGTTTGACAGTGACACAAGGTACTAAACACACGTCAGCTGTCAAAACCAGTGTTGCCAAAACCAAACCAGCTAAAAAATCACCCTTTAGCAGCAAATAGTGACGAAAAGTTTGCAGCCCTTGTCAACTATTTAAGAAGCGGATTCACTCTCAAGGTTTTTAAGGCGAAGTATTTCCTGGGACTAGAGATTCAACAGAAAGCTGATGGAGCAATACATATTAGCCAGAAGAACTTTGCTGGAAAGATTATTTCGAAGTTTGGCATGTCAGATTCAAATTCTGTCTCAACACCAGCGGATACAGCTGTTGCCGATAATGTTAATGAGGACGTATCAGACAGCAGTTTTGCATATAGAGCAGCAGTTGGCAGACTCATGTGTCTAGCAACTGGGACGAGGCCGGACATCTCGTTTGCCCTAGGAGTTGTCAGTCGCTATATGGAAAACCCAACAAAATTCCATGTGACGGCATTGAAACGTATCATTAGATATGTCAAGGGGACTCAGGATTACGGTATAGTTTTCGACTCTAATGCTAACTTTAAACTTAATATTTACAGTGACGCCGACTATGCTGGAGATCGAAGAAATAGACGGTCTACCAGTGGGTTCATTTGTTTTTTGGGTGAAGGTCCTATATCTTGGGGCTCTACCCAACAGAGGTGTGTGGCACTCTCAACCACCGAATCGGAGTATGTAGCTGCAGCTGAAGCAGTTAAGGAACTATTTTGGATCAAGCTGTTGCTGAAAGATCTCCGTGTTACGATTTGATACCGTGCTTTCCCGTAGGAGAAGAGTATCAAACGGAGAGTATAAATTAAAAATGCCGATTTATTATTTTAATATCTATTGGCCCGCTGTCTTTGGCAGGGCTGCAACCAATAGTATCAGTTTATTATTTTATATTTTGATTAGTTAATTAATTCGGATTTGACCCGCTGTCTAGAGCTTGGCTGCGATCAATCTGATAGTTAAATTTACTCTGACTTTCCTGCTCACAACCTTTGCCTTTTATACATTTAATCTTCATGACCTGTCTCCTATCTTCCCCCTCCTTGCACCATAGTTTCCTTAACAGTTACCATATGTGCACACGCGCTATTTTTAGGTATTGCTTAATTGTTTTCCGTTCCCATTAAAAGTACCCAAATGACATCTTGGGTGTCATTTGCCTTACGCTGGTGTCAAGTGTCATCCATTCATAATTTATTATTACGTCCCCGATAGCTCAACGTAGTAAAACTCCGATATGCAACTATTGCAGTTTTGCCATATGTTGGCGTGCCGCTGAGTAATCGGAGTTGGGTTACGAGTGTATCGTTTTGGGTAGATAGGCACTTGACTCATTGCGCTTGGGTGGTGTTTGGGCAAAAGGAAAACGAATGAAAACAAAGCGAATGACCTATTAATAGCCGTGCGCTCTGGTAGTGTATTTGGTGTATGGATTGAGTGGGAAAACATGAGAAGGTGATGAGTAGGGTGGGTCATGGTATGGTTGTGCGGATCACAACATCCCACCCCCCTTAGAAAAAGAAAATTCTTACCTGAAGGGTTAGAATTTTCTGCAAGAAGGCTTGGGTGTGAACAACAAAGATCTTACAAAAATTACATAATTTGAAATAAATAACTCAAGAGGTATCAGAGAATTCCACCCTTGAAAAGGTTCGTGGTTCCCTGTTGGATTATAAGTTATTACATATTATTTTTCTTAATATTAGTATTTTAATATGCTAGGTTATTTATTTTGTTTTTTGTTTTTTTTTTTTCATATTTTGTATAAAATTAATGTATATCTATAAATGTAATATAAAAGTAATGTACATAAAAATGTTTTATTGTCTTAAAAATAGTCGGATTCTTCAAATTATAATTAGTTTTTTTTTTTTTATAAAATTAATGTATATAAAAGTAATATAAAAGTAATAAAAACGTTTTATCGGATTCTTCAAATACACATGTTTTTTTTTTTTAAAGGTTAAAAATAGCGTAATTTTGTATAATAGATTTGCTTATAATTTGGAAATGGAAATGGAATGGGTAATACTTTCATTTTTAAACACCGGTAGTTAAAACTAACTTCGGTCCTGAAGATGAAAGGGGTTCATGTTTAATTTGGGCTTGGGATGTGGTTGGTAAAGATTCTATAGTCTCGTGGTTCGTGTTAGCATTTCCCGTTTTGTTACCTCTCTCTTTTAGACGTTTTACTAGGCGGTAAAGGCTAAATGCAAAAATCAGCAGTAGAATAGCGTAAATCAATGTGTAGTGATGTACGTCGTGGGAGTTTAGAGAAAAGAGGGACACATTTTCTTTTGCTTTAAGGTTTTTTATTCCCTCTGAAATGAGCTTAAATCCTTCTTGGCTTGAGAATTTTATAAACGCCACTGGATTAGATTTGCTGATTGCCGGGAGAGTAATATAGCTGAGGTTGTTTGATAAGCCTATCTGTGTGTGCGTGGGAATGAAGTGATAAGTGAGTGGTAAGTTTATTCCGTGAAGGATTTAAGGTCGTTATTATGGACTATTTTAATTTTGTTCCGAACTCGAATTTCAGTATTTTCTGAAGAAATGAGGTTTGTTACGTCATAGGGTCCTTCCCAAAGTGATGAAAGTTTGTTTTTACGTACATGATTTCTTAACAGAACTTTATCACCAACATTAAAGAGTTTGATATTTGTTCCGATGTCATAGTAATCTTTTGATTTTACCTTGTTTGTTAACAGTCGTTCGCGTGCTATTTGAAAACTGTGTTGGAGACGAGCTTTCAACTCGTTAGAATATTTTTCGTAGTTGTAACTAATTTGTGGATTTTGTTCGAGAGGATTGGGTATCCTTGCTGGATATCCATAAAGTAACTCGTGGGGAGTGTAACCAGTACTGCTATGGTTGGTTGTATTAAAAACAAAAATGGCGTAGGGTATCCACGTGTCCCATGAGAGGGGGTCTTTGTTGACATAATGTCGAAGATATTCCGCTAAGGTACGGTGGCTACGTTCTAAAGCTCCATTGGTTTGAGGGTGGTAAGAGGTAGTTTGTAGTTTCTTTATTTTTAAAAGTTTACAAATATCTTTGAAAAGTTGACTTAAGAAATTTGTGCCTTGATCAGTGAGAAGTGATTCTGGGAAGCCAAAACGACACAATATTTTTTCGACGAATGCTCTAGCCACCGTAGAGGCTTCAGCATTTTGGAGCGGTATGGCTTCTGTAAATTTCGTTAAGTCATCTTGAAATGTGAGCAGATATCTATTGTTATCATGGCTCACAGGTAAGGGTCCTACAATGTCTAGAGCTACTCGCTCGAAAGGGGTGGAGCTTGTCGTGGTTATTTTCATTGGTACCTTGTGGTTTCTACTTAGTTTGTTTTGCTGACATGATTTGCATTTGTGAATATATTCCTTCACATCTTTAACGAGAGTCGGCCAGAAATACCTTGTTCTTAGACGTTTTATGGTCCTGGAAATTCCTTGATGGCCACCGAATGGTGAATCGTGGTATTCGTATAGGATCTTCTCGATTTCTTGTGGATCGACTAGATTGATTCTATTGTCTGAGTAGATGAATAAGGTGATTTTTGTTTGAGAGAATACTTGCAATATGCAGTTCTTAAGGCGACAGTTTATTGGTTCGCTAGATGGAATGGAAATATCGATTTGCGCTGCGGCTTCTTTTAAACAATAGTCTCGAATTTTTAAAAGGGTTTTTTCAAAAGAGGATGTGTCTGTTGTATATAATGGAAGAGTGGTAATGATATACGTAGAGGATTTTACTGCGTTTGGGTAGGTTTTTATTTCGTTTGGATTCGGGCGAGTATAGCTAGTAATATTTTTGAGTAATTCTTCCTCTTGACGTTTTTCGTGAGATAAAATGAAAATTTGAATGGGTGAACGGTGTTCGGTGAGAGTTATTGGCTTAAATGTTTCGACTATCTTACACTCTGCTGGTGGAAGTGTGATTTCTTCGCTACTCACCAGGACTATTTCGTCAACGTCTTGGCTTCTTGCCTTGCTTCTAGTAGTGACTAAAACTCTGCCTGTTGTAGCTGCATCACTGCTTTTTGCTGGGATACGACTGAGAGCATCCGCATTGGAGTTGTATTTTCCTGCCTTGTACACAATGCTATATTCGTATTCGGCTAGTAATATTCTCCAACGACCTAGTCTTGACGTCGGATCTTTAAGGTTCATAAGCCATTGTAGTGGCTTATGGTCCGTACATATCGTGAATTTTCGTCCGTAGATGTAAGGTCTGAATTGTTGGACAGCATAGACGATCGCCAATAGTTCCTTTTCGGTAGTGCTGTACCGAGTTTCGGCGTCGTTCAGTGTTCGACTGGCATAGCAAATTGGTTTGTCTTGACCAATGTCTCCTTGTGATAGTACGGCTCCCAGCCCAATGTCACTGGCGTCGGTTGTCACTATGAAGTCTTTGCTAAAGTCTGGGTATGCTAAGATGGGAGGTTTTATAAGTTTACCTTTTAGAGTTTGGAACGCCCTTATCGCAGAATGCATCCCATTTAAATACGACATTCTTCTTCAACAATTTGGTTAGTGGCTTTGCTATGGTTGAGAAATTTTCAATAAACCGTCTATAGTATCCTATGAATCCAAGGAATGAATTTATTCCTTTTACGTTTTTGGGTGTTGGATATGTTTTTGCTGCCTTAATCTTTTCGGGATCTGGTTTCAGACCGTGTTTAGTAATAATATGACCAAGATACATGAGCTCCTTTTTCAGAAAGTTACATTTGTCTGGTTGAAGCTTTAAGTTATGTTCTCGTAAGCGGTCAAATATCCTTGTAAGTTTGTTATTATGGTCTTTAAGGTCATATCCGTAAAGGACTATGTCATCGACATAAACAAAACAGTCAAAACCTTGTAGGCCAATCAAAACAGTGTTCATCAACCGCTGGAAAGTTGCGGGAGCATTTCTTAAGCCAAATGGCATGCGATTGTATTCATAGTGACCATATGGAGTGCTGAAAGCAGTTTTGCATCTGTCTTCGTCATCCATTAGGATTTGATGAAATCCGCTTGCCAAATCGAGGGTGCTAAAGTAGGATGCTCTGCCTAACTGATCCAGAATGTCGGTGATGTTTGGCAGAGGATATGCATCGGCAACTGTTAGTTCGTTTAGTTTGCGAAAATCAACTACGACACGCCATCGCTTGTTGCCCTCCTTGTCTGGTTTCTTGGGTACAAGAAGTAGAGGAGAATTCCATGGGCTAGCGCTTGGCTGAATAATGTCGTTTTGTAGCATATCATTCACCTGTTTGTGGACCTCGGTTTTGTGTGAGTCAGGAAGCCTATATGGTCTGACAAATGAAGGAGGTTTGTTTTGGTCTGTTATGATCCTATGTTTCGATGTCTCTGTAAATGTAAGGTTATCGCCTTCAAGAAAAAATAAATCATTGTACTCTCTACATATTTTAAAAATAGATTGTTTCTCTTCCAGGTTACAGTGACTGAGATCAATGACGGATTGTAGTGTATTTAATCTACCTTTAATTTTGTCATTCGATTGGTTGGATACCAGGTTGAAATTATCCAACTTATCCCATTCAAGATCAAAATCTTCGATGTTTATTCGTTGTTCAGTTTCCAACGTGTTCATCATTAATATTTTTATTCTTGAGTTGTTGGGTCTGACTAAAGTTTCGCCCACGTATAAGCCTGGCATGATTTGTTTCTTTTGTATGATAATATCTCCAAATGTGGATTCATATTTATCATTTAACTGAACGTTCAATACCTGTTGGCTTCGGGGTTGTATGACAATTGGTTTTTGCTCATTTATGGGTGTTAGTTTGGAAGTAGATTTTCCAGCCCTTGTGCCCGTAGGCAATTTCTCGTAAGGAATGACTGTTATTTTATCTGGATCTTCGAAATTGTCGTTATTTAATTTATTATTATTCTTGAAGTCAGTCTTACTTTGTGCTGGGTCTTTCTTGGCCTCAGTCTTACTTCGTGCTGGACTTATTATATTTTGCTCAGTCTTATTGGCTATTGCTGAGTCTATTGTTACCACAGTCTTATTTTCTGCTGAGGTTCTTTTGTCCTCAGTCTTACGTTGTGCTGGGTTATTTATTTTATTTTGCTCAGTCTTATTGGCTATTGCTGAGTCTATTGTTATCACAGCCTTATTTTCTGCTGAGGTTCTTTTGTCCTCAGTCTTACGTTGTGCTGGGTTATTTATTTTATTTTGCTCAGTCTTATTGGCTATTGCTGAGTCTTTTGGCTGAAAACCTGAAGTGAAATTCTTTCCTACTTCTAATAAACTGGGCTTAGGTATTATTAGTAGATTTTGCTTGTAGTCAATTACACATTTAAACTTGGTTAAAAAATCGTTACCTATTATACCATCATATGGTAGATTGATTTCTTTGGTAAGTAGGTGGAAAGGATGATCTAAATGCATGGAATGTTCAGTTGTCTTTAATTCCATAGTACCGTTTACCAGTCCCAGGGTTTTTAAAGAGTCCCCGGCTATGGTGGAGATGGTATATAGACCATTCTCGCTTTCCAAACCTTTTATCTGAGAATTTTTTAGCAAGCAAATATCGGCTCCAGTGTCTATCAGAAAGGTAGTGTATGTTTTATCCGAGGGACTAAATCTGAGTCGTATCGTTGGCTCCTTGAATTCCGGACAGAACGATACGAGAAACTTCAAGTTTAGTGTTGGATTTGATGGACCTCGGCTTGGGTGATAATTCGAGAGGAATTGCCGGTTGATTCCTCCCGAGAGTTCTCGTTTCCCGATTCGGGCATCGGATTTGCGGTGGAATATCTTACGCCGCGATTATCTTGGGGCCAGGAATTGTTGGGAGGTCTTCCGCTAAAACCGGGATCGGCAGTGTTATTGCCTCTGGACCTCGCATTATTTTGCGCACTTTGTACTGCCGGTGCGCCCTGAGGGTAGTTCATTTGAGGTTCAATTCTGGACAAACGCAATCTACATTCATTTTGAGTGTGGTTACGTTTCCCACAATAGTTGCACCTAATAAAATTCACTTCTTGTTTAATGGGTGGTCTAGGGAGGTTTGGAAGCTGCCGGTTTCGGTAACACGTTTGTTTCGTGTGGCCTGGTATTCCGCAAATTTCGCAAATGGGTTTTTGCGTGTAAGGGGGCCTTGAAGGTAATTTTTGAGTGACGGTTAGCCTCTCCAATCTTGTAGCATGGTCTTCTGCGTAGGTGATAGCACTTTTAAGGTCTGTTTCCCCATGAGCTTGGACCATGATCCTAAGATTGTCATTTCGTAGGCCGTCCTCGAATGCCTGTATTGCCAATTTATTATTTTCGGCATTCAGAAAGGTTCGCACTGAGATATCACTAGTGCTATGAAGAGTGGCAGATTTTAGAGTGTTTAATAAGCTGCCCACCCTGTTGCCGAACTCTGTAATAGTCTCTCTTCGCCTTTGTTTCGCAGCTAGGAGGTCATTCTGAGCGGAGGATCGAGACTTTGTTTCTTTGAATTCTGTCTCCAGCATAGACTTTAGTTCTTCCCAGGTGTTGATGGTACTGAACTGTACTAGTTCGAAAGCGGGGCCTTGAAGTCGAGTTTTGACGATATTTAAAAACATTGGCTTCTCGTTGGCCTGGGCCGAGGAAAAAAGTATATCACCGCAGGAAGTGAACTTATTGAGTTCAACGGGATCACCGTTGAATAACGGGACTATATTAAATATGTCCGTAATGGTGACTTTGAATTCCATTTTCACCGGGATGTCTACTTCGTTAAAAGGTGGACAGTTTAAAATTCCAATATCTTCAGGAGGAGAATGGAAGGGGAGGATTTTGAACAGGCCAGCAGTGATTAATGCTTGCCTATGAGCTTGTCTCGTAACACGCCTAATGTTTACAGCCCACGTGACTGAGTGATGGAAGTAAACGAACCCAAAAACTTTACAGGGTAAAATAGGAATGGGAGAAGATAGGAAAAGGTAACAATAGTATAGTTAGGTATGTATGTTTGTTTGTATGTAATTATATATGTATATACAAAGAAAAAATGTTGTCTAAAAAAAAAAATACCTTATATGTTTAAATAAAAATATTGTAGTTTATTGTTGTTACTGCTGGTGCTGTTGATGTTATTGTTGTTACTGCTGCTGCTGTTGAGGTTATTGTTGTTGCTGCTACTGTTGAAGTTGTTTGCCAGGCTGGCTTCACGCCCTATAGGTGCAATTACAGCCTGGTCTTTTCACTGCCCAAATGTTTGCCTCCGCGTCCTGTTTTTAGGAGTTCGCCAGGTCTTATTATTTTTGGGACTTTGTAAAAAAAAATTGTTCACTTCAACTGGTGTATAGCCCCAGTAACGCTTCACTACACAACACTTTAACACTTTTTACTTTACTGGTGTATAGCCCCAGTACGCCTCAGAAGTGTTTCAACCTCTGTAGTTGGTTTGGTAGTCGGGACCTCTATTTGGGTATCCCACCGCTGCCACCAATGTTACGATTTGATACCGTGCTTTCCCGTAGGAGAAGAGTATCAAACGGAGAGTATAAATTAAAAATGCCGATTTATTATTTTAATATCTATTGGCCCGCTGTCTTTGGCAGGGCTGCAACCAATAGTATCAGTTTATTATTTTATATTTTGATTAGTTAATTAATTCGGATTTGACCCGCTGTCTAGAGCTTGGCTGCGATCAATCTGATAGTTAAATTTACTCTGACTTTCCTGCTCACAACCTTTGCCTTTTATACATTTAATCTTCATGACCTGTCTCCTATCTTCCCCCTCCTTGCACCATAGTTTCCTTAACAGTTACCATATGTGCACACGCGCTATTTTTAGGTATTGCTTAATTGTTTTCCGTTCCCATTAAAAGTACCCAAATGACATCTTGGGTGTCATTTGCCTTACGCTGGTGTCAAGTGTCATCCATTCATAATTTATTATTACGTCCCCGATAGCTCAACGTAGTAAAACTCCGATATGCAACTATTGCAGTTTTGCCATATGTTGGCGTGAGTTAAGTATCCATAGCAAAACATATTGAGAAAAAAGATAACATTATTTGTATTCAATGATATCTTTAGTCTCTAGTACAGTCTTGCACACAACGCTACAATGATAACATATGTAAAAGAGATAATATCGTTTGTATACAATGTTGGAATATTATCTCTTCTTCATTATCAAGCAAGACGATTGTACGCTTGGGTCTCCTTGTAGATAGATAAGAAAAGTATATAAATACGACTGTATGATGAATTTATCGATAGTCTTATTGTAACTACATAGTAGCCTTAAGCTCCTTTTAGAATTAGTAAAAAGTATTTCAATAATAAAGGACATAGTTCCAAATAAATATTGTTTAATTTTAAAAGTAAGAACCAAGTGTTTTAATTGGCGATCCTGCCAGGAGGTTAAATATACTTTTTAACTTCAATCGAGCGGACCTCGGGAACAAGTAGTGAAATCTAGTATAAACAGAACACTCGCGTTACCGGTTACAAGAATTACCTAGCATAGCAGGTACAAATATAGCTCCTTCGTACGAAGCAGCAAAGCAATTCAGTGAAAGTGTATATGTGGAAAAAAAAAAAACACACAAATTCGACGACAACAGACACGAGTTCAAAATGGAACAACTCGCAGTATTAATGGCAAGATTAGAAGCTTTAGAAACCAGGTGCAACACAGTAACACAAACCCTAGAGCACACACGCACAGAGAATGCAAGGTTAGCAGCAATAATAACTAACCAAAATCAAATAAACACTAATTTAGAAACAAAACTAAATGAAGTAAAATCTGGATTAGGCATAGTACCAAACATACCTGTGCTAGAGGAAATAAGAACCACATATACAGATGGTAGTGAAATACAGTTAGACGCATTTAAAAGCCTACCTATTTTCAACGGCGATCAATCAAATTATCGGTCGTGGCGCGAAGAAGCATCCAGATTAATGGACAGCATTAAAAACCTCAAAACACACAGTAAGTACGCAGCAGCATTGACTATAGTGAAAAGTAAAATACAGGGAGCAGCCGCGAATGTGTTAACTAATTATAACACAATTTTTAATTTTGAGGCGATACGTAACAGATTAGATTATACGTACTCTAATCAAGAACCTCTATACGTGCTACAAGACATGATGAAAGCCATCACGCAAAAAAGAAGCACACTGTCTGAATACCACGACGAGATAAATAAAAATCTCAATTTAATAATATCAAAAATCACTATGTCAGGTGATCCGCCGAATATAATCGACAGACTAATTAAAAATGCTAACGACGACGCAGTTCGTATATTCATTGATGGTATGAGTGACAACTTTACAAGAGGATCATTATATTCAGCTACAATAAATGATCTAGAACACGCATTCGCAATTGCTCGCAGAATAGAACATGATAATGTGCACAGGCATTTACATCTCACTCAAGATAAGCACCACAAAAATATGCCACATGAACACAGAAACGAAAGAAGACCAAACTATTCGAGCCAAACAACGAATTATCAACCCCAGAAGCAATACGATAATATGCAGCAACACAATCAAGGACCACGCCTAAACCCTTCCAAGAGAAATGACGGACCACAGCCGATGGAGATAAACTCGAGACAAATTGTACATGCACAGCGACAAAATTGGAATCAATACAAACCCGATGTATATAATCCACCAGCGAAACGTGAACACAGCGGGAGTTTCAACACACACAACAGACCGCAACGATCTTATCAGCAGAACTTCAAGCAGCAGAGAGTAAATAACTCCCGACAACAACGCAGAGACGATGTCAGCAGTACATATGCAGAAGCAGATGAAACGGAATGTATGGTAAATAATAACATAAGAATAGATCATTTAAACTAGTAGACGGGTTGCCCTGCTTAAATTTAACTAGTACTATTTCTAAGAAAATTTATAAAATTCTTATTGATACTGGTGCAACCCATAATTACATTAATAGAAAATGCGATTCTAGCGAAAAAATTAAAATTAAACCTATAAAAATAAAAACAATGCATGGTTATTCTATGGTAGATACAAAGAAAGTAGTTAGGATATTAAAGAAAAATATAACATTTTTTGAATTAGAGGATATTCAGTCTTTTGATATGATATTAGGATATGAAGGACTTAAAGTTCTAAACGCGGAAATAAATTTCAGTAATATGACTCTAACTACCATAAGCAGTGTCGAATCTATTCAGAAAATTAATTACATAATTGGGGAAAATAATATTTATAAAGCAGACATAGATAGACTGATGAAGATTAATAACAGCATAGGACCGTTACCCTTTACAGATACTATAGAAGCAAGCATTAGGACGACCAATGATAATCCGGTTTATGTTAAACAATATCCATATCCCATAGCAGATAACGAATTCGTAAACAAAGAAATACAGAAACTCTTACATGACAATATAATAGAAAAAAGCCATAGTCCTTATAACAGTCCCATATGGACAGTACCTAAAAAAGGTTTGGACGAAAAAGGAAAACCAAAACGGCGCATGGTTGTTGATTTCCAAAAACTTAACGCTCACACTGTAACAGACAGATACCCCATTCCGGATGTCAACATGACAATTCAAAATTTAGGTAAAGCCAAGTACTTTACAACGTTAGATTTGGAGTCAGGTTTCCACCAAATTAAAATCAAAACAGATGATAAAGAAAAAACAGCTTTTGCTATAAATGGCGCAAAATATCATTTTAAACGAATGCCTTTCGGGCTCAAAAATGCACCAAGCATATTTCAGAGATGCGTGGACGACATTTTGAGAGACTTTGTAGGTAAATTCGTACACGTTTACATTGATGACGTATTGATATATTCTTCATCTGAGGAAGAACATATACAGCACATAAGTCAAGTATTCGACGTACTCAATAAAGCCACATTAAAAATATCTGATGAGAAAAGTAAGTTTTTTCAAGAAGAAGTAGAATACTTAGGTCACATAATCAGACATGGTAGAATCACTACGAACCCTGAGAAAATAGCAGCTATAGAAAATTTTCCAGTCCCACAAACGGTAAAGGATTTGAGAGGATTTTTAGGTCTTACAGGTTACTATCGTAAGTTTATAAAAGGATACGCAAGCATAGCCAAGCCCCTGACATTATATTTACGAGGAGATAACGGTAAAGTAAACAAAAAACAAAGTAAAAATATTAAGTTAAATCTGAATGATTCAGCATTAGAAGCGATTAGAATTTTAAAAAATTATTTGAAAGAACAAGTCGAACTTTTTCAACCGGATTATAGTAAACCATTCGAGCTTACTACAGATGCATCCAACATAGCTATTGGAGCCGTACTAAGTCAGAATAAGCAACCTATACACTTCTTGTCAAGAACACTGAGTAAGACAGAAGAGAACTATAGCACAAACGAGAAAGAGCTATTAGCGATCATATGGTCCTTACAAAAACTCAGAAACTACATATATGGTATAGCAGACTTAACCATATATACCGATCACCAGAGCCTTATATATTCGGTATCAGAAAAAAATCCCAACACAAAGCTGAAACGTTGGAAGGGAATCATTGAAGACTTTGGAGCAAAATTAGTTTATAAACCAGGAAACCTAAATCTTGTAGCTGACGCATTATCACGTCAACGCATAAATACTTCTACCATAGAAACAGCACATTCAGCTGAAAGTTCTTCTAATGATATAATAAAAACTGTGAATCAGCCTTTTAATGCATACACTGCACAGTTCGAACTTATTGAAGATATAACAAATAATATCGAAACACAAATCTATTTTGGTAACAAAATAAGACTCATAATAAAGTTTAAGGACAAAGACTCTTTACTAAGGCAGATGAAAGAAGTTATACAACCCCAAAAGATTGTAGCTTTGCATACGAAATTTGAAAACATATACAAATATGGTGAAAACATAAAAAAAGAATTCCCACTAGTAAGATTTATATTCACACCAAGAAAACTTCAAGACGTGACAAATTTGGAGGAACAACTAAAACTTGTAAGGGTAACTCACGAAAGAGCACACCGAGGGTTACGTAACAATATACAAGAAATCTCAGAGAAATATTACTGGCCCGATCTAAATAAACTAAACTCAGCATCCAAAAAAGTGATCGAACGTCTAAATAAAGGAACTCGACACAGAGAATATAAAAAAGGAGATAAGATAATGGTAAGAATCACAGGTCTTAGAAAGAAATCTAACGCCAGATACATAACAAGAATAGTAGAAGAAGATAAAGGAGACACTGTAATCTCTAAAGAGGGAATAAAAATTCACAAGGATAACATAAAGAATTATCATTTTTTAGATGACGAAAATATTAATATTCCTAACATTACTAGGAATTGTACAGAGTCAAGAAGGGCAAGGAAACGTTCAAATAACTGAGTTACTAAACAAGAAGTTTATACTTACGCAAACAGATGACGTGTATTTATTCAAAGAACAAACTTATTTGTTACATGCCACCAACCTGACTTCGATATTTCAACCTTACGTAAATATCGTAACTAGTAACTATCAACCTACACAAGAAGAAAAAATTTGGTTAAGTAAAATTAAGAATTTAGCAGACCAATTACAAGAACATACTAGGCATACTAGATCAATTAACTTTTTAGGAACAGCTTTCAAATATGTGTTTGGTAATCCTGACCATTATGACTTAGTTAACATAGAAACGAGTATAAATAATCTCATAGAAAACAATAATAAACAAAAAACTATAAATTCTAGATTCGAACAAATTTTGCAACAATTCGAAGGTCAGAGCCTTAAAGAACATTTAGTAATAGAACAAGTGTACGAACAATTATTATTATTGACCAGAACAATTAATGCAGCAAAAAATAATGAATATTTATCAGAAAGCCTAGACTTAGATGACATTAAAAATATTATTCAACATGAAATAATTCAAGTACCCATAATAAATATACTTGAGTACTCTAAAATATTATTAGCTAGAACTGATGAATTCTTCATCACAATATATAAATATCCAGTTCTAATTAAATCATGTAAATTGTATAAAGTAACACCCTTAAATTCAAAACATGGAAAAATCATTACAGATAAAACAATTGCCTTATGTAACCAAACTTATTTAAGAACAAGAAATTGTCAAAATCATCTAAGTAAAAACATTTGTGAAATTAACTTTGAAGAAGAAAATTGTCTTATTCCACTTTTAAAGAATATAACTTCAAAATGCAACATTAAACAAGAATACGATTACGACTTAGAAATTGAATCCGGTGTTATGTTATTAAGCGGTAAGCATAAGCTAAATAATCAAACAATTAATGGTATAAACTTAGTTACTTATGAAAATACTATAAATCTAGATGATAAAATATACAAAAACATGCATAAGCAAATTAAAGAAGTTATATTAAGAAATCATAATTCAGAGTCTTACATCGACCAAATAATTAAAGAAGATACAATATACAAATTCGATAACATAGATACTTTAAAAAAACTAATTATTCCTTTTGAAGAAAAACCGATATTATCAACTATATACACAATTGTAACACTGATTGTTATTTTAGCATTTACGTACGTAATGATAAAAACTATACAATGTATAACAGATCGTCAAAAACAAAAAAAGATTGACGCATATAACAAAACTTATGAAAGAGAGATGTTAAAAATAGCGTCGAAAAATCGGGACGATTTCGTTTAACAAGGGGGGGAGTTAAGTATCCATAGCAAAACATATTGAGAAAAAAGATAACATTATTTGTATTCAATGATATCTTTAGTCTCTAGTACAGTCTTGCACACAACGCTACAATGATAACATATGTAAAAGAGATAATATCGTTTGTATACAATGTTGGAATATTATCTCTTCTTCATTATCAAGCAAGACGATTGTACGCTTGGGTCTCCTTGTAGATAGATAAGAAAAGTATATAAATACGACTGTATGATGAATTTATCGATAGTCTTATTGTAACTACATAGTAGCCTTAAGCTCCTTTTAGAATTAGTAAAAAGTATTTCAATAATAAAGGACATAGTTCCAAATAAATATTGTTTAATTTTAAAAGTAAGAACCAAGTGTTTTAATTCGTGCCGCTGAGTAATCGGAGTTGGGTTACGAGTGTATCGTTTTGGGTAGATAGGCACTTGACTCATTGCGCTTGGGTGGCGTTTGGGCAAAAGGAAAACGAATGAAAACAAAGCGAATGACCTATTAATAGCCGTGCGCTCTGGTAGTGTATTTGGTGTATGGATTGAGTGGGAAAACATGAGAAGGTGATGAGTAGGGTGGGTCATGGTATGGTTGTGCGGATCACAACATCCGTGTTTGCTGTGAAAGCTCAACAATCCATATGGACAACGAGAGCGCAATTCGTTTGATAAAGAACCCGGAGTTCCTCAAGAGAACAAAGCACATCGATGTGAAGTACCATTTCATACGTGTGAAATATGCTCAAAAGGTTTTCAATATCGAGCATGTTTCATCCGAGCTGCAGAAGGCCGATATTTTTACTAAGCCGCTACCACAAGTTCATTTCCGAAAACAAAGAAATATGCTTGGCGTATTGCCATTATTTGAATAATGTTATACATTTTGTGAATTAATTTTTGAAGTCCTAATGATAGAAAAGATAGAAGCAATGTGCTAGTTTCTTTATAAAATCATGAATTTAATCAAATTGTGAAATATTATATTAAGATAAATGCTTAAAGTCATTATAATTTTGAACAAACTTTGAATTACAAAACTGAAATGTATAAAATATTAGTAAAAGTGGGAGTGTAAGAAAGAATCAGTTTACCAATATTTATTCGTCTCTTCTTGCACTACCTTCTCTTAAGCATTGCTGTTAACCTATATGCTAACTTAACCAATATATTAACGTAACCTATATACTAAACACTATATTAGTCATACGATGTACAAAAAAAAACTAGTCTTAATAAACCAGTGAATTAGAACGGTCGCCTTTTTCTTTGCGCAATCTGCAACAATAGCTGATTTTTATTATCAGCTATGATCCATACTAGCCTTGCCATCCGTCCGGGTTTTCCCGAACATGTACTCTTTTTTGCCTCTGCGGGGAACGTCCGGTATTGTTTTAATAAAATGTCCGGGATTGTACGGTATCATATTTTCACTTATCTACTTGGCAGCTTGTCTAAATTTATAATTACATCGAAAAATCAGTCGGAGATCACTAAAATCAAGTAAACGAACAGAAATAATAATTCAGAAATGCAAATTCAAAACGAACAGAACTTTTGAGACGTCAAAACAATTGTGTTGGACTTGCGCTCTCTTAAAGCAAATGTTTTTAATGTGAAAGTAAACAAATTTGGATTAAAACTATTTTGTTTTCTTTTGTCCTAGTTTTGTACTCTTTTTCTGATCGTCATTTGTCCGAGAAAGTCCAGGATTTGGAACCCTAACTACTACTTTCATCAAAAACCATCTGGCAACACTAATCCATACAGATCATCGATTTACATGCACCTACAACAACAGCACATGATTCTGCTTCTCATCGAGATCGGGAATCATGATCCGAAAATATGTACTATTTCCGACTAGGTGGCTTGTTTTATTTTTAAATGTTGGTGTGCCTGTAAACGATAGCCACACAATCACGTTGCCAGACTAAAAAATATAACACAAAAAAAAAACAATTGATTTTTTTAGCATTCGAATAAACTCTGTTGCCGCACGCCGGGAGGAAACAAATAAAATAAAACTCGTATAGATGAATGGCATCGGATTTATTTTATTTCCTATTTTGACATATATTATTATTATATTTTTAGATGCGAAAAGATACAACTTACACTTTTTTATGTGTCCTCCCTTCACGAATGCCGGCTTCAAGATAAAACATGAATATTTGTTTGACAGTTGAACTTACTTCCTTGGTAGAGGCCACTGAACCAGAGTGCAAAAATAACGAGCGAAGCACACTGACTGTAGGAAGCCTTAAGGCCATATTGCATTAGTGAAGAGATGCCACTAACAAACATGCAATATAATTTAGACGAGCAATAAGTAATATTTTAAATCCCGAGCCCCGTGAATCTTCGACATCTCAGATTCACCAATGTCTAGTTAGCAAGTATACATGCGGGCCGCTTGAAGGTTCCCATTCTCGTTCGAACTTCAGCTGTGCGAACCTGCAAGTCCTTGGCTGGAAAGGCTCGGGTGATTCTCCCAACCGGCCATTTTGAGCGATGTATTTTGTTATCACATACTAGGACTACGTCATCAGTTGCTAGTGGCTTGGTTGGCACTTCGTCCTACGGCACAGATCAGGTAAATATTCAGAGAGCCACTTATTCCATAATCGATTTTGCATCTGTTGCACCTTGCGCCATTGCTTTCGAGTGACGCCTAGTTCTTCCTTCAGAGAGTGAGGTGTCTGCTCGGAGCTGGGTGTACCTAAAAGAAAGTGATTAGGGGTTAAGGGTTCATTAGCGCTCGAGTCTAGCGGAATATGAGTCAGGGGCCGCGAGTTAATCATATTTTCAGCTTCGCACATTAAGCTGTACAGACTGTGTTCCTGAAGGCGTTCGTTATATATGGCATGTCGCATAGCTCTTTTTACACTACGCACAAAGCGCTCCCAGCATCCGCCTACATGGGGTTTACAGGGCAATTAAATACCCACTCGACCTTCGTGTTCGCTAGTGTATCTGCAATAGCCCTATGCCGCTTGAGTTCCCGGTCTGCCACAATAAAGTTCGTACCATTATCTGATCGAATACGAACCGTAGTATTCGTCTATTCGTCTATTCATGAAGTTTCGGATGCACATCAGGCAGGTGTCCGTCGTAAGATCCCTGGCGATTTCTAAGTGTACTGCGCGAGTTGTCAGACAAGTAAACAACGCAATCCATCGTTTTTCAGTACTTCGGCCTCTGACTACTGAAAACGGACCCATGTAATCCACAACTACATTCGAGAACGGTCTAACAAACGGAGTCAGGCGGTCTTCCGGCAATTGTCCCATAGTTGGGTTCACAAGTCTGGCTTTCTCTCTTTTACATATGACGCAAAATTTAGCTACGACCCGCACGACCGTTCGTATGTGGGGAATCCAATATCTGCGCTGTATCTCTGCGGTGATAGCTTCTTCTTTTTGATGACTCCGAGACGATGATAGTAATCGACGATGAGCATGGTGACATGATGGTTTGTTGGCATTATAATTGGCCTTCTAGTGAAATATGGGACGGCGTAGGCTGCATCTATTCGTCCTTTGATACGAATCACGCCGCTTTCGTCCATGTACGGAGATAGTCGCCAGAGACAGCTGGCCACTTTCAGCTGATTGCCTTTGATGTTTGATATTCTTCAGCAAACTCCATCATCTGCACTTTCCGACAAATCTTCATTTCGGCGTTTTCCAGTTCCTTTATTTTCAACCCTCCGTATTCCCTATTACGAAGCGTTCTTGAGCAGTTAACGTAAAATCTAAATACCCAACCAACAACCCTTTTCAGGCGACTAAAACTCGAAAATCGCTCAAAAATATCAACGACGCTTACCAACAGGAATGGTAGTCTCACTCGAATTTCTTCATTGGTTGACTGGTGGCGCTCAGCTCGTGGCCACGTGGACTCGTGAAGTTTTAGAAATGCAGGGCCAGAGAGCCAGAATGACTCACGTTTTCCGTCCATAGCCCGTGTTCCGAAGTAGGCCGGGTTGAGTGCGCTTGGTAGCCACCTCCATTCGTGCACCCGACTCCTCTCCAGAATCTCGTTCACTCGATGTGCTACATAGGGCTTATAGCGTCTATGATGTGAGCATATCCAGGACAGAACGGTTTTTGAATCGCTCCACATTACCACTCTTGCTGTCGTAATATCGTGATATCGCAGAGCAAGATCGCGCAGACGAGTCGCTAGTACAGCAGATTGGAGCTCAAGTCACGGAATAATTGTTAATTTAGCGCACTTAGTTTTGCCGGCCATGAATGCTAGCTGAGCCATTTCGTATTCTTCGGGGATTCTCCAGTACGCAACCGCGGCGTATGCTTGCTCGCTCGAGTTAAAGTTCTCGTATTAAATCGAAACAAAATTTATTTTTATTATTGTTCCTTCTTACATCGAGTGTAACACTAGACTGACTTAATGACTAACGCTTTACTTTTAATGAAGACATGGAAAAATACAGAAGCTTGTAACATAACTTAGAAGATAACATAAATATAACATAGAAGATAACACGTAAATAATATATCTCAAATTATTTAAAGCATCATAATTGTTTTGGCGTGTATATATGCACCGTGATGATGGTGCACATAGTCAACATGTTTTCATGCTGAAGACCACGACTCCTACGCTGCTGTGATGGTCGCTTGTCGCCAAGCACATGTAGCTTGTATGCTGGTTTATGTTTCGTTATTTATGCAAAGCGTATGTAACTCTTACCGTCTTAGTATGGACTATACGAATTTGTTGAGTGACGTCTATGAATGGTATAATGTTGCAGGGGTAAATGGTTCAGCTTTGATATAAACATTGTATCGGTTAGTTGTTGAGGTATGTTTTCCATATTTCATTGGTTTGATCATCATTGTTGCGGTGGGCAGCGTTGATTTGGAAATGATTTATCCATACTTGAAGCTCCTTAATTCATCAGTTAATAATAAAGGAAAATGGGATATAGCGCCAAAAAAAAAATTAAACAAGCTACCTCAATACTTTCAATATTTTAACCGGTCATTGTTAATTCAGTTTTATTGTATAAGTTAATTGCAGTCATCGTCCCACAAGTCCCACAGCACACTTCCACAATCAATTTCCCTAGCACACTATATTATTTTCCCTTACATTGCACTTCCGTCACATCGACTTACCTAACCGCTCTATCAGCACTTCCCACCACATTCACATTTAGCGTAAGCAACACAGCACATTCACCCATTGTCTTTTATTTTTTATTATTTTGCAACTATGCAATTCTAATGTAGATAATGTAGATTTAAGATTTGAAAAAATAAGACAGAATTGATTTACACACCGAAGTAATCACATTTATTCGTTGGCGCACGACTAAATTTTCGCGAAGTATTGTGTGCTCCAAAAATCTTCATAAGAAGAAAATAGAGCAAATAATAATAAAACCTCCTAAGAAGTAATACAAAAAACGCGACGGACATCAAAACGCCAAACAGAGCAATTCTATAAGTAGAAAAAACACGAAAACCGCGAAGAGCTAAACTACCAACCACCTAACCTGGAGATAATGCAGATCCTATTAGTGTTGTAAGCATAGATTTAAGCAAAGTTTAAGAATATTGAAACTCTCTTTAGAAAAGATAATAGTGAATAATAGTTAATAGTGAAGATTAAGTGAACAAAAAGTGATTTTTCTTCTCGTCATCAAATCAAAGATTAATCTAATTTTCTAAAATAAATAAAAGAACAAATATGGCTTCACCTTCAAAAAGTAACACTGTACCAACTAGTGTCCTTTCAACTGCCATAGAAGTCGCAGTAGAATCCGCTTGTGAAAATGTTCTCAAGCAAATTATTCAAATATCTTCCGGAAATGCTCTTAAACAAAACGATTTATTAGCACAGGTAAACGCCCTGGCAGATAGATTGAAAAACCCAGAACCTACTGGTGAAACAATTTGCAGTTTTAAACCCATTTCTGTAACATCCACTGCCGATTGTTCGGTCACATTAGACCTGGTAAAATCACTACCAGAATTTGCAGGTGAACAAATGCGTTATCTTTCGTGGCGACAAGCAGCGCACACCGCAATTGAATTATTTAAGCAATATGCTGGTACAGAGAAATATTGCCAAGCAGTTGCAATCATTAGAAACAAAATAACTGGACCTGCTGATTTCATAATTTCCTCTTTTAATACTGTACTAAACTTTGACGCCATTATAGCTAGATTAGACCACACATATTGCGACAAAAGACCTTTACATGTGCTAGAAAACCAAATGAGCATTTTATGTCAGGGCCGAATGTCGATTTCTGATTATTATGATCGAATTGAAAAGAATTTAACATTAATTGTGAGAAAAATAACAATGGAATACTCAGGAAATGATCAGCTTATTACTTCTTTAGCAGCAAAATACCGAACAGACGCTTTACGTATTTTTATTTTAGGCCTTAACAAACCAATATGCAATATTATTTTCTCTGCTGGTTGCGAGGACTTACCCTCTGCATTAGCCAAAGCTCAGGAAGTCGAAGCAAATCAACACAGATATGAATTTGCAAGGGCTTTCGATAATCAATATACCAAAATAGCCGACGCTTACCCTCGAAGCACTCCGCATTATAAAGAAGTTGTTCACAAGACTCCTATAACTATTCAAGCGAAAAATAACTTGCAACAAGAAGATGATCACATGAGTGTAGACCCTTCATCCTCCAAATTCAGATATAATTCAAGACGTATTCCACAAGTGCAAGTACAAAATCGAAACCCACCCAACCCTCTTAAAGCACCCAGCAATAGGCAAGAACCTCAACAATTTCAATCCAACAATTCCAATAGACCTCTGAAGCGTCCATATGAATCAGATAGAGCCAACCTGCTACACAATGTACCGAGGACAGTGACGACTATGACAACGACTATGAAACTGAATCTAACCCCGAATACGATGACGAAATTATTTTTTTAGAATAACTTCGGCTCTACCCTACGTTGAAAAGAGACTCAATAAATCAACAACAATGAGAATCTTAATTGACACGGGCACAGCCAAAAATTATATAAAAGATAAAGGGTGATTTTTTAGCTGGTTTGGTTTTGGCAACACTGGTTTTGACAGCTGACGTGTGTTTAGTACCTTGTGTCTCTGTCAAACAGCTTCAGTTTGGTTTGCAATTTAACCATGGATCGTCTTACAAATGAACAACGCTTGCAAATTATTGAATTTTACTATCAAAATTCGTGCTCGGTTCGAAATGTTCATCGCGCGCTGCTTCCATTTTATGATCGGCATTCTCGACCTTCTGAGCAGTCTATTCGGAAGATTGTGACCAAATTTCGCACCAAATTTACTTTGTTGGACATTAAACCACCAACACGTTTACGTACTGTGCATAGTGAAGAAAATATTGCGGCCGTATCAGCTAGTGTGACAGAAGACAGCGAAATGTCGATTCGGCGCCGTTCCCAGCAGTTAGGCCTTTGTTACAGCACTACGTGGAAAATTTTGCGGAAGGATTTGGGCGTAAAGCCTTTTAAGATACAGCTGGTGCAAGAACTAAAGCCAGCCGACCTACCACAACGCCGAATTTTTGGTGAATGGGCTCTTGGAAAGCTGGCCGAGGATCCGCTTTTTTATCGAAAAATTGTGTTCAGCGATGAGGCTCATTTTTGGTTGAATGGGTACGTAAATAAGCAAAATTGCCGCATTTGGAGTGAAGATCAGCCAGAAGCATTGCAACAGCTACGAATGCATCCCGAAAAAGCCACTGTTTGGTGCGGTTTATGGGCCGGCGGCATTATTGGGCCATATTTCTTCAAAGATGATGCGAATCGCAGCGTTACTGTCAATGGTGAACGCTACCGAGCGATGATAACAAACTTTTTTTTGCCCGAAATGGAAGTTCTTGACTTGCATGATATGTGGTTTCAACAAGACGGTGCCACATGCCACACAGCACGCGAAACAATGGCGCAATTGCGAGGCGAGTTTGGTGAACAGTTAATTTCACGTTTCGGGCCGGTCAACTGGCCGCCTAGATCGTGCGATTTGACACCATTAGATTATTTTTTGTGGGGGTATGCCAAGGCTAATGTGTATAGGGACAAGCCCGCTTCGATTGACGCACTGGAAGCCAACATCCATGCATTCATTCGTGAGATACCGGCCGATATGTGTGAAAGAGTATGCCAAAATTGGACTCAGCGGATGGGCTACCTGAGACGCAGCCGCGGTCAACATTTGCATGAAATTATCTTTAAACATTAAATTGCAAGGTTCAAACTATCGATTCAAATAAATATTTCATTCATTTTTTCGAATTTTTTGTGTTTTCTTTTTAAAAAAAGTTCTAAACCTCTTAAAAAATCACCCTTTATAATATACCTAACTTAAAAAACGTCGTTCAAATTAATAATCCCTTCAATGTCAAAACCCTAAATGGCCAAAATAAAATTTCACGCAAATGCAAAATAAATTTTTGCGGAATAACTACTGATTTTTTTATTCTCCCCCAACTCAAAACATTTGACGCAATAGTCGGATACGATTTCCTCTCCCAAATAAAAGCTATAATCGATACAACCTCTTCTTTACTGACACACGAAGATGGACAGTTAGAAATAAAATTTTGTAAATGTGAGCAAGTAAATACCATTGAAATTGATACAACATCAGTTCCCGAGAGCATCAAAGATGAATTTCAAAATTTAATAAAAGACTACTCAGAAGTTTTCGCGCAACCTGATGACAAATTGCCATTTAACACAAATATAAAAGCAAAGGCCACGACCATACAATATGTCTGCTGTTCCATTTGTTAACAAAGAAATAAAAAGATTGTTGGACGATGGAATCATACAGTCATCACACTCTCCATACAATACCCCCATATTAATAGTTGGCAGGGAAGGAACGAATAAAGATGGTACTCCAAAATCTAGATTAGTATTAGTATTACAGAAATGAACATACAGTCTCCGATCGATACCCATTTCCTGAAACTTCTATTATCTTATCTAATTTAGGCCAATCTAAATACTTCACAACAATAGATCTAAAGTCAGGGTTTCACCAGATACTCCTAGATGAAAAGGATAGGGAAAAAACTCTATTTTCCATTAATAATGGAAAATATGAGTTCTGCAGATTGCCTTTTGGGTTGAAGAATGCTCCCAGCATATTTCAACGAGCAATCGATGATGAGCTAAGAAGTGAAATAGGTAAAAGGTGCCACGTATATATCGACGACGTGATAATTTTTTCTAAAACAGAAGAAAATCACCTAGAAGATATTGGCATAATATTTTCCAAACTCTTCGAGACTAATATGCGAATTTCCCCAGAAAAGTGCAAGTTCTTTAAAAGTGAAGTCGAATTCCTAGGATTTCTAGTATCTAGTGAAGGCATTAAAACTTGTCCCAACAATGTTAAGGATATTGTTAACTACGAAATACCAAAATCACTTCGAAGCTTAAGATCTTTTCTTCGGCTTTCGGGTTATTATCGTAGCTTCATAAAAGACTACGCGCAGATAGCAAAACCGTTAACCAAGTACGTTAGAGGAGAAAATGGTAGTATAGGGACAAATAGATCAAAGAATGTAAAAATCCAACTTGATTCTGAAGCCACATGTGCCTTCAACAGAATTAAACATATCTTATCATCGGAAGACGTTTTATTATTACATTCTGATTTCCGTAAGCCTCTTGACCTGACCACCGATGCGTCATCACAAGCAATAGGAGCTGTTCTCTCTCAAGGAGGTAGACCTATCACAATGATATCTAGAACTTTGAGTAAAACTGAGGAGAATTATGCTACAAACGAGCGCGAAATGTTAGCGATAGTTTGGGCATTGCAAACGCTTAAAAATTATTTATATGGCGCGCCTATTATTAACATCTTCACAGTTCCCTTCAAGGTCGGGGATAGAATAGCCTTGAGGTAATGTATGCCTGTCGTAAGAGGCGACTAAAATCTAACGTCAGAGGGAGTAGCCTTGGTGATGCTATAAGCTATGCTGTCGGGAGTGTATTCTCCTGGTAGGGCCACCCAAGGCAGCCAGGTTATAGTTGAAGGGTAAAACCGACGGCAAACACAAATCCAAGAGCGTCTGACCTATAGTAGGCGGCTTCCTGGTCTGCGTCTGATCCTAGAAGGACGGCAGTGTTAAAACCTGGTAGAAGGTATAAAATACAACAACGAAAAGATGCAATGGAACAAACACATGGAATTATTACCCCAGGTGGCAGACCAGTTATACTGGAAAATCCACCCTCTACGGAGGTCGGTCCCTCGGATTCTGGGGAGGACCAACTATTGCTTCTAAAAGACCCTTTCAGAGCGAAAAATACTATGCTAAGATCACCACCGATAGCGTCAAGGGCAAGTTCAACAATATTGCCTATAGATCCCTCTGAAAAAAGAAAAAAGATATATCGATCTCCACCTAGATCGCATGTCACCGGAAAAAGAAGTCCTCCGGTTAATCAGGACTCAGTGAAAACGAAATGCTTCGTAAAAGAGAACAACGAATTACGAGCTAAACTTAATGAAATGGAGCGACTCTTCTATGAGCTTAAGAAGGAAGTAGATTCTCTGCGAAAAGAAAACGAGGATCTTAAAAACCTTCGTGTACCGAAAGATCTCGAGACAACGCCGAACTGTCCAGCAACGGCATATTTCACGGACGAAGAAGAACTTGCCCGCGAAACCGATCCGGCCGTTAAGGGACGACCTAGCAAAAAGCGTAAGGCTGTAACCTCACCCGAAGTTTTGCAGGAAAAATATAAGGCCGCTGTAACAAACCAGACAAAAACTAAAGCGAAACCTCGCCCTCCACCCGCAATAAATGTCGTCGGGATAGAGGACTACGGAAAACTTCGTAACCTTCTTAAAAATACGCTGAAGACGAAGTATGATATAATCTCACGGCGAAATAACGTGTGGAAAATTAACGTAGAGGATCCTGATTCTTACCGAGCACTGTCTCTTAAATTAAATACAGAGAATATCCAATGGTTTACTTATGAAAATAAGTACGAAAAACCGATGCGAGTCATCGTTAGGGGACTCCACCCGACATGCAGTAAAGAAGATATTATGGAAGACGTGCAAACACAAGGCCTAAAAATTATTGACGCCGTGAATATTATCAAGAAGGAAAAGCAATGCACGGAAGGAGAAGACAAAGATCTCGTAATCAAACGCGGCCTTCCACTGTTTATGCTGACCTTTGATAGGAGCGAGAATGTGGAGGATATCTTCAAAATCAAGACAATCCTAAACATAAAGGTCAAAATCGAGCCAATGCGTAAGGGAAGGAGAACGGTACCCCAGTGCAAACGTTGCCAAGGTTTTAACCACACAAAGGCATACTGCCAGAAAGAACCACGGTGCGTTAAATGTGCCGGTAAACATCTCTCGGAAGAGTGCGACAAAAACAAGCAGGTCCCAGCGGTCTGCGCAAATTGTACGAAAAACCACCCAGCAAATTATAGAGGTTGCGAGGTCGCGAAAGAACTACAAAAAAGACGCGACACTCTCAAGAAACCGGTACACCCAGACCCAAGCTTAAAATATCGTAAAATCGATAATCCGAAAACCGCTAGGGCAGTCAAAAGGACGAAACCGATACAGGAAAATAAAGAAATTGCACAAGAGAACGTGGCCGGACCAAGTACAAAGAAAAATCCGGCGTTGGCTGATGCGAGATCATACGCACAAGTCGCGATACATGGACACCAGTCAAGATCAGATACAACAGATCCGATCCGTCAATTATTAACTATTATATTAGAAAAACTTGAGCAGCAAAGCAAGATTAATCAAGTTTTATTTGACAAATTGAGCAAGCCCGAGTTCAAACCTCGGCAGCCTAATAACAAAACATAAATATGATAGAGTTTCTTAAAATACTGTCATGGAACGCAAACGGCCTCCTAAACAAAATTAACGAACTAGAAATATTTCTACGGAAAAACAATATTGATATATGCTTGATATCGGAAACCCACTTAAAAAAGGAACATGGACCCAAAATAAAAGGTTACAGAGATTGTCACGCGCATCATCCCTCGGAAAATGCCAGAGGCGGATCCTCTCTTTACATTAAAGATTGTATTAAGCACTCAACAGAAATAAAAATAGAACTCGATTCTATGCAAATAAGTTCAGTCTCCGTTGAAGTAAACCATTTAGACTATCTTATCAGATCTTGCTACTTCCCCCCGGGATATAGACTGATAGACGACGACCTTGACCACCTCTTTGACTCATCTGGGTCTAATTTTATTATCGGTGGGGACTTTAATGCGAAACACACTTTTTGGGGTTCAAGATGCAACTCAACGAAAGGCAGACTACTGTACAAAGCCAGTATGAAGCGTGGTGTGGACTTTTATTCGACGGGAAAGCCAACATATTGGCCAACTGACAAAAATAAAATCCCTGACCTCGTCGACTTCTTTATTGCAAAAGGGCTAAACAAAACTCTGACGGAAGTCGAAGAATGCTACGATCTATGCTCAGACCACTCAGCAGTCACCCTGAAAATGGGTGGAAGTGTAGCAACGAATGTAGGACCGCCCAGATTAAAAAGTAACAAAACCAACTGGGACGTTTTCCGAAAAGACTGTAAAGAAAATGTTGCTTTAAATGTGCCACTAAAGACACCGCTAGAAATAGAAGATGAAGTTGACAACCTCGTGGAAGCCATTCAGAGTGCAGCGTGGAAAAACACTCCCTTCCGGAAGACAGCTACACGGAACAATAAAGTCAAGTACACGCCTGAAATAGAAGACCTCATACGAGAAAAGAGGAGAGCGCGTAAGAGATGGCAACAATCCCGCGCACCCCCTGATAAAACTTATCTGAACCATCTTTGCAACAAACTTAAAAATGAGCTACAGGATCTAAGAAATCTCGAAACTTCTACTTACCTAGAGGGCTTGACTGCTGAAAAGAGCTCAAACTACTCACTTTGGAAAGCCTTGAAGTCCATAAGGAAACCAAAAATGCACTCGCCACCAATAAGAAAAGCTAACGGAGAATGGGCGAAAGGAGACAAAGAAAAAGCGGATTTGTTTGCCGAGCATCTAGAAGAAACATTCAGGCCGTTCGATGGACAACCTTTACACGAAGAACCGAATGCTAATACGGGATCCGACAACTATAAAGTAAAAGCCGTATCTCTGTCCGAGCTTCGAATGACACTAAGAAAGTTGAAAAATAACAAAGCTCCAGGATACGATCTAATAACTGGAGAAGTTCTAAAGGAACTACCGAAAAGAGCACTAGTTAAGCTGCTGTACATTATAAATGCTTCTCTGAGACTCTCATACGTTCCAAGACAATGGAAAGTAGCCGAAGTCATTATGGTTCTGAAACCAGGGAAGAATACAAATGATAAGAAATCATATAGACCTATTTCGCTACTGCCGATAATATCTAAGGTTTATGAGAAACTTCTGCTAAAACGATTACAACCAGTAATCGAAGAAAGACGCTTGATACCAGATCATCAATTCGGCTTCCGGGTTCAGCATTCCACAATCGATCAGGTGTATCGAATAACAAATGAAATTGAAAAAGCTCTAGAATGCAAACAGATTTGCTCTAGCGCTTTTCTTGACGTATCGCAAGCCTTCGACAAGGTATGGCACGAAGGCCTCATGTATAAGCTAAGGACAATCCTACCGGAAAAATTATACAAAATATTGAAATCCTACCTTGAGGACAGACTCATTCGTGTTAGACATGAGACTGAATTCTCGGAATTCAAAGAAATCCACGCCGGTGTTCCTCAAGGAAGCGTTCTCGGCCCAATCTTATTCCTGCTCTATACAAGAGATATACCACAGGATGAAGGGACCATCGTAGCAACGTTCGCAGACGATACGGCTATCCTCGCAATCGATGAGTCAGTCGAATCATCAACTGGAAAACTCCAACGGGCTCTTAATAAAGTATGCGAGTGGACAAAGACCTGGCGAATTGCCCTTAACGAGACCAAGTCGACGCATGTCAATTTCACGTACAAAAGGATAAACAACTTACCTGTTTTCATTAACTCGGTAAAAATACCATATGCAAACGAGGCGAAATATCTAGGAATGACCCTAGACGCTAAACTTAAGTGGAAGCCACACGTAAAGAAAAAGCGCGACGAGCTCGCAATCAGAGTTAGAGAAATGTATTGGCTACTCGGAAGATATTCAAAGCTAAGCGTATACAACAAACTGCTCCTGTATAAACAAGTGCTAAAACCTTCTTGGACATACGGTATACAACTTTGGGGTTGTACCAAACCAAGCAATATGGCTATAATACAAACATTCCAAAACAAAACGCTAAGAGCAATCGTGAATGCTCCATGGTATATAAGGAATAGTGATATTCACAGAGATCTAGGAATTGCTACCGTGAGTAACGAAGTAACAAACTTTGCTCGCAAACTTCGTTCTCGTATTCATGGTCACTGCAATAATGAAATAATCCGTACTCTGGACGTGACAAACCTTGAGCGCCGACTGCAAAGACCTAGCGCCATAAGGAAAAACCGCATGTAATGACGGTATTAGTAGGTGCGTTCGCTGGAAAGCTACCTACCAAACGCGAATAACACTACAGAAGCGTAAACTACTTGTTAAGGTAACTTAGTCGTAGTCATCACTTAAATGAAAAAATGAGAGGAACAAATTTCATACTACTATGAGCGCGCGCGGCCGGATCTCATAGTGCCTCTGAGGGGTGAGGTTTAGCCCGTAGGCAGACGAGATATACCTGAATCGGGCATAACCAATGGTACGGGCCATTGGTATCTTTTGAAGATTACTCACCTCCAGGCACAACTAAAAAAAAAAAAAAACTGACCATCAGCCATTGACTTTTGCTATATCTGATAAAAATCCAAACACCAAACTCAAAAGATGGAGAGTATTTATTGAGCAATACTCACCGACTTTTCATTATAAGCCAGGTAAAGAAAAGAAAGTGGCAGATGCGCTATCCCGTCAATACATTAACACCTTATCCACTTCAGTAGGAACTGTTCACAGCGAAGAATCTTTAACCAAAATAACTTCATCAGTAGGAAATCCTATCAATTGCTTCAAGAACCAAACCCTTATTCTTCCGGGTGTTGAGAATAGTAAAAAAATAAAATTACTTTTCCAGAAGCAAGTTAGACACAGTAACATTTTCATCAATACCAGGGCTAATAAAATTACTAAAAAACGTTCTTAATACCGATATAACCAATGGAATTTATTGCGATCATGATACATTAGGACAAATACAGAACGACTTAATGGATTCATTTCCAAAAGTTAAAATGAAATATACTAACAAACTTGTACAGGACGTATTTAACAAAAACGACCAAGACGACATATTAATAACCGAACACAACAGAGCACACAGAGGACCAAATGAGAACTAAATATAATCAGGCCGACTTAGGAACAGCTGTAGTAAGTGATGGAAGACAGGCGCATAAAAATAATTTGAGATCAATTTTCTTATTTCCAGATTTACTATTTTTCAAGATTTCGAAATACTTAGGCAAGAAAATGAATTAGTCAGAGGAAATAATAGGCAAATAGAAATTAATAAAGAAATAGAAAATAAACTAGATGAAATTACTGACAGAATCAATAAAATAAATAATATCATCAAGTTACAAGATTATCAAATATTAACAATGTTGGTGACGAGAAGAAACAGAATTGTTATTAATAACTTAAAGATTAATCTGTATGCTCTTGTACTAGCAAAACGCAATATTGTTAATCCTTTAATGTTAAATATAGAAGAAATAGAATTCATTAATTTTAAGGAAAACACTGCAACGTCCATACGTGAATTGTTAATTATTGCCGATGTTAAAATGTATTACCACAATTAAACACTTGTATAATAATAAGATTTTAGACTTAAAAAACAATTTTACTGCGAATTGCAATGAAAATTATTTCCCCCTATACAATTGTAAAAAAGCTATTTCCTACACACACTGCAAAATTAATAACGCAGACACTTGCCTTTCCCAACTCCTAAGCAACCACACAGCCAACTGCCCAACAACATCAGCCGACCACTTGGATAAAATTCAATTGCTTGACGATGGATTAATTATAGCACGTGACGAGAGCTTACTAATAGAACAAAAAGGACAACGTATTTGTGTAAACGGAACCTTTCTAGTGGCCTTCCAGGACCAAGTGAAGTCATACAGTTACCAGCACCAAGAAAGATAATTTTGAACGAGACTGAATTTCAACAAAAAGTTTCTTTACCTTATCTACATAAACTTCATATTCGTAACAATGAACGAATTGAAGAATTTAAAGTTACACTGGAAAATAGCAAATGGACCTGGTACGGAGTTAGCTCTATCAGCTCTTCCCAGCACATTCACATTTAGCGTAAGCAACACAGCACATTCACCCATTGTCTTGTCATTGACCTACCTTTATAATTTTGCAACTATGCAATTCTAATGTAATGTAGATTTAAGATTGGAAAAAATAAAACAGAATTGATTTACACACCGAAGTAATCGGTCACATTTATTCATTTATACTAAATTTTAAATAAGAATATGATTCCATATATAAATTTCAACTCTGTTATCCTATGAACTTACAACGAATATTTATTAATGAAATCGATTCAAATATGCAGATTGATTTATAAGAAAATTTATAAGAGAATCAGAACCAAAGTTTTAGCTAGTAAATTTCCGTTTCTTCATAGCCTTTTGTTTATGGACCTTTCTTTTATTAGTGTCTAAGGTAATTTTATTGTTTTTAACTACTAAATTCTCATTAAACCTAGCTGCAAACATGTGTCGCTTATTATCTAATTCGAGAATTCTATCGTGTGGTGAAAAATTAGGAGGTTCTCTGAGGTTTTCATTAAGTTTATTTATAAGACGTTCTTTATTAGCTAAACTTCGTGTATTTATTAGTTTTGCCAACGATTCATACTCTTTGATGTGTTCTTTGAGATACTCTTGTTCCGTTTTAACTGTACCGTTGGTGGAAAATGGATTATTTTTAGTGATATGACCATTTAGTAACTCCAAAGGGGAAAGTTTAGTGGCAGAGTAGATTGAGTTGTTATAGGCTATAACAACCTCGTCAACAATCTCGCCGATGGATTTGTCCTTATGCTGAGATTTTATGATTCGTATTAGCTCTGTGAGAGTTGAATGGAGTCTTTCAACAGGCGAGTTTCCTGTTGAACTGTTGGCACAGATTGTATGTAAGGTTAGGTTAGGTACGTGGGTTGGCGTGGAATGCTCCGTGCCACACTCAGGTCAATACTGACCCATTGTGATGCCCATTGGGGGGAGAGGTTGTCCCTTACCCATAATAACCCTGAGACTAAGTACTCACTGTGCTATTGCATACAAACCATCCTGTGGATTTGATGAAGCTCATTATCTTGTCTATATGTGTTCCAGAAAGTTCCTCTAGGTCGTGGAAGAAGTGTCTCCCTAGGAATCTGTGCCTGTAGTGCTGGAGGCCTGGGCAGTGACATAGGAAGTGGGTTGTGTCCTCAAGAGCTTCCTCATCACCGCAGCCCCTACACAGTTCTTCTTCAGTCAAGCGTAGCTTGTTCATGTGGTACCGTAGAGTATTGTGCCCCGTTATAATTCCTACGAGGGTGGAAAGAGATTTTCTATCCTTTCGCATTAGACTCTCGGTTCTGGCTTCATTGAAAGTTGGCCATAGCCTTTTTGTGGTATGACAAGTTTCTAGTGCAGTCCATCTAGCGTTCGCCTCTCTTGTGGCTTTTCTTCCTGCTTCAAGCTTGAGTGCGCAAGGTGGGATTTTCACAGAGGGGTCAGCTTGTTCTGATACAGCTGCCGAACCTTGTCTTGCTAGTTCGTCAGCTTTCTCGTTGCCTGGAATGCCTTCATGTCCCGGAACCCAGCAGAGCAATATCTTATGCTGAGTGCCAAGAACCCTAAGTTCTTTGCGACAGCATTTCACAAGCTTTGATTTTATTTCTATCGCAGTTAATGCTTTTATTACTGCCTGGCTGTCGATAAAAAAGGTAATACCTTCAGGTGGTATTGCCCTTACCACAGACTCACGGGCTGCTGTTGTCACTGCCATGAGATTGTATGTAAACTTATACCGTATATTTCTAAGAAGTCCCTAAACAAAGTAGATATCGCACCTCCGGTGGAACAACGACGTAAGTGCAAAAAAGTCGGTTCTTCAGAAAACGCGATTTAAGATTTTTAAAACCCTTTTTATTAAAAAAAACATAGAATATATTATTTTTTTTTAACGAAACAAACAATTTTTAAAAAGGGAATAAAGCATAGTTTTTGTCAGTTCAGTTATTTTTATGTGCTTCAAGCAGTATTAATAATTATTAATACTAACATCAGTATGAATAAAAGTAACAGTCATTTTATATTAAAGAAACTTAAAAAATGTTAGTAAAAAAAGGTTCATAGTAGCTTGGAATGATATTATTTTTGAGCAGGCTTAATATATCTGTTTCTTTCCTTGGTGCCAATGGTATTTTGGATGAGTATGCTGGCTTTAAATTGATACTTTGTAACTCCTTTGCCGCAGAAGAGCGTCTTTTAACCGTTTTAAACTGTACTTGTTTCCATGTTATCTCCTTATAACTTGTTTTGTAAAAGTACACATTGCTGCTTTTTTCAAAGCGTAACAGTTTCATCTCTGATATTTTTATTGGGTCTCCGTTTAGGTTTTTTGAGTTATTTAAACAGATTTCCTCAGAAAGCAACTTTAAATTAAAGAAATCCTTAAAGCTTAATTCTTTTACTATAAACGCATTTCCTTTCTTCTTAGCGGTTCTTATGAGAGAAACATATTGGTCGGGAATGTATATAGGTCCAGATTTTTTTGCTTTCTTAAGTGTCTTTTCAATTACACTGTGTACGGCATCACCTTCATTCTGTGTGTGACCACGAACAATAAATTTGTGTGTTATGGAGTTTATTTTGAGATTCTCCACAGCATACAAATACATTCCAATTATGAATCTGAAATCAAAGTCTCGTTAAATCTTTACTCTTATTACCAAGTTTAAGTAATTGTTTCACCTATTCTTCTGCTGACCACCACAATTGTCAGTGTAAAACACAACGTCTGCACCTGGACGAGTGACTGATAGGTCTTGAAGAAACATTAGTACACAAGATCCTATCTCGTTCGAACCTCTGTTCTCTAAAGCCTCATGCCAGAAATAACACACTGTGTGGTCATTTTTCATCTCGGATATCTGCAAATTTTAAATCAAAGAAATATTAGCATCATTGAACTTAAGACCTTAGAGTAAAATTATGTATGTATCAGTTAATTTACTTACAGTTAAATTGTAGCAGTTGAGCCTCGATTTATAAAAGAATGCAGATGTTTGTCCAACAGGAACTGGAAGAACAGCTTGTAAGTCGTACGTTGCTAATACAATGTCGGATGTGTTTTCTTTATCTTTGGTCTTTTCATCACGACTCAATCTTTTTTCTTCCTGGTGTAGCTTGTAAGAGCTTTCCAACTGCTCCTTTCCCTCTCCTATTGCATTTTTATAAGCTTCACAAGTATCGCACTGATCCTTTTTTGGTACAAAGAATCCAATGTTAAATTCATTATTGAAGATTCTTGCGTATGCATCATAGCTCGACACGTTTTTTTGGAGAGAATTTCTTTCCGATTTATAATGCCTATACATTTCAGCAATAGATAGCCCGCCGTCTATATATTCTCTTGAAGTCTGAGCTCTCAAATAATGACTTTCGATTCGTGGAATAGAGTTTATGTGTGCCCTTATAGAATCCAGTACTTCGCTGTCGGTTTTCGGATGATTGGAATGCTTGCCGCGTTTATCTTCTTTGTTGATGACTTCACCTAAAGCCTTATTCTTAATAATTGAACGAAGTACTCTTTCGGAGATGGCCAAAGTGCTTGTCAATAATTGCTTGCAGACTCGAACTCTGTTTCCGTTAATCAGTAAGTTTCTCCTCCTTGGTGTTTCTTTAGATAAAGATATACGACGGCATTTCAACTGCAGTGGTTCGACGCACGAGTTTAAGATATCGCGTTGACGTTGAAAAGAAGCGAGACTCCAATAATTTTTGAACAGTTCTGCTCTTAAATTTTCATCAAATTTTGTTGAGCATGCCAACTTACAACGATTAGAGCAAGGGGGTCCCATAACTTTTTCTTTAACAAACTTACCCCTTTTCGAAACATAACTTTGTCCTGAGTTACGTAAGTTTTTTGTAACATTCTGCTTCCAACTGTCTGGGTTTCGAGATCTTTTTTTCCCATTTTTTATAGGTAAATTGACTACCGAGACTTCTGGTTGTTGATCAGTCGTGTCATTAATGGAAATATTCGATGAACCACTGTCACTCTCCGAACTTTGACCTTCTGTAGGAGAGTAAGCACTTTCATCCGCAGAAAAGTCCTCGTCTTCCGAATCGTTGATTTCACTGAATGTTTTTTGGGAAACCTTTCTCAAATTCATTTTTGTTTCACTAGTTCTTGTCGCAGCGAAATAGCATTGCTCATTTTCGTTGACTTCATTATTTGCGGCTGCTGAAGTACTTGGTTGGGATTCGCAAATATCTGTCATGACTGGAGAAACTTTGGGTTGGACAGCTTCAACTTTTGTCATTGAGATTGCAAGTTTTGCAAGCATTTTTCCACGTTCCGACATTTTGTAATAACGTCCTAAATACAGAAAGTGATTCTAATATTTGGTTGAATAATGACACAAACTATACTTACGTCGCTTAAACAGAATTTTTTTTCCACAAACAATGACGCAACCCACACTTCTGTCGATGTCGCACTAAAATATTACTAAAATACTTAAAAATTACAATAGAAAACTGCCATAACTTGCACTTACGTCTTTGTTCAACCGAAAATATAATAATATTAAACAAAAAATGTCAGAACTCACAAATATGTCGTTGACTTACTAATCGGAGTGTTGTCTTTTGGAGATTTGAAACACAAGTGACAGATAAGCCAATGCATTCCCGATACATTAGTTTAAAAAGAGTGTAACGGTACAAAGACATATCTGCCCCCTGGAGACAAATAGATTATTTTCAATTGGGTCTTTGTTTTATTGGAATGAGATACCTTTTTGTAGAATTGTGGCATACTTAACTCAGAAAATTTAATATTTGCACTTACGTCGTTGTTCCACCGGAGGTGCGATATGAATTCGCTGCCATTGTCCGTAACAACCTGTTGTGGGATTCCATGATGTAAGAAAGTGTTTCAGGGATTTGATTAGATTAACACTATTTCTGGCCGTTAGGAAATAAACACTGGAAAAGCGACTGAATTTGTCGATAATTGTTAAAAAGTTTTCTTTGTGTATTGAATATATATCTAAATGAAGGACTTGCAGTGGCTTTCTCCTTAGCGATCATATTTATATTTTTGGCATATCTCGCAATTGTTGATAATACGTGTAATCAAATTTTTCATGTTTGGAAAATAGAATTTTCTTTTTAAATGATCAAAGCTTTCATTAATACCTCTATGGGTCGAATTCTTATGATAACTGCGGATTAATTTTTCCTGCTCATCAGAATCTATCAATCTTCTAACATGGTATTACATCATACTATTTTCAAACTTCCATTGCTGAAATATTTAGTATAAACAGATTGAACTACCCTAAACGTTACGCCATCGGTTAATACCGCTGTAAGTCTTTTAGTAGCCATATAATCTTTAAAATCTCTTCGCAAATTTCATTATATTCTATCGTTAATCGCTTCTTTCTTTTAAATAGGATTTTAAGGTTAACGTTCGGTTTGTTTCTGGTACTGCTTATTTTGAGAATGATCTGGTTTGAAAATTCATTTATAGGACGCTCCAGAATGGATTGTGGATACATTGGTGAAAAAAGTGTCTAGATTTTCGGACACATGAGAGGCACTTTTTGTTTCGGTCACATTTATCTTAATACGAGATAAAGCGTCAGCAATAGAGTTCTGTTTTCCCTTTTTGTACGTTATATAATAATCTTACTCCTCCAACTTTAGTCGCCAACGAACAAGCTTCGATCCGTGATGATTTGAAATCTTCGCCCAAATAGATAAGGCCGAAAAACTTTTGTGGACCAAACAACAGCAAGAAGCTCTTTTTCAATCGTGCTGTAGTACTGTTCAGATTTAGATAAAGTACGACTTGAATAACAAACCGGCTTATCGGATCCAAGCTACCTCTTTATGATGAAATTCTGATTTTTCTAGTTGGATTGAAGTTTTCAACATGTTCTTGGAGAGAAGTTGAGAATACTACAATGTCGTCCATATACACTAGACACACTTTACCTTGGAGCTCTCGCAAAACATTATCCATCACGCGTTGAAATGTCGATGGGGCATTCTTATTTTTGGTGGGGACTAAAAACCCCCATTTATTTGGCTTATTACAAGCTAGAGTGACTTAAACTAACTTAAGAACTAAATATAATAACTAGGGCTTAAAACTAAGGATGGTGTAGGAGGTCAGTTTTAAGGGAGGTACTACTGCGGTTGCAAAAATGGTAAGATTTGAATTAACCTTCCGCAGCATTCGGGAGATTGGTTCATTTGAGCCATATGAGGTGCGGTGAATTGGTAGATAGAAGAGACGAGGACAACGAAGATTCCGAGGGTTAGTTAAAGGAGATAGAGTTGTAAAGAGACTTACAGTCGATGAAGCCTGAGAGCAGACGATGAATGAAGAGAATGTCTGCTACGTCTCTGCGTTCCTCAAGGGTATTTAGGTTAATAAGTTTAAGACGGTCTTGATAGGGAGGTAAGATTAGGGGATCATTCAAAGGTAGTCCTCGAAGAGCAAATCGAAGAAAACGACGTTGGATGCTCTCAATTCTGTCTATATGGACACGTTGAAAGGGAGACCATGCTTGCCTAGCGTACTCGAGCAGGGGACGAACAAATGTGACGTAAAGAGATCTGGTCACGTACGGGTCGGGGAATTCTTTGGACCATCTTTTGACGAAGCCAAGCGATGAGTTCGCTTTAAGAATAATCTCATCAATATGTGAGCGGAAATTAAGTTCTCTGTCGCATAACACGTCAAGGTCGCGAATATATTGAGCGATGGATACAGGTTGACCGTGAAGGAGGTAAGTTCGAGGAGGAGATTTATTGCACTTACGTGAGAAGGTAATAGATTGACATTTGGCAACATTGAGTTCTAAGTAGTTTTTGAGGCACCAGGTGGAAAAATTATCTAGGTCTATTTGAAGGAGGCTGGAGTCATGTTGTGAGGAGATGGGTTTGAAAAATTTGGTATCGTCAGCATACAGAGAAAGTTCTGCGTGCTGAATGACCATTTCAAGGTCGTTTATGGTTTGGATGAAAAGAAGGGGACCTAGATGGCTGCCTTGAGGTACGCCAGAGGTAGCCAAGAAAGGGGTCGATAGGACGGACCTGCAGCGAACACTGTTAAAACGTTTTTCCAAGTAAGAATTTATCCATTTTAGCAAAACAGGTTCAAAGCCAAGAGCAGACAATTTGAAAAGGATTAATTTATGGGATATTTTGTCAAAGGCCTTACTGAAGTCTGTTGCAATGACGTCGACTTCTTTACCACTTTCTAAGGCTGAGAGTGCAGAGGACACGAATTCGACGAGGTTAGTGGTAGTTGATCTACCTTTTAGAAAGCCGTGTTGCGTGGGGGATATTCAAGACTTACACTGAAAGCTTAGGGCTTCGTACAAAATACTTTCGAGGAGTTTGGGTAAATGCGAAAGTTTAGCAATAGGTCGGTAGTTAGTTACATCATTCTTAATCCCTTTTTATGAACTGGCGTTATGAAGGAGGATTTCCAAATCTGAGGAGTTCGCCCTGAGAAAGCGACAGCTGAAAGAGGTATGAAAGTGGGATGGAAAGATTAAAGGAGCATTTTTTTAAGAAAAATCGCGGGAAGACCGTCAGGACCAGGTGAATATTCATCATTAAGTTTTTGGAATTTATTTTCTATTAAAGAGGGTTTGAGGGAGAAAGGGACCAATGGAGAAGTTAAGTAGGTATTTTAAATAAGAGGGATCCAGTACAAAGGAGTTGTCAGCAAAAGATTGTTTAAAAAAGGAGGCGAAAAGGTTGGCAATAGCGTGTGGATCACTTGAAGAAACGTTTTCGTAAGAGAGGGATGATGGGTAACCATCGGATTTTTTTTTATAGTTGACGAATCGGAAGAAAGATTTAGGGTCGTTTATAAGGTTGGCTTGCGCGTTATGGACATATCGCTGGTAGAGAGAGTTATAAACCTGGGTGAATTGAAAGTATGAACCGAGATAGTTTGAGAAGTCAGAGAAAGAATTGGTGCGAAGGAAAACGGTCCATAATTTATTACGCTTATTGCGTAACAACCGAAGTCTGCGATTATTCCAAGGCGGGGATGTAGAAGACGTTTTAGGATGAGAAATGGGGACATAAAGAGAGATAGAACTAAATAATTCTCTATAAAACATGGAGAGGGCGTCATTTAAAGACAGATTGACAAAGTCAAAAGATGCTCTGCTGAGATATTCATTAATTTTTCGGAAGTTAGCTTTATGAAAATCATAGGATGGGAGAGCTGCAGAAGGTGTGGACTGCGGAGGAGGGTTGTGAAAAAAAGAGAGGAGTAGTAGGGGGTAGAGAGTCTATCTACACATACTCATCTTACCAAGCTTGAAGTTTTTACTAGCAGAGCTTTGAAATAGCCATTCATATTTGGTGGGAATGTCAAATTTTAAGTTACGCCTGCCATTGTGGTGAGATGGTAGAAACATTTTACAATGACTGATGGTGATATCGAATATTTTTTTGAAGAACTGCGAGATCCAAGAAACATCAGCATACTGGGGAGCGTCTTTGATGAAGAAGGGAGTGGTCGTTTGATTCTCTATGCGTAGTTTATCAATTCTATGTTGCCATTCCGAAGGTGTCCACGAAGTTCCAAAATGCTTAATGAGCATACGTGGGGCGGCGACGGGAGGAGTTGGCGTTGAAACGATTTCAGTTTGGATTGTAGGAACGGTAGGCGAGGTGGTTGGGGTGAGATTGAGCTGGTTTCGACATCCAATAATTCGGCTAAAATGGAAGTACAGTAAAAACTCTTTTATCCGGAATGCTTGGGACCGACAGTGTTCCGGATAATCGATTTTTCCGGATATTAGAGGTTAAGAGATTTGGTGAAGGAAAACAAAACTATAAGTCTGCCTTTTAGTCTAGACGACAAACGGTAAACTTATTTTTCAGACTAAAACGCAGACGGCAAATTTGTTTTCCTTTTCAGGCACGCATTCTTGTGCAAATCGCAACATGCTTGAACATTTACATGCTTGTGTAAAATCATCAGCACACAGCATTGCGGATATTAGAGGTTTCTCCGGATAGTAGAGTGTAAATTTCACAAATATTTTCTTAAAAAAATTCCGGATATTAGAGGTTGCCGGTTATTGGAGTTCCGGTTAAAAGAGTTTTTACTGTATTGTATTGCGGATCCTGGTGATGCTGACTATGGATTGAGATGTCGTCGATTTTGCAGCAAAGAGTTACAATCCTATTCTGAATGTCGCACATAGTTGTTTGAGCCGCAGTGAGTTCGTCGCCGACGTCGCTTATTCTGTCAAACATTACTTCAAGTATTGGATCTGGTTTATTTGAATGTGGTTGGTTGGTTGAATTGGACTGGAAGTGGATATCTAGATCTTCGCGCATGGAGTTCATGGAGTTGCGTGCTTCCTCATTGCATTTGTTTTGCACAGAACTCATCACTTTAAGCTCAGCCAAAACGTTATTAAGTAGTAACGAGATCTTTTCATCGTTCTTAGATTTCTCGAAATTGGACTCGATCAGACCGGCTACTTGTCTATCGATGTTGGTGAGTTTGGATTTGATTAGATCGGTTGTGGTCTGAAGAGAATTTCCAAGATCGTCAACACATCTGACACTACTTTCTAGGTTGGAGAATTTGGTAGTGATTTTTTTATTCAGGGTCTTATGGAATGATTCATTGGAGTAATGTATGACTAAACGCCATTTTTCTTTACCACTTGCGTCTCTCTTCTTTGGCACTAACCAAATTGGAGCAGACCAGGGCGAAAAACTGTGACGAATAATACCCTGGTTAAGCATATCGTTTATTTGTTTTTGAATTTCAGTATTATGCACATATGGGTAGCGATAGGATTTAGTATAGATCGGTATATTAGCTTTAACATTAATCTGATGCTTGAAAGCATTCGTGAATGTTAAGTTATTTCCATCTTTAAATAAAATATCCTTGTATCTTTTGCATAACCTCTGTATAGCATACCTTTCCTCGGGGTTCAAATGGTTTGTGCGAATTAGTTCATGAACATTGACATTTTTCAAGCCTTCTACGTTATTTATTGAGAGGTTGTGAATTTCCATAAATGTATTATGATGACTTGACTTTGAGCGGTTGTTCAATTCCAAAAGTTTATGGTAATTCTGAAGTATTGATAACTTCCACGAAGGAGTACCAGTCCTGGGCCTTGTAAATCCCTTCTGGCACTCTTAAATTGTCTCGTATAAATGTTGGTTTAATAAAAACAGTACCAGACTCATTATCAACAGGTAAATACCAAACTACTTCGCACAAACCAGGAGCCGTGTATTTTTGGGACATAAGATTTGGCTTATACATTATTGGAATTTTGGCATATTCCGTTTCTAAAATTGAATACTTGAGATCAATTTTTGTACCGAGATCTTTCATCAATTCAGTACCGATTAGGCCGTCGAAATAATTGTGGAACTTAAAGATTAAGAACGGCAATACTTTATTTGTATTAAGTTCTCTTAAACCATTAAAATCTACTTTTTTATTTATAAATTCTTTATTAAAAGTCGTTTTTATCGCAACAGGTTCTATAGTTTGTATCAATCTAGTATCAATTATGCCTGGACTAATAAACGATTTGTTACTTCCTGTATCTATGAGGAACTTGAGTTTTTTGTTATTAATGCTTTCAATAATAATATATCTTTATACATAAAAGAGTAGCGTGATTGAGTAAACAGACATCGTACAGGCCAAACCGCTAATTGCAGGTTCATAAAACTTTCAGGATATGTTCCACTAGCTGCGTAGACGCGCACTAAGAAGGGATTTTTCGATGCGACCCTCCCTGCCCTTTTTTGAGAGGGTTTTCTGTTACTCGCGATACGTTAATCGTATAAACTTTAAATTTTGTAAGTTTATAGAAAATACAAAACCATCGAATACCTACTTCGCCTTTTTTTCAAAATTTGCCTTATAAAGGTTGAAAAAGAGGACAAAAACTTTTTTATTTTAACCTTACTTCACTCAATCTGCTATTACAGTCATAAAGTTTGGCTAATCCAAAAAAAAGCTTAAAATGCTCTTTAGTCAATACTTTCCCGGGTATTCTAAGCCATCACTTATTTTTCTGCTCCTTCCAGAGGCTGAGCTAGAAGAAATTAAAGACAGATCTTATTTAATCAACAAGAAATTTATATTGATTTCCCGATTGCCAGCTATGCTTGGGGGTGAGTGGGGTGATTATATCGTAGATCGTACCCATGGAAAGCATTATAGATGGATACACATACACATACCCACAGTCACAGTGAGTACGGTTTCTTTACAATCGTTAATCTTCATATTGTTACGACTTGACGTTCCGTATTCCATTACGTATCGGTTTTGAACTTTGGGTTTGGGTTGTGTGCGGCGGGCATGCGAGTATGACTGAAAGGAATAATAATCGCAGTCTACTGTCTACTTCACGGCCTTAGCAGCCCATGGGTGCGTATAGTATATGGCTATTTGCTGTGCGCTGTGCCTGTGCGTTTGGTGTTGGCTGTGTTGGTGAAGTCTGAGTGAGAATGTGTTTATCGTTTCATCTCATTGCGTCTTCTATGGATTATGTAGAATGTAGCGTAATCATTTGCGCCATAGACAAACCATACTGAGACCCCCAACTCACAATCCTCTTGCCGCTGGCCCCTTCAGTTTTTTTTTTCAAATTTGCCATTTTGTTTTCCTATCGGTGTTATGTCAAAAAAGAATCCGTGTGACATGCAAAAACATACAAAAAATGCAAAAATAAATGCTGCCAACTCGGCAACCGTGGGGAAATGTGAAAGAGTTCGGGAATACCACATTTTTTCATTACTGAACGCCATTGGTTAGTTATAATAAATAGTTAAAAGGCGAATAATTTCATTTGTTTGGTTAGTAAAACTATCTAAAGTTGATGTTCTATATACTAGAAACATATTAGGATAAACATGGTTGTGTATTTTCCGCTTTTGGATATCATTAACATCGATTTCGTGTGTAAATTTATCTTAAATTTGCTCAAAATGTTTTCATTTTCCCTCAACCAATAGACATTGTTAATTTTTCAATGAACATTTTAAGCAAATGTGAATTTTTGAAGTTTCAATACGTCAATACGATTTTCTATGTAAGAATACTAGCGCAACAAACGTGAACACTCCATAAAAATATAGCTTGTAGGCTAAGTAACGGGAAATCGGCCGGAGTTGGTGGTCTCAGTATTGTCTCTGATTTGCGCGGGCGACCTCATGCTGTTTGGTGTGTACTTTCGTTTTCCAGTTTTTCACCTTGCTTTTCCTTTTCGGTCTGCGTTTGCATTTAGGTTAAATCAAATTTGATTTGAATTTTTTTGCTTTTACTTTATTTTGTCTTTGATAAAATGTCTATCTATTATCTTCCTATATAATTACTTTTTAGTGCGTTCTATTAGATTTAATTAAAATATTTTGTACACCATTTCATACATACTATATATTTTGTCTATAAAAATAATATTCATTGCGATTTTGTATTTGTATTTTTTTTTTCACTTCCACTTTGGATTAGCAACTTTTTTATAAAATGGTCGAGGAAATCTTAGTTATACATAGAAGGGCAAAATGTTCCTCAAACTGTTATTCCTATTGTAGGAGATGGAGCCTGCTTATTTACAGCTTTATCTTTTTTTGATATATAACGCTATGATGAAAACTGTATCATTCGGAAGTTTGTGTGAGTTTGAGCCTGCTGGGCGAATATATCCGTTTGTTTTCGAGGTATATCGAAATGGTACGCTTTACGTAAAAATGGGAACTGAGAGTCGACCTGTAAAACGACTAAGGTTCACAGCAAATCTTTCGAGTGGTCATTTTGATGCGACGCCTGGAACTGAGTTCTCATCTTCGTAAAACCAAGAGGTAGACCCAGTTTTACTAACTCAAACACAGAAAAACATTAAAAAAAGACGCAGCGCTCGATACACCAATAACATCCGAAATAAACAAATAAAATATCATCAGAAAAGAATCTGAGTGCTCATCTAAAAGAAACTGCTAAATATCTTGAGATTCAGTCTTTGCGTCTTAGAAACAGTACACCAAAAATAAGGAAAGTTTAATATCGGGTTTAGCATATGATTTCCAGATATCCTACGATTCGGATAGCACAATTTGCATAGGTTCCATGATCCAAAAGTGTCAATGGTGTAACGCTTTGAAGTGGAAAGGAGTATGTGCTGCAATGGCGGAAACGTTTTTCTTACGGCACTTGAACCACTTCCAGAACCGCTGCACAGTTTAGTTATGGATCTTCATCCTGAGCATAACCATTTTATGAGTCATATCCGGCAGTATAATAGCTGCTTTCAAATGACCTCTTTTGGAGCTAAGCAGATATCTGAACATGGATTTATGCCGACGTTTAAGGTGCAGGGTCAAATTTTCCATTTAATTGGAAGTTTATTGCCTGCAGGTCAACAAAAAGCTCGATTCCTACAAATATATTTTGTGGGAAAAGATGAAAATGAAGCAAATCTGAGATGTACAAACTTTCCAGTTGAAAAGCGAAATGTGGTCAATATACTTCAAAAGATGCTCCATTCTGTAAATCCTTATATAAAAGACTTGAAAACAACTATAGAAAATTTGCTTAAAAAAAGCCAATCGAAGGTCACAGAGGACGCTTTTATGCCCCAAAGGCTAATGAAGTGGCGTTAGTGATGGTTTGTCAAGAGTTTGAGAAACGGGACATTGTATTAGAAAGCCACAATAGCTCTCTACAACGCATAAGTGAAATTCATAGATCGTATGATGCTTTACAATATCCCTTGCTATTTTGTCGTGGTGAGGATGGTTACTCTATAAATTTGCCGCAACGAGATCCGAAAACAAATACTGCTCTCAAGAAGACAATTTCTGCAGCAAGCTTTTACGCTTATCGCATAATGTTAAGATAAAAAGATAGTAATCATCTTATCTTTTTTCGATCCATTTTCAGCCAATTTTAGGTTGCCGAGTACGCCAAAATAGAGACGGAAAGACTTAACTTTATTAGAAATAATCAGTCAAAACTTCGCACCGAAAATTATATTAATCTGAAGGATGCAGTAGGTAAGCAAGATGCTGATGCTGAAAACTTCGGCCAAATGGTAGTGTTGCCATCTTCTTTTACGGGTGGGTACAGTTATATGCATGAACGTACCCAAGACTCTATGACATATGTACGATACTATGGCCGCCCTGACCTATTTGTTACTTTCACATGTAATCCTCGGTGGGAAGACATTATAAAAAATTGGCTTCCTGGTCAAAATTCTCACGATCGTCGTGACTTGATTGCTAGGGTATTCCGGCTAAAGGTTAAGAAAATGATGAATCTATTGACCAAAGGCCAAATATTCGGGGAAATACGATGCTTCTGTAGAATGGCAGAAACGTGGACTTCCGCATATTCATATTCATTCATGGCTTATCAATCATATTTCTATAGACTTAATTGACAAAGTTATATGCGCTGAAATACCTGATCCAGAAAATGACCCAAACCCAAATTGGTGATGACGGCTATCCACAATACAGAAGGCGGTCCTCAGATAATGTAGGCTTTACCGTAAACGTAAGAGGAGTCAATTTAGATAACCGTTGGATTGTTCCCTATAGTCTACTTCTCTTAAAAGATTTTAACGCACATATAAATGTCGAATATTGGAGTTCAGTAAAATCTATAAAATATGTCTGTAAATATGTTAATAAAGGATCTGACCAGGCTACTTTTGCGATTGAAAATAAAAAGGACGAGGTAAAAATTTACGAAAATGGAAGGTATATAAGTAGCTCAGAAGCTGTATGGCGGATTCTCGGTTTTCCGATTCATGAGCGTTTTCCCACAGTTCTTCACCTTGCTGTTCATTTAGAAAATGGGCAAAGAGTTTATTTTAACCAAGAAAATCTTACCGATAGAGTCAATAATCCGCCGACAACTACACTCTTAGCTCTCTTTAAACTATGTCAAATAGATGACTTCGCTAAAACCTTGATATTTTCAGATGTACCCGCATATTACGTTTGGCACAAAAATACCAAGTTTGAAAGAAGAAAAAGAGGATTTGATGTTGAAGGCTGGCCAGGTGTCAGAAAAGAGCATGCTTTGGGTAGAGTATATACTGTGCATCCGAATAATAAAGAATGATATCACCTTCGTATGCTGCTTCATGAAGTACGCGGTCCAATTTCATTTGAAGCATTATAAACCGTAAATGGTATAGAGCATCCTTGTTCCCAATCTGCTTGCAAGGCTTTGGGCTTGCTCGAAGACGATAAACACTGGTATGCCACTTTGGAAGAGGCCGCATTTTGTAAATCAACTCTTAGGATTCGAGAATTGTTTACAATAATGTTGGTGTTTTGCCAGGTATCAGATCCATTAGGCCTCTGGGAAAAATTTAAAGAACATTTATATGAAAATTTTAAATTGAAAGACAGGTGGAAAATAGTATTGAACATCTTTCAGACAAAGTGTACAATAAATGCTTATATGTTATCGAAGAAGCTGTCTTGGCATTAGGTGGACGTACCATTAAGGAATATGGCTTACCACAGGCAATTAGACCCCGAGATTTAGGGAACATACTATATCTGAAGGAGACTAACTATGATGTTCAGGCTTTGGACAATTTTGCCACTAAAACTGAGGGTACATTAACCGCAGAACAAAAGTTAACGTACAATAAAATTATAACCAGTGTAGAGACAAACGCGGGACAAATTTTCTTTTTAGACACTCCTGGTGGAACTGGGAAAACGTACCTCATTAACTTGATCTTGGCAAAAATAAGGAGCACTCACAGCATTGCAATAGCAGTCGCCTCTTCCGGAATCGCCGCTACACTGCTAGAAGGTGGTCAAACTGCCCATTCAGCTTTTAAGTTGCCCCTGACCCGTGTAGAGACCCCCATATGCAACATATCGAAACAAAGCAGTCTTGGCGAAGTATTAAAAAATACTCAAATAATAGTCTGGGATGAAATTACAATGGTGCATAAGGGAGGAGTCGAGGCTATAAATAGGTCTTTACAGGACATTCGCGGTAACAAGAACCTGATGGGTGGTGTGACTGTACTGTTGGCAGGAGACTTTCGCCAAACATTGCCTGTTGTGCCTCGAGGCACCAGAGCTGATGAAATTAAAGCCTGCCTGAAAAGATCTGTTTTGTGGCCCTCAATAGAAATCCTCAAACTGACCAAAAAATATGAGAGTTCATATATCTGAAAGGTGATGTATCAGTTGCTCAATTTTCAGATATGTTGATGGAAATAGGAAACGGTGATTACCCTTCCCGGACAAGTTGTGCACATTAGTTAATACCGTCCAAGAACTGATAAATAATATTTATCCGGACATTGCTAGAATTCAAGATAAGCCTATAGAATGGTTTTGCGAACGAGCAATTTTGACTCCAAAGAATGATCAAGCTGCGTTCATTAATGACATCATACTTAAGTCCTTTGACGGGGAAGTAGTGGTCTACAAATCGATAGACACTGTTTGCAATGAAGATGAAGCCGTTAACTATCCGGTAGAGTTTTTAAATTCCCTTAAACCATCGGGTATTCCATACCATAGACTAACGCTTAGGAAGGGCACACCAGTAATGGTCCTTCCGAACTTAAAACCACCAAAACTATGTAATGGCACTAGATTGAAAATCAAAGCTTTGCATACAAATTTAAACGAAGCTATTATATTGACCGGGATTGCTCAAGGGGAAAAATTATTCGTGCCGCGAATTCCTCTGATACCTAATGACCTCCCCTTTAACTTTCAAAGATTACAATTTCACCTTAAAGTGTGCTTCGCCATGACGATCAATAAGTCTCAGGGTCAATCATTGAAATATGCTGGTATAGATTTAAGGGAAGATTGCTTTACGCACGGTCAGTTTTACGGAGCTTGCTCTCGTGTAAGTTCTGGTAATATTACTGCCGCCCGATAAAAAAATAAGACGCATTGTCTATAAAGAAATCCTTTAAGTAACAATTTTTCTAAAAAAGTACATTTTAACAGAGTCTCGTGCGGACGAAGTCGCGGGTAACTGCTAGTGGTAATATATACGAATTATAACTATTTATTTCTAAATAGCCTATTGGTTATTCGAGGCTTATATTTGAAAATTTCCATCGTCAACTTCACCCTGAATTACTTGGTTTGAGGGGTCAGGCATATCGAAATGTTGAATATAATTTTGTGGTTCAAAGTAATTTGGATAGTGTGGATAGTTTGGTACTTCAAGTCAAGGGATATAATAATTCATATTTCCGATTCCTTCGATGTTATGGAATTGATTTTGTGAATTATAACTTTGATGTGTATTATTAAAAGCCCTATTTGAACCTCTATTGGTATTACCACTATAAGTATCCATAGGTTCGGGTGGAGGAAAAGATCTAAACACAGGGTCCAAATTGTAGCTGTAAGGTCTTGCAAAATTTAGCTGGTTAATGTGAGGATGTCTTACTGAAGGGAATTGGGACTATTAGGTTGCATTATTGGAATTGAAGGGTATTGAGGGTTAGAGTAACGTTGTCTATGGGATTGTTGAGGATTTCTGAATGACGGCCGTTGAAAATCAGTCGGATGGTTTGATTGAATAGGTCTGTATTGGTTTCCTTTATTGAGTTTTACATGTTGTTGTTGAGGATTTTGAAAATAGTGGCAGTTTTGTTCTTGAAGGCAGTAATTTAATGCGTCCGCTAATTTGTTTGGCCGCATTGATCTAATTGTGGACCCTAATGGTTCTCTTAGACCAGATAAGCACATTTCCTGGTAAAGCGATTGTTTTGACGCAATTACATTTTTATAAACCTCATGAACTTTTACATGATTTGTCATCGCTGACAAAAACTTTCTGCGCTCGATTGATTCTGCCTAAGCTGATGCAAATCGCGAATCAGACTCGTTTCATTTCGTTTATCTGCGTAACGAACTATTAAATTTGCTGTCAATTGACCGCTGTGCCGTACATATTTAACACATCGTTTGGTGGTCCTAAAACCTTGTTTCTAATTGCTCGAATAATAATTTTTTCATAGGTAGTTCCTCCGATTTTTAAAAGGCATTAAATTTAAGATTTCTATGACATTGCTAATAAAATCATATAAGCACCGAGGGTTCCCATCAAAATTTGGAAGATCTTTTACAGCGTCAGGAATTCTGAGGCAGTTAAAAGCATCCAAGGCAACTAAAGAATGATTAAAATTCATTTCTTGGGAGATATTATTTAAATCGCTTTTCGAATAAATATTTTCAAACGCGGACCTGCCCACAAAATTGGCCCTACTATTAAATGAACACGAGCCTAATTTTAATAAATTATTATTATAATCCGCGGTGAAATCAGAGTTGAGCACTTTATAAATCGAAACACACCCTGAATTAACTTTTAATTTTCGCCAACTAGTAATACAAAGAAAGGAGTCTGTTTTAAATTTCTTATTTCAGGCATAGGTTGGTACTGATGAAAAATAAACTACAAAAGTGGACTTACCACCCCAAAACCCGCTGCAAATTTCAGCTCCAAATGATTGTCGACATCGGCAATGAACAGATCCAATATTCACCGTACAATTTCACCTCCTCGTACAAAATTCAGTATCTTATTAAATTCAGCTTTGTTAATCTGATTAAGTTCTTTCAAATTGTTCACAGTCTAGCACACTTTATTTGCGAGGTTCTTTAACGTAAACCAAAGGATAAAAATCCACCACTTCGTTGTACCTTTTTAGTGTGTTCTTTTGTCCAAACACCTTGTTTTTAGCTACTTTAATTTGTATCCACTAACTGAGGTGTGGAACTTAGTATCCTTCCGACTGCGCCAGTCAAAGTTCTTGTATAAAATCGAAACAAAATTTATTTGAGCAATGGCCTCTGGATGAGCTTTTCTATCAGTTTCTCGCACTCCTAGACTTTTATTTGCGATATAGCTTCTCACTAGATGTTCTACAACTTCCGAATTCTTAACTTGGGCAAAATGAGCTCGCTGAATACCGAGCACCGTCGAAGACGCTGATCCTTCAGCTCCATAAAGAACCCAACCCAGCTTCGTCAGTATGACAGCCGGGAATTCCCATCCGTCGACCACAACTCTGCCGGATGAGCAATTCCAGTGTGGCCGCTTTATATTCCCTGACTGACAGTTTCTTCATAAAGCGATGCCTAATATGCATCTGGCTGATGTTTAAAGATTGTGTGGGTAACCGGAGGTCCCTAACCGTTCTGACGTTTTTCAGATCAAACTTCCTGCTAGAACTCCCAGATCCGGATACCTTTATATCCACACGAGTGGAACGTTCCGTGACGGTTTTGTTTCCGAACCACTGCATAGTCAATGTTTCGTCAGGACCCTTTAACCCGAGCCTGTCCGCCAGACTTTTATTCATCAACGAGACTGCAGATACTTCATCAATTCTAATTATCTGACTTTTAACCAATTGCTCTGGCCTACCAAATTGTGTTTTTAATGTATTAATAACTTGATCAACGTCGTCACTGTGAATAAGTAAACATTCCACTGATTCCTTAGCCCTGCCCTTCAACGCCTTCTGAAGGCGCATAAGATTTTGCTTATTATACTGGTACTCATCCGTAGTCATCTCAAAGGATTCTCTGAACATTGGCCAATCTTCTGGCCTGCCATCGAATTCTGGAAGGTCGTAAAGCTTTCGTCCGTGTTCGGGTCTACCGGAAGACAAAATGCGACTCAATTCGCTCAAAGCGGCAGCTAGTGGTGCTCCTGAGTCGCCAGCATTCCCTTCAACGGCAGGTGTGTTACTTGTGGTTGGCGCAACGCTTCGTCACCTCCGCTGTCAAACGTTTAATTTGATCCATCATCTCGGCCAGCTGTTCTTCAACAGATAATGTACTCATTGCGCTTATTGTGGAGTTGTGTGAATCTTGCCCGATATAACGAGCGAAGCACACTGAACTGTAGGAAGCCTTAAGGCCATATCGCATTAGTGAAGGGATGCCACTTACAAACATACAATATAATTTAGACGACCAATAAATAATATTTAATAAACTCCTTATCCGTATTCCGAGTTATTTTGTTTTTTCTCGTTGTATGAAGGTATGTCCAGACCACCCAAACATTTGATAAACAATTAAATACCTACATGTTCCATATTTATTTCTAAAACACTTATTAAACAAAGCAATTTTTATGAAATGTTTAGAAATGTTTTGCTGGTTTGGATCTGGACACCAACAAAATATTTATGAAATGAAAAAACATTTATGAAATCGTGATGCGAAATAACTTTTGTTCTACAAGTATCCCTGCAGAAAGTGAGCGCTGTTTTTCGCTTATAATTTTTTTTTAAATAAAATAAAAATGTCCAGAAAAGCTTGGAATACCTAATGGGAAAGTAATTCATTTAATACGATTATTTAAATTAAATCGCGTGTCGCGTGATTGCCGAGATCAAAATTACAATAATAAAAACTTTATTATCCGGATCAGATCACGCTGATAATAAAAAACAGCTAATGTCATATAAATTGACTAATGTTTTATGAGAGTAGAACTAAAGAGATTGATTATAACATATTGGCAGTAAAAGTATTCAACATAAACTCAGCGTAAAAGTATAACAAATTGTATTGAAAAATGTTGCTTTTGCAAAATGGTTTTGGCGTGAACTGTCAAGAGAATGTGAAAGTCTCTGCTTATGAACCCAATGTACAATTAGTACATAAAATGAAATGAAATAATAAAAAAAACACTGCATTAATTGTTTTTTTATTTATCCATGAATTGTGAGTGGATGTAAAGCCCAACCATTGAACATAAACTTCTTCATCTTTTGGTGCTATAACCTTCTCCACAAGTTACATATCAGGAAATTTGAATTTTTGTAATTCTTCTTCATAAAAGGCACCACTGATACCTTGAGCGTCTTGAGATAAGTAACCGGATTTGTTAGGTTATTGGGAATAATTCTGTTGTCCAGTTGGGGGTGTAACCTTTCTCGGAGACATGTTTGAATTTGCTAATTCGAACATTGCTACCAACTTTGAATTTTCCCTTGGGTGCGAAATACACAGTTGATAACAGATTGAGCATTTTTCTATTCACATCCACAGGTCGCCTTTCTATTGTTCTATGCTTAGAGTGGTTGTAACCATTTACCAAGTCTTTTAGAATGGGTATCCATTTGTGGTTGCCATTAAAACTGAACTCTATCCACATCTTCTCTTAAGGGTACGGTTAAAGCGTTCAACAATTGATGCTTTTAAAATACTGAACGTTGAATAATGATTAATCATCAAATTCTGAAAGATTTTATTAAAAAACTCTTTGCCATCATCGGTCTGCAGATTTTTTGGTATTCTATGAGAAATGTTAAATATTGATTTTATGGCTTCTGTCACATATGAAGACGTCTTATTTTTCAAAGGAACGGCCCACGCATGCTTTGAAAAAGTATCAATCACAGTCAATATGTAGTTGAATCCATTATTCTGATTACTGTAAGGGATCATTTCTACCAAGTCTGCTTGCCACAAGTCATCAAACCCTTTAATTGTAACTCGACGCCTGTTAAAATTTCTTCGTGCCGGCTTGTGCAATTCTTCAACAACATCTCGTTTGCTCATCGTAGCAAAGAATGAATGAATGAAGAGCAAATCTATAACTCACTGCATTTGGATTGTTGAACAGAGGAGAACAAATAAAACATTTTTTGTATTTCATTTTAATTTTTTTATTTATTAAATCTTTGATACAGTGATATTAATTTCTTTATTCTAATCATTTTATTTTCAATCATATAGCATGCTCAAGTATCTGTTCCTTCTTTGCATAAATTTGAGGACCAAAGACAGTTGATAAAATGGCAACCATGAGCAGATATTGTGCAGGATAGATTTTCATAGTTCCTCAGAAAAGAGATAATGCCTATAATCTCATGGTAGTGCTCCTCTAGTAAAGTTTGTTGATAAGCCTTCAAAAATGCTTGAATCTGATCGAAAATTGAACAAGTATTTATGTTAGACATAATTTCCAATGAACTTGCAATCGAGTAATTATATACCTAGGTTGTTTAAAATGGTGGAAATTGTAATTTTTCTTTTCTAGATTCTGAGTTGTTATCTTGGAGTTTCTTTTCAGTGCCCTCTTTAAATTTTTCGAGTATATCGAGGAAATAGTTTCGAAACTTATTTAGCGATTCAAGAGTGTTAATATTTTGTTCATCAATGTATGTGCGTAATTTTGTATTGCTATGTTTAAGTGTTACACGTATATGATTGACGACATATTGTTTTGTGGTTGCATCAGCAAAATCGATGGGTTCCTTTATATTCTTCAAAGCATTTTGCTTGCCATCAAAGTAACCATTTAGGTGAAGAGTTAAACTCCTTTTCGTGTCACTTTTTATCATTTCCATAAGAGTGTTAGTATTACTAACCATATTTTTTTGGAGATTAAAAAGTGTTTTGTGTACAAAGTCTATACTATCTCTATCTACATATTCCTTGTTGACCGCTTGGTGGGGTGTAGCAGCTTTTCCAACATTGTTTAAACATTTTCCATTTATGTCAAAGTCACCGGTAGGTAATAGCTGAAATCCATCTCCAGGAGGTCCTGGAGGACCAGTTATTGAACCTTGCAATGAGTTGAAACTCCTTTCGAACTTGTCGACGTTCATCTTGTTAATGTTAGTAAAGGGTGATTTTTTAAGAGGTTTAGAACTTTTTTTTAAAAAAAACACAAAAAATTCGAAAAAATGAATGAAATATTTATTTGAATCGATAGTTTGAACCTTGCAATTTAATGTTTAAAGATAATTTCATGCAAATGTTGACCGCGGCTGCGTCTCAGGTAGCCCATCCGCTGAGTCCAATTTTGGCATACTCTTTCACACATATCGGCCGGTATCTCACGAATGAATGCATGGATGTTGGCTTCCAGTGCGTCAATCGAAGCGGGCTTGTCCCTATACACATTAGCCTTGGCATACCCCCACAAAAAATTATCTAATGGTGTCAAATCGCACGATCTAGGCGGCCAATTGACCGGCCCGAAACGTGAAATTAACTGTTCACCAAACTCGCCTCGCAATTGCGCCATTGTTTCGCGTGCTGTGTGGCATGTGGCACCGTCTTGTTGAAACCACATATCATGCAAGTCAAGAACTTCCATTTCGGGCAAAAAAAAGTTTGTAATCATAGCTCGGTAGCGTTCACCATAGACAGTAACGCTGCGATTCGCATCATCTTTGAAGAAATATGGCCCAATAATGCCGCCGGCCCATAAACCGCACCAAACAGTGGCTTTTTCGGGATGCTGATGGTAGCTGTTGCAATGCTTCTGGCTGATCTTCACTTCAAATGCGGCAATTTTGCTTATTTACGTACCCATTCAACCAAAAATGAGCCTCATCGCTGAATTTTTCGATAAAAAAGCGGATCCTCGGCCAGCTTTCCAAGAGCCCATTCACCAAAAATTCGGCGTTGTGGTAGGTCGGCTGGCTTTAGTTCTTGCACCAGCTGTATCTTAAAAGGCTTTACGCCCAAATCCTTCCGCAAAATTTTCCACGTAGTGCTGTAACAAAGGCCTAACTGCTGGGAACGGCGCCGAATCGACATTTCGCGGTCTTCTGTCACACTAGCTGATACGGCCGCAATATTTTCTTCACTACGCACAGTACGTAAACGTGTTGGTGGTTTAATGTCCAACAAAGTAAATTTGGTGCGAAATTTGGTCACAATCTTCCGAATAGACTGCTCAGAAGGTCGAGAATGCCGATCATAAAATGGAAGCAGCGCGCGATGAACATTTCGAACCGAGCACGAATTTTGATAGTAAAATTCAAAAATTTGCAAGCGTTGTTCATTTGTAAGACGATCCATGGTTAAATTGCAAACCAAACTGAAGCTGTTTGACAGTGACACAAGGTACTAAACACACGTCAGCTGTCAAAACCAGTGTTGCCAAAACCAAACCAGCTAAAAAATCACCCTTTATATGATATTTGATTCGCGAAGCTCTTCAACAATTGAGTTAATTTCATTTTGGAGGTTATTATTGCCAGCCCTTTGGGATGCACTTAAAAGTCTTAATCTATCAACGAGTTCGTTAGGGTTATCCCCATAGACGTAATCGATGGGATTACTAGAGTAGATCATATCAGATAATTACTAGATGCCTTACCAATTTTCCGTTGTGACAGCTCTTGAATTAGCAGATCAATAATGTGTTTATACTTTTGCCCTCTATTGCCTTTAATTTGAGAGCTGCTATCATGCGTTCTCATGTGCAGGTTAGTTTTTTGCAATATTTTAAGATATTGCTGTAACTCTTCATTGGTATAGCGGACTTTTCTACGTTTTTTTTTTCGCATAATTAGCTCATAAAGCTCATCTGCCCCTTTGACGATTTCATCATCAATAACGAAATCATTGTTTTTATTGATTGAAAATGTTAATCTGCCTAATTTCGTTGCATTTTACTGTACATCGAAATATGGGCTAAAAATTTTTAATTCTTGCAGTTTTTAGAGACATATATTTCATCTTTAAAGCTTTTTTAGTTTTTATGAGGTCCTTGAGTAAACTTTCATCGATATTCACATTGTTGTGTACGAATTAGATTCCAAATAGGTCAGTTCAAAATAGAGCAGTTTATGATACAGATCTGTTAAATTACAGAGGATAGTTTAATAAAGGCTGTTCTAAACGGAGTCGTTTCATACAGGGCGGTTTAATACAGAGCTGTTTTAAGGCTGTATTAAGTGTTCATCTAGACAGATGTTTAATAACTGAACAACTTGGTAGAAATGGTACCTTACAGTAATCAGAATAATGGATATAACTACAGAGACTGTGATTGATACTTTTTCAAAGCATGCCGTTACTTTGAAAAATAAGACCTCTTCATATGCGACAGAACCTATAAAATCAATATTTAACATTTCTCATAGAATACCGAAAAATCTGCAAACCGATGATGGCAAAGAGTTTTTCAATAAAATCTTCCAGAATTTGATGAAAACCTTCACTATTAATCATTATTCAACGTTCCGTATCTTAAAAGCATCAATTGTTTAACGCTTTAACCGTACCCTTAAGGAGAAGATGTGGAATAGTTTTAACCGCCACCGCCAAAGACTTGCTAAATGCTTACAACCACTCTAAGCATCGGACAATAAAAAGGCGGCCTGTGATGTAAATACAAAAAACGCTCAGAATCTGTTATCAACCATGTCTGTATAAGCCAATAAAATACGCACCCAAGGGAAAAATCAAAGTTGGTAGCAATGTTCGAACATGTCTTCGAGAAAGGTTACACCCCCAACTGGACAACGGAATTATTCACAATAAGTAAAGTGAACCTAACAAATCCGGTTACTTATCTCCTTCAAGACTTTCAAAGTCAGCCTTTCAGTGGTGCCTTTTATTAAGAAGAATTACAAAAATCCAAATTTCCTGATATATATCTTGTGAAGAAGGTTATAGCAAAAATAGACGAAGAAGCTTATGTTAAATGGTTGGGCTTTACATCCACTCACAATTCATGGATAAATAAAAAACAATTAATGTATTATTATTTTTTATTTCATTTCATTTTATGTACTAATTGTACATTGGGTTCATAAGCAGAGACTTTCACATTCCCTTGACAGTTCACGCCAAAAACATTTTGCAAAAGCAACTTTTTTCAATACAATTTGTAATACTCTTCTTATAGGCTTTACAGTCAATCTGAACTTTACTATATGCTCTTTGAAATATCTCTTCGAACGCTGAGTTGATTCACCCTTTTATATATATATTTATATATAGATATATATATATTATAATCAATCTCTTTAGTTCTACTCTCATAAAACATTAGTCAATTTATGTGACATTATGTATTACTTGAAATGTTTCCTTAAAATTAACAATAATTTCACTTGGTCTTTTTAATGTTCACTTTACTGCTTGGGATATTAACATGTTTTTACATCTGTTATGAAGATTGAACTCTGTGTTTATAGGACAGAAACATCATGACATTCTTATCTAGTACATTAGAGAAGATTCCTTTTTTTTCTACATAACCTTCTGGAATGGATCTCTACTTTGGTTATGAATTTATTTGGTGTTGATTTCTCGAATACACATACTCTACTACTATTTATTCGTTTTCGATATAATTAGGCCTTGATTTTTCACATACATACAAGCATTACTTGACATTGGTTTTTTTCGCAAACACAAACTCAAATATTAATTCGTTTACAATTTAATTTGGCCTTGGTTTATCGCATACATTCAAGTCTTCTTGTGATCATGATTTTTCGCATACACCCACTCTACTGTTAATTTGTTTACGATCTTATTTGGCCTTGATTTACAGCATACCCTCACGTAAACAAACATACACTCACTATAACCTTCATTGACCTTAAATGATGGCGTTGATTTATCACATACACTCACATAAACACACAATTACTCACTATAACCTTCATTGACCTTGAATGGTGACTCATTTACTGGCCTAGGACCCGCATAGCTTAACTACTAACTTGAAATCGACAGTAAGTTGCATTGGAGCTCACATACGACTTCCCTAAATTTCAAGTTTACAACTGCTGTAAAGTCAGCATAATTGACAATAAAAGTAAATTTGAATTTACTTTTTCATTTTAATTATTGAATTTACATAAAATACATTTTTTTAATTTACATTAACAACATTTGCTCATACTTTACCTGATCCCTTGCTTTTTTGTCGTCTTCCATTTGATGAGATCTTCTTCCCATAAGTTCATGTATTGCCATAACTACTTCCCCTAGTTCTGAGCGACTAATTTTTCCATCGCCGTTTAGATCATACAATTTAAAGGTCCATCGCAGTCGTTCATAAACCGAACCACGTAACAATGTGGAAAGCGTCACTATCAAGTCCTAAGTTACATAGACAATATATTAAGCAACAAATTTGTCTTAACTTTAATTTGATCTTACCCGAAAACTTATAGCTCCATTACAATTCACATCAAACGCCTTAAATACATAGTGCGCATATAAACTGGAATCTAAAGAATGATATTGTATCTATTAATCTGTCGTCAAAAATGCACTGGAATAATTTAAAGTATTGGATTAGATATATTAAAATCGAAAAATTTTAGTTGTTTGATAATCATGGCATTGGGGGAATAAAAATAAGAAAAACGTTAAAGTTAAATCTTTGGCGTGAAACACGATGACACAATCCGTGTGCCATTATCCTGGTTCAACTGCACATTTCGAGCCCCATCTCTACGTGTTCCTTGGAAATGAGGGGGAAGCCACCCTACCGTGGTAATCGTCATAACTGAATTATTAGTGGTGTTATATAGAAATGAATATAAATTGTGTTGCTATTACTCAACCGTCGGCGTCGCTCTTCAAATCAGAGAAATCCAATGGAGTGTTTCAGGTGTCAGATAGTGATATCCACCGTGGGAAAATCGAAAATTACTTTTCATACGTTCGGTAAGAATTAAGATGTTCGTACGGTGATTGAACCGCAAACGAAGCAATTGTCTACCTATGACACTAGATATTTTACACCACAGTGGATCTGCAATCCCTATTAAAAGCCATTATTGCATTATTTCATGATTTGTGCCGAGTTCCTCCTCTTACATATAATATGACTATATATTTGTTTGGGACTTGTAATCAACAATAGCTATATTTTTATTTTTAATCTGTTAAACATTTGAGGTTTCGTGACATTTGTCAATACGATTTTCTATGTAACAATACTAGCGCACCAAATCGTGACCACTCCGTAAAAATATAGCTTGTAGGCGAAGTAACGGGAAATCGGCCGGAGTTGGTGGTCTCAGTATTGTCTCTGCCCTGTATAACTAGTATGCATGGGAAAATGTTTTATAAATAAGAATTTTTGGGAGGATGAATAAAGGCTGTATAAATACTTACTAATTTTTGTAATTTGTTTTCCTAGGTTACCTACTAAATATAATGGAAGCATGTATGTTAATCATGGAGGTAAAATAAAAATCGCCTATTATAAGAGATATTTTTTGTTGGCGGAAAGCTTTTCGTCAAATTTACATTCAAACGCTGTTTTTTCGAATTTAGGTTTCTGTAATTAGCTTAGATCACTTCAATGTTGAAGTAACGATCTCTATATAATATATTATTTTAGGAGTAACATAGTTTTTTTTTGTAATACTTACATTTAAATAGAGTACAGATTATATGCAATGATATTTTTTTAACAATAATTTAATTTTGACATTGATCTATGAAAGCGCCGTACAACAATATGAACTATTTTAAGTACGTATCTAACACCTACGCATATTTTTAAAGTAAGACGAGGAATGCATTATTATCTAAATTTTTTTGAATTCTTTATCAATCGGCCGACACAGATCCGACACGAACGAGATTACAAATCTCCGAACTTGTTGAAGTTGTTAACACTTTTTGTAAAAAGAAGGAACTCTATTTTATTACAAAGCAATTGTATAACGAATAGTCTACTCCTCTCCGCTTCTATGTCTCTTTTCATTATTTCATTTCGTCTCTCAACTATTGAATTAAGTATGAATCGGGCAGACATTTTAACTTTCTCATACACATCAATTGTGCTTATTTTACCTCCAAGTGGAAGCCGCCGGGTACTGGTCCTGTCCATCCGGACTTGCTGAACTTATAAGTGCGAGTGTTGAACACGTAGAAAATAGCAACATTATAATGCTCTGTCGGAATTGACTGTCTGCTCGAGCCTCAGGAGTCTAACATGAGCACCTCAGAAAGAGGACGTACGGCGGATGAATTCACGTGATTGAATAAACGGTGGCGTCAACAGTCAACATGGCAGATACCTTAATGAGCTACTTCGACGTACTTGGAGCTGAGGTCATTAAGGCTTTTTCAATATTAGGAAAATAAGTAGTTCCGAAACAACTACAACCCTCGGATATGGATGATCCAAATGTTGACGACCCCAGCAAATGAAATAAGGACAACGAACTTCGGATCTGCACGTGGAATGTCCGGACCTTAAACAGACCGCGTGCAGCCGAACAACTTGTGGAGACCCTGGACATGTACAAAGCCGACATTACGGCCATCCAAGAAGTGCGATGTGATGGAGAAGGCACAAGAAGGATGAAAAACTGTGACATCTACTACGGCGAGTTCCACAGAGAGCAGAGTCAGCGGTTATTTGGTTTTATTTGTGATTAGAGGAAGACTTAGGCAAGAAGTCTTGGGACTTCGCAATGTTAGCGATCGCCGAGTTACAATTCGCATCAGGGCCAAATTTAAAAATATCACGCTGATCATGCCCCGACAGAGGAGAAAGACGACACAGGCAAAGAAGCATTCTATGAACTTCATATGATAAGTGCCCGAAGTACGACGTCAAGATAGTTCTTGGCGACTTTAACGCCAAAATTGGAAAGGAGGGCATCTTTGGCTCCACAGTCGGAAAGCACAGCCTGCACGACAATACCTCCGGAAACGGCCTCAGGCTAATCGACTCTGCGGCGGGGCGAAATGTCATCATTGCCAGCACACGATTCCCATACCTCAACATTCACAAGAGGACTTGGCGGTCTCCAGATCAACAAACCGTCAACCAAATTGATCATGTTGCGATCGACGGCAGACATGCCTCCAGTATGTTGGATGTCCGTACCTTCCGAGCGGCCAACATAGACTCGGATCATTACCTGCTAGTAGCCAAAGTACGGATGCGGATATCCAATACCCCACAACACCGAGTATTTACTGTAAGAAGAATTGACGTTACAAGGCTACTATCGCAAGAGACCGCCAAAACCTCTGCCGACTGCGTCTCCCTGAACCTCTCAGCAAGCCCATCCTCAGCTTCACCAGCATCAAGTACAGAGGACCAGTGGCAACACTGCCAGCGGCTGAGAGAGCTGCCCGCGAGCTCTACGGGCAAAAAAGAAGGGAGGAACACCGACTTCTCAGAAAGAGCACGAGAAGCGAGCGGTCGAATCAATTGAGGGACGCTACTGCACAGGCAATGTTCGAAAGTTCTACCAAAGGGATCCACCCAAGGATACAAGGCCCGAACAGAAGCCTGCAGAGATGAGCATGGGAATACAGTAGTAGATTCACAGTCGGTACTGAGGATTTGGAAACAACACTTCTGCAGACTGTTAAACGGCGGAGACAGCCAACAACCCGCTGTGAGGCAGAATGATCTGTAAAACATGGACGATGATAGCCAAAACTTCCGTCCACCCGACCTACACGAAGTGAGGATAGCGATATCCAAACTTAAATCCAACAAAGCTGCTGGAGCGGATGGCCTTCCGGCCGAGCTTTTCAAAGCAGCGGGAGATGGCTTGGTAAGGAGCATGCACCAACTCATCTGTAAAATTTGGTCGCATGAAAGCATGCCCGAAGAATGGAACCTCAGCATCGTGAGCCCCATCCACAAGAAAGGAGATGCTCTGAACTGCGCCAACTACAGAGGAATAAGTCTCCTGAATGTCGCGTATAAGATCTTGTCGGCTGTTTGAATGCCTTAAATCTTTCGCCAACAACCTGATCGGCCCATATCAGTGTGGTTTTAGGCCAGGAAAGTCAACCATCGACCAAATATTCACACTCCGACAGATCTTGGAAAAAAACCCAGGAATTTCAGATCGATACACACCATCTATTTGTCGACTTTAAAGTCGCCTATGATAGCGTACAAGGCCACGCGCTATCATGTACGTTCTTTAATTTGAAGCAATTGTACGAAACTCACAAGCCAACACCAGAGGTACAATTTTTCAAAAGTCCGTTCTTGCATCGAATCGGAGGCGGCGAAGATGGGTCTGGCTTTTAATGAGGACAAAACGAAGTATATGCTGCCAACGAGAAAGGACTCTCAACATCGGCGACTCGGACAAAATGTCACGATGGACAGATACAACTTCGAAGTAGGTAAAGACTTTGTCTACCTGGGCTCCACTATCACTTCGCAAAATGACATCAGCCGAGAGATCAAGCGAAGAATCACTCTTGCCAATCGCTGTTTCTTCGGGCTAAGAAGGCATCTAAGAAGTAAGGCCCTTTCTCATAGAACCAAGGAGATATTATATAAGACCTTAATCATCCCGGTCTTGGATGCTTTGAGAGAAAGATTCTTCGAGTGATATTCGGTCCAGTACCACGAACTATACGGGCTACACAGTGACGCTGATCTGGTCAAGAAGCTAAAAATACAACGGCTGAAATGGCTGGGACACGTGAAGCGTATGGACAACAACGCACCAGCCCGACGAGTCTTCGAATCCACCCCTGAGGGGCAGCAGAGGAAGACCCCACCTTAGGTGGCGCGCACAATCGGACAACGACCTCAACCAACTTCGTGTGCGTACCTGGAGGCAGCTAGCGAGGGACCGAGCTGGCTGGAGGGGCTTGTTGGTTGAGGCCGTGGTCCACCCCGGGCTGTAAGCGCCACCAAAAGTAAAAGTAAGTAAGTTATTGTAGAAACCCAATATTGAACAACCTATTGCTCTGAACATCTACTTTCTTAATTTGTTTTGAGATTATTTCTACTGTTATAGTTTGAAATTAACGAATTGAGTGGGAACTGTGCGCTTCCGTGTTGAGACTCGTGGACTATTCGTCGGCAATGCTAAAGTTGATGTTGCGTTTTGTGCCAATGACGTTTTTGCTGCATGGTCGCCGGTTGTTGCCGAATCCAAGATCGATGTGCTTTTATCGCCGTCGTTACCTTTTGAGAAATGGTTAGTCGATGCCGTTGAATCATACCGTAAATCGTAAACTGCGATTTTTTTGTGTGCGACACGTTTCGTCGATATCGTTTCCAATTTTCAGTTGACTCAGAACCATTTCCTTTTATTACCCGATAAACGGTAGACTCAAATGTTGATGTCAGTTTTCCAATCATTCCTTGCTTCTTTACCAGTACCATATCTCCTTCTTCAATTTCGAGCGGTTTTGCCCGCCGTTTTTCCTCACTGTACCACTGGACGTCCTTCATGTGCCAATTCAATCGTTTTGGCTCTCAATTCATCTGGCATAACGATACGGCTTCCGCGCAAAAGTATTTCTATCGCAAAGCACAGCTCAGATTCGAACATTTTTAATGGTTTCGTTATTTCGTCGCTCCAATCGTTATTGTAGATTGTATTTTTCATCTCTTGGAAAGCAAAACATTAAATTCGAGATCATTCGAATTTAATCTATTTCTTCCTCTTCTTTTTTTTTTCTACTGCATTTAAGCAAAACATTAAATTCGAGATCATTCGAATTTAATCTATTCCTTTCTCTTTTTTTTTCTACTGCATTTAAGCAAAAGAAACAAAAAACAGATTCATTTCCACCCGAAATTTGTAAAACATGAACTTCGATTTTTTTTTCTACTGCATTTAAGCAGAACATTAATTTTTTTATATATGCACTTCGCTATTTCTTTTTGTTCGAATTAAAATTACTAATATTTTGTTATTTTCTTTCTTACCTTGTATTTCGCCTGAGTTTTTCATTCTTTGTTTTTTTTTTTATCTCGTCGCCAATTGTAGAAACCCAATTTTGAACAACCTATTGCTCTGAAGTTCAGTATCAAGTGACTTTATTTTCAGTACATAAATTACTTTTTATATAGTGTGACAGGATTTTCAATGTTTTACATTTTATAGTCAAGTGTCGCACAGTTCCGATACTACAGTTATAATGATCATTTTTGACACTAACCCAATGTTATCTGTTAAATGTCAACAAAAAAAAAACTTGTTATGTCAAATATCATAGTGACAATGTGTTGTATTTGTGGGAAATGAAAACGCAAGACCGGTTTTAGTTTCTACCATCAATTTCCTTTATTGGTTCGTGTCATGGTGACCAAACCAGACAGCGTTATCTATTAATTTTTGCTTCATTTTTTAAATGTAAAATTTCACTAGTCATTAAACATTAAACTAGTAACAAGCGTTGCCAGGGCTAACACTGGTAGTGGAAAAAAGTGATAATTCAATTCAGTGAAAGAAAACAAAAATAAGCCTGAGCAATCATGGATGATGAAATGGACATTTTTATAATTGTTGCTAGGCAAAAGACTCTTGCCGAAGAGTTAGAAAAAGCAACTATAAATTTCAAAAAGGATAGCGCGTCTAGGAAGACGCTCCGCTATAAAGAAGAACGCCTTCAGAAAATTCAGTCGCTTTGGGAAGAATTCGACGATAATCACAATAAAGTAAAGGATAAAATAAAATTCGATACTCCATACATGGAGAGAGATACATATGAAAGGGTTAGAGATCTGTTTCTCGATCTAAAAACATTGCTCGAAAAGATTACACCCTCAGAAGAAACGCCATCTTGGTCTCCACCATCCATTTCCACAGATAACAACCTCCAGACTCTACGATTAAGAAAGCTGAACATAAAAATAGAAGCTATCATCGGAAACATGGAAGAATTTGAGGAAACATTCAAAGAATATTCTTCACAAATCTGTGAATACCAACAAAAAATATTGTTGGATCAACTCAAAAACATGACAGAATTACATGAAGATTTCATGTCAAATGCAACATCTCAAGATTTGCAATTACCATATGTCATTAATAATAAATATAATGACATTAAGAGAGATGTTAACCAATGCCTCCATCGAATGGCTTCGGCATTAGGTTATTCCAACAAACCACGGGAAACAGATCGTTCAGATACAAAACTGCCACCTCTGAAGATACCGACATGTAAAAGAAATTATCTGGAATGGCGGTCATTTGCTGATATATTTACAACCATTATACACAACAAGCCAAACTTAAACACGACAGAGAAGATGGAGTATCTGAAAACTCATTTAAAAGGCGAACCAATGGCATTAATTCAGCACCTAACAATTTCAAGTGCTAATTATGCATGTGCCTGGGAGACATTAAAGGCACGATATGATAATGAACGAAAAATCGTGTCAATGCATTTGGATAAAATGCTTAAGACGGGTCATCAAGGAGCCCATTCAACAGCGAACTCTATTAAGTCAATCCTAGACACAACAAAGAAAGGGTTGTCAGCAATCAATAATATGGGTCTAAACACAAAATCCTGGGATCCGATAATTGTGCACCTAGTAACAAGGGCATTAGACCAAGACAGTAGAAGTCTTTTTGAACAAAGTTTGGAACAACCGAACAAGATGCCATCGCTTCAAACGCTATACGATTTCTTAGCAAGAAGATATCAGGCATTGGAGGTACTAGCCTCCACAAGGCAAAAGCAGTATAAGGCTTCAGAGGAAACAAAGAACGTGACGCGAAACTTTCACGTGTCAACAAAACCAACCTGTGTATTTTGCCAAGGTGAGCATAACATATATGCTTGCCGTAAATTCATGGGCTGGAACCCGAAGGAGCGCAGTGAAAAAGTTAAGGCAGCGAGACTATGCATAAATTGTTTACGACATGACAAACAAGTTACATGCATGAGCAAAAATAAATGCAAGCAGTGCAATAGAAAACATCATTCCTTACTGCATTTTGATAGGGTGGAAGGACGACAATCTGATCATGCCCAAGCTGACGTACACATTCAATCTAATCATGGTCATCAGAGCCATTGTAAGGGCACGCGGTGCTTCTGAACATGGTCAATGCACTGAGCTTCGAGCACTTATTGATCAGGGGTCACAAGCCACCCTAGTAACAGAAGCTGTTGCCCAAGCCTTGAGACTGAAGAAGCAGAAGGTGCACGTTGAAGTAAGCGGTCTGGGAGCTACTGAAGCAGGAACAGCGCGAAATAAGGTAGAGCTAACAATCCTCCCGAGATTCTCATCCGACTTCGAAGTGAAGATAGAAGCCCTTGTTTTACCAAAACTAACAAGAACTCTACCAGATGAAGAAGCTAATAATATGATGGATGACCAGTTTGGATCCGTAAAACTAGCAGATCCAACGTTCAATATCCCAGGAGGAATCGACCTAATCATAGGAGCAGACTTTTATGGAGATGTAATCCTTGATGGTTTGAAAAAAGGGACTGAAAGTTCTCTTATAGCACAGAATTCCCAACTAGGATGGGTTATTTCCGGTCGGACATCAACTCAAAGAAATGACAAAATCAAAATCAATGGTCTTGTCGTTCAAACATCATTAGATAAACAACTTGAAAGATTTTGGGAAATTGAAGAAGTTCCTCTACAAGGTCATCGGAAGTCTACTGATGAAGAATGCGAAGAGTTTTATCAGGAATCTCATTTTCGTGATAATGATGGCTACGTATCTGCTAAAATTCCATTTAAAAAGAAGTCGACGAATCAAGAAGATAGGCTGGGAGAATCCAAAAAGAGAGCATTAGCCAGGTTGCTACAGCTTGAAAAGAAGTTCAACATCAACAAGGAATTAAGGGCTGATTACATAAGAGTGATGAATGAGTTCCTCCAACTGGGTCATATGGTGGAAATCTCCAATATGGATAAGTTCGACAACAAGTGTTACTACCTACCCCATCATGCTGTAATTAAACCTGATAGTACCACGACTAAATTACGTGTGGTGTTTGATGGATCTGCAAAAACATCATTTGGAGTGAGCCTGAATCAATTAATGATGGTGGGTCCCAGACTCCAAGCCGACATTACAAGTATTATTATGAAATGGAGAGCGCACAAGTACGTCTTCACTGCAGACATTGAGAAGATGTACAGGCAGATAAGGGTCAATAGTGAGCACCAAGACTACCAACGCATTCTATGGCGAACTAACCCAAATAGGGAGTACAAACTCACAACAGTGACATATGGAACTGCATCAGCACCATACCTAGCTGTAAGAACCTTGCATCAATTAGCTGCCGATGAACAACAAGAATTTCCAAAGGCGGCAGACGACGTTATGACTGGAGGAGATACAGTACGGGAATGTAAGGAAGCCCAAGGACAACTAGCAAAGCTACTAAGGGGTGGTGGATTTCATCTTCGCAAATGGGCAGCAAACCATTCGTCACTTTTAAAATCAATATCGGATGCACATAACCAACCTGAAGTTAAGTTCGATAAGGAAGAGACAATTAAAACTTTGGGAATACATTGGAACCCCTTAGCTGACACATTTCAGTTTAAGGTCCACGTAACAACATCCTTACAAGAAGATCATGGATCCACCAAACGTGCCACACTATCGGAAATAGCACGTCTTTTCGATCCATTAGGATGGCTGACGCCAGTAACCATCACTGCGAAGATACTTATGCAGCGGATTTGGAAGGCAGACATTGATTGGGATGATCAACTAACAGATGAATTGCAACAATGTTGGGATCGGTTCAGGCATGAACTTCCGCATGCTGAATCCATTAAATTTCCAAGATGGATTGTTACCAACAAACGGCAGAAAATCGCGTTACATGGATTCTGCGATGCCTCTGAAGGCGCTTACGCAGCCGTAGTATATGCAAGAACTACCACATATAATACAAAATTTGTAACTACATTGTTGACATCCAAAACAAAGGTTGCACCCATCAAAACCAAGCTTACTACGCCCAAGCTCGAATTATGTGGGGCACATTTATTGTCAAAACTGCTCAAGGAAGTGCAGCTAATATTTGGGGCACAGATCAATAAGGTATTCGCATGGACAGATTCAACAATTGTGCTGTCATGGATAAGAAAAAATGAATCCAAAGAAAAGGTATTCATTGCCAACAGAATATCTCAAATTCGAGAAACATTAGATCCAGATTGTTGGAGGCACGTTAGATCGGCAGACAACCCCGCAGATTGTGCATCGAGAGGTTTAACTCCAGTGCAATTGAAACAACACTCATTATGGTGGAGTGGACCAAACTGGCTAAGGGGTAGCATGGAATACTGGCCTATACAGTCAGAAATCGAGCAGGTACGGTCAGTAAGTGAGACCATTGAACCAAGAGTTGTGTTAACGTCTATGATAACAAAGGACGCCATATTGCACAGATTTTCTTCTTACACAAGGCTGATCTGGACCATGGCCTACTGTATACGATTTGTGTTCAACATTAAGCACCATAAGAAATACAGGCGAACAGGAGAGCTCTCACTAACTGAAATTGAAGAGACAAACAAGCGAATAGTCCATTTGGTGCATCTAGAGGCATTTCCGGAGGAAATGAAATGCTTGAAGAACGGAGACGACATCCCCAAGAAGAGCAGCCTACTTCGGCTAAATCCCCATCTGGACCATCACAACATGTTAGTTGTTGGAGGGCGATTAGAGCACGCCAGCATGACTTACAACGAAAAACACACGTATATTTTACCATATGGTAGCGTTTTTACCAAACTACTGGCAGAATATGTACACAAGAAAACACTTCACGGCGGTATCAATCTGATGATGGCCACACTAAGACAATCATATTGGATCCCTCATGCTAAACGATTAGCCCGGAAAATAGTTCATCACTGCGTCCGATGCTATCGTTTTAATGCGTCATCCAAACACCAAATAATGGGAATGCTGCCATCTCCAAGAGTAACACCATCCAGGCCATTTACGCACTCTGGAGTAGACTATGCAGGACCATTGACAATTAAAATGTCAAAGGGAAGAGGAACTCGGACTACAAAGGGCTACATAGCCATATTTGTTTGTTTAGCTACAAAGGCTATTCATATTGAGCTTGTTAGTGACCTAACATCAGAAGCCTTTCTCGCAGCTGTGAGGCGCTTCATATCAAGAAGAGGATTGCCATGTCACATATACAGTGACAATGGAACAACTTTCGTCGGAGCCAATAAGAACTTCAAAACCTTCGAATACTCACCATCAATCAAGCGGAGAAAAATGCTTCAACAAGGTTAGTTATGAATGGAATACAGTGGCATTTCATACCACCAGCAGCACCATACTTCGGCGGCCTGTGGGAAGCTGGAGTTAAGTCCATAAAATATCACCTCAAAAGAATAATTGGTGATACGAAACTTACCTTTGAAGAATTATCAAAAGATAAAAGTAAGCAATGACATAGAAGATACACCAATTCTCACTCCTGGTCATTTTCTTATTGGATCCGCTCTGAATGCAGTACCCGAGCCCTGTTTAGACGATACACGAAACTATAGATCGCGCTGGCGGTTATTACAAAAGATGACTCAAGATTTCTGGAAGACATGGTCTACGGAGTACTTGACACATCTTCAACAGCGAATAAAGTGGAAGGGCACTGAAGCAAACGTAAACATTGGCGACGAAGATCGATTACCCCCAACAAGCTGGTTGATGGGCCGCATTACCAAAACGCACCCGGGGAAGGATAATCATGTTAGAGCTGCAACTGTCTACAGTAACAAGAAGTTTATAAAGAGACCCATTACAAAACTATGCCTACTCCCAATTGAAGATGAAGGGTTGTTGCCAGGCAATGTTGAAAATCCAAAACGAACAGTTAATGTACATCTTGCGCTAACTCACATTGGATCGGAACCCATAAACACAATCCAATCGGCCATACACCCCATCGAAGGCACATACACATCGAGAAATGAAATTAAAACGACGTTTAGGATAAGCCCAATAAGCAGGCTATTGTTTACCAGTTTGGTTATAATTGTTCTTGGGCATGGTAACACATTGACATTGAACGAAGAACGTGATCCCGTAAAGGTTATCCCATTTAAAAACCGTCCAGGAATTTACTTTGAGAAGATTGGAAGTGTAAACCTGATTACGAGCGACTGGAAAATAATCATCTATTACAATATGACCAACTATTGGAGAGAATTTGAAGGATTCCAAGACCTTGTGAGGGATATGAATGACTTTTGTAAAACTAAGTCTGACGCTCTAACTCACAATATAGTCCATTAATTTAACCATCAGTTAACGATTATAGAAAGCAACAACGACTTACTGCATACGCAAGGAGCTGAAAACTCAAAAAGGATTAGAACAAAACGATCTCCTTTCGACTTTGTTGGTACGGTGGCAAACAAACTTTTCGGCGTACTAGATGAGTCGTATGCTGAACACTATGAGCAACAAATTCAGCAAACACGAACAAATGAGAATCACCTACTTGAATTGATAAAAAATCAGACGTCAGTAGCGGAGGCAACAAACAATATATTACAGAAAAATACTGAAACCATTACCGCACAACTGCAAGTATTCCAAACCGATCTTGAAAATCTTAAGAGCATGACATCCAAATCAATCAACCAGAACGAAGCAAAATAGACATTTTTAGCAGTGACAACATACGTAACGTTAGCTATGTTGAATTATCAGCAAACACAGACGTCTCTATTGAATGTTCTGACAGATATCCATCAAGCCAAAATTAGCCCTTTGGTGATAACACCAGACCAATTGAGGTCACAGCTAATATTAATAAGGAGCCACTTGCCCCCGCAGTTGTCTGTAGCAGGAGACGAAACACACTCGAGCTTGCTAGGACTATATAAAATGTTCACAGCAAGAGCAAGAATAACTGATAAGAGTGTCATATTCGACTTACGAGTGCCGTTAGTAAATACTGAAGACTTTGACCTATTCAAGGTCATACCCGTCCCAACTCCCCATAATAATCAATATGTTTTTATTGAACCATCGCTGGATTATTTAACAGTTAACCTGTTGCGAGAAGCCTTACAGAATAACAAAGGAAGAGCTGGGACAATGCACAATAACCAGTGAAAAATATTTGTGCAAGCAACAGCACCCGATGTTTAATCGCCGCTCCAATATCAGCAAATGTGAAATGGATCTACTGACGCATGAGAAGGAATTGTCATCACACTGTAAATTGGCCAGCATCAAACCGTCTCCTGTATGGATTCAACTCAACAACGGCAATAGCTGGATTTACGTCTTAGACAAGTTGTATACATTTAACGTTATTTGTGGCACAGATTTTAGAGATCTCATTGCAAAACGACGGGATATTGACACCTCAGCCAAATTGTATCCTTAAACACGATTCAATGACTATCACATCATATAGCAGCAGTTCCAGTAGCATAAACGCAGCATTCATTCCATTGGCAAACTTGAGAGAGCTGTTGTCTGAAAGCCATAGGAATATATCCAAACCACTAGTTATTCCACACGTCATACTTAAATTAGACAATGAAGACATCAAAATTCTTAGCAAATGGATAACGGATATAAAAAATGAGGAGCATTTGTCCAATAGTGCAGCAGTACATCCGATTCATCATGGACTGACTTACAGCCTAATAACTATACTGTTTATTATTATGATTTCCTACATCATATGGCGATACTACAAGATCAAGAGGAATATGCAGATAGAGGTCCAAGCTCAAGAACTACCACCAATACCAGCAACTCGGCCTTTTTCTACAGCCGATTTCGCTGTGACGTAAGGAGCGGCCCAGCATGTCATGGTGACCATACCAGACAGCGTTATCTATTATTTTTTGCTTCATTTTTTAACGTATAAAATTTCATATTTCTGTTCTCAGCAAGACCAGCAGAATAAAATTTCTCACGATTTATCGCTGGCTCTGCTTGACACCTGGTAATTTAAGTTGTAAATATGTGTACCTAACGTAAGCAATATTTTAGTATTTAAGGAAGAAGAATAATAAAAACGAGTTCATTCGTAAAGAAAAGACCTTAGAGAATTATCATTCGACTTCCCCCCACCAGCGGTAAGGGGTCTTGCAATATTTTCTCTAAACCTTACAGTTCGACTTATTTCGGTGGAATTTGGCTTCAGAAGAAAACGCTTGCAATATAACTTAAACGTGGTTCCCGTCATCATCGATAAAATCGATAACATTTGTTTGTTTCCTAATTCATCGATAACAATATTCCATAAAAGTGTTGACCATGTGTGACATTACAAAAACTTACATTAAGTATTTAACAATTTTCCTCCCTCAAAAAAAAACATCTTATAAACTAGTTAAAACAATGTTAATTCAACGATTGCCAATCCATTCATTTTTTTATTTTTTTTTATATACCTAAGCAAACAAAAACAAAAAAAATACATTATATTTTAATTATAAGTCCACCTGTCTACAGGTTTTCGGACTCTACTACTTCAACGAATATCAATTTTTTTACAACCGGTTAAATCTGTTTCTTGTACTTGTTTGAGAACATTATCTTTACCAATATCTGATGGATTTGTCATTACAGGAAGTTGTTGTTGCTCCTCTAGGACTTCACTCTTAAACATGGCTACCTGCATGTAACATTTGGTCGACGTGTCTATGGGCAGTTTTCCCATTGTCCAGCGTAATTCTATAGTTCAACAATCCAGGTTTTTCACAAACTTCACCAAAGTGCCATTTGTCTTTTCCAATGTAATTTCTAACAGCAACTATTTCCCCCTTCGAAAACTACCTAGCTTGACTATTATTATAAGTTTTCTCTTCAGCCTCATTGTCTGGTAATAACATTGAAAATTTTGTGCGAATGGGGTATTGTAACGATCCGTTACGAAATTCATCACTACAGCACGCCACCCAACCCTGATCACCTGATAGCCAGAACCACCGACCACCAACACGAAGCCCAGTACCCACCGCCGGACCAGAGAAACAACAACACAAGGGACAAATTTGCACTGGAAATTATAATTCACACTCACTACTCAATACAAAAACCATGAGTACCCGTAGGCGAAACTGATTCGAGAGGAGAGTACACTCAGTTTCGGGTGCAATACACCTGAAGCTGACCCTTTCCTCTATCACTGTGTGTCCGTATTGTGAGTTATCCGATCGACCACAGCCTATTCCTTTCCTTTATCACTGTGTGTCCGTATTGTGAGTTATCCGATCGACCACAGCCTATCCCTTTCCTCTATCACTGTGTGTCCGTATTGTGAGTTATCCGATCGACCACAGCCTACCCCTTTCCTCTATCACTGTGTGTCCGTATTGTGAGTTATCCGATCGACCACAGCCTATCCCTTACCTCTATCACTGTGTGTCCGTATTGTGAGTTATCCGATCGACCACAGCCTACCCCTTTCCGCTATCACTGTGTGTCCGTATTGTGAGTTATCCGATCGACCACAGCCTATTCCTTTCCTTTATCACTGTGTGTCCGTATTGTGAGTTATCCGATCGACCACATCACCTCTTTCCTAACGTATCTAGAGTTTAAGTATGGATTGTTTGTTAAGTTAGTCTAAGCCAAGTAGAACCACAATAAAAGGCGGAAGTAAATAACGCACCAAAGTTAGTGTTTCTTTGGGGGCAACCCTGGACCCGACGAGCATACCCTAGCCTTAGACAAAAAGCACATCACAAATTGGCGCCCGAGCAGGGACTTCAAGCATCGTATCACCACCGACCTGTTACCACCATCCCAGTAAAACGAAGTCCACCGACCGTCACCAGACCGTAATACACCGCCGAAAGTCAACCCTAAATAGCCCCCGCACCATGGACCCCACAGACGACGAACCAAGTACCTCGCCGAAGGAACTTGACCTATTCACCAGTTTGACCTGGATCTACCAGCTCGACAAAACCGAGCTTACCAAGGTATTGGCCGACAAAGGCCTCCCCACCACCGGAACTCTAGACCAGCTCCGGAAGACTATGAGCACCTACATTAAAGACGCCCGAACATACCGGTCGGCCCAACGAGTATGGGAGGAGTTAACCCGCAATCCCGAGAACCCAGAAACCAGCCGAGAACCCAAACCCCCGACAATCCCGCCAGAAACCACTACGGAAGCTACCGGAACCACTTTACAAGTGCCACCAGCACAGAGACCACTCCCACGCATAACCCCGCCCGAAATCCGACAAAGCCAGAATATACCACACACCCCCCAGCAACCCCAGGAAGAACCTTGCCGCAGATCCTCCATCAGGAGGTATTAAGCGTCCGGTACCCCGTCCCGACCATGACGCCACGGCCACCAACCGTCCAGCCGAACCCAACGCCCACACCGGCCGTCGAGCCCGGTCGACAACGCAGCCGACTACGACCCCGGAACTACGCCCAGCTCAACCGCAGGCGACACCACAATGCCCGGGACAAAAAGATGTCTCAGTTGTAGATTTAGTTTGTAGATTTAGTTTGTAGATTTAGTTTGTAGATTTAGTTTGTAGATTTAGTTTATTAATTTAAGTAAGCCACTGAAGGCGAAAAAAAAAAAAAAAAAAAAAAAAAAAAAAAAAAAAAAAAAAAAAAAAAAATCAAGAGCCGCTGGAGGCAAGTTTAATTTAGGAACGAATAAAACTTTAATTTCCCCTGTCTCACGTATGGTTTTTTTCTTTTCCATAGGATCCACCCCCCCCACTCATACCATGGTTCATCTCAACGAGAAGGTTCTCGTCTTCCGAAGAAAGAGGGGAGTGTAACGATCCGTTACGAAATTCATCACTACAGCACGCCACCCAACCCTGATCACCTGATAGCCAGAACCACCGACCACCAACACGAAGCCCAGTACCCACCGCCGGACCAGAGAAACAACAACACAAGGGACAAATTTGCACTGGAAATTATAATTCACACTCACTACTCAATACAAAAACCATGAGTACCCGTAGGCGAAACTGATTCGAGAGGAGAGTACACTCAGTTTCGGGTGCAATACACCTGAAGCTGACCCTTTCCTCTATCACTGTGTGTCCGTATTGTGAGTTATCCGATCGACCACAGCCTATTCCTTTCCTTTATCACTGTGTGTCCGTACTGTGAGTTATCCGATCGACCACAGCCTATCCCTTTCCTCTATCACTGTGTGTCCGTATTGTGAGTTATCCGATCGACCACAGCCTACCCCTTTCCTCTATCACTGTGTGTCCGTATTGTGAGTTATCCGATCGACCACAGCCTATCCCTTACCTCTATCACTGTGTGTCCGTATTGTGAGTTATCCGATCGACCACAGCCTACCCCTTTCCGCTATCACTGTGTGTCCGTATTGTGAGTTATCCGATCGACCACAGCCTATTCCTTTCCTTTATCACTGTGTGTCCGTATTGTGAGTTATCCGATCGACCACATCACCTCTTTCCTAACGTATCTAGAGTTTAAGTATGGATTGTTTGTTAAGTTAGTCTAAGCCAAGTAGAACCACAATAAAAGGCGGAAGTAAATAACGCACCAAAGTTAGTGTTTCTTTGGGGGCAACCCTGGACCCGACGAGCATACCCTAGCCTTAGACAAAAAGCACATCACAAATTGGCGCCCGAGCAGGGACTTCAAGCATCGTATCACCACCGACCTGTTACCACCATCCCAGTAAAACGAAGTCCACCGACCGTCACCAGACCGTAATACACCGCCGAAAGTCAACCCTAAATAGCCCCCGCACCATGGACCCCACAGACGACGAACCAAGTACCTCGCCGAAGGAACTTGACCTATTCACCAGTTTGACCTGGATCTACCAGCTCGACAAAACCGAGCTTACCAAGGTATTGGCCGACAAAGGCCTCCCCACCACCGGAACTCTAGACCAGCTCCGGAAGACTATGAGCACCTACATTAAAGACGCCCGAACATACCGGTCGGCCCAACGAGTATGGGAGGAGTTAACCCGCAATCCCGAGAACCCAGAAACCAGCCGAGAACCCAAACCCCCGACAATCCCGCCAGAAACCACTACGGAAGCTACCGGAACCACTTTACAAGTGCCACCAGCACAGAGACCACTCCCACGCATAACCCCGCCCGAAATCCGACAAAGCCAGAATATACCACACACCCCCCAGCAACCCCAGGAAGAACCTTGCCGCAGATCCTCCATCAGGAGGTATTAAGCGTCCGGTACCCCGTCCCGACCATGACGCCACGGCCACCAACCGTCCAGCCGAACCCAACGCCCACACCGGCCGTCGAGCCCGGTCGACAACGCAGCCGGCTACGACCCCGGAACTACGCCCAGCTCAACCGCAGGCGACACCACAATGCCCGGGACAAAAAGATGTCTCAGTTGTAGATTTAGTTTGTAGATTTAGTTTGTAGATTTAGTTTGTAGATTTAGTTTGTAGATTTAGTTTATTAATTTAAGTAAGCCACTGAAGGCGAAAAAAAAAAAAAAAAAAAAAAAAAAAAAAAAAAAATCAAGAGCCGCTGGAGGCAAGTTTAATTTAGGAACGAATAAAACTTTAATTTCCCCTGTCTCACGTATGGTTTTTTTCTTTTCCATAGGATCCACCCCCCCCACTCATACCATGGTTCATCTCAACGAGAAGGTTCTCGTCTTCCGAAGAAAGAGGGGAGTGTAACGATCCGTTACGAAATTCATCACTACAGCACGCCACCCAACCCTGATCACCTGATAGCCAGAACCACCGACCACCAACACGAAGCCCAGTACCCACCGCCGGACCAGAGAAACAACAACACAAGGGACAAATTTGCACTGGAAATTATAATTCACACTCACTACTCAATACAAAAACCATGAGTACCCGTAGGCGAAACTGATTCGAGAGGAGAGTACACTCAGTTTCGGGTGCAATACACCTGAAGCTGACCCTTTCCTCTATCACTGTGTGTCCGTATTGTGAGTTATCCGATCGACCACAGCCTATTCCTTTCCTTTATCACTGTGTGTCCGTATTGTGAGTTATCCGATCGACCACAGCCTATTTCCTCTATCACTGTGTGTCCGTATTGTGAGTTATCCGATCGACCACAGCCTATCCCTTTCCTCTATCACTGTGTGTCCGTATTGTGAGTTATCCGATCGACCACAGCCTACCCCTTTCCTCTATCACTGTGTGTCCGTATTGTGAGTTATCCGATCGACCACAGCCTATCCCTTACCTCTATCACTGTGTGTCCGTATTGTGAGTTATCCGATCGACCACAGCCTACCCCTTTCCGCTATCACTGTGTGTCCGTATTGTGAGTTATCCGATCGACCACAGCCTATTCCTTTCCGATCGACACATCACCTCTTTCCTAACGTATCTAGAGTTTAAGTATGGATTGTTTGTTAAGTTAGTCTAAGCCAAGTAGAACCACAATAAAAGGCGGAAGTAAATAACGCACCAAAGTTAGTGTTTCTTTGGGGGCAACCCTGGACCCGACGAGCATACCCTAGCCTTAGACAAAAAGCACATCACAGTATTTCATAAATAAAATTTTAGATGGTGATTTTTTTGTAACTGGATGCGGTGTAATTCGGTATTGTAACAGGATACTATTCAATTTAATTTCTAACTCTTAATTTTTGTTTCAGCAACGTAACTTATTTTTCAGTATTATTATTTCTGTCACAAGACTGTTTAAATTTTATATTTGTAAATTCGGCACCATTGTCCGAAAAAATTACTTTTGGTACTCCAAAAGTAGAAAATATTTTCCGTAGTATCTGCAATGTCAACTCCGCCTTGTTACGAAAGTAGCATGCTGATCCCAAGCCCGGATAAAGGAGGAGGGTTTGAGGTAACGGTTAGCCTATCCTCTGTAGAATCAAACTGTTAGTGGATTGTAACCCACAGGAGCCAGTGGTTAACACTCAACACACGCTATGAATGGAGAAACAAAAGAAATTGTCTACTCCAGGTGGTAATTGCAAAGCCAAAATCCATCCGTAGTTTTCTCGACTACGGCCGGGGCACGGATTCTGGAGGCCCCAACATTCATACTTGAATCCACAATCGACTCTTGCGGCTCTATGTCCGATTCACTCGGCAAACTGAGCATGGGACAAGCTGCTGCCCACTGCACTGCCACCGAAGGCCAGACTGGGGATACCTCTTTGGTTGAACGGGCTCCTGAAGAGGCTGGCCTTGAGCTGCGCCTGTCCAAGGGACAGCGGAAGAGGAAAAGGAGGAGGTTGTTGGATCTGCGGCGCGAAGATGCTTTATCTGCTGAAGGCGCAAGCACGACTCTCAGCTCTTCGGTGGTGCATTTGAAAAGAAACAGATCGTTGGAGGTCTCACAAACTGAAGCTTACCAGCCCCTTGGATTGGGCGCCGCCTCCTCTTCGGCCCTACCGAAAAACAAGAAGAAGCGACACAAGCTCGTAAAGAGAATAAACCCCCCTCAAGTCCGTGAGTCTGTCCATGCGCGCTGCTACCAGCAACGGAAGCAGTACCGGTTGACGGAAACCGGACGCTGCGACAGTACCTACAAGCGTGAGCTCCGGAGGCTCTCCAGTCGTTGGAGCTGCCCGAGCACTTGTAATGAATGAAGCAGGTGCTGAAACCAACTCAGGTTACAGTACCAGCGGACAGAACATTGTTGTCGCGGATGGATGTGATGGTCAGAGGGCTCCTTTTGAGAACGCAGAACAGCTAAGGTGCGAGATAGTAGGCTGTCCTATAAGGATGCTGCTGTCTCCTCTCTAGTAGTTCGTATAGGGAAAGCAGGCAATGATAACAGCATGAGCGATGCAGAGTGCAAACACTGCAAAGCCCATCTTTTGGAGCTTGTCGCGGCAACTAATGCTTGTATCCAGGTTGAGGGCTGTGATTTCAAGGACGGAACCTTCATGGTGAAGACCTCTTCGCAGCAAGCCTCTGAATGGGTCAGCAGCATGGTGCCGAAGATCCCTCCCTTTGGGACCACAATCTTTGAGGTCTACCCAAGCTTACGCGTGCTGTCTGCTGGATCCCTGGGAAACTAGGGAAATCGGCGGATGTGCTTAAGCGTCTGCATACCCAGAATTCTGGTCTCGACACAAAAGCCTGGATTATCCGTTCTCACAGGCAGAGCAAAAATCGTCACGATGAAGATGGTAGTTCTCTGGTTGTGAGCATAGACAGGGCTTCTGCCGAGATCATTAAGTCTAGTTACAACATGCGTCCCTATCTGCATCTTGGTAGGATTAATTTCCATTTCAATGCCAAGTAGTGCTAATAGTAGTCGTAACTCAGAGTCTACATCCATTTTGTTGACTCAGATAAACCTACAACACTGTAGGCTGCTAATGCTCTTTTGAATTGGATTAATTTCCATTTCAATGCCAAGTAGTACTAATAGTAGTCGTAACTCAGAGTCTACATCCATTTTGTTGAGTCAGATAAACCTACAACACTGTAGGCTGATAATGCTCTTTTAAGTAGTAGGCTTGCAGTTCGTAGAACAAAAAACTGCATAACATCCATCCAGGAACCATGGGTGTGGAAAAATCGCATCTCTGGCCTTGGTGAGGTGAGCGGTTCGCACAACGTTCTTTACGATAAGCAGTCCGAGATACATAGGACATGTCTTGTTGTATCGAAATCCCTTACGGCAGTTACAATCAAACGGTTCTGCTGCTAAGATTTGGTTGCTGCAAAGACTGGTTGAGCTGCACGTGCGCAATGTTGCTCTTCGTCGCATATCAATGCGACCTTTGACAGCATGTGCAATGCAGGCAGACATCATGGTGTAGATGAAACATTGGTGTTGTAAATTAAAGCAATGCTAATGCACAGGACGTTGATTATTGAGGCGGATTGTGGCAAATGCGTCATGACTGGGGTAAGCAGAGGCTGCCCTCATTGTGAAGTTCTGTCTCCCCTTTTATGGTGTATGGTAGTAGAGTATCTGCTAACGGTTCTCAACCTTCCTGGAACCTACACGCAAGCCTACGCGGACGATATCGCCGCTCTGTCTGTCGGTTCCGACCTAGGGACTCTCTGCTCTCTAGCGCAGAGATCCTTGGGCTTAGTGCGATGATTGGTGCACAAGAAATGGGCTTTCAGTGAATCCCCTTAAAACTACGGTTGTTCTCTTCACTATCCCGATCTCCGATGAAGTCAAATATCTGGGAGTAATCCTCGATAAAAAGCTTCTTTGGTCCAAACATGTTGAATCAAAATCCGATAAAGCGCTGTCAACTTTCTGGCAGTGCAAAGGCGCTTTTGGCATGACATGGGGCTTATCTCCTAAAAGGATCCTTTGGATCTATATGGCTTTCGCGGAAACGGAATGGCTTCGGCCAGACTCTGAACCAGGGAAAGAATGCCATCGTGTATTCACGGATGGCTCCAGAACCGGACAGGGGTTTGGTTCTGGAGTCTTCGTGGAAAGCGAGAACATTAGACTACACTACACCTTAGGTAACCATCCGTCTGTCTTCCAAGCGGAGATTTTCGCTATCCTTATGGCGATGCGCTATATTGAGACAAACAGGTGGAGGTCTAGAAGCATTTTCGTTTGCAGTGATAGCCAAGCTGCATTAAAAGCGCTGCGTAACCCTCTTACTTCGTCTAAGTTAGTGCTCGAACTCAAGCTTTCTCTGAACTCGGTAGGAAGGCTAAACACAGTGAATCTTGTTTGGGTCCCAGGTCACACTGGTATCCAGGGAAATGAGATCGCTGATGTGCTTGCCAGGCTGGGTTCAGAAGAATCTTTCCTGAGGACCTGAACCTGCGTTGGGTCTGCCTGCATCTGGGGTTAGGGCTTCCATTGATGCTTGTGTTTCTTGTAAACACGAATGTCGGTGGCGTGACTGTGCTGGGTGCACACAGACTAAACGACTGCGTCCGGACATCTGTAAAAGGTCGGTGTCTTTCCTCCTATCCCTTAGGAGAATTGACTGCAGACTGCTTGTGGGCGTCCTTTCGGGCCACCAAGCGTTTGCCAAGCACTTAAATGTATTGGGCTTGAGCGACACCACCATCTGTCCTGCTTGTGGAGAGGACGACGATACAGCGGAACACTTCCTCTGTAGCTGTCCTGCCTTTGTTCGCATCAGGTGGCGGATCTTTGGGGCTGATGTGGTGAGTGCCGAACATCTAAGCTCTTCGTCACTAAAGCTCCTTCTCGTCTTTCTTCGAAAGACTGGAAAACTAAGTTCATAAAAGTAAGGTGTCTGTTTGGCAGTACAATGGACCAGTAGTTTTGTCTGAGTGCTCCAACGGATAGAAACAATCTTCAACAAAAAAAAAAAATCTGCAATGTCGTGTCAGTAGTTATGCTCTTCAAGAAATGTATTTCTGGCCACTTGGAAAACGCATCAACTAATACTAAAAAATATACCCCCATAAACGGGCCTGCGAAATCCAGGTGGACTCGTTCCCAAGGGGTAGGTGGGTACCACCAATGATGGGTTTACACCTTTTTAGGGTTATTCCTAATTTTACAACAACTTGTGCAATTTTGGACACACTCTTCAATTTGCTGATCTATTTTTGGCTACCAGCAAAAACTACGAGCTAACTCCTTCATTCTAGTAACGCCGAAATGCGATGAGTGCAGGTCCTCAAGAACAATTTTTTGAAATTTAGTGGGAATAACCACACGGAAACCCCTCATTATACGACCACTTTGTATGGAGAAACCCAAAACGTAAACTAGATTTTAGTAACCCACTAAGAGCCGGATCCCTTGAAGTTTCCTCCGCAATGTGTTTCGCGGTTATCGGCATCGTTTCTATTTGATTTATTTCAAACAAATCAGATTCTTCAAACTTCACAACACTTTTGCCGGAATAGGAAGTCGAGACATTGCGTCCGCATTTCCATTCTGTTCAGAACGTTTGTACTTTATTTTGTAATTAAACCTTGCAGATATATGGCATAATATTGCATACGCGTTGCAGACATATGCGGCAAACTCTTTTCATGAGAAAATATTTAAACCAGCGGCTTGTGATATGCGGCTGGTAAAATTTCTTTACACCGTATATAATTGCGTAAGCCCCTTATCTATCTGAGACCACTTACGCTGTGATTCTATAAGCGTCTGTAAAGCAAACTGGATAGGTCTATCACTGCCATCTGGGTAAGTATGGGACAACACTGCTCCAACTCCCACTGGCGAAGCATCCGTTGATAAGCACAAAGGCATATCCTTCTCACAATGCACTAGAAACCTATGCGAAACTATTTCTTTTTTAATCGCCGAAAAAGCTGTCTCGCATTCCTCAGACCATCTAAATTGATTATTTTTCTTTAATAGTGAATGTAATGGCTCCAGCACATCCGAAAGATTGCGAAAAAATCGACCGTAGTAGTTCACTAAACCTAGTAAGGAACGCATTTCTCGGACGGGGCGCCTTCAGAATTGCATCTGTCTTGCTTGCTGTCTTGTGGATTCCCCTTTTATCTATCCTAAAACCGCAGTATTCAATTGAGTCTTTAAAATATTCTGACTTTGCGGAGTTGATCCGCAGCCCAAACGAGCTTTATCTGGAAAAAACTGCTTTCAATCTAACTAGATGCATTTTATAATCAGGGGCGGTGACACATATGTCATCAATAAAAACACCAACCCCTTCGATGCCCGCTAAGATCTCTTCAATTTTTTTTGCCATTTTGCAGGTGCACAGCTGAGACCATACCACAGGCGGGTGCATTTGAAAAGACCGAAAAATGTATATAAGGTTAATTTCTCCAGATCTTCATCCCTCACCTTCCATTGCAAATAAGCCCGACGGAGATCAATCTTTGAGAATTGCTCACCCCCATTCATCGCTTGAAAAAGTTCATCAATTGTCGGGAGCGGATGCTCAATTGCAACCATGAATTTATTTAATGTTATCTTAAAATCTCCGCAAAGCCGTATTCTTCCATTTGCTTTCACAATGGGCACAATTGGGATAGCCCACTCGCTGTGGTCTACTTTCTTTAGAATACCTTGGATTACTAAATTTTCAACTTATTTTTTAATAGGGTCCCTAAGTGCGAAAGGTTTTGCGTTCAGCATCAACTCTATCGCCACAGGTTCCCAGCATTGGCAATTCATTGGAAATAAATGGAAATTTGGAAAAATCTTGCACTTTAGATTTAACGTCAACATAGACCTGATTACAATTTTCACGTATATCACATGGTTTGTCGAACATCTGAATTATTGGCAAAGCATTAAATGCAAATAGCCATTCCCTTGCAAACAGTGCGTGTTTATATGCATCCACAATGTACAGCTTCAATTTCTTACACATTTTATTATTTACCGGATTTACGTTCAGAGGCGCAACAACAACTTCTGCAACAGCTAAAACCTTTAAAAGAGAATTGTTGTAAGTACTTAATTTGATATTAGAACTTTTAATTGGCAATTGTTTAAAATGTTTAACAAATTCAATATGACTCATTACTGATACGCCGGCCCCGCTATCAATTTCCATCCTTATCAATTTATTTTCTATACGCACATCTATCCATAATTTTTCTGCGAACTCATTTTCAGTAGTTAAAGTGTTTATGTAAACGATAGGTTCCTCTTCGTACTGTTCGTAGTCATTCTCCACTTGGTTGATATGCTGATTTTTCGTACGTTTTTTTAAGCATACATTGGCAAGATGACCACGCACATTACAAAAGTTACATATCGTACTTATGTGAGAGCAAACATTCGCGAGATGGGGGCCGTCGCATCGAAAACATTTCACTTGCTTTTTATTTTTCGTAAAATTACTCTCCTGATTCTGAGCATGTGATTTTTGCGACTTGTAATTATTGCTGTTAGTTTGGTTACTTTGATTTTTTGTTGTAAAACCTCTGTTGTACCGTTTCCTTCTGTGTGTGTTCACCGCATGTATAGAAGTCTTGTGAATAGCCGTCTCGTTGAGTTGAACAGAATTGGTTTGCTTGTAGCAGTCTCGGCAGCCTTCGCAAATGGGAGACAGTAGGTAATGGGGCGATTGGGGATGGGAATTCCGTGCTAGAGTGAGAGGGAAGATATGTCGATGGAGTGATAGTGTTGTCTTTGTCGCTCGTATGTTAATTAGATCTGTAGTGTGTTTGATGTGTCGCCGCCGCCTTTGATGTGTCGCCGCCGGCGCCGGTGCCTGTGGTTGTTAGTTGTTGTTATCAGTTTGTGTGTGTGTGTGTGTGTGGGTTGAATTGTTTGGATTGGAGATGACGTAATTATTGGTATTCGTTGTCGTCGTCGTGGTTGGGTGTGTGTTGTGATGCTGAAAATTAAAAAAAGCGAGATGCGTGGCTGTGGTTTGAACTTGGTACGATGAGTTTGGGAGTCGGATGTCGTAGCTTAGCGCTATAGCGTATGCTGTGAGATGTAGGTTCAAGTGGTTAAATATATTGATGGTTGGGGTGGGGTTGTGCGCGCGATGATGATGAAAATTAAAAAAAAAAGAGTGAGATGCGTGGCTGTGGTTTGAACTTGGTGTACGATGAGTTTGGGAGTCGGCGGATGTCGTAGCTTAGCGCGCGCTATAGCGTATGCTGTGAGATGTAGGTTCAAGTGTTAAAATATATTGCTGGTTGAGTGTGTGGGGGCGCCGCCGCCGAGCGACGGTTATCGTGGCTGTTGATTTGTATGGTGGATCGTTGCCATGCGACGGTTATCGTGAGTCGTTGCCGTGGTCATGGGTTGCTTGGGGCGGTTATCGTGGTTGTTGATTTTGGATGTTAATTAGATGTGGTTTTGGTATGGTTTATTTGATCGGAGGGTGGTTAATGTAGCACGATGGAACATGTTACTCTTATCTTACTCTGACCATATTGTTTTTTTCTGGAATTTCTTTAAAGAAGTATAATGTTATACGAAAAACCAGCCGCTAATGAAGCACGATGGAACATGTTACTCTTATCATTCTAATCATATTGTTTTTTCTGGAATTTCTTTAAAGAAGTATAATGTTATTCGAAAAACTAGCCTCTAATGCGGCACAGTGGAATACATTACTCTTATCATTCTAATCATATTGCTTTTTCTGGAATTTCTTTAAAGAAGTATAATGTTATTCGAAAAACTAGCCGCTAATGAGGCACAATGGAATACATTACTCTTATCTTACGGACCATATTGTTTTTCGGGGATTTCTTTAAAGAAGTATGATGTTATCTGAAAAAGCCAGCCTCTAATGTAGCACGATGAAATATGTTACTCTTATCTTACTCTGACCACACACACACACACACACATTGTTTGAAAAGAAATTGTGATATTTCCGGAGGTATTTTCATGTATAAAAGGCGAGTGTTGAAGGAACTAGGCAACAGTTTACTTTCAAATTAATCACTGCAAAGAACATGGATTTTCTTAACCAACTGGGTAAAGTAAAGCCCCTAGAGGGTCTGAAGACGGTCGGTTTGGGGAAACGGTGTCGTATCTTGAAGGCGATGCGGTGCCAGACCAGGTATGGACCAAGGGTCCTGGTAGAGCTGGAGGCGAAAAAGGTATTTTTACCTGTACGATTCAACGCGATGGATGAGGACACCATTAACCAACTACACTTATATGAGATGGAAGTCCTCAAAGAAGTTGGAAGTTCCTTTGAGCTGACGTTCCATCCTGTTACAGAGGAAGACGATGAGGTGCTCATTCCATATTCACAATCATTTTTATAAAATAAAAAAAAATAAATTAAAAGTGAAACAAAGAAATTATCTGTTTTTTTTTCTTATTTATTGGTTTATTAGACTTTTAAGTGCTTTGAGGTGGTTAAAGATTACCCAACCTTTGTGAAAAGATTCAATTTGCGTGGCCGTAAAATTGAATTCCGTATTAGGGATGTAGCAGACAACATTGAACCATCTAGCTGGATTCAGAATGCAGTGAAAGGGATATTTAAAAAGGCGACTGACGCTTTGGATCCTTCTGATATGGTGGGTATAACATTTACAGGGAAGAACTTCGAACACCATGGTCCTGGTTGGATGAGCTATAGAAAGGCATCCGATTTAAAGTGGAGCGAGGTATGGGAATTAATCACTAAAATTTTCCAAAGCAATTCCGAGGACTTAAGCACGGATACTTTCCGTATAAATCTTACGTCGATAAGACTTCCTAAAGGACAAGGTGTTCGAAATAATAAATTCAATTCTTTCGATGAAGAATGCAAAAAGCGGAGGGGAATCATTGTAATAAGAAACAAAGACAATCTATGTTTACCTCGTGCTTTAGCTGTTGCAATTGCCCGTATTGATAAAGACTCAGAATATGAAAAAATTCGGCGCAATATTGGTAAATCTCAAGATCTTCGAGCGGCTAATCTAATAACTTTGACTGGTGTTAGTATACCTTCCGAAGGTTGCGGTATTCCAGAGCTTCGCACTTTTCAAAGTTATCTGAAGGATTATAAGATCACAGTCTACAAATATGAGCAAAAAGGACGAAGTATTATATTCGAAGACGATACAAATAACAGTGATAAGAGAATAAATTTACTGTATTACAAAGGACACTTCAATGTTATAACATCTTTGACAGCGGCATTTTGTTGTAGTTATTTTTGCGAAATTTGCAGTGTACCATTCAATAATAAAACCGATCATAGATGCGTAAAGTCATGCCCTCAATGTCAACAATCACCTATATGTCCTCAAAATCTATCCGAGATTGTATGTAAAGATTGCAATAGAAGTTTTAGAGGACGGGAATGTTTTGATAACCATAAGACTTCGGGGTCAACAGGCAACCAAGCAATTTGTGAAACAGTGAAAAAATGTGTTGAATGTCTGAAAACATATAGAAGAGAGAGAGAACATACGTGCAATGAATACTATTGTAAAAATTGTAATAAACACGTTTCCCAAGAACACCTGTGCTATATTCAATGCGACACTAGAAGCCCAAAATTAGGCAATGTTCTCTATGTGTTTTATGATTTGGAGAGTCGTCAAGAAACAATTATTGGTGAAAAAGTGATAAAAGACTATACTGTTCCGGTAAAACTTCATGAACCGAATTTATGTGTTTTCCAGCAAAGATGTGACCTTTGTTTGAGTGAGAATAATCTACGCTTCTGTCAGAAATGTAAATTCAGACTTAATATAAAAAAGGGTCATAATGTTATATCCGAGTTCTTAGAGCGCATTTTGGACGCCCGAAAAAGTTTCACAAAAGTTATTGTTTTGGCTCACAATGGACAGGCATATGATCATCAGTTTATTTTAAACTATATCCTGCAAAATACAAAATTTCAACCCGAATTGATTATGAGAGGAACTAAAATAATACTCATGGGATTGGGGAATGTGAAATTCATAGACTCATTGAACTATTTTCCCATGGCTCTATCAGTTCTTCCAAAAGCTTTCGATCTACCGCAAGAGTTAAAAAAGGGGTATTTTCCGCATTTCTTTAATACCATCGAAAATGAAAACTATATTGGACCACTGCCGCCTGCAGAATATTACAATCCAGATGCCATGAAGGTAAATGATCGGGATGTATTCTTTAAATGGTATGAAGAAAATAAGCAAAGTGAATTTAATATGCAGCGTGACCTTGTTGCATACTGTGAAAGCGATGTACAGATCTTATCTGAAGCATGTATAAAATTCAGAAATATTTTCCTTAAGCAGTGTAATGTGGAACCGTTTTTGGAGGCTGTGACTATAGCATCGGCATGCAACTTGGTGTACCGTCGTAATTTTCTTAAACCCGACACTATAGGCTTAATACCTAGAAATGGATATAGACAAGCTGATAATCAGTCGATCCAGGCAATTAAATGGCTTATTTTGGAAGAAAGGAGACGGAATTGTTACATTCAACATGCAGCTAAGCAGCGAGAAGCGGTAGTATGTGGTGTGAAAGTTGACGGTTTTTGCCATGAAACCAAAGAGGTGTTTGAGTTCCACGGTTGTTATTATCATGGCCACTCATGTTTGAAAACGGTTCGCGACATGCCTTTAAGCAAAGATCCGTGCGACACTTTAAATCTACGCTATGAACAAACCACGTCTAAATCTACACGGTTAAGGCAGTTCGGATACGAGGTAATTGAAATGTGGGCTTGTGAATTCGAGAAACAATTGAGTATCGATGATGTCAACTATTTAAAAACACATCCTTTAATACAACAAAGCCCCTTAAATCCTCGCGACGCATTTTACGGGGGTCGTACGGGGAACGCGTATAATTATTATAAATGTAAAGAAGGTGAAAAAATCAAGTACATAGATGTATGTTCCCTATACCCGTGGGTTTGCAAATACGGAAAATATCCAGTGGATCACCCGAAAGTTCACACCACCGATTGTTCTCAAATCGACTTAAAAAACACGAATGGGATTATAAAATGCAAAATAATACCTCCAGAGCAGCTGTTACATCCGGTATTGCCTATTAAACAAAATAATAAACTTATATTTACATTGTGTAGAACATGCAGCAAACAAATGTCTCAAGACAAACTCTGCGTCCATACTGATGATGAAAGAGCTATACACGGCACCTGGATTATTGATGAGGTCTTAAAAGCAATAGAGAAAGGGTATAAGATAGTAGATATTTTCGAAATATGGGAATATTCTATGGTTCAATATAATAAAATGGAAAAATCAGATGGTCTTTTCAGTCAAATGATGAATAAATTCATTAAAATGAAACAAGAAGCATCAGGCTGGCCAAATAAATGCGCTACAATGGAAGAGAAAAAGAAATATGTAGCTGACTTTTTGGCTAATGAAGATGTTAAACTCGATTTTGCAGAAATTTGTAATAACCCTGGGAGGAGATCTTTTGCTAAACTCATACTTAATTCATTTTGGGGTAAATTTGGACAAAGAGAAAATCAGCAGAAAACATGCATAATTAATAGTCCATCAGAATTATTCCAAATGATTACAAATCCAACTATTGAAGTCTGTCACATTCTACCTATAAATGAGGAAAACGTTATAGTAAGTTGGTTGTATAAAGAAGAAGAAGCGGAGACCTTATCAACCGTTAATGTGTGTATTGCAGCATATACTACCACACAAGCTCGTCTGAAATTGTATAGTTACCTGGAAATATTAGGAGGTAGAGTTTTGTACTACGACACCGATTCCGTAATCTATGTGGGATATGACTGACGAATTACAGTGCTACGGGCATGGAAGTTATATTACTGAATTCGTGAGTGGAGGCCCCAAAAATTATTCCTACAAAGTCTTTAGTACAAAAGATGACACTGAAAAAATCGTGTGTAAAGTAAAAGGAATCAATTTGAATTATTCAGCATCGAAGAAGGTAAATTTTGAGACAATCAAAGAAGCTGTACTTAATGCTGCGAATGCCGATGATATCCAGATTTTATCAAATAATATTCGCCGGACACGAGAGCACGAGGTCATAACAATTGCCGAAACAAAAACATACAAACCCAGGTCGGAAAAACGTAGATTTCTCGAAGACAATAGTTCCCTTCCATATGGCTATAAAAGACGTAAATAAAAAAAGAAAAGAAGAAACTTGTTTTGTTTTTTTTTTATTTAATTTCCAGATAAGAATTTATCCAACAGGTATACATTTTGTAGGGCACAGCATTTGCTATGGAGTGTGCATTTTATTTCACAGGGATAGAGTCGCTTCAATTCGTTGAAATTAGGACAGCCAACTTCTTCGATATTCATCACTTCAACATTTCCATCATCACAAAGTAGCTCCTTCATCCATTGAACTTTTTCATCTCCTTTGACGTACAAAACTGTATTTTTTATTTTCATGCGAAGGTATTTCTGAACTTTCTTAAATTCGGTGAAACCTCCATCCCAAACTAGGCCATGATGATTTTGGTAAAGCCATTGAACTTGTCTTTTTAATGCAGATGATAATTGGTCAGAGTTGAATGGTGGTTTGATGATAAAATGATGATGATGGCCCTTGTGTAGTATTGCTATTTCTTTAGCGATAAACTCATTATTAGGTCCTTTGAAACCTTGTACGTCAAGTATAAAATACATGGTTTATGCGTGCGTGTCTTTTCCCCACAAGAGTTAACTTTGAACTAAGAAATTAGATTTCTCGCGAAACTATTTGACTGAGTGGATTATAATTTACGATGCGATCGTGTAACATTAAACAGTAGGCTGACGTATTTGCAGGGATTGGTTTTGTTCCTGTTGTTTTGAATTCAATGCGAATATCAACTGGACCATTTTTGATTATTTCACTCTGATGTCTGCAATCTATAACGAAAATTGTCGCTTGAGATTTAAATGTATCTCTTGATAAGAGTGGTTCAGCAACTAGTCGGTTGTAGTAGGTTTTTTGAAAGTCACAGTACATATTGTATAGTAAACTGTAATTATTTTTATCAAAGGATAAATTTAAATCTTCACAGGGGTAGGCATCAGAATTTAAGTATGCCTTCACGTTTGTAATATCACAATGATCGAAATAGGTTGGATTTCCTTTTAGTAGATTACGTTTGTTAGTTTGCAATGCAAGGAGAATGTAGCGTGGCTTCTCCATTTGTGAGGTTGTCTTCACATTCCAAATATGATGATTGGTGCTGGGCAAAGCAGGATATTCATACAGATCCCAGTTACGAAAGGCAATCTTCATAGTTTCACCATTATTAATAGGTTTGTAAAGTTTTAATTTGTAAGAATCAGACAGTGTAATATGGGGAATTTTCCATTGTACTTTAAGTAATTTTATCTTTGCTTTTTCATCATCGTCAGCAATTAATGAATTATCATCTGTGCGTGATCGTGTTAGAATCAAATCATGGCGTCCATTGGGTATTACTCTCTTATAGTCTTCAGCAAAACCCAGTAATTTATTTAGAGGTATACAAAAATTAAAGTAGAAACTATCCAGATTAATTGAAGAGTTGGGCGACCAAGATGCATTCAATAGCATATCGCTTTCGTTTTTGTTTAAAGAAATGTAGTTTTTAATAGTTGATGTTATGCCGACACTACGATTGCTATCAATTTCCATGCCATTTAATTCATAACGTATTTCGTCAAATAAGAAGGCTATTCCGTTGTTTACAAGTTTTGTTTTCGTAACTGCCGATCCATCAGATTTCGATACAGTACCTTCAATATAAATGTAACTTTCTGAAGGCAAAATATTAAGATTTTGATGCTGGACACAAATTTGTATAATGTCATTTTTCTCAAAGTTATTCAGATACGGTGAATAGGTGTGATAATCCATTTTTGAGATACTCTCCTCAAACTTTGGTTCTTCGAAAATATTCAGCATGTTGTTGTTGTTGGGGATTGATTTAATGTTTTAATTTATATCCCAATGACAATAGAAATTGTTGATTTTCTATAGTAAGTTTTGATGTTCTCTTGTCAGAAGATGATGGTATATTGCTAGAGTTAGTAGTGTTACCTGCTCTTTTATAACTTGAGTGGCAATTATATACTATCATTATTGTGGTTTCAAATGCAGGCGAATTGTTATGATTTCGTTTCGAAAGTTTATACGATTTCCGTCCTGATCCAAGAGATTCAATGTTATAGAACTTATCCTCTTAGCGTTCACAGGCAAATAGATGACATTGTGTGGAACTTCAACTATTTTATATCCTGGACTAACGTTGACTGAAAATTCATGTAGTATATGAGCAGGTTGACTATTGATATATGTTTCGTCAATTAAATTACATTCAACTCGTACAATATTCACTCTATTGATATTAACATACTGATCAGATGCATGTAGAATATTAGGTGCTAGTTTCTTCTTACTGAATCCTAAAAGAGAACCAATAGATCGGTCTTGTGTAAAATCGATTTCCACATTGCTGTACAGTTCACATTTCAAAGTATTATTATTGGCTTTTAATTTGATTATAACTTTTTCAACGTCATTCTCGTCGTTGTGTGTGTTCAGAACCTTCTGAATTATTTTATTAATATCCTCAATTTCATAAGAGCCCACTGTAAATTCAATCTTGATTTCTCCATCACCATCACCATCACCACAGTGAAATAAATTATTTAATTTATCCACATTAGGTATGGAATTATAGGTCTGCAGATCAACTAAGCCACATACATAATCAGAATTTAGGATAATTGGAGGAAAGTACTCTGCAGTGAGAGTAGATTGGTTTCCGCTTAAAGTGAGTGTTAACGACATAACTATTGGAATAGAAATGAAACACAATATTTTGATTTTACTCTATTTATTTATATTTTGCTCAATTAGAAACTTTAAACATAGATGACCACATATAAATGTATTGAAATTTTGACAGCTGTTATAATTATAGTGAATATTTTCACCTAAATACCGTACAACCTCTATGGGTGGTCTTAAGTTACCAAAACTATCGAAATATTTGACAATATTTTTATTCTTAATATATGCTACCCAATGTGTACCCGGCCCACTCTCATTGTCCAAATTAATTACACCACATTCCTTGTTATCAGATCTTACTGGTAATTTGTCTCTCATGTAAACACCCCTGAAGCAGGGTATATTTAATTTTCCAAATTTCATAATATCAATATTGGTGAGTGGACGATTAGGTAGCGAATTTAAAAGTTTTTTGAATCGTGTGGTTTAAGGAAGAGTCCAAATCCTTTTTTATATGGCTGTAGATAAAGTCCACTACCATGCTTAATTTTAACTCCTTCCATAACCTGATTGTGACGTTTATTCTCTTCCAATTGTTTCTTAGCTACCTTTGATTCATTTATAGCTTTAACTACGCCCGCAGCTCCTCCCGCTACTGATCCAATAGCCGATAGCCCCGCTAAAATAGGTAACAATGGTAGGAAACCACCAATTTTCGGTAGAGGTATTACTCGAGGAATTGTAATGCTCTTTCGTTTATTTTTAATGATCTTTTTAGCTGCTTGTAGAGCAGTTGTTGCAATTACGTTAGGATCTTCGCTTCTAGTGTCTCGAATAGCATTTCTAGCCTCCATAATGGCTTTTTTAAATAAATTATTCTTTTTGCGTGGGTTTCTTTTGCTTCTCTTGGCTTTGCAACCCATACCAAGTTTCGTTTTAGCTTTCATCATATTCGTTACTAATATACTATTTATTTTCTCTGCTATCGATGAGTCTTTTGCCTTTACTCTCTGCCAGGCCTTTTCAGTTAAAATTTTGTCTGCAATATGTCGGTCGGGTAGATTTTTATTGTTAGCATATGCAATATCGTGTTCGCGACAAGCTTCATCCAACTGATTAACTCCCCTGTCTCCTCTAGCAAGGCGTTCTTTCAATTTAGTCCCTGGCCCACAGAAGTTATACGAGGGAAGATGTAATTCAAATGGTAATTTTTCGATTAAGGAATTCACTAATCCGTACCCTTTGAATGTGCCTTTCCAACTGTTGCCTTTCACACTATAATCTATCATTTTATACGACTTTCTTGTTGTATATGTTGAACAATTATGAATTTCTCAACTATAAAACATGATCTTTTATATTGATTAGTTTCATTCAATAGCAGAATGAGGTTCATAAAACAACAACAACGAGATTTTATTAAAGTCAAGAACTTTGATAGTAAAGTTAAAGTACACAGGAAACATGGAGCAATATTCCCTAATAGTATTAGAGGAATAATTGTGGGTCCATCAAATTGTGGAAAAACCAACGTCATGTTGAGCATTCTCCTCGATCCAAATGGTTTAAAATTTGAAAATCTCTACATATACTCAAAGTCTCTGCATCAACCAAAGTATACATACCTGAGAAAGCTAATAGAGTCCATCAAGGGTATGGGATATAATGAATTTTCAAATAATTGCGAAATTATTACGCCTTCTGAAGCAAATCGAAACTCAGTTTTTATATTCGATGATGTGGCCTGTGATAAGCAAAACAATATTCGAGAATATTTCTGCATGGGCCGACATAATGACGTGGATAGTTTCTACTTGTGTCAATCTTATACGCATATACCAAAACACTTGATTCGAGACAATGCAAACTATTTAGTTATTTTTAAACAAGACGAACTTAATCTGAAGCATATATACAACGATCATGTCAACTCTGACATGACATTCAATCAATTCAAGGAATTGTGTAAAAAATGCTGCAAAGCTACATATGGGTTCTTGGTAATTAATAAGGATTTTAGCTTGAATAAAGGTCGCTATAATAATTCATTTAAAGAAACTGTATCTATATAAATCTATTCAGTCATAAATCAACCGTTTAAATGATTACATTCGATTAGAGCATTCGTCCCTGTATTCGTCAATTATGGATGTTGATGAAAATTTACTTAAAGATTTAGTAAAAACTAAAAAAGCTTTAAAGAGAAAATATATGTTTCTTCAGTCGGGAAAAACTACGAAGGATGCGGAACTTGAGAATACTTTTAAACCAATAGTTGAACCCTTAAAGGAAATCGTGAAAAATGTCAAAAGTGCTCATACTCAAAATGATACTGCTGCTGCTGCTGCTGCAGATGTTGCTTACAATAATATAGATATGAAAATAAAGAATCAACAACTACTACGACTACGACGACGTTTACAATACCCCGAAGAAGAAAAAAAATCCATTTCTAATGCAAGTTTTGACTTCTCATCTCCAGAATCAAATCAGACAACGAATAATGATAATTCATTTAGGACACCCTATGACAATAGCCTTGATCAAAGCACTCCAATTAATCGATCGTCCTCATCAGATTCGAATCGTGACAAAATCTATGGTCCGCATTTCGACGTGGAATCAAATTCAATGAAATTAGGTAGATCAAGTTTTGTAATTAACGAACACAAGAATTTCGTCATTGATGATGAAATCTTCCATGGAACGAATGGCCTTTATGAATTAATATTTCGAAAAAATCCTAGAAAAGATCGATATACCAATGAAGACTTGGATCAATATCTAAAGATATTACAAAAAACAAAAACACACTTGAAAAACTATGATAGTAACTTACAAGTTAAAGGCAACAGAGGTTATAAGTATAAGCATATAATCCGACCTTTACTTCAGCACCTAACGCCGAGAGTCATAAAGAAACTTGGCAAAGCATACAATAGTAGTTCATCTGATATGAGTTATTCGAATAAACCCATCGAATATGTGTATTGGGATAGCCCCAATGAACTCGTCAATAGATTAAGACTTTTAATTGCATCTCAAAGAGCCGGCAATAATAATCTTCAAAATGAGGTTAACTCAATTGTAGAAGAATTACGTGAATCAAATATCATACACTAATAATCAATTCAATACATTAAAACCAAGTAAATCAGTATGGTCCCACACCCGAACCGACTGTATAGGAACCGACCGGATAGGAACCAACCGGATTTGACCTCAACACTTGGTTCAGGAATTGACCTATATAAAGTCAATTCGCATTGGAAACGAACATTATCTATATATTAAACATCGTTTAGAGAATAATCTTCATTATTAATAAAATGAGTGTTGACAAGTTCGGACGAAGCTCCAATCAATTTCATAGAACAGCTGAGAGTTCGCGAGGACCCGCTGGCGTAGGATTTAGACTACTACCTAATGGTGATTTCGATATTGAGGGAAAATGTCTAAACAATATTGGAAAACCTGTAAACCCAACACAGGCGGCAAATAAGGAATATGTAGATAACACTATGGTCATTAATGATAAAAACATGCTAAATCATCGACGGTATGTAGACAACAATTTCAACGCACTCTTGGGGACCATAAATGATGAGACACTGAAGCTACAAACCATCGAAGATAAACTGGAAAAAATGGGTGCGGATTTGCGGTCATACACTGACGAGCAAAATTTGAAGACTCTTGAATTATTAAACAAAATTAGAAAGTATATGCTGGATATTTTCGAGAAGTATAAAAGTAGCGGTGAACCTATTAGCGGGACAGCAACTAGTTTTTCACCAATTTAGTACGCATTCGGAATTCGATTTGAAATGATGTCTACAGTAAATACGTCTACGATCTTCGATGAGATGTTAAAATTTCTAAAAACAAATAACCAAACTCTTCTTGAGGAACATTTCAATGAATTTATTGATTGCATTAGTTTTCTGAGGAACTTTGAAAACGTATCCTCCACCACCTCTGTTCATGGGTGTCATTTTATAAACTGTCCCTGGTCTGCAAATCTATGTCAAGAAGGACCAGATACTTGCGCATGCTATATGGTTGAAAGTAGATTGATTAGAATTAAGAAATTGATGTTACTTTATCGACGTTTGGTCAAATAAAATATCTAATAAAACACAAAAACTCTCCTTGTTTCTATTCATTCGTTTTTATAATGAGCAAAAGAAAAGTTGTTGGTGAGCTGCACAAGCCAGCCCGAAGGAATTTCAAAAGGCGTAGAGTTATTATTAAGGGTTTTGATGATCTGTGGCAGGCAGACTTGGTTGAAATGATACCATACAGTGATGAGAATGAGGGCTTCAACTATTTACTAACCGTAATTGATACTTTTTCAAAGTATGCTTGGGTCGTTCCTTTGAAACATAAGACTGCATCAGCTACAACACAAGCTATGAGAACAATTTTTACCAATTCAAATCGAACACCTAAAAATCTACAAACCGACGATGGTAAAGAATTCTTCAACAAGGTCTTCCAAAATTTGATGAATACCTACGAAATTAATCACTACTCAACGTACAGTACATTAAAAGCATCAATTGTTGAACGCTTTAACCGCACCCTTAAGGAGAAAATGTGGAAAGAATTCAGTTTCAATGGGAACTACAAATGGCTACCCATTTATAAGGATTTGGTGCATGCATATAATCACACGATACATAGAACAATAAAAAGACGTCCCGTCGATATAAATAAAAACAATGCCAAAGAACTACTATCAAGAGTTTATAAGCGAATAAAAATTGCTGAGAAGGGAAAATACGAAGTTGGCAATAGCGTTCGAATAAGCAAGTTTAAACATGCTTTCGAAAAAGGCTACACACCAAATTGGACAGCTGAAATATTCAAAATAAGAAAAGTTCAGATAACAAACCCTGTTACATATCTAGTTGAAGATTTTCAAGGCCAACCTATTAGAGGGAGTTTCTATACACACGAATTACAAAAGACGAACTTCCCCAACATATTTCTCGTGGAAAAGATTCTCGCAACAAAAGGCGAAAAAGTATATGTCAAATGGCTGGGCTTCCCAACCACCAACAACTCCTGGATTAATAAAAAGCAATTGTTATAATGTATTTATTTTTTATTTTTATTTAAATTCTAAAACTGCTAATAAGACAGGACTAACGTCACTGTCTATAAAATCAGCCGCCTTGGCTCTCGCATTATACGCGGCCAATAGATGAATAGCTGCTTTAAGATTCAGCCAACGCTTGGTTCGGTGGACCTCCTTCATCGCGTCCTCCAGCTCCTTCCGTAAAGTTGCAAACTCCCAGCATACCGCCGAGATCATGTCTTGCTCCTCCTTCAGAATATTCAGTAGGGCTTCCATTCTCTTACTCTTCGACTCAGCTTTGTGAAATGAAGTAATTCTATGCGTAGATTCCAAAGAGTTTTTATACTGAAAATCTTTAAAGAAATGCCAGAAAAAACAATATGGTCAGAATGATAAGAGTAGCATATCCCATCGTGCTACATTAGCGGCTGGTTTTTTCAGATAACATCATACTTCTTTAAAGAAATCCCCGAAAAACAATATGGTCCGTAAGATAAGAGTAATGTATTCCATTGTGCCTCATTAGCGGCTAGTTTTTCGAATAACATTATACTTCTTTAAAGAAATTCCAGAAAAAGCAATATGATTAGAATGATAAGAGTAATATGTTCCATCATGATGTATTAGCGACTGGTTTTGCGAATAACATTATACTGCTTTAAAGAAATTCCAGAAAAAACAATATGGTCAGAATGATAAGAGTAGCATATCCCATCGTGCTACATTAGCGGTTGGTTTTTTCAGATAGCATCATACTTCTTTAAAGAAATCCCCGAAAAACAATATGGTCCGTAAGATAAGAGTAATGTATTCCATTGTGCCTCATTAGCGGCTAGTTTTTCGAATAACATTATACTTCTTTAAAGAAATTCCAGAAAAAGCAATATGATTAGAATGATAAGAGTAACATGTTCCATCATGATGTATTAGCGACTGGTTTTGCGAATAACATTATACTGCGTTAAAGAAATCCCCGAAAAACAATATGGTCAGAGTAAGATAAGAGTAACATGCTCCATCGTGCCGCATTAGTGGGTGGTTTTGCGGATAACATTATATTTCTTCAAAGAAATTCCTCTGAAAAACAATATGACCAGAATGATAAGAGTAACATGTTCCATCGTGCTACATTTAGTTGGGTTTCCACCCGTCCACTAACAATTCATAGGTTAATAAAAAAACATTTAATTTAAAGGCTTTATTTTTTTATTTTACTAAAAATTAATAACAATTTTATGAAATGGTCATTCTATATGATTGTTTCATCGATTTGAGATTCACTAGTTCCACGTTGGGCTCATGTCTCAATTCCTGATTTGTAAAGAACTCGATTTCACCATTACTTAGAATCCTCTCCTGTTCATATTCTCGATACTCGAAGCATGAAATACCCAAAGATCGTAGCTTATAATTGCTATCATATGTGCAACGAATAGCTAGTTCCTTGTCGTCGTCGAACTGCAGTTTAAAATGCCTATAAAAAACTTCTTTGCTCTCGATTATCCCCGATATTTCGATTTCTTTTTTAATCAAATCTTGCCTAAATCCTTCGATTGCTTCATGTACAGTAACAAATTTTTTCCCTTCTATTCTCTCTGTTGTTGGTGTTATGATGTCATTATTTAGAGATGGATTTGCAGTAGTGTTATTGTTGTTGTTGTTGTTGTTGGTTTTTAATGTTGAAACCGTCAATAAGCGAAACGATAATCCAACTTCTACTGTGTCATTATTGGGCAAACTCAATGCAAAAGTTACATTTTCCATAGAATTTATATTTCTTAAGTCAAATTCAAGCGGGAATCCATTGAGAAATAATGGAAAAATTGAGAAAATCGATAAAACAATTAAAAACATTCTCGTATTAAATAGGTCTTAATTCGTCAGAGGCTATCACTGAAATGAATAATTAAAAGTCAACAACTTCTTTTAAATCATAAATTAATATCACAATCTGCGAATTATATCCTTCATTTATAAAGTATTTTCTACAACAACATTTTCCTGCTCCTCCTCCTTCTCAGCCGTTGCCCTAGGATTTCGAGTATTGGTTTTTTTGCCTTCAGATAAGATCAATTTTAATGTTTCAACATCATCGCCAAAGGGACAATCCGCTGGAAACCGATTGGTTTTACTTTTTGGCTTTGATGAAACTGTTCCATGCATCGTCAATTCACCACCAACAACATACATTTTGACATGCTGAAATCTGTGAAGTTTTATTTTAAAATTAGCTAAAGAAGATGTTGATTCTCCATTTCTTAAGCGAAAAATTAAACAGCTGTTTCCATTTTCAGGAGTCATATAAAGCTCACAAGTCGTCCTATGAAATTGTATGTATGAGAAATTTATCTCCGTCCATCCTACTTCGCAACTACATAGATTATCACCTTCTCTCAATGATTCGCACCAAAACATTTCGCTTTTGCAAGTATATTCAATAATATCTGAAGACCCCTTCTTATTGGTTTCGCTGTCAATCTGAACCTTACTAAGTGTTCCCTAAAATGTCTCTTTGATCGGTGAACTGAACTATCACCTAATATTTTCACATGAACTTCCTGTGTTCTATTCTCATACAACATTACTTAATGTATGACCTCTTCTCATTTACTTATCTTCTTTTATACAATGAATAAGATTACCAATTATAACAATCCCACAAGCAACCCATGACCACGGCAACGACTCACGATAACCGTCGCATGGCAACGATCCACCATACAAATCAACAGCCACGATAACCGTCGCTCGGCGGCGGCGCCCCCACACACTCAACCAGCAATATATTTTAACACTTGAACCTACATCTCACAGCATACGCTATAGCGCGAATTAAAACACTTGGTTCTTACTTTTAAAATTAAACAATATTTATTTGGAACTATGTCCTTTATTATTGAAATACTTTTTACTAATTCTAAAAGGAGCTTAAGGCTACTATGTAGTTACAATAAGACTATCGATAAATTCATCATACAGTCGTATTTATATACTTTTCTTATCTATCTACAAGGAGACCCAAGCGTACAATCGTCTTGCTTGATAATGAAGAAGAGATAATATTCCAACATTGTATACAAACGATATTATCTCTTTTACATATGTTATCATTGTAGCGTTGTGTGCAAGACTGTACTAGAGACTAAAGATATCATTGAATACAAATAATGTTATCTTTTTTCTCAATATGTTTTGCTATGGATACTTAACTCCCCCCCTTGTTAAACGAAATCGTCCCGATTTTTCGACGCTATTTTTAACATCTCTCTTTCATAAGTTTTGTTATATGCGTCAATCTTTTTTTGTTTTTGACGATCTGTTATACATTGTATAGTTTTTATCATTAATTGTTTGATTATTTAGCTTATGCTTACCGCTTAATAACATAACACCGGATTCAATTTCTAAGTCGTAATCGTATTCTTGTTTAATGTTGCATTTTGAAGTTATATTCTTTAAAAGTGGAATAAGACAATTTTCTTCTTCAAAGTTAATTTCACAAATGTTTTTACTTAGATGATTTTGACAATTTCTTGTTCTTAAATAAGTTTGGTTACATAAGGCAATTGTTTTATCTGTAATGATTTTTCCATGTTTTGAATTTAAGGGTGTTACTTTATACAATTTACATGATTTAATTAGAACTGGATATTTATATATTGTGATGAAGAATTCATCAGTTCTAGCTAATAATATTTTAGAGTACTCAAGTATATTTATTATGGGTACTTGAATTATTTCATGTTGAATAATATTTTTAATGTCATCTAAGTCTAGGCTTTCTGATAAATATTCATTATTTTTTGCTGCATTAATTGTTCTGGTCAATAATAATAATTGTTCGTACACTTGTTCTATTACTAAATGTTCTTTAAGGCTCTGACCTTCGAATTGTTGCAAAATTTGTTCGAATCTAGAATTTATAGTTTTTTGTTTATTATTGTTTTCTATGAGATTATTTATACTCGTTTCTATGTTAACTAAGTCATAATGGTCAGGATTACCAAACACATATTTGAAAGCTGTTCCTAAAAAGTTAATTGATCTAGTATGCCTAGTATGTTCTTGTAATTGGTCTGCTAAATTCTTAATTTTACTTAACCAAATTTTTTCTTCTTGTGTAGGTTGATAGTTACTAGTTACGATATTTACGTAAGGTTGAAATATCGAAGTCAGGTTGGTGGCATGTAACAAATAAGTTTGTTCTTTGAATAAATACACGTCATCTGTTTGCGTAAGTATAAACTTCTTGTTTAGTAACTCAGTTATTTGAACGTTTCCTTGCCCTTCTTGACTCTGTACAATTCCTAGTAATGTTAGGAATATTAATATTTTCGTCATCTAAAAAATGATAATTCTTTATGTTATCCTTGTGAATTTTTATTCCCTCTTTAGAGATTACAGTGTCTCCTTTATCTTCTTCTACTATTCTTGTTATGTATCTGGCGTTAGATTTCTTTCTAAGACCTGTGATTCTTACCATTATCTTATCTCCTTTTTTATATTCTCTGTGTCGAGTTCCTTTATTTAGACGTTCGATCACTTTTTTGGATGCTGAGTTTAGTTTATTTATTATAATTTCACTATTGCTATATTTATTTTGATTAAAGAAAATGTCTCTAGGTTTCAAACCGGTAACTGAGTGTATGGAATTATTTAATTCACGCACTGTTCTAAATATTTCTTCGATAAGTCTTGTTTTATTCTGAATTGTGAATATTCTAGACAGTTCAGTTATTGTACCGTTTACACGTTCTACCTGACCGTTCGCTGTCGATCTGTATACTGGAGTTTCTACTTTAGTTATGTTGTATTTCAAACACATTTGGTTCACCATTTCTGTTTTGAATCCCTTCTCGTTATCTGTCATGAGTCGTTCACATTTTGGGAAATAATTAGATAAGACCTCTTCCATAACGTCGTACAGTCTGTTTCGAGTTTCGATTTCCCGAAGGATTGTATATTTAGAATACTTATCTACTGTTACAAGGAAAGTATACTTGTCGTTGAAATATATGTCCATATGAATGTGTGTTCCCACATGTGTTGGTATTTCTGAATTATTCAGGGGTTCTCTGATAGGTTTTCTTTCATATTTTCCAAATAGACATGCTATGCATTTTTTGTTGAAACTCTTTGCTTGTTTATTTAGATCGGGCCAGTAATATTTCTCTGAGATTTCTTGTATATTGTTACGTAACCCTCGGTGTGCTCTTTCGTGAGTTACCCTTACAAGTTTTAGTTGTTCCTCCAAATTTGTCACGTCTTGAAGTTTTCTTGGTGTGAATATAAATCTTACTAGTGGGAATTCTTTTTTTATGTTTTCACCATATTTGTATATGTTTTCAAATTTCGTATGCAAAGCTACAATCTTTTGGGGTTGTATAACTTCTTTCATCTGCCTTAGTAAAGAGTCTTTGTCCTTAAACTTTATTATGAGTCTTATTTTGTTACCAAAATAGATTTGTGTTTCGATATTATTTGTTATATCTTCAATAAGTTCGAACTGTGCAGTGTATGCATTAAAAGGCTGATTCACAGTTTTTATTATATCATTAGAAGAACTTTCAGCTGAATGTGCTGTTTCTATGGTAGAAGTATTTATGCGTTGACGTGATAATGCGTCAGCTACAAGATTTAGGTTTCCTGGTTTATAAACTAATTTTGCTCCAAAGTCTTCAATGATTCCCTTCCAACGTTTCAGCTTTGTGTTGGGATTTTTTTCTGATACCGAATATATAAGGCTCTGGTGATCGGTATATATGGTTAAGTCTGCTATACCATATATGTAGTTTCTGAGTTTTTGTAAGGACCATATGATCGCTAATAGCTCTTTCTCGTTTGTGCTATAGTTCTCTTCTGTCTTACTCAGTGTTCTTGACAAGAAGTGTATAGGTTGCTTATTCTGACTTAGTACGGCTCCAATAGCTATGTTGGATGCATCTGTAGTAAGCTCGAATGGTTTACTATAATCCGGTTGAAAAAGTTCGACTTGTTCTTTCAAATAATTTTTTAAAATTCTAATCGCTTCTAATGCTGAATCATTCAGATTTAACTTAATATTTTTACTTTGTTTTTTGTTTACTTTACCGTTATCTCCTCGTAAATATAATGTCAGGGGCTTGGCTATGCTTGCGTATCCTTTTATAAACTTACGATAGTAACCTGTAAGACCTAAAAATCCTCTCAAATCCTTTACCGTTTGTGGGACTGGAAAATTTTCTATAGCTGCTATTTTCTCAGGGTTCGTAGTGATTCTACCATGTCTGATTATGTGACCTAAGTATTCTACTTCTTCTTGAAAAAACTTACTTTTCTCATCAGATATTTTTAATGTGGCTTTATTGAGTACGTCGAATACTTGACTTATGTGCTGTATATGTTCTTCCTCAGATGAAGAATATATCAATACGTCATCAATGTAAACGTGTACGAATTTACCTACAAAGTCTCTCAAAATGTCGTCCACGCATCTCTGAAATATGCTTGGTGCATTTTTGAGCCCGAAAGGCATTCGTTTAAAATGATATTTTGCGCCATTTATAGCAAAAGCTGTTTTTTCTTTATCATCTGTTTTGATTTTAATTTGGTGGAAACCTGACTCCAAATCTAACGTTGTAAAGTACTTGGCTTTACCTAAATTTTGAATTGTCATGTTGACATCCGGAATGGGGTATCTGTCTGTTACAGTGTGAGCGTTAAGTTTTTGGAAATCAACAACCATGCGCCGTTTTGGTTTTCCTTTTTCGTCCAAACCTTTTTTAGGTACTGTCCATATGGGACTGTTATAAGGACTATGGCTTTTTTCTATTATATTGTCATGTAAGAGTTTCTGTATTTCTTTGTTTACGAATTCGTTATCTGCTATGGGATATGGATATTGTTTAACATAAACCGGATTATCATTGGTCGTCCTAATGCTTGCTTCTATAGTATCTGTAAAGGGTAACGGTCCTATGCTGTTATTAATCTTCATCAGTCTATCTATGTCTGCTTTATAAATATTATTTTCCCCAATTATGTAATTAATTTTCTGAATAGATTCGACACTGCTTATGGTAGTTAGAGTCATATTACTGAAATTTATTTCCGCGTTTAGAACTTTAAGTCCTTCATATCCTAATATCATATCAAAAGACTGAATATCCTCTAATTCAAAAAATGTTATATTTTTCTTTAATATCCTAACTACTTTCTTTGTATCTACCATAGAATAACCATGCATTGTTTTTATTTTTATAGGTTTAATTTTAATTTTTTCGCTAGAATCGCATTTTCTATTAATGTAATTATGGGTTGCACCAGTATCAATAAGAATTTTATAAATTTTCTTAGAAATAGTACTAGTTAAATTTAAGCAGGGCAACCCGTCTACTAGTTTAAATGATCTATTCTTATGTTATTATTTACCATACATTCCGTTTCATCTGCTTCTGCATATGTACTGCTGACATCGTCTCTGCGTTGTTGTCGGGAGTTATTTACTCTCTGCTGCTTGAAGTTCTGCTGATAAGATCGTTGCGGTCTGTTGTGTGTGTTGAAACTCCCGCTGTGTTCACGTTTCGCTGGTGGATTATATACATCGGGTTTGTATTGATTCCAATTTTGTCGCTGTGCATGTACAATTTGTCTCGAGTTTATCTCCATCGGCTGTGGTCCGTCATTTCTCTTGGAAGGGTTTAGGCGTGGTCCTTGATTGTGTTGCTGCATATTATCGTATTGCTTCTGGGGTTGATAATTCGTTGTTTGGCTCGAATAGTTTGGTCTTCTTTCGTTTCTGTGTTCATGTGGCATATTTTTGTGGTGCTTATCTTGAGTGAGATGTAAATGCCTGTGCACATTATCATGTTCTATTCTGCGAGCAATTGCGAATGCGTGTTCTAGATCATTTATTGTAGCTGAATATAATGATCCTCTTGTAAAGTTGTCACTCATACCATCAATGAATATACGAACTGCGTCGTCGTTAGCATTTTTAATTAGTCTGTCGATTATATTCGGCGGATCACCTGACATAGTGATTTTTGATATTATTAAATTGAGATTTTTATTTATCTCGTCGTGGTATTCAGACAGTGTGCTTCTTTTTTGCGTGATGGCTTTCATCATGTCTTGTAGCACGTATAGAGGTTCTTGATTAGAGTACGTATAATCTAATCTGTTACGTATCGCCTCAAAATTAAAAATTGTGTTATAATTAGTTAACACATTCGCGGCTGCTCCCTGTATTTTACTTTTCACTATAGTCAATGCTGCTGCGTACTTACTGTGTGTTTTGAGGTTTTTAATGCTGTCCATTAATCTGGATGCTTCTTCGCGCCACGACCGATAATTTGATTGATCGCCGTTGAAAATAGGTAGGCTTTTAAATGCGTCTAACTGTATTTCACTACCATCTGTATATGTGGTTCTTATTTCCTCTAGCACAGGTATGTTTGGTACTATGCCTAATCCAGATTTTACTTCATTTAGTTTTGTTTCTAAATTAGTGTTTATTTGATTTTGGTTAGTTATTATTGCTGCTAACCTTGCATTCTCTGTGCGTGTGTGCTCTAGGGTTTGTGTTACTGTGTTGCACCTGGTTTCTAAAGCTTCTAATCTTGCCATTAATACTGCGAGTTGTTCCATTTTGAACTCGTGTCTGTTGTCGTCGAATTTGTGTGTTTTTTTTTTTTTCCACATATACACTTTCACTGAATTGCTTTGCTGCTTCGTACGAAGGAGCTATATTTGTACCTGCTATGCTAGGTAATTCTTGTAACCGGTAACGCGAGTGTTCTGTTTATACTAGATTTCACTACTTGTTCCCGAGGTCCGCTCGATTGAAGTTAAAAAGTATATTTAACCTCCTGGCAGGATCGCCAATTAAAACACTTGGTTCTTACTTTTAAAATTAAACAATATTTATTTGGAACTATGTCCTTTATTATTGAAATACTTTTTACTAATTCTAAAAGGAGCTTAAGGCTACTATGTAGTTACAATAAGACTATCGATAAATTCATCATACAGTCGTATTTATATACTTTTCTTATCTATCTACAAGGAGACCCAAGCGTACAATCGTCTTGCTTGATAATGAAGAAGAGATAATATTCCAACATTGTATACAAACGATATTATCTCTTTTACATATGTTATCATTGTAGCGTTGTGTGCAAGACTGTACTAGAGACTAAAGATATCATTGAATACAAATAATGTTATCTTTTTTCTCAATATGTTTTGCTATGGATACTTAACTCGCGCGCTAAGCTACGACATCCGCCGACTCCCAAACTCATCGTACACCAAGTTCAAACCACAGCCACGCATCTCACTCTTTTTTTTTTTAATTTTCATCACCATCGCGCGCACAACCCCACCCCAACCATCAATATATTTAACCACTTGAACCTACATCTCACAGCATACGCTATAGCGCTAAGCTACGACATCCGACTCCCAAACTCATCGTACCAAGTTCAAACCACAGCCACGCATCTCGCTTTTTTTAATTTTCAGCATCACAACACACACCCAACCACGACGACGACAACGAATACCAATAATTACGTCATCTCCAATCCAAACAATTCAACCCACACACACACACACACACAAACTGATAACAACAACTAACAACCACAGGCACCGGCGCCGGCGGCGACACATCAAAGGCGGCGGCGACACATCAAACACACTACAGATCTAATTAACATACGAGCGACAAAGACAACACTATCACTCCATCGACATATCTTCCCTCTCACTCTAGCACGGAATTCCCATCCCCAATCGCCCCATTACCTACTGGAGACCCTTCGTCTCCAGCAACCGATCCTTAATTCGCTTGTCTCTTATACCACAGACAAGTTGGTTTCGTAGGGCGGTCATGAGATATGCCCCAAAGTTGCAGTGGATGGCCATTTTCCGTAAAGTAGCCACGTAATCTCGAACGGATTCACCCTCTTCTTGTTCACGATTGTTGTAATGCTCCTGGAGCACCATCACCAATGTTTCATTTTGACGACTACACGACACACGTTGGGAATTTCACAGTAAATTTGACGGTTATAGAATAAAAGTTTCGAAACAGTATAATCTTTGGTCTCTCATGCAATGCATGTAGAGCGACAACCTCGTATCTTCGACTTTGGATAATGATATATGGTTGAAAACCTCGTAACAGCGAGTTACGAGCTTCTTGCAGTAAACAAAGACAAAGAAAGTAAGATGAAAGGAATTTGCGTCGTCATTTGCGGCTAACTTAAAATTGCTATTCAGATACGTGTTTGTTACACTTATGAAGCGGACAGTGACGATGCCAAATCTGGAAAAAACAAACGACGACGTCGCCTTTCTTTCTCAGCCTCGTATCTCTCTTTCACCATGTTTACAGTAGAAAGAAAAAACTGTATATTTTGTAATATAATTTTTTTAAGCAAAATGTTTGAATGTCATTTCATTAAAACCACACACGTGTTTTTAAGGTGATTCAATTGTACATTAAATTACTCACTCCAGGTAAGAGAAGAATTTTTAGATACGAGGTTACGGTATTACGAGTTCCAGTACAATCGTGTTACCGTAAATGTGAGATACTAGGTTGTTGCGTTAAAACCAATGATAAAAAAAAAAACAAGAATCTGTTTTTTTATATATTAGACCAAAAGAAATTAACTATTTTAGGATATAACACGTTAGAAAAAACTGTTTTGGAGCATCATTCTTCATGAGTCAGATGGTCATAAAAGGCGTGATAGTCTTTAGGTAAAAGGTTCTTCAAACTCTGAACATCATCCATCTTCCTTTTTGTAATTGTTAAGGGTTGATTATAGAGTCTTTCAATTATATGTGATCCATTGATGTCGAAACGTTGGGGCAACAATTTCCAATCACTGTCGAAGTTTAGCTTGTAGTCTGTTCCAAATTCTGTGTATTTGAATGCCCTTATATTCACCACACAAGGACCGCCAGTTTTCTACCCTGGTCGTATCGATTTGTAATACTTAATTGCCGCTCCGTAATTAAGGAAGAACTCATGACTTTGGTAGCGTACTTGATATGGTTTTGAACTTCTGACTTCTTTAATTATTCGAACAAAGTCGGCAGGAAGGAAGAGCTCTTTGTTTTTTTTTTTTAATTTCAATGGTAGAATGGACCGAATCACTTGACATTTGGGTGTGTCCTACTGCCAAGTATTTCTGATAGCTTTTTGTTTTATAGCGAAGTTTTGTAAAGCATTTGATAGAGTCACATTTCGATTTTGATAACAACAGCCGTCACTGAAGATAATAATTGGTTTGGTTTTATCTGCCAATCCTTCCAAAAAGTCAATGATGCAAGATGCAAAAACATTTGAATCAACACCACCCTTTCCCTCGTGCCACACATAACAAAGTACACTGGCATCTCTCTCATTGTATATTGTAAATTGATGAACGCACAGCTTCAACTTAAAATATTGTGCACCAGCAGAGATCAAGGGAATATTTTGTACAGCCTGCAAATCTACAGTAAATAGCTGTATCTCACCTTTTAAGCATCTTTCTTTGTCTGAATCCCTTTCCTGCCTTGCTCTTTCTTTGGCCTGGATGTGCGTCTGATACTCTTCTGTTCCAATATTACCATTTTTAAATGCATAGCACAAATCGCATTGGTTCTTTTTGGGTCTATATAGGCCAAGATTCATATCATGAACGATTGCCAGAAGACATTTATATGAAGCTTTTTCTTCATGCGGGATGTTGTTGTCTCTCAAGTAGACCTCGAAAGTTTTGTACAATTGCATCCAAGTCCCATAATCTACATCAACGTATTGTTTACTTGTACTTTTTCGGCAATAGTGGGATGGCATTTTAGGGACTGCATTCAAAAATGTTTTGATATGTTCTGCTTTGGTAATATTAATGGGTTTGAGCCTATTTACTTTGGGAGCTTTATTCGTCATGCAAATTTCATTTTTAGCACTCTTGACCCAATTTAAAACTGACCATTCGCCGATACAGAGATTGTTCATAAACATTTTTTTACACACAGCTTTCATCGCACCACTAACTTTTAATTTATACTCCAACGTATGCGATCTCTTACTTGGAATGCCGTGGTTTGTTTTTCAACAGGCTTAAGTGCAACCATCGAATTGACATACAGTTTTCGTTGCTCCCAAGAAAGAACGTCCCAGAATGTATGAAAAATTTCATCTCTGTCCTTTTCTGATATTTCTTGACTCTTCCTAGTTTTGCTATTAACACATTTCACTGAATTACATTTGGGTTTCATTGCTCTCTCTCCCCGAACTTCCATTCCAATAATCCCCTAACCCCTCTTTCTTTTTATTGAAGTATACTGTCGGCCCTTTTGTCTTCTACGTTTCAATTGATTTCGCAACCATCTGTTTTTATTGCCTTGGCCTTTCTTGGCTTTTTTGTTAGTGCATAAACCACTGGTTTCATCCAGAGTCCTTAAAGACGTGTCCAGATCGATTGAATCGCTGGAACATTCGATGTATTTATAATCTGTATCGTCAGTCGAAACAGAGAAATCACACTGAGAATCTCCACTCTCCGAGCTTAATGAAGGCGGTTTTAGTACACCAGTTTTTTCATCCAAAATACAGTTTTCATCATTAATATTATCGCTTTTTGCCGGTTCTGCATCTTGAAAAACAAACTGGCCAGTCTTTTCATCTAAAACGACAATCTTATCTTTCTCTTTTATAATTTTTGTATGACAAAATTAGATGCAGCACATTTTTCATGTCATTAGTAGAAATAGTTTAGGAATAAGTGCATGAGATACCTACCGGATGTGTTATTTTTTGAGGTACATTCTTCCTTTTCAACATTGTTACCTCTCGCCAATCCCACCAACTCCGCACCTCTGCTCCACCTTTTCATCTTATATATTATATAGTTTAGAAATTTCCTGATATTAAAAAAAAGCGAGGCTACCGTTTATAAATATTTCTCAGAAATATCATAAAGACCTTCACAGTAAATCACAATGCTTCTTATTACTGCGATTTTGACGACTACACGACACACATTAAGAATTTCACAGTAAATTTGACGGTTATAGAATAAGAATTTCAAAAAAGTGACAGATATCTTTGGTCTCTAATGCAATGCATGAAGAGCGACAACCTCGTATCTTCGACTTTGGGTAATGATATATGATTGAAAACCTCGTAACAGCGAGTTACGAGCTTCTTGCAGTAAACAAAAACAAAGAAACTAAGATGAAAGTAATTTGCGTCGTCATTTGCGGCAAACTTAAAATTGCTATTCAGATACGTGTTTGTTACACTTATGAAGCGGGCAGTGACGGTGCCAAATCTGGAAAAAACAAAAACATACGATTTTGCAGATACGAGGTTGAGAAAGTAAGACGACGATATGATACATACATACATTGTTAATAGAGATACACTTGTGATTAGTGAACCGAAACATTTGGTTGGCGGTGGTGGCTGGTCGGAAGGCAGGGATAAAAGCATAATTTTGGTTTCTTTTCTCTGTTACTCGCACAATGAGGTTTCATCCCTTCAAGCTGAGTACTGTGTGAGAATAAGATCCCGAACGTTGTGTTTTTAAATTTGTAGAATTGTAATTTGTCATGCACGTCTCATTCATTACGTTATCTAAACTTTGCACATCTCTAACAACAGAAAATTATCAATTCCTCTTCACTCTTATATTCGTATAGTCTTATATCCTTAACGTTGCACTTACCTTCGATCTTGTTTCTCGGTCACTTGGATTCCGACCATCAACACGATAAGTACCAACCAACCAAATAAATTGAATTATAATGTTTTTCGAAATTGCATTTGTTCGTTCATTTGTTTAAGCAAATTGTTTTTCACCCAGGTGCTGCTCCTTCTATCAGTCAACTCTCGTATTACCAAACATCTTTTTGGTCCGTATCGAGCCGGATCCCACTCCCATCGTGTTAATCATCGATTTTGGCTAATTCGCAGTAATTGTACTGTGTGAAAAGTGCCGCTTTGCTGTGCATTCATCGCTGTTTAACGGAATACCCGTTAATAAACTCTCTTGTCAGTTTCCAGCGCACCGTAATCACACAGTGATCGTGATCGAATTTTCTGACAATTATTTGAAGTGCACCGTTGTGACATTTTTAATCAATTTTGTTGTATAGTGCACAGGTGCACAAGTGGTTGGTGCAATTTTCATTGAGCCCCGCATATATGTATGAATCAGACAACACAAGTGATTAGGAGCAAACTTGGTTTTTACCACGTGTAATACGCTTATCAACATTTTCTTTTCTTTCGATAGCGACGTGGTTTATACAAATATTAGAACGGTCTCTTTATTTCGCGCTCGATTTTAAAGCTATTTAAACACAATTTTGGCATTGACCTCGTGGAAAAATGGTTGTCACTTGTAGTATTTCTGCTCTTCGTTCAGCTCGGGGAAACTTAAAGGACTCGCTAACAAAATTATCTACTTTTACGGACACTATCTGCGAGCTCATTACACTTCCAAATCTTGAGATTCGTTTAGAGAGGGCAAATGATTTGTGGGCTAAGTTTTATACTTCCCAACAGCAAATGTATGAGTATAAATATGAAGAAGAATATGTAGAGCCTGAAGAGGAATTCGAAGAATTTGAAGCTAAATACATTCAGGTTAAGTCGGCTCTCCTGTCCGTGGTTCAGGATAGGCAGAAATGTACGCAAGGTAACATCGCTAATAATGCTGTCCCTAATTCGCAAGTCTTGTGCGTTCAGCAGGTGGCCGCTGCTCCATCCCCTGACAATGCATATTTATCCAAAATTCATATCGAGCCGTTCTCTGGCTCTTATCACGGTTGGCCTTCGTTCCGCGATATGTTTCAGAGTTCGGTGCCCAACAAGAACCACTTATCGCCCACTCAGAAATTCCATTTTCTGAGGTCCTGCCTCCGTGACGAGGCACTGAATTTGCTCACACACATTCCGGTGTCTTACGCTACGTATGAGCAAGCATGGGATGGGATTGAGAAAAGGTATGATAGGCCACGGTATATCATCAGCAGCGTCGTAGAAACACTTATGCAGCTTCCATCAATTAGGTAATTAGGGGCCTTAATTTATTAGACCCGTATGAAAGAGACCCATGGATAATTCACGTGCTGATAGGTAAATTAGATCTAGATACCCGACAGACTTGGGCAGCAGCTAGTGTCAATGAAGATTACCTGCTTCAACTGTTTGCGTGGTAGACATAATGCATCTAGCTGTCTGTCCAAGTTTCGGTGCAGAAGCTGTAATGCTAAGCACCATAGTTTGGTGCATCCAGTTCTACTCAAACATATCCCGGTGCTACCAATCGCGCTTTGGAACCCGCCGTTGTTCAAACAACCTGGTCTAATGCCAATACTCCATCAAAATCGGCAAATTAAAATCCAATTATAACAAACCACTCACTTAACTGCACTACCACGGTTGTTGGTAAGGCATTGGATCAATTCGGGAATTATCAGCTTGTGCGTATTTTGATCTATAGCGGATCTTAGATTTCTTTTGTCACCGAATCTTGTGTCCAAAGACTTGGACTTAAACGGACAAAAGCTCGCATACCAATTAGCGGAATCGGCGCTATCTCCGCTGGACGATCTAAAGGTCTTGTTTATATAACAATCAAATCCCGCTACGACTCAGCAAACCTCTCGGTGGATACTTACATCTTACCTCGCGTAACGTCAGCATTGCCAACTTTTGATGTGAAAAATTGGCATTCACATCTCCAACCTAAATTTGGCCGATACGTCGTTTAATAACTCCAATCCAGTAGACATTTTGCTCGGTGCAGACAGGGCTTGGCACATTTTTGAATGTGAAATTATTTGCAGCACTGAAGGACACTCTATTGCGCAAAAAACTTTATTTGGTTGGGTGTTGGCGGGAAGATTATTTTCGGGCACACCAGAATGCAACAATAATAATCGCTCTATACAATCGCTTCACACAATCTTCGACATCGACTCGGCGTTACAGGCTTTTTGGACAATCGAGGAGGTAGATCCCCGATCACTCGTTTCCGCAGAGGATAGAGCTATTGAACAGCATTTTGTAGCAAGCCATCGACGTGACGACCAGGGAAAATACATTGTTCGACTTTCTTTCAAACACCCACCAAACTTCACTGACACTCGCGGTTGCGCCATTTCGCGTTTAAAGGTCATGGAAAGAATTTTTTTTTAGAAATGCTGAACTTCTAACATCCTACTCTCGGTTTATGGACGAATATTTATCATTAGTTTATATGGAAAGAGTTTTTTATTTGCATCACCATGCGGTATTTAACCCTAATAGCTCCACTACGGGGCTTCGCTTAGTATTCGACGGTTGGTTTAAGGATGCCACAGGGAACTCTCTAAATGATTCACTCATGATATGGCCACGTTTTCGTCGCCACATGCATGTGTTCACCGCACATATCGTGAATATGTTTCGTAAGATCTGGGTCGCCAGCGACGATACTGACTACCAACGAATTGTCTGACGAACATCTCACACAAAACCCTTGGAACATTTCCGCTTGCGCACAGTGACGTATGGCACATCGTGTGCCCCATACTGATCGGTTCGGGTTCTCGAGAAATTAGCGTATGGTCATCGCGAAAGCTACCCGTAGCGTCCGAGATAGTTCTCAATAACTTTTACGTCGATGGTGTGGTATCAGGAGGTGACTCACTCACTGACGTTATATTCAAACGGCAACGGATTATTGAACTTTTTTGAAAGGGTGGCTTAAAATTAAGCAAATGGCAGAGTAATTGTGCAGAACTTCTCCAAGATGGACAGATTCAGAGTGAAAGTGTTTTGGTCGATAGCGAAAATGATTCGTGTGTAAAAGTTGTCGGTCTATATTGGAACTCTCGGCTCGATAATTTCTCTTTTCGTATTCATCTTTCTCCCGATGAATCCAATACAAAACAAAACGCCAACTGCTCAAAAAGGTTGCACGTGTTTTCGACCCTCTCGGATTTATCGCGCCTTCGGTAGTGCAACTCAAGATCATTCTGCAAGAGTTATGGTATCATAAACTGGCCTGGGACGATCCTCTTCCATTCTAACGCAAATCCGCGTTTCTCGGTGCATAGGCTTATCGGATGCCAATGTTCAACTGCACGGGTTCTCCGACGCTCAGGCATCTGCGTATGCCGCGGTTATATATTCTCGCATCGTTTTGCCGGACGGAACTTTAAAAACAAATATTTTTGCCACCAAAACCCGCGTTGCCCCAATAAAACAACTTACCATTCCTCGATTAGAACTGTGCGGAGCCCTTCTGCCTACACGGGTACTCGTCGCGGTACAAAATACGTTAAACCGAACCTGTTCAAACATTTTTGCGTGGTGCGACTCACAGGTAGTTCTCTCCTGGCTGTCGTCTTCCCCTCGTCGATAGGATATCTTCGTCGGCAATCGGACTGCCGAGATTCTTACCACCATACCCAGAGAAAGGTGGTTCAATGTCATATCCGAACAAAATCCTGCGGATTGTGCCTCGCGCGGTTAAGCATCAGCCTTCGTAAGTCATTCCCTCTGGTGGACAGGACCTCATTGGTTAGCTCAGCATGAAGACACCTGGCTCATCATAAAAAATATTGAAGAACATCCAGACTGCAAGCAGGAGGAGAAGAAACAGTTGGCACAAGCAGGTCTTGCCGTCAACCATAATCATTTTCTTGATTTTCTGCCCCCACGAGTATCTTCCTGGCACCGGTTGGTTCGCATCCCAGCCTTGGTTTTTCGTTTTATTTTCAAGTGTCGTAGACGATCCCATGCTACCACAAACCTTATTCTTCCTGTCGAGCTTTATGACGCCAAACACGCTCTAATTAAATAGCTACAAAATATTTGCTTCGGAGAGGCTCTATCCTTCTTTAAAAACCACGATGGTTTTCCCAAATCATGCAAACTAAATAATAATTCTCCATTTCTAGATGACCAGCAAATTTTACGGGTTGGAGGAAAGATTCCAAACGCAGTAATATCGTTCAACGTCAAACACCCGATTATTCTTCCAAAGGGACACAATTTTACTAAGCTCATCGCCATCGACTTTTATCGTCCGTCAAGCAACACCTTCGGCGTGTTATAGGCCCCGACACCCTTACGTTTGAACAAATATATACCGTTTTGACTCAAATAGAATCTTTACTCAATCCTCTTCCACTCTGTAAAATATCCGACCAAGCGTTTTAGGAGAACCTTATTCAGCTGTACCTGAACCTTCGTCTGAGATCCCACAAAACTGGTTGTTATGCTGGCAGGCTATTCAAGCAAAGGTGCAAGGATTTTGGGAACGCTGAAGCATGGAGTATTTGACCTCGCTGCAGCAACGACCCCGATAATTAAATACTCATCGAGACTTTGAGCTGAACGACTTAGTGGTAATCGAAGACACTAGCTTACCGCCAGGGAAATGGGCCATTCGACGAATTTTTTTACTACATCCTGCGAAAGATTGTGATATATGCGTTGTTACCTTGAGCACTAAACATGGAGACTTCGTGCGCCCGATACATAAGCTCGCATTATTGCCTATAAAATGAAACGCTGTTCCAGGGGCGGGGGAATGTTTGAGAATAAGATCCCGAACGTTGTCTTTTTAAATTAGTATGATTGTAATTTGTCATGCACGCCACATTCATTACGTTATCAAAACTTTGCACATCTCTAACAACAGAAAATTATCAATTCCTCTTTACTCTTATATTTTTATTCTCTTATATTCTTAACGTTGCACTTACCTTCGATCTTGTTTCTCGGTCACTTGGATTCCGACCATCAACACGATAAGTTCCAACCAACCAAATAAATTGAATTATAACGGTTCTCGAAATTGCATTTGTTCGTTCATTTGTTTAAGCAAATTGTTTTTCACCCAGGTGCTGGTCCTTCTATCAGTCAACTCTCGTATTACCAATCAAGTAGTTTTTTTGAAAAAGAAATGATGACAAATTTCTGATTTGGAATTTCGATCGTATGAAAGGAAAATCTGGATATTTGCGCTTATGAAAGAAAACGATTATGTTCCCGTTCCTTTTTATGATGAGATGACGGTTGATCTGTTATTTTCGATTTGAAAACTCATTCTTGCAGATATTTTTGTCGTATTTCTGTAAGTTATGAATTCATTGCCAACAATTTAATGATATTATCAATTTGAAATAATATCTATATTTCTACAATTAATAAACCCCAACTGCGGATGTGAATGTCACTTTCCAAATATACGAATGGAGATAAAATTGACGCCCTTGATTTACAGGTGGCTTTGGTCATGCGAATTTTAGAGTGGATGGGCGAATGATCTTTCATCGGATTGTTTTTTATCCTCATATACCTATAGGTATATTATGTATTAGTGATCTGTTTTGCAATTGTCATACCCACATAATCATAATGGTATACTTAAAAAAGATATAACTATGTGTTCGTAGAGAATTATCTGACAACGTTTATAAGTTGCACAGTATTGCTTTAGGGTCAGTTCATTTAAAAAAAAAATTGTAATACAAATGTTCGCATGGGTATTATACTTACCTTAAAAACAACAACAAAGCAAATGCTTTTACCTTGTTACAACCGGTATAATATATCGTCGCTGTTTAAGAAAACCGGCATAACTCAAAAAATACGAATTTTGAGTTAATAATGCCACTCGAATGAGAAAAAAATTCTCTATCTTTTTGTAAAATCGGCATAACTGTAGCTCTTCAAAATCTCGCTAGATGGATATTGTGTCAATTTTTTTTCACTTCTTTTCTCTCCTATTTTATGTGCAATAAAGGTATAACTCAGTAGCGTGCAGATGTTCAAAGTGGTTGGACGAGTGTTTTGTGCGGAAAAGTGACATATTTTGAGTTGTGCGTGTTGATTTGCTTCAAAGTTTAGAGAAAAACGGACTTTTTTTTGTTAGACTGCTATTCAAGAAAAAGTAAGTATGATTTTAATCTTTTTTTTCTGCACTAAAACGCATTGTGCCACTTTTCCTGAAATAATCTAAACTTTTGTTTTCTGCAGTGACACTTTAATGATTTATGCCATTTTTCCATAAAATAATTTTTCACAATTGTGACGTTGGCCGGTCCTTGTGCCAACTTACGGACTTCTTAGTTTTAAGGATGGTACCCACTAGCGTTGGCTATTGCGCCTTTAGCTTTAAAACCTCTGGCAGTTGCCTGCACTTGAGGTGGGGATCCCAATCTATTTTCCAATACAATGGTTAAGGCTCGCAAGCCAAGTAAAACACTGTGTATGGTTTTGTGGTTGGTCAAGAAGTCCTCTCTTTATTAAAATGATGTGTCTTATATAGTGACAAAATATGTTCTCGAATATCTACTTCAATATCGATACCCCGATTTTTGCCTTATCAGCATACGGCGCGTGACGAGGGTAAAACGACCGAACATTTCAAGTGTGTCGGGTTCACTTGCGTCCAATGCTTAGTTGACATATTTATTGAACCCTGATCGTACCCTCGATCCAGCCTTGCATATGCATACGATTGTATGTTCATTTGCTTTCATGCACCGAGTGTGCCAGCAGAGTAATATGACTCTCGTATTAAATGGTTCACTCCATGAGTGTCTGTATGTCGTTCATATCACTCTGATGTTTGAAGCAAATGCAAATGAGTTATGAAGAGTTCTGGGTATCAAGTATCGAAGTAGATTTTGATATTCTTAAGTTTTCGGCAATTAGTTAAGTGGCCGCTGGTGCGATCCCTTCACACCACCCTTCCTGGGGAAAAAGGAGAAATCATGCCGTAACTTGATTTCTTCTTTTACGCGTCACTTTTACAATAAGGGATCTATTGGTTTGTTGTCTATTGCTTTGAATTTACGTTATTGTTTGGTTTATGTTTTTATACAATCTTATTTTGTTCTTTTGTTACTTAGTTATTTCTTATTCTACAAAATTGCTTATTTATAAAATTACGAAATGTCTTGAGGTTATATATTTATTTATATATATTTTTTTTTTTTTACAAATTTCTTAAGTGTTAAAAGATTATTACATTTTCTTATTCTACAAAATTGCTTATTTATATTACAAAATTACGAAATGTCTTAAGGTTATATATTTATTAATTTTTTTGTTTTTTACAAATTTCTTAAGAGTTAAAAGGTTATTACATTTTCTTATTCTACAAAATTGCTTATTTATATTACGAAATGTCTTAAAAATTATATATTCATTTATATTTTTTTTTTTTTATTATAAAATATCTTTCTTACATCTACCTATCCCGGGGTTTTTATATAGCTATATAATATACAACAATTTTTTTTTTTTTAATAAAGATAATATACATGCATGCTTTATCTTCTACAAGGGCTCTCTTTCTCCTTTATTTTTTTTTTTTTTTAAAAATCAAAAGTAAATACAAATTGCTTTAATATGTATACATAGAATTTCTTAAGTCGGTTTTTATGAACTTTAGTTCTCTTACCTTCGTACTTTATTTCACAATACACTCCCTCCTCTGACAATACTTCGAACGGTCCTATGTAAATGGGATCTAATTTTCTTCTATTTTCATTTCTTAACAAGACTAAACTACCTACTTCGAAACTGGTCGGTTTACTTCGGTTTTTCCTATCGTAATCTGCTTTTCTGTCATTTTTTTGTTTCTACGAGTATGTCTCTAGCGTCCCTATGAGCGATTTGTAATCTTTGTCTCAATTCAATTATGTTCTTCATAATTGTATCTTGGATCTACTTGTTTGGTTAAATTTGATGGTAGCTTACATCGTCGTCCGAATACTAATTCAAATGGGGTATACCCCGTTTCGGCATGTACTGCAGTGTTGTAGCAAAACACATAGTAAGGTAACCAAGTACACCAATCTGTATGTTTTTCAGATACGTAGCTCCTGAGGTATGCTCCGAGAACTTTATGGGAGTTTTCTAATGCTCCTATACTTTCGTGATGATAAGCCGTGGACTGCATTTGTTCTATTTTTAGTAGTTTGCACATATCCTTGAAGATTTTGTTAATAAATTCGGTTCCTTGGTCAGATGCTATTGTTTTAGGAACTCCATATTTAAGGATAAAACATTCTACTAGTCCTTTGGCTACTGTGCTAGCTTCTTTATTAACGATTGGAACTGCTTCAGTGAATTTAGTCAGCTCGTCTTGTAAGGTTAGTATGTATTTATATCCGTTTACGGACTCGTCTAGTGGACCTACTAAATCTAGATAGATCTTGTCGAAGCTTGATTCGGCTGTTGATGTTATCTCCATGGGCTGCTTTTTAGGCGTAATATGTTTATTCTTCTGGCAAGTGGGGCAACGCTTAACATAAGCGGCTATGTCATTTTGCATTCCCGTCCAGAAATATTTTCTTTTTATATTCTTAAGCATGCGGTTTATTCCGGCATGTCCACTTGTTGGTAACAGATGATAATCGTTGAGCACTATTTTTATTTTGTGAGGATCAGTTATTTCAATACATTTGTCGATTAGGTGCACCTTTACATTACTTTCTTTAAATAACTCTCCTAAGATTTTTGTTAACTCGTGAATTTTATATTCTCGACGGCCGTCTGCGAGTTTTTTAAGTTCTTCTTTCGTAATGTATAATTTATTAATAGATAATGGTCCGCAGATTCTGTGCACGTCCCGCGACAACATTTTGCCAAATGATGCCGATCGGTCTGTAGTGCTTTCCTTGGACCTTCTTAGGAGTATACAATTTTTCTCCGGGATGTATGCCAAAACTTTGTTGGATCCCAGGATTATATTAGTATCTTTTATTTGATACTCTTTGTCCTCAAAACTGTTACATATTTTTAGCTCAATAATTTTATTCCCATGCTCTGGAGGTCGGAGTAGTTCAGTGATGACGCGATTACTTTCTTCGCTTTCGGTTTCTGGTCCTTGATTTGAGATTCCTTTACTTGATTGTGACCTTGTGATGACACATATGTGGAGTTGTTTGAGTTGATCTGTGTCAAATATTATACGACTTAGTGCGTCAGCTGTACAATTATCTTTTCCGGGTGTGTATTCGATGTAGAAGTTATATTCTTCTAGTAGTAATCTAAATTTAGTCAGTCTACTTGAAGGTTCTTTTAGGGAGAAAAGGTATACTAAAGGTCTGTGGTCTGTGATAATTTTGAATTTTCTTCCAAAAAGATATGGTCTATAATGCCTTATTGCCCATACTATAGCAAGTAGCTCCTTTGCGATAGTGCTGTAGTTTTTCTCGGCGCTATTAAGAGTTTTACTAGCGTAGGCAATGGGTTTATTATCGAAGTTGGATAATACAGCTCCTAAGGCAAAGCCTGAGGCGTCTGTCCGGAGAATGAATTCCTTATCAAAATTCGGAAATTGTAGAACTTGGGGGCTTGTGAGAATTACTTTTAAAAGTTGAAAAGATTTCTCGCAATCCTGGTTAAAATTGAATTCTACATTTTCCTTGAGTAATCGGTTAAGTGGAATAGCTATTGTAGCAAAATTGGGTATAAATTTGCGATAATAATTCGCGAACGCTACGAATCTTCGTACTTCGTCAGCATTTGTGGGTGTAGGATAATTGTTCATAACAGCTGTTTTTGCTGGATCTGGATGAATTCCCTTATCAGAAATAATGTGCCCTAGGTATAATACTTCTTTCCGTAAGAATGCACATTTTCCTGGGTGAATTTTTAAGTTTACTTCCCTTAGTCGTTTAAACACATCGATCAGATTCTTGTTGTGATCCCTTAGGTTTTTGCCAAACACAATAAGGTCATCAAGGTACACGAAACAGCGGGAGTACGTGAGTCCGGCCATTGCAATGGACATCATTCTCGAAAATTTACTAGGAGAAATTTTAAGTCCCATCGGAAGTCGTTTTAACTGAAAGTGGCCGTCCCCCGTTGAGAAAGCTGTTATAGGTCTACTTTTAGGTTCAAGCTCCATTTGGTAATATCCTTGACTCAAGTCGATACATGAGAAATATATTGCTCCTCCTACCATGTCATAGATATCACTAATGTTGGTCAATGGGAACTTGTCGTCCTCGATTCTCTCGTTCACGTTTCGGTAATCTATTACCATTCGAAACTTCTGCAAACCGGTAACAGGATCCTTCTTTTTCGGTACTATGAGAATCGGGGAGTTCCATGCAGAAACCGATGGTTCTATTATGTCGTTCTCCAACATTTTATCTATTTCTTCCTTTATATCTCCCTTCTGTGAGTGAGGAAGACGGTAGGGTTTGGTATATTTCGGTGTAGATCCTTCTTTCAATGCGATATCTGCTTGTCCTACGTGTGTGTAAGTGAGCTTATCACCTTCTAAGTGGAAGATGTCATGAAACTTTGTACATATGGCTGTGATTTCAGCCTTCTCTTCCATATTTAGAGTATTAAGATTAATCTCTTTAAGTATCTTTTTTATTCTCGGTGGTGATGCTGCAATTTTTTCTTCGCATGTTAAGACGTAATGTTCGGAAGCGGGCAGTGAAAATGGTTCTGCCCATCTTAATTTTACGCTGGTTTCGCGGGTGTTTACTATTCTGACGGGAATTTTCCCGTTTATGGCCGTTGATATTGATCCAGCCATGTAGACACCCTTACACAACTCTTGGGGGTGAAATACTCGGGAATCGGTATGTTTCGTGTCTATCCAGTAGGTGGCTTCGCATCTTGGCGACACAGTTATGGTGTTTAGACCATGGCTTGAAAATATCGGTATAGAGACTTGTCTATTATTTATCCTGAGTTTTAATAATAAACTCTCTAAATCAATTATTGCACCAAACTCCGTTAGGAAGTTTGCACCAATAATACCATCGACGGGAATCGGAAATGAATCCGGTACTACGTGAAATTTGTACGGTATACTATTTTTCCCAAAATGTAGAGTGCTTGTACATGTACCCTCTGATCGCAGATCTCCTGATATACCTGTAATGGTGGTAATGTTCCCTTCGTCTATGGGAGTGTGTCTCTCAACTACCGAACTTTTTACTACACATATTGATGCTCCGGTGTCTAGCAAGCATCGTAATGTTTTACTAGTACTGAATTGAATTTGTATGAAAAGGCCGTTTTCTATCCCCGTTGTGTATATGGTTTGTGGTATCTGAGGATTTATTGACTCCCCTCCGAAGGGCCGGCTGCCCCCTCGGTGGGCTGATCGTTTCCCAGGGCTAGTACCCTTGGTAGTTGAGTCTAGTTCTAATAAGTGTTCAATGGCATTTCGCATATTAGTATGCCGAGCGCTATCAAGAATGATTTTATATCGCTCGTTGACCCCTTGCTTCAAATGGGCTAAACCCCTACGTTCGTTTGCTAACGAAATTACAGTGCGCGATGGTTCCCCTTGTATTTGGGTTTCCAACTCGGTCATTTTGGCTACGAGGTTCTCTAATTCTGCTACATAATCGCGCATGGGCCGATTACGCTGGCGCCGTTTGTCGAGTTGTGACTGAATGCCTTCAATGGTATCCCGAGCTCCGCATTTCGTCGTCAGGTTTGATTTTAATTCAGCAAAAGTCGTCGGCCTAGCGGTTCCTAATTCAGTCAATGCCCTACCCTGGATTTTGCATTTAAGCACGAATTTCAAAAGTATCGGTTTCGCCGCGTCACCTAGTGTCTCATAGTAGAATTCGACGTTGTTAAGGAAGTCTCTTATATGTTCTGCTCGGTTTTCGTTGGCCTCGCAGGTAAGGATTGGCAATTTTTGTGCCGTGTTTAATTCAAATTCACCCATGGTTTTGTTTTTTATAATAGGGTTGCTTAGTGGAACTTCCCGAAACTCGAATTTACTTTCTATTACCGATGCTTGTGATAAACTACTTTCAGCCTCAGATTCGTCTGAATCAGTGTCCTCAACGTTATTTTTAACTATATCTTCTGACTGTTCCCTATAGGTGTTGGCTTCAGTAGTTAAACGCGTTAGGTAGCTATGCTCTAGTTCCGATAAGGAGTTTTGATCGATAACCGAAAAGTGGGAAAAGAAGTCGTCCCAGAGTCGCTTTATTTGTTTTAGCTTCTTGGCGGCTCCCTCGGGCTTGCGCTTACGCTCAGGTGATTTCTTTAGGCTTTGGCAGCAAGTTTTCAATTTAGATAGGGCCTCTTCGAGTTGGACGAAAGTCATCGGGCAAATTTCTATTAGAAATCTATGCTAAGTTATGAAGAGAAAAAAAAATTAGATCCTATTCTGCTTAAAATAAGAAGTGATATACGACATAAAATAAAATAAGAAGTGATATACGAAATAAGATAAAATATATTTTGGTAAGAACAATAGAACAATTAATTAAACTGACATTCTGCGTGGTCTTACATTATTTTTAATAATCTGTTGTCGGATGGCCTTGTTAAATTGAGATTTAGTGGCTTTAGCAAAATATTTTAGGATAACTAGGATAATTATAATTATTAGGATTAACGTGAAGTCGATTCCGTAGTGGGTCGCTTCCTCCATATGGTTTTGTTGAGGGCCGTTGTTATTGATGATCACCTCATCTTGTTTGGACTGAGTTTTACCCATCTGGTACAGCCGTAAGGTACTAGTCTGTTCTGGTTTGAATACAGTTCCTTAAAGCGGTAGCAGCAGTGGCATCGAATAGCCTATGGAACTGGGTCTCCTCGGCTTTTTGTTGTCGGCGTTTCTTCTTCTGGTCGGCCCGGATCTCGTATTTGAGCTCCTTGATTTTGGCCAGGAATTTTTTTTGAACGTCGGCGGGCTGGTTTGGTATGTAGGCCAAGCGGTGTAGGTTGGCCAATTCTTTCCTTTGTCGGACCAGCTTCCCTCCTCTTGTGGATGGTTTAGGCGTCGGGACAGTGGGGCGATTAACAGCGGTTGCTGGCCGGTTCTGTCGTCGCCGATACTCTTCGATGGAGAGGGGCTGAGGTCCTACCCTTAGGACAATAGTGTCTTCGGTGGTTATGGGGCTGACTGCGTATGTAGTCCGCAGGAGGCTGTCAGCTTCTTGAATTAGTTCGGCTGCTCTGGCCAGATTCGCTTGCTCCAGGGACATTGAGGTCAGCAAAACTGCAAATTTCAGCGAATAGTTGGTTTGCCTCCTGGCAGGATCGCCATGTGACGTTGGCCGGTCCTTGTGCCAACTTACGGACTTCTTAGTTTTAAGGATGGTACCCACTAGCGTTGGCTATTGCGCCTTTAGCTTTAAAACCTCTGGCAGTTGCCTGCACTTGAGGTGGGGATCCCAATCTATTTTCCAATACAATGGTTAAGGCTCGCAAGCCAAGTAAAACACTGTGTATGGTTTTGTGGTTGGTCAAGAAATCCTCTCTTTATTAAAATGATGTGTCTTATATAGTGACAAAATATGTTATCGAATATCTACTTCAATATCGATACCCCGATTTTTGCCTTATCAGCATACGGCGCGTGACGAGGGTAAAACGACCGAACATTTCAAGTGTGTCGGGTTCACTTGCGTCCAATGCTTAGTTGACATATTTATTGAACCCTGATCGTACCCTCGATCCAGCCTTGCATATGCATACGATTGTATGTTCATTTGCTTTCATGCACCGAGTGTGCCAGCAGAGTAATATGACTCTCGTATTAAATGGTTCACTCCATGAGTGTCTGTATGTCGTTCATATCACTCTGATGTTTGAAGCAAATGCAAATGAGTTATGAAGAGTTCTGGGTATCAAGTATCGAAGTAGATGTTGATATTCTTAAGTTTTCGGCAATTAGTTAAGTGGCCGCTGGTGCGATCCCTTCACACAATTCTTAGAGAAATAATTTTTGATAATTTTTATTTTTGAGTTAAATCGATTTTTTTTTGTCCGATCCAAGATGAACTAAATACAATTCAATAAAAAAGTTCACTATATACAAAAGTTTTTTTCGGGAAAAGTGACCTAAGTTGAAAAGGGATGCAAAAACGCTAAAATTTTAATACCTAATATAATTATTTCAACTTTTTTTTTTTAGTTTCCATTAGATAAAATAATGGAGCTGGCCCTTTCAAATGAAGTTTTTAAAAAAAAAGATTGATAGTCACTTGAAAAAAATAAAAGTGTGAAAATTTCTGCAACTCAGAAACTTGAAACAGCTCTCCTGAAAAATCAAGTTTTTTGAGTTATGTCGGTTCTCTTGAACAGCGACGATATGCTGTTCAGAATAAAATTCGGTACTTATTTTAGATATACTATTTAAAACAAGATATGATTACTCAAGATACTAATCATTTTTTCTTTTTATACCCTCGATAGGAAAATATATTCACTTTGTCATTACATTTGTAACGCCAAGAAGGAGTCACCGGAGACCTCATAAAGTATATATATTCTGAATCAGGATCACATTCTGAATCAATTTAGCCATGTCCGTCTGTCTGTTGAAAATACGATAGCGGCCAAAGGAATCAACCTAGGCGAATCAAGTTTAGAGAAACAACTTATTTTTATTGTCGTTATTTTGGTATTAAAAAAGGACTATGTCTGTCTAGTAGTTGTGGTACCTCCCATACAAAACCAATATTAGAAAAAACATGTTGAAAGCACGATAGCGTCGAAAAGAATCTACCTAAGCAAGTGCAATTTTGTGAGACGACCTATTTTTTTTGTCGCCAAGTTGGTATTAAAAATGGGCTATGTCGGCCAAGTAGTTCTGGTACCTCCCATACAAAATCAATATTAGGCCCAAGTACCTCTCTGTCTGTTGTTCAATGTAATTACGTACTACCTCACATGACTAAAACTTTGCATGACTTGTATGCAGTGGAGGGTATCAAAGCAGCGGCCAGGCCGATGATAATACTTTTACTTGTTTTTACTTAAAAAGTGTTAACCAACAATATAATTTTAATTGCGTAAACATTTCTTGCTGTGTTTATATTTGAGTGATATTTAATCACCCATCTCCTTTTATCACGTTGGTTGCCAAAGGTAATCAGATGTTAGGTTTCGTATTGCGGAATTCGAAAGACTTTAAACATCCACATACTTTAAACAACATTACAAGTATCACAAGTTTATTAGACAACACTTGTATCACAAGTAACCCAATTAGAAACCCAAGAAAGACAAATTGGGATCTCTTTGAATCAGCTCTTGAAAACAATCTGGAGCAGGTAAATACCAGGAGAGCCCCAGCTTATCATTTAGAATTGGAACACACAGTGGAGGGCATAACATCAGCCATCACAGATGCGTTCGAAACTAGCTGCCCAATAAGCAGAAGTGCAGAGAAGAATAAGGTTCCATGGTGGAGTAACAATCTGTCAAGACTTCGGTCGAAAACGCGTAAACTGTTTAATACAGCGAAACATACTGGAGACTGGCAGAGCTACTGTATGGCATTGACTTCTTACAACAAAGAAATAAGGAAAGCAAAACGAGAAAGCTTAAGGCAATTCTGTGAGACAATTATGGATACTCCTGTTGCTGCCAGAGTGCACAAAGCACTAGCAAAAACAGAAGGAACATCAATGTCTCTCAGAAAACCGGATGGCAGCTATACAGAAAATAAGAAACAGAGGGCAAGACTTCTATTAGAAACTCATTTTCCTGGCAGTCATCCGACTACGGACAACAGGAGCATGACCAATAATCGAAGACCCCAAAGAGAGGATTGGAAAATAGCGATCGAAATCTTCTCCAGAGGGCGATAAGAATGGGCAATCTGTTCCTTTCAGCCTTTTAAATCACCAGGGGTGGATGGAATTACGCCAGCCCTACTACAAAAAGGACAACGTAAATTGCTTCCACATCTGGCAATCATTTTTAAAAGCAGTCTGGCACTGGGCTATATACCAAACCAGTGGAGACGGGCAAAGATAGTGTTCATTCCGAAAGTGGGAAAAAAGGACCCAAGTTTACCGAAGTCCTATACACCAATCAGCCTTACTTCTTTTCTTCTCAAAACGATGGAAAAGGCCGTGGACAACTACCTAAGAGAAGATGTACTTAGTATATCGCCTCTTCATTATCGCCAGCATGCCTACAGAGCGGGCAGATCTACGGAGAATGCTTTGTAACAGCTGACCGAAATTATTGAATGCGCTCTTGAATCAAAAGAGATAGTACTGTGTGCTTTCTTGGACATCGAGGAAGCATTCGATAACACATCGCACGATGCAATTATACGAGCTCTAGGTAGAAGTGGATGTATGAACTCCTGAGCACTAGATCAGCAGAAACTCACACATCAGAAGGAATTATCAAGGTTAACACAGCAAGAGGCTGTCCGCAAGGAGGAGTTCTATCTCCCCTAATGTGGAGTCTTGTAGTGGACGAGCTACTTGAGAAATTGTCAAGCCACGGCATAAACTGTCAAGCATATGCTGATGACATAGTGATTATCGCCAGGGGTAAATTTGAGGGAACCTTATGTGATATCATACAAGGGGGACTCGAAATAACTTGGGATTGGTGCGCGACGGCTGGGCTTAGCTTAAATCCGGCAAAAACAACAATAATACCATTCACGAGAAAAAGAAAACTCGAACGGCTGAGACCGATAAGGTTGTCGGGTACTGCACTGACATCAGTCAACGAAGTTAAATATCTGGGACTAACCCTAGACAGCAAACTCCTCTGGAAAAAACATACAGATGAGATAAACAGGAAGGCAACGCGGGCTCTAATGATTTGCCGGAGCCTAGCGGGCAAATCCTGGGGATGTAGCCCGACCATCCTTAGATGGATGTATATTGCCATTGTGAGACCAATGATCACATATGGAGCGATTGCATGGGTAAGAAGAACCAGTCTATCCACTACAAGGAAGACACTCAATAAAGTGCAAAGACTGGCATGCCTATGTATTACAGGGGCCATGAGAACTTGCCCAACTGCAGCTTTGGAAGTGCTATTGGAACTGACCCCTTTGCACCTCGTGGTTGAGGAATGTGCAAGTAAAACGATTCTAAGAATAGCCAAAGAAGGAATAGGACAAGGAAAGTGCATTACACTGAAACAGCTTGATGCACTAGTCAAAAAACACCCATTATTGGCCCTTCCTAGAGACGATACCATTAAAAGATTTGATTTCCAAAAGAACTTTGTTACAAAGCTCAGTAACAAGAAGAACTGGAGCAACGAATCCACAATTCACAAACTGAGCAATAACACAACAAAGTGGTACACAGATGGGTCAAGAACTGATGAGGGAACTGGAGTGGGAGTATGTGGGCCTAGAACCAAATATTCTGAACCAATGGGCAAAAGTACCAGCATCTTTCAGGCCGAAATCTATGCCATAGATAGATGTGTCCAAATCAACCTCGACAGAAACATAACCAACTGTGATATAGCTATAATGTCAGACAGCCAGGCTGCAATTATGGCACTCAATTCCTACATCATCCAATCCAAACTTGTATGGGAATGCCTACAAAAATTAAATGAATTGGGTAGGAGAAAAAAAATAACCCTCTGCTGGGTACCTGGCCACATGGGAATAGAGGGTAATGAAATGGCCGACTCCCTAGCAAGAAAGGGAGCATCTGAAGCTTTCATAGGCCCTGAACCATTCTGCGGAATAGGGGATCACACCCTCAAAAAAGAATTTAGGATACTAGAGAAAGAAAACAGGGCAAGAACTTGGCACAACACTCAAGGCATGAGGCAGGCTAAAAAACTTCTGGGACAATACAACCGGAAAAGATTCCAAGCTTGCATCGGCATGAGTAAAAATAACCTCCGTATCCTAACAGGCTTCCTAACGGGGCATTGTAGACTCAAGGAACACGTCAGGAAACTGGGTATATCTGAAGAAGGTCTCTGCCGATTCTGCGATGAGTCCAGTGAAATCCCAGAACACTGGGATCGTGGGGGGCATTGACCCACAACAGACTGAAATACTTGGGCAAGTACCAACTATCTGATGAGGAAATACGGTCACTGGAGCCAGCTCTCATCCTAAGATTCTTAAAGGAAACTGGACTAGAGAGAGTGCTATAGGACGGATTTCTTTCGCCAAGGAGAAACAAGAGTACAAGAACCTCTAAAATGATTCCGAAAGGAATTATAATGTGAGGGGAACTCGTATGAGGGCATATACCTCACTGAGGCGTTATCAGGGGGTGCAATAGACCAAAAGGTCGCAGTACAACAATCCCTCTCACATAATAAATAAATAAATAAATAAATACTAGTTAGAGAATCCTGACGAGGATCTCTAAAAACAAATCGACCACCAGCCTGGGTTGGTCTAACTCGTTCGTATTGGTTGGAAAATGAAAAGACCGATATTTAAACGTTATAAAAATGTATTCTCCTGTCCGCTACAAGTCAGAATTAAGACTAAACTCAAATCTCCCATCGCCAATCCGCTGAGTCGCCAGAATATACGCGGCGCGTGTATCCGCCTGCATCGGGTGTCATCATGCTGATATAGCTATATCAGTGGGAACAGGTTAGTTCGTGATATGCATTTATGCATACGGTGCGTCTATGGTGTTCATATGGTATGCACATATGCATATGGTGTGTCCGGTGGTGATAAATGCTGACTTGATATATTTTTACAGGTGTGGTCTATCGGGTGGTGATAACTCCTCCCCCTTCGAAAATCTACGACCCGTAGATCCTAGGATAGGTCAATAGATGAGATTGTTGGGATGCTCGGTTTGGAGTATATTTTCTTCTAGATGGCGACGACGATCAAAGCCACCAAAGTTAGGATTGCGGCTTCTGTAATTATAGAAATTTTAAACTCTCGAGTTAAGTTACTTTAGCTGAATACTCTCCTTAAAGAGTTGGATCACATATGTACCTGAAAGAAATTCTAAAACATTATTAGAGGTTAAGTCACCATTAAAATTAGTGACGAAAATAGTGTCCTCCTTGATGAGTTCGATAATTTCTTCATTATTCGTCTGGAAAGTACAATTCGCGGATCCGCCTTTCAATAGCCTAGGAACGCAGGCATCCTCATGAACTCTTTGCAGTGCTTTGTCCTCGCAAATGGTCGAATTGTTAATAGAAAAGCAACTCGCTACGATGCCATAAGATGCTCCATGGTTGACTAGCATTTTTTTGAATTTCAGCTCGATCTGCTTTCCTTCGATTATCGATGGTCTTGTTATCAGTAAGTTAAATTCCTCTCGCCCCACCTTCGGCACTGAGACAACATATAACAGCATCGACCCATTGGTAAAGATTGATGGAGTTCCATACTCGATTGCCTCAATTTCGTTAACATACGGGAGAGTTTCCAATTCGCTGATGACCTTGTTGATCTCCTCGATATCTAGCAGATAGTGTTGATCAGGCCGCTCTTCGCCAGTTGGCAGGCTCGTACAATCTCATTTACTTCCCCTTTTATGAGTAAGATCTCATCCAAGGCGTATTTCGTTCCAATCCGTAGCATCGGGACTGCCAGCTACCCACTTCCAGGCTGTTCCGAACTAATCGATAGACCTAGCCTTTCTTGGAGGTATGCCCTTAAGTAAACCGAGGCGATCCTTGATCTGTCGCACATGAAATTCCATTATGCGCTTCCTGTCCTCATCCCCGATGTTGTCGCTTATGGAGTTGGTTACCCCATCCACAAGGTTATGAAATTGCGCCAGGTCAATGGTGTGTACTAGCTTAAAGCTACCATCGACGATCCATCCTCGGCCTTCCGTTAAGGAGACTATTGGTGACTTGTAATTAAAAATTTGGTATCCCTGGACGACTGTTAGGAATAAGAATCTGTGAAGTAAATACAAAAATAGTCTTCTTTTTCTTTCTTTTGGGGTTATAGCAGCCGTAGGTTTACGCTAAGATAAGTGATGCAAGAGTGGAGACTCCACGTTCAAATAAAAATGACAAGGAGCTACTTCATCGTTAATTTTTTTACTTTTTTTCTGAGGACTTAAGATTAACATTTACCGCTTCAAATTAAAACTAATATATTGTTGCGCTATCGCTTAATTCGGTGATCCTCGATGAAATACAAAATTGCCTGGAAGAGTTATAGGAAGCCGAGTAAAAATGAAAAAAACGCCAAGTTAACCTTTTCTTGTCTCGCCACGTTTTTATTGTTAGCCAAAAAAAAAGAATTGACAGCAGGAAGTTGTCAGACTGACAACTAGTTCTTGATGGTTGCGTTCACGGGTATGCAACACTCTCCCCTCCTTGCACTGAGGAATACGCTGTTGAGTAGGTTAGTTCCTCGGTACTTCGCCAGTCGATTCACGTGTACAATTTTAGATTTAGTTCGCGGTGTCTTTTGAATTCTAATGGTAACGTCAGTTATAATCTGCATGACCCGATAGGGACCATCCCAATCGGATTGAAGTTTAGGGCAAACTCGTACTCTCCTTCGGGGGTTGTGAAACCAAACAAAACTTCCTTCTTGAAACTTGGGAACTTTTGAGTTGAAGTCATACCTAGTTTTCATTCGTCCGGCAGCGCGACGCATTTCCTCTTTAGGAAATATCTCCGTGTATGGATAGCTTGTAGTTGGTCCTGCAAGCGCTGAGCAAACCCCTGGTAGGGTATCGGTTCCGGTACCGGCCCAAACGCTAGATCTTGAGGAAGCCTCATATCCCTACCATAAAGCATCATAAAAGGAGTCTCCTTTATCGAGTCCTGTTGAGAGGAGCGATACGCCATTGCAAATAGAGGTAGAAGTTCATCCCAGTCGTCTTTTTTGTCATCGACGAATTTGGCGAGATAATGCAGTATGGTCCGGTTCATGCGCTCCACGAGACCATCCGATTGTGGATGCAAAGGCGTGGTCCGGGTTTTCCGTATTCCCATTATCTGCATTACATTTTGGAAAACAGCAGACTCAAATTGCGTCCTTGGTCCGAATGTAGTTCTAGTGGTACTCCAAAACGGCAGAACACTTCATGGACTAAAGTTCTTGCAACAGTATCGGTAGTTTGATCAGGGAGTGCAAAGACCTCCACCCATTTTGAGAAATAGTCCATCAGCACGAGCACATATTTGTTTCCTTGCTTGGTAGGTGGAAGTGGCCCTAAAACATCCACTGCCACACGTTGAAAAGGCTCACCTACCAAGTAAACTTGAAGCTCAACTTGCGTTCTACTTTGTGGACCGCGCTTTGCTGCGCAGACATCACACGCAGTACAAAAGCGCTCTACATCTTTCCTTGCCCCGACCCAATAAAACCGGGATCTCACTTTTTCAAATGTTTTGTTTGATCCGAAGTGTCCACCGGACAGTGTGTTGTGGTACATTTTAATTATGTCGGTGGTAAGTGACGGTGGAACGATGGGAAGTAGGCGTTCAGGTTGTCGACGTTTAGATGGTATCCATTTCTTATACAAGAGATTATTTTGCCGGCAAAGAGAAGCGAATTGAGCCCAGTATGCTTTAATGGTGCTGCTCTCCCCCGCTATAGTTTGCCAATCTGGGCGAGTGCCATGTCCAATCCATTGAATCACCTTGGAAAGACTTTCATCCGTTTCCTGCGACAGTTTAAGCTGATCGAGATCAAAATCGGTACTCACCACAATGACCGCATTAACGAAATGATTCTCCGTTAAGTCGGAGCGATCCTCTTTTAAAGAGCAGTGATTGCAATTATCACTAGCACAGGGTCGGCGAGATAATGTGTCAGCATTCAGGTGGGTTTTTCCAGTTCGGTGTTGTACGCGATAGTCATACTATTGAAGACGCTCCATCCAGCGCGCTAATTGGCCTTCGACGTTCTTGAACGAGAGCAACCAGTTTAAGGCAGCATGATCCGTTCGTATCAGAAATTGGCGTCCAAATAAGTACACATGGAAATGCTCGATCGCCTTCATCATAGCCAACAGCTCCTTACGAGTGGTGCAGTAATTGCGTTCGGATTTATTTAATGCCCTGCTAAAGTAGGCGATGACCCTCTCTGTCCCGTTCTGTAGCTGAGACAGCACTGCGCCTACCCCATAGTCGCATGCGTCGGTATCCAAAATAAATTCGCCCTCTGATTGTGCATGGCCCAAAATGGGAAACGACGTCAAATGATGTTTTAAATCGGAAAAGGCTTTGGCGCACTGGTCGGTCCACAAGAAACGTGTTTTTTTTTTTCTGTCAGCTGGTGTAATGGGCGTGCGATGGCAGCGAATTGTGGCACAAATTGCCGATAATACGTGCAAAGTCCAACGAAGCTACGTAATTCAGATAAATTCGTTGGGGTGGGCCAGTCGCGTACAACCTCGATTTTTTCTGGGTTAGGTGACACACCATCAGCACTTAGTATGTGTCCCAAGAATTTAACTTTCCGTTGAAATAGCACGCATTTCGAAGGACTTAATTTGAGACCCGAAGTTCTTAGTCGACTGAAAACAGAACGCAGATTAAGAAGCATTTGTTCAAATGTCTTACCGTGAATCAGGACGTCGTCTAAATAAACCAAGTAGGTGTCCTTAGGTAACCCTCGTAAAACGTTAGACATGAGGCGCTCAAACGTAGCTGGGGCGTTAGTCAGCCCAAAACTCATTACTTTAAATTGCCAGAGTCCATCTCTTGTCACAAAAGCGGTCTTTTCCCGATCTTTTGGATCTACCTCTACTTGCCAGTATCCTGATTGGCAATCGACGGTGCTAAACCACTCAGAACCAGCCACTGAGTCTATGGTGTCGTCAATCCTGGGCAACGGAAAGGAGTCTTTGATGGTGACGGAGTTCAACCGGCGGTAGTCGACGCAAAATCTCGTTGAGCCATCTTTTTTTCTTACCATCACGATTGGCGATGCCCAGAGGCTCGAACAAGGCTCGATGAGATCTCGGCGCAGTATATCGTCAATAATTTGGCGGGACTCCTCCTGTTTTGCCAACGGCAAACGACGTGGCGACTGCTTAACCGGACTTGCTCCTCCTACATTTATGGTATGCTGAGCCGCGTTAGTTCTTCCCAAGTCGTCAGGACCACTGCTGAAGATATCCGTGAATTCGCTTAGAAGCCCCTCCACGAGTTCCTGTTGCTCCGGGCGCAGGTGCGTTTGAGAACGCTGAAGTAAATCGACCAAGAAATCTGGAAAAACTATGCTTTGCGAGGATTCCATATCCATGCACTCGGCCTCTTCAAAAAGCGCCACTTGCGTATTAACTGTCAATACCACCGAGTGGTCAGTGATATTGGCCACTCGCACCAATACCTTACCATCTAGAATTTTGTTCATTGATTTGCCAATCATAATGCCCTTAGGCAGACTATCTTCTATAGGAGACACAACACCTTCCAAGAGTGTAGATGAACAAGATGCTGTCGCTGGAATAAAAGTTTCGGCTCTCGGAGGAATTGTTAGTTCGGTTACGGTTCGGAGAAACACAACTTGCAAAGCTTCTTCAACCAGTTTCCCACTAGGAGATGAGCGGCAGCCTTCAGAAATCAGAGGAATGCGTTCTCCACCAATTCGTAGTTCCTGAGATGAAAAATTCAAAACACTTTTCATGGCTTGTAGTACATCAATACCCAGGATGCCGTGAAAACTAGTGGGTAGGGGAAAATCAACCACCATCACTTTCATACGACGTTTAAATCTACCGAGTTGAATTACTGTAGGCCAAATATTCGTTGTCTGGAATGTGCTGCCGCCTAACGTTTGAATGCTTGTATTAACCGATTTAAGTCGAGCATTGGATGGAACTATGGCTCGACTTACCAGCGTCACTGATGAACCGGTATCCACCAACAATTTACATGAAATGTTGCCGAACAGAACAGGTATAATGAATCCACTGTGACGGCTGCTGTTAGTGTGTACGTTGTAAATTTGGGGTCGAGTATGTAACATCAGCGTTGACCCCTGGTCGCTGACTGTCGATCGTTTCCCGACTCGGCGAGTGTCTCCATTTCATTATTGCGTGAACGGTTCCCGCGTGGTTGATAGTGATAACGTGTGTTGTTTGTTGAAGTCGAGGGTACCTCATCGTTGAAAATTTCAACGGATCTAGCTTGGTGTGTGGTTTGAGTAGCGAGGCGAGCGGCTTCCACTGTTATCGCCTTAGATACAGCTTCCGTAAATGTTTTCGGGTCGGCGAGTCTGACACTCTCTTGGATAGAATTGTCATATATTCCATCCACAAACTGCATGATTGCAATGCGCTCCTGGGCTTCGCATGGACAGTCTGCAAACACAATGCGTGTGAGTCGCCGTATGTCGCTTGCAAACGCACCAAGATCTTCTCTTAGTCGTTGCCGCCTAGAACGAAAAGTGGAATGAGAGACATGTTTTTCTTGACTAAGAAATCTAAGCTATAGAGCTGCAGCCAACTTATCGTAATCAGCACGATCAGCAGAATCTAAATTGGTTAGTACCGCGACGCTTTCTCCACGGAGTAAAGATGCTAATGTTTGAGCCTTCTGTTTGGTATTCCATCCATTTGCTTCGGCGACAATGTCAAATTGCACCTGGTAATCTCGCCAATGTGTAGTATGACCGTCGAATGGTGGGGGCAGAAGTGCACATGCATTGGGAGGTGCATTACCTATTGGCGGTTGACCAGATTGGCGAGACGGTGGATTATCAATTTGACTTCTATTTACGAGTACGGCCGCTCCGTCGGGGGCTTTTTCGGCGGGAGAGTTCTGATTGGGGGTGGAACACTGCATAACCTTTTCGATAAACGTGGTTCCACTCAACGTACGCAACTCATCTGTTTGTCGCTGCTGCTCCTGTTTAAGCTGAGCGATCGTATCGCCCTGCTGTTCCAAACTTAAGGTGAGAAGATTTAACTTGGAGAAGATTTTCTCCAGATGCTGGTTATACTCTTCCGACATGTCGAATCGAGGATCCCACTTCTGACACCAATGTTGCGCTATCGCTTAATTCGGTGATCCTCGATGAAATGCAAAATTGCCTGGAAGAGTTATAGGAAGCCGAGTAAAAATGAAAAAAACGCCAAGTTAACCTTTTCTTGTCTCGCCACGTTTTTATTGTTAGCCAAAAAAACAGAATTGACAGCAGGAAGTTGTCAGACTGACAACTAGTTCTTGATGGTTGCGTTCACGGGTATGCAACAATATTTACTACCGGTCTTCCAGAAGGGAAGCCACAATGGTCTTAGAGTTAGGTGAATGATCTTAAAAAAAAAAATAAAAAAATAATATATTCGACACATCAATCTGAGCAAAATAGATTATATAGTTTTTACGTCTGGCCTACCGTAGGTGCATTGTATAACAATCGTATAGGTGCTGTGCATACCCCCTTTTTTTTGTTTTTTTTGTTTTTTGACTTTAGGGTGAAACATTTTTTAAGTGTGTTTTATGTACCTTTCGGCCACTGGTAGTGGTGACCGTAACCCTATTGTTTTTTTCAACAATTTCCCTTCGAAAAATCGGTTTACTCGAATTCCCTTTACTCTTGTGTAAACGATGTCCCCTTTGCGAAACGTTTTCGGCTTGGACCTTTTTTCGTTTTGTCTAGCGTTACTAGATTGTTGTTTGCGCATAGTCTACCCCCTAAGCTCCCTGTTCACTTTTTTTTCCGGAAGTCAACCAATTGCTGGTAGTTGATTCTTTGATATCTGTTAAAAAAGATATCGGATGGCTTCCTCCCAGTGACAGAGTGGATGGAGTTGTTATATCTGTCCACGGATATATTGATTAGCTCCTTGAGTCGTAGGCCTTTACACTCAGATCTGAGACATCTAAAGATCTCCAATATAGTAGAATGAAATCTCTCTACCTGCCCGTTCACCTCGCTTCGGTTAGTAGGCGTACGGTAGAGCTTAATGCCTAGTATGCTTAAAAAGTTTAGCATAATCGGACTGAGAAAGCTCCTCTCATTATCAGTCACCAGTATTTTTGGGAATGTGAAGTAGTGCAATATCTTGGTAATTTTGTCCCTCAGATGGAGGACTGCCCTGCTTTTTATATGGAATAGCTTACCAAATTTCGAGAATTTGTCTATACAACTTATAAACTTCTCATTCTGGATTTCCACAATGTCTAGATGCAGGATTTCGAATGGGTAGGAGGGCACAGGCGTAGCTTGGTACTCTGGGTTGATGGGACGTCTGTCGTACTTGTTAAGTTTACACACTTCGCAAGAATTGGTGTATTTTTTTATCAAGCTGTTCATCTTTGGAAAATAGTATTTCTCCAAGAGTTGGTCTTTATTTTCCCTAGCATTACGGTGTGCCCTTTTGTGTTCGCTCATAATGAGTGTTAACACACGATCTGGGTCCGCAACGTCCTCAACAATCCTCTGCGTGATTCTGAGTTTATAATTCACGATGTTTTCTAAGTATGTTTCTTGTAGCAGGGCTAGATGTGACTCCGGAATTTTGATGCCATTTAGGATGTTAGGCCTCAATTTGGCTTTCAGAACTCGTGAAAGGTCCTCTTTGTTTGGGTTATCTACCGCCACATAGTGACGAAAGTAACCAGGATGAGGTTCTTCGTGAGCCTCTAGTCCTTTTCCGATTTTTATAACTATTTGGTTACGAAATACATTTAACGGTGCTTCGACATGAGGAATAAGGTCAGTACTATCCTGGTCGGCGCTATGCATTGTACCCACAGATGACCGTAACTCGCTTGCTGTTTCGGTCGTTGAACCCGTTTCTTCACCCTCGCGACCCTCGCTAGCTTCATCAGTTACCGAACCTTGTTCGCAAGCATTAGAGCTGGGCGCAACCTGAGTGCTAACCAAGTCAGTCAAGTGGTTGACTTGGGTTCTAAGTCTCGATAGAGCGTCAGCAACTAAGTTCGATTTTCCCGGTTTGTAAATTAGTTCATAGTTGTACTCTTCTATGCGAACCTTCCACCTTTTTAATTTGGCATTGAAATTTCGGTTACCCAAAGCAGAGGTAAGAGGTTGGTGGTCTGTATGGATGCGTATTTTCCTTGCTCCATAAACGTAGGATCGAAGGTTGTCGAGAGCCCATACGATTGCGAGCATCTCTTTTTCGTTGGTTGCATAGTTCTCTTCTGTCTTATTGAGTGAGCGTGAGATGTACGCGATCGGTCTGTCAATACCCGATATGTCTTGTAAAAGCACCACCCCAATGGCGAAGTTCGAAGCGTCCGTGGTTAAATAAAATGACTTTTCAAAATCAAGAAAAGCGAGAATTTCGGACGATGTAAGCAGGACCTTAAGATCCTCGAATTCCCGCAGTGCTCCCTCATGTAACTTGATTGGAATGCGTTTTGATTGATTAGCTCTAATCGGGGCATTCTCTCCCCTGGTCAGGTTGGTTAAGGGTTTCGCCACTTTGGCGTAATCACGAATGAACTTCCTATAGTAGGAAAAGAGGCCCAAAAAGCTTTTTAGTTCTTTAAGGTTCTCAGGTGGTAGCAATTTTTGGATAGCCTCAACCTTTTTTGGGTCCGCCCGAATACCATCGGGGGTAATAATATAGCCCAGAAACGCTACTTCGGTTCTCAAAAATTGCGTCTTTTCTAAGTTCACTTTGAGATTTACCTCTTGTAGTCTAGAGAGAACTGTCTCGATGTTGTTCAATATTTCCTCAAGGCTACTCCCAAAGATGACGATATCGTCGATATACACATAGCATATCCTGCCGATATATTCCTTTAATACATCGTCAATCATTCTTTGCAAGATCGCCGGCGCATTTTTTAGGCCGAACGGAAGCCTCAACCATTCGTATTTTCCGTTCATTGTGGTCTAACGTCTAACGTGGTGAAATACTTCGCTTTACCCAGGCTGGCAAGCGTGGAGGTTATATCCGGAATTGGATACGCATCAGCGATGGTGACAAGATTCAATCTTTTGAAATCGATCACCATCCGATATTGGAGTTCCCCGGTAGGCTTGGGTTTTTTGGGAACAACCCAAATAGGAGAGTTATAAGGGCTTTTGGAAGGTCGGATTATTCCCTCCGCTAAGAGCTCTTTAATCTCCTTCTCCACATCTTTCCTCATACACGGTGGATACGGGTAACTCTTGGTGTAGATAGGCTCATCCGTGTTAGTCCTTATCTCCGCTCTCACGACGGTTTTGACTTGTTCGTTAGCGTTAAGTGGACCAAAAACAGTTTCGTATTTGCCTATTAATGTAGAGAGTCTATGCCGGATTTCCTCTAGTATATTTCCTGTAAGCATGGCATTGACCTCTTGTGACAATTTATTCCTAAGCGGAATCCGTATACCCTTCATCAAGGTTAAGGTGTTATGTTTGCGATCAATGACGGCCTCCAGCTGCTTCAATGTGTCATCACCGATGATGCCATCGAAAGACTTCAGGCCAGGGAGGACGTAAAAAGTTATAATAGAATCGCTACCCACATTTTGAAAGAATTTACCTACGCCCTTGCTATTAATTTGTATATTACCTGCCGCCGAATATTGGCTCCAGTATCCACAAGGAAGCTCAACTTCTTACCATTTCTGAGGATATATTCTATGTATGGTACGCTGGATAAGCGCCCGTCATAAAATTTACCTCTTCGTTACAAGCCTCCTCCGCTGCCTCGCGGTATTCTTCAGGGGAGACGTCGTCGCGGGTTTGCAGATTAAATACCCCCTGCTGTTTGCGGGGAAAGTTATCGGAGTATGATTTTCTCTTGAAAGAATTATTACGCGGATAGTTCATGTAGTTGATCTGTTTGGTCTGCACGGACCGATCCACTTCCATCCTTTCGTGGGGTTTTAGACCATTCGGTCGTGGGGGCGCATCGCGATTTGCAGGATAATGGTTTTGACCATTTGAAAAATGATAGTTGGGAACAAACCTCGATGGAGGAGAGGAAGGTCTGTTATCCCTCCTGAAAGATTGGTTAAGGGGTGTCGTTACTGCATTTTTGGTACCGGGCACATGCATGGCATGGTTCCGAAAATTCAGGTTTTGGATTTCGAGGGAAGAACCGTACGCCTCCGGGAGCGTTTTTGGTTTTTGCACAATTAGCATCCGGGACAGGTCTCCATTAAGACCTCGTATAAATACATCAAGCGCACGGTTGCGCTATGTTTCAACCAGCGCGCCCACCGTTTCCGGGGAGTAAGTGTCTGTTTTTATCTTATTGATAATTAATGAAAACTGGTGGTTAACCATAGCATAAAATTCATCCAATCTCGAGCCTTTCTGCGAGAGTTGGTTAAGTTGGTGCTCCAAAGTCCTTATGTCGCGTTTATCCGCGTAATGTAAGGATAGAATTCTCTTGATCTCCTGCCAATCATCGTCAAAGATGTTGTAGGATATTAATGCCGAGTCGGCTTGCCTCCTAATTTTCTGCCTAATGTGCCGCAAAATTGCGCGGTACATTGGTTTATCTTTAACTATGCTAAAATCCCTCAATATTCCCTCTACGTTATGCACCCACGATATGTATTGTGTAGGCTCACCCTCAAACACCTGCAGTTCTTTCACACAATCAAGAAGCCGACTTATTTCCTTCAGTTCAGCTTCCGTCTTCGGCTCGCAAAGGGGTGCGTCCACACATCTAGTTTCAGGTTCAGGGTTGTTAATTGCCTCTATGGCCCTAAGCCGTTCATCAAGGTCCTTTAACTGGGCCAGTATAAGATTCACTGCACCAGTTAACTCAGTCACAGACTTGGCAACCGCATCCATGTTTAATTGTTATTAATTACTTTATTAATATGAAACCAATGCACAGCACTATACTTATCAATTTATAGAAAGATAATGCACCTTACCTTTATTACAGCTAATGATTTCCTTAATTTTAACAAATTATGTATCCTCTTCGTGCTTTATTACGCCTGCTATTTTTTCACTTTAACTTTATTTATCTCTTTACTTATTTTACTGCTTGGATTTAATTTCACAATTTCAAATTCTAAATTCAAATTTCTCGATCAATTTCAGATTCTTTCACTCTTATTTGGATTCAAACTCCACATTTATTCTTCGTGTGATATTTAATATTGCTCCTTCATAAAGGGCATTTAACTTCGCAATTTAAAATTCTTAATTTAAATTTCACAATCAATTTCATATTCTTTGACTTTTATTTCGATTCAAACTCCACAATTATTCTTCGTGTGGTATTTATTATTGCTCCTTGATATAGGGCATTTAACTTCACAATTTCAAATTCTTAATTCAATTTTCACAATCAATTTCAAATTCTTTCGATCGCTTTTTCCTGCACTCACATTGAGACTGGGGAGATCATTCTAGCCTTTTATAGCTCTTATTTTATTCCACTTCGCGATATAAAAAGGAAGATTTACTGAATTACTTCAAGGAACCGACTTCGGAAGGATCGTGTTTTTCCCGTTTAGTCGCAAGCGTTTATAATTGCAAGCGACCTACTAGTGGCACGATTAACTTCACAATCCCACTCCTTTATCCTTTAGTGATCTTCGTCATGTTCCCATGGGTATGACAGAAATATTGTAGTATTTTAGATTACGGTGGTTACTGTGTTCTCATGGGTACAGCAATTTACACTCGATAGAGCGTAGTAATCCAAAGTCCTGTATGAAAGGACACCACCATCACACGGATAAAGGAAAAGGATTTTGAAGTCGGTCCCTGCTCGGGCGCCAGTTAGAGAATCCTGGCGAGGATCTCTCAAAAAAAAACCGAACACCAACCTGGGTTGGTCTAACTCGTTCGTATTGGTTGGAAAATGAAAAGACCGGTATTTGAACGTTATAAAAATTTATTCTCCAGTCCGCTACAAGTCAGAATTAAGACTAAACTCAAATCTATCCCTAAGTGCCAGGGGTAGTCCCATGGCCCATCGCCAATCCGCTGAGTCGCCAGAATATACGCGGCGCGTGTATCCGCCTGCATCGGGTGTCATCATGCTGATATAGCTATATCGGTGGGAACAGGTTTGTTCGTGATATGCATTTATGCATACGGTGCGTCTATGGTGTTCATATGGTATGCACTTATGCATATGGTGTGTCCGGTGGTGATAAATGCTGACTTGATATATTTTTACAGGTGTGGTCTATCGGGTGGTGATAACTTACTCTTAAATGTATATTTTTTGCATTTGTCCGATCTCTTCTTGAGTACTGCAGTATAGTATGGAATCCGTATTATGATGTTCATTCTATTAGAATAGAGAGGATCCAAAAGCGTCTTACTAGAGTAGCTGTTCGTAGACTGCGATGGAATATTGAAATGCCATCTTACGATACTAGGTGCAAATTACTTGGTATCTTACCTCTCTTTAAACGGTGGCAATATTTTTCTATTATGTTTTGCCCTTTCCTATTATCATTAATTGGATTTTATGCTCCTTCGAGAGCTCTTAGAAATCGTCTTTTATTTTATTTATTTTTGGTGGGGACAACAAAAAACCCCCTTTAATTTGGCTTATTACAAGCTACAATGACTTAAACTAACTTAAGAACTAAATATAATAACTAGGGCTTAAAAATAAGGATGGTGTAGGAGGTCAGTTTTAAGGGAGGAACTACTGCGGTTGAAGTCAAAAACGGTAAGATTTGAATTAACCTTCCGCAGCATTCGGGAGATTGGTTCGTTTGAGCCATATGAGGTGCGGTGAATTGGTAGATAGAAGAAACGAGGACAAGGAAGATTGCGAGGGTTAGTGTTAAAGGAGATAGAGTTGTAAAGAGACGTACAGTCGATGAAGCCTGAGAGCAGACGATGAATGAAGAGAATGTCTGCTACGTCTCTGCGTTCCTCAAGGGTATTTAGGTTAATAAGTTTAAGACGATCTTGATAGGGAGGTAAGATTAGGGGATCATTCCAATTTAGTCCTCGAAGAGCAAATCGAAGAAAACGACGTTGGATGCTCTCAATTCTGTCTATATGGACACGTTGAAAGGGAGACCATGCTTGGCTAGCGTACTCGAGCAGGGGACGAACAAATGTGACGTAAAGAGATCTGGTCACGTACGGGTCGGAGAATTCTTTGGACCATCTTTTGACGAAGCCAAGCGATGAGTTCGCTTTAAGAATAATCTCATCAATATGTGAGCTGAAATTAAGTTCTCTGTCGCATAACACGCCAAGGTCGCGAATATATTGAGCGATGGATATAGGTTGAGGAGGTAAGTTCGAGGAGGAGATTTATTGCACTTACTTGAGAAGGTAATAGATTGACATTTGGCAACATTGAGTTCTAAGTAGTTTTTGAGGCACCAGGTGGAAAAATTATCTAGGTCTATTTGAAGGAGGCAGGAGTCATGTTGTGAGGAGATGAGTTTGAAAAATTTGGTATCGTCAGCATACAGAGAAAGTTCTGAGTGCTGAATGACCATTTCAAGGTCGTTTATGGTTAGGATGAAAAGAAGGGGACCTATATGGCTGCCTTGAGGTACGCCAGAGGTAGCCAAGAAAGGGGTCGATAGGACGGATCTGAAGCGAACACTGTAAAAGCGGTTTTCCAAGTAAGAATTTATCCATTTTAGCAAAACAGGTTCAAAGCCAAGAGCAGACAATTTGAAAAGGATTAATTTATGGGATATTTTGTCAAAGGCCTTACTGAAGTCTGTTGCAATGACGTCGACTTCTTTACCACTTTCTAAGGCTGAGAGTGCAGAGGACACGAATTCGACAAGGTTAGTGGTAGTTGATCTACCTTTTAGAAAGCCGTGTTGCGTGGGGGATATTAAAGACTAGCACTGAAAGCTTAGGGCTTCGTACAAAATACTTTCGAGGAGTTTGGGTAAATGCGAAAGTTTAGCAATAGGTCGGTATTTAGTTACATCATTTTTAATCCCTTTTTATGAACTGGCGTTATGAAGGAGGATTTCCAAATCTGAGGGAATTCGCCCTGAGAAAGCGACAGCTGAAAGAGGTATGAAAGTGGTATGGAGAGATTAAAGGAGCATTTTTTAAGAAAAATCGCGGGAAGACCGTCAGGACCAGGTGAATATTCATCATTAAGTTTTTGTAATTTATTTTCTATTAAAGAGGGTTCAAAAGTTTGAGGGAGAAAGGGACCAATGGAGAAGATAAGTAGGTATTTGAAATAAGAGGGATCCGGTACAAAGGAGTTGTCAGGAAACGATTGTTTAAAAAAGGTGGCGAAAAGGTTGGCAATCGCGTGTGGATCACTTGAAGAAACGTTTTCGTAAGAGAGGGATGATGGGTAACCATCGGATTTTTTTTTATAGTTGACGAATCGGAAGAAAGATTTAGGGTCGTTTATAAGGTTGGCTTGCGCGTTATGGAGATATCGCTGGTAGAGAGAGTTATAAACCTGGGTGAATTGAAAGTATGAACCGAGATAGTTTGAGAAGTCAGAGAAAGAATTGGTGCGAAGGAAAACGGTCCATAATTTATTACGCTTATTGCGTAACAACCGAAGTCTGCGATTATACCAAGGCGGGGATGTAGAAGACGTTTTAGGACGAGAAATGGGGACATAAAGAGAGATAGAACTAAATAATTCTCTATAAAACATGGAGAGGGCGTCATTTAAAGACAGATTGACAAAGTCAAAAGATGCTTGGCTGAGATATTCATTAATTTTTCGGAAGTTAGCTTTATGAAAATCATAGGATGGGAGAGCTGCAGAAGGTGTGGACTGCGGAGGAGGGTTGTGAAAAAATGAGAGGAGTAGTGGGGGTGTAGGTTATCAATAGTTGAAAGTAATAGAGGAGAAAGAGAAACAGAGGAGTTAATGGGATCAGAAGTAAAGATAAGGTCTAATTGTCTACCCATAAAGTTTGAGATACCACTAACTTGGCATAGACTAGAGTCGGCTAAACGATCTAAGAAGAGGCATTCCTTTATTGAATTGGTATTGGATGCTATGAAAAAGGATTCGTCGTCTGATAGGCTCCATTTTAGCAGAGGCAGATTAAAGTCGCCAAGTATGAGGATGTCGTCATGGGAGTCAGATAACTCGATAATTTCATCAATCGCATTAATAGCAAGTTGGTAGGATTCAATAGGTTGAGCTAGTGGGATGTAAAAACACATAACGTACAGGGACCTGCGGGGGAGTATTATTTTTATTGAAATGAAGTCAAGCTTAGAAGAAGAAGAAGTGGAAATGAGGGAAGAGTTGAGGTTGTTGTGTATGCCACTAGCACACCTCGGCAAGGAGAGTCATCCTTTGGGTGGGAAGGATCGTCGACTCGAAAAACACTAAATGTAGCGGGAAATAATTCTTGGTTCTTTATATCGGGAATTAGGTTGGTTTCAGTCAGAGCATAGATATCAAAAGGGAGAGCGTGAGATTGGCGCAAAACAGCACGGGTTTTAGATCGTAGTCCTCTAACGTTCTGATAGTAGAAGGTAAGAGGAATATTCTTAGATGTGGGTGTTTGAAGCATTGTTTTTTTTTGAAGATTAGGGACGAAAAAATGTATTGTGGTCAACTCTGCTCCGTTGAAGGTGCGAGATCCTTTTAGTGTGAACATAGTTACCAAATGCAGCAAGGTCGTCCGAGACTTTTTGGGGAGACATATTAAAAATCTCGTGGAACCTGATATATATGTCCTTCAGACTGTTTAGGTCAGTAGGGAGACCTTCTTGTTGGATGGAGACCATGACGCTTGTTTTCGTTTTACCCTCATAGCAAACTGAGTCGGATTTGTCATGTAGATATGCTAGAAGGAGTCGTATATTCTCGTAAGTCTTTTTGTCTCTAAGCCTTGAAAGTGCATAACGACATTCTGTAGAGTCGATAGTTTGTTGTGTTAGCTTAACTGTGGGAGGCAGAAGGGGATCAAAAATAGGGCTATGGGAGGAAGATGGGGTATTGGATGACTGATCAGATGAAGGATTTAAAATATGGGAACTAATGAAATTAGGGTACTTAGCTCCAGTTTGCAGGTTGAAATTGGGGAAAGAATTATTAGTGGTCAGTGATTGCGGGGAATTTTGAGAGGAGGGAGTGAGAGAGGTATCGGTTAAATTGAAGGATACACGTTTACGTTTTGGTTTGGGTGGCTGATTTGAAGAAGATGAAGGAGGCTCGTTGGGAATATGAGTCGGAGGGGAAAAATTAGGGAATATGTTGGTTTTGAGGCTCCAGTTAGAGTCGGATTTACGAAGGGAGTTTGAAACGGGTTTTGGTAACTTATTACTAGACTTAGATTTAGTTTTATTTTTATTTTTGGTGGGCTTGTCCGTCCATCTACACATACTCATCTTACCAAGCTTGAAGTTTTTACTGGCAGAGCTTTGAAATAGCCATTCATATTTGGTCGGAATGTCAAGTTTGAAGTTACGCCTGCCATTGTGGTGAGATGGTAGAAACATTTTACAATGACTGATGGTGATATCGAATATTTTTTTGAAGAACTGCGAGATCCAAGAAACATCAGCATACTGGGGAGCGTCTTTGATGAAGAAGGGAGTGGTCGTTTGATTCTCTATGCATAGTTTATCAATTCTATGTTGCCATTCCGAAGGTGTCCACGAAGTTCCAAAATGATTAATGAGCATGCGTGAGGCGGCGACGGGAGGAGTTGGCGTTGAAACGATTTCAGTTTGGATTGTAGGGACGGTAGAAGAGTTGACAGTTTTAGTCATCGGCAGGAGGCGAGGTGGTTGGAGTGAGATTGAGCTGGTTTCGACATCCAATAATTCGGCTAAAATGGAAGTATTGTATTGCGGATCCTGGTGATGCTGACTATTTATTGAGATGTTGTCGATTTTGCAGCAAAGAGTTACAATCCTATTCTGTATGTCGCACATAGTTGTTTGAGCCGCAGTGAGTTCGTCGCCGACGTCGCTTATTCTGTCAAACATTACTTCAAGTATTGGATCTGGTTTATTTGAATGTGGTTGGTTGGTTGAAGTGGACTGGAAGTGGATATCTAGATCTTCGCGCATGGAGTTCGTGGAGTTGCGTGCTTCCTCGTTGCATTTCTTTGGCACAGAACTGATCACTTTAAGCTCAGCCAAAACGTTATTAAGTAGTAACGAGATCTTTTCATCGTTCTTAGATTTCTCTAAATTGGACTCGATCAGACCGGCTACTTGTCTATCGATGTTGGTGAGTTTGGATTTGATTAGATCGGTTGTGGTGTGAAGAGAATTTCCAAGATCGTCAACAGATCTGACACTACTTTCTAGGTTGGAGAATTTGGTAGTGATTTTTTTAATCAGAGTCTTATGGAATGATTCATTGGAGTCACTAAGACACTTTATTGCTAAAAATACATGTGATAGCGATATGGTCTTACACTCGTCACAAAAGTAAAGAAGGTTGTCTGGATACTCTTTGATATAGACACTATTTCTTTTATTTAGGCCGACACAAATGGCATGAAATGTTTTTCCGCAAATTCCTTTGCAAACAATCCAGTCGGCATTGGTATCGTTTATTTCGCAAATTGCATTTCAGCACGACATGGTAACAGAAAAAAAAAAAAAAACTTTTTGTTATGAAAAATATGGGTCACGAAAATTAATTGTAGGTACAGGCGCGGAGTGGGTCAGAAGAATTGCTGACGGGTAGTTAATAATTCAATTAATTTAGGGAGTAGAAAGAAAATGCGACTTTACACGGCGTCGGTCGAAGGTCGGAAAAGAGTACCTTACCATAGAGTAAATTATGGATACATGAGTCAATTTCTAGATGCCTCAGGGAATCCAAAAAATATAGTAGCTTACTCGGTTTTCATCTTAGTAGGGATTCATTTAGGAATAAATTAATTCTGTTGTTAAGCTTTGGTGGTCGTTTTTAAGAATATTTTTGTATTAAGTAATCTACTGTACTCATTTGATTGAAAATTAAAAAAAAAATTTATATTGTCATTCAACATTGCTTTTCTTTGCGCGGTCGTGCCAAAGGTTGCATCACATATACGGCAACATTTGCAAACACAATCGATTCAAATACGACCTTGGCAAGCCTTGAGTTTCGACTTAAAAAAATAGATGAAGCGTGGCAAGAATTCGTAGTCTGGCAAAACGAGCTCCTAGAATTTATTGAAATAGACGGTTATGTGGATCGCGAACCGGAATTCGGCGAATATGAGGCAAAATATTATGAAACGCATTCGGTTATTGCAGACGCGATAATCAAAAGGAAAGGAGATCATTCGGACGAAAAGGTTACTCATCCAGTTCCTTATGTTTCGGAAACATCAGAGGTTGCAGCTACAGCCAAGTCCGTAAAGTTGCCATACATAACCATACCGCCTTTCTCTGGTGACTACAAGGATTGGTCTACCTTTCGCGACATGTTCACGGGAACTGTCGACTCAACAACACGATTTCGTGTACCCTAGATCACGAGACCAAGCGGGCTTGGTCAGAAGAAGTTGGAACCCGTTGTGTCTATTCAATAGACGAGTTTCTATACCTCCTTCAAACGCGTTGCAGATGCTTAGAATCGTGCATTTAATTTTCTCGCTCCAACCAAACTCGCGCAGTTTGCACACATCTTGTCGAATCAATGCCAGGTTGCCCAAAATTTAGGGCAAATCATACTCTTTCACACTGCCAGGATTTCAAAACATTTAGTATCGAAGCTCTTCGGGAATTCGTGAACACAAAGGCACTTTGCTTTAATTGCCTTCGCCATGACCATGTATCCAATCGCTGCCGATCAACCAATCGCTGTCGTCAATGCAACGGTCGTCATCATTCGTTGGTTCACCCATCGCAAAATCCAATCGTTCGTCCAGATTCCATTGCCGATTCATCATCAAATCACAGTTCTGAACCACCAATCGTCGCGTACCCACAGTCTTAGCTCACATTCGGGATAAGCAAGGCATTTTTCAAGACCTACGTATCCTTTTCGACTCGGGATCTCAAGTTTCCCTTATTACCGAGCAATCCGCACAGCGGTTGCGGTTACGCCGTAAACGCTCTCGTATTCCTATCAGAGGAATAGCGTCAACATCGGCCGGAGTTACCAATGGAGTTGTCACTCTAACATAGTTCCGCGTTACAGTGCTGAATCGATTGGTCTTGATTGCTACATTCTTCCGACAATATCCCGGATCAATTTCTATCACTTCAACTGACTGATCCTTATTACAATCACCCAGGTACTATCGACTTATTGATAGGAGCGGATAAGGTCTTTACCATTATAAATGGAGCAAGCCGGTCTGACGCTAGGGGAAGTTGGGTGATTGCCGGAAGCCATACTCAGCAGTCACTGGTAGGTTCTGAGGTAACAACGTACCACACGCGGTTGGAGGTTGATCAAGAGTTCGACCTTGAATATTTTTGGAAGCTAGAAGAAATTTCTAATGATCCACCATTACCCCTAGAGGAGCAACTAGCAGGGGAACATTTCGTCAAAAATCACACTCGCCGATCAGATGGCAGGTATGAGGTACACTTGCCAATTAAGCACTCAACACAACTTAATTTCGGAGATTCCCTCGATACAGCACGCGTTTCCACTCAATTGAAAGAAGATTAAATTCTAATAGCAATTTAAAAATCCGGTACTCCGCGTTCATCAATGAATACATTTCTCTGGGGCATATGGAAGAAATACTTCCCAATGAAATTCTTATATATTCAAAGAATCCAACCTTTTATTTGCCACACCATGCTATATAAGGGGATAGCAGTACAACGAAGGTGAGAGTCGTTTTCGATGCGATGCTATTCAACGTGACATTTTTTCAATTTGCCTGCGGTCTCGTCGACACACCTATCTCATAACAGGAGATATTGAAAAGATGTAAAGGCAAATCTGGATTACCCGCAATCACACAGATTTCCAAAGGATCATGTGGCGCGAAAACCCAACACTACCGCTTGCTTACAGTCACATATGGAACATCGGCTGCTCCATTCTTAGCAGTCAGAGTTCTACAACAGCTGGCAATAGATTCCGCTCAGACACATCCCCGTGCATCCACAACTCTGCTGAATGATTTTTATGTAGACGAAGTCATCAAAGGTGCCGACACCATTGACGAAATCATCAAGTCAAGGTTAGCCCTTTGGATATATGCACAAAACGATGGATATTGTCTGACGCCTCACGTATTTTCGATCCTTTAGGTTTTCTTGCACCCGTTGCTTTTTATTTTTTCGATTTGCATCCGGTTTTAGGATTCGCGTTAACAGTTTTCTATGAACTTATTAGAGTAGAGATTTATAGCTGAACGGCTTGAGCTACAAAGCTGGAAACCTTACACAAAAAAAAGCACATAAATCAGATGAATAGCCCGTGTGGCAAAACATACAAATATACAGGCATAACCCTTCGTTAGTCGACAGTTTCGTGTCAATGAGCTTCGTATAATAAAGGGACCAGCAAAACCGATGCCTGTATTCGTAAACGGTGATGAGATTTGCGTCCTTAATAATGGTAAAGCTAACATGATCTGGGTTTGTACTATCTTTTTTTGAATAATACGTATTTTACATGACCGTATGTGCTTTTTTACCAGGTTTTTAAATTTTAGTATCCAAAATTCACTCCGAACTAAGCGAATTACCAATTGGATACCGCCATGAAAGGAGATTTCATGGACAAACTTTACCAACAGAGCAGGTATGTTCGCTTCGTAAGGAAGAATAATTGTATATCTTTCGTTAAAAGATAGAGTGAGTAGGTATTGGGGCGGTTGGGGATGGGAATTCCGTGCTAGAGTGAGAGGGAAGATATGACCATGGAGTGAGTGTGTTGTCTTTGTCGTCGTATGTTATCTAGATGTGTTGTGTGTTTGATGTGGCGCCGCCGCCGCCGCTGCCGCTGTTGGTTGTTAGTTTTTGTTATCAGTTTGTGTGTGGGTGGGTTGAATTGTTTGGATTGGAGATGACGTAATTATTGGTATTCGTCGTCGTCGTCGTGGTTGGGTGTGTGTGTTGTGATGATGAAAATTAAAAAAAGCGAGATGCGTGGCTGTGGTTTGAACTTGGTACGATGAGTTTGGGAGTCGGCGGGTGTCGCAGCTTAGCGCTATACCGTATGCTGTGAGATGTAGGTTCAAGTGTTTAAATATATTGATGGTTGGTGGGGTTGCGTGGCGCGCGCAATAGCCACGATAACCGTCCCAAGCGACCCATGATCACGGCAACGACACCTACTAATCCATCCACTGCCACACGATCATGCCTACGAACCATCATACAAATCCATAGCCACGATAACCGTCCCAAGCGACCCATGACCACGGCAACGACACCCCCCCACCCAGTAACATACTCTTCAATATATTTAACCCCACATCTAATTAACATACACATCGACCATGGCAACGATCCACCATACAAATCAACAACCACGATAACCCTCGCGCATGGCAACGATAACCGTCGCGCGGCAACGATCCACCATACAAATCAACACCCACGATAACCGTCGCGCAACCCCACCAACCATCAATATATTTAAACACTTGAACCTACATCTCACAGCATACGCTATAGCGCTAAGCTACGACACCCACCGACTCCCAAACTCATCGTACCAAGTTCAAACCACTGCCACGCATCTCACTCTTTTTTTTAATTTTCAACATCGCGCGCGCGCGCAACCCCACCAACCATCAATATATTTAAACACTTGAACCTACATCTCACAGCATACGCTATAGCGCTAAGCTACGACATCTGACTCCCAAACTCATCGTACCAAGTTCAAACCACAGCCACGCATCTCGCTTTTTTGAATTTTCATCATCACAACACACACCCAACCACGACGACGACGACGACGACGACGACGACGACGAATACCAATAATTACGTCATCTCCAATCCAAACAATTCAACCCACCCACACACAAACTGATAACAAAAACTAACAACCAACAGCGGCGGCGGCGGCGGCGCCACATCAAACACACAACACATCTAGATAACATACGACGACAAAGACAACACACTCACTCCATGGTCATATCTTCCCTCTCACTCTAGCACGGAATTCCCATCCCCAACAAACCCATTACCTACTAGAGTGGAGCAGGTGAGTCTTCCATTTGACCGAAGAACTTGATTTTGGTTCAAAATGGGATTTAAGTTTACCAAGAAAAGCCCATTCTTAGAAATGGGTTCGTTTTTCAAAAGAGCGGAGTATTCATTCTGAAAATAGATCGTCTGCGTCAGACGTATGATCATGATCTCGTTTTGAGATTTCGTTTTGAGTGACTATCCTGTCTGTGAAATAAAACCACTTGTTATGGCGTGGATCGGTTCTATGAAAAAACCGCAAAATATAACAAATCACATGTAACACTCTAGACCAGGAAGAAAATCGTTTAACGATTGTGTCAACCTTAGGCGACATTGTACTTCGATTAGCCTTAATGGGTTTCCTTTCGAGGTCCGCGTCATCAGGCCTTTTTTTAAATAGATTCAGGCCATAAAGATTGTGGGTAGCAAAGCCAAGCAGGGCCGTGCCACCATAAATTGGTTGCCTAAAGGTATGTAGGGGAAATACCTCTCGTCGATAAATCGGGCAATTAAGCTCTGCTAATTGTCTGCGCTGCGAAAAAGTTTCCGCATCATGCTATAGGCTCCGTGAAGTAGTCTTGACTAATGTTTCGGAGTTTGGCAGATGGGCCGGTAAAAAATTACGGATGGGAGGGCCGAGCTCAGGCTACTGCGGGGTCACACAGGTGGCGGATGGTGAACGGCCTGCAGATATGTAGGTTAGCTGCGAATAATCAATAAGCAGTCCCCAACCAAGAGCGGCAGAAAAGGAGAGCGTGGCTTAAAAGCCACAGAAACCCCTATAAACTTTCTGTGACAAGACGTGTCGTCTTCAATAACGTGCCCCCATCCATCTGAATGGATGACTACGATGGATACAGAAAATGTAAATGGCGAGATCCAGATGTACCCGTCACACCGTAGGGATACACCAATATTTAATCGGCGAGACACAAAAAAAAGAACAGCCGTGTCTATTCTAACAACTTTTACCGGTTCGCTTAACATTGACATCGGTATGTATATATTTTTTGGCATCAAGACTGAGTCCAGTAAGGTCTTAAATACGGCATACTGGAAATGAAATTTGAACAATAGCTTTGAGGGCTGACGCTTGTAGTATTCTGTTGAAAAGGCTTTCAGGCTAATGCTGCAAGCGCCCCCGTCCCGTTAAAACCTTGGCAAGCCTCAAAGAACGCTCAATATTTTCGTCGCCATTAAGTTGGTGGTGTAGGCCCAGATGTAAAATTCCTGGTTAGCACCGATCCGGCTCTGGCACAAAACCCCATAAGGGCCTGTGTCAACCCTCGCATGGCCTCACTGATTGTATAGATAACCATGGGATCATACGGTGACTACACATCCGAATATTGATAACGGCTTTGAGTGGGGACCCAATAGAAATGATGACAACAAACCAATTAAGCACCAACGAAGGAAATGGGGAGAACTGTGTGAACCCAGTTCGACTTTACAGAGATCACCCATTAGTAAAGCGTCCAACCCCAGATGTATATGGATGAAGGTATGGCTCCCCCAAAGCGTGTGGCTTCGGAACCGCAACCAACCACCCAGCCGTCAGTCTTCCACAAACTGGGAGAACAAATTAAAACTCTGGTGGAAATGTTAGACGATAGTAGGAGGCGCTCCATCCACCAACCAATGAGAGACGCCATTGAGAGCATTTAGGCACTCTACGAGCTCTCGGCAATTGAGATGCACGACGACATGGCGAAGGATGTCATAAGGAAAAACAATGGCTCACAAACATCACCATGGCTAAAAGCGGCAGTTGTGGATTCAAAAGGGAAACCGGAAACCAACGGCGAAACACCAAGCTCAAAACGCCGGCAGAAGCCGCCATCAGTCATGGGGAACAGGGTAACCCGGAGTAATGCGGACAGCAAAAATAACGGCAAAGTCGAAAAAGGTGTTAATGACAAACCTCTGAAGGCTGACAAGGCCGCGAATGCCGGAGGGACCGTATGTAACGATAAAAACGAATGGTCAAGAGTCGTTAACAAAAAAAAGAAGGAATCCGAAAAGGAATCAGTCATCAAAGGGAATACACGACCTGATGCAATAGTGGTAGCAGCCAAGGGAGAGCTATCCTATGCAGATGTTACGCCTTTGATGTTTGTAGATTGTATTTGCTTATTTACACCATCACATTTGTGCACTTGAGAACGAATTTTGTTTAGTTTTCTCAAAAGTAGATGTTCGGCAATATCGAACAGAAAAAAACACTCGCCGAGAAGTATTAGGTAGAGATAAATTTTATTTTATTTCATATAGTATTGGCAATGCAAGATTGAATGAAGTTCTTGTTTTGTTTATTTTCTTATTGCATAAATATTTTATTCTACGTTATTCACTGTTGCTTTAACAAGGCAAGGTATCGAACTCACAACACTGCTCTACGAAAATATACTAACTGTCTGCCCTGGCTCCAAACATGAATTTTTCTGGACGTGTCATTATCTTGAAGAAGAAGCTGGCAGTGTCCGATTCACGCCGCGAAGTACTGCGATCATGGGAAAGAAATGTTTGCTTGCATTTGTAATATAAAACCATATGGAAATATGCGATGCACTTGTCACATTAAACCATAAATGGAATTATTGTATAGTGGGAAGGAAGTAAGAAGGCAATCCGTAATTTGAATTAAGCAAAACGTAGGCATATTTACGTATGCAAAGAAATATGTGAATGTGCTTTGGCCATATAACACGATATGAAGATATTGTATTTTGAGAAGAAGTATATGAATGGAAGATAGGATAGGCGGGTAAGATATATTAGTTTTGCACATGCAACAAATCCTTCCCCCCTAATTAAAGAGTGTTATTCTTTGAAGGGGAATAAGACTCGGAAAATATTTTCCAGTATTTGGTACCAGTTTGAAAACAGAACAGGACAATTTAACAATGTTTTTGCCTAGTTTACCATTATTTTTAGTTTTTCTTTAATTTTAAATAGGTACTAGGTATGAATATATATAATTTTTTTTTGTTACATTTACTTTAATATTTAAAATTTTTTTTTTTTTTTAACGCTAACCTTTTTGGATATTTTTTAATTTGCACTTATTATTAATTACTTATTAATTGTTGTAAGTATAGTCTTTTACAATTTTTGTTTGTTACTTTTACTTTAATTTTTAGAATTTTTTTTTTTTTACGCTAAACTTTTTGGAAATTTTTCAATTTGCACTAATTACTAATTACTTATTAATTGTTGTAAGTATAGTCTTTTGCAATTTTTTTTTGTTACTTTTAGTTTAATTTTTAGAATTTTTTTTTTTACGCTAAACTTTTTGGAAATTTTTTAATTTGCACTAATTACTAATTACTTATTAATTGTTGTAAGTATAGTCTTTTACGATTTTTGTTTATTACTTTTACTTTAATATTTAGAAAATTTTTTTTTTTTTTTTACGCTTAACTTTTTGGAAATTTTTCAATTTGCTCTAATTACTAATTACTTATTAATTATTGTAAGTATAGTCTTTTTTTTAAATCCCCAGAAAACAGAACTGGTTATCTTCACAAATAAGAGGAAAATACCACGGTTTGTCGCACCTTCTGTTGGCGGTATACCACTCAGAGTATCTGACCAAAATATCTGGGTCTTATACTGGACAAAAAACTAAATTGGAAACTAAACACACACGAAAGAATCAAAAAAGCCTCAGTAGCCTTCTACTCATGCAGCAGAATTTTTGGGAAAACCTGGGGACCATCCCCTAAAATCAAACTGTGGATGTGCACGGCTATAATAAGACCTATACTGACCTATGGCTGTCTCGTATGGTGGCCGGCAACCTGCAAAACCACCTACCTAAAGGCCATTACGAAAGTACAAAGACTAGCGTGTATTGGCACCACGAGTGCTATGAGGACTGCTCCTACTGCAGGTCTTGAGGCTATTCTCAACCTGCTGCCGCTAGACATCTTTATACAATCTTCAGCTGCAATCAGCGCCTTGAGGATAAGTCAGACAGCAAGCTGGAGAACGAATGCAACGGGTCACTCCTCGATCCTAAAGAAATATTTTGGCTATGTACCCAACACGGACTACATTACGCCATACCTAGAGTTCATAAGACCTTTCTCGAGCGCCTATCCCAGTAGGGAAGAATGGAGCGAAGGACTCGTACCCAACGCACAATCTGTAGCCGTCTTTACGGACGGTTCAAAAATGGAAACCGGGGTAGGGTCTGGCGTCTTCTCTGAGTCGCTGGGCATATCAAAGTCGATTCGACTTCCCGACCATAGCAGTGTCTTCCAAGCAGAGGTCATGGCAGTGACAACAGCAGCCCGTGAGTCTGTGGTAAGGGCAATACCACCTGAAGGTATTACCTTTTTTATCGACAGCCAGGCAGCAATAAAAGCATTAACTGCGATAGAAATAAAATCAAAGCTTGTGAAATGCTGTCGCGAAGAACTTAGGGTTCTTGGCACTCAGCATAAAATATTGCTCTGCCGGGTGTGGCACGGAGCATTCCACGCCAACCCACGTACCTAACCTAACCTAAGTATAGTCTTTTACAAATTTTTTTTTTTTTACGCTAAAACTTTTGGAAATTTTTCAATTTGCTCTAATTACTAATTACTTATTAATTATTGTAAGTATAGTGTTTTACAATTTTTTTTTTTTTTATACTAACTGCACGGATTTTGGTTGTGTAAGTGATCGAGTTAACGGTTTACTGGGGGTCTCACTACATGAAGGTGTACTGTTCTTAGAGGGCTCCGTAGCGGGGTCTATAATCTGCATTTCTATATCTTTGGGCGGTAAAGCCTTTTCACTTTGCCAGTTTCTTAAAATTTTGGGTATAGTTTTATAAACTATGACTAGAATTATTCCTATTATTAATACACTGGAAATTGAGAGGGAAGTTATGGATAGGGTGCGGTGATTAACAGCTTTGGTATTATCTTTTAGTTGCTCTAACTTGTCTTGTATCTCCTCCAAGGATTGAGTGCTTTTATGTATTATTTCATTGGTATCTGAACCTATTATTAATCGCGTTTGATTCAAATTTACAGCACTGGGGATAAGGGAAGTAAGGTTTAAGCTGAAGAATTCTTTACTAGCGGGGGGGCAATATTTCGGTTGAACAATGAACAAAGTGGGTCCTGAATTACCTTGATAATGGATCGTCTTATCGAGAACTTGAACTTCACACGGTTCATTTATTGTTAGTATACCTTGTCCTGTTAGTCTTGGCGTTGATATTATCTTCGAACAGGCTACATGTAGTATGGTAGGTGTGGTAACTGAATACAACCAAGTATTTGGCCTAGTCATTTTGATTAATGTATCCTGTGAGGGATATTGTACTCGATAATGGCATTGGATGCTATCATTAAGAGGATTAAAGAACACTTTTACGATGCATTCGTCTGTGGCTGTTGCTCGTGTTATGGGAATCTCTAGTTTTCCCACATGAGTGGTAACGTTCAACCGACGGGTAATTGTGATAAAAGATTTGACTTCTTCACCCTTTATTAAGAGAAACTGCTGGGATTCTGTTTGCGTAGCTATATATGAATACTTTATATCGGGTACTAATGAGTGGCCCGCTGAAAGGTGTATCGGGAAACAAAGAATTTTAAAAAATTGCATTGTGGGTATTGCAAAAATAGGTAGTATAATTTTAACTACTAGTTTTTCCTGTAAGAGATGTGATTTCACTTCTTCTGTTTGATATAACATTGACAAGCATTTGTCTTCGCAGATTGGGTTCAACCTTTTATAAATATTTAAAAAAGAATTTGGGCATATTAATAATGGATGTATTTCGTTGTTTCTGGAGGCTAGTATGATATCAATTAGGGTACTTTGGCGGGTTTCTATTTCGAGGACTTGTAGAAGGATACTTGTTACAATTTCCTGTTTCAACTGTATTTTAGTAAAGTCGTCAGTCAGTTGTATGATCTCGTTTATTTTGAGACCAATTTGTTGCTGTCTGTCCATTAGCGTTCTTAAAGGGGTTTGTATTTGTTTCAGGGTAGTGCTTACTATCAAGATTTGCTGCTGGTTAAGTTCAGCTAGTTTTCGTTCGTCACTTTGTAGGTCTTCTAGTTTGCTGTAAATTTCCTCTTCATTTTCATTATCCATTGTGCCAAAAAGGTAATGGAAAACGTTCCCGATGCCATTGAAGAGGGACCTCGGTTGCCTGGATTTCGGAAGTAGTTCGTGGATTATTTTGGTACGACTTTTAATGGTTTCCATCGCCGCATGTATGTGACGTTGTTGCAGTTTGCAATAGTCTGTGCTAGTTTTGGTATTACACAGTTGGCTGACAAGGTGTTCCGCATGTTCCGCCAGCATTGTTTGGTTGCTCAGTTCGGATAAATCTATCTCTGTGAGAACGGTCCATGTGTTGTGGTAGACCCATAAGTCACCTAAACCCTCAAATAGCACTCCTGTTTTGTTGAGAGAATTCACCGTGTACGGTGGCTCGAAAGCTTGACCAAGGGGAAGCATGATTGTTAAGAAAATAATCATGAGCTGCATAATGTACTGTAGGAAAATGAAAAAGAAGATGTAAAAAAAATGGTGGAAAAGTGGTGGGAAAGTCAAGTGTTAATCTATTTTTTTTTATTCGTAGTAAGGCTTTAAGCGATTGTTATGGATCACAATTTCTTTTCTACCAACTTTGATAGCTGTGTTTACGGGTCCTTTTATACTTGTTACTGTATGAGGCCCTCTCCATATGGGTGATAGTTTTCCTTTTCGGTTTTCGCTTTTGACGAATACTTTATCCCCTACGTGAAATGAATGAGGTCTTATTGTTTTGTCAAAATATGTTTTTGACCTGTGTTTGCTTGCTAAGAGGTTGCGCCTGGCTATGGAATATGATTTTTGAAGTCTATATCTTAGAAGATGGCAGTAATTTTCGTGATTTTATATGAGTTCAGGATCTCTTTTGAGGCTAGAAGGTATGTCAGGCGTGAACCCATAGAGACATTCCATGGGAGTGAGTTTCGTGCTATCATGAATACTATTATTATGAACGAAGGTTGCTGTTCGCAAGAACTGATCCCACGACCTGGGGTTTTCGTCAGTTATGCTTCGCAGATACTCCACTATTGGCCGGTGTGCTCGTTCGAGTGCACCATTTGACTGGGGATGGTAGGCTGTGGTCTGCAACTTTTTTATCTTAAGCAGTTTGCAGAACCCTTTAAATAAATCACTGAGAAAGTTTGTCCCCTGATCCGTGACAATCTGTTTAGGAATACCGAAACGTGTAATTATAAAGGGTGATTTTTTAAGAGGTTTAGAACTTTTTTTAAAAAAAAAACACAAAAAATTCGAAAAAATGAATGAAATATTTATTTGAATCGATAGTTTGAACCTTGCAATTTAATGTTTAAAGATAATTTTATGCAAATGTTGACCGCGGCTGCGTCTCAGGTAGCCCATCCGCTGAGTCCAATTTTGGCATACTCTTTCACACATATCGGCCGGTATCTCACGAATGAATGCATGGATGTTGGCTTCCAGTGCGTCAATCGAAGCGGGCTTGTCCCTATACACATTAGACTTGGCATACCCCCACAAAAAATAATCTAATGGTGTCAAATCGCACGATCTAGGCGGCCAATTGACCGGCCCGAAACGTGAAATTAACTGTTCACCAAACTCGCCTCGCAATTGCGCCATTGTTTTGCGTGCTGTGTGGCATGTGGCACCGTCTTGTTGAAACCACATATCATGCAAGTCAAGAACTTCCATTTCGGGCAAAAAAAAGTTTGTTATCATCGCTCGGTAGCGTTCACCATTGACAGTAACGCTGCGATTCGCATCATCTTTGAAGAAATATGGCCCAATAATGCCGCCGGCCCATAAACCGCACCAAACAGTGGCTTTTTCGGGATGCATTGGTAGCTGTTGCAATGCTTCTGGCTGATCTTCACTCCAAATGCGGCAATTTTGCTTATTTACGTACCCATTCAACCAAAAATGAGCCTCATCGCTGAACACAATTTTTCGATAAAAAGCGGATCCTCGGCCAGCTTTCCAAGAGCCCATTCACCAAAAATTCGGCGTTGTGGTAGGTCGGCTGGCTTTAGTTCTTGCACCAGCTGTATCTTAAAAGGCTTTACGCCCAAATCCTTCCGCAAAATTTTCCACGTAGTGCTGTAACAAAGGCCTAACTGCTGGGAACGGCGCCGAATCGACATTTCGCGGTCTTCTGTCACACTAGCTGATACGGCCGCAATATTTTCTTCACTACGCACAGTACGTAAACGTGTTGGTGGTTTAATGTCCAACAAAGTAAATTTGGTGCGAAATTTGGTCACAATCTTCCGAATAGACTGCTCAGAAGGTCGAGAATGCCGATCATAAAATGGAAGCAGCGCGCGATGAACATTTCGAACCGAGCACGAATTTTGATAGTAAAATTCAATAATTTGCAAGCGTTGTTCATTTGTAAGACGATCCATGGTTAAATTGCAAACCAAACTGAAGCTGTTTGACAGTGACACAAGGTACTAAACACACGTCAGCTGTCAAAACCAGTGTTGCCAAAACCAAACCAGCTAAAAAATCACCCTTTATTATCGAAAACAACCTAAGCCACGGTTTGGGCCTCTGCATTTTGCATAGCATGGCAATCAACAATTTTCGTCAAATTATCCTGAAAGGTTAGAATATACAAATTTCCAGACTCTGACTGTTCTAATGGGCCTACGATATCTAAGTAGACTTTATCGAAAGGTTTTTCGGCGATATCAGTGATCATCATTGGCATGCGTATCAAAGGTGTTGCTTTCATGGTCTGACATTTTTTACATTTTTTGATGTAAGTTTCGATGTCTCTGAGCATGTGCCGCCACCAATATTTTTTGCGAATTCTTTTATACGTTTTTACTACACCTTGATGACCACCAAACATCGAGTCATTGTAGTCCTTGAGAATGGTTTGTATCTCTTCGGGGCTACTGATTTCTTCTATGGGTTTTGTATTTACTGCTTGTAATTCCATTGCGCTCTGTGTTATAAAGGAGGCTTTTGATTTTTCAGAATCGCTTGGTTGTGTGATTTGGGTGCTTTGACTAACTGTAGGTGCTGGCTCAGGAGATGGACTTTTCGTTTGTGCTTGTAACCTCGTTACAGCATTAGATACTGCTGTTTTTATCGCTAGAATGTCCATGACTTTGTTCGGTGGCTGGTGCACCTCGGCTTGTACTTCAATTATAAAAGGCTCCGTAGTTTCTTGTGTAATTGACTGAGATGTATTTAAATTCGCACAAAACTTGCACTCTACAGGTTCTTCAATTGTTGGCTTAGCTTTCTCGGCTTCGTATTCGGCATATGTTAGGATTTTGTCTGTAACTATACACTGTTTCGGTTGCCGTTCTTGTGCAGGTTTCGCCACATTACATTGTGGAATTCGGCTAAGAGCATCAGCATTGGTATTGTATTTGCCTGGCTTGTATTCTATTTCGTAATCGAATTCCGACAATTTGTGATGAAATCGAACGAGGCGAGTTGTAGGATCTTTCACGTTAAATACTCCCTTTAAGGCTTATGATCTGTATATACAGTAAATGTGCGCCCTTGAAGGTAGCATCTAAAATTTTAAGTAGCCCATACGATTGCTAGTAACTCTTTCTCAATAGTAGAGTAGTTACGTTCGGCTTTGTTTAAGGTGCGGCTAGCATATGCAATGGGCTGGTCTTTACCTACATCGCCCTGGGATAGTACAGCTCCGATCGCTTCACCGCTTGCATCCGTCGTCAGATTAAAAGGCTTAGAAAAGTCCGGGTAGATCAATAAAGGAGGTAAGACCAAAAGTTCTTTGATTTCTTGAAAAGCTCTCTGGCATTTTTCAGTCCAGTTAAACTTTACATCCTTACGGAGTAGGTTTGTGAGGGGACGAACTATTTTAGAAAATTGTGGCATAAATTTACGGTAGTAGTTAGCGAGCCCCAAAAAAGATTGGACCTGCCTAACTGTTCGTGGGGATGGAAAATGTTGCACTGTGGCAGTTGTGCTAGGATTTGGAAGTGCCCCTAATTCTGAACATATATGTCCCAAATAAACTACTTCCTTTTGTAGGAATCTGCACTTTTCCGGCTGCAGTTTTAAGTTATTTCCTCTTAATCTATCAAAAACCCTTTTCAGTTTGATGTTATGATCCGTGAGGTTTTTCCCGTAGATGACGATGTCGTCCAGGTATACGAAGCATTCAATACCTTGTAACCCGGTAAGAACATAGTTCATCAAGCGTTGGAACGTGGCCGGCGCTCCTTTAAGCCGAAAGGCATGCGCTTAAACTCATAGTGTCCGTAGTTGGTGCTAAAAGCGGTTTTTGGTCGATCCTTTGGATCTACCAGAACCTGGTGATAGCCACTGGCCAGATCGAGCGTGGAAAAATAACGGGAATGACCGAGTTGATCAAGTATGTCCTCAATTCGAGGAAGAGGGTAAGCATCACCTATAGTGCAATCATTCAGTTTGCGAAAGTCAACCACGACTCGCCATCTATTTTCACCATCCGGACCCGGCTTTTTGGGGACTACCAGGAGAGGTGAGTTCCAAGGACTTTTGCTAGGTTGGACAATGTCGTCCTCCAACATCTCCTTTAACTGATCAATAATTACTTGCCTTTTAATCTGGGGTAGTCTGTACATTCTTTGATTTATCGCTGCCTGGTCCTGCACCAATGGTATTTCATGTGTTAGACCGGTTGTGTATGAAAGGCGATCGCCTTTTAAATGAAAAATATCGCAATACTCATTGCAGAGATTAACAATGGCAGTCTTTTCTTCAGAACAGAGATTTTTCCCTATGTTGAGCTCGTTTTCGAGTTTTACTATTCGCATGTTACGTTGTAAATCGTCCGAATTCTCGTTGTCTTGTTGAGGTTACGCAGTCAGCTTCTTGGGTGCAAGAAGCTTTAGAGACTATATGGCTTTTGGATTGGGCGACTGTTGGCTCCAATTTTGCTGTATATTGTCCCACTTCGACTGCCCTTTTAGGACTCGGAATAAAATCTGGGTAATTCAGAGGTATGCTAAACTCCTGTGCATTGGTTTTCGTACAAGGGAATTTCAGTTGATGGTTAGGCCCATCTACATTACAATGTTTTGATAGAAAGTCGTTTCCGAGTATTCCGTCATCCGAAAACGTTGCGGTCTGACCCAGTACTTGGAAGGTGCAGGGAATTTTAGATTTAACATTAAACTGTCCCTGGCAGGCACCAACACTCTTTCCTTTACCAAAAGGTGTTTGCAGTAGGCATGCCTTATCGGTTTCTAATTTTACATCTGGCTTGAGTGGCTTCTGTTTGATTAGACTAACTTCGGAGCCGGTGTCTACGATTATCTTTGCATGACCGTTTAGGCCTATGTCGAGAGGAAGAACTATTGTGGGGACACCGTGTTTGGGCTTCCGAATGTTCCCTTTAGTTTTGTCGTTATAAGTTAATGTCGAGCCGGGGGTTTTGGGCTCGACTGTTGGGAGTTTCCCTGGTTCTCCGATTCCCATTTCTTTTTTTGTCGGCATTCGGTGACATCATGACCGGGTCGACCACAAAAATTTAATTTTTTTTGTATGTTATAGACCTTGGGTATGTTTTCCGGCGGGCCATTGGTCGCCTGGATTGAGGGGGAATTTTCATAAACTCTATGGGGATTTCTTCGATTGAAGTGATTTTTCCTATTATTGGAAAATTGTTAGTATTTGTCTTGTTAGCTCGCCGGCAGTCTCTTATGTCGTGATTATATAGTCTGCAATTTGTGCAGAAAGGTGTATTTTTCCTACTTAGACAATCACTGTATGTATGCCCAGTTTTTCCGCAGAATCTGCAAATCACGCCGTGATTTTGTGAATTATTTGAAAGGATTTTACATTTCTTTTTTAAATTGTGCAGTTGCTTCTTTCAGATGGCTAATTTTACTGAGTCTCTGCTCACGGGTTTTTTCTGCACTGCAGAACTGTTAGATTGTCATTGTTTCGCGCGTTATCTAATATTAATTCTAAATAATCACTTAAACTTACACTATTTGACAATATCGTCCCGGATCGAAGTCTTCTGGGTGAAAATGCTGGTTGTAGTAGTCGCGGTGGTTGTCCTGTTGAAGTTCCTGGTTGGTCGGCGGGATTTCCTTCTGGAGTTGAGTCCTCTCTGGTTGGTGTTGCTTGGTTCATTTACGTATTCATATACCCTCGAAACCAGACTCAGTTTCGAGTTTAAGGGTAAGGTAGTCTTGCCCAGTATAATTATTCGGATTAAGGCTTTTCAAGCTATTATCAGTTTAAAACTGTCGCTTCCTTAATCCTACCGGCTGCGCCAATTTGTTACGATTTTGATGTTTGCTGCTTGTATTTGTTAATTTACACCATCACATTTGTGCACTTGAGAACGAATTTTGTTTAGTTTTCTCAAAAGTAGATGTTCGCCAATATCGAACAGAAAAAAAAACACTCGCCGAAAAGTATTAGGTAGAGATAATTTTTATTTTATTTCATATAGTATTGGTAATGCAAGATTGAATGAAGTTCTTGTTTTGTTTATTTTCTTATTGCATAAATATTTTATTTTACGTTATTCACTGTTGCTTTAACAAGGCAAGGTATCGAACTCACAACACTGCTCTACGAAAATATACTAACTGTCTGCCCTGGCTCCAAGCATGAATTTTTCTGGACGTGTCATTATCTTGAAGAAGAAGCTGGCAGTGTCCGATTCACGCCGCGAAGTACTGCGATCATGGGAAAGAAATGTTTGCTTGCATTTGCAATATAAAACCATATGGAAATATGCGATGCACTTGTCACATTAAACCATAAATGGAATTATTGTATAGTGGGAAGGAAGTAAGAAGGCAATCCGTAATTTGAATTAAGCAAAACGTAGGCATATTTACGTATGCAAAGAAATATGTGAATGTGCTTTGGCCATATAACACTATATGAAGATATTGTATTTTGAGAAGAAGTATATGAATGGAAGATAGGATAGGCGGGTAAGATATAGGAGTTTTGCGCATGCAACACAGAGATATTATGCAAGGTTAAGGCCGATCCCAAGCTCGGCAACTTGGGGAGTCGGTAACAAGAATAAGGCGAACCCAAAAAGGTGACCTCCTGTTCGAACTAAAGAACCAAGGTGAGAAAACCGGACAGTTCAAGGGGATACTCGGGGAAACTCTCGGCGTTAACGCGGAGGTCCGAACGCTAACACACAGATCCACGATAGAAATTAAGCACATCGACAAGGTCACCACCAAGAGCGATATCTGCGAGGCCATCAAAACGCAGTTCCAGCTGAAAGGGGTATGCGAAGCAGACGTCCTGAACTAAAGGAAGGCCTACGGAGGCACGCAAGTCGCGACGATTGGGTTGCCAGTAGACAGCGCAAACAAAATGCTAAAGTCGGCCAGAATTAAGATTGGGTGGGTTAGCTGCCGCATACGAGTGCGTTTAATGCCAACTAAATGCTTTAGGTTTGTAAAATTCGGGCACACGGCGCGTCACTGCAAGACCGAACATGGCCGATCCAGGCAGTGTAGAATATGTGGGGAAGAAGGTCACATTGCCAAGGCTTGTTGCAAAAAAACCTCTATGCTTCTGGTGTAAAGAGGACAAACCTGAAAACGCTGGACACGTGGCTGGTTGTGGTCAATGTACAGTATTCAAGAATGCCCTGACGAACAAAATATGATAAAGGTCGTCCAAATAAACCTTAACCACTGTGTGGCCGCGCATGACTTGCTGACGCAGATGACAACGAAAAAATGGAGATATTGCCCTTATTAGTGAACCCTACAAGTCTTTGGATGGTTGTAGCTGGATAGACGACATCTCAAAGAAGACAGCGCTATGGACCTGTGGAAACCACGCCATGCAAAAAGTCGGTGGGCCAGCGGACTACTTCGTAACCGCTAGGATAAACGACATCCACTTCTATATTTGCTACGTAGCCCCTAGTCTTACATATAGGGATTATCTGAAGCTGCTGGACGACATTGTAGCTGACGCTCGAGGAAAATACCCAATTATTATTGCTGGCGATTTCAACGCATGGGCTACAGAATGGGGCAGCAGGATCACGGACGCAAGGGGACGAGCTCCAGCGATCCAGGGGAAGGCCAGAGTTTCAGGAACGGCTATCTATCTTCAGGTTAGCAAGACGAGATCTCGAGAAGGCCATCAAAGAGAGCAAGGAAAGATGCTTTAAACAACTCTGCGATGGTGCAGACCCAGATCCCTGGGGTATGGCATATAGGATGGTGATGAAGAAAATTAAAGGCAGTAGGTACCCACAAATATCCTGCCCGACAATGCCAAAGACAATAGTTGGGCACCTATTCCCACATAGGCCGCCCACTTTGATCATCACCACAAGAGACACAAGCTCGGAGCGCATCCCTGCAATCACGCCGAAGGAACTGTAGGAAACATGAAGGAAGATAGGCGACAACAAAGCACCCGGACCCGATGGCATCCCGAATGTTGCGGTCAAAGCGGCCGTTCGCAAAAGACCGGAGCTTTTTATTGTAACTATGCAAAGGTGTCTTGAGGAGCGTTTATTTCCTAAGGCATGGAAACTACAGCATCTGGTTTTGCTGCCAAAAGGAAAAAAGCCACCAGAGGAACCATCCTCATACTGGCCAATATGTCTACTAGATACAATGGGAAAAATCCTAGAACGGATCATATACGGGAGACTGCTCGAGGTGGCTGAGGATAATGTAGTTTTGTCAGAGGACCAGTATGGATTCAGAAAATCGCGTTCTACCATCGATGCCATAAAGGCGGTAGTAGATACAGCGGCTGAAGCAATACTGGGGAAAAGATGGAGAGGGGGTACAAAGAAATATTGCGCTGTTTTGACGCTTGACGTTAAAAATGCCATCAATTCGGCAAACTGGTCATGCATTAGGAGATCCTTGGCCAGAATGGAAACGCCGTACTACCTGCTGAAAATATGTATGTATGACGCAGTTCTCAGACTAACGCTGCCACAATGAGTCAAGGTTATAGGCTTTGCTGACGATATCGCTGTGGTACCTGTGGCCAAGCATATCCACGATATAGAGTCCGCCACGACCACAAGATCGAGGTTGTCTTGATAACCAGCCGAAAGACTGTGGAATATGCGAATTTTCGTATTGGGAACCAAACTACTAGGTCAAAGAAGTCACTAATGTACCTAAGAGTAATGTTCGACAACAGGTTAAGCTTTAAAACGCACGTCCAGTACGCAAGCAAGAGGGCGTCACAGATGCAAGCAGCTCTTTCCCGGATTATGCCAAACATCGGTGGCCCTGGATATGCCAGAGGGATTCTGTTATCCAGAGTGGTCAGCTCAATACTTCTTTACGCCGCACCGGTCTGGGCGGGGGCTCTTACAGCGAAGGAAACACCAAGGAAGCTCTCGTCAGCATACAGGCTCTGCGCAATAAGAACAATAAGAGGATTCCGAACAATTTCGGACGAAGCAGCCTGTGTTATTGCGGGAATGATTCCCATAGACATTCTCGCCAACGAAATGCAAAGGATCTACCTTAGACGAACAATCAACCGGCAAGAGGCCATCGTTACCAGAAGGATAAAGGAAGAAGCAAGGGAAACATCTATAGCACTGTGGCAAGCCCGGTGGGATAACACGTCAAAAGGCAGATGGACCCACAAACTGATTCCCACCATCGAGGTTTGGATTAAGAGAACACGCGGAGACTGCAACTTCCACCTTACGCAGTTCTTGTCCGGGCACGGCGGCTATCGAAAATATCTTCACAGATTCGGACACGATAGTTAGCCTTTCTGCCCCGAATGCCCACATGAAGAATAAGATATGGAGCACGTAATGTTCTACTGTAGGCGTTTTTTAAGAGGAAGAGCGAACTTACCCATTCCTCAACTTCTTATAGAGCATATATTAAGGTCAGAAGACAACTGGTTGGAGACGTGCTCATTCATAACGAGCATACAAAACGAGCTGAGAAGAGCCGAAAGACTAAGAAGAGTCGAAGTGGCAGACGCAGATGATTTAGCATGAGTTGCTAACCAATCCCGCGAAGTAACACCTAACGGCAGTTCCGCGGGGAGAGTGGTAGACGAGTACAGGGGTGTGGTTTAGTACGTAAGGCGCGTGGCACTGGAGAAACATATCCCGCAAATCGTGCATGCCAGTTAGTACGGGCTGCTGGTATCTATGAAGATTACACATCCTTTGGACGCATCCATATAAAAAAAAAGCATATGCTTGCTCGGAAGCATCACAAAATCCATGGATTTGGATAAAATCATTGGGACTGTATAATGAATCTATCGAGGAATATGGACCTTCTGTATATCTGGAAGCGCAGCCAAGAAAGTATTCCAGCGGTGACACGTACGGTACGGGGCACAAGTGGTGTGTCCCATGACGTCCCATCACGCCAGATTTGTTGCATTATGATCTTGGCAGTAATTAGCACAGGGGCCAACCATCCTGCTGGATCAAAGAGTCATGCAATCACTGACAGTACGGCTCTTTTAGTTAAGAGTTGATCTTCTTTTTATATGGAAGATGAAAACTATCAGATTAGCATTCCACTGAATCCCAAGAGTTTTTGAGATACTTTTATCTTCTAGTTTAAGAAAATCTTGATTGTAGATATCTGATGGTGGAAAATGTTCAAGTAAATCAATGATATTGGAGGTCCATTTTCATAAAGAGAACCCACCTGTGCTTAGGGCATCTATGAGTTTCCTTTGTACTTTGAGTGCTGTCTCCATATCATGGGCTCCAGAAAGCACATCATCTACATAAAAGTCGTTTTTAAGAATTGATGAAGCAAAAGGAAAAATAGATTGGACATCATCTGCGAGACGAAGCAATGTACGTATGGCTAGATATGGAGAAACAATTTACGCCAAAGGTCACAGTTTTTAGCTCATAATCCTGAAAAGGACTATCGCTATAGGATGTCCAAAATAAGCTGCGTTGATAAGTCGAATGCTTAGGATGAACACTTATCTGCCGATACGTATATCCACTGGGTAAGCTTCGACGGTCGGTGTGTGATACGACTGGGTGTGATGGCTTGTTCTTCGGACTGCCTCTCCTGTGTGGACTTTTGAACCTCAGTTTGGAGATATGCTGACTTTGCTATTCTGGCTGTAGACGGTGTTTGCAAAATGCGGGAATTTAGGACATTCACCGCACAATTCGACCATTACTTTTGAGAGGTGATTGTTCGAAGAGAATATAATGTACACATTTGATGACCGATGTATGTACGTAACGTGTTTGTAAAGACATACGAATCTTCTATACGGTGCAATAAATGTGCGACTTTACTTTTTTCATGCAAATTTGATGCTCTGCGAATGAAAAGTTGATGAGTATTTTATGAAATACTATCTGGCTTGATGGACCAATGTTGGGGTGAATAGTTTCTCCTGCTGCTTGCTCCCAATTTGTTGCCCAAGAAAGACAAATTGTGATTTTTCTGATTGTAAAGGGTGATTTTTTAGCTGGTTTGGTTTTGGCAACACTGGTTTTGACAGCTGACGTGTGTTTAGTACCTTGTGTCACTGTCAAACAGCTTCAGTTTGGTTTGCAATTTAACCATGGATCGTCTTACAAATGAACAACGCTTGCAAATTATTGAATTTTACTATCAAAATTCGTGCTCGGTTCGAAATGTTCATCGCGCGCTGCTTACATTTTATGATCGGCATTCTCGACCTTCTGAGCAGTCTATTCGGAAGATTGTGACCAAATTTCGCACCAAATTTACTTTGTTGGACATTAAACCACCAACACGTTTACGTACTGTGCGTAGTGAAGAAAATATTGCGGCCGTATCAGCTAGTGTGACAGAAGACCGCGAAATGTCGATTCGGCGCCGTTCCCAGCAGTTAGGCCTTTGTTACAGCACTACGTGGAAAATTTTGCGGAAGGATTTGGGCGTAAAGCCTTTTAAGATACAGCTGGTGCAAGAACTAAAGCCAGCCGACCTACCACAACGCCGAATTTTTGGTGAATGGGCTCTTGGAAAGCTGGCCGAGGATCCGCTTTTTTATCGAAAAATTGTGTTCAGCGATGAGGCTCATTTTTGGTTGAATGGGTACGTAAATAAGCAAAATTGCCGCATTTGGAGTGAAGATCAGCCAGAAGCATTGCAACAGCTACCAATACATCCCGAAAAAGCCACTGTTTGGTGCGGTTTATGGGCCGGCGGCATTATTGGGCCATATTTCTTCAAAGATGATGCGAATCGCAGCGTTACTGTCAATGGTGAACGCTACCGAGCGATGATAACAAACTTTTTTTTGCCCGAAATGGAAGTTCTTGACTTGCATGATATGTGGTTTCAACAAGACGGTGCCACATGCCACACAGCACGCGAAACAATGGCGCAATTGCGAGGCGAGTTTGGTGAACAGGGCCGGTCAATTGGCCGCCTAGATCGTGCGATTTGACACCATTAGATTATTTTTTGTGGGGGTATGCCAAGGCTAATGTGTATAGGGACAAGCCCGCTTCGATTGACGCACTGGAAGCCAACATCCATGCATTCATTCGTGAGATACCGGCCGATATGTGTGAAAGAGTATGCCAAAATTGGACTCAGCGGATGGGCTACCTGAGACGCAGCCGCAGTCAACATTTGCATGAAATTATCTTTAAACATTAAATTGCAAGGTTCAAACTATCGATTCAAATAAATATTTCATTCATTTTTTCGAATTTTTTGTGTTTTTTTTTAAAAAAAGTTCTAAACCTCTTAAAAAATCACCCTTTACTAGTATACAATTTTATTTTCTTTCGTGTGGGGTTACCTCGACGAGGTCTAAATCAAGAAGACCGAATATGGGAGAGAAAAAAAATATGGCTGAGCGGTTTCCGATGTCAAACAGATTTGAAAGCGACATCTGATTTTTCGAACGACAAATAACTGCTAGAATTTAAGGTACTTGTTTATATACAATGGTTTTGCTCAAGGATGTGTTTGTGTATGTCGACGACGTAATGATATGGGCTGATTCAGTTGAAACTCTTTTAAATCTTCAATCTGAGATAGTTTCCTTATTATCTATGGCAAAACTAACTCTGCGAAAGTGGAGCTCTAATTGTTGGACACTTCTTTCGCAGGATCTGATAAATCGGTGAAGGTTTTGGGAATGTTTTGGGACCCAGTTCGTGATGAACTATGTTAGAAGCTTAATTCACAGCCTTCCAATACATCATCGACTCGACGAACTTCAATCTCAGAAATCTCTCGAATTTTTAACCCCCTTGGACAACTCAAACCATCCGTTGTGTCGTTTAAGATAATGTTCCAAGAGCTCTGGACTCCGGAGCTTAAATTAGGGTGGGATGATCCTGTTCCATCTAAGGTTACTGAGACTTAGAACTGCTATTGATCACAGCTTCCATTCTACGAACACGTTCCTGTCCCCCGACATGCGAACTCGTAATCGGAGATTATTGAGATACACGGGTTCTCAGACGCATCATCGGTATGGTATTCGGCCGTTGCATACGCACGAAGCAAATCAACAGCAGGAGAGTTCAAAGTCACCATCATAGCTGCTAAAAATAAGGTAGCCCCATTAGAAGCCACATCGACTCCCCGTCTTGAGCTGTGCGGTGCCCTTCTTTTGTCTCGGTTACTTAGTCGAATTAAGTCGTCAATGTCAGTGAACGTTCAAACATTTGCTTGGTGTGACTCTGAGATTGTGCGGCATTGGTTATCTTCACCTCGGCGATGGGCTACTTTCGTTCCGAATCGCACGGGTCAAGTTTTAGACTTAGTGCCACGTAACTCATGGCATTATGTCTCGTCCGAAAATAACCCTGCAGACTGCGCGTCTCGCGGTATTCGCCCATCATATCTTGTTGGACATACACTTTTGGTGGACCGGTCCCAATTGGCTGGTCTCAACAACAAGGGAAGAAAGACAAGTGCCAAGACATTTATTGCTTGTTGCATCGGAATCTAACTCATTGACTCTATTAATCCAAAAGGTTTCGTCGTGGTAACGTCTCCAACGCGTCGTGGGTTATTGTTTTCGGTTTGTGCATAGCTGTCGGACACCTAAATCAGATCGTGAAGTGTCTACCCTTTCCCTTCGCGAAATTCTAGCTGCCCGAGTGTCAATAATCAAATATACTCAAAATCGATCGTTCGGAGAAGACATTCAACATCTCGTCAAAAATAAACAACTTCCCAAGAATCTAAGCTTTTGCGGTATGCTGCATTCATAGACAAGGATGGAGTTCTATGCGTATGCAACGTCGTGTCCGAAACAGTCATCTAATGGGTGATCTCCCAACTCGTCCCTTCATCAATGCCGTGGTGGATTATGCCGGCCCTATCACGATACGCTTTTCTCATGGTCGTAACCCCAAGCTGACGAAGGCATACATTGCCTCATTTGTATGTCTGTCTACGAAGGCGATCCATCTAGAGGTCGTGGGCGACTTGAACATTTATCGCTGCCCTACGAAGGTTCGTCTCCAGAAGAGGAAGATGTGCCAATTTATAGTATAGTGATAATGGCATTAATTTCCACGGTGCGCGACGATGCCTCAACGAAATGCACAAATTGGTGACGTCTATAATCATATCCACTGCGCTAGCAAGAGAAGGCATCGAGTGCCACTTCATTCCACCCTCTCCCCACTCTTTGGTGGGTTACGGGAAGCGGGCGTAAGGTCCGTTAAGTTCCACTTACGTCGTGTGATTGGCGACACAGTTTTAACCTTTGAAGAGCTCACAACAGTGCTAAGTCAAATTGAGGCTATATATTAAATGCTCGTCCCTTATGTAGCTTATCCCAACACAATGGGTTCTTGAAAGAGTAGAGTAGAGTCGGCTCCTGTGAGACCAGGAGCCGACGGTATATTACGAACATACAATCTTGTTCATGTTCTCTCTGGATTGTCGTGGGCTGCGCATCTTAGAAACTTATAACTTTCGTAAATTTATCAATTTTTCAAAATGAATTGTTCTGTTTGTGCACAAAAATAAATTGTAACTATTGCTCGGATTTTTTTTCATTATTGGTGCGTTAATATCACTGAAGAAGATGCTGACTTTATTAAAACAAGTGGAAATGCATTTCGTTGTGACGAATGTGCCGTACTTAGACGCCATTCTCTCCATCTGCCTCTACCGACTTCACCAATGCCAAGCAACAACAGTGCATTAACTATTAGAAACAGCAACAACAATCGATTGCAAAACAGCTCCCGAAAAACATCAGGAGCTCACTCTTCAAGTGATTTACCCGAAGCTCTTTATCTTGGAGGAAGCTAACCATCGATTTCTACAACAGCTTGCTATGATTCAATCAGAGAATACAGAGCTTAAGAAGAAAGTTGAAGCTTTGGAGAGTAAACTGAATTGGCAACAACATCTTTTCAGCAATTTCATTGAAATTGTTGGAATGTCAGATGTGAATGACAGGAATGTTATGGCCAAACTAAGCAACTTTTTAAAAATGATCTTTCCATGTTCCAAATAACAAAATCGTAAAATGCTATGTGAAGAACGTGCTAGCCAGAAACAACAGCGATGCAGGCTACTCTGTTACTAAGCCCATCGTCTGTGTAAGTTTTTCTGATTTACAAACGAAGCAGGGAATAATGAACGGAAAGAAGACGAACTAAAATAATCTTTTCTCTCAATCGAATGGGAATGGGAACAGCAGCAGCAGCATCAGCAACAAGGAAATCACTAAGAGAACTGGTATTTATATCAATGATTCTCTCACTAATTATACGCAAGCTCTCTTTATGAAAGCGAAAGACACAATAAAGCAGAAAGGTGTAAAATATGGCTTAAAGACAATAAAATTCTTGCAGGAAGGTTGAGGGAGGAAAAGTTATTTCAATTAGACCTTTTAGTGATCTTGCACGTATTTAGTGGCTTTTCTTTATTTGCAAGTAATAATGTTTAATGTAAATGATTTATGCGATGACTTTTCATCCGTTGATCTTTGCTGTTCCAACTGCGCTAATGTCTTATCTGATAGTTTTTTTTTTGTAAAAACAGTTTCTTTATTGTCCATCTGATGTTGATTCTTTTCAATGCATTCCAGGTATTATTTTTGTATCCGAAATCTGGACTTATGTTGTTTTATAAAAGAAAAAGAGGATTACTTAATGTAAATATTTATAGACTGTTTAGTGCTACGACGTTTATAGAAGAAATTTCCGGTCTATTAGAGAACCTAAAATCTAAAAATGGGATTGTATTGGCAGATTTCAATATTGAAATTTCGGAAAAAAGTGAAATTGTTTCGAGCTATTTGAAATTGTTTGCTGCACATGGTCTAGAAAACTTCATCAATGAACCTTCTAGAGTTGTCTCAGGTAGTTGTTTGGACCATATTTATGGACGCTTTCAAAATTATTCGTTCAGTAAGTGTAAGAAATGTAAAGAAACCTAATGATTTCTGATCACCCTATGACTGGTTTATTTTTTAATATTTCCCAAAGTTTGCATAGTCGAAGTTCTGTATCTGTTGACACTGTAACTAAAATAGATTATAGACAGCTCAAATACAATTGTTAAGCAACATATTCGATGCAACGAATACCGCCCCTAGTGACCCACTCAGTCACAAATAATAAATAAACCACCGTCAGCATACCAGAAGTAACAATCGCTGGTTACGCTGACGCGTCATAGCATTAAGCAATTTAGGTTATTATAGCATTAAGAACTATGTTCTTTAGGTTAGCACTTTGTAATTAATTATAAGTATAAAAGAGGCGTTCGACCCAATAATAAAATCAATCATTATTGATCCATCAAAACTCTTGGTGTTTGAATAATTATTCGGTGAACAAGTTTAAGTGCTTGGATCACTCTTCGACATTTTTGGTGAACAAGTTAATGCGCTTGGCTCCCAACCAAACGTTTGGGTGACCCCGACGAAGAAGAAGACCGTCCGTCAAACCGACGACGAAGAAGATCATCCGTCAAACCGACGAAGAAGAAGACCATCTTTTTTTTTGGAGATCGACATGGAGCAAAGAGGATGGGGGGAAGAAATCCAACAAATCCTAAGAAATTTTACGAAGGACTCCCCATCACGAAAAACGACGGAAGAATACACCAAGTTTAGGCAAATTTTGAGCGAGTCGTTGGCACAAATAAAAGCCAGCAGCTACGGAAAACCTGTTATCGGTCAACAATCGACAACAAAGCCTGACGAGACACAATCGTCATCAATCATCAAACATCCTCAAAATCCGCAGAAACAAGAAGACCAGCAAGACAGCGAGGTACTTCAACGCAGACAAAAGGCCATGATGAGTTCTTTAGTCCGCATCATCCACGGAACGGCTAAAGAAGAAGCGCCTACCCAATGCCTACAGGCCATGACCAAACTGCGGAACTCCATTACGCAATTTGAGAAACAATTGACGACCCAGTAGCGGAGGGATACAACATGGAATTGTATACCAAATTGGAGGCAGAGTTTCTAAAAAACAAAGCTCTATTGGGAGACGACACATCAAGGCAGGTAGTTGATCACCCTGCAATTCAACTACCCAAGTTGGCAATCCCAAAATTTGATGGAGACTATCTGAAACGGCAAACATTTTCAAACATTTTCTCTAAAATGATTCATGAACAACCATTGCCACCAATTCAAAAAATGTGGTATTTAAAAACTAACGTATCAGGCGATGCAGAACGATTACAGTGACACCTCGAGTTAACCGAAGACAACTACAACATAGCCTGGAAAACCCTTCAGGACAGATTTAGCAACATCGGAAGCACTGGACAGCGTTACGTATTTACATGCCAGAAAAATTTTAAATACAAAAAAAGAAAAGCGAGGTCTAAAATGTTCCATATTGGCAATAGTTTTTATTCCTAGTAGTGGGGAGAGCAAAAGGTGGAAGAGCTCTATGAGGGATACCCGCCCCTGGTATAACACCAATATCCAAAGGGATCTGTGGTGACACGCCATGGCTACCACGTCCTCGAGTATTGATGGCAGCCCCTAGTATGATAGACTTACCTCAACTCTAAATCTGAACTAAAATCACTGCATTATCAATCTACAATTCTTCATCAAAAGCATCAAACTAAATCTCTACACATCTAGTATGTCGTCATCATCGCCATCGCTGTAGTACTGCTTATGGTCAGATCTTCCTAAAAAAAATTCTAGCACTCCATGTCCGCTTGGACTGAAAAACAAACGAAACTTGAACTTCCCATAAAACAAACGAACGCGAATGCAAGGATCATGGAACCATCAAAACCAAACAAAACAAGTTGATTTCAAAACAAATCCACACACCACCGCTTTTATTGAATAACAAATATAGTCTTAAACTAAAACTGATTCTTATCCTATCGTTTACCGTACCAATAGATCGAATTCAATCAAAGAAATAAAAAAATGTTCATATCTAATAACAAAATCTACTTTATCGCCCAGAAAAAGTTTTAAGTTAAGGTTATTTAATTTGGGCCCGATGTCCATATGGGACAAAAATTTACAAAATAAACTAATCTTGTAATCTAACTGGTCAGAGGGTTTTTCAAAGAACCAAATCATACCCAACGACACTGGCGAATATTTAATTTTAATATTATTACCACAATAGATTCAATTTATCTCCAAGAAATAATCGTTATCGAAAACAAATCTCAAAATTGAACGTACAATTTTCAAAATTACTCTAGGTACCAAAAATGTCTACTCCGTCCATTCAAACAATATAATAATCAAACTCACTTCGGTTTTAAGCTTTGCTTACGTTGTTTGGTTTGACATCTAGATGGTGTGCACAGCATCCTGGGAATCCGATGAATGTAGAAGGAAACTATATTGCATTCCTTTTTGTAATTATTATTTTTTTGCTAGATAAAGAAGGGCAACGAACATTTGAATGAACTTTCAACACACTCTAATTCACCTCAATTAAGAGAAAGCTATAGTAACATAATTAATTACAACAAATAAACTAAATACTGGTTTGCAAGTTGGTTTTAAGTTTACTGTGCGGATAGTGGATGGTGGATGAACAACAGCGGTGTGGGTAGAAGATGGGTTCGGGTACAGATGAGAAATTGATGAGCGTCGAGAATAAGATGATGATTCTGATTGTTCCAGGTGAATCGCGATATGGAATGCTACCGGTGAATTACGTGGATGATGGATTGGTTTTGGAGATCGCTAGTACCGGGTGCCTGATGATTTTATTTGAGTCGAAGATTAGCACGTGTGTTTTTTTTTTTTTTTTGGACCGTTCGAGCAATACAGACGTACCGTTTGACCGGTTGTGGTTGGATTTTGTGGGACTTTTCACTCTGATTCAGGGGAGCAAACAGAGGACGAAAGGGAGTGTTTTGCTTGGTTCACTGGTTGCTTGTGGGATTCTTTGCACCTTGGGATCGGTGTTCAGGGACTTTGATCGGCGTGTTCGGGTAGATGTGGCAGGGGGTTTTATGACGTGAGGATCGGATGGTTATAATTTCACACGGGGCTTTTGACGCGTCTTAGGGTGAAGTACGTTTGGGCGCAATGTAATAACGATTTTGGGAGTGATTTGTGGCACGCTTTTTCTTTATACTGTTTTCACTATTTTCACTTAGGTATTTTCTTTCCTTCACTGATGTTTAGCTTTTCCTTCGCGTTTTTTTTTTTTTTTTTTTGATACTGGTTGGGGTTGTTTTTTTTTTTAAAGGTATTTTAAGTTGTATTAACTCTTAACCAACACTAACCCAAAATTAGCCGACAGGCCACGAAAAGTAAAAGTCCCGAACGATCACACAAAAAAGAGAGATTAATCTCGACACGGTCTTTTATAGATAGCCCTGACTCGCACGTTCGGCGCATGATGGTTGTATAAGCACTTCCGCGTCGTTCTCTAAAATGGTTATTTCACCATAGAAAATTTGGTTACTGCGCTTAAAACTCAAGTTCGAATTTTTCGAAAATACATGTGATAAAATACTAATTTTGTGAACTAAATCTTATTAGATTTCGAATACCGGAAATCTTCCATGCTAGATAGCTGGAAATTTTGCCTATGTATGCGGAACAACGCGTCTATATGCTTGTTTACCTATTACTTTCCATCTGCAGATGTATTGTCAACCTGATCTAGTTCTAACTTAGACCATAACCTACCAACAGTCTTATTAGGTCCGTGGTTAAACACCGCGATCAACCATATTTTTACATGGTATGGCTGGGTTCAAAAATTTTTCTTTTTTTTTTCTTATTTATTGTTGTCTGTTTGCCTATCGATTTGACCACACCGATTTATTTTTGCCGTACTGTCATTATCTTATGTAAGCTTACATAACTTTAGTCACTGCATCAGCTAATCCAATACACAACCCATTCACGATCTATGCTTTCAACACAAATAGAGTCCGAGAAGACTTAAAACTTCGAGACACTACAAGTTTTTTCTGGAGCGATTCACAAATTGTTTTGTCATGGATTAATTCGACTTCCTCATCACTCCACACTTTTGTGGCAAATCGAGGGGCAAAAATACAGAAATGTTCCTTGGCAAACCAATGGCGTCACGTCCTATCCAAGGAAAACCTAGCAGATCTCCTATTCCGGAATACTAGCTGCCAGCTTTATGGCATGCAGTATGTGGCTGTATGGACCACTCTTTTTGCATGGGAACGAAGGAGTATGGCCCCGACCCTTCATAAAGGAACATGAGCCACAATCTGACTTGGAAAGAAAGAGAAGGCATACAGTTGCTGTAGCAACACAAAACAGTACGGAGCAAATGATTTACCACATCCAGCATAGAAATTACTTCAAGTTCCTTCAGCACACTATTGGCTACGTTCTTCGGTTCATCAAGAGATCCAAAGAGATAGAGACAAACAAAGTAAATCACAGCACTATCACCTAAGGAACTCAACGAAGCTCTTACGATCATCATAAGGCAAGTACAAGGATCGGAATTTGGGAAGGAAATCCAAGACCTCAAGAGTCACAAGGGCCTATGCAGATCTAACACGCTGATCACTCTAGCACCATTTCTAGACGAAAGAGGTATTCTACGAGTCGGAGGTCGACTAAAAGCCGTTCCCATTTCATTTGATGCCAAACATCCCATACTGATGCCATATAATCAGTAACAAAAATGCTGTTCAAAATAAAACATGACGAGCACAACCATTGTGGACCACAGACGCTCCTCTCAATCCTGAGACAACAATTCTGGCCTATCAAGGGAAAGATCATGGCTCGTCACACAGTTCATAATTGCGTTAAGTACGCCAAAACTAAACCACAAATCATGAATCAAGTAATGGGAAACCTCCCAGCAGATCGTGATTTCCGGTGTTGACTTTTGTGGACCGCTTTGGGTGCACTACAAAATCAGAGGAAAAAGGCCGCACAAGGTGTATTGGAGCCCTTCGAAGGTTCATTAGCCGACGCGGACCCATTCAAACTCTAATGCAACCAACTTCGTAGGAGCAAGAAACCAGCTGCTCGATGTCCTCCATGTTCCAGAAGCAAAAGAGGCCATAATCAAGGCCAGCAGCGACAAAGGCATAACATTCCAGATCATTCCACATCGAGCTCCTCATTTTGGCGGCCTATGGGAAGCAGCAGTGAAATCCGTAAAACACTCACCCCTCTGTCATCGAATCCAAACGACCTATCTGCGCTAACACCTGGGTATTTTCTTATTAGCGAGCCTTTGGTTGCTCAAGTCGATAGTGATAGCGTTCCAGCAAAAGCAAATCTGCTATCCCACTGGAAGGCGATCGGACATTTGAAACACGAATTCTGGAAACGATGGTCAGCCGAGTACTTGAAGGAATTACACTATAGGCACAAATGGAACCAGGAAAAAAACAATATCAAGGTTGACGACATGGTCATAATCAAGGAAGACAACACGCCAACACTTCAATGCCCGATCGGAAGAGTGGTACAAATCTTCAAAGGTGATGATAACAAGGTTCGAGTAGTCAACGTCAAAAACCAAATCAGGAATATGGAAGCGACCAATCCATTCGCTTAGCCCCCTTATTTAAGGAGCCTGACAACGACACGACAAATACATCTGAAGCGCCAATTATAGCATCACCATCCGAACCCGCAACAGACGATACGATAGACGCCCCTTCAAAACGAAGAAGGATATCATATGCCTCGCTAGCGACCACCATCCTGTTATCATTATTACTGCTACCAGTAATATGCGCATCAATAGTGAACGTAACCAGGTTCAATAATGGAAAATTATCGTGTACTATAACTTAGCACCTATTCAAACAGAGCTACGAGCATTCGATAATGGTACGCAGACGAGCTATCCCGAACCATCAATCAATTAAAGGGCAATGAAGCACATCTATGGACAATGCTGAAAAATCAGACTTCAATCATAAACTCCATTATTAACATCATGAAACGGGATCAACTCGAAGCAAGGGAACACATGAACATCCTTCAAAACCAATCCAAACAGATCATTGCTCGAATTGGAGAGGCATCTGAACAATCCAAGATCTTCCAAATCTTTACATCCTTGACAATACAACTAATGATTATGGCATCTAACCTGCAACGAAATGAAACTGCAATTCTCGACACATTAACGGACACACACTATGGAACCATTAGCCAACTGCTGCTCTCTCCAGCACAATTAAGGGCAGAACTCACAAACATCAAAAATCATCTTTAGTCCCAAAACCTACCATTCGAGCAAGAAGACTTGTTTCACTTTTACAAGATTCTAACAACAAAGGGAGGTGCCACTGATAATCATCTTGTGTTCTTCATCAAGATTCCACTCGTCGAACAAGAGCCCTTCAACTTATTTCGACTGATACCATTCCCGGCAAGTGTAAACAACACTCTTTTAATCATCAACCCGTCAATGGAAATTCTCGCCATAAACCGTCATAGAGATCTATATTTCGCAATGACGGCTGCCGAACTGCAAGAAATAAATGCAAGGACCTACAATTCTTCTTCTCCAACAAAAAGGCAAAATACCACGCCGGTTCACAGGCATATAATTGTGAATTCAATCTGTTCAACAATAATACAGTGCCATCATGCAATCTAATAAACCCAATCAACAACATGATGTGGACTTAGCTAAGCAGCAGTAACCAGTGGATATTCGGCACACTCCCAGATATTCAGCTAACTGCCGCGTGTAAAACAAAAACCAAACAATTTGAACTTACTGGATCTGGGCTTCTCTCACTCGACGATGGCTGCGTAATAAGAAACGATCTCATCACCATTCAGGCACATTAAAAGACGACCAGCACAGTACATGCCTCCTACATCAGCTTCGGGAACATATCATCAGTCATCAACAAAAAGAAGCACATGCTATACTTGACTTAATTCCTGCATTCAACAACACATCTATTCAATCCCTGACGACTCTTCAAACTCAAATTGCAGACCTCCAACCTCAGGAATTCCCAGAATTACAAGACACGGTATTCATTAATAGCATTCATTCATTCCGCCGAATTACGTCATCTACAAGGTCGACACCTGTTCCGCATAGTGTTGGGTAGGACACGTCTTTTTTATGAGTTTGTATGAGGTACTCATTTTGGATTGTGAGGTTGTACAATGTCCCACCTCAAATGAGGTGTTGCTCTTAATTTCATTTCTCATCAAATGAGTTGCAATGCTGTATTTCACCTCATATGAGGTGTGTGGCTGAAATAATAGATTGTACCATGGTAAGAGAGAACGAGGCATGAGGGTGTGAAATGTTACAATACTCATTCCTGATATATCATAAATGTTGATTCCCTTTATTATTATATATTTTGTATTTGTGAACAATTTAAATAACTAAAAATTTACTTAAAAAGCTAAAAACAAAAAAAAAAAATTATATTTTGCAATTTCATAATAAAGGGTGATTTTTTAAGAGGTTTAGAACTTTTTTAAAAAAAAAAACACAAAAAATTCGAAAAAATGAATGAAATATTTATTTGAATCGATAGTTTGAACCTTGCAATTTAATGTTTAAAGATAATTTCATGCAAATGTTGACCGCGGCTGCGTCTCAGGTAGCCCATCCGCTGAGTCCAATTTTGGCATACTCTTTCACACATATCGGCCGGTATCTCACGAATGAATGCATGGATGTTGGCTTCCAGTGCGTCAATCGAAGCGGGCTTGTCCCTATACATATTAGCCTTGGCATACCCCCACAAAAAATAATCTAATGGTGTCAAATCGCACGATCTAGGCGGCCAATTGACCGGCCCGAAACGTGAAATTAACTGTTCACCAAACTCGCCTCGCAATTGCGCCATTGTTTCGCGTGCTGTGTGGCATGTGGCACCGTATTGTTGAAACCACATATCATGCAAGTCAAGAACTTCCATTTCGGGCAAAAAAAAGTTTGTTATCATCGCTCGGTAGCGTTCACCATTGACAGTAACGCTGCGATTCGCATCATCTTTGAAGAAATATGGCCCAATAATGCCGCCGGCCCATAAACCGCACCAAACAGTGGCTTTTTCGGGATGCATTGGTAGCTGTTGCAATGCTTCTGGCTGATCTTCACTCCAAATGCGGAAATTTTGCTTATTTACGTACCCATTCAACCAAAAATGAGCCTCATCGCTGAACACAATTTTTCGATAAAAAAGCGGATCCTCGGCCAGCTTTCCAAGAGCTCATTCACCAAAAATTCGGCATTGTGGTAGGTCGGCTGGCTTTAGTTCTTGCACCAGCTGTATCTTAAAAGGCTTTACGCCCAAATCCTTCCGCAAAATTTTCCACGTAGTGCTGTAACAAAGGCCTAACTGCTGGGAACGGCGCCGAATCGACATTTCGCGGTCTTCTGTCACACTAGCTGATACGGCCGCAATATTTTCTTCACTACGCACAGTACGTAAACGTGTTGGTGGTTTAATGTCCAACAAAGTAAATTTGGTGCGAAATTTGGTCACAATCTTCCGAATAGACTGCTCAGAAGGTCGAGAATGCCGATCATAAAATGGAAGCAGCGCGCGATGAACATTTCGAACCGAGCACGAATTTTGATAGTAAAATTCAATAATTTGCAAGCGTTGTTCATTTGTAAGACGATCCATGGTTAAATTGCAAGCCAAACTGAAGCTGTTTGACAGTGACACAAGGTACTAAACACACGTCAGCTGTCAAAACCAGTGTTGCCAAAACCAAACCAGCTAAAAAATCACCCTTTATTTACATCCATACCCGCAGTCGCACTGACCTACATAGCATTCAATATCCAAATGAGTAATGAAAATGAAATGAGGAATGAGGTAACGGTAAGGTAATGAAAATGAGGTATTTCTATACTCTTAACTCAGACACACAAAGTGCATGGCTGTGTTGTCTTAAGTGAACTCTCATGTCGTTTTCCATTGGGCAAAAAGAAGCGTCCGGAAGAGTCCGGAATCGAAAAAATCACTTCTGAAACCGTTCCATTGGCACAAAAAATACTCTTCTGGTGATTCTGAGGAGAGAATTTCGCTTCTCGATTTGAAGTCAGAATCCACTCAAGAAGCACTCACACAAGTGTAATTTATGTATTTTATACAAGTCAGCTGACAGCAGGCGTAGATTATTTTTTGGCATTTCACCAATACTTTTGTGGATTCTTTCAGAAGCAGTTTTGTTGTTCCATTGGATTTCAGAATGAGTGGATCCCCGAGTGAAACCAATGGAAAACGACATCAATGTCCCAATCTCAACTCAAATATCCAAATGAGCAGCATGCTCTCCTCAATTGAGACGTTATGGATAATATGGAAATGGAACTAATGGTTAAGTTGGCTTTGCATTCTCCTCAAAAGTTATTCAGTTCACAGTTCACACCACCCCATACTTCTTACAGAGAAGTTCATTCGAATACGAGTGTATAGGCTTACATTTCAATTCCGTTCTATCTCTTTCACCTAAACAAAACACAAGATGTGTGTGCTCGAAATCGCTGTATGGTGAATAATGTGAAGGTTTCTGTAAAGTACGTAGTCGGGTGGTGGAAATGAGTAATTTTCAGTTCACTACATAAGAGATAAGAGGTGCTTGGGTTGTATTATTTTGAAATTGTGTTTTGTGCTCTTCGCCATGACATATTTGAGAGGTGGTACAAATATTCACTTTGAGGTATTGGGACATTTTGATCGGTTGTATGGGACATTTGTATTGCCTCATGTATGAGTAACCCAACGCTAGTTCCGCAACCTCGAGCGCAATACAATGTCAGTGAAACATGAGAAATCAATTGAATGCAATGCAGTTCAACGCGGGGAGAATGTTAAGCAACATATTAGATGCAACGAACACCGCACCTAGTGACTCACTCAGTCACAAATAATAAATAAACCACCGTCAGCATACCAGAAGTAGCAATCGCTGGTTACGCCGACGCATCATAGCATTAAGCAATTCAGGTTATTATAGCATTAAGAACTATGTTGTTTAGGTTAGCACTTTGTAATTAATTACAAGTATAAAAAAGGTGTTCGGCCCAATAATAAAAACAATAATTATAATAATTAATCGGTGAACAAGTTTAAATGCTTGGATCACTCGTCGACATTTTTGGTGAACAAGTTAATGCGCTTGGCTCCCAACTCAACAACAATCTTACTTATGAGTTTTGGGATGATGTATATATGTGTACTGATGCTTCCACTTCCTATTTATTGTTTATTGGCTATCTGGAGAATCATATTTGCAGTTGTTCCTAATCATCGCGTCCTACTAGTTCATGTAAAAGGCTTAAACCTTGGATTTCCTCAAAGTTATTGATAAAAAGTTAAGGCTAAAAACAAATTAAGAGTCAAATGTAATAAGCATCCTGAAAATCGTAGTAACTTAAAAAAGAAATTACAATTATTAGAGATAATTATTACCGCTCTAAATTCAATTCTGCTAGGATAACTTAAAAAATGAATGGCATATAGTTAACAGTATCTTAAACAAAAACTCTTCTACAAATAAGCCGTATGTTATTAGTGTCAATGACTGTGTTGTATCTGACAAACTTTGTATTGCAGATGCTTCTAACGAATTTTTTACTAAAGTATCCACCAGTCTGCAATCATGTCCTATCCAACTTTTTTGTCGACCACTTTTGTGCTCGACCACTGGTTGCTTTGCTGAACCAATTTTTTGTAATAGTCTTACATTTGAACCCATAGTTCCGCTTGAGGTATTTAAAGTTATCCGTACCCTAAAAAATACCAACTCATATGGTGTTGATGGTTTCTCTAATATATTGCTTAAAAATATTGCTTGTTTTGTAATAGATGTGCTGTCACACATCTTTAATCAGTGTATATTTGAAGGGGTTTTTCCAGAAAAGCTCAAGTGTGCAGTTGTAGTTCCACTGTTTAAAAAGGGTTCTGCCGCAGATATATGTAATTATAGGCCTATCTCACTTCTTCCAGTAATAAGTAAAGGCTTTGAAAAACTTGTGAAAAACAGGTTAGTGAGATACCTCACGAAAATAATTTTTTTTAAAGCAACTCAATTTGGTTTTCATAAGGGAAATCTACTGAAGATGGACTTCTACAGTTTTGTAGCAATTTAATGTCAAACCTTGATGGTAAAAAGTGTTTTGCAGGGTTATTTATTGATATTACCAAAGCGTTCGATATGGTCTATCATCACATTCTCCTGGAAAAACTTGAAAAAGCGGGAATTCGTGGCTTCATGTTAGATTGGTTTAGATCTTACCTTAAAAATAGGCCACAAAGTGTGAAGATTGATGATATAAAGAATGATATAATAGCTGTTTTTTATTATCAGCTATGATCCATATAGATCATCGATTTACATGCACCTACAACAACAGAACATGAGATCACGAATCATGATCTTAAAATTATTTCTACTATTTCCGACTAGGTGGCTTGTTTTATTTTTAAATGTTGGTGTGCCTGTAAACGATAGCCACACAATCACGTTGCCAGAATGGAACACAAAAAAATCGATTGATTTATTTCGCATTAGAACAAACTCCCTGTCCGTATTCCGAGTAATGTTGTTTTTTCTCGTTCTATAAAGGTATGTCCAGATCAGCCAAACATTTGATAAACTATGAAATACCTACATGTTCCATAAATATTTCTAAAACACTTATTAAACAAAACAATTTTTATGGAATGTTTAAAAATGTTCTGCTGGTTTGGATCTGGACACCAAAAAAACATTTATGAAATGTTTCACAGTTACCCAATCATGTTGGGAAATAATTTTTGTTTTACAAGTTACCTTGCAGAAAGTGAGCGCTGTTTTTCGATTATTTTTTTTTTTTAAATAAAATAAAAATGCCCAGAAAAGCTTTGAGTACTTAATGAGAAAGAAATTATTTGAATTAAATCGCGTGTCGCGTGATTGCCGAGACCAAAATTACAAAAATAAAAACTTTACTCGTTGCTAATAATGCCACCACATTATTTTCTTCTAGTCCAAAACAGGATAAAGTTGAAACATTTCGCAAACCTTTACCCCCGTATTAATAAACAAATATGCAAAATGTAAGTTAGCTAGTAGACGTCAGATAGCATAAAAAATTTGACGTTACTGCTGAGTAACGACTTGATAACTTCTACGCAGTGTTTATTAATACGGGGGTTAATAAATAAATTTCAGAAATCTTTTATAAATGTTTATAAAATCTGTCCGATTTGCTTCAGAAACATTTCATAAACATTTCTGAAATGCTTCGGTGTTCTGGACACACCTTAAATGCCAAGATAAACTCAACCGACAGCAGCAAATATTGTTCATGTGTTGCATATTTGAACATAAAATACTAAATTTGTTTCACAAAAATATATTTGAAAAGAAAAATTATGCAAATTTGATTCCAATATGGTAACACCCCCGCCATTGCAAGAGAGATGACATGTGCCTTGTGTGACGTCACGTTGAGAAGAATATTTGCAAGATGGCTGGTGGCAATATGAAGTTTGAAATACCCTGTATTATCTGTTTTGCTTTTCAAAGCAACTGTTGCCACAATTCCAAAATTAAACTTTTCAATGATCCGTTCTGTTTTATTTTCGTGATCTGATCCGAATCAGATCACGCTGATAATAAAAAACAACTAATGATTATCAACCTAGGGGTACCCCAAGGTTCTGTCCTAGGTCCGATTCTCTTTCTTATCTACATAGACTCTCTTTTTACACTTGACTTTAAAGGTGTTCCAACTGCTTTTGCAGATGACGTCGGTCTCGCTTATGGTTCGGCTAGTCTCCTCGATCTGGTTTCCGACATAAACTGGGATCTCAGCCTTTTAAGAATCTGGTTTTCGAAACACAACTTGGTTATTAGCTCAAAGACAAAATTTATGATTTTTAGCTTGTCGTCTCTACTTGATTTTAATGTGAATATTTATTTTCACGAACCTGAGTGCCAAAGATTCAAACTTGCATGTTGCAATCGTCAGTCTGATTCTTCTTCTCCTACTTTTTATAGAAGGTAACCTGAACTGCAGTGATAAATGTTTCCTGGTAGAGAAAGTTAATGAATGTGATACTTGGGTATCACATTGGATTCAAGATTGAGCTTCTCGAATCATGTAGAGGCTTTGAGGACATATTTTCGTTGTACGCTTCGTCATTTTTTTATCAGAGCAGTAATTGTTCAACTTCGTTATTAAAAACAATTTACTATGGCATTGTTCATCCAAAACTACAATATGGAATTCTTTGCTGGGGAGGTTCTTATAAAAACAAAATACAGCCGCTCTTGATAATACAGAAATATGTACTACGTAAATTATGCCGAAAACCTGTTAGGCATCCTTCTTACCCTTTGTTCTGTGACTTAAAAATTCTTCCTGTGCGTCATTTGTCTGTTTTAACGTTTTGAAGACCTTCTTTATGAAATCTGGTAATCGCAAATTCCGATTGATCTCTAACTATAGTTTACGTGGAAACTTTTCATATTCAGTATCCGTTCCTCAATTCCATACCACTGCTTATGGTAACTTTTATAATACATCGTCTGTTCGTCTTTTCAATAAACTTCCTCAGTCGTACAGGTATATCTGGTTTGTTTCTCAAACTTGTAAAAAATGGCTTTTCAATTTTAATTTCGCTGGCATAGAGTCTGTTCTTTCTGACTATCTGATGTAACTTAAGATATAAATTGTTGGTCTAAAGTGATTTTTATGCTTTGAAATGAACTTCTGTTTGTTTGATTAATCTCGTTTGATGAAATAATCATGTCAATTTTTTTTTTGTTTTTTAAGGGTCACCCCACCCACATACTTAACATTTAGAAATGCATTAAATTTAATTTTTAAGTGTAATGGCATTCATCACTATTTTAATTATATAAAGTATATTCAATATAGAATGTCAAATGTATTTCTTAAATTAATTTAAACTATTTTTCATATTGAATTATTGAATTATATATACAGATATTTATGAAATAAATCTAATCTAATCTAACAAATCTTATCTTCGCGAGGCACCTTCATTCGGCCTATTACTTAATTGGCGGTAGTTTCCACTTCCTGAAACTTCGTTCCAGGGGCATCAAGATGTTTTGTTACTTATTTATTTTATTCACTGTACCTTCTTGCTATGATCTATGTTCATTTACATTTGCTTTTATTGAACTTTTGGTATATACAATTTGACTTAAAGTAGGTAACAAATGATGGTAAATAATTAATATTTAAATGTGTTGGCTCAACAACAGGGGCCCAACGGTACACAGTGTTTGTTTTCTTAGATCTATTTTACATAAATTGTGGTTGTCTTCTCGGATTCATACTCGTAGTATGCATCGTTGTCTGGGTTTACCTCAGGGAGTTCAAATCCGGGTGTTGATGGTCTTTTGGTTTTGAGGTGGTTGGTCACCTAGGTATTATCCTCGATGGTGGGTTGTCTCGGTCAATTTGTAGAAGGGCAGGGCTGCCCTGTCTGTGTCGCTTGGGAATAACTCCTCGCTTAGCAGAGCCAGTACATGAAGGTACCGATGCTCTGGGATGTGTGGCAGGTCCGCAATCCTTCGGACTAGTGGGTTTGGATGGCTGGAGGTATTCCTGAGTATTTTCTGGAAAAGTGTGACCATGTACTTTTCCAGCGGTAGGATTTTCGATTCTTCGTAGAGTCTTGAACTTCTGACGTTTTTCTTCCGGACTGGATCGTAGTGCAGTCCTGTGCATATCCGCAAGAGTTTTCTCTCAAATAGTTCGAGCTTCTTCATGTATGTCTTGGAGACGGTATACCAAATGGGGAATCCGTATGTTACTACCGGTCTTATTAGTTGTTTGTAAAGCAGCAGTTTTGTTCTTCTACTTAGTCCATTTTGCTTCTTCATCAGCGGGTAAGCTCGGTGAAATGCAAGTGATGCCTTCCGGAGAGTTGCGTTCAGGTGTGGGTTGAACCTAAGCCGTTCGTTGAAGTTGACTCCAAGATACCTTATGTTGTTCGTGGTTGACAGTGATGATCCGTCAGGTAGATTTATTTTGACGTTGCGGCAGTTGGTGGCCGACCTAGCTCTGGTTCCTCTCATGGGTCTTCTTATACAGATTAGTTCAGATTTGCCCGTGTTGATTCGTATGCCCCATCTTAAATAGTACTGGAATAGATCCCTAACGTAGGCTTCTACTCTTCGTGCTGCTATGGCTGGGGACATCGAGTTGCTGTACGTGACGGAGTCATCGGCGAATAGGCAGCTGTTAGTTGCGCTCTCGAGCTGAGGTTGGTCGGACGTGAAAATGTTAAAAAGTAGTGGTCCTAGCTTCGATCCTTGAGCGACACCAGCTCTGATGCTTTTCAGTTGTGATTGGCGGTCTTCTATCTGCACAAAAAAGGAGTGAAGAAAACTAAAAATAATATTGATGAGAGCGTTAGGAAAACTTAGCTGTTTTAATTTGTGGACAAGTCCTTGAATCCACACTGAGTCAAATGCCTTCTCCACGTCTAGGAAGCATGCGACTGTAACCTGATGGTTGTTGAGAGCCATTGTGACATCATGATGAAATTTCATTAGCGGGTGTAGTGTGGAGTGCTTTTCGCGAAATCCAAATTGGTTGTCCGGTATAATGTTGAGTTGGATGCATACATCTTTTACTCGCCGCAGAATCAGCTCTTCAAGTATTTTGCTCACACTACATAGGAGCGATATTGGCCTGTATCCAGTTACGTTGCTACGGTCGCCTTTCTTTGGTATGGCTATTATCTTAGCGGTCTTCCATTTTGCTGGAAAGTAACAATTGTTGATGCAGTTATTCATCACTATAGCTAGCAGAATCATGATGGTCTGTGGCAACTTTTTTAGGACGAAGTTTGAAATGTTGTCCGGTCCGGTTGATTTCTTGGAGTGACTGCCATGAATTATTTCAGCAATTTCTTCAGGCGTTGAAAAGCTGCTTTCTTCCTGGGGATCGTCTGCTGGATTTGTTTCGCTGAATGAGGTGCTTGCCGTTCTTAGTTCTTCGATACCTCTGACCGTGGCATCGACTTCTGCGAGAAATATTGGGTCGTCGGGAGGTGACGGTTTGAAGTTGCATTCGAAGTAGTCCGCTAATGCTTCTGCTTTTTCGTCTGCTGAGGTGGCGGTTCCTGAACTTGTGCTGAGAACGTCCGGCATTTTTGGGCCTTTACCAATAATTCTGTTGATCTTCTTGAAGGTGTCGGGACCAGGTTTGATGTCTTGCAGCCTCTTTTGGAGTTGAACATCATTGAATTGCTGTACTGCGTTCCTGAACATGATGTTGCAGCAGTTTAGTTCGCTTGACACGGCCTGAAAATCGCTGTTGACCGTATTCCATTCCCGGGTCCGAATTCTTTGCATTCGCTTCCTGAGGCGTTGTCTATGGTGGTACAGGTTCTGGATATATACTGGGAGATGGCTATATCTGTCTCGTGATGTCCTGGGCTTCTTTTGTTTTTCGAGCGCGTTGTTGACAGCATTCTTGAAACCTTCAACGGCGGCATCTATCTCATTATTGGTGAGATTTCTGGTTGCTGCGGGCAGAGTAATGTTGTCTACGACTTCTCTTTGGAATAGTTCAACATCCATTTCCTGAAAGTTAATTAAGCTCCTGGTTGTTCATTTGTGAAGATTGGTTGGTTAAGTCTTATGGTTAGTTGCACTGCTTCGTGGTCAGAGTCGCTGGTGAGAGTCTTGCAGTAATAGTTCTGGATCTCATGGAGATCGTTAACCAGGCTCGAGGTTGCCAGAAAGAAATCCAATAATGATGGTGTCCTGGGGAAGGTCGGTCTTGGTTGGGATATGACCACAAGGGAGTGGACGTCGGTGTTGTCTTCCATCCAGTTGACTATTGCCAAACCTTCGGTGCTATCAACGGTATCCCCCCACATCTGGTGCCTGGCGTTAAAGTCCCCGCCTATTATACCATATGAGTGTTGGGTTAAGTGTCCGTTCAGTATCTGCATATCGTGATGAATGTCCAAAGTGTTAGCATGGCATTTGTTGTATATGCTGATGACTGCCAGAGTTTCGGATGTTGACATTCGGATTACTATTCCAGTAGCTTCGAATGATTTGAGTCCAGTTATGGCGAGTTGTCTAATCATGGATTTGTTGATGTAGTTTTTGACGAAGATGCCTGTCCCTCGTTTGCCTTCTACTTTGTCTGTCTTGAAGAAGTTGTAATCCTTTAGATCCATCTTGTTGCGGCTGGTTAGCATGGTTTCACTGACGAGTGCAATATCCGGGCTGTTTGACTTCATGAATAGATGGAAAGCCGTTCTTTTGTGGAGGCTGTATAACGAGTTAACGTTATAGGCAATTACACGAAGTTTCCTTATGTACTGCATAATTGAAAAATAAAGGTGGCCAATGCCACGGACTTATTCTGTTCACTCATACTGGAGTAGTTGGGAGGAACGGCGCTACGAGCTTTCTTCATTATGGTGGCTAAATCGGCTCCGAAAACTCGATGCACTTCTTCGCCGAGGTTTACTGGATGGTTCTTGCGAGCTGGATGTTGATTTTTTGCTCTTGGGGTTTCAGTTGGTGGTGGTGGTTGCTTTGCTGGAGTCTTGGGCTGGCTCTGTTTTGGTTGGGTTTGTTTAAGACCCACCCTCGCCATTGCAGCAAAACTAATTGCCGGTTTGGTTAGGGTACAAGCAGATTTAGCTGCAAATTCCTGTTGAGCTTTCTTCTGCGTGACGCTTTTCTTTGTCCGCAAGCTTCAACTTGTACTGTGGGCATCCTTTGTAGCTCGCTGGGTGACCTGTTGCCTTGCAGTTTGCGCAATAGACTTTGGGATCTGACGTCTCCTTCCGCTTGCACTCCCCGGGTTGGTGGTCTAACTTGCATTTTACGCATACGTATGTCATGCCGCAATTGGTGGCGACGTGTCCGAAACGCTGACAGTTTTTGCACTGGACGACGTCATTAGTTTTGAGGCGCTCCCAGTGGATCCGCTGGTTTAGTAGCAGAGTCTTCCTGTAAACTTCAGTGACGTCGAATGCTTTGCTGATCTCTACCACAAAGCAGTTGAATGTTTTTCCTTTTGATCTCGGCGATTTGAACAGCGAAACCTTCAGCACAGGAACTCCTTCTGCTATAAGTTCCTCCTCAACCTCGGCAGTGGTGTAGGAGAAATGAATTCCCTTCAACATCATTAGTGTCCTTCGATCTTCACGTGGGGTGAATGTGTGGTGTTAAATTTTCCTTAACTTCAGAAAATTCCTGATGGCTTCAAATCCTTCCCGAGAAATGGCGTTGATGACTGTCTTCGTGGTATTAATATTTTTCAGGGTAAATTCAATTCGTTGTCCTTTGGCGAATCTGCTGATTTCAGCGATGTTTCCAGAAAAGCATATTATTGGCGGCATTCCTGATTTTTTCGGTGGTGCTGATTTTTGGGTTGTTGGTGCAGTGGTTGGCATTTTTGCATTACTTGCTGGTAATGGCTGTATAACTGGTGGAGTTACCACAGGTTCTACAGTTGGCAGTTTTGCTACTCCGATCTCAGTCTTAGACTTCTTGGTCGAAGAGTTGGCCGATTTCTTAGCCCGCTTTTGTCCTGGTATGGGTGACGATGCGCGGCTGGACTTCTCGGATTCGTCATCCTCACTGCTGCTGGCAATTTCACCGTTGTCGGGTGTTGAGTGATCGTTGATGGGTTCCTCATCCGATTCATCGGAGCTGGATGCCTGACTTCCTTCGGTATCCATAAATTCTTCCTCTTCTTCATCTTCTTGCAGGTCTTCTGGTTTGGTAGGTACCTCTTCGGAGTATTGTTCGAGCATTTTTCGTACTCTCTTTCCGTAGCTAGGTCCCAGGTCGTTTTTTATTTGCTTTAAAAGCGACTCAAGGGCAGCAAGTGCTGACTCTGGTGTCAGTGGTCTGCCTGCCATACTGTCTCTTTTGTTTGCTGAACCCCTTTTTTTTTTGGGTCACTAATCACCCTGACAGGTAATATTTTAAAGAAAACTTTTACTTGTCAGTATGATCAGGTATCAAAAAGTGAATGTTTTTTATTTAATAAATGTATCCGTACACAACCGTTCGGTTCCGTGGCAGATGATTGAGTGTGATGTGATCTATGTTCATTGTTCATTGAACATTATGTATTTAATTGCTATTGTCCACTGTTCACGATTAAAACTATTTATATGCTTGCGCTCCTGCACCGGTACCTACCATTTTGGGTTTTTTACCAATTCTCTTTTGGTGTCTATATTCGCTAAGCGACAAGTGTGCAAACTGCTGGCATATCCTCGTATATTATCTGTTTGTATATTATTTATTTCGATTTAATAATTCAATAAGGTTGAGTTAGAGTTACAAATGGAATCCACGTGCTCGTAGTAAATGAATCTTTCGTTCTAATTACTTAACAGAAGCTTGGGCCAGGATATAACAAGAGCCGGACCAACAAACTTCTGCAGTTTGGCAGTTCATAGCTATCTAAGTTAGAACACTTGGGAGCTATTGCTTCCATGACTTACAAGATATTTCGGATATCTCACTGATCTTAATAGGTTTTTGAGGACATCGAGATAGCTAGACAGCGTCTAGTAACCAACGGTCAACCCCAGCAATGTCATCACAATGGGTTCACGAGGACCTAAGTGGGGTGGCGCAGGGTTCTCCCTGCTCTACCTACCCGTTTACCGAACCTAACCTAAGTTCTGTTCAACAGAATTAATCATTCCGATGTTCCTTTAAAACTGGCAATGGCCCAAGATAAAATGCTTGAAGTCCTTAATAAAAATTGAAAGCTTAAAGAAGTCAAACCAGATGAGAAAGTGTATAAAAAGACTGCACGTTGCAACCCAAGTAGCGAATTCAAACGAAATTGCATTTCGCAAATAATTATGCGGTCTTAAAACAATGCACTCATCACCCTATCGTTTCAAATCCATGCACCTACATGCTCGCTTAGTTACTTAACATATCTTATGTGATGTAATGAACATTATGAATGTAGATCGAACGATAAGACAGTTTAAACTTCAAATTTCCTCGTATGTATATAAGTTTACCGTTTTCCATTGCTTGCCGAAGTAAATTCGTATTGTTAAACTAAGTCAGTTGCAATAAAGACTTGTACAAAGAATCGTCTTCTCGTGTGTTGCCTTGCATTTAAATGTCCTATAGTTAAATCAGAAGTAGGCGTGTTATTTTATGCCACAAAATTGTTGCAAGTTTAATTTATTTATGAAACTTTATGAACCTTTATGTTACGTGTGATTTTATGTTATACACACTATTTACATCGTCTTGGTGAATTTATTACGAAAAAAAATTGCAACTAATTAGTCAATACAATGGCATCACGCGCTACGAGACCACAATTAAAAGACAAGTTAGCCGAACTTTGTTTGTCTACAACTGGAGTGAAAGCATCATTGAAAATTCGACTGGAGCAAGCAATCGATAAAATCACAGATGTTCAAATGGAGGAGTATTTTCCGGCAGCTGTCCTTGATCGCATAAGTGAGGATGAAAATTCTTCGGAGCTGGAAGAGGAGAATAGGCTGGTAACCCAACAGCTGGAGACTTTTCGCCATGTGGTGAAGAGAAAGGAAGAAATCTATGCGTTAAAGAAGAGACTGGCCGAGTTGAGCAGCCCTATTGAGACATTTACATCATCTTCAGTAGCTGACAGTGTGAGTTTCAGAGATATAGAGGATTCTCTCCCAACATTTTCCGACGACGACAACTTTCCTATCGCGAGGTGGATCAAAGCGTTTGAAGAATCCACCTACATCTACATCAATGTAGATCAATTTAGATCCAATCCAACTACATCTACATCATCTACAAATTTGAGGAATCAAAGTACTTCATCTACGCTCAGCGATTGCTGAAGCGAGCCGCAAAACTATTCTTAAGATCAACATCATGCCATTCTTGGATCGAATTAAAAAAAGCTTTACTCAGTGAGTTTCATCAGCATTCAACAGCTTCCGACGTGCACAACTCCTTGCGTAATCGCAAAAAAACAGAAGGATGAAAATTACCAGCAGTATGCTCTAACTATGCAAGAAATCGCCAGTGCAGCAGATATTGAGGGGCAGGATGTAATAAATTATATAATCAAAGGTATACCTGATTCAATGGTTAATAAATAAATTCTCCTTACAGCCAACAACATGTCTGAATTGAAAGCGGCCTTGAGGAAATTCGAGAAAATGAGACCAGAATTGTAACCTTCATCATCGACGAGTACGAGTGGTTATATCGGAACTCCGATGCAACCAAAGATTGTACAACAAGCACGCAACAAAATCACCATCAAGTGTTACAACTGTAATGACTTTGGGCATGTCGTCACCAATTGTCCAAAGCCACACAGGGATAAGGGATCATGTTTTCGTTGCGGAAAAATGGGGCATCTTATCAAAGACTGTCCACAATCAACCTCTGCGATGATGGTTCAAAACATCGAGCTAACCAACAACTGTTCCAGTCATTCATTCTTACGAGACTTCCATGGCGTATGAATTTATCAGCGACGATCCTGAAGCAATTAATACAAAGATGAATGCGATGATTATGATTGACACAGGAAGCCCTATTAGCTTCGTTCAGCTCAAATATGTCCAACCATGACAACTTTAGAATCTGGACTGCAAGACTTCATCGGCATCAATAGCAGTAAGTTAGTAGTTTATGGTAAGGTATTTTGCAAAATTAAGAAAGATAATTTATATACCATCTTATATGTACTTAACCCTAATCCTACCAAGGTGAGCTCCCGAGGCACAGATGAAAAATATTACTAAGAGTTTCTTTGTTCGATGTAATTTGTGACGAATAACCTCCTTAAAATAGGCATTCACATTTCTGTTCTTCAAAATTCGTTTCACCGCGCATGATGGGGAATGCCATATAAGTTTTTCGGGGGATTCCCCCTCTTAGGTTTTTTTTTCAACTTTATATGCAGGGTTATTCCCCAGTTTCTGTGAAATTGCAACCAGTTGATCCGTGAATTGATGCTTAGTGCATAGGTAAATTTTACATTGTTATATATATATCTGCAATTGGCTTACAATAGTTCAATCTCTGTGTTTTTTTAAATCTGGCAAGTAAAATATATGAATTATATAAAAAGCGAATTTTTACAGCATTACATTTGCTAAATACATGGCACCTAAATCTCTATTGTACAGACATTATGACTGATCGGCGTAGAGCACTAACTAAAGAGGACATTATCGCTGAAATACAGGAAAATTATATGGATGCTGATGAAGGAGTTAGTGAGGACGAAGATAATCGAAATGACAATACTTCTTCTAGCGGGATAGATTTTCAAGAAAGTGCCGACGAAGTTAGCGAGGAGCAGCAGCAACAGCTTTGAATAAGGTGAATCTTCCATCGGGGGTCCACATTGATACCCCATTTGATGCATTGGTTGTTCAAGAGCTTTTTGAACCTTTTATCAGGACTACTTCGCCAGCTATGAACTTGCTTTCAGTTTGCTGTCCAAGGGCCTGACTTGCATAGGAACGATCAGGAAGAACAAAAGATGTATACCATCAAATTGTTTACCAACTCCTCGTCGGGAAATAGAGAGCAAATTATTTGGCTTTTAAATAGCTATGACTCTAGTATCCTTTGTTCCCAAAAAAAAATCGAGCTGTGATTATTTTGTCGATCATGCATCATGACAACATCACCGATCTGTCAAATAAAAACAAATCAGAAAGAAATTTTTATTATAATTCAACAAAAGTGGATACCTTAATCTAATCTAATCTAATCGCAAAGCGCGAGACCAACAGATGGCCTATAGCCTTTTTCTCAATATGATTGATGTCTGCAGCATAGCTTCATTCATTGTTTCCAAAAATATCTATCCCGAGTGGAATATATATAAAAAGAAAGGTTCGTAATATTTTCTTAAGGGAATGGCGACCGAACTAGTGATGGAGCATATCAGACCGCGCAGTTTGGTTGGTTTGCATAGAAGCCACACTGCGGCAATAAATACTGCATGCAAAAACCGAGCCCTACCAGCAGAGGGTCCCCTTCAAAAATCCTTAAAAAAATTAAGATGCTATTTTTGTCCTTCAAAAAAAGAGAATGTTAACACAATGCTGTGATATATGTAACCTAACATTATGTGTTGAGCATTCAGAGAAAACATTAATTTGCAGAAACTGCAAAGAAAATAAATAAAATAAATGGGTACTTTTAATATTTTATGTATTGATGTATGTTCAATAAAAGTTAAAATGAATAAAATGTATATAGCTCTTTGTTTAAACATGTGCTTCACAATTGCTATTTAATCAGATACAATGTGCCTGAGAGGCACACCTTGGTATGGGCATTGTATATAGAGACTATAGTACTATCATCAACACGAAAATTTTCTTGGCCGGACACGCCGTCGGATGGCGTGCTGTCGTGCTTACTTTCTTGTAGAACCCAAATAGAGAGAAATAATCCAGAATATATCCATTAATGAGTAGGGACACTCTCTCTACATATGCATTTGCTACTACCACAAAGCAAAATGCAGAAAAAATCGTACAATAAGTGGAAGCAGGTCGAAAGAATCCTTTTTACCTCAATACAACGACTGCTTGAGAAGAAAAGGGTACACAGCACTTTTTACCTGAACCACTACATGGGGCTTGCTGCGTACGACGAACGATTGTGGGTTTTTTCATAAAGCATTTTTAAAGGCGGGCCGGAATGACTGTCAGTATATTAGTATTCTCTCTCATGAATTAATATGATCAGGAAACCAGCTTTGCTTTAGTAGAATTGGTAATATTTTTATTTTTTGCTATTGGTTATTGATTAAATGGTCTTTGTTATGGACATGAAAAATAAATGTTTCATTCTATATCACGAAATTCAACCCTTTTGCTTTGCTACGACTTCGTTAATAACCATTTTTAATGATTTTAAGTTTTATTGCCAGCACTTTTTAGGTAATATATTTCATAGCAGATGGTCATACTAATTACTTAGGTTGGTTGTAGAGGGGATTGTTTACATTTTTTTCGCACGTATTTTTAAAGGCGGGCCGGAATTGGATTGTCGTTCAATATCATCAATTGACGAAAGAAAGGGTGTTCCGTGTCTGTGCGTGTGGCAAACAATTAAGAGTAGTGAAATAGTGAAGTTGAAGTGCAAGTTTGCATAGTTTAAAAACTCTAAATAAAATAATGGGAAAACATTATTTTAAATGTTTGGCATGTGGGCGAGAGGAGAAAGAAAATGTTGGAGTTAAATATTTCAAAATACCGGATAATAGTGAGAGGTAAGCAATATAAGTTATAGATCGGGCAAGAACGAATATAAATCTGTGTTGTATTTCTTAATTTTTTTTTAGAAAAGCAAAGTGGTTGAACTGCATAAACAAACAACACGATATACCCATGGAAACTGTGAGCCAACTGCTAACATGGAACTTCCAGACAAAATAAGGTTAATTTGGTTTACGCTTTCAAAACTGAACCTGATTATAAAACTGTGAACTTTGGTATTGATAATGCATTCTACTATTTCGCAGGTTATATTTTAAAAAAATACCGCCTAAACCACAAGTGTGAGTTAAAATTGAGTCCGCAACTTAACGTTTCCTCCCTTTTTACAGATTTTAAGGAATATGAAGATGCGAAGTTGACACGGCCCAATCAAGAATTTTTAGACTCGTTAGAGAATCTTGAACAAAAATTTATTTCTTGTTTTCCAAATATGTACTACCTAAATAATTTTGAGGGGAATATTTTTAACTTTTTGAAAAATGAATTTCATTACAATTGTTGCAAAAATCAAAATAAGGAATTTCTTATCAAATTTTACGTCCGAGTACGGGTTTACTTTATTCTAAAACAGTTCAATAAAAATAACAAAAAATGTACCAACAAACAAAAATATTTAAGTGTAGCACACATGTGAATATATATTAGATATAAAATGTTCAATAATAAATATTACAAATAGATTTTTTTTTTTATTAGAGCACTTTTAGTGCCGTCTATTTCTCGTGTATGTGTACCTACTGCAAATTGTAAACTGATAAGAATAAGAAACACGTGGAAAGTGTCCCTACTCATTGATGGATATACTTTGAAATAATCACACTTGTGATTAGTGAACCGAAACGTTTGGTTGGTGGTGGTGGCTGGTCGGTAGGTAGCAAATAAAGGGATAAAAACATCATTTGGGCTTCTTTTCTCTGTTACTCGCACAATGAGGTTTCGTTCTTTCAAGCATGAGTAGTTTCTTTGAAAATGAAATGATGACAAATTTCTGATTTGGAATTTCGATCGTATAAAAGGCAAATCTGGATAGGTATTTGCGCTTATGAAAGAAAACGATTTTGTTCGCCTTCCTTTTTATGATGAGAGTCATCTCTCTATCATCTATCGTCAGGTTGATCTTTTATTTTAGATTTGAAAATTCATTCTTGTAGATATTTGAATGCAAATGGAATTTATTTCAAGTTAATCTTTTTGTCGTATTTCTGTTAGTAATGAATTCATGACCAAAAATTTAATGTTATTATCGATTTGAAATAATATCTACAATTAATAAACCCCAACTGCGGATGTTAATGGCACTTTCCAAATATTTGAGAGGAGATCAAATTGACGGCCTTGATTTACAGGTGGCTTTGGTCGTGTAAATTTTAGGGTAGATGGGCTAAGGATTATTCATCGGATTGTTTTTTATCCTCATATACCTACACTGAAAATAAAATACCTTGTAATATTAACAAAATTCGATTGTTAAATTTCAACAAAATTAGTTTTGTTGAACTGAGAAAAAATTAAGTTTTATCAATTTGAACGATATTTTGTCAAACGGATAAAACATTTACTACAAAACTACTTTGTCAGATCAACAAAAAAGAATTTTTAATTTAATAAATCGATATTAGCCGTGTTTTTTTGAGCTTCGATCTCAGCAAAGCAAAGTAAAGTAGGATTTTCATCACGCAATTACAACAACTACGCTCTACTTGACACTTCGAGACTCAGTTGTATTTGTTGTAATCGCGTACTGAAAATCCTACTTTACTTTGCTTTGCTGGGATCGAAGCGCAAGCACATACTCCTACTAGGTAATAATTCTTTTATCGTATTATTTTCTTTTAATTCTATCGAGTTATTCAAATAAAACTCAAATTAAAATACATATAACATACAGAAAATAGGTAGGTAGGCAATATCATTTATTTTATTGAATAGGTAAGTAATTCCCAGTTTTTGTCAGTTATACGGGAACAGTATAAATGAAATCAGGTTTTTATGCACTCCAAATATTACCGACTCATTGGATTATTCGAAAAATAAGACAGACTGTCTTGGTAATGTGGAAAAACCTAAATAAGGTCCTCATTGTAAATAAAATAAAGAATGGTGTTTTTGCCCAAATTAAAAAGAGAAACCAACACAACAGTATATTTTATTACCCAAGACTGCAAAAAAAATAAATAAAACTAACCTTCTTCTACCTGCATTCAAAATTATTCTTTTGCTTCTGCCAAAAGTAAAGAAAAAGTAAGGAATTTTTAAATGAAAACCTTATCCCATTCAAATTCAATAAAATTAATTTGGGTTTTGCTAGATTTTGTAAAAATGTTAATTTATGGAGAAATCCTATACAGTTAAGTTGACATTTTTTTTCGATTTTAAGATTTATGGCCCCATATAAAATTGCACTAATATACAAAACATGTAATATGCGGTTGGCCTGTGACACTTATTCGGCGAATTGTCCGGATTTTTGGAATCATTATTTGAGTTCAGTAAATGAATTATTTTGGAACGAGTCTTTATATAAATAAAAAAGTGTGAAAAATAACGTGGAAGAGAGGTAAAAAAGTTAATATTAATTTAAAAACTTTCAGAAATGAAGACCTACCCACCCATACGGCGTACATTATGAAAACTTAATCGTAGTTTTGTAACAGTAACTGACTGTTTCTAACTTCATATTTCAAAAAAAAAGTTCCATAATTCTTATTAATAACTTAAAGCATACATTTCGAAGGTGAGGTTTTTTTTAATTACCTACATAGATCCGACCACCATAACCAATCAAATAAACCGAGTAAATCAGGATAATCAATCATTTGTCCATGGAAGAAATAAATCTAATTGTCAATTCATCTGTGTTTTGAGCAGAATTGAAGAATCTCGTAAATCAAAAATGCAGAAATTCTTCCAAAGAAAAATAAATGCACATCCAACTACACAAAAAGTAGGTACCTGTTCATCTCATTCATAAAAGCAACAGACGATAAACCTGACAAATTATGAAATCGAACCAAAAAGGAAGAGAAAGAATAGATTATAAAACCCACCCCTCATGCACACTCTGAAATCGGAAAGGGAAAGCATATCAGAAAACAGCAATGCAAATGTATATGCATTCATTCAAGTAAGGATTTTCGCGTTCCACTTTGGTGGCTTTCCCTTTAAAAAATGTATCAGCCACCAGCGCTGACACCAATGCAACAGCCACCATTGAGGATTGAGGTTTCTGCGCCTACTAAAGTAAACCAACTAAAGCTATGATCTTCACCCTCTAAAATATTTGGTGGAATGCCACTCGTAGCGCAATGGTAGGATACACGAAGTGATAGTACTATAATGTTTATATACAATGGTATGGGTTAGGAACGATACAATGAAAAATTTATTAATTTTTGCAAAAAGCAAATATTAAATTAACTTTAGATAAAGAACAAAATGAAATCGAGGAAATTGAAAGTAATACTTTTGAAACTGAAAATAATGAAATTCTATATATTGATACTTGCAACGACTGCAATGAAATTTCTTTAAACATTAACGAAAAACAAAATGCCTGCAAATACAGGCTTTACTTTCGTGTCGAAGCCAAATTTTTGGATATGTTTCTCACAAACTGCAACTGCGTTTGTGTGTGAGCGTTCACTGTGTGTTTGCACTAATGCGCACTGCACTGTAAAAAATATCTATATCGACATTCTACTAGTGTTTTGTGAAGAGTTTGCAATTTCCAGTACTTTATTTCTCCGGTGTTTGTCGCAGCTGTATATATACGTCTGACCGGCACTTACTCTTTCGAATAAGAACTTTCTCAGTGATTTCCCGAATTTTGTTTGTGAGTAACGGTAGGTACAGTGCTACTATAATGCTTCAAAAATGTCTCCTTTTTAATAAAAGGCATTTATAGTTTAGTTTTGACTTTTTTTGATTTTTTAGGTCATACATTCCCTGATTATAACCCTTCCCTGATATCAAAATTTAATGAGCCGTACCTACAGGTAATCATTTATATCGCCCAAAATTTCTGGAAAGTACTAAGTTTAAAATTGACCTGAAATGGTTTTTAATTTTTTGCGATAAGGCCGAATTTATAAAAAAAAAGTGATAGAAAAAACATGGTTGTCTAATAACATATGCTTGTCTCTGGAGATGTTTTCATTGAAAATATGAGAGTTTTCATAAGCTAATAAAAAAGCAATTTAAGAGATAATTTATTGTAATATGTTAATTTTTATAGTAAAATATATTGTAATATAGAATAGGTATGTATAATTTGATCTTACTCTAACTTATACGCAAATTAATGCCTTCATGATAGCTATGAGCAGTTTCGTATGTAGTAGCTTTCACATTATCAATGGGTATGTTTGTAAAAGCCCAGTCGATAGCACAGGTCAAGTAAGATCAATTTTCTTAACTGGATTCTTCACATTGAATTTTAAAACGCAGTGAAATTTCTAGAGAGTGCTTCTTTTGTAAAAATAGTATAGGTGTGATATACTTAATAACAAAGTGGTTAAATCGTGTTTGGAGAATTACCTTAAATACTTGACCGACATAGTCCATTTTCAATACCAACCTGACGACGATAAAAAGAAGTCCTTTCACCAAACCTTATTTGCCTACATTGATTCCTTTGGACGCTATCGTGTTTTCAACAGACAGAGAGACACATGGGGTTACTAGTGTTTTTTTATGGGATGTAGCAGAACTACTTGACCGACATAGCCCATTCTTAATACCAACTTGACGACAACTTTTCGACGCTATCGTGTTTTCAACATGTGTTTTCTAATATTGGCTTGGTATGGTAGGTACCAGCACTACTTCACCGACATAGACCATTTTTAATACCAACATAACGACGATAAAAATAAGTCCTTTCACCAAACTTTCACTATATATACTTTATGAGGTCTCTGGTGACTCCTTCTTGGCGTTACAAATGTAATGACAAAGTGAGTATACCTTCCTGTGGAGGGTATAATTAAGCTATGAGGTGAGAGTAAAAATAACAAATTTCGTTTCTAGGAGTATTTCAAGCAGTAATATTTCGAATACTAAACATTTTTCAAGCGAGGTTTCCGATTTTGAAATGAAGATTGTATTAAATGATATGAATAAGGTTTTTAATTCCTCCAAGACGGCTAGCCCATGCCCATAAATTTGAACTGCAAAGGATGTTAGATGATTTGTTAGATAAGAATTTTATTAGAGAAAGCGCATCGGCTTTTGCATCACCGATTGTTTTAGTAAAGAAAAAAAAAGGGGGAACTGAGGTTGTGTATTGATTTCCGTCAATTAAACAGCATTACAGTTAAGGATAATTTTCCAATACCTTTAATAGAGGATCAATTAGAAACTTTGCGACTCAAAAAGTACTTTTCTTTATTAGACTTAAAAAGTGCATTTCACCACGTTAAAATGTCACTCGAGTCAATCAAATATAACACATTTGTAACTCAATTCGGCCAATTCCAGTTTTTGCGTATGCCGTTTGTGCTCAAAAATTGCGTCAGCCGTCTTCCAAAGGTATATCAATTTAATTTTTAGAAATTTAATGAAATCGGGAAAAATCTTAATTTTTATTGACGATCTGTTTATTGCTACGGAAACAATAAAACAATTGCGGAACATTTTAAGGTATTAGATGATGTAATGAATAAATAGTAAAAGAACACAATTTACAGCTCCGGCTCGATAAGTGCTCATTTGTCTTGGAAAGAATAACACATTTGGGATATGAGGTTTCTGAAAATGGTATAGGTCCAAACGCGGATGGGTTACGAGCTGTAAAAGAGTTTCCTAGACCTACGAACACTAAAGACTTGCATTCCTTTTTAGGCCTATGCTCATATTTCCGTAAGTTTATCAAGGACTTTTCAATCATTTCTAAACCGCTGTACGTTTTAGTCAAAAAGGTGTTGCAAATGTTACAATTTCTTAACCCTTTGTTGCCCGAATTATTCTTTCTTCTTATTTTAAACAAACAAACAATAAAAATAGATTCATGGAACCTTGTTTATTTTGTATTAACCAAGGAATAAATTTATGTTATCTTATTTTGTAGTATTATTAACATTTTGTCGGTGGTTTCTCTGAGAAACCACTAGGCGTTCACTGAAATTTTTCCGAAAAAAATAAAACAAAGAAATTATTCATAGAAAAGTATGTAACTAACACATTTATTTAGTGTGGTATTTTGCAAAACAATTTACAATAATGCTACTTGGTCGCGTAATTCGGGCTTGGTTGACCAGTAGTCACGATAACTTGGGAGTTTTTTAACTCCCATCATTAGATTTATGGCCAGAAAAGCTTTGATCTCTTCACTGTTGGTAGGTGTGTGAGATGCCAGACTTCAACCAGCTTTTTGGATTGCATATAAATTTGTTTGAAAGACAATCACATCAATCAATTCTTGTGGATATATACTCAAAAAGATATCGGTTGGTGTCTCTAAATCATCAGGAATGGTTGGTCCAGTCTCCTCTACAAACTCCTTTATGAGTGTCTCACAAAAGGCATTATCTCGTGTCCAAACTGTAAAGCACTCCCGTTGTCTAGCTTTTATGAGGTATAGTGGAATTTCGTCTTCAGACTTCCAATCAGATTCATTAGAGTGAACACCATCAGAAGGAACTGCTACAATTTCTACCTCATTTTGTAGCAATATTGCCTCATCTTGATCATCTTCCTCATCAACATCTCCAATATCAGACTCCGGGTCCGATGGGATATCCTCCAAGATATCGATAATGTCATCATTCGTCAATGGGCGTGAATAACCCGTCCGCGTTCCAGCTAAGAAAACAAAAATAACGATCGGTTAGGTCCCGGTGGTTTTTTAGAGTAACCACACATATATAATACACGATTTCCAAAAAATAGTTAGATTTTAAACATAACAGTAAAAAAAACACTACAGAATATCCAAATAAATTCGATTATTATCAAACTTACCACTCATTTTATTTCAAAGCACAAAACTAAAAAAAATTCTTATAAGATACTTCAAACACCTTTCACAGTTGATGAATAACTCACAATGACCCCCACTCATCATAAAATGCAAACATGTTGCACTTGAAAAATTTTCCTGTTGCTCTACGAATGAACAGGAACAGACGCGATATGGTGGTTCCCCATTGAAACCACTAGGAAGGCAGGAAAAATTTATTGATTTGGTGGTTTCATGTTAAAACCACCAGGCAACAAAGGGTTAAGGAAAACGTATTGGTTGAAATTCAAAATAAAAAATCATCAGCAATTGCTTCAAATGTATACATTTCTCCCCACCGACTGGTAAAAACGAAGGAGTACTGCACAGTATCCCCAAAGGTGACAAACCCTTTGAGACAATTCACATTCACCACTATGGTCCATTACCCTCTTCAGTAAACACATTTTATTGGTCGCTGATGGGTTCTAAATACACAAAACTTTATCCTATTAAAAGTACTAGTACGAAAGAAGATCTCAAGTGTTTAGAATCATATTTCACGAATTATAGTAAAGCAATCCGAATAGTATCTGATAGAGCTGTTTTACAGCAGAGGAATTTGCAAATTTTTGTAGTATTTATAATGTTCAGCATATAAAGATTGCTACTTGTTCACCTCAGTCTAACGGGCAAGTAGAGAGGATAAATAGAAGCCTGACTCATGTGCTTGCTAAAGAGAGTGAAGTGGAACCCGGTGAGTGGACAAAACATATAAATAAAGTAGAATTCGCTCTGAATAATGTAGAGAACAAAAGTACAGGTTTTTGTCCAAGAGTTTTGCTTTTTTGTATTGCTCAAAAAGGTGTAGTTAGTGATAGGCTCCGTGAGCATTTGGAGCAAAATGTTATCACAAAAGAGGTCAGGAATCTGGAGTGCGTCAGACAACAAGCACATATAAAAACTATTCAGACTCAAAAATTGAATAAAGCGACATAAATCTCCATACCCATACAAAGTTGGTGATTATGTCATGATAAAACATGTTTTAAATACTCCTGGAATAAACAAAAAAATCATAGCTAAATATAAAGGACCATATCAAATTATTAAATCACTTGAAAATGATAGATATTTAGTAAAAGATTTAGATAATCTTCAAATATCAAGGATACCATACGAAGGAGTAGCATCTCCCGAAAACATGAAGCCGTATGTTGCTTTATAAAAGTTTCACACGTATCGATATTTTGTGTTTGTTATTATTTATAAAATGTTTAATTATTTGTATGTAAATAATATTATGTTTTTTTGAGGATTTGTATGTTAAAAGTATCTCAATGTCATGTTTAATATTCAGAATGAAAATAGCTGTTATTTATTATCAGCTATGATGCATTTAGATCATCGATTTACATGCATTTACAACAACAGCACATGATCCTGCTTCTCATCGAGATCACGAATCATGATCTGTAAATTATTTCTACTATTTCCGACTAGGTGGCTTGTTTTATTTTTAAATGTTGGTGTGCCTGTAAACGATAGCCACACAACCACGTTGCCAGACAAAAAAATGGAACACAAAAAAATCAATTGATTTACAGTCAACTCTCGATTATTCGGCATTCTATTAACCGGCAACTCTATTAACCGGGACATTTTTTTTTTCAAAAATTTATTAATTTAGAAATCGATTTTCCGGGATTCACTCTATTATCCGTGATCATTTTTTATAAATACTACGTATTTTTTCTATCCACACGTGTAGAAACGTATCTGTAGGTGTTGTCTTTCTTATTATGTTTTTTAGTTTGTTGACTGTTTCAAAGTGCAAAATCTTATTACAAATAAATGGAAAAATATTGTAAAAAGTTGGTTTATTCGTTGATAACATAATTTTCGATTATCCGGGAATTTAGATTTTCCGGTACGAGCTCGGTCCCGAGCACCCCGGTTAATCGGGAGTTGACTGTATTTCGCATTCGAATTAACTCCCCGTCCGTATTTCGAGTTATGTTGTTTTTTCTCGTTCTATAAAGGTATGTCGAGACCAGCCAAACATTTGATAAACTATGAAATACCTACATGTTCCATAAATATTTCTAAAACACTTAGTAAACAAAACAATTTTTATGAAATGTTTAAAAATGTTTTGCTGGTTTGGATCTGGACACCAAAAAAACATTTATGAAATGTTTTACAGTTACCCAATCATGATGGGAAAAAAATTATTGTTTTACAAATATCCTTGCAGAAAGTGAGTGCTGTTTTTCGATTTTTATTTCTTTTTAAATAAAATAAAAATGCCCAGAAAAGCTTTGAATACCTAATGAGAAAGTGATTCATTTAATACGATTATTTGAATTTAATCGCGTGTCGCGTGATTGCCGAGACCAAAATTACAAAAATAAAAACTTTACTCGTTGCTAATAATCCCACCACATTATTTTCTTCTAGTCCAAAACAGGTTAAAGTTGAAACATTTCATAAACCTTTACCCCCGTATTAATAAACAAATATGCAAAATGTAAGTTAGCTTAGTAGACGTCAGATAGCATACAAGAATTTGACGTAACTGCTGAGTAACGAGTTTATAGCTTTTACGCAGTGTTTATTAATACGGGGGTTAATAAATAAATTTCAGAAATCTTTTATAAATGATTATAAAATCTGTCCGATTTGCCTCAGAAACATTTCATGAACATTTCTGAAATATTTCGGTGGTCTGGACACACCTTAATATGCCAAGATAAACTCAAGCGTTAGCACCAAAATATTGTACATGTGGTTCATATTTGAACATAAAATACTAAATTTGTTTCACAAAAAATATATTTGAAAAGAAAAATTATGCAAAATTTGATTCAAATATGGTAAAACCCCCGACTTTGCAAGTGAAATGACATGTGCCTTCTGTGACGTCACGTTGAGAAGAATATTTGCAAGATGGCTGGTGGCAATATGAAGTTTGAAATACCCTCCCAAGTAACAATTTTACTTCGGTAAGGTTCAAATTTGTAATTTCTGTAGGTAACAGCTTCGATAGAGCGTCTATAGTCTTTGTTAACCGAAGTTCATCCATTAAGTAAGTCCTTTACGAAGCATATACATAGGCTTTATAGAGGGTTATGGAATTAAGCTTCGATAAGATTTCTATTAGACATCTGAAAATGTGTCTGGAGATGTGTGGAAAGTGAATTTCTTTAGAGCTTCTGACCGAAGGCATTATAGAAGCAATGAACTGTCATGCAGTCAACCGCTTGCGATTGGAAGCTGTACAGAAGCACTTACTCGTACTTCCTCCTAACTTACATATGGAGGCTTTATAGAGGTAAAAATTAATTTCATATGAAATGAATCAAAGCTGTCTAAAGAAACCATAATTAATGAATCGGGGAAAAATTACAAGAAATAAAATCCTTCTAGCACATTGAAAAATATGTCAGTAATGTGATTTTAAATAAACACTTTTCGCCCATGAATAAATAAGGGTAACACTAAATGTCTTGCTTTTCTTCGGTCGAGTAAGCTGCAAGTTTATTGCAAATCATAACCAAACTCTAAAATGTACCAAGTAGTTCAGATTTAGCACTACTACAGCATTATGACGAATTAGCCTAGGGGGTAGTGTATCGGACTACTACGCACAGGACCCAAGTTCGATTCTCAGTGCCGCGCATGTAAGTAAAATGTAAATTATAACGAGTACGTAAATGTAAACTCCATGAAAATTGCAAAAAGTCTTTAAAAATGTTTATCAAGAAGATAAAAAAAAATAAAAAAATAAGAAAATGGAAAATTGAAAAGTGTAATAAAAAAAAATAATTTTTTTCTTGTTCATTTTGGAGCCTCTATAAAGCTTCCATAAAGTTTCGGTAAGGTCTATCCAAGCTGTTCAGGAAGTCTTAAATAAGTAAATACTTGCATTAAAGTGCGCCAAATGCGTTTCCTTTAGACCTTATGCAGTTAATATTGCGGGAGGTGAAATAGCTTCGATAGCGCCTTACCGAAGTCAAATTGTTACTTGGGCTGTATTATCTGTTTTGCTTTTGAAAGCAACTGTTACCACAATTCCAAAATTAAACTTTTCAATGAACCGTTCTGTTTTATTTTCGTGATCTGATCCGAATCAGATCACGCTGATAATAAAAAAAACAGCTAATGTTTGTCGAATGTAAAAGTGTCTATGTATATGCATGAGATAAATCGGCACGATTTATTGTCAGGATGATCGAGCTGTAAGAAGCCAATTCAAACGAAATTGCATTACGCAAATAATTATGCGGTCTTAAAACAATGCACTCATCACCCTATCGTTTCAAATCCATGCACCTACATGCTCGCTTAGTTACTTAACATATCTTATGTGAAGTAATGAACATTATGAATGTAGATCGAACGATAAGACAGTTTAACCTTCAAATTTCCTCGTATGTATATAAGCTTACCGTATTCCATTGTTTGCCGAAGTAAATTAAATCATCTTCTTTGAGAGTAGCTAGTGGCTTTTAAGCTCCAGTTTGTTTAAGCATTTATCTTTCAAAAATCATCGTAATATAATACAACTTGTGTTGCGCTAAATCCACATCAATTTACTTCATAGTTTGAAATTATTCGCGAGTTCTCTTGCCCTTAAGTTTTTTTTCGTAAAAAAGGAAGAAAGAAAAATTATATAAAAGAACTATTTTTTTCTCTATTCTTTCTTCTGCGTTTATTTCTTACTGAGTGCTTAAAGTGAGTGATATTTATTTAATCCATCTCGCTTTATCACATTCAGTTTGAAGCTATCGGATTCGTTCTTCCCGGTGAGTTCAATTACTAGTAGATGTTCTGCCTATGTAGCAATTTTGGTGGCCTACACTGAATATTTCTTAAGGTTCTCGTTTCATGTTTGGAAACGGCAACAACGACAACGATTGCACTTGAGTGACCATACTGATTGCATCTTTTTCTAACACTTGGAGTATACCTGGATTTCTCTCTCTCCTCTGTGTAAGTTCAACTTTGGTGTATGCTCTGCCGCTACTGCAAGATTGATACTCACCACACTTTTATGATCATTATTTTCTACACTAGCCACGTCTTATCATTTTCACCAACCAACTTTATTATTGTGGGGCTGCCAGCTTTAATTAAAATTCATTTTTATAAGATATTTTTTTTCCGTCGCATCATGACTAACTCTGGATGTTATGTGTATATGAAAAACACGAATGATATAAACGTCTCAAACGCAAAATGCTTGAAAGGGAAGAATGTGGATAATATCATAAGTACTCCCGGTCTATGTTTTTATTGTGTGAAACATCGTAGTATACAGCCTGATGTCCTTCACTGGAAAATTGTTAAATTGGAAAAGCATTTAAAAATTATTGGAGCTTTATTCTCCGACCTTCAACAAATTTTTGATTTCGATTCTGCAAACACACAGAGTATGCAGCAGAGCTTTATAGCTGTCAATAATGATTTGCAGCAACAACTGCCTAAATCCAACGACCTCATGATAAACCTACTGAGCCCACTATGTATCAACAACTTTTGCCGAATGAAAAGAATAATGAAGGCAACGTTATCGAAAATAGTAGTAATCTACAGCAGTTGAGCAGTGATCACTCAGTGATACCCATTTCAGAGATTCAGCCAAAATGGATACAGTCGAACCCGGATAATGTCACATCGCTTAATAGCACAACTCGTTTAATATCACACTAATGCGAAGCCAGTTGCCTTTTTTGTAATATGTATGGAAGTCGTCTTCAATGAAAAAATGGGGTGTCTATGTGCATTTGCTTTTGTCGATTGTGTTAATATAATGTGACTTTTACTGTTTGTGACTTTCTCACAGTGAGATTGATACCTACATATGCATATGCTGGACTTCCGTGTTTATTATAAATGCCTGAATGTATAAAAGTCAAAACCCGTTTAAAGTCACAGCCCGCTTAAACTCACATTATTTTGTTGCCCGTTTGATGTGATATTATGCGGGTTCGACTGTACTACGGTCAAGCGCAACCTCGCCAGTTGTCGTCCCTTCTGTGGAAATTTCAGTAGCTAAATCTCCTGCTTTATTGCCGTCCGGGCAATCCTATAATAACAATCCTACGATTGATGTACAACCGTTAAGTGAAGATCATATTACGAACTGCTCTCTTAAAACAGTAGCACCACCTTTTGCGGTATTTTTGTCTCGACTAGAGTATTGATATTCTCCAATATATTGCTAGCAATGGCATCGATACCAAAAACATAAAGTGCCACAGCTTGACAGCGGATAACTTGCCAGGTCGATTGTCATCGTCTTTTAAACTGCTATCGCCTAAACCAACTATGAAATTACTGGTAAATCCAAGCTTTTGGCCAAAGGATATGCTTGTAAAAGAATTTGTGAGCAGGCCTAGTTTCAAGAAGGCTCAGCCAAAAAACTAAGACCCAACGACATTTCTCCATTAAACTTCAACCTATACTACCTAAATACTGGTGGCCTTCTTGCTGTTCTCATCATCTGAGCAATATGATGTTATTGTTTTTACCGAGACTTGGCTCACTACGGACCATCATAACGAGGAAATGTTTAATAAAGAGCAGTACGAAGTTTACCGCAAAAACCGTTGTTCCGTTCTTACTGACTGTGAAAGGGGGGGGAGGAGTATTGATTTCAGTACGGAAATCATTACGCAGCGCAGAAGTTTTTATACCTCCAACAACTCTCGATGTGGACCAAGTTGCAGTTAAAATTAAATGTAATCCTGATACTGAAGTTATTTTAATTGGAAGTTATATACCACCAAGCAGTTCTTATTTATTATATAAAGCTCACGTACATAAGAGAAGAGACTTTAATTTACCTAATTTATCTTGGTCCTTTGATCACGAAGAATGCAGACTTTTTCCTTTTAACGTTAATTTAGACTATGAACGCGAAGTTGTTGATACGCCCGCCCAGTTCGATCTTCGTCAGATTAATCATTATGACAATGAGTTCAATAATATTTTGGACTTAGTTTTTGTAGATTCTGATCTTAATATTAGTTTTAATAATTCTATGATTCCAGTTTTTCCTAATTCTATTTTCCATGTAGCCTTATTACTGCAATTTTAATTTTACGAGTATTTTCGACTCAGTCCCTGTGTTACGAATTATAAGTATAATAATGCTAAAGCAAACTACAACAATATTTCCAGCTATCTGGAAGGAATTAATTGTAGAAACTGTTGAAGTGGCAATCGATGTTATGTTTACACCTAAAGTAAGGATGCTATCGGACGCTCATCCTATTTGGTTCAATAAAAGGATCGTAAACTTAAATAATAGAAAAAATAACTCCTAAAGCAGTTCCGAAAGAGAAATAATGATCCGGAACTTTTGTTAGTTTATCGAAAGCTTCAAAAAGAATTTGATGTTCTTAATAAATTTCTTTATGGTCAGTACGTTATTTCTGTTAAATCTTATTTAAAGACTTATAGTAATCGTTTTTGGAGCTTCATCAACACTAAAAAACAATCTAATGGTATTCCTAACTGTATGCGCCATAATAATGTATCCTCGCCTGACCTTGTGACCATTTGTAATATGTTCGCAAACAACTTTCAATCCGTATATTCAAGTACCTAGTACTACCCCGGCTAGAGTCTCGAAGAAGTTCAAAATGCTCTTTCCTTGTTAAAAGTAGATGCAAATCCTGGTTTCGATGGCATCCCGCCAATTTTACTTTAAAAGTGTTCTTATGCGTTTTCCGTGCCTCTTTGTTTAATGTTTAACTTGTCTCTACGGACAGGAAATTTCTATAAAGTCTGGAAGAACTCGTTCATAGTTATTTATGAGAAACTTACACCGTTCGTAAAATGAGTTATCTCTCATTTGCAACATGGATTTGTAGCTGGTAGACCTACCTCTACAAATCTCGCAATCTTTTGTAACTCGGTGCTGAATAACCTGGAGAAAGGATTACAATGTGATGTAGTTTATACTGACTTTGCCAAAGCTTTTGACAGCGTTAATTTGCAAACTTAAAATATTTCGATTTCATTCCAACTTTCTAGAATGGATTCGCTCCTATCTCACGGATCGTATTCAGTATGTTCGTATAAAGGATGTACTTTCATCACCAGTTTATGTCACCTTCCGAGTGCCTCAGGGTAGTCACTTGGGCCCTTTGCTTTTCCTTTTATTTACTTTAAAGACTTTCATGATCCGCATACTCTTAAATGTCTATTCTTTGCTTTTGTCAGGTCTAATCCTGAATATTGTAGTATAGTATGGAATCCATTTTATGAAGTACATTCCATGAGAATCGAGAAGATCCAAAAACGTTTTACTAGAGTTGCTGTTCGTAGATTACGTTGGAATATCGAAATGCCTTCGTATGAGACAAGATGCAAATTATTTGGTATCTTACCTCATTTTTCAATTATGTTCATTCGGGACTTGATAAACAACCATATCGACTGCACTTTTCTTTTATCATTAACTGGTTTCTATGCTCCATCTAGAATGCTTATAAATCGCTTTTTATTTTATGTTCCTTATTATAAAGTGAACTATGGTTGTAATGAACCAATTACCAGATGCCTAAGAGAATCTAATAATTATAGTAGTTTGTTCGAGTTTGACCTCAGTAGGGACTCATTTAGGAATAAATTAATTTTAACGTTAGGTTTTGGTGGTAGTATTTAAGTATTTAAATTTTGTATTAAGTAATCTAGCGAGAGCATTGAATGTTTGATGTGAATAAAAAAAAATAAAAAAAAATATAAATTCGTATTGTTAAGCTAAGCTGATATCTGTCGAAATTAGATTAAGTCAGTTGCAATAAAGACTTGTACAAAGAATCGTCGTCTCGTGTGTTGCTTTGCATTTAAATGTCCTATAAAACCTCGGAAGGTATCCGATTATTTAGACAAGAAATTCAAATTTAAAACATGATAACAATCCGCGCAAAAATCATCGACTACGCTCGCTACAATTATGTGATAATCGAAACTGGTGACGCACTCCTATACAAAAATACTTCAACCATCTTTCACGTAACAAACTTGCCTTTTTTCTAAGATTTTCTTGACAAAACCAAATAAGTCAAGTATGAAAAGAAAATCTATGCCGACTCACTGCCACAGGACAACAATTTCACTATAATACAAACGATTTTAGACCAACATCTAATCGAGCAAATGAAACAATAGAAACTATCTGGAAATGAATATCTGGTAGCCCAGACCATGATGAGCTTACGGTAGAGAATAAAATCAATGATCTTGTAATAAACAATTTGTAACAAATTCTAAACTACTCAAAGCAATCAAATCTGTAAAACATGCTTTTAAAAGTGAACTCATTTCCGAAAAATGCAAGTTAATTATCTTTGAACTTCAAAACAAAAATTAACACACTCACTCTTACTACGCTAAACATTTTAAATCCAGCCGTCTTAAATATGGATGATATCAACAAAATTTTAAAAAATTAGCCTATTAAAACTTTTTCTATAAGTGACCGAATCGAAATATCTAAATTTAGGATCCTACAAAAAAATGGAATAATTATAGTTTGCATTAAATACCCCATCAATCACAAAAATTGAAAATTATATGAAAGTAGGGCCAAGAGGATGGGATATTAATTTTAAGAAAAGAAATTGGCATTATGTGAAGAAAAATTCAGTAATACCCAAAATTGTAAACATGAATTAAAGTGCACATTTAGCAAAAAAAATAACTATAAAACTATAAAATCATTAGAAAAATATATGTAATAAAATGTAGGAGAAGAACCTAACTAAGAACCTAAGTAATTACAGATGGAAAATAGAGAATGAAACTTAAAAGGGCGTCTACCTTAAAAATGTTGAAAATAATACTGCGATCGGTGGAAGACTGTACGAGAATCGCCTGATCCAGAATTACCTGAAGACCTTCACAATTGACAAACATGAAATTGGCCAATATTTCGGAATCAGTTGATGAGCAACTAAAGTTTGATAATAAAAACCTACTACACTTTTTACAGATACAATCAACTAAGAGCCCTATTATCTTTACACTTGAACTAGTCTCTTTCACTATCCTCATATGCAACAATATTTTTAGTTATTCTGTGCAGATGAAGAACCCCTAAGCTAACCCCAGAACAACTCTTAGAACAGAGAGCGGAAGGAATACAAATGCGTGTACAGAATTACGAAGCTAAGGGGCGCGCTTTTTAAAGGAAAGGGGGAGTTAACACTTTAGCTCTCCCACCGAGCTATCCAAGCCCAAACAACGATATACTAAGGAGAGCAGGCCGTTGAAACGAATTCCCACACTGTTGGTTCCCAACAACGTTCCGAAAGGACGAGAAGACGTCACCAGCCACTTCAAGGAATGCGACAGATTAGCTGATCGTGCTATGCAGTGCATTGGATTTGGTGCCGATATCATATGACATCTACATTATTGGCCACAAGATGGACCAACACATATCGTCGGCAACCAATTCCAATGAAATCAAGCAAGCAATCCACGCAAAAGGGCACAATTCCGCGCAAGGAACAAACAACTAAATAAGCACAATTCCGCGCAAGGAACAAACAACTAAATAATAAAACTCTGCACACGCGACGAGCCCGACGAAACTTGAAACATAAAGCCAAAACGTCAAATACGCCGAAGTACATCGCTTCCTCGCTCTCGCTTGCGGCCAAAACATTGAAACAATGATAGCTGTCGGCATACAAAGAAAATGCATGATGGCCGTAAGCATCAAGGACAGGGACGAATAAAATGTTGGAAGATAGCCGTTGCAGTCGAACAACAGCCTCGTAGTAGGGGGCATTAATGTATTGTGAATGTATTAGTGATGAATATCATAATTGTAAACGTATTAAATAATAGGGGAATAGAGCTAATGTAGGATTGTAAAGAAATTAGTGTAAATAAGAAAGGGCAATGACCCCAGTTGAGCACAGCTGATCGGTGTACATAAGGCACCGAGATAACTTGATAATTTCGCAACCAATAAAGACCATTATAACGTTTTAAAGAAGTCTTTCATTTAATCATTTTAAATTTCACATGGTCCTTTGGAGTTGTCCATTCCCTGAGGAGAGAACTCAAACGGCTCCAAATTCAACTCGGTTTGGAACATGGTCCTTCAAGTCCTGTGAAAGGAGTTCGCGCGTTTAATTTTTTAATTGAAAGTGCATTAATATTTCAAAGTTTCACCAGTGAGTAAAGAAGTGAAAAGTGTAATTATAAGAACAATTAAAGTGTACTGTGGATTAGTGCTATATGATATAAAATAGCTGCCCGATCATCGACGGACTGTCCATCGGCCACAGTACCCAACGACATCAATCCCGTATCCAACGGACAGAGCGGTCTGTTAGCGGCAAAACGGGCATCAATCACAGCAAGGAACTGTGCAACGCCAAAGCCTTCTGCAGCTGTGACTACGAGTTTAAATTACTAAAGTCGCAGTTGCACAAGCAAACTAAGGTAGGAATAGTTTTCCTCATTTACGCCTTTTTTGCAATTTTATGTATATTACGTATATATATATTTCATACGTTTCCCGGCACGTTACTCAACGAGTCATACGTATATCGTACAACGGATACACAGTTCACAATTGGACATAGCGGTCATCAACCATAGCGGTCATCAACCATAGCGGTCATCAACCAAAACGATCACTAACGAAAAAAAACCAACCGGAATCTAGCACGGAAAAGGAACGGATTTTGTACAAAGGACTTTTAATAACAACAAAACGTTCAGTAAGGTAGGAATTTCAACTCTTTTCCAAACCTTTATGATATATTTCATTTTAATTTTATATTCATAAAAAAAAAAAAAAAAACTGATTTTAAACTTAAATATTGCGTCAACTGCAAATCATTACAAATCTAATTAATCAAGTGCGTGTTCGAAACTAGTCGTCAATATGTCGAAATTAGCTAGGACAATTGAAGGACAAGAAGACATTTTAAATGAATTAGTAAGAGATTTTAATGAGTTTAAGAAAGAAAGCGCGTCGCGAAAATCAAGGGGGTATCTAATCGCGTGCTTAAGGGAGGTCGATGAGATGTTCAAACGGGCTAAAAAGGAACATAACTCGATTCTTGCCGCTAGTGCTGACCCGATAAAAACGAAGTACATGGAGGATGAAATATTCTCGCAAATAAAAAGAATTTATTTCACCTTCAGCGGGCAGCTTCATGACGAAACAGATAAACTTTTTGAAGATTACAACTCCACGTTAGACTCGACACGTTTAAACGTAACCAAATCTTCGTCTTCCGACATTCGTCTTCAACGAATACAAATCAAACCATTCAATGGAAAATTCGAAGACTGGTATGAATTTTACAATTTATTTCAAAGTCTCATACACACAAACACAGATCTGTCAGATATTCAGAAACTGCAATATTTGAAAACGTCTGTGTGTGGGGAGGCTGCTAGATTGATTCAGCACCTTCCTGTAGATGAGAAAAGCTATGCCTCTGCTTTAGAAATTTTAAGAGATAGATTTCAAAATAAACGAAAGTTGGTGAACACTCAACTTAAAATTCTTATGGAACAACGAAAACTCACCAACGAAACCGCAGGCGGATTGAAATCCTTGCATGATACCACCGTTGAATGTATCCATGCTCTCGAAAACTTGAACGTGCCAGTCGAGACATGGGATTGCGTTCTGATCTATGTCATCTTTCAAAAACTGCCGCCTCAAACTCAAAGGGATTGGGAGGAGAAGCAAGGAACTTCAAAGGTTCTCCCCGAGTGGGTAACGTTTATCAAATTTATTGAAGGCCGTTTCAGCTCCCTCGAAAACATTTCAGAGCTCAATAGCTTTACAAAACAACCGATGCTCTCAACATCCAATCGAAGGGGGAACGCAACATCCTATCACGTCAACTCGCAGCCGCCAAATAAGCAGTTCCTGTGCCGTCTTTGTAAGGCCTCACACGGCATTCGGCATTGCAAGAAGTTTCTGCAATTGAACGCGAAGGCTCGATTTGACATTATCAAAAGGAATGCGGTTTGCGGCAACTGTTTGGGTTATGACCATCACGCTTCTGTTTGTAATAGTAGTAACAGGTGTTACAAGTGCGGTCACAAGCATCACACACTGCTACACATGGAGTCGCACAACTAGAATGAGCTCAACAACCCAATGCAGAATCAACAAATGCAAGGGCAAAATCATTCTCAGTACCAAAACCATTTAGTTCAACAAACGAATCCAGCATATTCTCCCCCGAATCTGATTCAAAACATAAACCAAAACTTTCCCACAGAACATCCAATAGCCTCGACGTCACATAATTTCAACACGCATTTCAACCAAATGCGATCCAAAGCGCTATTAGCTACAGCGCTAGTTAAAGTATTTGCGTCAAACGGGACTCAACATGTCCTTAGAGCTTTAATAGACCCCGGCTCAGAAGCTTCCTTTATTACAGAGAATGCCACACAGTTGCTTAATCTGAAAAGGCAAAAAATATTAGCAAATGTAACAGGATTGGGACAAACCTCAACTGGTACATCCCACTGTCAAGTTAACATCACTATATTTTCGTTTAACAACTCATCCTTCTGTCTCGATATCAGGGCGTTTGTTTTCTCTCAGCTCACAGCAACGTTGCCAACACACCAATTGTCGAATGACACTTGGAACCATCTGTCTAAATTAGCATTAGCAGATCCATCATATAACGTTCCAGGAAAGATAGATCTGTTACTAGGTGCAGATGTCTATGCAGCCATTATCCTTGAAGGATTAGTAAAAGGTCAATCAGGTTCTCCAGTTGCTCAATTGACTGAGTTAGGATGGATTCTCACAGGGCCGACAAGCATTAATCCTCACACTCAACGCATCACGGTTCAAAGCCACCTAAATACACTGGACGCACAACTTAAGCGATTCTGGGAAATAGAGGAAGATTTAGATGACAGGAAACTCACACAAGAGGAAGAAAAATGTCAACAACATTTCAACCAGACTGTTCAAAGAAGAGAAGATGGGAGATACGAGGTTCGGCTCCCATTCAAGGATGGAATCCGTCCATACCTTGGGAATTCTCGACGAGCAGCTATGGCGAGATTGCTCCAAATTGAAAGACGTCTTGCGTCAAACACCAAATTAAAGGAGGAATACGAAAGGTGCATAAGCGAGTACGCTATATTGGGTCACATGCAGGAAGCGACAACTACCATCGAAGCTATGGCGACAAACCAATATTACCTTCCTCACCACGCGGTCTTTAAAGAATCGAGCACCATAACAAAACTCCGGGTCGTCTTTGACGCCTCATGCAAAACATCGAATGGGGTGTCGTTAAACGATTGCTTGATGGTGGGACCCCGTCTGCAGCCCGATATAATCGATTTAATCGCGAAATGGAGAAAATTCAAGGTGGCGTTCGTGGCCGATATTAGTATGATGTATCGCCAGATATAGTTAGCAGAGGAGGATACATCATATCAACTTATACTGTGGAGGGCCACAACTGAAGAGCCGATAAAAACGTATTCCCTCAAAACCGTCACCTTTGGTACAGCATCTGCACCTTATTTAGCGGTGCGCACCTTGCATCAACTTGCTTCAGATGTTGAACATGATTACCCACATGTAACCAAGGTGCTCACGGAAGGTTTTTACGTTGATGACCTCATCTATGGGTCGAATGATAAAAAGGATGCTCTAGTGTTGCAAAGAGACATTCTCACAACGCTTAAATCGGCAGGATTCCCATTGAGAAAATGGGCAAGCAATGCTACAACCCTGCTGGAACACATTCCTGAAAGCGAACGTGAAGTTAACCTTCCACTGGACTTCGATTCCCCAGATGCCATCAAAACTCTGGGAATTCAATGGCATCCAGGTAAGGATGTGTTCAAATTTAAAATAAATTTACCGGAAGTAAGCGAATATACAAAACGCTCCGTTCTGGCGGACATAGCACGATTGTTTGATCCACTTGGGTGGATCTCTCCATGCATCATCATGGCAAAATTAATCTTGCAACAATTGTGGCTGAAGGAACTAACTTGGGACACACCAATATCTCAAGAAACAGCACAATTATGGAAAGAGTTGCGCAACGGACTTACTAAATTACAGTGTATCGAGATTCCCCGTTGGATTGCATACAGCGACAATGCACAGGTTCAACTGCACGGGTTTAGTGAAGCATCTCAAAGGGCGTATGCAGCCGTCATATACGCACGAATCACAAATGATGGCACGGAACACATTCATTTGTTGGCATCAAAGACACGAGTTGCTCCATCGGCTAGCAAATGCATATCACTGCCACGATTAGAGCTCTGCGCAGCACTGCTACTAGCCAAGTTGTTGCATCGCATCGCAAGGTCAATGCAATTTGGAAGGGCAGACATATTCGCGTGGACCGACTCGATGATAACGTTGGCCTGAATAAAGGGAGACCCAGCAATCCGCACAACCTTTGTAGCCAATCGGGTCAGTGAAATCCAAACACTCACCAGCACAGATGTTTGGCGACATGTGGGTACCAAGGAGAACCCTGCAGACATCGGCTCACGAGGATTGTCACCAGAGGAACTGATAAGAAACGAAATGTGGTGGCGAGGACCTCAATTTCTTCAAAATTTTTCGCCTCGGGAGTTTCCTGCAGCAATGTCCATCGAAACTGACCTGGAAATGAAAGGAAAGAGCAAGCAAATGAGAAGGGGCGAATCATTTTATAAGGCAAACCTCACCAGGGTACTCACAACAGTTGCCAATGTCGTGTTGCACTGCACCATCATCAATGGCGAATTTGTTCAACATTACTCATCTCTCAAACGCCTTGTTCGTAGTACAGCGATTTGGAGAAGATACTTTGTGTATTTAAAATGTAAAAGGGAAGGATCAATAATGAACAAGGTGCCAATCACACCAGATGAATTGATCGCAGCTCAAAGGCAATTAGTCAGAATCGTACAAGACGAGCTATTTCACAACGAAATAAGGGCGCTTAAAGAAAAAAAACCTATTCCTAAGGGCAGTCAGATTCTCAACTTGAATCCCTTCATCGATTCGGATGAGCTCTTGCGGGTAGGTGGGCGTTTATCAAACTCCCAACTCTCATATAACCAACGCCATCCATTAATACTAAAGGACACACACCATTTTTCAAAATTAGTCGTTAGCGATGCCCATCAGCGTACCCTTCATGGCGGCCAGCAATTGATGATGGCCGATATACGTACCAAATTCTGGATAACAAATTTAAAACGCCTGGTAAAAAGCAACGTTCACAACTGCGTAAGATGTCATCGGTTCAGCGCAAAAATGCAACAACAGTTAATGGGCAGCCTTCCAATAGAGCGGGTGGCCATATCACGGCCATTTACCAACACGGGGGTAGACTATGCGGGCCCAGTTGAGCTCAAACTATGGAAGGGCAGATGCAACAAATCCGCAAAGGGATACATCGCAGTGTTTGTCTGCCTTGCTACTAAGGCAATACACATCGAATTAGTAAGTGACCTCACCGCAACAGCCTTTATTGCAGCCTTCAGAAGATTTGTTGCAAGGCGAGGCATATGCGAAAACATATTTAGTGATTGTGGGACCAACTTTAAGGGAGCGAACACTGAACATAATAAGGACAAGACCTTCATTTCTGCCGAATGGACAGCCGAAGTTCGTGAAAGCCTCGGAAGTCAGAACGCAACATGGCATTTCAACCCCCCAGCATCACCGCACTTCGGGGGTCTCTGGGAGGCAGGAGTCAAGTCAATTAAGCACCACATTAAAAGAACCATTGGAGCATCAAGACTGACATTCGAGGAATATGCGACGCTTCTCACACAAATCGAAGCATGCCTCAACTCCAGACCACTATGTCCAATGACATCGGATCCGAATGATTTGACGGTTCTGACTCCTGGACACTTTCTCATCGGAACTGCACTCACGACACTACCAGACAGAAACGTCAACGACAAAAATATAAACAACCTCAACAGATGGAAGTACATTCAACGCCTTACGCAGGACTTCTGGAAGCAATGGAGCACAACATATCTCCACCTTTTACAACAAAGGCCGCGTTGGCAGGACAATCTTCCACCCACGTCGTGGTTACTCGCGCGAGTTCTCGAGGTACACCCCGGAACAGATGGTCTGACGCGCGTGGTGACCGTAAAAACAAAAAATTCTGTGTTAAAACGACCAATCGCCAAAATATCCCCCTTGCCGATTTCAAATCCGGCTAACCCATAAAAAACAAGAATAAAACTTTATACCCCACTTAATTCCCCTGCAAAAATACAATGAACTTTTAATTATGAAATCAAAAAAAAAAATCCCCATAGACTATCAGTGAATCTAATAGAAACTAAGAATAAAATAAGTAAACTCACATACCTTATCAGCAGGATCAACCATCTTGCTAACATCAACCCACTTCAATCCACACCTAGCAGATATTTATTATTTTCACACTTTGACCCAAACAATTATCTCTTTGGTAACAAACTAATGCCCATATTTTGATTTTTTCTCGGAACACCATCATGAAATCATCGAGACCAAGGCACTTCACGCGAGATGACAACACACGAACAACAACACATGGTCATAGAAGAAACGATACCAGACACAACGCACCAGAATGCACAACCATGAATCCACACTTCATTGCTGAGGGGGGGAGCATGTTGGTTCCCAACAACGTTCCGAAAGGACGAGAAGACGTCACCAGCCACTTCAAGGAATGCGACAGATTAGCTGATCGTGCTATGCAGTGCATTGGATTTGGTGCCGATATCATATGACATCTACATTATTGGCCACAAGATGGACCAACACATATCGTCGGCAACCAATTCCAATGAAATCAAGCAAGCAATCCACGCAAAAGGGCACAATTCCGCGCAAGGAACAAACAACTAAATAAGCACAATTCCGCGCAAGGAACAAACAACTAAATAATAAAACTCTGCACACGCGATGAGCCCGACGAAACTTGAAACATAAAGCCAAAACGTCAAATACGCCGAAGTACATCGCTTCCTCGCTCTCGCTTGCGGCCAAAACATTGAAACAATGATAGCTGTCGGCATACAAAGAAAATGCATGATGGCCGTAAGCATCAAGGACAGGGACGAATAAAATGTTGGAAGATAGCCGTTGCAGTCGAACAACAGCCTCGTAGTAGGGGGCATTAATGTATTGTGAATGTATTAGTGATGAATATCATAATTGTAAACGTATTAAATAATAGGGGAATAGAGCTAATGTAGGATTGTAAAGAAATTAGTGTAAATAAGAAAGGGCAATGACCCCAGTTGAGCACAGCTGATCGGTGTACATAAGGCACCGAGATAACTTGATAAGTTGATCAAGAAAATTGAGACCACTCGTTAGTAATTTCGCAACCAATAAAGACCATTATAACGTTTTAAAGAAGTCTTTCATTTAATCATTTTAAATTTCACATGGTCCTTTGGAGTTGTCCATTCCCTGAGGAGAGAACTCAAACGGCTCCAAATTCAACTCGGTTTGGAACACACACCATTTTGGGAACCATTTACCAACATCTGGCGAACGATTGTAAGCCGCCACAACACATTGCATCTTCCCAACCCTACCAGATCAACATCTGGCCAACGATCGCAGAGCGACACACCGAATCAACTAAAACGGGGACATCAACCATGACCAGGATGCTCAGTGATCAGCGAAACATTACTTTGTTTAGTATTAGATAGCTGTTGCTATCTGTTTTACTTGCATCTGTTTTACTTACAGCCATTTTGGCCATTAGATTTACACAGTAATCCGAAATATTCTGTATTTGATTTCATAAAATTTATATATAAGATGAATGTATATACTTACTCCCATGTGGAAAAAATTTTGCATATATGTCTTTGAAACAGTCTTCGTGAACTACACCTTCGGGGCACTCCTAAAAGTATAATATAATGTGAAATTAGTCAATGATAAATTCACTTTAGCCGTGCTAGTTTTTCTATATAGAAATAAGAACAAGTTTTATGGTTGAAAATTTTCTTAATCTTATCTTATGTAACCATAATGAGGGCCGTCGGCAGAAAACTCGCACCCGAGAACGGAAAATGCCGGGCCCATGTACGTATAGTGAAGGAATTCAAAATTATTTTTATGGGAGGGTAAAAGAGTCTTAACGCCAAAAATGTTAATATGTTTTTAATGACCTGTATGAAATGGGAACTCAAATTTTGTATCATAAATAACTTGTAATGTGGCTAGTAGAAGGGTATTGGTTGCCACTACTGAAAACATTCAAAACGGAATAATAACATTTTTCTATATATTGCATTTCATTCTGGCCCAAGTGCGCTTAAAATTTGAATGAAGGCCAGTTTTAGACTATCAACTTACATAGGAAAAAATAAAATAAAATATTTATTTCTGTTTATATTTTACACTTAGAATCTTTTTTTAAACAAAACTCAAGTAATAATAATTTCAACAAGCACTCAACAATTAAAAACTAAGCAGTTTTAAAAATCTTTTTTGAATTAAAAAGAGGCATTATTTTGCGAGATTCAAGTCGTGTTCTTATAAATACATCTCTTCTTGTAGGACCGCAAACAGCAGCAGATGCATCTGTAACAATTTTAACACACCTTTCAGTAGGTTGAGTGTGACAAATGTATTTGTTTACGAGGGGCAAAATCAGTAACTCAACTTTTTCCGGCGATTGTATGCATTCCTTAATGACATTAGTGCTTAATTTTTTTAGTAGTGGTGGCTCGGTAACTATTAAATTGTTCCAAGCAATGATGTCAATATAATCTTTAGCATTAAAGTCAAATTCAGGTACTTTAAAAACTCTCACACTAGAATCTGGCGAATCCCTAGATTTTAGTATCCTTCGCAAGGCTAACACTTGAATTGCTTTTCGATCGTCTGCCAACATCGCTAGTATAATGTTTTCTGCATGTCCAAAGAATCCATTCCTTTGAATCACAGGATCTACAACAGCTTTTAGGTGATCTGGCAAATATCGTGAAAGGACAATAGTTTTATGCAAATATTTCATCTGGAATGAACAATCCTCCCGGGGTTCTTCTTAGATAGCCTGTTGTTGCAGTGATTAGAGTCGATAGCGCAGCAGATCTGGAAGAGATAAAATTGATCCGTACTTAGATCCTTTGCAATTGATATATTTGGAAGGTTGCAAATAATTGCTTTCAAGGCCACTATAGGTAGACACTCACAATCTTTTAAATCTTTTCCTATTGATCCGATAAATCTGCGTGGTCCAGTCATAGGACCATCAAGACAGATTAACAGATAAACCACTGTAATGGTCTTTGTAATTTTTGTTCCAAGCATCGTATTACACCTACTTTAGATCCTGTATTAGCAGCAGTTCCGTCACAACCTACTACAAGCAAGTTATCGCAGTCTACACTTTTATCATCCAAAAATATTTCCTTACTCACTATGATTGCTCTTCCGCTTGATACGGAAATGTGTCCGATATATTCCGAGCTTGGTTCTTTGACTAAACTTATACGTTCCTCGCAAACTAAGGGTCCGCCAAAAAACTTTTTTTTTTTTGAAAATGCTATAAAAAAAAAACTACTGAATATTTATTTTTTTGGTTTCAACAGGACGGCGTTACGTGCCACACAGCCAAAGCTACACTCGATGTTTTGCGCACTGTTTTTGAAGATCGCATTATCAGCCGCAGAGTTGATGTCGTTTGGCCACCTTGGAGCTGCGATTTGACACCGTTGGACTATTATTTGTGGGATGCCGTAAAAGATAAGTGTTACGCCGACAAGCCAGAGACAATTGACGCTTTAAAGGACAATATTCGTGAAGCCATTGGTGAAATACAGCTGCACACAATCGATAATGTGCTTAAAAATTGGACCGATCGTGTAGGCTACTGCATGGCCAGCCGAGGCAGACATTTGAATGAAATTATTTTCCATTATTAACCGGAAGGATTGTACTTTCAAATAAAAAAAGAAATTTGAAAAAATATTCAGTAGTTTTTTTTTATAGCATTTTCAAGAAAAAAAGAAAGTTATTTGGCGGACCCGTTGTTTTTCTTCTGGAGGAATCTATCATAGTGAGGGCTTTGTCCTTGCGTCCATCAAAATATAGCCCAAAAGATTGAAGTAAAAATGGCTTACTCATTAGAATACTTCTTTGCTTATCACGGGCTCGTCTTATCTTGCTTCGATCGATTACATTACTTGTGTCTTCCTTTGTTATAAGGCCAACGTCTTGAAGTGCTGTGGACACGATAGCGGCTGCAGCTCTATCTGAAATAAGGTATCTGTCAACTGCGTGAGTGACAGAAGGCATCGACAACTTTTTGAGTGTCTTCTGAGCTTTGTCTTAAGACAGCTCTTCCGAAGATGTTGATAGTTCGAGTTCTAAAGACAGCTCTTCTTGAATTTGATTTTCATATGATTCTTCAGAAGATGAAGAAAGTTTATTTAAAGATAACTGCATAATATCATTAGAAGAATTAGTTTCAACGGTGTATTTTTCTTGTTCACTTTCATATGTACTTTCTTTTTCTCATTATTTTCTTCATATATTTGATGGAAGTTCTAATGTCCGTGTTTCCAATTCCCATTTTCCGTTCATTCCGTTGGTCAATCAAAAAATATCTCTCTAATTTTGGTACTTTTAGTTGTTTTTCACATTTGCGTGAATCAAAATTTTCGCTTTTACAAGCTGCTATATCGAAAAGAGATTTCGCCTCATCCCTAAACAACTGAATGGCTTTTGATATGAATCTAAACCTTTTCTTGATTTATACGGTTTGAGTAAATTTCGGTAATTATCATGGTACTGTTTTATCTTCCTTATAACTGAACGATGTTCGATAGTAGGAATCGACGCTTTTTTCCAAAGGTTCAATAACTTTTCGCAGATATCCTCGCATGTTTTAGTAGCTAAGTTTTTATATTGAGTTTCACTATTTCGTCTTACCCACAAGTAACATCGTATAATATCTTCATAAGTCGGCAACATGTAGGGCCTCATATCTTGTCCCTTGTCAAACACTGGATACAGTAAGTCGCTACGCAGAGTAGACAAAGACATTTTTTAGTTAAACGGAAAACACAATCACTCTGATATAATAACACTGCCGATGCCGAGCACTTAAACCAATAAATACTCAATTTTTTTTTAAACGGGATAGGCCATGATTTGCCTACTAACATTATTATTTGTTTTTTTATAAACGGGAGATCCCCGATCAGGTAGGAAATACAGATTACTTATTAATAAGTTTAAATATTAATAATAAGTAGATCGGAGCTATATGAAACTGAAAAAAAGTCATATTGAAAAAAATGCTAATATATCAAAAAAAGGTAAAACCTTCAAGTGGCTTGGGGCAGTATGAAACATACTTCAATACAAAAAATATTTTGGATCTATTCAATATGTTCATGGATACAACTTTTGAATTCCGGCCTATTCCGATTTGGTTGAAAAAAAAATGTTCATACTAAAACGATCCACCCTACTAACCAACTACAACACATATAACATGCCGGACAAACAGGTTTTACTTTACCTTCACTGAAGAATCGGACGGACGTTCACCGCACTGAGGGGGGCTGTTGTTGTCGTTCAGCGCGGGCATTTCACACGCCCCCTGGAAACCAACAACAAACAAAAACGTCGTCAGGAAATACAACTTCCGCCCCTTACTTCTATCGCGGAAATTTCGGTTTCCTACCTAAATAGAGCTCCATTTGGGAGATTACCAAATAGCATAACCAAGAAAATTACAACAACAAAAACTAGACTCACGACAAAAAAAAAACGATTGCTTACATTAAAAACTTACAACTAACTTAATCTCTAAATCGAGCTACAATAGAACCAACTAAAGGGTTTTCCAACAGGGACGCTACAAAAGTAGAGCGACATGGACAGCAAACGACGCGGAATTTCTTGCCGCTCTTTTGACATTTCTCTTCAGTAAGGTTTGCCATTTCATGATGAAACGAGTCGAAATTATTAAAATTTACTACCGAAATTCGGAGTCAGTGGCCTCCACGTTACGAGCGCTGCGTCCAATTTATGGTCGTCATAATCGTCCTAGCAAATCAACAATTGAACGTCTAGTGGAAAAATTTTAATCCACAGGCACAGTACAAAATGTTCCCGTGCCAGTGAGACAAAGAAGTGCCCGTAGTGTCGAGAATATTGCTGCCGCTGAGGCTTCAGTTGAAGAAAGCCCAAATGTGTCTCTCACACGTCGTTCTCCAGCGTTGGGCATCTCTGTGACGTCGTTGTGGCGAATTTTGCGAAAAGATCTTGGCCTACATCCTTACAAGATTAAATTGACACAAGAACTGAAGCCGCTTGACCACCAGAAGCGTCGTATGTTCGTGAATTGGGCTGAGCAACAACTTGAAAATGATTCGGATTTTCATCGAAAAATCATATTCAGCGATGAGGCTCATTTCTGGCTGAATGGCTTCGTCAATAAACAAAATATGCGGTATTGGTCAGGCAGCAATCCACACGTACTCCATGAGACATCATTGCATCCCAAAAAAATTACGGTTTGGTGTGGTTTATGGGCCGTACTTCTTCCGTGATGATCAAGACCGGCACGTTACTGTGAATGGGAATCGCTACCGTTCAATGATAACCGAATATTTTTGGCCCCAATTGGATGATATGGACTTTGAGGACATGTGGTTCCAAGAGAACGGCGCCACAAGCCACACAGCGAATGTCACAATCAATTTATTGGAAACCAAGTTTGGAGTTATCTCACGAAATGGTCCAGTCGCTTGGCTGCCTCGGTCGTGCGATTTGACGCCGTTAGACTATTTCCTGTGGGGCTACGTCAAGTCTATGGTCTATGCCAACAAGCCAGCGACGATTGATGAACTTCGTACGAATATCAAACGTGAAATTGCAGCAGTATCGGCCGATTTATGCTTGAAAACCGTCGAAAATTGGGTTCAGCGTCTGGACTTCTGCAAGCGTGCCCGTGGTGGCCATGCAAAAGAAATCGAGATCCATACATAATGGCATCGAACGTACTTTCACAGGAATAAAGATTTTCATTGATATCCAAAACCGTTTTTGTTTTATTTAAACTTTTGTAGCGCTCTTATTGAAAAACCCTTTATAATTATTATATTTTCCTTTTAAATATAATGTTTAGCTAAATCTAATTGTTTTAGCGCTCCGATATTATTGAAATACCCTCTTTAGGTTTCTAAGTATTCATCGGCGGTCACCGCGATCTCGCTACTTCTCTTCTACTTCGCGTCAATCCCAACGTGGGTAAAGCTTGAACCGCCACATTCGGATTTCGCCAAACAAAGTACATGGAATTTAATTGCTATTAATTGCTCTATTCTTAATTTGTTCGCCCTTCGGGAAGTGGGAGATTTTGTTGCGGACCTAGCTTACCGGTAAAGCTGGAACCGTCACATTGACTTTTGAAGGATTTTTTTTGCGCATACCCATAACAGATTTAATCGCTCTGGGGAAATGTAAAAATTTTTCCAATCGGGGAATTTCAAATTTACTTTTTTCGAAACGGTCACTTCGCTATAAAACTCTTTTGATTTTTAAGTAAAAGCAAATAGATTATTTAAAAATTACATACATCAAAAGAAGCGTATATTTGTAGGCTACTATTATTTTAAATCAAGTGTTTTGTCGCTCTTCTCTAAATGGGCCAAAAACGGTAGGATAGATCCATCATAAACAAACACTTTGAAAAATTAAAAAAATATATATTCCGTTACAATTTAACAAAGTCATATAGACCAAAAGAAGTGTCTACTTATTACCTATCAGCTGACATAATAAAATAATTTGTCGCTTTTCTCTAAATGTTGAAAAAACTAAAAAGTTTATTTTAAGACCAAAAAACTAAGCTAAAAATACAAAAATAAAAATGTTCAATACTAAAAATTCATATATCCCGTTCGAATCCTACTATGCCACATAGCTCACTAGAAGAGTGTATTCATTAGCTATCAACCCAATCCATAAAATAATTTCTCACTCTTCATTTGTGTCAAAAGCTAACAAATTCATTTTTCCAAAAAAAAAAAACAAATATACCCCTAGTACAAAATTTGGTAACCCACAAAGTATGCATCAGATTTGGAATGATGTAAATCCTGCGTGCCAATTTTTATAAATCCTGAAGGTATGCAATACCCATACGATCAAATTTCGCTAACCCTGAACATATGCATTGAAATTTCCATACATTGACTGGCTAATTAAAAATGGATCGTGTACAAGTCAACCCCAGATAAGTTCCCCACCTAGCGCCATCTACATCTTAGCTCCGCAACTGACTGCCAATAATCGCATTACTCAACCTTAGTGGATAGTGTTACCGTCAACCGAGTATTATTTTGAGTATTAAAGTTTATCTAAAGTCTAACAGCGGAATTTATTACATTCCCTTACATCGCGTAAAGATTTACGCAGCCTTTACGTGGCTTACCTGAAATTTTCATTTACAAACATTTTTTCGCTGTAGCCTTACCAAACGTGGTTTGTGTTTAATAAGGTAAAATTTCGATAAACTATTACAGGAAACACTGAAATCCATTACACAAAAAAAGTTCGAATTATCTGGCACAATTCCAAAAGGCTTTCGAATGGACTTTTGCAATATCAACCTGCAATAGGGTAGCTGCGACAACGTCAATGCAAAATAAGAAGAAGAAAAAGCCAAGTGACACCTAAAAAAAATTTACACGTGGGATTTGGAATAATATATGAGGGAAGAAAGGAGGTAGGTACCAATTTTATGTAATGTTAGGTAGAAGATATAAGGGTGGAAAATGCTGTATGTTTGTGGTACCTGAATGGAGTTATAAGATTTCAAGGCTGTAAATATTTAATTAATTTAAATCTGAAGCTAAAAGAAAAAGTTTTTTGAGAAAATAAATTGACTTTTAGCTTCAGAGAATTTGAGAAAATAAAAGTAAAAAATTTGAGTTAGTTCTTAACTTTAGAGAACTTGAGGAAATAAAAGACAAAAATTCGCAAAAATATTCATCCGTCCATGGGTGTCCGTATTCATAGGTGAATATAACCTGGCTTTGTAGCACCTACTCCATTTGTCAAATTGGTTTCCAAAAACAATTAGCCGCCACAACTTCGAACAATATTGTCTTATAATATGGTAACACTTATTTTTCACATTAATGTGACATTCGTTTGGGCTTCTATAGATTCGCTCTGAGATTTCAGATTTCGTGTGGCAAATCGAACACAAAAAGTAATCTGACTGTGTTTTGTTGGTGTTAGTGGAGTATCTGTCAAATTGTGCTTACATTATTTTTTCTGCGTATTTTCTTTGTAGGCGAAATGTCAAATCAGAAGTAGGTGTATTGGTAAATGTGAAACAACTCTGGGAAAAAATCCGGATTCGCAAAAGTGCTCTGAAATCTTAAAAAGATTTTTGTAGAAAAATTGTATGTCGAAACGGATGGCAAAAACTGTTTGCAAAGCTATAAGACATTTTCAAAGGATTTTACTTAAAAGTCATGGTCATCAGTCACATTGAATAGACGTGTTTTTCGTGATCGGTCCAGCTAAATCTGCGAAATAGCACATTACTACGTAGTACAAACGTTTTTTCTCTCGGAAAAGTCGAATCCTCAAAAATCTGATTAAAATTTGTTAAAATACCCCGGTCCATACAGTGTTCGCCTATAGTTGTGCATCTACTTTTCTTTGCGACAAAAAGTTATTCTTGCGAAAATAATGTCATCCTCATCATCATCTTCGAGTATAATAACACGAAACAAAACTCAGAAGGACGCTCTCTCTTCTCGTACTGGCCCTCTCTCACCATCTATCGAAGGCAACAACAAAGGAATGATCTCTATTAAAGACCTACAATCCCAGTTGGCTAAACAGTCTGCATCATTACAACGCAGCTTCACTGAGGAAATTGACAAAATGCGATCTGAATTCGTCAACAAAATTGATGAAATTAAAGAAAGTTGGGCTCATCGCTTCGAGAGTTTAAACAACGCGATTTCAAGCATAGCATCTCGAGTTGATAGAATTGATGAAAACTACTCTTCTACGGCTCATATGCATAGTGCTGAGATCCTCGCTCTTCGCAAACAAGTGAACATCTTGGAGAGAAAAGAAATCGCCTGCGATGCTGTGCTCTTTGGAGTTCCCGTACTGCCTGAGGAAAATCTTCAGCAAATATTCACTCAGCTCTGTAACACCATAAAATGCACTCCGCCTCAAATGGTTGATGTTTTTCGTGCCAGAAGGCGAAACAACACTAACAACAACACTTCATTGGCTGCCCCACCATCGATTGTCGTAAAATTCAGATCCGCACGTGAAAGAAATGCTATTCTTGGAGCTGCCGCAAATTACCGAAAAGAAAACAACAGAGTGCTAAAGCTGAAAGATCATAAACTAAGTATTAAATAGACCGTCAGCTCCCGCGCACCTACCCGATTCCCCCCGCAAATTTTTAAAATAAAATTCTCTCTTAAATTTCATATCTGTGAATACGTGTGAAGCAGCAAAAAAAGAATTCCTAAAAGGTGGGAGGAGTAATAAAATACTGACACTCAGCAGTGTTCCTGCATTGTGGTATCTCTACCTTTTTGTGGGAATTTAAATTTTTCAAAAACTTTCCTGCGTAAAAGGAAAAAATGTCTTAATTGTTGGACTATCAATAATCTGGCAGAAAAACAGTCAAACTACATTTCACTATGAATATCAACGCACTAAATGTACATAAAGAAGGGATTTGCCTTAAGCAAAAATTTCTATTATCAAAAAAATTATCATTAGCAAACTGCGATTTTTATACTGAAGATTAATTTAATATGATTTTCTCTCCGAACAATACAAATTTTACTTCTAAAAGTATGTATTTTCCATAAAAAATCTAAGGGAATTTGAGTTTAGTGAAAAGGGGAAAAATTAACACGCTTCTTGTGAAAAATAAAGAGAGCATGCTGAGAACACTGACTGAGAGTTAGTGTATTTGGTGAGTTTCTGTCAGCTGATGGATGCGTTCTGAGAGTTTAAGCTCGTTGTTTTATTTCACCACGAAAACATGTAGATATTCTACGAAATTTATAATAGCGAATGTAATCAACATAAATAAACAAATGAATGATGTGTGAAATAAAATAAGATATTTTTGTTCCTATAATTATTGTGTCTGTTTTCGTTTGCTGTTTTTGGAGAAAAATTATTTCACCGTGAATGTCCACAGAAAAACGATAACGAATTTAAAGAGAAGAATTGATTACGAATATTAAGATTTGAAATAATATGAGTTTTTAGTTATAATCTTTTCATGAAGATTCCGTTTATTAAAAAAAAAAAAAATTGTAATTATTAGAAAATTTGCAACAATTGACATAATTAATGAAATTACATTTGAAATCAATTGCGTCTGCCGAAAATATGAATAATGTTCATATATAACAAAAAGAAAAAGTCTAATAAACACAATCAAAGAAAATTTATTTTCTTTAAAATGTACGGGAAAAAAGCGAAACTCAAAATGTATACAAGAAAAATTGGAAATAAACATGTTTACTGATTTGTACACTGATATGTCTCACGCATTTAAGTTTTGCAGCTTACAATTTTCTTTTAATTCATACGATTCATGATCATTGGTTATCACATATTTTTTATATTAATAAGCGTTTTTTTTTTTGTAAATGATTCATTGATTTCCATTGTTTACAAAAAAAACGTAAACATTCGGTATTATATTGATTGGCTAGGTAAAATGAACGAAATCCTAATACGTATACATACCTACCTAATCTATGTGTTTTAATTTAATTTGGTACTAAATTCACCACAGCATACCCACCGTTTTCTTAACACGTCCCGATAACGGGCAGTTATTTGAATTATTTGAATTTATTTCAATGTTACCACAGAATGAACTGTCAGGCATCTGTCAGGTTCCTATGTGCGAGTGTATGCGTGCGGCTAATCTACTTTAACATGGCACCCATACTTTGCCACATAGCAACACGGAAAACAGCTTGTAGGCAAATTCTCTTAAGTTGTAAGAGCTGACGGTCTATTTAATACTTAGTTTATGCTGAAAGATATTGGTATCTCATCTAATGACAGCTGCTACTTGAATGAGAGCCTAACCAAGCACTCGCGCTTTCTCTTACAAAGTGCACTTGGTTTAAAAAAGAAAAAAATACTCTTCTCAGTTTACACCAAATCCGGTATTGTATACGCTAAGAAGACGGCCAATGCAAAAAGCTTTTCCATCGATAGCTCTGACGATCTCCACTCCATTGCTCGTGATGCTGCTGTTTCTGCTGGTGCTGCTGTGACTCATCATTAAATTCACCGTATTGTATCTTGTGCTCTTCTCTTTTATATATTATTAATTAATTGTTATTGACTAGCTCTTCTCCTCTGTTTCCTGCTTCTTTTTCCTTCTCTTCCTCTCTTTCTATGTACCAATTTCAGTATGGATAAAAAATCAACGCTTACAATGCTTAATGTTCTCTCTAATTGTCGTGATGGTTTTAAAGTCTGTCACCTAAATGCTCGTAGTCTTAGCCTATACAAATTGGATTATTTAAAATATTTGTTTACAGATTCTGGAGTTGATGTTGTTTGCGTCTGTGAAACTTGGTTTAAGCCTGCTATATCTGATATACAATATAATATACCCAATTATGAAATATCAAGAAATGATCGAGTCACATATACTTGCGGAGGTGGGATTGCAATCTACTGCAGATCCTCCCTCAAATGTAAAATTATAAGCAAATCGATTGATATAGACACTGAGTTTTTGATTGTTGAGGTCCATGATGGTTGCACTAAATGCTTGATTGCTTGTGCCTATGTCCCGGACCGAAGTTGCTCCCCTCAGCCGTTTTTCTCTGTTCTTTCTCAATTCTCGCCTCTTTATGAACACATAATAGTTTGTGGTGATTTCAATGCAGATTTGTTCAAAAACGACTCTCGTGCCTTCCAAATAAAAGATTCTGCTTCTTCCTTAGGACTCCAAATAATTAATGTCAATTATCCTACGCGTTTTGCTAAAAATTCTATTCCTAGCCTCCTTGATCTGACAATTGTATCCGACCCATCGTCGGTTATCCTCTTCGACCAGCTCTCAATTGATCTTATATCGGACCATGACCTTCTGTTTTGTACATATAATATTAATTTCAATCACTTTCCTGCTCCTTTGACATTTTCATTTAAGGATTATAAGTCAGTAAATATGGAAGACCTAAGAAATGCCGCATTTCTGGCACCTTGGGATGGTTGTCGCTCATTTCCTAATTCTGATGCCAAGCTAAACTATTTTCAAAATGTAGTTAATGAGTTATATGACAAATTTGTCCCAGTCAAAACAGTAAGAGTTCGTAACAGCAACTGTCCCTGGTTTACAACTGAAGTTGTCTCGACCATCAAAGCTCGTAATAAGCTTTACAGCAAATGGAAACATAGTCCATGTAATTCCAATTGGCTCGCTTACAAAGCAATGCGAAACCATTCGACAGTTGTGTTACGAAACTCCAAGAGGTACTACTACTCCTCTAAACTCAATACTAATCTTCCGCCCAAAAAACTTTGGAGTAACCTGCGACAAATTGGTGTTTCCAGTGCAAAAAGCAGTTTAAAATGTGAAATTGACCCTGATGTGTTAAATAACTTCTTTCTCGATAACAATACTGAGAACATAAATTTCAATTTCTCTAATAACCCTAATCCGGCTTTGCAGCTAGAACAAGATTTTGAAATTGAATCTGTTAACGAAAATGATGTCATAAACTGTGTTGCAGCTATTAAATCAAATGCTATCGGCGAAGATGGAATACCAATACGATTTATAAAACTCATTTTACCCTATATTGTTTCTCACTTGACCCATATTATCAACCACTGCATTACCACGTCAACTTTCCCAGAATCTTGGAAAATAGCTCGAGTTGTACCTGTTGCAAAAAAGAACACCCCTACATCTGCTGCTGATTTTAGACCAATCAGTATTTTACCGTGCTTGTCAAAAGTCTTTGAGAAACTCATAGCAAGACAAGTTATTGAACACTTATCTCTTAATAGCCTTCTTTATGGTGGGCAATCGGGTTTTAGGTCTAACCACAGTTGTTCTACTGCGATGGTTAATATATTAGAAGACATAAGAAAAGAGTTTGATAAGGGATATGTAACGCTTCTTTGTCTGCTTGATTTCTCAAAGGCTTTTGACAAGGTTAACCATATAATTCTTTGCTGGAAATTGCAACATCTCTTTGGTTTTGGTAACAGCGCAGTTAAACTTTTTGAGAACTTTCTTTCAAATAGATTTCAGAAAGTTATAACTTCCGATTCTTCTTCCGCTCTTCTACCAGTAAAGCAGGGTGTTCCACAAGGATCAATACTTGGTCCCATTATCTTTTGTATGTTTATAAATGACCTGCCATCTGTCTGTAGACATACTTCGGTCCATCTCTATGCTGATGATGTTCAGCTCTACTTGGCCAGGCCATTTAATAATACAGCTGAACTTGTACGCAACCTAAGTGAAGATCTCTCCAGTATTTATTTGTGGTCTGTAACTAATGGTTTACTTCTAAATCCAGACAAGTCGCAAGTTATACCCTTATCTAAAAAAAAACTACCCATCCAAACTTTACCTGATGTCGTGCTTTCTGTTTTCAAATTAAAGGTTGTTAATACTGTTACTAGCCTGGGATTTGTTATCGACTCTAACTTATCAGGATACGACCATACGAACTATGTAATAAGAAGGATTTATGGATGCCTTAGGAAACTGTGGCTAAGTGCAGATTTTACTCCTATGGCCACTAGACGGAAACTTGTATTAAGTCTCATCCTACCATTAATTACGTATTCTGAGGTTGTATACTGTAATGTCGATTCCCTATCCCAGCGCAAGCTTCAAGTTGCTTTCAACGATACTGTAAGATATATCCATGGGCTACGAAGATATGACCATATTTCACAACAGGCAAAAAGCCTATTGGGTACAACTCTTAAGCACTATATTGACGCTAGAAACTGTATATTTATATATAACATAATAACAACTAAGACTCCTATGTATCTATATGAAAAACTTAATTTTGCTCGTTCCCTTAGAACGCTTTGTTTAATTCCACCGCGTTTTAACTATCTTAACTCGTCTCGTTTATTTTTTATTTATGCTGTAAAATTATGGAACTCTCTACCAACAAACATCAGAACCATCTCCAATGCCAATCGTTTTAAAAACGCAGTCTTTCTACATTTCTCTAACCTATCCTAATGTCTTTATTTTAACTTCCCTCCTAACTTGAACTGTCATCTTATCTATTCTATCTGCTTATATTTAGTCTATTTTCTTATTCTCTCCTTTCTTCTTTTTCTTATCCTTTATCTTATCATATTGTAAACTTTATTGTAATTGTAAGATTAACATATTGTATTATTGAAATATTGTATTATTGAAATTATTTTCTAATTGTCTTAACTCTATGTACTATAAAAGATACTTATCTTAATGTACCTTAATATTGTATAATAATAAATTGAATTGAATTGAATTGAATTGAAGCAATGTTGAAATGTCAAAAAAAAAGCTAGCTACCTGCAGCTGAAAAATGTAATTTGATACATTTTCAATGAATTTTCATCCCCAGCCAAGTTTCGCACCTAGCGGCATCTATATCTCAAATCCACAACTGAACACTTACTTTCTCACTACTTACCTTTATCGTTCAGGTTGTAGTCTATTCTATAGTATTTATGTGGCACTCGATTGGGATCTCTCAGAGCACTTTTTTGCTCTCAGATCACTTTTTATATTCGCTTGGTACAAAAAAAAAGCAATCTTTTTACGATTTCAGAGCACTTTTGCGAACCCGGGTTTTTTCCCAGAGTTGCTTCAATTTCTACTACTTACTTCTGATTTGACATTTCGCCTACAAAGAAAATAAGCAGAAAAAAGAGTGTAAGCACAATTTGACTTGATTTGATTTGATACGAAATCTGAAATCTCAGAGCGAAGCCCAAACGTATGTCACATTAATGTGAAAAATAAGTGTTACCATATTATAAGACAAAATTGTTCGAAGTTGTGGCGGCTAATTGTTTTTGGAAACCAATTTGACAAATGGAGTAGGTGCTACAAAGCCAGGTTATATTCACCTATGAATACGGACACCCATGGACGGATGAATATTTTTGCGAATTTTTGTCTTTTATTTCCTCAAGTTCTCTAAAGTTAAGAACTAACGCAAATTTTTTACTTTTATTTTCTCAAATTCTCTGAAGCTAAAAGTCAATTTATTTTCTCAAAAAACTTTTTCTTTTAGCTTCAGATTTAAATTAATTAAATATTTACAGCCTTAAAATCTTATAACTCCATTCAGGTACCACAAACATACAGCATTTTCCACCCTTATATCTTCTACCTAACATTACATAAAATTGGTACCTACCTCCTTTCTTCCCTCATATATTATTCCAAATTCCACATGTAAACTTTTTCTTCTTCTTATTTTGCATTGACGTTGTCGCAGCTACCCTATTGCAGGTTGATATTGCAAAAGTCCATTCGAAAGCCTTTTGGAATTGTGCCAGATAATTCGAATTTTTTGTGTGTAATGGATTTCAGTGTTTCCTGTAATAGTTTATCGAAATTTTACCTTATTAAACACAAACCACGTTTGGTAAGGTTACAGCGAAAAAATGTTTGTAAATGAAAATATCAGGTAAGCCACGTAAAGGCTGCGTAAATCTTTACGCGATGTAAGGGAATGTAATAAATTCCGCTGTTAGACTTTAGATAAACTTTAATACTCAAAATAATACTCGTTTGACGGTACCACTATCCACTAAGGTTGAGTAATGCGATTATTGGCAGTCAGTTGCGTAGCTAAGATGTAGATGGCGCTACGTGGGGAACTTGTCTGGGGTTGACTTGTACACGATCCATTTTTAATTAGCCAGTTAATGTATGGAAATTTCGAAGTTAAAATCAATGCATATGTTCAGGGTTAGCGAAATTTAATCGTATGGGTATTGCATACTTTCAGGATTTATAAAAACTGGCAGGCAGGATTTACAACATTCCAAATCTGATGCATAATTGCTTCTTTTTTTTGGCAAAATGAACTTGTTAGAACTTACTATGGATTTTTTCAAATTTTCCAATTTTTTTTTGTACTAGGGGTATATATGGTCTTTTTTGGCAAAATGAACTTGTTAGCTTTTGACACATTTAGAGAAGAGCGACAAATTATTTTATGGTGGGTTGATAGCTAATGACTACACGCTTCTAATGAGCTATGTGACATAGTATGATTCGAACGGGATAAATGGATTTTTCCAAATTTTCCAATTTTTTTTGTACTAGGGGAATATTTGGGGTTTTTTGGTAAAATGAACTTGTTAGCCTTTGACACATTTAGAGAAGAGCGACAAATTATTTTATGAATTGAGTTGATAGCTAATGAATACACGCTTCTAATGAGCTATGTGACATAGTAGGCTTCGAACGGGATATATGGATTTTTTTTAAAATTTTCCAAATTTTTTTTTGTACTAGGGGTATATATGGTCTTTCTTGGCAAAATTAACTTGTTAGCTTTTGACACATTTAGAGAAGAGTGACAAATTATTTTATGAATTGGGTTGATAGCTAATGAATACACGCTTCTAATGAGCTATGTGAGATAGTAGGATTCGAACGGAATATATGGATTTTTCCAAATTTTCCAATTTTTTTTTGTACTAGGGGAATATTTGGAGTGACAAATTATTTTATGAATTGGGTTGATAGCTAATGAATACACGCTTCTAATGAGCTATGTGAGATAGTAGGATTCGAACGGAATATATGGATTTTTCCAAATTTTCCAATTTTTTTTTGTACTAGGGGAATATTTGGAGCGACAATTTATTTTATGAATTGGGTTGATAGCTAATGAATACACGCTTCTAATAAGCTATGTGACATAGTAGGATTCGAACGGGATATATGTCTTTTTTAAAATTTTTCAAATTTTTTTTTGTACTAGGGGTATATATGGTCTTTCTTGGCAAAATTAACTTGTTAGCTTTTGACACATTTAGAGAAGAGTGACAAATTATTTTCTGAATTGGGTTGATAGCTAATGAATACACGCTTCTAATGAGCTATGTGAGATAGTAGGATTCGAACGGTATATATGGATTTTTCCAAATTTTCCAATTTTTTTTTTGTACTAGGGGAATATTTGGGTTTTTTTGGCAAAATGAACTTGTTAGCCTTCGACACATTTAGAGAAGAGCGACAAATTATTTTATGAATTAGGTTGATAGCTAATGAATACACGCTTCTAATAAGCTATGTGACATAGTAGGCTTCGAACGGGATATATGGATTTTTTTAAAATTTTCCAAATTTTTTTTTGTACTAGGGGTATATATGGTCTTTCTTGGCAAAATTAACTTGTTAGCTTTTGACACATTTAGAGAAGAGTGACAAATTATTTTCTGAATTGGGTTGATAGCTAATGAATACACGCTTCTAATGAGCTATGTGACATAGTAGGCTTCGAACGGGATATATGGATTTTTTTTAAAATTTTCCAAATTTTTTTTTGTACTAGGGGTATATATGGTCTTTCTTGGCAAAATTAACTTGTTAGCTTTTGACACATTTAGAGAAGAGTGACAAATTATTTTCTGAATTGGGTTGATAGCTAATGAATACACGCTTCTAATGAGCTATGTGAGATAGTAGGATTCGAACGGTATATATGGATTTTTCCAAATTTTCCAATTTTTTTTTTGTACTAGGGGAATATTTGGGTTTTTTTGGCAAAATGAACTTGTTAGCCTTCGACACATTTAGAGAAGAGCGACAAATTATTTTATGAATTAGGTTGATAGCTAATGAATACACGCTTCTAATAAGCTATGTGACATAGTAGGATTCGAACGGGATATATGAATTTTTAGTATTGAACATTTTTATTTTTGTATTTTTAGCTTACTTTTTTGGTCTTAAAATAAACTTTTTAGTTTTTGCAACATTTAGAGAAGAGCGACAAATTATTTAATTCTATGAGCTGATAGCTAATGAATAGACGCTTCTTTTGTTGTATATGACTTTGTTAATTTGTAACGGAATATATTTTTTTTAATTTTTCAAAGTGTTTGTTTATGATGGATCTATCCTACTGTTTGTGGCCCATTTAGAGAAGAGCGACAAAATACTTGATTTAAAATAATAGTAGCCTACAAATATACGCTTCTTTTGAGATATGTAGCATAGTAAAATTCGAAAGGGTTATATTTTTATTAATTTTTTAATAATCTTTTTGCTTTTCCTTGAAAATCAAAAGAGTTTTATAGCGAACTGACCGTTACAAAAAACGTAAATTTGAAATTGTGGGCGAACGGCTTACCCGATTGGAAAAAAAATTACATTTCCCCAGAGCGATTAAATCTGTGATTGGTATACGCAAAACAAGTCAATGTGGCGGTTCCAGCTTTACCGGTAAGCTAGGTCCGCCACAAAATCTCCCACTTCCCGAAGAGCGACAAAATCAAGAATAGAGCAATTAAATAGCAATTAAATCCGATGTGCTTTGTTTGGCGAAATTCGAATGTGGCGGTTCAAGCTTTACTCACGTGGGTAAGTGTTTTGGTTTACAAATTCAGTTGGCAGATTGCAGTGCGTGACTTAAAGTGAATTTAGTACTGTAAACTCAATTTGCATAAAATAAAATTAAAAGCAGTGGAAGTTTTATTGAAAAAAACCTTAAGTTAGTTTTGAAGGTAAAGGTTTTGAGCTTATCTTAATAGCTTCAGTGTTAGGAATTTAATGTTAGTGCAATCCGAATATACTGAAAATGGCATTGTTAAGTGTAGATTGCTGCTTAACAGATTACCTCCTCGAGAAAGAAAATGATTTCAGTAGGCTATCAGTCGTTAAAAAACAAAAAGTTATAGAGATAGGTCGCTGTACGTCTTCTATGAAAATAGATTATAAACGCAAGGATGGTTTTTCTTCTGGCTGACTGGTAGTTGCAAACTTAATAAAATGTTTTGTTTTCCATGCCTTCTTTTTTCCAATTCGCCGAGTGTTTGGAGTAGTACCGGCTTCAGTGACATTCACATTTGGTTAATATATCTAAAAAAAACATATGGAGACAGAAAAACATATTAGGAGTTGTTTATTTTTGCACGAGTTCGACGTAAATCGTATGGAAACTTCCTTAGGCAATACTTTTATAGCTCACAATAGAAAAGTTGAGATGAATCGCAAATTAATGGATTTTTTGGCTATACGAACAGCATTGTTCGTTTTCTTAATAAATATACAAAGCGTTCTAATCTTTTACAGCAGATAGCCAACCGACATGCCTGGAGTTTCGAAAACACGCTGCCATTATCATTCCAGAATAATTAACGTTATATTTAATTTCAGAGTATACTTTTTGTACTTCCCATCACTATCGCTCTATGTCTCTATTGCCTACCTTTAACGAGTTAGTTATATTTATATACACAAACTTAGTTGCGATCATTGTCTTTTTCTTTGTACATTGTCAGCTACTTTTCTCCTTCGAATCATCCCACCTAGCGAAATACATGCTCAGAAATCAATGCGTAGGGTACCAATAGCATGATACACTTGCTCGGTTGAAAATTCGGTACTTACTGTCGGCTGAGAATTGGTTTGACGTATACGCCAAAATGCACTTTTTGGACTAAAAATGCAGTCTTATGTTTTCGAGTGTGCTCTTTCCAAATAATGATGTGTTTTGGTCCTATCTCTAGCCAATCCTAAGATATCTAGTATTGTTTTGACGTATATCCACCCAAATTAATAAGTTAGAATATTGGTTTGACGTAAACGCCTTTTTTTTGGATTTACGTCAAATTTTCTATGGAATTCACATTTTTTTTTTTTTTAGTATTGTTTTGCCGTATGTCCACAGACTTCGATCATACGACAAGAAAACTAAAAAGTGTATTCAGAATTGTTTTGACGTACGTGCACGTTGTTAAGTAAATATGTGTATTTCATCGTATACACGTACGCGTCGACAAAAACAAAAAGTTTAGTTTTGTGCATATGATGAATTTAAAGGAAGAGTAAGCAGGTATAAGTAGATTGCAACGAAAAAAAGGGTTCAGTCGTCTGCTGAATTCGGTTAAGTGCGGTTGTGCGAGCGTCTATAAATAATGGAATCGCCGGAGCCAAATCTTTCGGAAGGACTACTTTCGTAAGTATTTTATATTTTATTATGTCAAAGAAGTTTGGATAACATCAGTTTTATTATTTTAAGTTTACTTGATGAAATTATACCCAATCAAACGGACTTTGCGGGAAACATTAATTCCGATCTTGATTCCTCTACTTCGTCTGAAACCGGCTTTGGTATTTATGAGCTTAAATAATCAAAAAATATAAATTAGATCGAATATTTCAATTTTAAGACAGCGACGACAGCGTTAAAGACCCTGATTTCACGGTGGAAAGAAGCGAAGCAAGACCTAGCTTATTGCGCGAACCCCTAAATATTTCAGAGGTTGACGAAAATTTAAGAAGTATTCCTTCAGAATACAATACTTCTGGTAAAATGCCCTAGAACCTAATAATGTACCTAACTAATTTATATTTAAACAGACAGCGATAGTACGCCAACATCTTCCAGAAAAAGGAAGAAGAATCCAAAACTGTGGACGCAACACATTAGAAAAAAACTAAGAGAGTCTGGACAAGAATATACCAACATAGACGGAAAAACCATGGCATCGAGAAGTGTAAAAGAACCCTGTAAGCACACGTGTTTTTATTTATGCACCAAAAATTTTACTAACGAGGATAGAAATGATATTCATAAGTCATTTTGGGGATTATCGGATGCAGATAAATCCACATTCTATTCGAAATTTGTCAGGCAGGAATCTATAAAAAGAAGACGAGTAATTGACTCAGTTACAAAACAAAAGTCATATAAATTCTTTTTGCAAATCAATGGCGTAGTTTGTTTGTAAGAAGTTTTTTATTAACACTTTGTCTATAAATGAGAAAAGGATTTACTACTTTTTTAAAAATTTAAATGATCCCTCAAATGGTGTACCTAAACCTTTAACAAAAGGAATAAACACAAAAAAAATCACACCCCCCGATAAAATCAAGGCGATTCATGACCACATAAATAGTTTCCCAACGATAGAATCTCACTATTGTAGAGCCAGCTCTGTTAAAAAATACTTAGAGAGTCATTTAAATTTAGCCAAATTATACCATCTTTATAAAGAAAAAACACCCGATCCCGTAAAACAAAATATATACAGAAAAATCTTTAACACTGAATTCAATCTTTCGTTTTACAAACCGAAGAAAGACCAGTGCGATCGGTGTTTGATTTTTAAAGCGAAAAAGAACCCAACAACGGAAGAAATTAACGATTTTAATAACCATAAGGAGGAAAAAGTATCAATGAAAGCGGAACGGGATCTTGACCGACAGAATGCAGATTACATGCACGCAGTTTTGTGTTTTGATCTTCAAAGCGTTTTCTCATTGCCAAAAGGTAATGCGTCGTCATTTTATTATAAAAGAAAGCTTAACGTTTTTAATATGACTGCTACAGTTTGCTTTGCTTTAAAGCCAAAAATTACATATTGTGCTTTTTGGAATGAGATTCATAGTGGACGCACGGGTGACGATATCGCGAGTGCGGTTATAAGAATTTTAAAGCAAGTCCTAATTGATAACCCTGAAATCGAATTTCTCACGCTTTGGAGTGACTCTTGCGTCCCACAAAACAGAAACAAGGTAATGTCCACTGCACTGATATTTTTTCTCAATGCCGAACCAAAATTAAAAGGTATAATTCAGAAATTTTCTCCACCAGGACATTCTCTTATACAAGAGGTTGACTGTGTCCACAGTACAATTGACAAATATCTTCGAAATCTTGAGATATTTAGTCCATTGTCACTTCTAAGATTTCTTAAAAGCATGTCATACGAAAAGGTTAAGCTTAAGGTTATTCAGATGCAGCCGGTGGATTTTAAAGCATATTCTGTAAAAGCAGGCTATTTAAACTTCTCGAAAATACCCTTTACAAAAATTAAGTACATAAAATATAATAAAACTGATTTACAAACGCTGCATATAAAAATAAATGGGAGACAGCTGGACTATCAAATAATTTCAATATTTAAATTTGCTTCAAAGAATGCCCTTCAAACACCAAAGAATTTATTTAATCAAAAACTTAATATATTAACGACTAGAAAAAAATGTATCCCAAAAGAAAAAATTGGCGACATAAAAAGCTTATTTGTTTTTATGCCGGAAGAGGACCAAGCATATTATAAGGCTCTATTTAATAATTTTAGTTAGTGAATAAATTAGTGACCTAGAAGGTACATTATTACTATTATTTTAGTTTACTCTTTTAAACAAAAGATGGTTTTTGTTCCTTAAAAATGTGATGAATTAATTTTTCCTTTTTTTTATGTTTGTATGAAGGTAGTGTTCTGTTCAGCACCTCCATCTCTGCTTACTATTGGAATGACGTACGTGCAGTTCCAATGACGTACGTGTATGAACACAAAAAATAAGTTTCTTGTGTGGCGTGTACGTCAAAACCATTCTGAGGAAATCTTTGAATAAATAATAAACTAGAAGAGACTGAGCTTTTAGGTTATTATGATCAGAAAGAAGATTTATTTTAATAATACTTGAAGAAAACATGAGAAATTTCTATCGACCCGTTTAATTTTAATTGCACCGTAAACTTTCAATTGCGATTTCCCAAAAAAGTGGAAATGGCGTATACGTCAAGCCAATTCTCAGCCGACGCTTGTCTAAGACATACATTCCCTACGGGTCAAAGACAAGACAAGTTAGTTGTCGCTCGAGATAAGAGAAGTTTACTCGCTTCAATTAATTTCTAATAGTGCCAAATTAAAAATACGATTTGCATAAGTTCTGTGTTATAGTGTCACGTTAAAATGACTAGTTTTTGATTGAGCTCCCGTATTAAAGGTTTTTCGACCAAGTGAAATTTATCCCCATATAAAAAATTCCCTCAATTCGAGGTAAGTCTGCGCGTTGTAATCATCTTAGGATATATCTCTTGAACCGGGATTGTCTTTCTATCATAGGGAATTAGTGCCTGCTTAACGAAAATACAACCGGCTTTGAAGTGATTTCTCCAAGTGAATCGGGTATTTAAGAAGAGGAACGCAGACCTCATGTAAAGGGTGATAAACTAACCGTTGTCCTCCAATATCGCTTGGCTCGAGAAACACATATACTGGATATCGATTCCCAGCAAGTTCACACACATCTCCAGAATTCTATCTACATAGGTAGATGTTACGCAAACGTGGAAACAGAAAACAGGCAATTGTTAAAACCATATTTGATATAGTCACCCATATTCTGCATTACAGTCCTTCATACATAAAGGGTGATTTTTTAAGAGGTTTAGAACTTTGTTTAAAAAAAAAACACAAAAAATTCGAAAAAATGAATGAAATATTTATTTGAATCGATAGTTTGAACCTTGCAATTTAATGTTTAAAGATAATTTCATTCAAATGTTGACCGCGGCTGCGTCTCAGGTAGCCCATCCGCTGAGTCCAATTTTGGCATACTCTTTCACACATATCGGCCGGTATCTCACGAATGAATGCATGGATGTTGGCTTCCAGTGCGTTAATCGAAGCGGGCTTGTCCCTATACACATTAGCCTTGGCATACCCCCACAAAAAATAATCTAATGGTGTCAAATCGCACGATCTAGGCGGCCAATTGACCGGCCCGAAACGTGAAATTAACTGTTCACCAAACTCGCCTCGCAATTGCGCCATTGTTTCGCGTGCTGTGTGGCATGTGGCACCGTCTTGTTGAAACCACATATCATGCAAGTCAAGAACTTCCATTTCGGGCAAAAAAAAGTTTGTTATCATCGCTCGGTAGCGTTCACCATTGACAGTAACGCTGCGATTCGCATCATCTTTGAAGAAATATGGCCCAATAATGCCGCCGGCCCATAAACCGCACCAAACAGTGGCTTTTTCGGGATGCATTGGTAGCTGTTGCAATGCTTCTGGCTGATCTTCACTCCAAATGCGGCAATTTTGCTTATTTACGTACCCATTCAACCAAAAATGAGCCTCATCGCTGAACACAATTTTTCGATAAAAAAGCGGATCCTCGGTCAGCTTTCCAAGAGCCCATTCACCAAAAATTCGGCGTTGTGGTAGGTCGGCTGGCTTTAGTTCTTGCACCAGCTGTATCTTAAAAGGCTTTACGCCCAAATCCTTCCGCAAAATTTTCCACGTAGTGCTGTAACAAAGGCCTAACTGCTGGGAACGGCGCCGAATCGACATTTCGCGGTCTTCTGTCACACTAGCTGATACGGCCGCAATATTTTCTTCACTACGCACAGTACGTAAACGTGTTGGTGGTTTAATGTCCAACAAAGTAAATTTGGTGCGAAATTTGGTCACAATCTTCCGAATAGACTGCTCAGAAGGTCGAGAATGCCGATCATAAAATGGAAGCAGCGCGCGATGAACATTTCGAACCGAGCACGAATTTTGATAGTAAAATTCAATAATTTGCAAGCGTTGTTCATTTGTAAGACGATCCATGGTTAAATTGCAAACCAAACTGAAGCTGTTTGACAGTGACACAAGGTACTAAACACACGTCAGCTGTCAAAACCAGTGTTGCCAAAACCAAACCAGCTAAAAAATCACCCTTTATATATATAGTCGTAATATATATAAATTATTCTAGTTACTTAAAGCTAATTTTTTTTTGTTATTAATTGATTGCATACATACAGATATTTGGATAACTTTACAATTTTTTTAACATAACGTCAATGCAAAATAAGAAGAAGAAAAAGCCAAGTGATAGCTAAAAAAATTTTACATGTGGAATTTGGAATAATATATGAGGGAAGAAAGGAGGTAGGTACCAATTTTATGTAATGTTAGGTAGAAGATATAAGGGTGGAAAATGCTTTATGTTTGTGGTACCTGAATGGAGTTATAAGATTTCAAGGCTGTAAATATTTAATTTATTTAAATCTGAAGCTAAAAGAAAAAGTTTTTTGAGAAAATAAATTGACTTTTAGCTTCAGAGAATTTGAGAAAATAAAAGTAAAAAATTTGCGTTAGTTCTTAACTTTAGAGAACTTGAGGAAATAATATTCATAGGTGAATATAACCTGGCTTTGTAGCACCTACTCCATTTGTCAAATTGGTTTCCAAAAACAATTAGCCGCCACAACTTCGAACAATATTGTCTTATAATATGGTAACACTTATTTTTCACATTAATGTGACATTCGTTTGGGCTTCTATAGATTCGCTCTGAGATTTCAGATTTCGTGTGTCAAATCGAACACAAAAAGTAATCTGGCTGTGTTTTGTTGGTGTTAGTTGAGTATCTGTCAAATTGTGCTTACACTCTTTTTTCTGCTTATTTTCTTTGTAGGCGAAATGTCAAATCAGAAGTAAGTAGTAGAAATTGAAGCAACTCTGGGAAAAAATCCGGGTTCGCAAAAGTGCTCTGAAATCGTAAAAAGATTGCTTTTTTTTTTTGTACCAAGCGAATATAAAAAGTGATCTGAGAGCAAAAAAGTGCTCTGAGAGATCCCAATCGAATGCCACATAAATACTATAGAATAGACTACAACCTGAACGATAAAGGTAAGTAGTGAGAAAGTAAGTGTTCAGTTGTGGATTTGAGATATAGATGCCGCTAGGTGCGAAACTTGGCTGGGGATGAAAATTCATTGAAAATGTATCAAATTACATTTTTCAGCTGCAGGTAGCTAGCTTTTTTTTGACATTTCAACATTGCTTTTAAAGTAAAATCCTTTGAAAATGTCTTATGGCTTTGCAAACAGTTTTTGCCATCCGTTTCGACATACAATTTTTCTACAAAAATCTTTTTAAGATTTCAGAGCACTTTTGCGAATCCGGATTTTTTCCCAGAGTTGTTTCACATTTACCAATACACCTACTTCTGATTTGACATTTCGCCTACAAAGAAAATACGCAGAAAAAAGAATGTAAGCACAGTTTGACAGATACTCCACTAACACCAACAAAACACAGTCAGATTACTTTTTGTGTTCGATTTGACACACGAAATCTGAAATCTCAGAGCGAATCTATAGAAGCCCAAACGAATGTCACATTAATGTGAAAAATAAGTGTTACCATATTATAAGACAATATTGTTCGAAGTTGTGGCGGCTAATTGTTTTTGGAAACCAATTTGACAAATGGAGTAGGTGCTACAAAGCCAGGTTATATTCACCTATGAATATTATTTCCTCAAGTTCTCTAAAGTTAAGAACTAACGCAAATTTTTTACTTTTATTTTCTCAAATTCTCTGAAGCTAAAAGTCAATTTATTTTCTCAAAAAACTTTTTCTTTTAGCTTCAGATTTAAATTAATTAAATATTTACAGCCTTGAAATCTTATAACTCCATTCAGGTACCACAAACATACAGCATTTTCCACCCTTATATCTTCTACCTAACATTACATAAAATTGGTACCTACCTCCTTTCTTCCCTCATATATTATTCCAAATTCCACATGTAAATTTTTTTTAGGTGTCACTTGGCTTTTTCTTCTTCTTATTTTGCATTGACGTTGTCGCAGCTACCCTATTGCAGGTTGATATTGCAAAAGTACATTCGAAAGCCTTTTGGAATTGTGCCAGATAATTCGAACTTTTTTTGTGTAATGGATTTCAGTGTTTCCTGTAACAGTTTATCGAAATTTTACCTTATTAAACAGCGGTTACAGCGAAAAAATGTTTGTAAATAAAAATTTCAGGTAAGCCATTTCAGGCTGCGTAAATCTTTACGCGATGTAAGGGAATGTAATAAATTCGGCTGTTAGACTTTAGAGAAACTTTAATACTCAAAATAATACTCGTTCGACGGCAACACTATCCACAAAGGTTGAGTAATGCGATTATTGGCAGTCAGTTGCGGAGTTAAGATGTAGATGGCGCTAGGTGGGGAACTTGTCTGGGGTTGACTTGTACACGATCCATTTTTAATTAGCCAGTTAATGTATGGAAATTTCGAAGTTAAAATCAATGCATATGTTCAGGGTTAGCGAAATTTAATCGTATGGGTATTGCATACTTTCAGGATTTATAAAAACTGGCAGGCAGGATTTACAACATTCCAAATCTGATGCATAATTGCTTCCTTTTTTTGGCAAAATGAACTTGTTAGAACTTACTATGGATTTTTTCAAATTTTCCAATTTTTTTTTGTACTAGGGGTATATATGGTCTTTTTTGGCAAAATGAACTTGTTAGCTTTTGACACATTTAGAGAAGAGCGACAAATTATTTTATGGATTGGGTTGATAGCTAATGAATACACGCTTCTAATGAGCTATGTGACATAGTATGATTCGAACGGGATAAATGGATTTTTCCAAATTTTCCAATTTTTTTTGTACTAGGGGAATATTTGGGGTTTTTTGGTAAAATGAACTTGTTAGCCTTTGACACATTTAGAGAAGAGCGACAAATTATTTTATGAATTGAGTTGATAGCTAATGAATACACGCTTCTAATGAGCTATGTGACATGGTAGGCTTCGAACGGGATATATGGATTTTTTAAAATTTTCCAAATTTTTTTTTGTATTAGGGGTACATATGGTCTTTCTTGGCAAAATTAACTTGTTAGCTTTTGACACATTTAGAGAAGAGTGACAAATTATTTTATGAATTGGGTTGATAGCTAATGAATACACGCTTCTAATGAGCTATGTGAGATAGTAGGATTCGAACGGAATATATGGATTTTTCCAAATTTTCCAATTTTTTTTTTGTACTAGGGGAATATTTGGAGCGACAATTTATTTTATGAATTGGGTTGATAGCAAATGAATACACGCTTCTAATGAGCTTTGTGACATAGTAGGATTCGAACGGGATATATGGATTTTTCCAAATTTTCCAATTTTTTTTTTGTACTAGGGGAATATTTGGGTTTTTTTGGCAAAATGAATTTGTTAGCCTTTGACACATTTAACGAAGAGCGACAAATTATTTTATGAATTGGATTGATAGCTAATGAATACACGCTTCTAATAAGCTATGTGACATAGTAGGATTCGAACGGGATATATGAATTTTTAGTATTGAACATTTTTATTTTTGTATTTTTAGCTTACTTTTTTGGTCTTAAAATAAACTTTTTAGTTTTTGCAACATTTAGAGAAGAGCGACAAATTATTTAATTCTATGAGCTGATAGGTAATGAATAGACGCTTCTTTTGTTGTATATGACTTTGTTAATTTGTAACGGAATATATTTTTTTTAATTTTTCAAAGTGTTTGTTTATGATGGATCTATCCTACTGTTTGTGGCCCATTTAGAGAAGAGCGACAAAATACTTCATTTAAAATAATAGTAGCCTACAAATATACGCTTCTTTTGAGATATGTAGCATAGTAAAATTCGAAAGGGTTATATTTTTATTAATTTTTTAATAATCTTTTTGCTTTTCCTTGAAAATCAAAAGAGTTTTATAGCGAACTGACCGTTACAAAAAACGTAAATTTGAAATTGTGGGCGAACGGCTTACCCGATTGGAAAAAAATTTACATTTCCCCAGAGCGATTAAATCTGTGATTGGTATACGCAAAACAAGTCAATGTGGCGGTTCCAGCTTTACCGGTAAGCTAGGTCCGCCACAAAATCTCCCACTTCCCGAAGAGCGACAAAATCAAGAATAGAGCAATTAAATAGCAATTAAATCCGATGTACTTTGTTTGGCGAAATTCGAATGTGGCGGTTCCAGCTTTACTCACGTGGGTAAGTGTTTTGGTTTACAAATTCAGTTGGCAGATTGCAGTGCGTGACTTAAAGTGAATTTAGTACTGTAAACTGAATTTGCATAAAATAAAATTAAAAGCAGTGGAAGTTTTATTGAAAAAAACCTTAAGTTAGTTTTGAAGGTAAAGGTTTTGAGCTTATCTTAATAGCTTCAGTGTTAGGAATTTAATGTTAGTGCAATCCGAATATACTGAAAATGGCATTGTTAAGTGTAGATTGCTGCTTAACAGATTACCTCCTCGAGAAAGAAAATGATTTCAGTAGGCTATCAGTCGTTAAAAAACAAAAAGTTATAGAGATAGGTCGCTGTACGTCTTCTATGAAAATAGATTATAAACGCAAGGATGGTTTTTCTTCTGGCTGACTGGTAGTTGCAAACTTAATAAAATGTTTTGTTTTCCATGCCTTCTTTTTTCCAATTCGCCGAGTGTTTGGAGTAGTACCGGCTTCAGTGACATTCACATTTGGTTAATATATCTAAAAAAAACATATTGAGACAGAAAAACATATTAGGAGTTGTTTATTTTTGCACGAGTTCGACGTAAATCGTATGGAAACTTCCTTAGGCAATACTTTTATAGCTCACAATAGAAAAGTTGAGATGAATCGCAAATTAATGGATTTTTTGGCTATACGAACAGCATTGTTCGTTTTCTTAATAAATATACAAAGCGTTCTAATCTTTTACAGCAGATAGCCAACCGACATGCCTGGAGTTTCGAAAACACGCTGCCATTATCATTCCAGAATAATTAACGTTATATTTAATTTCAGAGTATACTTTTTGTACTTCCCATCACTATCGCTCTATGTCTCTATTGCCTACCTTTAACGAGTTAGTTATATATACACAAACTTAGTTGCGATCATTGTCTTTTTCTTTGTACATTGTCAGCTACTTTTCTCCTTCGAATCATCCCACCTAGCGAAATACATGCTCAGAAATCAATGCGTAGGGTACCAATAGCATGATACACTTGCTCGGTTGAAAATTCGGTACTTACTTGTCTAAGACATACATTCCCTACGGGTCAAAGACAAGACAAGTTAGTTGTCGCTCGAGATAAGAGAAGTTTACTAGCTTCAAGTTAATTTCTAATAGTGCCAAATTAAAAATACGATTTGCATAAGTTCTGTGTTATAGTGTCACGTTAAAATGACTAGTTTTTGATTGAGCTCCCGTATTAAAGGTTTTTCGACCAAGTGAAATTTATCCCCATATAAAAAATTCCCTCAATTCGAGGTAAGTCTGCGCGTTGTAATCATCTTAGGATATATCGCTTGAACCGGGATTGTCTTTCTATCATAGGGAATTAGTGCCTGCTTAACGAAAATACAACCGGCTTTGAAGTGATTTCTCCAAGTGAATCGGGTATTTAAGAAGAGGAACGCAGACCTCATGTAAAGGGTGATAAACTAACCGTTGTCCTCCAATATCGCTTGGCTCGAGAAACACATATACTGGATATCGATTCCGAGCAAGTTCACACACATCTCCAGAATTCTATCTACATAGGTAGATGTTACGCAAACGTGAAAACAGAAAACAGGCAATTGTTAAAACCATATTTGATATAGTCACCCATATTCTGCATTACAGTCCTTCATACATATATATATAGTCGTAATATATAAAAATTATTCTAGTTACTTAAAGCTACTTTTTTTTGTTATTAATTGATTGCATACATACACATATTTGGATAACTTTACAATTTTTTTTAACATACATACTTAATGGGTCTAAAAGCTCTACAAATATGCATATTCAAGTAACAGAGAACCTACCAAGAATCGGGCGGTAACCATACCTAATAAATTGCACTTAACTTTCTTTCTTTGGTATAAAATTATAAATTGTATAGAGACGAAAAGAAACAATATATATATCTACTTGAAATTTGAACAAAATAGTTAAAAGAAAAGTATTCAAATACATTTCATATTTTTAACGGTCGGGTGTATGTACTTTTCTTCGCGGGTAAATAAACAAGAATCAGGCGTAAAAGAAAAGAAATTTGATTAGAAAATATTAGTATCTATTCGTAGTTTCAGAAATTAATAGGCCTATTAACATCAGGGAGTACAAAGATATCACTGGGTTTTATATCGGATTGGGATTTGAGAAACCGATTACCTAATGAATTAGTTACATATTTAAACTTTTTAATTAATTTCCTGTTTACGTTATATTTGATTTGATTTCATAACTAAATATGCATTTTCAATAAACATTTCAATGTAAGCTTGGTATGACATCGTAACAGAAGCATCAGTGTTTTTTTTTATTGGGCCATTCCCGCATGAAGGTATGTGGAATAGGAATGCGCAAGGTTGGGAGGGCATATGAGTAGGTCTTTTAACATCGTGACCTATAATCGAGCTTTGTGGCCAATAGAGTCAGCCTTAGTTTATTTTCAAACGAGCAAACTCGTTTTTTGGTGACATGCAGGATAAGACCCCACCCCCGGAGTGAAGCAGCCGAAGATATTATAGTGCTCATATTTTTCTGCAATAGGGTATCCTACACCTCTGCCCCAGCCAAAACATAACAACTTTTAGCAGAATATTAAATGACCTAATTAATAAATAGGATAATGACGAGCTTTCTATAGCCGAAAGTTTGTTGCATAAATTAGAGGGCAAGGATTTGTTGTTTGTTTTTTACTGCACACTCTTCCGAAATTTTTGCAATGTACTGTACGATGTACTGTTTAATTTGATACAGAATAAATATACGGACGTTGAAGTTACTAAGCGAGAAATAGAGCCTTTTGAGTATTGGTTATGCACTGAGTTCCTTAACCAATTTGAAGTAATTTTTGAAACCGTAACCGATTACGCTGAACCTCCACGAAAATGGATTTACTCAATAAATCGAAATATGATAGTTTAGCGTTATCTAGTCCAGATGGAAAAATATTTTCTTTGATCCAATTTTTTCCTGGAATTTTTGATTTTACAGTGTTAAAAAATGAGCTCAAAATTTTAAACGCAACTCCTATGCTTCGGCAGCTTTACGTTTTCAACCTTTACAATCATTTAAAAAGTGAAATATTGAGAGAAACATTTCCTCAACTTTTAAATGTGAGTGGTTTATTTTTAACACTTCCCATTTCCATCCCCTCCGTAGAAAGATCTTTTTCTGCTTTAAAAAGAATCCATACATATTTAAGAAATTCTCAGGGCGAAGACAGGCTCTCCGATTTAGCGCTTCTATCGATAGAGAGCGACTCCTTTTAAAAATTAAAAATAGACCAAATTTTTACGCAAAATTTCTTTCGGAATTTGTTTAAAAATCATTAGGTACATACTCTAAATTTGCTTTAAGCTATGGCATCATGCACCTGTCAATAATGGCTTCTATCGAAGCCACTTTTAGTATGCTTTAAGCTCATTGTAAATTTTAAATATTAATGACTTGAAGTATAAAAAAGGTGGCTTGAATTGATTTTGCTTAGTTGACGTGGAAAGGGAATAAACAATGTATGATTTTATTTCAAGGTACACATATGTAGAGTTTTTTACATTTGTATGTGATTAATTTTGCTTCGACTTCCAATTTTAAAATTTTCACGCCAACCCACTAATAGACTGACTGATTGGAACTACTTCCGACAGAAGTTGGAAGAAAGTATTCAGCTATCATCAGTTATTCAAAGAGAAGATCAACTAGAAGAAGCATTCCAAATATTGACGCTCAGTATACAAAAAGCTGTGTGGGCTGCAACTCCCAAAACAACAAAAACGATCAAACAAAACTCTTATCCTCGCGAAATATGTGAAATTATTACAGAAAAGAGGAAAGCTAGGAAACGCTGGCAACAGACAAGGGCGCCAAGCGAAAAGACCTGAACAATTTTAATTATAAGCTCAGACAATCTGTAAGAGAATTCAATAATGAGTCACCTCACAAGTCCTACAAATGATGCTAGTACCGACTACTCGCTCTGGAAGGCAACAAAGAAAAAATTAAAAAACGCATAAATACAAAAAAGGCCCCAGTGTTTGATTTCATTATTACAATATCCACGAAAAGAAGCGCAGATTATAAATGCTGCATTTAAATTAAGATACGTACCAAGCATGTGGAAAGTTGCGGAGGTAATAATGATACCAAAACCAGGCAAACCTCCTAACGAAGTTACCTCATATCGCCCAATATCTAAATTAAAAAGTTTAGTTTATTGTTTTTTATAATAAATAAATAGTTATTCCAATAAAAGGTCTGAGCACCGTAATGTTCCACTGATTACTGAGCACCCTGTTTTTTTTTTATTATTTGATCTGGTAGGGGTTGGATGATGCATGTTGTTGCATCGGCTTACGATCGTTCGCCAGATATTTTACGATGGTTCTCACGATCGTCCGTTGTTTCCAAAATAGTATGGGAATTCGTTTCAACCCCCTGCACTCCTTGGATTGGCGTATCTTTGGTTGGGATAGCTCAGCGGGGCAACTAGAGTGTTAACTCCCCCTTTCCTTTAAAAAGCGCCCCCCGCGGCTTCGTATTGCCGTACTAAATGTTGTTACGAGGACAGTGAATGAGACTAGTCCAACAGTAGATATAACATGGCTTTTAGTTGCTTCTATCTGTAAGGACTGTAGTAGATTTATGTTGTCAAACTTTAGTTTCTCATCAAGCGACTCCAGATATTGGCCAATTTAATATTTATCAATTGTGAAGGTCTTTAGGTAATTCTGGATCAGGCGTGTAGGATTCTCGTACAATCTTCCATCGATCGTAGTTTTGTTTGCAAAATTTACGGATTTATTCTCCACGGTATGTTCGCCTGATATGAGAATGGTTCCGCCTTTAATTATTTCGAGATCCAGGTTCTTCTCCTTAATTTGATTACATACTGTTTTCTTATTGTTTAATAGTTCTGATAGACATGTTTGGTTTCTATTTGTTTTGCAGAATGTGTACTTTAATTCATGTATACAATTTTGGATATTAAAGAATTTTTAATTACATTTGGCGATTTCTTTACTTAGAATTAATTTCCCATCTTCTTGGCCCTACTTTCATATAATTTACAATTTTTCGGAATGATGGGCTACAATGTAAATTATAATTATTTAAAATGTTTACCTTAGCTAGAGTGAGTGTGTTTATCAAATTTTTAAGTTCAAAGATAATTAACTTGCACTCTTCGGAAATAAATTCACTTTTAAAAGCATGTTTTACTGATTTGATTGCTTCGAATAGTTTAGAATTTGTTACAAATTGCTTATTGTTGTTTATTACAAGATCATTAACTTTATTCTCTACCGCAAGCTTATCATCATGGTCTGTGGTACCAGCTATCCATTTCCAGATAGTTACTATTGCTTCAATTGCTCGTCTAGAGCGAGAAACCATAAGTTGGTCTAAAAGCATTTGTATAAAATCGAAATTGTTGTCATGTGTGTTATATGGCTGTGAGTCGGCGTAGATTTCCTTGTCATGAGGCTGTTTCAATGACTGCTTGGTTTTGTCAAGAAAATCTTGAAAATAAGTTAGGTTTGTTATGTGGAAGATGCTTGCAGTATTTTCGTATAGGAGTGCGTCACCAGTTTCGATTAGCACATAATTGTCTCGAGTGTAGTCGATGATTTCTGGGCGGGTTGTTAGCATGAATGTTATCAGAAGGGTGATGGTATCCATTTCTGAAATTAGGATTTCAGATTATCTTTGTGGACCGTCTTACCGTTTTTAAGTTTAACTTTGTTCCCTAAATCTTCGGATACCTTCCGATGTTTATACTTGGGTTGCAATTTGCACCAGTGGGCACCTGTAGTCTTTTGGTATACTGTTTCATCGGGTATGACTTCTTTAGACTTTCGTTTTTTATTAAGGACTCAAGCATTTTTCAGTTTTAATGGAACATCGGAATGATTAATTCTGTTAAACAGAACTTCTACGGGTTTCTTCTCGGTGGAAGCTGCTCTGATGAATATTTCAGCTGGATCTAATAATTTATACTCTTCTTTAACTCATCTTGCTATCTCCTAAAGGGTACTCCCATTTGTGATATGAAGGGGGCGGAGGTAAATGTGGTATCTTGGTCGCATACTATGTTTTTGCAATCAGGAAATGCTTGCAGTAGTTCGAGAACTTTATTCTGCATTTCTTGACGATTGTCTACAATTTTTATAGTTAGGAATTTAGAATATGCGTCAATGCATGTGAGAATCTTTATTTTTTGTGCAAACATTACATCAATATGTACGCAATCTCCCTCTTTTACAGGAATTGGTGCCTCCCCAATTGGTTGTTTAACAGGGTCCCTGTCGTATGTATTTACGTTGCATATCTCGCAGTTCCTCTCGAATTGCTGGAATTCGTCTGACATCCCAGGCTAATAATATTTATCAATAACTTGTTTAAGGTTTTCTCTGAAGTTGCTGTGGGCACGAGTGTGCGTTTGTGCCACTATTGATACCTGTTCATCTTTATTAGAAATATCATGACCAAAATATTTTGGCTGCATGAATTTATTCTTGAAATGCTCTTTCAAAATGTTTTTAGTTTCATAGATTGTTTCAGGTGTAGCAAACAAGGCTACTAAACCTTCTTTTATAAATTTCTTGAATATAGGTATCAAGTCAGAAAGTTCATTATATTTGATGATGTGTCTAAATTTTTTAGGGAAAGGTTTAAGATGTTCGTGAATAGTTCCTACTCCTTTCTCTATTATTATCTGTTGGTTAAGTTGGTTTAGAGGTCTATTAATCAATTCAATTTGATGCTCATCACTACTTTCGGCAGAGTGCTGAGTGGCTTCAGAAGAGCTGTCCGAAATCTGGTTTAAATTTTGTCTGAATAGGGCGTCGGCCACTATGTTTGTAGTACCAGATTTATAAACCATTTTCGGTGCATGTTCTTCGATAAGAGCATGCCAACCTTTCATTTGAGCATTAGGGTTTCTGGGTGAAACTGCAAATGTTAAGGGTTGGTGATCCGTATGGATCTCTAAATTTGTCACTCCATACAAATAATTCCGTAAATTCTTTAAAGCAAAAACTAATCGGTTTTCCGTCTTGCGATAAGACCGCTCCGATTGCGTCGTCAGACGCATCGGAAGTGACATAGACTAACCAAACTTGACAGCCAACTTCGCGTGCACCTACCCGATTTTCCCCGCAAATTTTGAATGACAGCCCTCTCTCGCGCGCTCTTTTTGTCCTGTCTGTGCATACGTGTATTATTGGTCGCCGGGTGGCACTATTTCTCAATTACAAACAATTTGTAAATGGATTTATAGCGGATTATAACTCCATATTCGGCACCAAAAACTATTCATCCATTCACATTTCAGTTGTTTTTTAGTTTTATTTGTTAGCAACATGCAAGTTAAACCCAGCTTCCACTAGGGCATAAGTGAATTTTAAAAAATTTTCATGAACATTGAATAAATTTCTATTAGGCCTGGTGAATGTTTCCAAATTAGCTTATTTAATACCATATTTGTACAAAATCAAAATATGATTGGAAGTTCTGTCGTTTAATAACACTGACCAGTATTGAATAATGTTACTTAGGAACAGTAAAAATGCAAATGCTATTCATATTTAAAAAAAAAGTATTAGTATCGGAAAGCAAACAAAATTAATAAACTCCTAACAAAAAGACAATAGGTTCGTTCGCGTTCGCGGTTTGAGTCGAACGCAATCAATATAAATCGATCGCAATCGCACAAAGTATACAGGTTGTCATCAAAAATGACAGAAAAAGAAAAAATTAGCAAAATAACGAGTAACGAGCAGTTCCTCTCTTATCTCGATACAGCTCATAGAATTTCAACCTAAAAATGTCAAATGCGCAAAATTGACAGGAAACAAATTCAAAACCCGTTTTAAAAATCAATTGTACACAAAAATAAAGGTATCTGAAAATAAAAATTCGGTGGTGGTCGAATGTTCTCCTAGAACGTTTCATATGCATTATTTGAATAGCAATTCTGGTTTTTGAGTAGACGGTTTGAAATGCACGGATTATTTTTCCACTTGTTCCAATAGATCTTAGGTACTTTTCGTGGTTAACACTGTCGAATGCTCCTTTCAGGTCAACAAATAGTACAAGAAAGCTGCCTTTCGTTTTTGCCAGAGTAATATCGATAAATGTACGTAGGATAAAGAGATAATAACCACATCCTTATCCTTTCCGGAAACCATTTTGAAAGTCTGGGATTCATTTTCCCCCTTCTGCCCACCCCCTTTGGCCAACCTTTGAAGCCTATCCGATAAGATTTGGGTTTAGACTTTCATTTAAGCATTTTCGATCGTAATAGGGCGATAGTTTTCTGATAGATTCTTATCTCCTTCTAGTGCCAGGTAGAAAGTCAGAATTAGTAGTTTTCCGCAAAATGAGATTGAAGATTGAAATTTTTTTTGTAAATCCAGATATTCTTTTTGCGTAAAATGAATGATGCAAAACAATCATCAAAACACTTGTCTGTAATAAGATTATAGGCTGTTGACCAACAAATAAGAGCTAACCAGATTTTTTGATGACTTATCCTCTGTCTCTGTGTTACCTGTTAAAATTAAGTTTTTTCTAAGGACTTAAGTCGAGAAAACAAATCTTTGTTTACATTAATAATTGAGTTTAATTCATTAAGGAAATTTGGAAACATTAAATTAATTCAAATAAATAATAAAGTGAAGTATTAGGTATCTTATTCAATTTTTATATGTGGTCATTTTCATATTCATATTCTGTCCCCCACATGTGTCGGAGTAGAACGTGACTTCAGATACAGGCTGGTAGGCTTTTCAGATGCTGGTATAAACATGAAGCAATTTCATTGCCTCCTCTGGCAGCTTGACCTTCATGCCACATCTAGTTCATCGATTCTCCGCTAGCATTGTCGTGAACAGTCAAGTTGTAAGTCCACAACTGTCTTTTGTAGAATGCTACCGAAGAACCTATGAACGGTGTTGGCATTGCTGCAAGTCGAAGCTGAAGCTTTTGGCCGAGAGATTGTTTTGAGCCTTTTGCTTGTCAATTGTCTTTGCGTCATATGCTGCATTTGCTTGCTCCTGATGAATTTTAAGGTCATTTTCTGCACTTTGTTTTTCTTCCTGATCACCTGTATTTGTAGCAACTTGCAGCCTCATTTGGAGTGTATCACATTTGAAGCAGGTGCCTATGTGCGGTTTTTTAAAGGCAAGTTTTATCTCGTGGAATTCTCGTTCATAAAGAGTCCGGCCCACTGGATTGTCTCGTCGTTCTTTATAAAATTCGTACATTAGACGCAAATTCAAATGAGATGGAAGATATTTCTTATCATTTGTTCGTCTTGTGTAGTGACTTTCGTAAGAGGGGAACGATTTTATGTGAGCTCGGACTTGATTTATGTCCTCCTCATTTCTTTTGATAGCGCTTAGAATACTTACCTCTTTCATCATCTAAAGTTATTCCAGAAGTATTAAGGTCTTTATTTTTAATTGAGGTTGCAATAAATTTTGGATTTTCGTCCAAAGTCTTACGAAAACAATCTTTGCACACAGAAACTCTCTTTCCATTAAATTCCAAAAAATACTCATGTGTTACCTCTCTATTTTTTAAACTATCAGGTTTTCTGTTTCGAGTAACCAATTTTTCAATTATATACTGCAAGTTGCAGTATATATTTACTTCTTGTACTCATTTGTACAAACAAATCGCAGTTGTTTCAATGAGAACTTTTTTATATATTATATATTATATTATAACGAACTAAATTCACGCAACGAATGAAAAAATAAAGCGCGAAAACATGCGGTTATGGTACCGTTAAATGTAGTTGAAAGAGAGAGTAAAAACTATTTTCAAACAAAATATTTGCTATCGCAACTATTTTGTTTTCACAATTACAATGTGTCACAGAAGCTAATATACACTATTAACAGGTGTTATTCTTGGAAAAGTGTATACTTTCTTTTGCGATAGAATGCATTTTTGTTCATTGCAATAAATTCTGAAATGTCTAAAAAACTGCCTTTGTATGAAAGAGAGAGTAAGCTTCAAATGTGAATTTTTAAAGTTTTAGTGTTTAAAAATAATTCTTATGCTTGGGTAAACATAAATTCAAATTTATGTCTCTCTCTTTTGACAAGATTTTTCCAATTCTGTTTGGTACTAAAGGCATAAAATGACTTAAGCCCTTAGGAGCATATTAATTATTTCAAAATATAAAATTGGAATAAATACAAAGAACTTAAGTCCACTTACACCCTAAATACCAAACAATTTTAAAAACGTCCTGACTTATACCCTTTGTATAAAATAATTTCTATAGGAATATGTTACGCTAGACTTATGCCGATATGACCAAACGAAAGAAAAAAAAGATTGACTTAAGTCCAACAAATATCCGAAAACGGGATTTTTTGACTTTTGACTTATGACGTTATATTAGCTCAAAGCAGATCCGCGGCTTTACTATTCCGTAATCCTAGTACTACGGACATTAACTCCTCTACACTTATATCTATATCAAGGAATGCGTGATACGTATCAAAGAAGGGACTATACTCGGCTAAATTACCACTACACATTTCTTGAGGATAATTGTCCCAAATTTCTTTTGCGATGGGGTTTTGCGCAAAGGAGTTCGGTTAGATGCTTTTGATTGCTCCCCAAAAGTCTTTACTACTTTTAGTGTTTTAGAAGTTGTTGATTTATACTCTGAATGTACTGTTTTTTTAGCTACATTCATTGATGCTGCGTATAGTTTTCGGCTGACGACATATTCATATCTTTTCCCTATGCTATTGGGGTCTTTATGATATATTCTCGTGTATGTAATCTGCATTCATTACTAAACCATTTATTCCTTTGAGACATTGGCGCAGAGTTTAGCCTATAATACTTAATCATACCACATTCTACTGCCTCATTTTTAATGTTTTCAAATATTTGCTGTATCATCTCTAATTTGTAAATTTTCAGCTTTGGTTTGCATATTTGCAGTGTGATTTTGAGCTGCGGTCGAATTCCAGACTAATTTCCAATCTGAAGATATTTGTGGCGTATTGAAGAAGCTTGCTGTGGAATAGCACAGTAAATTCAAGATACAGCACATGTGGTCGGATTGTACCAAAAGCTGAGATACCTCGAAGTCATCAATTGCTGCTGCTCCTTCCTAATTTATCCACACAGTGTCCACGGTACTTCGACCGTGGTGAGAGTCAAAAGTAAAGTCGCCATGCCATATTCGTCGCTTCTAGTTCTTCCATTTATAAGCCCAGCGTTATCAAATATCTCACCAAGTAGTTAACCTCTTCTACTTATAATTGTGTCTCTGCTTTTTCTTGTATGAGATAGTTGTGAGCCTTCCAGAATTTCACTGTCTAATTGATTCGACAGTCCGAAGCGAGCATTTAAGTCTCCTCCTATTATTCTGTAGATATTCCAATTAGTTCACACTTCACAGCATGATTTATAATCCATTTCTATAGACGGGCATAGGTATACTGGTGAGAAACAACTTCCATAGGTATGTTTTGCTGATCACTCGCAAAACATCGTATTTTGCTGGGTTTTTTTTTTTTTACAAAAATTTGCTAGTTTGATAGTTGATAATAATATTATCATACTTAATGTTAACAACCGTTCCATCATTTCTGAGATCATTTGCCTTTTTGCGAAGTATTCTTCTAGTATCTGCAACTTCTTTTTTGAAAATTGTGGTTCATTAGCTAGTTTCTTTGGACGTGGATTCTGTTTTCGCGATCCTATGCGCATAATATAATCAATATCAGATACTGTGATTTGGTTGCTTGCACAGGTATTTAGGAGAATCAATATTACATTTTCCAGTTCTTCGGGATTATTTTACGATTCTGAAAGATCTTTTATGATCATATTTTTCCTTCGAAGCTCTCTGTCCATAGCTGTGACTTTTTTTGCTTTTGGGTAATCATTTGTGTTTTGGTTTACTGACGAAACTATTTTAAATTGCATATTTTCCAAATGGTTTACTAGTTCGGAATTCATTTTAACTCGCTTTGTTTTTTTTTAACTATTTGAATTTAATTTTTGTTTAATTTTTTTAAACGATTTAGGAGTATTTTCTGTTTTTAGTGTACCGTGTATTGTTTTAACCCGATTAATAAACACACAAGCCCTTGCTGAGGGATGGTTCTGGTATAAGCTAATATAGCTTACGATCCATATACGATCCACAATCGCTTTTAGAGTTTTTCCTGTTGCGCTTGTGATGATGACTACGCAAATTGGAGAGAAGAGTCCGATGGTCGATGTAGTTGATGTATCATGAAAAAAGATCCACGTGAAGGTATTTTTATTAGTAGTATTCATAAAATCTTGGCAGAACACTGCTTAAAAAGATCTCAAAAGATCACAGCAACTGTACTCAGTTTAAGCTTTTGGTTCGTTTGGTTTGGTTTGTTGCGGCATGCAATACAAATAATGTGTGTTTGCAGTTTCGCACAGAAGGAAACAAAAATGGGTTAACGGGTACGTTGAAATGGGATGGCAGGCGCACAAACTTCACTCAATATTGCTATCAAAAAGACAAATTTTCTTTTAGTTTATTGTTGATTTTTTTTAGTTTAAGGAATTATGAAGAATTATGAAAGAAACAATTCGAGAACACCTTTCGAATACCAGTTTTACCACTTTATGACCAATTATGTAGTCAAATAACGTAATATTTAAATTTATAATTACATATTAAGCTTATTGAATAAAAAATCACAAAAATCTCAGGAGCTATTTTAATCACAAGCAGACTATGCAGAGTCAAAGTTGCACATTAACAAGGGTAGTTTGGGAATGGCATGTCAATTAAAGATTTGTTTTGCAGAAGTTCTTCCAATTCCTGATCACTCATTCTATCCAGCAATGGGGGTGATGTGACTAGTGATTCAGTCCAGATTATTAAGTCAAGATAATCATGTGCTTTAAAATATAGCACAAGCTTTCGAAAAAGTCTGGCACAAAAGGCTGATACACAAATTACAATAGCAACTGCCGAAGCAGTATTCGACCATTCTGGAGTCTTATATATCAGATCGATTCTTCAGAATTAAGCAAGATACAGAATACTCAACATTAAGAGAGATTAAAGCTGGTGTACCGCAGTGTGCTAGGTCCAGTTTTATATCTACTTTTCACTAGCGATCTGCCTGAAAGTGAAGAAACGACCACAGCTACTTTTGCAGATGACACTGCTGTCCTTGCTGTGGGTGCATCTGTCGAAATAGAAACAAAAAAGCTTCAAACAGTAATAAACAATATTTCAGAATGGACTAAAAAGTGACAGATTAGATTAAATGACAGTCAGTCCATATTAATTTTACGTATAAAAACGTACCACACATTCCAGTCTACATTAATAACAATGTAGTGGAATATCAAACACAAACAAATATCTAGGCATGACTCTAGAGCGCACGTAAAAAAAAAAAAAAGATGAGTTGAACATGCTGTTACGCAGGCGGCGTAATGCGTCCAGGCAGGGGACTTCGCAAATGAGTTCCGACCCAACTGCGTTGAATATTAACAAACCTGTCCGTTTTTGTTGTTTGTTTATTATTTAAATTAATTTTTCAAGTTAATATAATATATAAAGGGTTTTCCAATGAGAGGTGTTATTGTGAATTACCCGCTATTTCGGTAGTTGTCACTTTTGAAGCTTTTATTCTTTGACATTTGACAAGTAGACGCCATTACTAAAAATGGAACGATACTCGCTTCAACAACGCATTGAAATTATTAAAATTCACTACAAAAATGGTGAAAGTCTTGCAGTCACAGTTCGCAAAACTAAAGCATTTTTTCGCGTCGTGAAGCACCTTGTCGGACATCGGTGGCTACGTCAACAAGCAAAATTGTCACATCTGGGGCTCGGAAAACCCAGAGAGTGGAGAAGCCTCTCCATCCTCAACGTGTGACTGTTTGGTACGGTGGGGGCATTGGACCTTACTTTTTCGAAAATGAGATTGGATCAACAGTTACGGTGAATGGATTGCGCTATCGAGAGATGATTAATGATTTTTTATGGTCGGAATTGGATGGTATTGATCTGGACAACGTTTACTTTCAACAAGACGGCGCTGCGTGCCACACAAGCAACGAAACCATTGATCTTTTACGGGAAAAGTTTCCGGACCGTGTTGTCTCTCGAAGAGGTGATCCAGTTGGCCACCGAGATCTTCTGATTTAACACCTTGCGACTTCTTCCTTTGGGGCCACGTGAAAGATAAGGTCTACGCCAAAGAATTGTAAGAACGACATTAAGTGTGCAAAATGTGGTGACAATCATGACACCAGAGAATGTATATCGAGCACAATGGAAAATTCGGACTTAATATTGACACAAAGCATGAAAGTCGTGATCCAAATGTTCAGTATATAAAATACTAATCGAGTCTGAACGAAGTAAGTTTGTTATATAGCAACCACATGTAATAAATGGAGTTTACTGTAATATACAAGGACTTACCAGCAATTTTACTGAAGTTGAACAGAAAAATTGATTTTTTAGTAATGTCTGAGACCTTTTATGTTAAATGGCGACATAAATATCGACTGGCTTAACGAATCTGACACGTATACCAAGGATATGAAAATGTCAATCGAAGTGGAAAACATCTGCAGACAGATTGTAAATGATCCAACTAGAATAGTACCCACAACTAAAACACTTATTGATTATGTTATAACCAATGATCAAACAGCAATTGCCAAAACTAGACCCGATCTAAAAATTAGTGACCACGGAACCATTGTTATCACGTTTAATCTAAAAAGAGCAATCAAGGAGAATATAGGAACAAGGGAAGTGGAGTTTATGAGGTACAACAGATTGTTATTTTTGAGTCAGCTAAGAGCCACTACAATACCGACAAATTGTGGGAGGATCCAAATAACAATACTAAAGTCGGTAAAACAAGAAAGGGACTTCCACTTTCTTAATGCAAAAATTATAATAGATGCAATCAATATTTATCGGCCCACAACTGCTGGTATTGATAAACCAATCGATGGCACGCGGCATATTCCCTGAGACATGGAAGGAATCAATTGTCACGCCAATAGAGAAGATCAAAGGGACAGATAATTGTGAGAATTTCAGACCTGTAAATACGCTACTGATACACGAAAAAGTTTTCGAAAAAAACTGTAAAGCATCAAGTAGAGGAGTACTAATAATTTACTTATAGACAATCAGTCTGGATTTCGAAGAAAGAATTCATGCGAGTCAGCACTGAACAACGTTTTAATCAGATGGAAAGAGGAAATCGCTGCAAAGAACTACGTGGTGACCGTATTTTTTGATTTTAGAAGAGCGTTCGAAACGGTCGACAGAAACATTATTTTAGTAAAACTCCAAGGATATGGTATCAGAGGCGGGGAATTAGAATGGTTTAAATCATTCCTCAACAACAGATCGCAAAAAAACAACGTGAATGGAGTGATGTCCAACAGTACGGGAAGGACACTCGGAGTACCACAAGGATCCGTTTTAGCAGCATTACTATTCATCATATATACTAACGATATTGGACATGAACTTAAATTCTCCCAGATAGAGCTCTTTGCAGATGACGCCCTAATCTTTACATCGGGAAAAAAACGCAGATGAATGTGCTCAGAAGATAGAAGAGGATCTAGTTCGAGTGAACATATGGCTTATTGCAAATACACTTAAGCTGAATGTAAGCATATCTAAGTGTATGGTTCTCAAGCATAAACTTAATATAAATCTCCATATAGAAAATGAGTTAATAGAGCAAGTTGAACAAATTAATTACTTGGGAGTAGTGATAGACAGTAAATTAAATTTAATGCACACGTAGATTATATTATTAAAAAAGTCTCAAAAAAAGTTGGTTTCCTTAACAGAATCCGAAGTCCCATCCCATCTGTAAGTGCAATAAATATATATAATACAATGATTAAACCGCACTTTGAGTATTGTTCGTCGATTGTGTTCTTATGTTGCGAATATATGTTAAGTAGACTCCAGCGGTTACTAATACGATTAACAGGGTTCGTTTTAAATTCAACTTTATATTAATTAATAATATTTGAATATGCAAGGTAGTTCATTAGACAAGTAAGAGTGGAGTGACTGGTGTGCACACATTGAGAGCCAAAAAGAAAAAAAGGAAGTTAACCCAGGCGGAAAAAATCAGAAGTGAAAGCTGAACGTCAACATGGTTGACAGCCGGAATCTTCATTGGGAGCCATCTATATCTTTGGGTGCGTTCGAAAACTTCCCCGGGTTCAAGGCTCCGATTTGTAGACACAACAGTTACAAAATAGGGCAATGAGAATTATATTAAAATGTAGTCGATATACACCAATCAGAACAATGCTCAATACATTACTGTGGCTAAATGTCAAACAACGAATCCTTTTAAATGTTCTATGTCTTATTTTTAAAATCAAAAACGATATGTTACCGAGAAATTTTAGAATGCCATCATATCTGCAGAATATAACTCAAAACAGTATTGTGTACAAGGGATGTCAACAACGCACTGTCAGCTGATATAAAAAACGAAAGTAACTTCAATTGATTTAAAAAAAATACAATTGAATATATAAAATGTAACTTTCCTCATACATGAATATCATTGTACTGTAAGGTAAGGTCAAATTGTTAATTATTTTCTCATTTATGAATTTCATATTATGCTAAATAAACGAATTTAACTTAAAAAAAAAAAAAAGATCGCCGGTATGGCAAAAACGTCTTCGTTCTGCCGCGCCATCTTATCGACAGCTGAGATAAGCCGTTCCGTCGGTTTCTCGACACCAAAGTTCTCCACATTGAAGTAGTTGTCTACGATATGGCTAAGACGTTCATCCTCCTCTTCTGTACTTTGTTTGCTATGAAGAACAAAGTTTTCTTTGCACTCCACTGCAAACTCCCTCTAAATTCTGCCGTACACGAGCCATCCAAGCTTTGTTTTTGCAAAGATAAGCCATTCCCCTTCAGTTTCGAAGGTGCGTATTAGTGCACCTAAATGGGCGTTATCCAGTCCTATCAGAATCTGAGGCTTTGCATTCTCGTATCGAATAAGCGGAATTCGACTTGAATGAATGATAGAAATTTATTTAGCATTTTATATAGCTATTAGATACAATAACTATTATTTAAGATTAAAAAAAAGGAAAAAGAAAACAAATTAATTAAGCATTTACAAAATTACATTGATCTACAGGTTACACTTTTTAGAAATTAAATTTTACATACTCTACAACCAGTCCTTTGAAAACTCTTACACTGCAAGCACTTTAAATGTTCATTGGTAAGTTATTAAATAGTTTAAAAACCTTATATACTAGGGAATTCTGTGCACCTACCGTTACGTAATTCGGCAAACGGAGATCTCCCGCATTCCTTAGGGGATATGATTGTAAATCATATTTGAGACTATTGATAGACGTTTACTTATTGTAAAACTCACTAATTACGATATTAAAATTCGCGAGTTAAACTGGTTGAAATCATATCTATCTAATCGAACCCAACGCGTGAAGCTAAATGGAAAAATCTCAGATCCAAAAGAAGTACTGCTAGGTATTCCACAAGGCTCGTTGCTGGGAGAACTATAATTCATTATTTATAAAGGGTTTTTCAACAGGGACGCTACAAAAGTAGAGCTCTTTTGACATTTCTCTTCAGTAAGGATTGCCATTTCATGATGGAAAGATATACGAGCCAACAACGAGTCGAAATTATTAAAATTTACTACCGAAATTCGGAGTCAGTGGCCTCAACGTTAAGAGCGCTACGTTCAATTTATGGTCGTCATAATCGTCCTATCAGATCAACAATTGAGCGTCTAGTGGAAAAATTTAAATCCACAGGCACAGTACAAAATGTTCCCGTGCCAGTGAGACAAAGAAGTGCCCATAGTGTCGAGATCAAGACCGGCACGTTACTGTGAATGGGAATCGCTACCGTTCAATGATAACCGAATATTTTTGGCCCCAATTGGATGATATGGACTTGGAGGACATGTGGTTCCAACAGAACGGCGCCACAAGCCACATAGCGAATGTCACAATCAATTTATTGGAAACCAAGTTTGGAGAACATGTTATCTCACGAAATGGTCCAGTCGCTTGGCCGCCTCGGTCGTGCGATTTGACGCCGTTAGACTATTTCCTGTGGGCTACGTCAAGTCTATGGTCTATGCCAACAAGCCAGCGACGATTGATGAACTTCGTACGAATATCGAACGTGAAATTGCAGCAGTATCGGCCGATTTATGCTTGAAAACCGTCGAAAATTGGGTTCAGCGTCTGGACTTCTGCAAGCGTGCCCGTGGTGGCCATGCAAAAGAAATCGAGTTCCATACATAATGGCATCGAACGTACTTTCACAGGAATAAAGAATTTCATTGATATCCAAAACCGTTTTTGTTTTATTTAAAAAAAAAAAACTTTTGTAGCGCTCTTATTGAAAAACACTTTATAAATGACATGATCAAGTCAGTAAGGAATTGTCAACTTGTATTATTTGCGGACGATGCACTGCTGTATGCTGTAGGAGCAGATGTCGAACGAAGAGTGTCACCGAAAAATACAACAGGACTTGAACAAGGTTTTCTACTGCCTGTGTGAAAACTAGCTTATGATAAATACTAAGAAAACAAAGTGTATGATTTTAAGTAAAAATTTAAATACCGTTTTTAATCTTTATATTGAAAATGAAGTTATTGAAAGAGTTTATGAAATAAAATACCTAGGGATAATAATTGATAGCAAACTAACATTTAAAAGCCACAAAAATTATCTTTGTAATAAAATTGCTAAAAAGATTGGTTTTATGAGAAAAATACGCAGAGATGTGTCAACTTTAGCAGCGATAAAAATTTATAACGTGATTGTGAGTATTGTTCAACAATTTTATTTCTGTGTAATGAAGGCCTGGTTTCAAGACTTCAATTTTACCATTGCCTGTACATTCTTTCCAGTTTGTCACTACTAAGTTTATTGCACATTCACATGAGTGAGATTTCTGAAACCGGATTGGGATTAGATAATAAGGCATTTGCTTTCAAAATATGTAGTCCTACAGCTGGTACACTATTTTTTCGATAATTTTTTCATACAACGGAAGGGCATTTATTGGTCGAAATTCGTCGCACTTTGTGGTATTATGAATGCAATTGGGCTGATGATTGATTCTTTCCATGAATTGGGAAACGTCCCTTCATGGAAGGATTTATAAATGATTGGTTGCATGGCTGCGTCTTTAGTTGTGAAATTGTCTAAATATATTTTTGGGGAAAGAGATGCATAATCTCTTTTGTTTTTTAACTGCAACAACGATTCACGCACTTCGCTAAGCGTTACAGGACGACATTTAAACTATACATTTGGTCGATTTATATGGTTCGCAAAGGGTATGTTTGGTATAGAGACATTTATTTTTGATACACTGTCGACAAAGAACTCATTGAATTTAGTAACGATTAAAGAACTGTCACTGCCATCAAATTCCACATTATTTATTATTGATTCTTCTTTACGTAAAACGAGCTTTTTTAAATTACGCCACATTTCCTTTTGATCGTTGCATTATCTACTTTTCCTTTAATATATCTACGTTTAGATTTGACTATCTCTTAGATGGCTAAACGATCGCTGCATCTCGGCGGATGCCACTGATTGTATCGGCAAAGCTTAGTTCGTCAACCGTCTGAGCCCCACTCATCGCATAACGTTCGGCTGTTTGACTATCCGCACTTATATTGACATCTGGACTTCTGGACTTCTGCGTTACCGTCTCCCTGCTAAACCACTGCAGATTTAAATCCTTAGCTCGACCATTGAAATGGTCTTTCCGAAATAAAGTACTAAGGAACATAGTTAATGCACCTTGGTACATACGCAATGCCGATCTGCATAGTGATCTAAATGTTGAAATGGTTGAAGATGAGGTTAAGAAGGTTGCTCGGAAGCACAGAAGTAGGCTTCTCAACCACGTAAACACAGAAATAACAGAACTTTTAAATAATGACAATGTAATCAGGATCTTGTAGGCGCAGTGGCTTAGTGGTTAGTGTGTTGGACTACTAAGCGAGGGGTCCGAGGTTCGAATCCCGAAAAAAACAAAATTCCAACTTATGGTTTTTTCCGCTGTGCCACCTCTTGCGAACGTCTGACAAACATCCGAGAGTATAACCGTCATGAAGAAGCTTTTCAATTAGCCGTTTGGAACCGGCATAAAATTGTAGATCCCTTCCATTCGTCCCAAAAATGAAAAACTCACACGAAACGAATGGTTGTGAGAAGCTAGGCCTAGGGTCCCTACAGACCTATTGCTCCAACTATTTATTTTATTTATCAGGATCTTAATCTATAAGATTTAGTTAGGGCTAAGAATTCAGGTATTGATTTCAAACGAAATAAATTTAGAAAACCGACAAACGGCGGATTTATCCCTTAAATTCATAAAATAATTCAAAAATAAATTTGCTGATTAGTCGTACGACTAGGTGCAATCTTATTCGGGATGGCGAATATCAGTCCCCCAGGAGTTTTTTTCAGATGAGTTAAAGTCCATCACTATTGTAGAAGCATCCCTCGCGTATTCACAACACAAAATAAAAAATAAATAAAAAATTTGCTTTAAAATATAATTTTGGAAGTTTAAAAATTCTTACTGCGCATACAAATTTCGTACAAGAAATTTATAGAAGAAGGTCTCCCATTGGCTGGCCAATGAGATTCCCTCTTCTGTTTACGTTTAATTCCTCCTGTCGGCGAGGTTCGATTTTGTCTCCTCGGTGCTGCCAAATCTGACTGCGACATCCCACCCTTCGTGAATTCTTGAAGAGATTCATCACAAACTTGTAGGACAGCCAGCTTAGAAGCAGGTCGGCGGAGTACCCCTTGCGATGTTTTGACTTTGGCGCTTCTGACTTGTGCATCCTTAGCTGGGTAGACTGCTTCAATCCTTCCTCGTTTCCATTTGCTTCTGGGTTGGTTGGCATCGCATATGATGACGAAGCTGCCGACTTCGAGAGGGCGCACATCCTCGTACCACTTACTTCGTCTTGTTAACATTGGCAAATACTCTTGGGTCCATCGTTTCCAGAAACGGTCCTTTAGTTGTTACGATATTCTCCACTGCTTCCGGCAACATATAGGTGATTCATCAAGATTAGGCGTCTGCGTGGAATTTGTGCATCCTATTAGGAAGTGGCTGGGAGTTCAAGGCTCGTCCTCCTCCGAAGTCAACGGAAGTGCTGTTAATGGTCGAGAGCTAACTATTCTTTCAGCTTCAATCAGTAGAATTCGCAGAGTTTCCACTTGTGGTGTTCCTCTCTCACTGTCACCATTAGCACCTTCTTGACTGACTGCACCATCCGCTCCCATACGCCTCCTTCACTGGAATTTAATGGACAGATGAACCTCCAGTCAATTCCTTTGCTTGACATCTCGCTTTGAATTCGGTTGAAGTCAAATAGCCTTGACTTGAGTGTCAACTCCTTCTGCGCCCCAATAAAGTTCGTCGCATTATCGCTTCGAATGCGAACTGGTGTTCCTCTTCGATTGATGAAGTTCCTTAGGCACAAGATAAAGGCATCGGTAGACAGGTCTGCAGCTAGTTCCAGGTGGATCGCTCTACTTGTTAGATAGGTGAACAATGCCACCCATCGCTTCTCCCGTCTGAGACCAATGGAGACTTGCAATGGACCGAAGTAATCCAGACCCGAGTACGTGAATGGGCCAACAAATGGCGTCAGTCGGTCTTCTGGCAGTTGTCCTATAAGCGGAGTAGTAGGTTTGACTCTAGCAAGCATGCATCGATAGCAGTCACGTTCGATGTTTCTGAGATCATGGAACCCAATATCGTTGTCGAATTTCGTTGATTGTAAGGGCATCATTCTGGTGGTGGAGGTCCTGAGTGAAACAATCTCCTGGTGAAAGATGTCTTGCTGTGCCTGGCGGCATAGAAACTTTTCAGCAGCGAAGATCTCTTCTGCAGTCAGCTCTTTTATAGAATGACAGCAAAGTTTTGCTCTGGTACAACGGGTTGACTCCCCATTCTCCTTTGCTGCGATTCTCTCCCGTGCACGGCTTAATGATGGGAAAGACCTCAGAACCCAGGCTATTATCCGTCTCACCTTTGAAAACGAGGAAAAATTAGAAACTTCAATTAAAGAGCCAAACGTCAATTTTAGGACGAAGTTCTTCCTCAAGCATCTCTGGAATTGGAAACGGTATGGGCCGGACAGCCACCGGCTATTCGTAGTAAATCGCTACAGTAAACCACTAGTGAGATGACGATGCTATGGTTCACCTTGATGGTTGCTTGTAGACGGCTGCCTAGGACTTCAGCTTGCAGTTCTAGCCGGGGAAATGAAAGTAATTTTTTGGGCGCACACCTGGTCTTACCGGCTAGAAAGGCTACGTCGACTTGGTCTTCCCACTTTATGCGAAAGTACCCAACAGCTGCAAATGCGCTTTCACTAGCGTCGGTAAAGATGTGCAGTTCGATCTTCTCGGCGGTAAGTAGATTCGACGAATAACAGCGATCAACCCGAAACTGCCTCACCTTGTCCAACACTGTCCACCAGAGTCTCCAACGGCTAGGAAGGTTGTCAGGCAGTGGATCATCCCAACCGATGGCGGTTTACCATGTGCTTTGCAGAAGTAATTTTGAATATATGATGTAGTCGGCGAGAAACCCATAAGGGTCCAAAATGGCCATGACGATTCCAAGCAGCTACCTTTTTGTCGGCGGTCTCGATGATTATAGAACCGATCCTTGGGGATTCGGTTGAAGTTAAGACGAAAGCGAAATGTGTCGTCGTCGGTATTCCAGCGCATACCAAAAACCTTTTCGTTTTCCTTGTCTGTTTTGACGCTGTATACTGATGATTTCACAGGGCATGATGGGTTATTACGTTTCTCCTGTACGGCCTTTATGTTGCAAACGAAGTTTCGGAGAGTGAAGCCACCTTCAGCGTGAATTCGCTTGACGTCGAGACTTACACCCACGGCATCGGCTGAGCTGGGAAAACTGCAAACGAAGTCGTCCATAATGGTTATTCACTATAGCTTTGACGGCTTCGGTTTTAAATGAACTGGCTTTCAGGTTTTTTATATATTCGGCTGCACAGGGCGAACATGCCGCACCGAATATTATTGAAGACAGACGTAAGTTCTAATTGGTTGATCTTGAAGTCCATTTCTTCACAGGAACCTTTGGGCATCCGTATCTTCAGCAACTATCTTGATTTGTGAAAACATTTCTTCAATATCAGCAGCAACTCCAACGACTCCATGACGAAATTGGAAAAGGACTGACAAGAGCGGCTTGGCTTGTTCTGGTCCAATTAGCAACATGGAGTTCAGCGACACACCATTAACTTCTGCGGCTGCGTCAAAAACAAAGCGAAGTTTCTTCGGCTTATGTGGGTTAATAACCCCGAAATGCGGCAAGTATCAAGTGCGCGGACCCTTGGTTGCTACTTCTGATGGTAATAGTTCCTCGGCCTATCCTTTACTGATGTAGTTGGCTATTTGGACTCTATATTGTTCGGCAAACCCCGGCTCTCTCCGCATTTTATTCTCGATGTTGTGAAGACGTTTTATTGCCATTTTTAGGCTATCTGGCATACTAAATTTGTCATGGCGCCATAGCTAGCCGTTTTCAAATTGTTTGCCAATTCGTTTTGTCGTGTCGTCAATGATCTTTCTGTCTCGAGTATCGTCGTCGGACTCCAGGACTCGTTCTGATTAGCAGACACCAAATTTCTCTACGGTGAGGTATGAATTTACTAGTTTGTCGATCTGTCCAAGGGTCCAACGGCAATGGCAGCTTCAGCAATTTCCCCAAAAACTACTGCTTCCTTGGAATATTTTTGTCGCTGTGGATTTGAAGCGGTCATAACTTTCATTCTATTTATAAACGCGAATTGCTGAATGCACCCGCCGATCACTGCTTTCAGAACACGTCCCACGAACACACCGAAGTGCGAAATAGAAAATGCGAAATGTCATTCTTTCCCTCTCGCGGTTTCCGGTTCTTAACTCTTTTCTTTTTTCTTTTTGATCTTTATCGTGTTGGCTGGAGGTTGTCGGCATTTTATCGCGTGTACCAAGATACACCATTTTGTGACATTAAAAATTGGATTTAATAAAAATAGAACTTGACTTTTAACAGTTTTTTTTTTCGCGCGAGATATATCAAACGATAATAGGCCACTTGAGCTTATTCATTCAATCCCCATTAAATTATAATTACCTTTTGATATTTGGGACACAAAGTAAAACAATACTTTGTGGTCTCTCATTAGAAATATTCGGCGACGCTCTGTCGAATGTTTGTTTAAACAATCCATAACATTTTATGGACCGACACATTTATCAATCTGAAATGCCTTCTGCAATTAAATATACTTTGTCACCAATGACAAAGATTCCTCGATGTCGCTCTGTCGAACACTTGTGTAAACAAACACAATGTTCGGACCGACGATTGTGTTACATACCGAGGTAACATTCTAGATGAAGAGTTTTGACTCAGTCAGTTGTAGATCAACCCGCGAAGAACTATTCTACTTTCCATCTTCAGTCCCCGAAGTTAATAATAAAATAAATATATTTTTTTGTTAAACCTCTAAAATAAATAGTTTTCTGGCGCAGTCGGTAGGATCGCGAGTTAGTACACCGAACTAATATCGGAATTGATTTGAGAATCATTTTTTTGTGTGATAAATAGTGTGAATACACACCGAGCGAAAATCGGTAGTATCAAACAAAAAAAACTCGAACTCATAGTGCTAACGTTGCAAAGCAACAATCATCGCGATTTAAATAATTAAGTGTGAGTACAGTTTAAAATAAAAAGTGAAATAGCGAGTTACAACTCGAAGTAGCAAAAAAAAAAATTAAACAATACCATATTTAATATTAATGTCAATCGATCAACTTAGTAGACAAGTTGAAAAAGATAGACAAGTGAGAGGTACTAGGGGACAAAACGAAGAAGTGAGTGATAGTGAAAACGATGACAGGAAAGACATTCAAGAACATTTGAACGCATTAGGAAACAATACATATTATACCACAGAAAACCTCAATAAACAAATATATATAAACAACATTACAAACCAGAACATTGAAAGCTTGAAAAATACGATTACTAGTGACAGGAACAAAATATTGGAAATTATAAATCATATACAAAACAATGAACAAAAGTATTTAAAAGATATCTACATGAATCAACAATTAATAAGAATAGGAATTTTGAAAGATGAAATAAGTAAAATTCAAGACAATATCCTTAATGTAAAAACAGGTCAAATGATAAGAAGCATCCTAACTAATGAAGAAATTGAAAAATTTGATATTGATATCTTAAAATTAAAAAATATTAAAATAGCAGTAGGAAAATATAAGAGTACTTTGGCATTTATATTAAAAATACCTAAAACCATTGTAAAGGTACATAAATACATAATAACACCATTAACAAACAAATTGTTTGAAGAATTAGAATTTGAAACACAAACTGTTGTAGAATATAAGAATGAATATTATGAAATGAAAAATGATGTTGATAAAAGAAATCTAAAATTGGCCAGCAAGTGTATACAAAGCTTATTTGATGGAAAAATATCTTGTAATAAAATAAATAGTAATAAGAATAAAATGATTGAACTAGATGTTGGTGTATATCTAGTTAAAAACAATAAAGATGTAACTCTAAAAAACACATGTAATAATCAAACATACATTCTAAATGGAAATTATTTAATTAAATTTGAAGATTGTACAATAAATTTGAATGAAATAGAAATCGAAAATAAAATTGAAATATTTAAACAAATAATAACAATCCCTAATTATAGTAATATAACTAATGCTAATCTAACACTCTCATTTGAAGAATTGCAAATGAAACAATACGCAAATAATGATCAAATAAGAATATTGGAATATCACAGAAGAATACACTCTTTCGGCTTTGTATCAGTAGGAATAATAGTAATAAGTGTAATATGTATAATTGTAATACTTTTTGTAAAATGTAAAAAGAAGATGGACAGAGAATTTAAAATTAATATTTCAACTCCGGAGAAGTTGAAACTTAAGGAGGAGGGAGATATATCAAACGATAATAGGCCACTTGAGCTTATTCATTCAATCCCCATTAAATTATAATTACCTTTTGATATTTGGGACACAAAGTAAAACAATACTTTGTGGTCTCTCATTAGAAATATTCGGCGACGCTCTGTCGAATGTTTGTTTAAACAATCCATAACATTTTATGGACCGACACATTTATCAATCTGAAATGCCTTCTGCAATTAAATATACTTTGTCACCAATGACAAAGATTCCTCGATGTCGCTCTGTCGAACACTTGTGTAAACAAACACAATGTTCGGACCGACGATTGTGTTACATACCGAGGTAACATTCTAGATGAAGAGTTTTGACTCAGTCAGTTGTAGATCAACCCGCGAAGAACTATTCTACTTTCCATCTTCAGTCCCCGAAGTTAATAATAAAATAAATATATTTTTTTGTTAAACCTCTAAAATAAATAGTTTTCTCGCGCGTGCCGCATCTTGCACGACGCATTGAAAAGTGGTGACCCCGACGTGATCGCGACGTGATAAACACGTGGCGCGATACACACTAAAAGGCATCCAACGCCGCAGCTACACGAATCATTAACAACGTCCATCAATTAAAAAAAAGAAAAAAGGCAAAGTGTCAAAAAAAAAAAAAAAAAAAACGCCGCCAATACCATTCTCTGCCGACAACCTCTGTGCACAAAATACCTCCAACTTCGCACGCCAAGAGCAACCAAAATATAAAAAAACTCTGTGCACAAAATACCACCAGAGCTATCCACCGACGAAGAGTGTTCACGAGTTCTGAGCCGACGTACCGGATTCCCCAAGAGTCGTCCACGAACAAGTTTTCATCGGCAAAAGCATCAACACAGACGGTTCCTGAACTAGCATCATACGCCCACCGCATCGATGAACTAGCAGCGCATGTCGAATCTGAGCAACCGCCAGTAACATCGGACTACGGCGAGAAAACTTCAACACCTGGGGACCAGCAGCAGCGCGGGACACACGCAACCAATTGTAAGCAGGTAACCTTCAGCCACATAATAGTCAGTTGTAGTCGTAGAATATAAAATTATGTCAGAAAACGAGGAAAAGAGTGAAACTTCGCATTCGAGGGAACATACTATGAATTCCGGTAACTCACTTCATTCGCCGGACAACAATGCACCGTCGCATTCGGCCTCCTCAGAGCAGGCTCACTCTGACGAGAACAGTATCAATTCGATTCGCGTTCGGCTACCATCCTTTTGGGCAGCCAATCCTAAGACCTGGTTCATACAAGCCGAGGCACAATTTAACGTTTTTAAAATAAGTAGTCAAGAAACAAAATACTGCCTCACCGTCGCGGCGTTGCCCATTGAAACATGTGAGTCAGTCATAGACATTCTATCTGAGCCCCCGGTTAGGGACAAATACAACGTGCTGAAAAGCGTTCTCATCGACAGACATTCCGTGTCTGAGATAAAGAGATTGGAGGCACTATTAGAGAAAGCGGAGATAGGTGACCGAAAGCCCTCGGAAGTTTTTCGCTCCATGAAGCAATTGGCAGGAACTTCATTCAACGAGGAGGTCATTAAAAATTTGTGGATGCGCCGCCTTCCGCAGGCCATCAACATCGCTCTCCTCTCGGTCGGTTCAAAAGGCGTGGACGAATTAGGTACCTTGGCCGACAAAATCTATGAGGCGTCTCAGAATGCTGGCGTATTCAGCATCGCTTCCCAGAGGAGAGAACCATTCACAGAGCAGGGTTCGGATCTGGAACAGCGTCTAGCAAAACTTGAGTCCATGATCCAGTCAATCAATTTTCGGTCCTACTCTCAAAACAGACCCAGGTCCAGATCAGGCTCAAGGAGTTTTCGCAATCGCACTCCCAACAGGGCCAATCCTAACAATAGGGCCGCAAGATGCTGGTTCCATAGAAAATTCGGATCTAAGGCCCGAAAATGCGATCCCCCCTGTGACTTTGTTTCAAATTCGCGACCACACTCATCAAGTTTTCAGTCATCGAACTCCCCAAACTAAATCGAACTACTGTTATGGCGGCAAACAGTCAGTTCTCACATCGCCGTCTTTTTATTAAGGACAAAAACAACAACTTGAATTTTCTCGTCGACACGGGGGCGGATGTTTCGGTCATCCCCATGAAAGAGTCAAACGTTGGACACAGGTCAACAGGTCTACTCTCTGCCGCAAACGGTACCGCAATTTCAACCTTTGAAACCAAACTTTTAAGACTCAATATCGGCCTTCGTCGAAATTTTACCCACACTTTCATCTTAGCATCGGTTAACCGGCCTATCATAGGCGCAGATTTTTTAGAGAAATTCGGTTTGTTAGTAGATATGCATAATAAACGCATCATAGACCCTGAAACTAAAATGCATTCTCAAGGAATCATCAGGACGGAGACGACCCCTTCACCGATGTTCTATACTCTAGATAACCAGTACGGGCTAATACTAAAAGAATTTCCCGAGCTCACGCAAACCCCAAACTACTTTGCCCCAGTTAAGCATCCTATCGTTCACCACATTCTAACTAAGGGGCCGCTCCCATTCTCTCGCCCAAGACGACTGGACGCTTCGCGACACAAAGCAGCCCGAATCGAATTCGAACACATGTTAGAACTAGGTATTTGCCAACCATCCTCGTCACGCGCATGCTCACCACTCCATATGGTTCAGAAGAAAGGTAATCAGGATTGGAGACCGTGCGGGGACTATCGCAGAATAAACGCGATCACAGTTCCAGATCGATATCCCATCCCCCACATCCAGAATTTCGCCATGAATATTTACGGATGTAAATTTTTTTCAAAAATCGCCACGGAAGACATACACAAAACAGCCATCACAACTCCTTTCGGGTTGTTCGAGTTTCGGCGAATGCCTTTCGGCTTAAGGAACGCCGCGCAAACTTTCCAACGCTTCATAAACTCCGTCTGTCAAGGTCTTGAGTTCACTTTCATCTATGTGGATGACATACTGGTATCGAGCGAAAGCGAGGAGGAGCACAAGCAGCACTTAAAGGCATTATTTAAGCGTTTGTCAGAAATCACAATAAACACCTCCAAATGCATCTTCGGAGCATCTGAGCTAGATTTTCTAGGACACAGAATCAATGCTGATGGCATATTTCCATCAAAGGATCGCATTGAGTCCATCATGCAGTTCCCAAAGCCTACCTCCACTAAACAGATGCAACGCTTTTTGGGAATGATAAATTATTATAATCGTTTTATCCCAAATTTAGCAAAGACCGTCTCTCTTCTACACTCACAACTGGCTAATGCAAGTACATTCCGAAAGTCTGGGAAAACTTTTGAGTGGACCGATGAGCTTAATGAGGCTTTCAAGGAAGCCAAACTGAAGTTATCGAAAGTAACCATATTGGCTCACCCAAGAATTAATGCTGAGTTTTCCATAGCCACAGATGCTTCAAATACTGCCGTCGGTGGCGTGTTACAGCAAAAGACAAACAACGCGTGGGAACCGCTTTCATTCTTTTCGAAGAAATTAGCACCAGGCGAAACTAAATACTCTGCCTTCGACCGTGAGTTGTTAGCGATTTATTTAGCTATCAAACACTTCAGATACTTCGTCGAAGGTCAGCAATTTAAAATATTTACTGACCACAAACCCCTAACGTATGCCATCACATCCAAGACCGATAGAAGCCCACGCCAAACACGCCAGCTTGACTATATCTCCCAATTCACAAGCGACATACAATACATAAGAGGGGCAGACAACATTGTCGCCGACGCCTTGTCTCGAAGGGACGAACACGAAATCGCTTCCGCTGATAATTTTCAATTCGACTGCAAGGCAATGGCTCGACTCCAATCATCCGATGAAGAGTTGAGAAACTTGCTAGAAGAGAAACACAAAGATCAAACAACAAAATTTAACATCAAAAGGTTCAAATTCCCGGGATTTGAGATCGCTTGCGAAACCTCAACGGGTAGAAACAGACCGTTCGTCCCCCACACGGCTCGTCGAAAAATTTTTGATTCTCTGCATAACCTCTCGCACCCAAGCATCCGAACGTCAAGGAAACTCATTTGCCAGCGTTATTTTTGGCCAACAATGAATAAAGACGTCACTCATTGGACAAGGTCTTGTTTGGCGTGCCAGAAATCAAAGGTGCACAGACACACGAAGTCTGCTATCGGTCAGTTCGATCTCCCCTCCGAGCGTTTCGAGCACGTTCACTTAGACCTGGTAGGGCCCCTTCCGGAATCCAAAGGCTTCTCGTACCTTTTGACGGTGGTAGATCGTTTCACGAGATGGCCGGAGGCGTATCCATTAAGAGACATATCCGCTCTTACAGTCGCGAAGGTATTCACCGAAAATTACATCTGTAGGTTTGGGGTTCCTCTCAGAATGACAACAGATCAGGGCACACAGTTCGAATCCAAGCTCTTCAATGAGCTCTCAAGAGTTCTAGGATCTCACAGGATTCACACCACACCGTACCATCCGCAGTCGAATGGGATGGTAGAACGTTTTCACAGGCAATTGAAAGCTTCATTGAAAGCGAGAGGCAACACAGCTGATTGGAGTTCCGAGGTGCCAATAGTTTTACTTGGGATACGGTCCGCAATCAAAGAGGATCTGAAATGCTCCCCAGCAGAATTAGTTTACGGCCAGAGCCTAAGGCTCCCAGGAGAAATTTTTGTAAAAGAATCTAACAAGAATATGTCTGAAGAAACTTTTATCGACAAATTACGCACCTCAATGAGAAATTTAATTCCAACAGATACGCGGAAGCCTGGTAGGGACACGTTCATACCTTCCACCTTGGAGGATTGCGACTCAGTTTTCGTCAGAGTAGACAAGGTCAAGACTGGTCTCATGTCTCCGTATGAGGGACCTTATAACGTTGTACGACGGACGAGGAAGTTTTTTGTTTTGAAAATCAGAAATAAAAACGTTTCTGTTTCAATTGACAGATTAAAGCCTGCTTATGTTTTAGAGAATTTTGAAAAAATGTATTGTGGTTAGCATAGCAACAAATGTAAACGAGTTGATACTGTTTTCGTGAGGAAGTTTTCACTGGGGAAGGGTGATGAAGCGGTCATAACTTTCATTCTATTTATAAACGCGAATTGTTGAATGCACCCGCCGATCACTGCTTTCAGAACACGTCCCACGAACACACCGAAGTGCGAAATAGAAAATGCGAAATGTCATTCTTTCTCTCTCGCGGTTTCCGGTTCTTAACTCTTTTCTTTTTTCTTTTTGATCTTTATCGTGTTGGCTGGAGGTTGTCGGCATTTTATCGCGTGTACCAAGATACACCATTGTGTGACATTAAAAATTGGATTTAATAAAAATAGAACTTGATTTTTAACAGTTTTTTTTTTCGCGCGCGTGCCGCATCTTGCACGACGCATTGAAAAGATTAATCACCAGGAGTTTTGCCATACCAAATAAAAATTGGATTGTTCCTGTGATTTAAATCGAAGTTGTGTCGCCCATCGCATTTTGCTGGCATTTTCTTTTTCTCGCACTCCTTTGCCGTCCTGCTGTGGCTCAATCTTGAGGTCAAGGTCACCCGTATCCACCATCATTATGAACAGCGAACAACAGCCCAGGCTCTCACGCAGGGCAAATAAGTGCTCTAAAGGAGTCAGTTGACCAGCTACGCAATGACACAAGCGTCACACAAGCCGAGACGCAGCGTCTACGTGAAGCAGTCAACCGTCAGGCGGAGGTTTCTGGTCTGGAGATAAATCTCTATATCGCACAAGTACGTTCGGCGTCATCAGAGTCAGGTGCTCAATCCACTTTGCAGTCCCAACCATCTGAGACTGGATTACCAGTCGCTCATCATCCGTACAAAAAACTGTACGACCTGCCAGATGATTGGCCGCTCTTTCTGGCCAATTTCGAGGAAACTACGAGCAATTTCCAGTACGCCGCGATGGAAAACACCATTCGTCTACAAAAATTACTAGACGAACTCGTGACGAAGTTGCCGATGACCAAGAGATTTGACTGGGCAAGACATGCTCTTGAAATAAGCCCTTATCCCACCCTGAAGGATTTATCCGCTTGGCTAACCGAACTGGCCAAAGTGGTCCAACTCATTCCACAAAACAACACCGCCATCGTTACAAGAGCACAACCGCCGCATCACCGTAGGCTGATGCATACAACTGAAAGGGGAGTTAATGAGCCCAGAACCGACGAGAGTATATGTTTGTTGCGGAAGCAGCCACCAAGTGAGTGATTGTGAACTATTTAAGGAGTTAGCCAATGAAGAAGCCAATGATCATTAAACTTCTCCATGAAGAACGTGAGAACCATACCGAATCTTGTGTTGCCGATCCAGTCCTTCAACAAGAAAGGGTTACACCACCTGGAAAATATTCCCGTCAACGACTACAACAATGTTAGACCCGTCCTCCTTATCGGATTGGACAATTGCCATTTGGGTGCTCCTATCAGCGCCGCCGTCGAAGGAAACCGACACGACGTAATCGCAACACACACACACAAAAAATAGAAATAAAAACTCTGCCTGATGTCGTACTCCCTAGTCATAAGATAAAAGTTGTTCAATCTGCTACTAGCCTGGGATTTGTTATCAACTCAAACTTAACAGGATACGACCACATCAACTATGTAATAAGAAGAATTTATGGAGGTCTTCGAAAGTTATGGATGAGTGCAAATTTTACTCCCGCTACCACCAGGCGGAGACTGATAATAAGCCTTATCCTACCCTTAATTACATATGCTGAGGTTGTTTAGTGTAACATCAATTCCTTATCCCAGCGCCAGCTTCAAGTTGCATTTAACGACACGGTACGATATGTTCATGGACTACGCAGATATGACCATATTTCACAACAGGCACGAAGCCTTTTAGGCACAACCCTTAAACATTTTATTGACGCCAGAAATTGTATATTTTTACATAGGTACCATAATAACAACTAAGACTCCCATGTATTTATATGAAGAACTTAATTTATCTCGTTCACCAAGAACCCTTTGTTTAACTCCATCACGTTATCGATATCTTAATTCGTCCCGTTTATTTTTTATTTACGCCATCAAATTATGGAACTCTCTACCCATGAATATTAGAACCATCTCTAATGCCACTCGCTTTACGAGCGCGGTTTAAATTTAGCCTTTATTTGCTGGCGGTGACCAAAAGAGTGATTTACCATCTTAATTTGTTCCTTTCTTAAGCTGCTGATGGCTTATGTACACCACTCAGCTGTTTTTGTAGGTCAATCACCCTGACCTATTTACTTCGTCGCGAATATTAGGTGGTCTATGTCGGATTGCCGTGGTGTAGTTTTGGTGTGTATGGGTATCTATCAACAATGCCCCACATCTTCGGAAGGTGTGTTAGAGCGATGCACTTGTTTGGATGATGCATCTCGCTCTCACCCAATTCGGCCATCATGGAATATCATCTGTTGGTCATATCCTTTAATGGCATTGACCCATGTGAAAGCGAGATCACCCACTTTCTCGACTGGCATACTTGTTGATCACTGACAGTTGTCGGCCTTTCTCGTTGCAGTGCGGTGGTTAGGGTGTCCCTTATATGGGCTAAAAAAAAAAAAATCAGAATTTTTTAACGCATACCCTTCATTTTTTTTCTTAATGCCAATACTAACTTCGATGCAAAATATTTTGCTCCTGGGATGATGTTAACACGTGCTGACTAGACAGCAAAGTCAACATTGAAAATCTGTATGAAAAATTCAGAAAAAAAATTTTTTACCTGCAAATATTTCATTTCAATTTCAACTTTTTATTAAATAACTATACTAAACACTTAAATAAGAATAATTAGTAACAAAAAGAAATTATTGCGGATACTTTCTCTTCAAAACTTCTTTCTTGCAATCAGGATATAACTTCCTGTGCTCTTTCACACAACGAAGAAGGAATTGTTTTTGCTCTTCTTCAGCTGTCAGAAGTCCGTGAAAATCCTGCATTAGCTTGACAGCTCTTTCAGCTGTATCGTTCACTACTTTAAGAGAAAGAACCATCCTTTTGGCTTCTAAATAGAAAACATTGGTCTCCCACGAAGATGGCCTTTCTTGAAGAAAGTATTCATTTATTTTCAAGCGAGGAAATAAATGTTGACTCTTGGCCGACACAAAATCATCCAACGTTTTATCTAAATGAAATAAAAGAACATTTTTAATCATTAATAAAAAGAAAACAATTATGAATATTCAAAATTAGCTAACCTTGCATTGAATTGCACATTTCTTCTTTCGATGGAACGTATCTTTTAAGATAATGCGATTGACTTTCCTTATTAAAGTTAGCCACCATTTTTGCTTTTGTGTTTAAGTCCACAGTATCATCAAATAAAGATAAAACTACAGCCTCTTCGGTCAAATAATATAGATGTTGACACAATTTTTGAAAGGCTGCTTTCGAAATCGACTCGTCTACTTTTTCATAATCTTTCAATTTTTTCAGAAAGCATAAGTCTTGAAAGGGTGCTTTTGCTGCCGAACTGCACTGCAACCATGGTTTAACATAAACCATCACAATAAAAACTCAGACCTCTTTCATTCCGGCACTATTTTTTTTAGTTAATTTAAGTTGCGAGCGTAGCAAAAATATTTTTAAAGCATAAATTGCTCTTGCCATCCATCTCGCTTGATGCATTGCACCTGGGGGCCTGATTTTTAGTTGCTTATCGACATCTCCTCCTAAGAATATTATTGAAAGTTCAATAAGTTCGCGGTAGTCATTTCTAACAATTGGTTTTCGTAGCTCCCCAAAGTAAAAACTTAGAATTTCGGTAATTTCGTTGTCATTAAAATTCTCTTTAACAATGTCAGCACCGGTTTGAAAATTATTTTGAAAATCGGTTTTAATGTTATCTGCCCTTTCTTTTCTAATCCGTGTCCGCACGCGTTGAATCGATGACTTATTAATTGGAAAATCCTCAAAGTTAAGCCCTAGAGCCTCCACTGACATCTGTCTAAGGCTGAGACTAATTTTGGAGTAACAAAGTCCTTCCTTCCTCGTTTTGAGATTGCCTCAGATGACGGTTTAGGAGCAGTAGGAAGACCTTCGCTGCTTTCGTCGGAGCTTGTAAATATGTCCTGTTCTTCAGGAATTAAATCCTCCAACAACGCTGAAGAAGTAGATGGTATTGCCGATGACATGTACTTACTACGTTTTTGTTCTTCTCCTAATCGCCTTTGTCTTAACCTATCTTCCTTTTCAGCTTGTTTTTTATCAACACCCGCTAAGCAGCCCGGTCGTCCTGGCTCTCTCTGACGCTGTAAAAAGACTATGTCCTCTTCTATTTTAATTTTTTGAAGAGCATCAGCATGAGCTATGTCAAATATGTTATCCAAATCGTCCTGGAAATCAGCTTCTCGTTGTTTATGCACCTCCTGGGTTTTCTTTGAATTTTTTTGCAGTTCTCTCCAAGCTTGATACAAATTTATAAGCTTCTTCACAGAGTTGGGTAGTGATTTTGTAGGGATTCTTGCCTTTTCCCAAAAAATAGTACACTCGCGAATAACAAGATTTGCACTTTTGCTAACTGTCAATTTAACTTCCCGCATATTAAAAAAGAAAACTGCAAGAACTTGTCGATTTGACGGTAATTTAGCACCCTTTATTTGGTGATTTACATCTCCCACTAAGTAAATGCTTTTTGTGTTGCTTCTTAATTGCAGTGACATCTTTAATCGATTAAAAAAAACTAGTTTACCGTTTAAAAACTAAAAATGCAATAAAAATTTCCTTAGGCACGTGCTACTATTTCAGTGTAACTTGTACTGACATGTTTCGATCGAAGTCGGCACGGGTAAACATGATCCAAATGACCAAATTTTTTTTTTGGTTGCGTTTTATAATAAAATAAATAAAATAAGAACATATGCGTTAAAAAAAAAATTGTCGAAAAATAAGGGACACCCTAGCGGTGGTGTTGTGTTTATTTTGGTGTTTTGCTTAATTTGTGTTGTGTGCATTGAAGCTAGTTCCTCAAAATGTTAAGCATTTATGTTGCTAAATTTTCGACGACATTTGAGAAACTCGCGCCCTGCAAACACACACCTCCTACCGTGCGCGATTATTTTGTTGCGAAGCGACAATATCTCTAACTGTTACGTTACTAGTTCTTTAAATTTAAGGCCTACACATTGTTTTATTAAATAATTTCTTATTGCCTCAACTCTATGTACTATAAAAGATATTTATCTTAATGTACTTTAAAACTTTTTTTATAAATAAATTGAAAAAAATTTAAATTGAAATTGAAAGATCTTTCTACTGCAAGAACTTTTTGTTTGGATTTGGGGTATCACAAAAAATATTCAAATACTTATTATAAATACTTTTCATTCGTTGTTTTACACGTTGTATTGTAACAAAAGGCAGATATACAGTCCTCCAAACATTAAGTATATCAAGTCCTAGGGTTTCAAATATTTGAATAATAGCAGGCTGCTTTTTACGTTCATTTCTCACAAAAATTATATGTATAGTTACGTCAGCGTTTGTTAGTAACACTCTTTCATTTATTTATAAGGCACGGTGCTCCAAAGATAGGGCAGTCCAATTCTTGTCGCGTCACTCGCTTCAACATTATTTAAATTTTGTTAATAAGAGGTAAATAAAGAGATATGAACCTGAAAACGTGTTTGTTTCTTGGCAGATTATTGAATGACTAGGTGTTAATTGCAAGCCCGACGCACCAGATCAGAACTATAATATTCAGTAAAAGCTAACGGTATCCTAGACCGGCGCGAGAAAAACATTTTTTATCGACCACCAGCTGCAAATGGGGCCGACAGGATAGTTCGACACACCAAATCAGAATCGAAGTGAAATATTCTGTAAAAGGTAACGGAATCCTAGAGCGGCGAGAGAATAACAATTTCCCTCGATCAGGTGCATTTAGGAACCAGACAGCGAGAGTTATGTTCACAGCCAGTGAGCTATTTATAAGTCAACACAGTTCTTATATTTTATTTTATTTTAGTTTTTCTTTTATTGTCATTTATTTTCCCTTTTATTTTATTTTTACTTAATATTCACAATTTTCAATGATTTCAATATAATTACAATAGATTTCTTGTTCTTGGTGCTTATCCAGTAAACCTCCGAATATCACTGACTGTTTCCCTGTTAGCTTCTTCTCTCGTCAGCTATGCAACCAATTTTTGTACATATTTTGTGTATACGATGGTGCCTTTGCTATTCTGTTAGCTACAGTCGGTAGCCACTATCGATGTATACTAGGAATTATGTACTATGGTTGTTGTTGGTTCATAGCAGTGGTTGTGCGATATGGATTCTGTTATGCTGACCGACGGTTGTTGCAACGTAGAGTATGTAACTCGAGAAACAAGTGCAACAACAAACCATTAGCTGATATTCTGGTCGGCAGACATAAAAAAATATTTTCTTATTGCAAAGATATACTGATCCAATTTTATGATTTTTATTTTATTTTTTTAAATATTTACATTAAAAAAATGATTTTAAGTGGTGTCCTTATGGCGCCTTTTAATAAGTATCTCGAGAACGGCTTATCGAAAATAAAATCTTTTTTATAGGAAATTGAATCATCTCTCTCTTTTTTTAAGAATATATTTTTTTGGAATTATACTTTCAAAAGAGAACAAAAATTAAGGCTTTTTCTTTGCCAATTTTGCAAAACTTTTTTTTTTATTATTTTTTTTACGGTAAGTTTCCGTAATTATGCAACTTTTTAACGCTATTCGAAAATGAAAATCGAAAAATTGTACGCTCCACCCTATGGTTCAAGTCATTTAAGTCAGGTCGGGGGTAACGGATAAGGTAGTCGAAAAATGCGCAAGAGGTTAAGTATTAAGGCCACCGTATTTCAAATAATCAAATAAGACCCAGCAAAAATAAGATGGATGCAATTGTTAAGGCTGAAAGTCCAAGAAATGTAACTGAGTACAGGCGTACCTTTGTCTTTTGAATAATTATGAGAAATTTATTCCAAGTCTATCAATTAAACTAGAAAAGTTGTATAAATTGCTGAAAAAGAATGTTAAATTTAGTTGGTCTCGGATTGTGAAAAACTATTCCAAGAAAGTAAGTAATGGTTAGTGATAAACTCAGTTTTGGAGTTATACGACTCGAACCAAACTATAGTCATTTCAGCGGATGCATCCCCATATGGGCTGGAAGAAATAATTTCACATATGACAAATGGCATGGACAGGCCTGTATTGTTTGCGTCATGTACTTTAAGCCCAACGGAACGTAACTACTCCCAATTGCACCGCAAATAATGATCGCTGTACGTTAGTTACATAAATAGATTGATGAAACAAGTTCATAATCCACAGTGACCACCAACCACTGCGGGGAATTTTCAACCCCAATAAGTGCACCCCTGCTGTTGCCGCAGCTATATTACAAGGATGGGCCGTTATACTCTCAAAGTATGAGTGTCAAATTGCTTACAAAAAGGCCCAATAAATAGCTCACGCAGATGCCTTATCGAGGTTACCACTGCCATAGTCGTTACAAGTTGAAGGTGCTCTAATAAGTTCTAGTTTATCGCTAGAGAATAATTGCTTATATTAGGGCAACAAACTAATAATACCTGAAACGTCACATAACATAATACTTGAGTTGCTTCATGGGGATCATATAGGAATAACTCGTGTGAAGCAGGTAGCTTCAAAATTTTTAAGAATATGGAAATAAATGTATTGTATGTATATCACAAAAAGCTAATAAAATAGGAATTACCTTTTGGCCAAGGACCTCGTTTGTTTTCCAACGGATACACACAGACTTATTTTACTTTTGAAAAAATGAATACTTGATTAGCTATTATTGATTCCTCCAGTAAATGAATAGACGTGTATTTGCTTAAGAGGTCTAAGGCTGAAGTAGTTATTGAAAAGCTTAAAACTAGTTTTTTTGTATTTCGGGTTGCCAGTAGAAATTTGCAATGACAATGGACCACCATTTTCTTTCAATAAATTTTTAGAGCTTGGTAGACAAAATGCTATCAAAATTAGTTAACACCCACCCTATCACACTCAAAGCAATGGCTAGGCTGAAAGGGGAGTGGCTGAGGTAAAATGCTCTCTAAGAAAGTTTTTGTTAGATACTAAAAGTACAAAAGGATATCTCCAAAGGAAAAAATATTGCAGTTTTTAACAACATATCGACACACTCCAACATCGGTTACCACCTTCAGAATCATTTTTTTAATTTTAAGCCTAGAACTTTTATATATTCTATCTAGAGAAACTAATGATGGAGTAAATAGTAAAAATATGGTAACAAAAGAACAAAATGATGTCAATAATCGTAAAAATAAGGGTGAAGTATCAAGAACTATTAGTCACATTCCTAAATTTGTGATAGGGGAAAAGATTATGTATTGCAATTGTAATAATTTATTGGCTATATGGATTCCAGCAGTAGTTACTAAAGTAGTTAGTCCGTGCATTTATGAAATATAGTATAATAACTTGAAACGCATAGTTCAATATTCTGCATCAATTTCATTTGTACCGTCGGCTCTTGAACCGATGGAGCTGGAAAATCAGCAAGAAGCTTTGAACTCTAAACAGGATGTGCAAATTTGTAAGGATAAAAAGGGTAAACGAAATAGAAAAATATAATATAAGAAGATTAGAAGTTCTGCTAGATTAGCTCGACGATTGTGTACTGAATAATTAATGTATTATTTACTTTATGGTATTATTACACTGTGTTTATGAGAATCAAAATTGATATATTCCACATTTTGAAAAAGTCGAGTTGACGAGGCATTTAAATTCTCTTTCTTGAGATCTTTCTATTACTGTTTTCGTTAGCTTCAAAAGCCAACTAATTCCAGAGATATTTTAAGTTGAAAACATATGTATTCCTTATTTCACTTCCTTGTTCAAAACAAAATATATATATTATATATCTAATAAACTATAAATATATTTATAAAAGTAATAGATTAATGTAATTGTTCGGGCGTTGAACAACGAGAAAATTAACCAAGGGTTTCTGTTTTCGATTACTACTGTTTTAAGGAAAGAAACGCTTTAAAAATTCCGCAATTAAAAGAAACAACCGCTTTCCAACGTTATAAAAGATTCTATATATTAATGTGCCAAAAATGCAGTTCTTATATACATTTTTCAATTTGTTTACAAAAATATTACTGACAGGCTTGAAAACATTTGGACATCATTTTCCTTTGGGAAATTTCTGTGTGAGTGGGTGCGTTTGGTGCACATGCACTTGTTGACACAGGTTATCGTCAACATTCTCCCCTAACGATGATCAATGTTCTTAGCTTGCTGCTACGCGCCCCTTCTTTCTTCTCCTTCCCCCTATCATCTGGTCAAGCTGGTGACCAAATGGCTGCCGCTGATCTGTTGAAATGGTGTAGGTATACATTGCATGTGTTTAGGTACATGAAAAGAAACAGCAGAGATAAGAGGCTGACAGAAAAAAAATAAACAGACGACTCTATTAGAGAACACATAAATAGCAATAACAATTCCAGTGGACAAGCTCACACACGATCCCGTTCAAGTTGTTTGATTTGATTTGCATTGAAACAGCTTCTTCCGCTGATAATTGCAAACATAAGCACTGTGTGCTGCTTGTACATTGTGCGTTATTGTTGTTGCTGCGATGACGAGCACGACACGTCGAAATCCAATTCAGCTGCTGTTGGCATAGACAGGGTGGCAATGAAAACTCTATTGTTGTTGCTAGTTTGGTCTTCATACGGTCGGTCACTCAAGCGTTACATAATAAAACGCAATTAATGTCAAAAAATGCATCATTTTACGGTTGCATCCATTATATCGATTTCCGAACAACAACAAACCAACGGTAAACACATTTCCGCAAAGCATTCATCCGTGTCCATCGATATGAGTAATCATTTGTTGATTAGCAACAACAACCAATCAATAAAGCCCGATTTTATCCAAGAATTTTTTCCATTCCTTTGAATAACATTAAAAAACGACCACTTTTAAACAATTTATAGCAACAAGAACATAATTTTTGCAAACTCTGTACTCCTGGCTATCTAATCCAATTCAAATGATGTGATTTTATCACAAATAAGAATATTTTGATGCAACTCATATCAATATTTCGGTTACTAAGCAGCTCAAAATAGCGAAATCTATTTTTTTCGAATGCTTTCTATTAGATGTTTCTACTTTCTAATGGAATGAAAAAAAGTGACCTTTTGTTAATAAATCATTATTAATTCAAAAAGAAAATGGGTGCACCGCGCAACCCGATTTAAGGGGACGGATATTTCAAATGCTGGACAACTACAACCGAGTTAGTTGTTAGAGAGCATGTATGCTCTATCTAATAGAACCGAATATAGCAAAATTGTTCCAACCAAAGAGAATTTATATGCAATTTAAGCAGTCGACCTAAAACCCTCGTTATCTCCGAAACGGTACGAAGCCAAGTGATGAAATTTTCTGTTTTCAACAGTTTTAAACCTATCCAATCTAATAAAACACAAATCGTATCCATCAGCCTAACGGTTTATGATTTATATGAAATTTAAGCGAAATTGCAGCTTAATTTTTTTGAGACCCCCGAAAATCTGAACAAAAATGATCGACCGCACAAAATAAGTTCTGAATTCTCTTAAGAACATCAGATAAAATGCTGACGGTTTTTTCTGAGAGGCTTTTCAATACGCATCCCAACTTGCCGAGGACTTATTTGAAGTTGAATTAAGAGCTCCAAGAAATTCATGCGTTCCAATCCAGAAACCTCTTCTACTGAAGCCTATTTTAGAGTGTCTATACTGATTCCTTGCATAGATTCATTAATACAAAATCTTACGGCCAGATTCACGGTCAACTAAGACGTTCTACCATCGTTTCAAGCCCTTCTCCCAGGTTTTACTGCAGTTGAGTCAACGAAATCGAAACGCCAACATGTTACTTTGATAATGCAATTAAGCTGTCAGTTTTGAAAGCTGAGTACGTTTTTTGATGCGAAGAAATATCGTTGAGTGATCATTCTACTGAAGTTTTGCAATTTCCTGATACATGTATGTGACAAGACACTTTATAGGCATAAACTTCGTGCTTACGGCTTTGGCCACGCTTCCAGTGACAACAGGTAGTGTTGAAAGAACCTTTTCAACTGCATACCTATGAAATTGATTAAAACAGTGTCTCAAAGCGTTATGGGGAATGCCAGATTAAGCTCACTTGCTATGATATCTTTTCATATGGATAGTAATGTGGATCAAGATAATGTGATTGATCTTATGTCAAAAAAAAACCAAGACGTCTGCTTTAAAAAAATGTGTGTAAAAAACTAATTGAGAAACCGTGGTAATGAAACTACCTTTCTCCTTTGTGACTATATGACAAGTAATTCTTTATTATTTTCAATCTACAAAATAACTTAATACTATCTATATCTATGTACCTATGTTTTGCTGCTGTCATTCAAATTGGTGCGCCCGTGTTAGGTATTGGGTTGCCGTCATTGCCGACTCGCCGTTTGCTTTGCTTACATTTTAATTCATGTTGGTTCAATGCCTCGCGCCCGTGCTGGGTGTTGGTTTGCTGACTCGCCGTTTGCTTTGCTTGCAGGTTCCAGGTCATTGATTCTGTGTGTTAACTTACATAAGATTTAAAAACTAATAAAAATCAGTGAATTGGAATGTATATATTCCACGATCCGATGCAACTGGCTGCGAAAGTGTAACTTTTTTCGCACTACCCTATTGTAACCGAAAAATACAACCGAGTAAAGTTGACAATTCGCTTAATTATTAATTCCTGTGTGTCGCTATCGGAGAAAAATAAAAAGAATGCAAAAAAACGTAAGAAGAAAAGTGAAGAAGAAAAGAAGAGAATTCCTCATAAGATTTTCAAGCAAGCCCCTCCGGAAACAAAATCCTGGCTACGGCATTGTCTGACACAACCTAAGGTGCATATGAATATTGCTTACAACTCGGCCGTTCTGACAACGACCTCTATTCTAGTTATTCTAGCTTACTTTATCATTATCAATTTTAAGGATACATAGGACTTATATCTAATTTTAGAAGTGTTGCTTTAGGGGCCTCAGTCATACAGTCAAGGTATGGTTTTAACCATAATTTTAATTTTGATGCTTCTAGTACACCGTCGTAAGGTAATTGAGTTATTTGACATCCGTAAATGTCTCGAATGACATAACGATCATTCGGTAAACATTTGGGAATGACATATGGACCCCGGAATCACTGAATAAGTTTTTTGTTTTTGCCCACTGTAGTATTTACATTCCTGATTTCGACATAATTACCTACAGCAAATGTTCGTGTAGGTCTATGATGCGATGCGAATTATCTAGCGTTTGCTTCTTGTGCTTTACAAATGTTTTCATTTTCTTTCTTCCCTTTCTTTTGGCAAGTCTATCTCATATGTATCATCAATTTCATCGAGGTATTCCGCAAGTTCATCAACAATGAGGCCACGTTGCTTTACACCGAACAGAAGTACAGAGCATACTTACTATCCTAGGTAGTTGGCCTACCCAATCTGAATGGCTAAATGGTTCCGAAAGTTTGCTTAGCATAGGGCTTAAGACTCGATTTATGCGTTCAAATTGGCCATTTGCCCGTGGCGAAGAAGTAGCATTTTTGACAAATTCGGAAGAAGTGAAACATGTTCCGCGGTCACAAATTATCCGTCTCGGTCTACTATAAAATGCACACAATTCACGAGCATTTATAGTTGCCGTCGGAAATAGTTTAATGCATCAATTACAGCCAAAATTTATTTTTCTTTTGAATTAATGGACGGAAGTGGACCCAAATGTTCAACATTTGGCTCAGGTTTGAATGAATATTCCCACTGTTTTCATAAGGTGATGCAGAATTATAAATTCACTTTAAACAGTTGGACACAAAATTATTAACACGTGCTTTCATATGCGGAAACCAATAATGCTTTTTGATTTTTCTACACCCCTTATCAGCCGCTAAATGGTCTATTTTCTCATGGGATATACGTATAACATTGTTAATCATTTCGGAAGGGACACAAAGCTGAAGATGAACGGCAGGTGATTTATGAAAAAGTAAACCGTATTTTAATTCAGTTTCTTCTAATTTATCCCGTAAATTAAGAATATAGGAGTCGCGGTTATGAGTGATTTGCAGATGAAAATCAAGATCCGCATTATCTATATAACCTATAACCCCAGAACGGCTAAGTGCCATCGTGGCGCCTGGGCGATGAATTATAGTGTAATTATATTTTTCCAACATCAATGCCCACCTCGCTATTTTGGCCGAATAACTCTGAATTTGCCACATAAGTGCTAAGGAATTGCAATCAGTTACTAATTTAAATGGAATGCTAATTAAATAAGTGTGGAATATCTTTGATTCAGAGGCTGAAGTGGTTTTCGAAAAAAATTAGACTGGATGAAGATTTCCGTCGGTTTGCTTTTGCACAAGCACTTAACCAAAGCCTAGGGAACTGGCATCACAATGAAGTTCGGTTTCGGGTCAAAATTTGACAGGACATGTGCTTCTAATAATTTTTCACGTAAGCTTCAAAAGGCGTTGGGCGTATCTTTTCTTAAAAGTTTACTCATTGGTGCCACAATTGTGGAAAAATTAGGAACAAAACGTCTGAAGTAAGAGAAAAGCCCAAGACATCGCTCTCATTCCTTACGATTAGTTGTTTCAGGGCAATCCACCATGGCTTTCATATGTGCTCGTTTAGGTGCAATGCCGGCTGAATTTGCTAAGTGGCCCAAATATTCCAATTCGGTATATGCGAATTTACATCTATTAAGCTGAAGACATCAACCATTCTGACGTAGAGTGCATAAAACATCGCGTAAAGTTTGCAAATGACTTCGGTAGTCTAATGATGCAATTAATATGTCGTCCATATAAATAACTTTTAGTCCATTGTTAATGAACTTCCTCGGAATTAAGTTAATGAAGCGTTGAAACTCCGGAGGCAAATTGCGTAATCCAAACGGCATAAACAGGTATTCATATTGGCCGTCAGGCGTAACGAAAGAATCATTTACCGAAAATAAATATTTGTCTCCCAAATGCTCGATACAATCTTCCATTAACGGCAATGGATAGTTGTCACGTATGGTAATTTTATTCAAATGCATATAATCTATGCAATCTATCACGGTTTTACTTTTCAACCGGTACAACGGCGGAGGCGTAAAGCAAATTACTTTATCGTATAATGTTCTCTTCAAGCAGGGAATGCATTATTTTTCTAATTTCAATTCTTTCATACTGTGATAAACGGTGTGGTCGGCAGAAAATCTGCGTGTCATGCGTAACATTTATCTTCATATCATAATTTAAATGTTGCACTTTATCTGAAGGGAGATTGTAATATGACTCTGTAATAATATTTTGAATTTCTGAAATACACACTGCTGAAAGTGACGGATTGATGTCAAGCAAACTTCCTATAACACCAGAGAAGGGATTTTCAACATTAATAGCACACAATTTCAGAAACTCGTCATTAGCATCATTGATCGCAAATTAGTACGGTGGTACTTGTGAAAGGAGGTGTTTCCAACTAATTAAGCGATTTATGACTGAAGCAATGAATAATTAAATCAAGTGAATGAAGAACATCAGTGAGTTACGGATCTAGACTTAAGGTTAATACATTTTTATTTAATTCAATTAAACGATCCTTGCCATAAGTATATTTCATTCTAAACAATTATGTCTTTGTTTTTTTAAATAAATCTCTACCCAACAAGATTGCATAAGGCATATCTTCAGTTGGAAGTACAATTAATTCATGTTTGATATTTTGTTCCAAAAGTCTTATGTCACACTGAACTGATCCTAATTGCTTAAGCAACTCTTTAAATTAACTGTGTTCACACTTATTCCGAAAAGCAACACTTACGATTCTTAAAGCTTCAATAGATTCGGCGAGAACGTCATCCTCATTTGGTTCGACGGCGGAAACAGTAGCAGCAGTGGCACGGTTGGGGCATTGGCGGTACACGTGTTCTATTGATGCGCATTTGAAGCACGAGTTCGGTGGTCGTTTTGGTTGTGGACAAAATGGCCAAACTTTGAGCAATTGTAACATCGGATTAGCTCGGATTGATTGGTTGAAGAAGTGGCACTTGTTGATCCAGTTTTGCCTGAAGTTGTGACTGCGATGAATTTTCTCATCAGAATGTAAACAGTTCTTGTTCATTGCCAAATTCAAGCATAAGGGCAGATATCAATTTAGAATATTCAAAAGCAGAAATTGTGCGTACATAGATTTTTGCGGTTCCCTCAAACACACGGCGGCAGGCGACAAAGCGTAAATGTTCATCAAATTGAAGAATTGGGCAAGAGTCTTCTAAATCCTCAAACCATTTTTGCACTTCATAAAAGTTTTTGGTAGAAAATTTCGGCACCATGGATTCAATAGCACTGACGTCAGCTAATCGGTTTTGCTGCGGGTTTGGCTGAAGTGTTTGTCGTGAAAGGGCATCAATTTCGTTTTGCAAGAATAAATTATCACGTTGTTTGCGCAATCGCTCCAATAGGAAGTACGCTTGGTCACACTCGAAGATTTTGGCGTGGATTTTGGTACCCACAGCTAGGTGGAAAACTTTTGTCAACAATCGTGTTGCGGAAATTCAGCGGCTAACAAATTGTAGTATATGGAGCTACATACCAATCTACATAGCAGCCTTTGGACGTTTTTTTTCCAGAAGAGAAGACTGCAAGCAAATGTTTAGGGGCTGCGGAAAAAATTTCGTGGGTGATGCCAAGGAGCTGGAGAACCTTCGAAAGACAATGAGAAACATGTCTCAGAAACCTCGTTAGCAGACGGCACGAAGTTGAATTCCACTCCTCCTGCATCTCCACACTTTGGAGGATTATGGGAAGCTGATTAAGTCAGCTAAATATCATTAAAAAAAAATTGCCGGTAATTCTATCCTTACTTTAGAGGAGCTCAACACTACGCCACTGTGTCCACTTACCAGTAACCCCGGCGACTCCACTGCCTTAACTCCAGCGTACTTCCTAAGATGAGAACACATACAAAGCGTGAGCCAGACACTACAGTGGAGAATGTATGATACAACGACCGCGAAAAGGATTCAGCAACTGTACCAACATTTTTGGAAGCATTGGACCTCAGAGTATTTAGCTCGTCTGCAACAGCGTCCAAAATGGCTGCAAACAGCAGAAAACTCAGAGCTAGGAGAGCATGTAATTATAAGGGGCGAGAGATTACCACCATCAAAGTGGATGATGGCACGTATAATTAAGCTACACCCTAGATCGGATAATTTAATAAGCATCGTAACTCTAAAAACCGGTGAACTAAAACGAGCAATTACAAAAATATGTCCACTTCAACAAAATTACCGTAGAAAAATCCCTAATCCAAACCATTTCTTCTCCAAAACAATTAATAATGAATAACATTTTCATATACACTTTCTCACAAGTCAAATATCAAAAAATAATAATAACAAAAAAATAACTTTTTATCACACATAATACTACACAAGTAAATACAACACAACACAAATAAAAAAATAATAAATAGTAAACTATACAACACACTACACCACACGATTTAAAAAAAAAAACACCGCAACTCATAAAATTCTCTTTTGGGAAATTTCCCTTCCACACAAACACTACACATCATAACACAGTTCACTCAATGAAGTCATAAATGCACTCAAATCGAAATCACATAAGCCCATTCATTCGTCAAATTGTTAGTTTAATATAATGTCTTATTTCAGAGACGCACTTTAAGTTAACTACTGACCTTAAAATGAAATTCTAAAAATTATATCACTCCCCACATCCACATAACTGTGGGGCTGTAGTGATAATAAAGGATACGATTGAACGTCATTGAGAAGTAAAATTCCAATCATGTGCCATCCAAGGAATTTAGATTTTAAAAGTATTTTTCGCATATTTCACAAGAGATTAATCGCGGGAGGGGTTTTTAATGCCAAGAATAAATGTTGGTGATCTAAATTAACAAGACTACTAGAGGCAGAGAACTATATAAATGTGTTAAAGAAGATGGCACGAATTACCACTCAAGGGGAAAGCCTATCTATTGGCCAACAGGGAGGAATAACACCCCAGATCTTGTTGTTGAAATTATTCTGAAAGAAGGCCCTAATCTTCAATCAGATACTTCTAACACTCTGCGATAAGATAATGATAAAAGTTAATAAACTGACAGATTGGAACTACTGTAGACCAACTAGAAGACGCAGTGGAAATATTAACACTCAACATACAAAAAGCTGCATGGGTTGCAACTCTCAAGACAACAAACAAGACTAAACAAAACTCTTATCCTCTCGAAATATATGCAATCGTTACAGAAAAAAGGAAACCTACGAAGCGTTGGCAACAGACAAGGACACCAAGCTATAAAACCACACTGAAAAACTTAAATAATAAGCTAATAATGAGTTTTTAAAAACGTACATTGACTTTCTTACAAATGATGCTAGTACCGACTACTTGCTCTGGAAGGCAACAAAGAAAATGAACAGGCCAATAGCTCGCATTCCTCCATTAAAAACCGGAGAAGGTAACTGGACAAAAAACAGCCAAGAGAAAGCAGAATATCTTGAGGCCGTCTTTAAGCACTATATTGATAAAAGTTACGGACGTCTTTAAGCTCTATGTTGATAAAAGTTACCAAGGAATCGAAGTAAGGTGCAAATAAGATAAGAAATCATAAATATAAAAAAGTTCCAAGGGCAAAAAAAAATGTAGAGTAAAAAGGGTACTCTACAATATATCTTGATATAGCTATAGCTTTCGCGTGGCACAAAGGACTGATCCACAAGCTACAAAAGAAACTGCCGAAGCAGTTTTCAAATATTTTGGAGTCATACATATCTGATCGATTCTTCAGAATTAAACAAGAGACATGGTTCTTAACATTAAGAGAAAATAAAGCTGGTGTACCGCAAGGTAGTGTCCTGGGTCCAGTGCTATACCTCCTGCTCACTAGTGATCTGCCTGTAAGCTGTCGCAATAGCGACAAAAAAACGGGAATAAACAGTATCTCAGAATGGACTACAAAGTGACAGATACGATTAAATGACCTAAAGTCAGTCCACATTAATTTTACGTATAAAAACGTATATGTATCACATTCCAGTATACATTAACAACAATGTAACAATGTAGTACTCAAATACAGCCAAATATCTAGGCATGCCGCTAGATGATAAACTGCCTTGGAGAGCGCATGTAAAGAAAAAAACATGAGTGAACATACATATTTAGCAAATTTTTAAACCAGTATGAACCTATTTGCTGCAGTTGTGGCCATGCACTGCACATGCCAAACAAATTTACAAAAAAATTCAGGTCTTCTCAGACACGTTAGCTTAGTAATAAATAAATATTTAATTATTAAATACAGATAGTGTAGTCAGAAGATAAAGGCGGATAAAAATCAGATAAGCTAAAGAAACTAGATTATATTTTTCTGCCAAAAAAGATCAGTTTTTTTTCAAAATTTTCAAATTATATATTATTATTGCAATCCCATTCGGTATGACGAGAGTCAGCCCTCCAGGGAGGTTTTTTTAGATAGGTTAAAGTTCCTCACTACTGTAGAAGCAACCCTCGAGCTGCAATGTCTTTCGATGATTTTCCCTTCCAACGAACAGCCAACCAAAAAAAAAATTGATTGTTGCTGCTGATTGCAGTTTGCCTGGGCATAGTATACAACTTAACACCGTCGAACCACCTGCACGCGCAGCGGAAATGCTGACCAAGCTTCTGGGGCAAAACAAACCGAAATGCAAGCTACGGGAAAACAAAGGAATTTGGAAATTAATGCAAGCTTTGATAATGAAGTAAAAATTGATATAAGTTAGTCTTAATTGATTCGTTGAGAAATAAAGGTCAGAGCAATCTGCTCTGGGTATATTTTTTTACAACTTTTGTGTAAATCTTCTTTAACTGGCGCCCAACATGGGGCTGCATTCTTAACACTGTACAAATTTGCCGTCAACAAACCTCGAGTGAACTCAGGCAATAACCAAGCCTCAAACTAGTGAAAGTGTTTCTGAATAAAGAGTGGACAACCAAGCCACCAACATAAGAGTGAATAAAGAGTGGACAACCAAGCCACCAACATAATAGTGAATAAAGAGTGGACAACCAAGCCACCAACATAACAGTGAAATAAAAAAAGAGTGGATAACCAATCCACCAACATTACGGTGAAACGAAAGAGTGGACAACCAAACCACCTCCGGTGAAGTAAATAAAAGAGTGTATAACCAAACCACTACGACAACAGTGTAGTGATAGGGAAAACGAAGGCCCCCGAGTAGTTCTACTAACCAAAAGGAACAAAAAGGAGTCAGTAAACACTGACAGCCGCTCTAACCAGCAGAAAGCAGCAGAGGACCCACAAAACAAATACGTTAAGAAGAAATGCTACAAGAATTAATTATAACATTACTGTAAGTCAATAGTAAATAATTTAAGTAACAAAAATTTATATATTTTAAGCCTGTACGAAACCAAATCACATTCTATCCAATAAGAGCAAAATAATTGCATTATCCTAACTTTTGTGAAATACTATTTAGAGAATTCATTGTAAATTAAACTATTCTTTTTTTTCAATTATTGCTCTAAAACATCCCTTATCATTGCTTAAACAAGTGGTACAGTTGATTCTTTCATTTAATAAAAGAAACCTATTTCGAAAGATGTCAAACCCTAACAATCTAATACGACCAGCTCGTCTGGAAGTCCCTGCAGATAATTTTGCAACTCCTCAACCTCCTGCTCCCGTTCCTCCCCCTGCTCATAATGCCAGTAACTCAAGCCCTTCAAATACAGGCACGACAACTTTTCAATTCTATCATGAACCCTGCGTCTGACATAAATAACGATATAGACCAGCCAATAAATCTGCCTAACGATAGGAATTTGTCCGAAATGGACAAAATCCCCGACGTAGTGAAAAGCTTAAGAGAATTCTCTTGCGAAGCACACGAATTCAACTCATGGAAAAAGAGTATCGATAGGATACTCAAAATCTATGAACATCTGAAAGGCATTCCCATGTATTATGGTATCCTATCGGTCATCAGAAACAAAATTACGGGCTACGCAGACGTCGCCCTAGAATCGTACAACACCCCGCTTAACTGGGATAAGATATCAAAATGTCTTACCCTTCACTATGCGGATGCACTAAAAGAGGGACCGAATACCAAATGACAACTTTGGTACAGGGCAGTAGTACGATTCCTGAGTTCTATCAGGATGAGCTGAAATATTAATTAATCCACAGAAACAATTCGCAAGCTAGCACCCGAAAAACATTTCAACAAACACCGCCTCCAGCTCCTCCTAGAAGAAACAATTTTGTACATTCAGGACCAGCACCAATTGCCGCACCCAGATGCGAATTTCATCGCCAGTTACTCCATAACCCACGCAATGCGCAACCACCACAACCTCAGTATCTACAGCAACGACCACCAGCAAATCAACGTCCGCCTCCTCCGAAGCCAATGGACGTTGACCATTCCGTCAGATCCCAAAATGTGAATTACCAGAACAGACCTCGCAATCAACAGTTTGTTCCACAGAAACGCCAACATTCACAACAGGCCCATCATCCACACTGAAGGCCCCGATCCGGACGAGGGGACATCGGCAGATTACGAAAACGAGATAGAACAGGAAGAACAAAACTATGACCAGGCATTAATGAATTACATTGACTCACAGGATCACCCTGAATTTGACCAACCTGAAGAACTGGGCGACATTTATTTTTTAGATTAGCGGCCTCTTCACGTCCATACTTAGAACATACTTGTAGAAATGGAGAGACCTTAAAATTTCTCATTGATACCGGGTCGAATAGGAACTACGTCCAACTACGTCATATTAAGAAACCTTTAGCGAATGATAAACCCTTCTACGCTCATTCCGTTGGAGGAAGCATCCAAATAACACACTATGCACTTATCCAACCTTACGGTCCCCAAACGGACAAAATAAAAATTTGTATCCTCCCCAGTCTCATTTCATTCGATGGGATCATAGGACATAACACCTTAAAGCAATTGAACGCGATCATCCATACGAGTGAAAATCATATGTCTATCCAACCCGGTTTCACCCATCCAAGAATTTTAATTCCACTTAAACAACACCATTCACAACTTGTCAATAACATAAATATTAGAACTGATCATATGACTGAGGAACAATATTCTAAACTTATTAAAATCATTCATAAATGTCCCAATGAAAAGGAAAAACAAAAACTTCTAGAAGATGGAACCTGTTTGGGTCGTCCCAAAAAAAATGGATGCTTCAGGAGAAAAAAAAATTTCGAATGGTAATCGACTACGGCAAGCTAAACTCTGTAACTATTGCTTACAAGTATCCAATTCCAGAAATATACGAAATCCTTGCAAATCTCAGCAAAAATCAATGGTTTTCCATTGTAGACTTAAGGAGTAGTTTTCATCAGATCCCACTTAAAGAATCTGACATAGAAAAAACTGCCTTCTCGGTAAACAACGGCAAGTTCAAGTTTACTCGCCTACCATTCGGGCTTAAGAACGCCCCCTCCATTTTCCAGAGTGCCCTGGATGATATCCTAAGAGATCTTATTGGAAAATGTTGCTATGTCTACATCGATGATATTGTCATCTTCGGGAAAGACGAAACCGAACATTTTTCGAATCTAGAAAAAGTATTTCATACATTAGAAGCCGCGAACATGAAAATTCAATTAGTAAGTGTGAACAGGCTATAGTCGATCGACCTATTCCCGAAAACCTAAAAGAACTCCGATCCTTTCTCGGAATGTCAGGATATTATCGCCGATTTATAAGGCATTTCTCAAAGTTGGCGAAACATCTGACATCCCTTCTAAGAGGGGAAGATGGACACGTGTCCAAAAACATGTCAAGAAAAAAGCTAATTCAGCTGGATCAAGAAGCCATCGAAGCATTCAATAAATTAAAAAACTCTTGTTTCTGAAGAAGTAATTCTTCAATATCCAGACTTTGACAAAAGCTTTCAACTAACAACCGACGCTTCTGACTTCGCCATTGGCGCAGTTCTTTCACAAAATGATAGGCCAATCACATTTCTTTCCAGAACCTTAAGTAAAACAGAAGAAGGTTGCGCTTCGAACGAAAAAGAAATGCTGGCGATTATTTGGTCCTTCAATTCTCTGAGGAACTTCCTTTACGGATCCCGGAAAGTTAACATTTTTACAGACCACCAACCCCTTACCTATGCCTTGAGTAACAAAAATACAAACTCCAAAATGAAACGGTGGAAAGCCATATTGGAGAAATATAATTACGAATATAATTGCAAACCAGGCAAGGAAAATGTGGTTGCCGACTCCCTTTCAAGGCCTTCCCAAATAACCGAAATTCATTCAATGACCCCAACCGAACATAGTGCCGATAGTTCAGCAGAAAATCTCATACCATCCGTAGAAACCCCCATAAACGTTTTCCGAAACCAACTTTTACTGAAAATTGGAGACGAAAATAGTTATCAAATTCAAAACCCCTTCGACAATTACAGAAGACATACTTTGATACGACAAGACTACTCAGAAAACGACATCATTGAGATTTTCAAGAGATATCTCAATCCAAATAATATTAACGGTCTTCTGACGGATGAAATGACGATGGGATGAGTACAAGCAATTTATCCTTTACACTTCAGAGACTACCGTATCCGATTCACCCAGAAAATTGTCGAAGACGTACCCAACGAAGTAGAGCAAGAAGAAAAAAATTCTAAAAATACATAGCAGAGCCCATCGCAACGCCGAAGAAAACCGAATCCAATTGCTAGAAAACTTCTATTTCTCTAGAATGTCATCAAAAATTAAAAACCTAGTAAACCGTTGCATAACCTGTAAAGAAAATAAATACGACAGGCATCCTAATAAGCCACATCTGAAACCTACACCTATCCCTAATTATCCGGGACACACCATTCATATCGATATTTTCTCCACCGAAAAACAACTTGTCTTAACAGCCGTCGACAAATTCACAAAATTCGCTCAAACTAAAATTATCCCATCACGCTCAATCGAAGATATCAAGCGACCATTGCGACATATTATATTCTTCTTTTGCGTCCCTGAAGCTGTCGTAATAGATAATGAGAAGGCATTCAATTCAGCCTCAAAAACCTCAATGCTCGAAGACGACCTTCAAGTAAAGATTTTTAAAATACCCCCATATAAAAGTGAAGTTAACGGGCAAGTTGAACGTTTTCACTCCTCATTGGCCGAAATCATGAGGTGTCTAAAATCAGACGGACCTGCACGGTCTTTTAAAGAACTCCTGGAACGAGCTGTGAACGAATACAACTTCACTATACACTCAACGACAGGTAAGAAAGCAATAGAATTATTCTACGGGCGAATACCTAGACTAAATCCCGAACAATTTGAAAAGACACGGTTGACTTATATTGAAAAACTTAGAATTAAGCAAGGGAAGGACACTAAATACCATAACAAAAAAAGGGAACCAATTAAAGATTATGAAATAGGACAAACTTTGCTATCAATCAAACGAGTTGCTTGAAACTGCGAATAACAAAACGTTCTTTAAATTTTATAGGTAGCACATGGAAATGGATTGCTGGCCATCCAGGCCATGACGACTTTGTCACCATTAAAGAAAAAGTTACAGAAGTACTAAAAAACAATAACATGCAGGTTGTCATTTATCAATTATACAATGACAGAATGAATTATATCATTAAAGTCCAAAATGAAATACAGATATTATTAAAAGAAGACAATAAATTAAGCTACAAGGTAATAGCAAATGTACAATACAAAATTAAACTTGTAAAAGAAGAAATAGAAAATATTTATTATGCCATTCACTGGGCTAGATTAGGCATGATCAATTCATTTATTTTATAAAAAAAAGAAATAGAACTTGCTACAAATATTCTAAATAAACAACAGTTACCGTATAATACAATAGAAGAAGCTTTAGATTTCTCAGAAATAAAAATCATAAGCAATAGCTCAACAATGCTCTATATTACATTCCGCTAACAACAAATGAAATTTATGAAAGCCTTGTAATTAAACCAGTAAAGAAAAATAATATTGTAACAGAAATTTTATTTGAAGTAATTCTTAGGAATAATGAAGAGATGTATGTAACAGTAAAAAAATGTAAAAGTTATAGTCAGCATGTCCCAACCATAGACGAGATATCAACAGGCAATATATTGCTAAATCAATTCACCGGAACCGTACAAGTAGAAAACAATATCCACAGCCTCAGTGAAACATTCCTAATAAAATTCCACAATACCACTATTAATATCAATGGACAATCACTTATTTCCCAAGAAGTATAAATGGTTAAAGTCCAAAAGAGAAAAAGTACAGAGAATCTTATCCCTAGAAATGATGAAAGATCTTTACATCAACAACACAAATGAAATCTGACTATTACAAACAGAGAAAAACACACCACCACCACAAACACCAGGTAACCACCTACTCACTCATCTCCTGTCTCGGAATATTTGCAACAACACCAAGGTCACTATCCAAATTCAAAAAGAAGAGGCCCACGAAGAACATCCGGACCCAGGAACAATCGCATCACCCAACGAGCCCCAACATCTTGGGATGCCACTGCAGAGATTTAACAACATACCATATTTTTAAAGATTGAGGACAATCGTACTTAAGAGGGGAAGACTTAACACCGTCGAACCACCTGCACGCGCAGCGGAAATGCTGACCAAGCGTCTGGGGCAAAACAAACCGAAATGCAAGCTACGGGAAAACAAAAGAATTTGGAAATTAATGCAAGCTTTGATAATGAAGTAAAAATTGATATAAAATAGTCTCAATTGATTCGTTGAGAAATAAAGGTCAGAGAAATCTGCTCTGGGTATATTTTTTTACAATTTTTGTGTAAATCTTCTTTAACTTACACACACAAACATATAAATTCACCGCATCATGCACCAAAATTAAAAAAACTAGTGTCGCTTGTGGTCGAAAATCGAACATACGTTTTATAAGAATGTATAGTCCGTCCAGACTGAATTGTAAATTTCACGCGCAGGTCCCTTTACATCAGATATTTTACTCTCCTTGGGACACACAAAAGAGTCTTGCAACAACAAATCAAGCAAAAAAAAGGCACAGAGCAGCGTTGCCGCTAACATTTTTTTTTAAAATGGGATTGAAAAGGATAAAAGATAAAATGGAAAAAAGCTTTAACAATTTCATGTGATCAAAAATGCGCCTAAGAGAAAATATCCACTTAAGGAGATTGCTACTGCACATCTAAGGACGTTTTAACTCCTTTTGGACGGACTATAATAATTTGTTATTAAATAAGTATTATGGCAGAATAGATCTACTCAGGTCGAAGTGCATCTTTATCGCGTTGGCGCGTCAGAAATATTTATAAAAAAAAAATAAGTATTAGTCTTATTCCCTTTCTTTTATAATTTGTTCTAAAAAGTGTACGGAATCTTTGGATGTTCAAATAATTTATACCGAAAAAGACTTCGCAGACAATCACCCCTATCGAGGTATCCGTTCGGAATGCAATATTGTCCGATTTTAACAAAATCCAAAATTCCTTTCGAAATATCCGTTTCATTTTGTATGGACAATTCATTTACTTATATCACGAAATGAAAGAAGTGTTTATTTCTCGTTGGTTTTATTAGAACGAAACAATGAATTAAAACTAACTTAAAACTAAGTGCCTGTCTGAACAATCTCTTATCTCTATCTTCCCACGAAGATGGAGACAGAGCTCAGGTTTCGCTTGCGAGATTCCATTGCACGCTTGACTTTTGACGATCAATAAGCAAGTGTGCAATGGAATTCGCTTTATGTCCACTTTACAGGTGGAGGAGATAATTAACAGTTAATACCTCCCCCGTTTAAAATGTTGGTCTCCAAAATAAAAGTTTAATATATTTTTAATATTACTGTTTAACCCATAATCCATAAGTTAGTTTAATTATAAATTAAAGATTGAACCGGCAATGGGTGTTAATTCCTTATCATTTCTGAATGTATTTTCTTTTTTTTCGTCAATTATTTCATAACATTCCGATTGAGATTTTTCAACAATTTTAGATTTAACGTCCTTTACTTTTATGTTCTTACATATTTTTGTAAATTTATACAGAATGCAAGCAGCTCCTAATAGAATGAGTATGAAATTTAAGGATACAGAAATATAATTTGCAAAGGTTGTTTTGTTACGATATATTCGATTTGATCTATTGGAATTACAATATTGCTCAATAATTGTTCAATTTTGTTTAGAAATGTAGAGTTATTGATTTTGATTTGGCAATCGGAAAATTTAATAAGATTGTTAGCTTTTAAAGTTAAACCTTGTTCAATACAATAAAAGGACATAAGTTTTCTTTTTCAAATATATTTCTAATACAATTATTTTCATGTTAGGAAAAGGATTTACTAAAGCTTTATAAAATTTGTCTTTTGTAAAAGTGGGCACTCCAATGGCAATGATTAAGAAATTTTTCCTAAAAAAAAATTCCACTTCTAAGATATGAGAGCATTTCTACTGTTACGTTATATTTTCCTACTTCTTCTTCCGTCAGTATGTTGTGCCCTAACACGTTCAAATGACTTAACAAAATTATATCTGATAATTTTTCTAGGTGCTTATTGATTATAGTAATGTCGGCATAGTTATGCAAAATAAACTTAGAATTATCAATTTCGGATATAGTTTTATTTGTTTCTGTATTGAGTTTGATTAGGATTGTGTTAATTTTGCGTTCCGAATATTAACATGTTCCATAATATCGTTAAGATTTTTTACTAATTTGTTATTGATGATAACTTGTTTATTTAATTCGTCGATTGTCTGTTTCGTATTTTGTTCCAATTGTCCAAATGTTCGTATATAGCAACAGCGTCGTCTTCGTCCATTTTACCTGTCAATTTTTTTAAACCGTAACCTAGAATATTAACAAGTGCTCTTTTCTGCCTCACCTTAGTTGGTGGAATTAAGGATGCAAGATTTTGCTTTGCTGTTATTACTTCTCTTTGAAGCAGATTATAGTCTTCGTCAGTTAGTTTTTGCTCAAAAGCTTCAATGTTTTTCTCCACTATGTTAGTTGCTTCTTCGTAACCTGTCAAGTTCACGAGGTGTAGAATCTTAATAAAATTGTCTACAACTTTAAGTTCCTCCAGTTTAACAACGTTATAGCCATACTCATTGTTCATAGGAAGTACCTCTGTCGGAGCGAGCAGCGGCACTGGCGTGAGAGAGTAATACCCGATTGGCCCTTCTGGCTTTGCATATATCGCTTGCATTGACACTTGCTCTTGCATATTCTTTCTTTTTGATAGCAACCACCAAGCGCGAAACATTGTCTTTATGCGATCATTAAATAGATACTTTTATAACGTTTTCAGAGTCGTTTGTCGTTTTTTTTTGGTTTAATCGCTATCATCTCGATGATTTGTGTCATGATAGGAGTAAATTGTATTGTGAAATACAATAAGAACATCTGTAATAAGATAGGATATGCAATAAAAATTTAACGAATTACGAATTTTGATATTGTATCTACGCTTAACTTGTTTCTTATAATACTTAATGTTTCTTTTACTAGACCTGTCAATAATATAAGTGCCATCTCTAGTAAAGTTTTTCAGCCTTTTATATAGGATGGATTTTTTTTTGTTACAGTTCTGTTCTGAACAATATCCGTGCATTGGTGTCCTCCGGTGCAGGGAAATAAGTCCCCGGGCAATAAGTCCACTTTCTTATGGGAACTAAGTACACATTCAAAAATATGAAGAGGGAACTAACATCCAACATTTAGCATTGGACAACAAACCGTAAAGTGCAGTTAGCTATCACATTATCTTAACAAAATCTTAAGCTTATCTTGGATAAGTGCAGTCAATACGATTCATTATTAGTGAAAACAGCGTGAAGTGAAGTTGTGCTTTAAAATATGGAAAATCGAATTGAATATACTACGGGCTTCAGGAAAAATAGTGTGTTAATATATGATCATGAAGAAAAACAAATAGTACACCAGAAATAATATTTTGACAAAAAGAATAAAAATTTAAAAATTTATTTCAGCTTGCAAGATTTTGAAAATAATCAAATAAAAAATCGCGAGATTTTCTTTTTGATTATTTTCAAAATCTTGCAAACTGATTTTTCTTCTCAGTTTCTTATTGGTTATACAATTATACATATATTATATATGTATAGTTTTAGATATATATATCTTTAATTCGAAATTTTGAAAATGTTGTTAATTAAATTTGGTGTGTTAAAAGTTAATTTCTTTTTTGTTAATAAAAATTGCAAAAATCAAACTCTTTAATTTTACTTTGTTCTTAGTCGACAGTGAGAATTTACTTCACATTAAAAGGGAAATAAAACCACTCTGGGTTTTCAGAATTTATTTTCCACCTTACATGGGAACTAAGTCCACTTTAAGAAAGTGGTTTTATTTCCCACTAGGTGGGAACTAAGTCCCTCAGTGGACTTAGTACCCGGGAACTTATTTCTCTGCACCGTTTCCAACTTCCTGTCTATGGTCACTGTTAAAACGATTTTCTTTTCTAATGGTTTGATTCTTATAGATCTCACTAATATCTTCCTTATTATAATTTTTTGTAATAAAATCAACCGCGTTAGGTCTTATCGACCAAGGTCATAACGCCCAAAATAAAAATTTCATAACGCCCAAATTTGTTCTTAAAAAATTGTTGTAAAATTTACTGAAATTTGGGCAAACTGACATTTATATTGGGCATTATGACGTTACTTACGTGGTAAACGACGCTAGGTCTGATCGCCCAAGGTCGTAACGCACAAATTAAGAAATGTCATAACGCCCAAAAGCTGTCACATGACCCAAAATATCGTGGCATAATTCGTCAAAAGACCCAAATGGATTGTCATATCGCCCAAAAATACTTTAAATTCGAGAAAATCTAAATCTTGAAAATGTCATAAGACCCAACAGAAAAAAATATGAATGGGCTTATTATGAATGAAGTTGATCATAACGTCAAAACTGGAAAAAATAGGAAAGGTATTAGAAAGAAGCTGATTTTATTAGAGTGCGGTCGTGAGTGCAACGAAATGGTAGGTGAAAATTTTGTGTTTGTAAGTGGGAAAAGAGTGAACTCTAACTTAATTTATTTAACAAGTGAAAAACAATTATATAAAAAAAAAATCAACACACAAAGGCAAAGCATTTTACGCTTGCTATGCAAAAGACTACAATGCGCGAGTTATGTTAGAGATAACAGACAGGCAACACACATGCCAACCACATGACGACGGAATACCCCCGCTCTCAACAAACGTCCCAAGTATCCTTCTGAGAAGAGAAGATTAAGAAAAACCAAACGGACACTCCAGGTCCTCTTCCAACCCAAACAAACAATAAATGACTCAGGCAGATAACACTCGTTATTTATGAGTAGGTGCCATAAAAAAAGGGATCGATACTTCATATCGATCTTGCATAGTATATAAGAACACTTTGGTTCCATTTTCAAGCAGACTCAATTAACACGTAGACGAATACTACACGTTATTTAGCTCATAAGCGATTTTTAATAATAAAAGTATATTATTTTTAAAATACAAGACTTAGTAATTTATTTGGCGCAGTCGGTAGGATATTTCTCAGATCTATACCCGCATATTATAGTGAGAGAAAATATCCAGTGATCAAGTTAAATTTTAATTAACTTGCAACCTAAAAAAAAAAAAAATTTAAATCAGTGAAAGTGTTAAAGTGTTCAGGAGTGAATAATTAGTAACCCAATACACGAAATCCATAGAGGAAATTGACGCACCGGATCGTAACAGTTTAAGGAAATAAAAACCTTCGAACAACTCGACCAATCACCGATTTTACCCGTTCTCAAAACAGAGAAACAGAAAGCCAACGGAAATGGCGCATCCAGCAGCAGCAGCGGTAGCAGACCAGACTATTACTCTAGGAAGACTAGAGAAAGTCCCCATATACTCCGGAAAACCCGAGGAAGACGTAATTGCATTCATAGAGTACATCGATTATGTTTACGAACACATAACGGAAGGAAACAGAACGATAGCGACCCTCATCATTCGGAACCGAATCCAAGGAAATGCAATAAACACGCTTCGAAGGATACTACAGCCCACATGGCCATTAATAAAAGCAGCTCTAATTCAAGATTTTGGTGTACATGAGACGTACGAACAGATCCTGCAAGATTTGCATGCCATCCAAAGCAGAGACGTTCACCAATTGTATAGGCAGACAGAAGACATCCTCCTGAAACTCAACAAAAAAAGTATATTAGAAGTAAGTCCTATATATGACCCTACCATTAATGAAAGCTTAGTTATGAATAAATTTATAAATAATTTAAACGCTAACCAAGCATCCATTATAATTGCTCAACAAATTAAAAACATAAGAGAAGCTTATGAAATAATAACTAGATATAAGAACCTTAGTGAAAAATTGAGAGAAACCCTTCCTAACCCTAAATCAAATACTCCAAATTAATCCCAGAGGCAATATCATAATAATAATTACAATCAAATCATCAATTTCATCAAAGAAGTAACATAGACATGAATAGTAATCAGATTAAGACAAATAATAATAATATACTTAGAAATAATTACCAATATAGACCACCTTATAATCATCATAGGCAGAATAACTATAATAATCATAGAACTAGTCATTCAAGACAAGAGCCCATGGACGTTAATAATGTAGACGTAGAACAGCACGAGGTAAATTTTACTTTGATAGGGAAAACGAAGCACTTCCCATAATAATTGCAACCATTAACAATAAAAAACTAAAAATTCTAATAGACACAGGTTCGACTACAAGTATACTAGATGAATCTGAATTATTAGAAATACCACGAAATCCTGTACGGATTCCAACTCAAATAAAAGTCGCTAATAATGCAACTAGTACTATTAAAGAAGAAATCATAACCAAAGTGCCTGTTGAATTCAACGAACATGAAGCAACAATGACATGGAAGTTGATGAAAATAAAAAATAAAAAATTCGATGGAATAATAGGTCAAAACCTACTAAAGCCCATCAAAGCAAATATAAACCTAGGAGAAGGATTTGTAGAAATAAATAATAGAAAAACTTATTTCGAAAATTATAGGAATAAAAATAAATGTCCGTATGAATTCGAAGAAATCCATACACTTAATTATTGTAACTCAACTGAAATGAATCAATTAATTAGTGGGGATTTGAATTTAGAAGAGAAAAACATTTTAAATAAATTTATTGAAAAAAATAAACACGTATTTTTTAAAGAAGGAGATAAATTAACATCTACCACTCAAACCATGCACAATATTAGGACCGAACATGATAGTCCAATATTTAGCAAAATCTATCGTTATCCTAAAATACACGAGCAAGAGATCGAAAAACAAGTTAAGGATTTATTAGTTAAGGGCATTATTAAGAAAAGTACCTCACCCTATAATGCACCTATTTGGGTAGTCCCAAAGAAAGAAGACAATTCTGGAAAACAGAAGTGGCGTATGGTGATCGACTATCGCAAATTGAACGAGAAAACAGTCGAGTTCAAACACCCTATACCTAATATCGATGAAATATTGGACAAACTCGGAAGAGCCCAATATTTTTCGACGTTAGATCTTGCGAAAGGATTCCATCAGATTAAGATGGATCCGTCAGATATTGAGAAAACTGCTTTGTCAACTCCATATGGACATTACGAATGGTTACGTATGCCATTTGGATTAAAAAACGCCCCAGCCACCTTCCAAAGAATGATGAACGAAGTTTTAGACGAACTGATTAATAAAATCTGTGTAGTTTACTTAGACGATATTCTAATCTTCAGTACTTCTCTCGAAGAACACATGATTAATTTGAATTTGGTATTCCAGAGATTAAAGAAATATAACTGTACAGGCGGAGCTTTTTCTGCCTGTTCCTTGGAAAAATGGGACTTGATCTTACGTAGATCTTACCGTGAAATTCCCGCAGAGAACGGAGATTGAGCAAACTTTCAATTTATGCTAAATGTGCAACCGAAAGAAATTATTATTTGCGATACAATTGAGCGAATTAGACGAGGCGAAGATGACGACGAATGAAGAGAGGAACGCTTGATACAATGGTTGGAACAAGAGTAAATTTATTATGGCTGCTGCCGTAAGTTAACTTTTAGTACAATGATTTTAGTACAAAAATATTCAAAAAATATGGAGAATATTAATTCATTGGCGGCAAATTTGAATTCTATGCTAACTGGTATAATCTTATACATTTGAAATTTATTCGTTAAGTTGAATTGAATTGATTAATATCAGATAAGTTTGAAAAATAAAAATATGAATTTGTGATGTCTTCTTTGTGTCCCAACATTCCGCCCCCATTGAAAGGATCCCTTTCAACAAGGCAAGAGGGCTAGTTTGTGGATGGGTCGACTGAAAGCTCCTTTGGACGTGCGAACCTCAGCAACTCGTACTCTTCCATCTCGGCCGGGGATTGCCGTTTCGACCCTTCCCATTAACCATTTTTGTGGGGGTAGGTTGTCGTCATGCACGATCACTAAGGAGCCAACTGGTAAGTTAGATTTGGCTGATGACCATCTCGATCGATGCTGAAGCTCCGTCACATACTCTAAAGACCAACGCCTCCAGAAATGCGTTTTGACATTTTGTATGCGACGCCAGTACTGCAAAGTGCTTGTATCTGCGGCTTCATCTGCAGGTTCCGGGATTGATTTGAGGGACGATCCTATAAGCAGGTGTGCTGGTGTAAGCGCCTCGAAGTCGTTCGGATCATTGGTAAGCGGGGTTATGGGTCTCGAATTCATTATGGCTTCAATCTCACACAAGGCTGTAGTGAGCTCTTCAAAGGACAGCTTGGTGTTGTTAAGTGAGCGATACAGGTGTCCTTTGGCGACCTTAATTGCCGCCTCCCAGATACCACCAAAGTGCGGAGCCCTAGGAGGGATAAAATGGAATTTAATGTTATCTATACTACAAAATTTAAGAATAGATTCATAAGAAGGCTTGTAAAATAGTAGGTTCCGAAGTTCAGACAATTTTGATTGCGATCCAACAAAGTTTGTTGCGTTATCGCAAAAGATATCGCACGGAAGCCCTCGTCGGCTAATCATGCGTTTCAATGCCGCTATAAACGCATCTGACGACAGATCCGATACTGGTTCCAAGTGCACTGCCTTAGACGCTAAGCAGACGATAACAGCGACAAACGATTTATATGGCACCTTGCCACGAATTCGATGATAGGTATAGATGGGACCGCAGAAGTCAACACCACACCGTAAGAAGGGTCGACTGACATTTACCCTTTCAGCTGGGAGGTCTCCCATGATCTGATTCATAAGTTTGGGGCGATACCGCGTGCAATGAATACAGGCCCGGACGATCTTTCTCGAAAGGTCTCTGGCGTTGACGATCCAAAACTGTGTACGTATGAGTGCGACGAGAGTCTTAGGTCCAGCGTGATAATTTGTAATATGTTTATGGCGAACAAAACATTTGGCAAAGTGACAGTCCTTTGGTAGTAAGATGGGATGTTTCTGTTCTTCGGGAATGTTAGCGTTCTTTAAACGTCCTCCAACTCGAAGAATAGGAAATCCAGTGGTTTTGTCCAAGAATAAACTGAGCCATTTTAGCGAGCTTTTTATATTCTCTTCTTTTCCAATGAGTTTAATCTCTTCTGAGAACGATGTTGATTGAATAATCCAAACAATTCTATTGAGTGAAGATTGAAGTTCTTCCGGACTTAAAATAGGAGATTTGTGAACTATCTTATACTTGAGTCGATTCACGAATCGCAACATGTAGCCAAATGTACGAAGAAGCTTCACGTATGAACTTTGTTTGTCGATAACTTCCAACAGAGAGTTTGACATTAGCTTATTCCCCACCATAGCTGTTCTTCGCTTTTCCAGTGTTAGCAATTCGACTGGTAAGCTCATGTTAGGGTTTGTAGGCCACTTTCTGAACGATTCTCTTAAAAATGCTGGTCCAGAAAACCAAATTGATTGCGTTATTTCATTTACCGTGCACCCTCGTGAAACTATATCAGCAGGGTTTACATCCGTTGGTACATGTTTCCAGACTACTCCCACTGTCCTTTCCTGAATCTCAGCCACGCGATTTCCCACGAAGGTACTAAGACTGGATGAGTGTGTCGAAATCCAATATAAGACAACTGAAGAGTCAGTCCAAAAGAAGATCTCCGGATCGAATCTCTCAAACAGGGGTTTTATTTTCGTCCAAAGTCTTGATAGAAGATGAGCGCTACAAAGTTCGAGACGAGGAAGCTGTTTCACCTTTGAGGGGGCAACTCTCGATTTTCCTACCAAAAGATAAACTGAAGTAGTTTCATCAGTGTTTGTAGTGCGTACGTAGATGCAGCATCCATAGGCTTTTATGGACGCATCACAAAACCCATGGATCTGAATGCTTTTTCTATTTGGAGCTAAGACAAACCGAGGAACGGAGATATTTTGAAGAGATTGCAAATCTACCATAAACTGGCGCCATTCGGTATCGATGTTTTGGGGAATTGCGGCGTCCCATTCAATTTTGTCGATCCATAATCGTTGCAAAATTATCTTGGCCTTCACGATTATAGGATTCAGGAGTCCCATCGGGTCAAATAATGAAGAGGCTATTGATAAAATCGATCGCTTAGTGAACGACGAGTATGTGCGATTTGGACTATACGAAAAACAAAAGTTATCGCCTGAAGAATCCCACGTAATTCCTAATGTGCTCGTTAAATTTGATTCATTTAACCGTAAATATTTATTCGCCTGGGTTGACAGAACTGATTGGTGATTGCTATGCCACTTCGAAAGTTCAAAACCAGCTGACTTCAATATGGCTGAAACCTCGCTTTGCAGTTGTGCCAACGTATTTACATCATCGGCTCCGGTGAGCATATCGTCGACATAAAAATCTGAGCGTAATACTCGAGCTCCAAGCCGAAATTGATGTTCGAATTTATCGCCGAGAAATTTGAGGCAGCGAATTGCCAGAAAAGGGGCAGATGTTGTGCCATATGTCACGGTGTTTAAAGCATATGTTTGGATTGGGCACCTTTCATCTTCCCTCCATAAGATGTATTGGAATTGTCGATGCAGTGGATGTATTAGGACCTGCCGATACATCTTGACAATGTCGGCAGTTAACGCGAATTTATGAAGCCGAAAGCGGAGAAGAATGATAAAAAGGTCATCTTGAATGGTAGGACCAGCCATCAAGATTCCATTCAGCGAAACTTGTGAAGACGTACGGCAAGATGCGTCAAACACAACTCTAAGTTTCGTTGAGGTGCTATTTGGTCGTAGTACTCCTTGATGAGGTAAATAGTAATGAGGCTCGTCTAACTTCGGATTTTTCACTAACGTCATGTGGCCCAGAGTCAAGTACTCGCGAAGAAAATCCACATAGGACGATCTAAATGAAGGATTTTTACTTAACCTACGTTCTAGGGAAAGAAAACGACGAAAAGCGATGTTATACGAATCTCCGAGTAATTTGGTATCCTTTTTGAATGGCAGCTTAACCATTAGCCTACCACTTGGCAATACCTCCAATGTCTTTGTAAACTGAGCTTCACACTCTAACTGTTCCTCTGTAAATTTCGATTTTGTCCCCGATACTGATTCCAGTTCCCAGAATTTCTCGACAAACTCACTTAAATGGCTTTTGGTTGAGCTAAGACAGCTACTCCTCTTTTGGGTTGATGAAAGTAATTTGTATCTGCCAGATACAATCCACCCTAGATGTGTGTTTTGGAGTGAAGGAAGTTCTACTCCAAGCTTAATTTGACCTATTAACAGCAAATCAAAAAACGATTCAGCTCCTACCAGCATGTCTATTGGTGCAGGTCGATTGAACTGAGGATCAGCGAACTCAACATTTCTCGGAAGATTCCAATTAGCTGTATTCAGAACAGCATCGGGCTGATATCCAGTGATAGACGGCGATACCAAAAACTCTAACGGCAACTCGAAAGTGGAAAAACGTGACCTTATAATGGTTTGGGTTAGCGAACTTATTTTTGTTTCTGTGCAGCCTATTCCAATTATATCGACGGCTTTCCTTTGCGTCGGTAAGCGTAGCGACCTAGCGAAGTCTTCCTTAATGAAATTGACTTGCGAGCCAGAATCCAATAATACTCTTCCTAATTGGAAAGCACCGAAAGCATCCTTGACTAGCACAAGAGCAGTTGCTAGAATAACCTGTGCCGTCGCACATCCCGTATCCGACTTCCTGCGAGGTTGAATGACCATTTTGTGGCATTGAACTACATGAATCCTTGTTGGCCGTAGGACGATGAAGCAATGTATGGTGACTTTGATGACAAGTCCTACACTTGTATGTTGAGTGACATTTGGCAACACTGTGCCCTTGGCCGAGACAATTTATACAAAGTCCCAGTTTCTTGACGCTGATAAAACGGTCGGCTACTGACAATTTGTTAAAATTGGAACAGCTAGCAATAGTGTGCGAACCATCCTTGCAAAAGCAGCAAGATCGTTGTGCTATGAGAAGTGATGATTGTGGCCGATGATCAGAATATTGTGCTCGTGTTCTCTTGAATACTTTGTGGCTATTGTCAGTATGAAGAGTCTTGCTTTCTCGAGCTTCAAGATATTGACAACGTTTCGCCAATACCTCAGCGCATTCTGTCCAAGTCGGAAGTTTCTTATACTCCAACTGCTCGTCCCACTTTGCCTGAGTTTCTGAATCGACCTTGTTCATGGCGATATGGATAATGATGGCATTAGAAATATCGGACTCAGAACCAAGGGATTGAAGTGCGTTGAAAAGCGCTGAAATATTATCAACTAAACTTCGCAATTGTGTAGCCGAGGCTTTCGAAACTTTCGGCAATTCAAAGAGTTGAGCTATGTTTTCGAGAAATATAAGGCAGTTGTTGTTGTAACGTTCCTTTAATCGTTTAAGTGCCTTTTCATAATTGTCTTCCGTCACCTGAAATGCCTTAACAGTACCAAGTGCTTGGTCTGTAAGACAAGTTAGCAGGTGGTTAAACTTTTCAATTTTCGAGAGGCTAGAATTGTTATCGACGAGTGTAGTGAACGTACTAATGAAATTTTTATATTCTGAATATTTGCCACTGAAGCGAGGTAAACGTAAGTTCGGCAAATGATTTGCTGCATTAGGCATGGCCCAAGTGGTTTCTAGAGCACTGCTTCGCCTTTCATTTCCCAACTGCGACAAAATTTTAGCTTTGGTTGTGACATACAAATCTTCTAGCTCACCCCGTGCAGTATCCTTAGGGCAATCGCTTTCGATTCGACACTTGGCATTTTGAAATTCTGCTTCTGCTACAACTCAATTGGTATACAACGAATTCAATCCACAAGTAGGATTCAAAATGAGAAAGCAGTATACGAGTATTATGCTTCACGACGAGAAATAATTTCGTACCCAATGATTGCAAAAGCTTCGATGACGAAATAAGATGTAAATGCGATTTATTAAATCTTAACGACAATGTAATGCGGTGAAATATGCAATTAAAGTTGTTTAATGCATGCAGGACTAGAATTGGCGATGAAATTTCAGCATTTATTGTCCGGTTTCGATTAAGACAAAGTTTTAACTGATCATGCAATAATTAAGCAATATTGATTGGTAATGTTCATCGTAATCAATTTCTAATCAAAACCGAAGTGAGTGCAATGAATTTCCTCGCGGAGGCGAACGAACGAACGAAGAAAGCAACGAAACGTACAGACACAAAAGTAGACTGCTCTCGAGGCTTAAACGGCTACACAGACGGTTTACCGACAGGAACGATCCCGAGTTAAGGACACTGAAGTCGATGATCAAAAACTTGAAACAGTTGATCACCGAGAATTACAGAAAATCTGTAAGTTTGTATTGGGGCAATAAAATTCGGGCAATAAAATCCAGTTGTCCGAAAATGTTCCCACAAATAAATAAACTGTTCAGGCGGAAAGATCACAACGACATTTCATGTGTTCGAATACCTCGGACGAACGAGAACAGACAGACACTACTGACTGCTGGCATAAGTCCGGAAAGTGCTGACTCGAACGACGGTTTTTTCGTGGTCGAGGACCCGCAGGAGAGGGTGGATTTGATTGGAGCTTTCTTTCAGGCTGTGTATACGGTGAACAATCCAGTTCGCTGTAATCGCGACCTCGAGGAGAGGGCCTTTCTTAACCACTTTTATCTGCGGACCGAAATCCAAAATTGGCGATCCGAGAACAACGGTTTCACCGTGTTCAATGACGACAACCGTGCAAATGGCGCAATCGCCGATGCAAGTTCTCATCTGTTCGTGAGAAAAGATGAACTCCGGTGCATCTTCGAGTCACTGAAGAACAAAAAGTCGGCGGGAGTGGACGGTGTCCCAAACGTCGTATTAAGACACCTGCCGCTAGAGGCGATAGATATCTTCGCCACGCTATTTAACAATGCGCTGAATAATGCATATTATCCGGCGCAGTGGAAAATAGCGGTGGTACACCCTATCCCGAAAAAGGATAAAGATAGGACAAACCCTGCTAATCTTCGGTCAATTAGTTTGCTCCCGAATGTTAGCAAGGTATTCGAGAAAGTCGTCAATAGATCTCTTTTAAGATGGGTTGAGGAAAATAAGATTATTCCGGAGAACCAGTTTGGGTTTAGAGCGGGGCATGACACTATTCATGCCGCGTCGAAACTGGTCTCCGACATTCAATGGAACAAAAGTAAGAACCAATGCACGGGTGCCTGCCTGGTCGACTTTGAGAAGGCCTTCGATACCGTATGGTTGGAGGGCTCTTCTATAAGCTGACCAGAATGGGCATGCAAAAACCGTTGCTGTATATGACTTATGACATGCTTGTGGGAAAGAAGTTCGTTGTCAAAGTTGGCAATGTGACTTCGAGCAGGGCTTTCGAAATTAAAAACGGCTTACAACAGGGAGCAGTGAATTCTCCGATCCTGTTTAATGTTTACACGAGTGATCTGGTGGGTTCCCTCAGACATGCTATAGCGTACGCAGACGATTTAGTGGCGTACAGGTCAGGACCAAAAATCGAGGTCATCAACATCCTTCTGCAGCGTGACTTCGAGCAAATTAAGAGGTATTGCGATGATTGGAAGTTGAAAATCAACTTCCAAAAATCGGAAACAATCCTGTTCAGAACTCCATTGGCTGGGGCCTCTAGGGATACCAGAAAAAACTGGAAAAAATTAACAATTATTGGACAGCAGGGGCGACCATTGGCGGTGAGAAGCGTAGTCCGGTATCTTGGCATCTGGCTCGACCAGTATCTGTATTTTGATAAACATATAGATGCTTGTCTTGCTGGGGCTAAGCGGGCCTACGCTCTGACAAGGAGACTGTTTCGTAGCAGTCAACTTGACAACAGGGTGAAGGTGATTTGCTACGTGGCCCTTATAAGGCCTATCATCGCTTATGGCTGTCCCATGTGGTTCAATATAGCGCCGTTCTATATGGAAAAGATTCGGGTGTTTGAGAGGCAATGTCTCAGGGCCTGTCTAGGGTTGTTTAGAACTCCCGAATCTCAGTACATAAAATACTATCCCAACGAGACCCTATACAATGGGGCTCGACTGAATAGGATTGACAATTTCCTTATTAAGGTGATTCGGAGGCACGTTGCGAGGGCGATGGCCAGCGATAATAACCTGATCTCAGGGGCTTACTACCCCAATTTAATGTACCATGAGAGTACGCTTCGGTCTGGCTTTATCCCGCCTGAGGCATTTCTTCATGTTGATATGAAAGGGTTAGTCCAGAAAAAAGATGGTGTGCCGGTATTGTACCACAGCCACCGCGGCGCGAGGGATAAGCGGCTCATCCACGACGGGTACGCCGCCAATGCTCAGGAGCTCCTCCGTTTTAGCACCGCAATTGCGGATCGGGACAAGGTCGATACGTTGAAGCAGTTCACCGAATTTTGGTGGCTTGAAGAAGAGGTGAGGGTGGATACGCTCTCCCGGGCCGGTGCGCTACTTACGTAGCATCCTCCTTAGATTTAAGCTAGAAATTAAGTTTGTAGGTTTAGGTTTAGAGTAGGGGGTCTTTGGGAGAGCCGGGCTAGCCAACATGAAAGAGTGCTACCGAGACTGGACCGACGCTTAAGGCCTCGCTCGAGTCTCGGCGGCGCGTATGTGCACCTTGCTGGCGGCTGCCAGGCGCCCATGGACGCAATCAGGATGGTGACCAATCGGAGAGATTGCTCACCACCCTGATTATAGGTATTTTAGATTAAGTAGCTTAGGTAGTTTTAAGTAGTTTTAAGTAATAAAGAATAATAAAGAATTCAAGTTTTTAAAGTTTCTTGAAAATAAAAAAACAAAACAAAATAGCGATTGATAGATTTAAGGCCGAAAGGCAATAGTTTTAAGCATATTGTTAAGTTTAGAGCGCTCGCTAAGAGCCAGTAAGCTAGAATAAGATAAATGTTAGTTTTTAATTAGATTTAATCGTTTTTGTCTAGAATATAAGTTTAAAGAATGAATTAATAAAAAATGAATTGAAAAAAAAAAAAAAAAAAAAAAAAAAAAAAGCAACGAAGCGTGCAGTGGTACAGTGCAAGCAAGCGCAATGATTGTAAAGCTTCAAAATTCGCCGCAGCCGAGCGTGGGCGAAGCTTTTCGAAAAGGAGAATTTATGTGTGTGTGTCTAATCTTATAGAAATGTGGAACGTATGTTTCTCTCAGTTTGGATTCTAATGCAATTTTTTGGATGGTATGATGTTCATGCAAATGGCGAATGAGCGGAACGATTAAAATGTTTTATTTCGCGCGATATTTCACCAGCCAATATTATAAATTTGTGAATGAGACATATATAATTTTGAATGCAAACTGATTCTTCTTATGGCGAAGGTGCGTTTTTGCTGCTTCAAATTTAAATTCGGTGAACAATTGCGAGTACTTCCAAGTACTTTGATTGATGACTTTTCACACAATTTATATTTTTTCCATCGCACATTCGTATATAAAAATCAGCACCACATACCTTATTGGGAAGATGTATATACTTATCGTTCCCGTTTTCTCCACTTGCACTTCTCTCCTTTCGCTGTCCTGGTGTCCAATATTCCAATTGTGTCCGGTGAATGCTTCAAATGATTCCTTTGTGCTGGAGGCCTGGATCTGCACTTTTGTACGCACTTTTCGCGAAAACCGAGAACCGTACCGATACCGTTGCAACTCACACTTATTGTCTTTTGTCTTTTTGATATAATATACTTATAGTATTATATACGATTTATTTTCTTTATTTAATAAAAATTGCCCCACGTTGGGCGCCAAAATGTACAGGCGGAGCTTTTTCTGCCTGTTCCTTGGAAAAATGGGACTTGATCTTACGTTGATCTTACGTAGATCTTACCGTGAAATTCCCGCAGAGAACGGAGATTGAGCAAACTTTCAATTTATGCTAAATGTGCAACCGAAAGAAATTATTATTTGCGATACAATTGAGCGAATTAGACGAGGCGAAGATGACGACGAATGAAGAGAGGAACGCTTGATACAATGGTTGGAACAAGAGTAAATTTATTATGGCTGCTGCCGTAAGTTAACTTTTAGTACAATGATTTTAGTACAAAAATATTCAAAAAATATGGAGAATATTAATTCATTGGCGGCAAATTTGAATTCTATGCTAACTGGTATAATCTTATACATTTGAAATTTATTCGTTAAGTTGAATTGAATTGATTAATATCAGATAAGTTTGAAAAATAAAAATATGAATTTGTGATGTCTTCTTTGTGTCCCAACAATAACCTAAAAATACAAATCGATAAATGCAATTTTCTTAAAAGAGAAACCAAATTTTTAGGTCATATTATTACTGACAAGGGTATTAAACCTAATTCTGACAAAACTATAGTAATCGAAAGAATACCACTGCCTACTACACAAAAAGAAATTAAATCTTTTCTGGGTATAACAGGGTATTACAGAAAATTTATAAAAGACTATGCAAAAATTGCCCAACCTATAACTAAATATCTTAAAAAAGATACGAAAATTGATAAATTTGATATAAGCTATGTAAAAGCACATCAGGAGCTCAAAAATGCACTTCAAACAGAACCTGTACTTGCATATCCTGATTTTAATGAAATATTCGTGTTAACGACAGATGCATCCAACTATGCAATTGGTGCAGTATTATCTCAAAAAGGTCATCCAATAACGTACATTAGTAGAACACTCAATGAACATGAGAGAAACTACAGTACGACCGAGAAAGAATTACTTGCAATTGTTTGGTCAGTAAGACATCTGCGACCTTACTTATATGGTGGACGTTTTGAGTTAAAAACGGATCACCAACCGTTAAAATGGCTTCAAACCAAAAACCTCGGCAAAGATATTTCACCTCGACTCCAGAGATGGGTACTTCAGCTAGGTGAATATGACATGAGAATCGAGTATCTCAAAGGAACAAGCAATACAGTTGCAGACTTTCTCAGTAGAGGAATCACGAATAACGAAGAAATAAACGCTTTAGACTCTGTAGAACCAACGATCCATTCCCAAAACGAAGAAGCAAATGACCACTTTCCGATAAAAGATACTTGTGTGAATATATATAATCAGCAAATAATCCTGACGTTAGGTTTTCAAACGAAAGTTAAAATGTTAAACAAAAAACGAAGAATATTCTTAGGTATTGATTCTTTAAAACAGAAAAATATAGAAGAGAAATTTATACCTCTAATAGAGAACAAAATAACGGGAATATATGTTAACCCTGTAGTAAATGAAAGTAATTTTAATATACTACAACAAAAATTAATTACACTATATGGAAATAGGATAAAATTTATAAAATGCATGTCCTACGCAAAAGACATGAACTCAGAAGAAGAAGCTGTCCAACAGATTAAATTATATCATCAGAAAGAAACTGGACATTCTGGTATAGAAGAGAATTACAGAGGTTTGAAAACTAAAATCTATTTCAAAAATCTGAGAGAACTAACTAACGATGTGATAAATTCATGCAACATTTGCAAACAAAGCAAATACGATAGGCACCCCATTAAAAAGAAATTCTGCTTATCAGATACACCTAAAGACATTAACGAAATAGTTCATTTAGATATCTACTGTATAGCTAAGACAAAATATTTAACTAGCGTAGATAAATTTTCTAAACTAACCACTACCACATATGTACCCAATGTTTCACACGAAACTTTAGAAGAGACAATTCTACAACTAATAGCTACGCATGGTAAGCCCAAACGATATGTTATGGATAACGAATTCAATTTCCCCAGAATAGTAAAAATGTTAGAAGAATAAGTTATAGAAATTCATTTTTCTAAACCCAATAGTCATACAGGGAATTCTGATATAGAGGTATTTCATAGAACACTTGCTGAAAAAGTACGTGCTATTTTAAACGGAAAAACTACACCCAACATACATGAAATTCGCATGGCTGTACACAAAGCAACACTTTATTATAATAACTCGGTTCACTCAACAACAAAACTTACCCCATATGAAATTCAGAAGGGTAATTTTTCTAAAGAAAAAATATACCAACACGTTCATACAAACAAACTAAAAATGATCAATAAAAGGAACGAGAACCGTGAAAATTACGAAGAACAGAGATACCAAGGCTTTGTCAAAAACTCTAGAACAGAACGACATAAAACCGAACCACGATATAAATTTAATAGATTAAAAGAACAACACCATAGCAACATACAGAAAGACAGAAAATCTAAATTTAAAAATAGCGACAATATAATCAAGGCAAACCCCAGTAACAGATACACTCAAACTAGAAAACAAACCACTGGAAACCATCCTTCAACTTCAAAAATACAAATAGTAGATAACACACTACCTAGCTCAGAATAAAAGATAAAAGAGTTCATCAGTCGAATAGTGAACGCCAACCGAGCAAGTCAAGAAATGAAGGTTGTAATTATTTTTTTTATCACTAGTTTAGTGCATAGTAAGATACAAGTAGAAGAAGTTCATAATAGTAATGGCTATGCCATGATAAAGTTAGACAAAATACAAATAGTGAATAAATTTAACTCAATAATACACATCATAAACTTAACTGAGATAAATTCTATATATAATACACTAGCTGAACAATGGATTTCGATAAAGAAATCAATGCCACCATCTAGTTACAATCAATCCAAATCGTTCACATTAATCCAAAAAGAATTAAAACTAGTCAAAAGTGAATTAAAAAGTATTAAAGGATACCAGAATAAAAGATCAAGAAGAGGACTTTTTAACCTTGGCGGACGAGTTTTTAAATTTATGTTTGGAACCATGGACGATGAAGATCAAAAAGAATTGGAAGAACAATTAGAAACAATTAAAGAAAAAAGTCATAACCTGATAACTAATAACAACAAACAGATAAAAATCAATAACCAGTTCCAAGAAGATATAAATATTTTAAAAAGTTTAATAATGGACGTCAATGCAGAGTTAGGCCCCAAAGCAAAATTAAATTTAATTGAGCAAAGAATAAATATCCTAGAATACCTGAGAAGATTAGACTCATTAAAGGAACTTATTGAAAAAATCCAACATATAATACTAGCTAGTAGATTACAAATAATGCTAGAAAGTCTATTAACTTCAGAAGAAATCGATGAGTTTGATGTTGATCTGTATAAGCTGAAGAAAATTAAATTATCCGTTGGAGAATTTCATGAAAATTTATTGATATTTGTAATCCAAATTCCTGACAAAATGTTAACATTTGATAAATATTTCCTTACTTCAATACCTAATAAAGACAATGAAGAATTAGATATTGAAAGTGAATTTTTTATTAGAGTAAATGGAAGTAACTATGTCTATACAGAAAATAAAGAAATAAGACATCTAAAACCACTTGTAAACTGTCTCAATAAAATTATAAATTGTACCAAGAAAATAAATAAAAATAAAAATGTTATAATAGAATTAATGAAAGGAGCAGTACTTTCAATAAATAGTGATGTTAAAATAAATAATAATTGTGACGAAAGAAAATCGATTGTAATCATAAGAAATGCTTTGATCACTTTTGAAAACTGTACACTAGAAATTAATAATCAAACGTTTTCAAACAAATATGCAATTGTAAATCAACCCATCCCTATAGATGTAGAATATCCATATGACATAACAAGTGTAAAATTAAAACAAATCGATTTAAACATAAGTAATACAAATGAAATAGAAGAAAAATTCCATTCACACAAAAACATAAACTTTAGCATGCATGGAATAACTTTAATTATAATTATAATAATGTTAATTTTTTTTATATATTTGTTTCGGGAGAAACAAAAGACAAAGGAGGGAGGAGTTATGTTAGAGATAACAGACAGGCAACACACATGCCAACCACATGACGACGGAATACCCCCGCTCTCAACAAACGTCCCAAATATCCTTCTGAGAAGAGAAGATTAAGAAAAACCAAACGGACACTCCAGGTCCTCTTCCAACCCAAACAAACAATAAATGACTCAGGCAGATAACACTCGTTATTTATGAGTAGGTGCCATAAAAAAAGGGATCGATACTTCATATCGATCTTGCATAGTATATAAGAACACTTTGGTTCCATTTTCAAGCAGACTCAATTAACACGTAGACGAATACTACACGTTATTTAGCTCATAAGCGATTTTTAATAATAAAAGTATATTATTTTTAAAATACAAGACTTAGTAATTTATTTCGCGCGTTGAAGTCTTATCCGCTGGTATATGCTTAAAAACTAATAATTCGATTCACACACAACATGAACAACAACAAAAAGTATATAATGAACTCAAAATAGTGGAAAATCTAAAAAAATAATGTTCAAGTCCTGCAGTTCTTTTAAGCGACACCAATTCGTCGCGTGGCATCAGAAAAATTTTTCAAAATGTTTGTGCAAGGTAATTCTATTAAGTTTCGCGCCGCCACCGCCCCCTTGGCGCGGGTCCTGCGAAGTCTTTTGTTCTTTCAGTAATCAAAAATCTTCAGAAAGTTTGTTGTATTCACAGATGCTTGGAGAGACTTTCGTCAAAATTTTTTTTAAAATCCCCACGTTCACCTTTGGACATAATTGAGGCTTTCCAACACGAATACATTTGGAAAATATATGGCCTTTCTAAACACAGCGGAGACTGATTTTTCGTACAGCATTTTTGCATCAGCTTTTCTTCTTATCTTTTGGGTCATGTGCCAGTTTTTGGGCCTTATACACATTTTCGTTTTGGGTGTCAAGAGCGTGAGCGATGATTTCTAAAATATTATTTATGTCATACCACCCAAATGAAATGTCATAACGCCCAAATTCAAAAACAAGTTTTCGTTTGGGCGTTATGACATTTCTTGATTTGGGCCTTATGACATTTGAGAAAAGTATTGGGCGTTGTGGCATTTCTTTTGGGCTTTCTGGCGCTTTTTCCCTTTGATTTCTTAAAGAAATTTGACTTTTGGGTGCTATGACATTTTGTGATTTGGGCGTTAGGACTTTGGTCGATAAGACCTAACGCCAAAATCAACTGGTTATAATTTTGTACTGAAATGTATAGTTCCATTGTAGATGACCAAGATTTTATTTAGTTTGTCGTCTAATTCTGATGTGTCTCCTGATGCATTAAGTATGATTATTTCTTTCGTGCGAATTGCCAATAATGGTGAGCATTTATTTCGTTATAATCTGTTACATCTGTAAGTTTATTTGACGTTTTTATTAGTTTAAGTTTAAGTTTATTATTAGAAAAATATTTGACATAATTGTCCTAAGACTCTATGTGTAGTCTGTTTTAGTCGCAATATATTGCCATTGTGCCCTTTTCAATTAAAAGTCTCCTCATAATCTCTTATAAATTGCTTTTTTTGCTAACATGAATAATATTCTGTATTTTTTTATGTACCATTCTATGAACTATTTTTTCCTGATGATTGTACAAATAAACCTGATTTTTGTACAAATTAATAGCTTTTTCTGTAATGGGTATCGGTATACGCTTTGAACTGTCTTCTGGGGCACTGTGGATGACAGCTATGTTTGAGTCATTATCTTCATTTTCCTCGTTATTATTTACTTCTAAATTATGTAATCGAGATAGCCCATCGGCTGCGTTAGTCTTACCCTTAATGTACTCAATATTGTAGTCGTACTCATTTATTTCTATTTTCCAACGCTGTAATTTTGAATTTGGTTCCTTCAGTGAATCTAACCAAACCAGAGGCCTGTGACAAATATATAGGGTCTATAATATTTAGTTGCTTCTACGATGGCGAGGAGCTCTTTTTCAATGGTACCTACGCTCGTGTTCGTTAACAGTTCTGCTGTAATAGGAAATGACTTTGTCATTTTGCATAAGTATTCCTCCAATAGCAAAATCTGAAGCATCACTTAATAGAGTGAATTTCTTAGAAAAGTCAGGGTGGGTAAGGATAGGATCATTCATTAAGAGTTCCTTTAATCGCTTGACGTATTATATATATATATATATATATATATATGAATTGACGTATTCTTTATTCTTAAAATTTATCCTTCAATTCTTCTTCAAATATTTAGTCATGTGGTAAACAATTTTAGAGTAGTCCCTAACAAATTTGCGATAATAGCCTGTGATTCTCAAAAAATATTTCACTTCTTTAACTGTTTTAGGCAGTGACATTTTTTGTATGGCTTCAACTTTTTTTGGGTTGGGATTTATCCCTTCGGGGGTTACGACGTGCCCGAGGAATTCTTCTCTCTGGAAAAATCAACATTTATTTAGTTGGATTTTTAGGTTAACTTCAAATAATCTTTTCAGGATTAAGTTCAATGAATTCAAATGTTCTTCTAATTCCGTAGAGGAAATAAGAATATCGTCGAGATATACGATACAATTTTTGTTTATAAAATCAGATAATACATGATTCATCATTCGTTGAAACGTTGTTGGCGAGTTTTTCAAGCCAAAATCCATTCTATTAAAGTCATAATGCCCGGTAGCAGTTTTTTCTCTATCTCTTGGATCCACCTCTATTTGGTCAAATCCCCTAGCTCGGTCTAGGGTCGTGATTTAATTACACCGTTATTTCAATTTCCGATAGTCTATTACTATCCCCCATTTTTGAAAGTTTGAATTGTCCATTTTTTGGGAAATACCCAAATAGGCGAATTGTAAGGGCATTTCGATTCCATTATGATTCCCTGTTTTAGCATTTCATGTATTTGTTTGTCTACTTCCTCGCGGTGAATTTCGGGGTAACGGTAAAGTTTTGAATAAATTGGAACACTATTCTGAGTAATAATTCGGTATTTGACCTCATTAGTAAAGGTAAGGTCATCGTTTTCTTTGTAAAAAACGCTTTTATTCTGAATGATTACCATTTTTAGTTTTCTTTTTTCTTCATCATTCAAGTGATCTAATATGTTATTCACATTAATTTCGCTATTAAATTTGTCTATGGTATTTTCCTTGTGAGATCGTTAAAAATAATCTTCCTCATCAGGGCTCAAAAACAGTCTAAGAACAGCATTAACTGTTTTCATCTAACGATTTTTGTAGTCAATAATAGAATTTATTTTGGGAAAATATGAAACCATCATATTTGTCGTTAAATTTGTACTCCAGAAATTCTACATAGTAGTTCGCAACATTAAATTCATTGAAGATCGGAAACGAGCACTTAGTTTTAATTGGAATTTCTTTATTGCATGCTCTAATAGACATGTCTACTTCTGATTTCCATTTTGACTTGCATAGTCCCGGACTAATTAACCCTTAAATGCCCAGTGTATCTTTAAGGATACAACCATTAAACAAATTATTTCTCCGTTCGTTTTGACTTTATTTACTTGTTGCTTACTATTTTAGCTTTATTAACTCAAAATGTATCCACTGTAAAAAAAATAGGCCCATAACTTTTAAATTAAGCTTACTTTTTACGAAATATTTGGCTTTTTAAATTTTTAACAAATTCAATTTTTTTATTTAATAATTTTAAAGTATGTGACATTGCTGTATCAGAAAAAATATATTGTAATGACCGCATGTATTATGAAATAAAATACAGTAATTTTAACCAAATGCGATATACTAGCTCATAATAATGTAGCGGTAAATGGTTGTATCTTTAAAGATAAACTGGGCATTGCGGCATATTTCATGATTTCGGTTGATTTTCGCTTATGACGACATTTGTTCTGTATTCAGATTTTTTCTGTATCATTAAGAAGAGCAAATAGTTTGTTGTTTTGTGATTTAGTTGCCTCAATTGTGTATCAGGGAAGTAAAATGATTTTAAAGGTTACATTTATATAATTTTACATAACAATACACTGAAATTGTGAGACTAAATTGCAGTTATATCAAAAATTGCAGATTGCTCACGAATAATTTCTATATTTGAAAGACCATCAACAAAAATTAGTAGTATATGTGGCTTTATGCATTGTGTCGTTCTTGGAAGCAAAATTTGGATAGTAAAATTGATGGTTTGAAGATGACTGACGAAGAAGTCCGAGCTTTACTGCATTATTTTAGTTTTGACAGCACTGATGATAGGATGGAAGATTGCCTTTTACTGGGTTCCGGGAGACCGTTACATCCCAGGGAACTGTGCAGCAGTCAAATTGGCAAGACAGACTTCTACGGCGTTGATAGTGTTAGTCTGCACAATGAGCATGCACCTGCTGTCTTACACTTACTCTCCTCGCAATTGCGCCATTGTTTCGCGTGCTGTGTGGCATGTGGCACCGTCTTGTTGAAACCACATATCATGCAAGTCAAGAACTTCCATTTCGGGCAAAAAAAAGTTTGTTATCATCGCTCGGTAGCGTTCACCATTGACAGTAACGCTGCGATTCGCATCATCTTTGAAGAAATATGGCCCAATAATGCCGCCGGCCCATAAACCGCACCAAACAGTGGCTTTTTCGGGATGCATTGGTAGCTGTTGCAATGCTTCTGGCTGATCTTCATTCCAAATGCGGCAATTTTGCTTATTTACGTACCCATTCAACCAAAAATGAGCCTCATCGCTGAACACAATTTTTCGATAAAAAAGCGGATCCTCGGCCAGCTTTCCAAGAGCCCATTCACCAAAAATTCGGCGTTGTGGTAGGTCGGCTGGCTTTAGTTCTTGCACCAGCTGTATCTTAAAAGGCTTTACGCCCAAATCCTTCCGCAAAATTTTCCACGTAGTGCTGTAACAAAGGCCTAACTGCTGGGAACGGCGCCGAATCGACATTTCGCGGTCTTCTGTCACACTACCTGATACGGCCGCAATATTTTCTTCACTACGCACAGTACGTAAACGTGTTGGTGGTTTAATGTCCAACAAAGTAAATTTGGTGCGAAATTTGGTAACAATCTTCCGAATAGACTGCTCAGAAGGTCGAGAATGCCGATCATAAAATGGAAGCAGCGCGCGATGAACATTTCGAACCGAGCACGAATTTTGATAGTAAAATTCAATAATTTGCAACCGTTGTTCATTTGTAAGACGATCCATGGTTAAATTGCAAACCAAACTGAAGCTGTTTGACAGTGACACAAGGTACTAAACACACGTCAGCTGTCAAAACCAGTGTTGCCAAAACCAAACCAGCTAAAAAATCACCCTTTATAAGCACAGAATATGACAAAATATCGTTGCTCCGTGACGGTAGTCTGCTTATCATGGCTAATTACCAAAAAATTGCTGATAAGTTCATCAAGGTAAATAATCTAGCTAACGTGTGTCCAGTGGAAGTAAAACTCCATGACCGCCTCAATTCATCGCATATGCAATGCACCATGCCTAATTAACGAAATTGTAGCTGAAATGAAAAATCAAAACGTCACAGAGGTATACAAATACACTAAGGTTGATGATAAAGGTAAAGAAAAACCATCAGAACTAATGTTATTCAAATTTGACCTATTCAATTCCCCTAAATCTATCGAAATTGATTTATATAATGCCAAAGTTACGGAATTCATTCCAAACCCCATGCAATGCAAAAACTGCCAGTTACTTGGACATACCACGAAACGCTGCAACGGTAACACAAAGTGCGACTCATGCAACCTCCCACCGCATTCCTAAGCACAGCTAAGCGTATTTACAAAGAACGTAACCCCTCTCAAACCTCTTCATCATCTGAAACATTTGCTGAAAAGCTCAAACAAAATAACCAGACCCAAAATAATCTCCAAGAATTATCTCAGACCAAAACGGCAGTTTTAAATAAAACTATTGCAAATAACTCATCGACTTCACTCAATTCTATAATTCAAACCCAACTAAACCAAGTTACTTAGAAAATAAAGAAAAAATGTCAAAGTCTCTCATTTCAAATCAAACAAACTCAGACAATCACAACATAAACAAAACCCTAACTCGCTCCAACTCAAATTCACCTCACTCTCTCTCTCCCAATCAAACCACATCACAATCACACACTTCCAACATCCTCTCAAACACAAACCAGGCCCAGACCACAACCACACACGCCAATACTAACAACGAATCATCAATTCTCTCCCAATCCATCTCATCAAACCAATCAATTTTTATAAATACAAGCAAAAATACAAATCAAACAAAAAAATTGAACGACGATGTCGACATATAAAAACTCACTTCATAACCAAAACAATGACTCTGCGATTCATGGGCCGAATCAACTGAGCTCTACTGAGAGTTTAGGTGACTCGGCCACTGGGTTGCAGAGTCAAAACCTTAACAGCCTTAATGAAAATTATCCAAATTTTGTATACACACCAATTTTCCAACCTTCTTAAAAAAACAAATCCAACCACTAGTAAACACATTTCTCGTGCTTCGCTCACGAGAAAGTTGTTTTATCTCAAACTTATTCAAAACACATGCAGTTTAGTATTCTACAATGGAATATGAAAGGCTTTTTAAATAATTTTAATGAACTAAGTATTTTAATTAAGGACCATAAACCCAGTATTATATCATAACAAGAGACTCACTGTCCATTTAATATTACTCCTTTTCCCCCGAAAGGTTACATTGGGTACTTTAAAAATCTACCAACAAACACGGCAGCTAAACAAGGCGTAGGTTTATTGATTAGGGAAAACATCCCACATAAACCCATGCCACTGTACTCAAATATTCTACCTCTAGCTCTTGAATTACAACTTCAAACCAAAATAACTTATATTAACTTACACATCCACCCTATCCAAACTATATGTAAAAACGATCTTGACAACATCATCAGTCAAATTAAGCCCCACTTGATCCTCGGGGGTGATATCAACGCATGGTGCTCACCTTGGAGTTCACCGGCATCAAACAAAAGAGGCAACATATTGGAAGACTTCTTGATAAACACAAATCTCCTTCTATTAAACGATCACCTACACACCTTTCGACACACAATACATTCACACATATAGATATTACCTGCTGTTCACCTGAACTATTCCCAAAAACCACATGGAAAATCTCAAATGATTTTCACAACGGACTTTGCAAATTGGCCGACATTTAGGAAAATAACCTTTGATTACCTATCTGATTAATATCCAGCAATAAATCCCAACAAAGAAGCTGCATTAATTCAAAAAGCCATCAGAACTGCCGCTCATACTTCAATCCCTCAATCAGTCCCAACAAACACACTAAAACGCTCTGTTCCTTAGTGGAACCCAGCTCTTTCTGTCCTCCGTAAAGAAAAAATATAGCATTAAAAGAATTCCAAAAAACACCTTCACAAGCTAACCTAATCTTTTATAAGAAATCAAATGCAAAGTTTAGACGTCTCCTGAAAGTTTCTAAATCAAAAAGTTTCGCGGAATTTACATCGAACATAAATCCCAATACTTCCCCGGCCAAAATCTGGCAACATATTCGTCTACTTACAGGTAACTCCAAATCTCCTTTTCATCAATTCAGCATCAAATCGCCAAACGAAATTTTATCAGATCCAGCACGAATTTCTAATTTTTTTGCTGAAACTTGGTCTGAACTATCAAGCGACCAAAATTTTCACTCATCCTTTAATACCAAAAAAATTAAATTCCTCAAATTTTCCCATAGGGACACCAGAAGCAATCGCTCCGCTCAGCGTATCGATCTCCCCATCTCATTGATAGAATTTGAATCTTGTCTAAACAAAGCCAAAGGCAAAACCCCTGGTAGAAACAGAATATCCTACCCAATGCTTAAAAATCTGCCGAAAATCCTCTAGAAACCATGTTTCTGTAGTGTCATTGGACTTTGAAAGAGCGTTCGATAGAATCGGCTTACATATAGTGTAAATTCAGAAACGTCAAACATTTGCGCAGTGATGCGTCATCACTGCTTATTTGCGATGCTGATGCGATGCACAGTTTATGCTGATGCGTTGCTGATTGAATATCACGCTTGAGTTTTAGAACGCATTGTTCACATCAAACATTTTAATGTCAAGATGGAAGTTTTGTAAAATACGACAAATTTGTTTTCATGCCTTACTCTTGTCGTTATTAAAAGCTTCACCCCCGCTGAAATACTCAATGTAAAAAAAATAATTGCTTGTGAGAAAAATTAAAATAAAGAATCCAACAAAAATTTATAAATTTTTCCGTCAAACGCCTATGTACCTATTGATAAAAATATTTATTCACTTTCTTTTCTTTCGCTTCCGACATTTTTCTTACTTTTTTGCCGGCGAATCAACAGAGCATCAGGTATTCTGTGATGCTTTTTTTCGTTATGTTTGCGCATCAGTTTGATCAAATTTGCAATAATGAACATTTAACGTTGAAAGTGATGCCAATAGTTGCATTAATGAACATTTTCATCATGAGCATCATGATGGATGCCAGTGATGCGTTACTGAATTTACACATAGTACTAAGCAAACTAAAAACATGGGGAATTGGAAAAAAAATATTCTGTTATGTAAAATCATTTCTTACAAATAGAAAATTCTTCACAAAAACCAACAATGTATTTTCCAACAGCCATCCTTTACACAACGGGATACCCCAAGGATCCCCACTGTCGGTATTGTTTATAATCGCGTTCGATGATATCTGCACCATCTTAAATAAATATAAACTTTTAGGTAGCTGGTTCTATGCAGATGACATATATATTTTGACAAAAACTAGCGATAAAATAAATGTAAAACACTTTTAAGCAATCTCCTTAACGATATTTTAGAATGGTCAATCTCCTCTGGAGCTAAACTATCACTAAGCAAATGTAAGCAACTCCATGTTTGCCGCAAACGACACTGCCCAGAACTAATTCTAAAATGTACAGATTGCGAATGTTAAAAATTGAAATATACTATGACTAGACTTTAACAATTGTTATAATTGGAAACAGCACTGCTTAGAAGTTAAGAAATCCCTAGCTGCGAGACTCAATATTATTAGCCAGTAAGAAAAGTGATGTAAAGGGTGATTTTTTAGCTGGTTTGGTTTTGGCAACACTGGTTTTGACAGCTGACGTGTGTTTAGTACCTTGTGTCACTGTCAATCAGCTTCAGTTTGGTTTGCAATTTAACCACGGATCGTCTTACAAATGAACAACGCTTGCAAATTATTGAATTTTACTATCAAAATTCGTGCTCGGTTCGAAATGTTCATCGCGCGCTGCTTCCATTTTATGATCGGCATTCTCGACCTTCTGAGCAGTCTATTCGGAAGATTGTGACCAAATTTCGCACCAAATTTACTTTGTTGGACATTAAACCACCAACACGTTTACGTACTGTGCGTAGTGAAGAAAATATTGCGGCCGTATCAGGTAGTGTGACAGAAGACCGCGAAATGTCGATTCGGCGCCGTTCCCAGCAGTTAGGCCTTTGTTACAGCACTACGTGGAAAATTTTGCGGAAGGATTTGGGCGTAAAGCCTTTTAAGATACAGCTGGTGCAAGAACTAAAGCCAGCCGACCTACCACAACGCCGAATTTTTGGTGAATGGGCTCTTGGAAAGCTGGCCGAGGATCCGCTTTTTTATCGAAAAATTGTGTTCAGCGATGAGGCTCATTTTTGGTTGAATGGGTACGTAAATAAGCAAAATTGCCGCATTTGGAGTGAAGATCAGCCAGATGCATTGCAACAGCTACCAATGCATCCCGAAAAAGCCACTGTTTGGTGCGGTTTATGGGCCGGCGGCATTATTGGGCCATATTTCTTCAAAGATGATGCGAATCGCAGCGTTACTGTCAATGGTGAACGCTACCGAGCGATGATAACAAACTTTTTTTTGCCCGAAATGGAAGTTCTTGACATGCATGATATGTGGTTTCAACAAGACGGTGCCACATGCCGCACAGCACGCGAAACAATGGCGCAATTGCGAGGCGAGTTTGGTGAACAGTTAATTTCACGTTTCGGGCCGGTCAATTGGCCGCCTAGATCGTGCGATTTGACACCATTAGATTATTTTTTGTGGGGGTATGCCAAGGCTAATGTGTATAGGGACAAGCCCGCTTCGATTGACGCACTGGAAGTCAACATCCATGCATTCATTCGTGAGATACCGGCCGATATGTGTGAAAGAGTATGCCAAAATTGGACTCAGCGGATGGGCTACCTGAGACGCAGCCGCGGTCAACATTTGCATGAAATTATCTTTAAACATTAAATTGCAAGGTTCAAACTATCGATTCAAATAAATATTTCATTCATTTTTTCGAATTTTTTGTGTTTTTTTTTTTAAAAAAAGTTCTAAACCTCTTAAAAAATCACCCTTTACATATAAACACTATATCATCACCGTCACCGTCCTTAGTAAAATTGATTATGGAATTTATGTGTATGGCAAGTGTCCAATCTCAAAGTTATAAAACCAACCTACCACCAAGCAGCACGAAGAAGAGTAAATGCAATCCCAAAAACACCCATACCGAACATCCTCGCAGAAGCAGGACTTCCTACCCTAGAACATCGAATCGACGAAATTACTTCAAAATTAGCAGCGAAATTGGTCTTTTCAAAAAATTTTATTATTGTAAAGGACTTTCAACGGTCTATTGGCCATAAGCGAGTTAATAGGATCCCATCCGCTATAAAGATCATCTTGTGTTTAATTCTTAAACAACTGTATTATGAAAAAAGATGTACAAGGAAAACTGTACAGTAGAATGAAATATCTTCCCGTTGGTCAGTTAAAACGGATAAATTAAACGACACAGTTTTTCTGCCAACGTTATAAAAGTAATAATTACGGATTTATTCAAAAAGTTTCTTATATACAAAAAAAACAGAACATTATTTACATTTCAACTGTCAAGCTGTCAAACTGACATAATAGTTCTCTTAACTTTAAGGCTTTTATGTTAATAGAAAAATTTAGTATTCATGATGTAAAATAAATTTGTTTAGAAACATAGATTCTTATTTTCCATCTGCAACATTCTCCCCCGCCGTGAACTAGTTCGCAAAATACTCGACCGACTCCAGAAAATTTAAAAAGTGGCAACACTGAATGACCACTTCCAATTCGTCTCCATGCCAGCTGGGTGAATCTCCAATTATAATTTTCTTCTTTTGATCTGTTGGAGAAACCATTAGTTGGAACGAGACAGACATATCAACAAACAACATAAAGTTTGATACACAAAGCCCTTATCGTATTGTGAGAGTGAGTAATATAAATAGCCGTTTGCTCATTGCCTTTGCCATTGCCATATGTCTATAAGTGGTTTTCTCTTTTCCGCTACCTATAACAATTCGATCGCCGATCGCTTTCGTTTACTATCAAGTATTGTTATGAATGGCTTCGCGTTTTGTAATTATTGCGTGTAATCTGGTTTTCTTATTGTTGTATAATTTGTTGTTTAGTATAATAAGTGTAGTTAATTTAAATTCGGGGTGTGTGCAGTTAATGTTGCAGTTGGTTTTATGGTTGCAGGTGAGTTATATTTTATGTAATTTCATTTTGAATTTTGGATTGTGTTGGGGTAAAATTTGTGTTAATTCATGAATGGAAGCTTGGGAAATTTTTGAGTGGGGTTTTTTTTTTTTGCTTTTTGTGTGGGGTAGTGTGCTCGCTTCGTAGAAGTGGACTGTATTAGAGTGTTTATTATGGGATTTTGTTTGATTTATTTATTGAGTGAATTTCATGAGTATTGAGTTGGTAGGGAAATTCTATCCCTTGTGAAATTTATGTTTATATGTGATATTTGCTGTGTGGTGTTGAGTTATTTATAATATTTATTTATTTATTATTATTTTTTTTTTTTTTGATATTTTACTTGTGAGAAATGTGCGTGAATGACAACATAGTGTGTATGAGAGTGTGATTTATCAATTATATTTGTATATATATTTTTTTTTTTTTTGGTTATCATGGTTAGAGATTGGTTTCTTCGACAGATTTATTACTCGGTAGTATGCAAATTTTTGTGATTGGCCTTTTCAGCTCACCAGTTTTTGTTTTTAGGGTGACGACGCGAATGCGGTTGTCTGCTCCAGGATGAACTTGTGAAACTCGGGCCAGACTCCATTTGGATGGCGGAATTCGTTCATCCTTTATTAGCACAAGGTCTCCTAATTGTGGTTGAGATTCGCTCCTGAGCCATTTTGGACGCTGCTGCCAGCGCGATAAATATTCGGAACTCCATTGCTTCCAAAAGGTCTGCAACCTTTGTTGTATCCGTTTCCACCGATCGTTGTAGCAAATTTTTTCGTCTACGATATTTGGCTCTGGTACACTTTGCATGGGCTCTTCTATGAGAAAGTGTGCTGGAGTCAAGGCCATGAAGTCATCTGGGTTGTTGGAGAGTGGACACAGGGGCCTTGAGTTGAGGCATGCCTCAATTTGAGCCAGTAGTGTAGTCAGCTCCTCAAAGGTAAAGGTTGCATTCCCTGCTACTCGTTTAAGGTGGTACTTCACCGACTTGACTCCCGCTTCCCATAATCCTCCAAAGTGTGGAGAAGCTGGTGGAATAAAATTCCACTTAACGCCTTCGCCAGTAAAAGTTTCGGCAATCTCCCTGGTACTATAGTGGGCTGCTTTGCGAAGTGTTTCCAGCTCCCTGTTGGCTCCAACAAAATTTTTTCCGCAGTCGCTGAAAATCTCCTTACAAAACCCTCTTCTCGCTGAAAATCGCCTAAATGCAGCTATGAAGGCTTGAGTTGTCATGTCACTGACAAGCTCAAGGTGTAGCGCTTTGGTAGCCAAGCAAATAAATATGGCAAAATATGCCTTAAAGGTTTTGGTTCCTCGACCCTTCCAAGCCTTTACTTCGATGGGACCAGCATAATCCACCCCAGTGAAGCTGAAAGGTCGAGAAACTCTGACCCGAGGTGCTGGTAAGTTGCCCATTAATTGTTGAGCACTTTTTGCTTTGTACCTATAGCATATTGTACATTTGTGGATGTGCTTCTTCACGATGGTTTTTATATTTAAAATCCAAAAACGCTGGCGAAGGTAGGAGATCATTTGCTGAGTCCCTCCGTGAAAGGTTTTTTCATGCGCGTCCCTAAGTAAAAGGTTAACAAAGTGATGACTTGGCTTTAAAATTATCGGATGTCGTTGTTCATAACCCAAGTCCGCGTTTTGTAGTCGGCCTCCTACTCGCAAAATATTCTCCTCATCAACGAAAGAATTTAATGATTTTAAACCTTTTGTCTTTGATGAAAACATTTTAGATTGAGCAATCCTAACGGCAAACCTTAAGGCTGAATGCAATTCCATCGGAGAAAGGGTGTCTAATCTTCTTTGCATTGGGGGAATTCGGAAATTGGACACGAATCTCATGCAATATGCTAATATCCGCAATAGTTTCTGAAGACTTGAATGTCGATGGATTAACATATCGATGCTATTGCTCTCAGTTTCAACACAATGTGTCTGAATAATTGTGCGACTTTCCTCCTCCGTCACTATATTTGTCGGTTGTCCTGGCATTGTGAAGTCCCACTCCGACCTTAGGAATTGTGGACCATTCCACCAGAGAGTGTTCCCGTCTAAATCGGAAGGAAAAAGGCCACGCGATGCCAGATCTGCTGGGTTCTGTTGAGTTGGAACATGTCTCCAAATGTTGCAGCTTGTGATTCGTTGGATTTCGGAAACGCGGTTGCTTACAAACGTCTTCCATCTGGATGGCGGTGCTGTGATCCAAGCCAAAGCTATTGTCGAATCTGACCAGGCGTACGTCTTTGCGTTACTCAATCTTAAGGCTTTTGCTGTATAGTCTAAGAGCGAGGCCGGAATAACAGCTCCACAAAGCTCCAGTCGGGGAAGCGTAACGGTTTTCAATGGAGCGATCTTCGTTTTCGAAATGAGTACGTGCATATGTATATTGTTGTTCTCATCTAAAACACGTAAGTAGATAACTGCCCCGTAAGCCCTTTCGGAAGCATCACTAAATCCATGAATTTGTACTCCCTTGTTTAGTTTGCGTAGCCGAATCCATCGTGGCATGTGAATTTTTTCAACTAATGGAAGTTCCTGACATAAGGCGTCCCATTCCTTCTTAACCTCCAAAGGAATTGGTTCATCCCATGACACACCGCGGCACCAAAGTTGCTGCATCAAAATTTTTGCCTTTACGACACAGGGAGAAATCCATCCAAGGGGATCGAAGAGACGTGCGATTGTCGACAGCATAGTTCGTTTCGTGGGAACCTGAGAAACATCGAGGGACACATTTTGGAACGAAAAGGAATCGTCAGTGGGATACCACTTAATACCCAAGGCCTTAATGTGGTCCGTGGACTCAAAGGGTAACGAAAAACCTAACTCCTGCTGATCCAATGGGATGCCTTCCAGTACCTTTTGTGAGTTGCTCGTCCATTTCCTCAGGTTGAATCCTGCGGTGGCTAACAACGACCGCACCTCATCTCGTTTTTCGACGGCTTCGTCTACAGTGTCAGCTCCAGAGATTAAATCGTCAACATACATTTCCTCTCGTACAGCCCTTGCACCCGCAGGGAAGCGTGCCTCTTCGTCAATTGCCACCTGGTTGAGAGTGCGGATTGCGAGATACGGTGCGCTTGCGGTACCGAAAGTCACGGTATCCAAACGATACGTTTTGATCGGCTCACTCTTGCTGCTCCGCCAAAAGATAAGTTGGTAATATGCATCTTCCTGCTTCATCCGAATTTGTCGATACATTTTCTCGATGTCAGCTGTAAAGGTAACCTTATGAGTTCTCCACTTCAATATAATATCAATAATATTGTTTTGCTTTTTAGGGCCCACCATCAGTCTGTCGTTCAAGGACGTACCATCTGATGTTTTTGCCGCAGCATCGAAAACAACCCGGAGCTTCGTAGTTGAACTGGCCTCCTTCAACACCGCGTGATGAGGTACAAAATAATGATGTGGAGTTTGAAGCACCTTATCAATGCCGGGACTCAATTCGGTCATCTGACCAAGTTCCAGGTATTCTTCAATACATTTTGTTTAATCCATGTGTAGTGTCGGGTTATTGTCCAGACGTCTCTCCAATTGATGATACCTACGCAAGGCTCCTAACTTCGAGGCCCCAAGCCCAGGATAACATCCATCCTTAAAGGGAAGTGTAACTTCATATTGCCCATCAGGCAAACGTCTGGTCGTCTCGTCAAAGTGTTTCTCACACTTCTGATTTTCATCAGTATCTGCTACCTGGAATGGTATCTCTTCGATCTCCCAAAACCTTCGTAACTGTGTATCTATGTCGCACACCTGCAGAAAACTTCGAACCGATTTGTGTGGTTGCTCGGATACCTTGCCTAGCAAGATCCAACCGAGCTGGGTATTTTGAGCAACAGGTGACATTTCATCGCCCCTGGCGATTTCTGGGAGAATCAGCTCAGAATACACATCGCTGCCTAACAAAATATCCACCGTAGCAGGTTGGAAAAACAGTGGGTCAGCTAAGACAAGTCCGTTGATATGTTTCCATCTATTGAATGTCAGTTTGTGGGCCGGGAGAAGCCCAGTCAGGGATTTGTACACAAAGGCTCGTGCACTGGTCTCAAACGGAGAGTGTAGAGACCCGAACGATATATCAGCATACCGATGGCATGCTCCACTGCTGACCTTACCCAGCCCTGACACTTCAATAAATGTACTCCTGGTACTTAGATTGAGTAGCTGTGTTGCCGCTTCAGTAATGAATGTGGCTTCAGATCCCGGATCGATCAAGGCTCTTAGGTTGAAGTAATTACCTCTCGACGATTTGACCTTCACCATAGCGGTAGCTAGTAAAATTTGAGTGTTGGTAACGTGTTGAGCGAGGTGGTTTCGAACTGCCGCACTCGTTGTTGGAAGCTCCTGGTGAGTAGTGTGAAAAGTCGGAGCTTTTGAGTTTAAACTCGATACTTGGTGTGACTGATTTTGTGTATTTGTGTTGAGTGGGGTTTGCAAAAGAGTGTAGTGTAGTGGAAGTGTGACCGTTTGGGTGATTAACACCCGATGTGTGTTGTGTAGGGTATGTATGTGACTCACCAGATGTTGAATTGTTGGTTTCTGATATTATATTTGTGTTAGGGTGAGAATGAAGAAGGGAGTGACAGTTGACAGAAATAGCAACGCGTTGGACTGGGACATTGCTGAGTAGAATGGCTGTACGCTAAACAATTGCTGCAAACACCGATTTTTTGAACAATATTATAGCGTTCACTAATGCTCATTTTAATAAACCGGTTACAGGTCCGAATCGGATGCTGTCCCTTGCTACAAATCCTACAACTAAACTGCTCTTTGTGTTTTGTATGCCTAACATGAAATGTGGTTTTGGTTGCGGTGTTCCTTTGGATCGGGTTTTTCGATTTTGGTTTTTGCTGCTCAACTACCTCTAAAGTCCTAAACCTGGTTTCAAGAAATTTTGTGAACTCATCGACCGTTGGCAACTCCTTCCTGGCTCCTAGACTCTCTTCCCACATTTGCTGTGTGTATGGAGGTAATTTTTGAAACACAATGTAAATAACTATTAAGTCCCATTGCTTTACAGGCACACCAAGGTTCTCCAGGGAATGCAGACACTCTGTGGTCGTATCAAGCATGGTTTTTAGTCCTACGGCGTTTTCGTTTTGCATAAGCGGTTGATTAAAAAACACTTTCAAATGCGTATTTACTAAGAAACGTTTATTGTCATACCGTGAACACAAAATGGACCATGCCTTATCATAATTCCCGGTATCGATTTCCAAATGCTGCAATAAACGTTCGGCCTCACCAGATAAGCCTGACTTCAAGTAATGTAGTTTTTGAATTTCTGTTAAACTCGCATTAGTATGAATCATGGATTCGAATTTGCTCTTAAATTGTCTCCATTTTTCATATTGCCCTGAAAACATAGGCAGCGCCATTTCTGGTAAGCGTATACCATGCTGAGCTGCATTATTGTGAGCCGATGTGCTCTGGGATGCGGTTTCCGCTATCTTGTCCAAACAGTCCAAAAGGTCTGCCTTAAACTCTAGATAAGTTTCTCTAATCTCCTCTACAATTCCCTCAAACTCCTTCATTGCATCTTCATCGTCCACTAGAGTAACTAACTTTTCATTAATGGTCCTACTTTGTCTGAACAAATCTTCTAAAATTGTCAGTCGACCATTGACTAGATTTTTTGTCTTCTTACTTTCAGCCGCTGAACCAAAACTCTTATAATCCATTTGAATGATTGATAAGGTATTTTTCAACAACTTAAGTTCTTTTACAGCGTTCATGATTGCGAACAAAGGAGAAAATGCAAAATATATGGCAACAAATATGAATATGGCAAAACTTGGCTATTACTCGCTCACCTGGTACTGCTGCATACAATATGTAGATGATGTTTTAATTGTAGTTGAATTACACGTCGCGTAAACCCGTTTGGCACAAAAAACTCACAAGGGTAATGTCTGATTATTATAATTTTTAGTTAATTTTTCAGTTTATTTGATTTTTATTTTCAGTTCTGTCACACAAATTTGTCACTTTTTAGTTCGGATTTGGCTCGAATGGACCAAATGTTTAATTCTTAAACAACTGTATTATGAAAAAAGATGTACAAGGAAAACTGTACAGTAGAATGAAATATCTTCCCGTTGGTCAGTTAAAACGGATAAATTAAACGACACAGTTTTTATGCCAACGTTATAAAAGTAATAATTACGGATTTATTCAAAAAGTTTCTTATATACAAAAAAAAACAGAACATTATTTACATTTCAACTGTCAAGCTGTCAAACTGACATAATAGTTCTCTTAACTTTAAGGCTTTTATGTTAATAGAAAAATTTAGTATTCATGATGTAAAATAAATTTGTTTAGAAACATAGATTCTTATTTTTCATCTGCAACATCTTGACAAAGCCCATCTAATAGGAACCCCAATTAAAAGGACACTAGCACCGTATTATCCTCCCCCCATGGCACATCAAGTCTGACTCTTTCATAATGACTCTGGCCGAACACAAGAAAAAAAACTCTAATAATGCAATCTACCGGTCATTATTCTTAGATATATCATCAAAATTTAAAAATAATGGTTGGCAAATTATTTTCACGGACGGATCGAAGTCTCAAGGCAATACCTCGTTCGCTGTCACGCGTGAAGATGGTTATATCTTGAGCATTGGGACACTCTGACTGCATATCAGCAATGAAAGCAATCAGCAACCCAAACCAAAATTCTGACCTTATTTCCGCTGCAAACTCAGCAAAAGATGCGCCAGTCTACAGATTTAACATATTTTCAAACGAAGATATGAACAGACATATACACAAATTTTTAACAAACAAACAGCAAATCGAATGGAATCTATACCAACATCATAGCAAAACAATTAACCCCGACAAATCTCAGCCCAGATATCCGACAAAAATATCTAAAACCAAAATCTCTAACTTCGTTCGTCTAAGACTTGACTGCGGTATGCAGCTACTCATCAACACCTGCTAAATAGAAACAGTCCTCCGCTTTGCACAATTTGTAACGTAACGCTTGATATCCCTCATGTCTTAAATAACTGCATAGTATCAAAACCATTAATAAAATCATTTTTCAAAAATGTTCCAATTTATGATGTACTTAAAAATCCAAATCCCGAAAATATCGAAAATATAAATAAATTTCTTTCTTGTATAAACTTTAAAGCATAAATAAATACAAGTTTTTAATGATCAGAGCCAATAGTCTCCGCAGCTAGGCTCTTTAGTTTATATTACCTTGTAATTTGTAATTAGCTAAAATAAATAAATCATAATAATAAATTAAACAATTTCGCACTGAACTTTTAGGATTCAATAAGACTGTTTATTCAATCAAATAACGACAAAAGTAGGCACACTCATTCTTACTGCAATTTCCCAATTTCCCTAGAAAGAAAGAGAAACATACAAAAGAGAACGCACAAAATGTACCTTCTGGCATGCACATTACACTCCACTTTCAAGTTTTATCGCATTTGTTTGCATTAACTCTTCCATTTATTTAGACGACGACTGTTAGTCAAACACTCTTATAATAGATTGTAGGATTTGGTAGCGCACATTTTTAAGGTAAAGTGCTACAAGCGGGAGACTTTTTTTTACGTGTGTGTGCACTGTGCAGGCAGGGAATTCGGTATCGCAAATTTTAACGCTAAAAAATATTTCAAGGGAAACTTTTTGTATGGGAGTATTGAGTTTTGTGTTTGAGTAGGCAAATATGATTTTTAAATATGTAGTTTTGTTACTTAGTTTGTCATTGATTATTGCAATTATTAATCTTCATAATCACTTTAACCTCGTCATTTGTTGTATTTTGCTTGTAAAATCTATTTCAAAGAATTTATTTTCTTGGTTTAGCGCGGCTAAACTAGCTACCTGAGGGGAATCGCCCCTGAAACTCTTATCTCTATCTTTCCACGAAGATGGAGTCAGAGCTCAGGTTTCGCTTGCGAAATTCCATTGCACGCTTGACATTTGACGATCAAATAAGCAAGTCTGCAATGGAATTCGCTTTATGTGCACTTTACAGGTGGAGGAGATAATTTACAGTTAATAATATACTCATAAACGCACAATTTTTTGTTTGTGCACCTGCACATCTATGGCACCGTACATTTCGAATGATATAGTTGTCGTTCTACTCATTTCATAACAAATAATTAAAAAGTGTACGGAAACTTTTGATGTTCACGTATTAATATAATGATACCTAGACTATACTACATAGCTTATTATATACTAATATTTAATATTTTGGAAAAAAAATGCTATTACTTACCTGAAAATCACTAAACGCCCAACAATTTACATTAAAAAAAACTATTTCTTTAACAAAAAATATTCCAACGAAAACAACAAACGTAATAAATTACGGCGGTATGGAAATGGAAATTTTTGGTGTGGGTTAGTGCTTTCAGACTCGGACGACGATATGGCTATTGTGGGCTTGTGGCTGGCCATATTTTGCAATTTCTAACCACAATTTTTCTACAAACGTTTTTTCACTTTGGTCTTTTAATTTAAAATTATACAGGGCCATTCATTTCTTGGATTCAAGTTGGTACCGCTGGCACTTAACATCTGTCAAACAAACCTGTCATTTGGAGTGGCATAATGTTAGTTGAATGTTTGCCATTTACGATAGTGGATCGCTTAACAATGGTACAACGCGTTTAAATTTTTGAAACTTCCAACCTTCCTTCCAGCCACACAACACGACCAATTATGGCTTTATTGCGTGAGAAGCTTCCTGGAGCCAAACTTTATAATGAAACTAGCTGACCCGACGAATTTCTTTCCGCCCAAAATCGTTAGTGTAGTAATGAATATAATAATTCCCAGTATGCACATGCTGCTTCATGTATTTCGGTCAATTCAAGTTCTTTATTCAAAAGTTAAACTGAAGTACATAATACATTGTCGATCTTTTCCAATCAAACCGCAATGATTGACGTGTCGGCCAATATTCCGCTTTTTCATATAATAAAAAACGGAATGTATTGCCGACAAGTGACACGCGGAATGATTTTAACTCAATGTCGTTCATTAACTCGAAAAATTCGTAAAAGAGAGCGTCATAGAGAGAGCAAGATATTATTACCCCTCTACTGAGAATCTTACGAATTTTTACTCAACAAATTTCTTTGTGTAAGAATGGGAAAATGTGGTACCTGACAATTAACAAATTATTTGAAATTTGTTGTCTTATTCCGCATACTCGTGCATAATGTTTTCATTTCCTTGCGTATTAAAATGATATCAACTGATGGCCAAATTAAATTGAATGAACATTATTTTAGGAAGTGCAGACGAAGCTCACGAAGGGACAATCTCTTATACATTAAGTTTAATGCAGTGTTGCTTTTTACTTTAATCGAATGCTTGTAGTTCAATCTGTACAAATTATTCCACATACTGGGATTTATTAAAGAGAAGTTCGAATTACTCCAAATCACTTTCATCGCTAGATAAATTAACTAAACAAGCCAAATTTTCGAGTTTATCAGACATTTTAATGACTTTTCCTACCATTTTTTTGAATATTTGACTTATGTATCTTTTATTTTTCATATTAGTTCCCTAACTTTTTCGGAAGTGTCCCCCTCTGAAATAGAATTCATCCCCAACACAGCCATTTTGACAGTCTTTTACATTCTTACCACGAAAGTAAAAGAACAAACATAACATTTTCGCCTTTGAATTTTCAATCAAAATCGTCACTTCAATGACATTTGATTTGAGATTCTTCACAATCAAACGCTTTCCGTTACTAAGTTTCGGTGCATTGAGGTTGCGCAACATAATTATAACTGAGCCGACTTTCAATTTCAAATTGTGGAAAATGCATTGCAATACTGGCAGACGTCATTCAATGGCCCAATATTAAGGCACCGAAGAAAACTGTATTCGAGTGCAGAAGCATAACGAAACGCAGCTCGATTTAAATTGAAAGGTGATACACGTGTCCTTCGGTCTTGACGTCAAATAAGGCCCCGTTAATCTTAATCATCATGTGCACGAAGGGTGGATCTCACTACACGATTTGGCTCCATATGATCGGCCCTTTCTTTTTACAAAAACACGTTTTTAGAGAAGGGCAAAATTAGACGATTGTCAATTCCGAAGTGTTTTTCATTCCCTTGAATCGGCAGTTTCTCCTTTCCATACAAAATTACATTTTCAAACATCCCTCCCATTACCCCTAAAAAATTAAAATTTTTTGAATGAAATAAGGTTAGGTGAAGTTAGGGAAGGAGGCCATCATAAGACCCATTCTGATTCCCTTCATAAAGGTAATTAAACAAACCCCAAAACAATTAAATTGAAAGTTGAAGTCATGTTTATTATCATAAAATAAAATAGTAACACACAATAATTAACGGCGATCCAATATTTTTTTTTTTTATTCTGACAATGATTTATTCCTTATACATAATAGTTTCCATAATTTACATAAAAAAAAACAATTTTCATTGATGTATAATAAGTGTCATTCTGTAGTTTATAAGAAAACTGGAATTGAATGCACTGAATATTTACCAAATACAAGAACAAAATCTAGATAAGTGAGTAATGGTGGGAAACATCATATTAAAAACAATTATTGATTTGGTTGATAATAGTTAATAGTTTCTTTTAACTAAAAGAAAGGAAATTTGAGAAAATGAAGAACAGAAAAAACAAAAGGAATTACAATATGAACACTACATTAACAAAGAAATTTTTGACTGTTGAAATATCCAATGAAAATAGTCATTCTTTTACCTTGGTCTAAAACAAATGTCGTACTTTCAAAACTCGTATATTTAAAGGCAATTGGTTGAAGACCTTTGGTGCTGTCACAGTATACGATTTTGAAAAGTGGGTTCTGTTGGATGCGGGAATGTTTACCAGTAGTAGTGAATTTACTAGGAAACCATATAATTCCGAACCCCTGAGTGTCAAACAAAATCCACTTCTCAAAAAAAAACCTTTAACCTTAGTAGTATGGGAAATGCCGGTTTCAGCACAGTTTTCAGACACGGATAAAATATAGGATAAAAAGCCAATATTTTTAAAAAATAATGGTAAAACATCAATAAAAATGAAAAACTACCGTATACTTAATAAAAATTATTGTTCCAATATAGAATATGCCTACAATTTTAAATATACAATATTATCCATGTGGTAGGCTATATAGAATAGCCTACCACAAATTTATCAAGACTCCCTCATTTAGCTGTTCTATTTTTAACGTTCCCGGAAATTTCGGGACCGTCAGATTTTATTTCAAGTCACATATATTCAAGTTACTCAAGTCAGGTACCTAGTCAGGTTTTTTTTTACCAGTACAGTTTTTTACCTGGCCTGGTTTTTTTTACCTGTACAGTTTTTTTACCCAGCCAAGTTTTTTTTTTTTTAGCTGTAGGTACAGGTTTTTTTTTTTTACCCGGCCGGGTTTTTTTTTTTTTTGACCTGTACAGGTTTTTTTTTTTTTACCCGGCCGGGGTTTTTTTTTTATTGTTCAGACCTTAGAGTAGATTACTTTACTAGTTTATAGTGTATGAGTAGCTATACCAATTAGCATCAACCTTCTTTAATTCTTAAAGAGGAGAGCCAATATCGATTTGGTTCTAGACTACTCAGTATTCGTTATTACTAATTGAACCTTTTCAATTATCAAAAGTGTTCATAGTATTTTTGCATGCAGTGGGTGTATCTCAGACTCTAATAATGTTCTGGATACTGCGTTCTATATGAGTAATCCCATTTTTCTACTTAAATTGAAAAAAACTTTCGATTTGTTCAGTATAGGATCCGAACCACCACTTGGTGGATTCGTAGTCATAACGCTAACCACTGTGCTATGATCGACTAACAGTTTAGGTCATACAAATCGTAAATGCATTCATCAGATATACATACAAATTTTAATAAAATTTTAAAAAAAAATTTTATTGTTCGGTATAGGATTTGAACCACCACTTGGTGGATTCGTAGTCATAACGCTAACCACTGTGCTATAATCGTCTTTGAGTCAAACAAATCGTAAATGCATTCATCAGATACATACAAATATGTAATGGAAATATTTTGCAGTTGCAAAAATCTAAAAATAGAACTGATAACTGAGCTTGCTTGCACTTACAGTCTCTTTCAATTATGTGATGTCATATCTATATCAATAAATATGCTTCAAGTAGTTTTTTATATTTTCCAGAATTTGTTTCTTTTTCTTTATCAATTGTAAGAAAGCCATATTTTTCATTCCAGCAGGCATTACAATAATTTTTAAAACATTCAAAATTTAGATCAGTTATATGATCATCAAAAATATGTTTCAAGTTAGTTTTATCCTTTGAAATTTTCTAGACTCTAAGTTATGTTTTTCACATACATTATTATATTTTTCAATTAAATTTTCTAAATATTTATATTTGTCTTGGTAAGAAGTTTTTGAACAAATGATAACATCTGTATGGTAAATTTTTGTAATAATGCTTAATAGAACATTAGTTTTACCACAATTACTTGGCCCACAAATAATTGCTCTAATAATATTTGGAAATAAAATATTAATCCTTTCAGGTGGTTTAAAGTTGTCAAAATTTTGTTAATAGTTAATTTAGAATTTTTATCTAAAGATTTGATTTTAATTGAACTCATTTAATAATAAAAAAATTATACTTGAGTGTGCATGACTTGATTTGTTAATGGATTATATGAAAAACTATCATCACTGATTATTAAACAATGAACTATAGAATTAGCTGGAAAAGTATTACAGCATTTAAAATCAATTTTAATATTAATTACTGCTTCTTTAATTACTTCATTTTGTTTAGAAGTATCTATAATAATAACGGGATATTCACTTAAGAATTTATTATAATTAATAATTGGTTTATTATGCTCATTTTGTCCATAATATGAATTTTTAAATTCTGAAAACATATCATATAAAATATCGCATTTATTTTGTTCATAAGATAGCCGCAATTCAGAATTAGGATATTTTGTAGTATTGAGATTTACTTGTACATTTTCTAAATTACATAAATCAAATTTACTATTTTCTTTTTTAATATCGCGATTTCTATCTGTTTGAAAACCAAGCAGAAAATATCTAAGTTTTGCACTTGTGGTTGTAATTCTCCAAGTATATTCTTTTACACTAGGAATAGAGCTTGTATAAAAATATTTCCAATTTCTAAAATACATGTTGAAATTTGTATTATTAGAAATTTGTTTATTTATATTATGTTCAAGCTCAACAGAAAATTTTACTTGTGGCATTCTCCAAATTATTTCAGAAATATTAATTTCAAATGTATGATCAGTAAGATCGGTAAATAAACAATTATTATCATCATTCGATCTAATAAGTTCTAGTTTTTGATTAATTCTAAAAATAAAATTTTTATAATCTTCAAAAAATCCCATTACAGTATTCAGGGGAATACTAACAGAAAAATAACCTTTTTTGTTAAATATTGCCACCGTATTCCATATCTGCCAACCTCCATTATTTAAGGCTAAATCATTAGAAAAAGGTGATAATCCTTTAAGAGTAGTTGTAATACCTGGATTTTCAATTGAATCAATTTCAATTGAATTAATTGAATAAGAAATTTTACTAAACGTGTTTAATAATCCATTATTTACAAAATTTATGTTTTTCGTATCAATTTTATCTAAAATCTTTTTAGTAGCATCTTTCACAATTAATTGCCCCCTAATAATCAAAAGACTCTTATGAGGAAATGTTTTTATGTCTTGATTATTAATATCAATTACAATCGATCTAACAGGTGTATTAAGCTGGGTAGTATTAGCTGGGATATTATCATAAAATTGATAACTCTCGATATCTTTTTCTTCGCTTACAATATTTGATTTCATTTATAAATAAAAAAATTTAACAATTTTAATTTATTTTACGAATATGTAATCTAATACTAATTTTTTCATTTCTAAAATCAATTAAATCATCATCTTGATCAACAATTCTTATATCGATTTCTCTTATTGAATTATTAGTTACTGGAAAATAAATTAAATTATTTGGAATTTCATTAATTTTTTAATAAAAAACTCATGAATTACATTTGTTAATTTTTTATTTTCATAACTACCAGTGGCAATATTACATTTAATTCGAATAGAATTAACTTTCATAATATTTACTGGTAAATCAGATTCTACTACTATATTTGCTGGAATAATTTGTTTACTAAATCCTAATAGAGAACCAATTGATTGATCTTTTGTGAAATCTAGTTCATATTGACTAAAAATTTCAACTTTTAGAGTAGTCATATTTGGATTTATTAGAATTTTCAAATCAACATCAATAAAATCATTAATATCATCAATCTCATAAGACCCAGTTGGAAAAATAATATCAATCAATTGATAATTTTTTAAATAGGTTAAAACATTATTTTTTAATAATTCAGATATATTTGGAATTGAATTATAAGTACTAAAATTTATAAACATATTTCATAATTTGAATTTTTATCTAATTTTATGGGTTCATCAAATTCACAAGATATTCTCGAAGAATTTCCATCTAAAGAAATAGTAGCCATATTTTTTTTATTTATTTATTCTAACAAAAATTTTAGGCAAAGATGACCACATAACTTCATTAATTTTTTGGTCAATATTATTATTTAAAAGAATAGTATTTTTATCTGTTTCAAAATATTTTTCAATTTTAATCGGAATTTTATTTAAAGCAAATGAATCATAATAAGCAATACAATTAAAATGTTTCTTATAAGCAACCCAATGTGTACCATTTCCAGAAAAATTATCTAAATTTATGATACCAGATTCTTGATCTTTAATTTTTTTATCTTTCATAAAAACACCTCGAAAATTAGAAATATTTAATTTTTTTGCATATTTTTTTAAATCATAATTACTTAAAGGACTTACTGGAATTGAATCTATTTCAAATTTTTTTTAGTAACATACCTTCACCAGATTTTTTAAGGAATAAACCCTTTCCATTTTTAGCATTTTCTTCTAAAGCTTTATCATGACGAATTTTTTCTTCTAATAATTTTTCATTAGTTTTTTTATCATTGTATGCCCTATATAAAGAAGTACCAGCTGTTACTGCTGCTCCTATAGCAGGAATTAAAGGAATTAATGCCGGTAGAAAACCTCCAATTTTTTCATTATTATTCATACTCTGTAACTGGGTTTTTGATAATTTTAAAGTAAAAATAGTTTTCATATCGTTTTTAATATGTTTCTTAATTGCATTTATTTGTTGATTAGATAATGGTAAATAAGTTTCATTCATTACACTTTCCTTAGTTCTTTTTAACTGAATTGGTTCTAGTTTTATTTCAATAGGTTTTTTATTTTTAATCGCATCATAAATTTTATTTTGTTGATCATCAGTTAATGAAATAGGGTGTTTAAAATATTTTCCATGTTTTTGTTTAAACTGTAAATTTTCAGTATTTATCCCCATACCAAGTTTTCTTTTTACTTTCATTGCGTTAAATGTTAAGTTAAGTTAAGCTGTTAAATAAGCATTTACTTTTTCACCTAAAGAAGCATCTTTTTCAAAAACTCTTTTCATAGCTTTTTCTTCTAAAACTTTGTCAGCCTCATGTCTTTTATTTAAATCTTTATGTCTTGAATATGCAATATCATGTTCTTTTGCAGCTTCATCTAGTTTATTAATAGGTCGTATATCTTTCTCTTCGTTCAAATGAAGATTAGTACCAGGCCCTAAATAATTATAACCTGGACTATGTAATTCAAATGGGAGATTATTTATAAAACTATTTAAAATACCGCTTCCGTAATGTCTTACCATTTATTGAATAAAAAAAATAAGTAATTTAATTAAAATTATTATCCATTAATTTTATTTATCATTTTATTTTTCATTTCAATACATGATGTATATTTATTTTTAGTAAATGATTCAGGTTTATTAAAATTATTAAAGTTAGGGGTTTTACCCTGTGAGTTATTTTTGAATGTAAATCTCCCTAAAGCATCTTTATTCCTTTTAATTGATAATTTTTTATTGTATTCAATATTCCATTCTTTAAGTTTTTTTAAAAACACAAGTTTCACTAACATTATTAATATTACAAAATTTTTTAACTGATCCTTCTTTAAAATTATATGTATTTATTTTATTTCTTATTTCTTCTTCTCTAGACATTTTTTTATTTAATGAATATTTTTTATTGGTGTCATGTATGGTTTATTGGTGTTACAGTATAGTGTAATTGTATGGTGTAATGGTATGGTGTAATAGTATGGTTTAAAAAAAAAAAAATTTTTATAATAAATGGATAAACAAATACAAACTTACATTCCTACTGATGAAGCATTACAAGGATTTGATGATTTAATATGAAAGCATGGAGAATTAATAGAACTAGTAACTAATCATTATAAGAACTTAGATATGATAGTTGAAAAAATTGATAAAGTCCCTAATTTAGATATTAATTTAAAAAAAAACTTTTAAATATGTGTTTAAAGCTTTACAGAATCAACAAATATCAATTGATGTATATAAATTTGCAAATTTTAAAAACCAAGATATAATTCAACAATTTATTGAAAGAGAAAAAAAATATAGAAATATTATAAGAGAACAAGCAATAAAACACAATGATAATACAGGTTTAAAGGAGTTAAATTCAATGTTTTCGACAATTATTGTTGAACCTAAAGATAAAAAATTATCTAAAATATGACTAAAACAATGAATGATATTAAGTTTTACGATGATTTTATTTTCTAAAGAGGGTGTAAAGGAATATACAGCAGAAGAATTAAAGAAAATGAAGTCTGGTAAAATTGGTCCACGATTCAATAATATTAATAAAGTAACTACTATTAACGTACCAAGTTCAAAGGGGGGCTCACAAGTTTTAGATAAAAAAAATTATATTTAAATTTCACATTTTTAACCAATTAAATTAATATGTTTGGATTACTAATAAAATATATAATGACTTTATTAAATTTTTTTGATTATATTGATATAATTTTATATAATGACATATTTGGCTATGAGCATAAATTACTTTTAATTATATTTTTTATAATCATTAGTATTTTAATAATTTTATATTTCTTACTAAAGAAATATTTGACTAGGAGAATAAATTATTTTTAATAATGATTTTAAAAGTTTAACATTTTTTTTGTTTACAAAAAATATACAACATAAATAAAAAATAAAAATGTAAGACAAAACAGTTAAGAAACGATTACATTACCGAACTGTAAATGGGGAAAAGGTTCTATTATCTCCGATGAATGGCAAAAAAAGTATGTTTAACATGTCTAATTGAAAAAGATTTATCTGAGTTTTATGGCAAGGGGTATTGTAAACAATGTAGATATTTAAAATATAATACAGAAAAAATTCCATGCAAATGTGGAAGAGAATATGTTAGATATTCTAAAGCAAGACACTTTTCTACAAAATATCATCAATCAAAATGTTCAAATAAAGAAGAGCATACCACAGAGGCATAAACATCACATTTTTCTTTTAATTTACACAATTTACTGAAAATTTATTTATATTTTTAAAATGGTTGTAAACCTAATTCTTTTATAAATTTTTTTCTATAATAAATGGAGAAAAATTTTATAGAACCAAATTTAACATCTAACAAGACAGTCTCACAACTAAGAGAAGTGATGAGACGATATAAAAATATTTTTAATCCGCCTTCGGGGTGGGCTGCATTGAGAAAGGATAATTTAATAATGCTTATTAAAAATTGTATCACTAATCATAATGAATCCATCATTCAATCTTTTTTTAATAATTTTGATTCATATGATTTTCCAGTGGAAAATATTCGTAATATAAATGTTGAAGTACGTGTACCAGAACAACAAAGAGCATTTGGAAACCTAGTTACTGATATAACTTTTAGAAATGATGAAAATAGGGATTTATTTTTGCATTTTCAAAGAATTAGAAACTATTATACAAACTATGTTTTTAGAGATCATAATAGATATACAAATTTTAGAGTTTGTTTATTTATTCGTATAATAAAACGTAATACTAGAAATGAGCAAGATGAAGATTTCTATATTCAATCCTTTATAAGATTAGTAAATAAACAAAATTATTTAGAAATGTTTGATGAAATGGTTGCAGATATTATTCAGAAGTTTGAGGATAGAATAACACAAAATACAGGCTATGAATTTCGTTATATTGTTGAATCCGGTGTTCAACGAGATGTATCACAACCACTTATTGGGGGTGATTTTATTGAATTCAATAATAAAAATTGTATAAATATTAAAAATAATGATAATAAATGTATTTTATATACCATTCTTTATTTTATACATCAAAGGGATATTGTAACAAATCCTCAAAGGCCATCAAAATATACAAATTATTTGATGGAAATTGAAAATGATGAAAATTATAGAAATTTAAATATAACATACCCCTTTGAAATAGAAGAAGAAAATATAAAAAAATTAGAAGATTATTTTAATATTACTATGAATTTTTATCATTTTGAGGATGATGAATCATATGAGGATTTTGAGCAAATCCAAAGTTTATACATAAGTAAATCTTTTGATCCAAATGTTAACAAATTACATGTTGATGTATTGTATTTAGAAAAAGATAATAAATGTCATTTTATTCCTATTACAAATTTATCAGGTTTTGTGAGTGGAAAAATTCATCATTTGGATCATCGATTAATTATTTGTAGGAAATGTTTTACAAAGTTTAGATCTGAAGCTGCACTTGAAACTCATAAACGAGATTGTTTTGACAATAGATCAAATGATATAATTCAACGTTGTAAATTACCAACAGAAGAAAATAACATTTTAGAATATAAAACATATGGAGCAGAGATATATCACCCATTTACTTTATATCTTGATTTTGAATGTTCATTAAAAAAATGCGATATTGCTAAAAAGAAAACAAAGTTAATTAATGAGCATGTACCAAATAGTTTTGGAATTTATGATAATTATTTAAAAAAATTGCATTCTTACATTACAGAAGGGTCAGAGTTGGTAGAAAATGTTCATAGTCATCTTAAATTAATAGCTAAAGTATATAACAAAATAATTAAAATCAACAAACCAGCATATAAAACTAAAGAATCAATAGAAAAATTTGAAAATGCTATAAATTGTGAAATTTGTCATGCAAATTTTAATGATGAAAATGTTGTTAGATAAATTTACTATATGATAGTAAATTTATCTTATCAAATTTGGATAAAATAGATAATGATAATATAAAATCTGATTCTGATCTGAGCTAAAGAAATTGTTGTTTTTGCTTCTAGTACTGAAAAGTTTAGATAATTTAGAAAAAAAATTAAAGTTGGTGAAACTAAAAGCAAGAAATGTTTAAATCATGAATGTGAATATAAATATAATTTTCCAAAAAGTGAAGCTTGTTTTAAATGCAAGTCAACTAATTTGAAAGATTATATAACTGATGATCTGATTGAATTAAGATTTATAGATTCTTTAGAATTTATAAATTGTAGTATAGATAAAGCAATTAAAAATGTATTAAACATAAACTCTGCATATTGTTCACATTGTAAAAAAATAAGGGAATTAAAGGAACCATCTTTTAAAGTAATTAATGATAAAATCTATGCATATGACTCTTGTATGTATTGTAATGAATGTGAAATTAAAAAGCAAGTAAATTATGATCATCTTAAAAATTTTAATTATGTATTTAAAGATATACCGAAAGAAGAAATATGTTTTTTGTTGAGGAAAGGTGTTTATCCTTATGAATTTATAGATGATAAATTAGAAATAAAAGAATTACCTACATATGAAGAATTTAATTCAAAATTATCTGGCAATATATCAAAGAAAAGTTATAAATTTGCTGAAAAATTATGGAAGTATTTTAAAAACAAAACAGGAGATTCTTGGTGTTTTAAAGATTATCATAATTTATATCTAAAATTAGATGTAATTTTATTGGCAGATGTTTTTGATAATTTTAGAGAAATGTGTCACAAAAACTATAATTTAGATCCCATTCATTATGTAAGCGCTCCGCATTTAAGTATTAACGCTGCTTTGAAATTTACTAGACAAAAATTAGAATTATTGACTGATTTGGAGATGTATGAATTATATGAAAAAGGTATAAGAGGAGGTATATAACAAATTATTCACGATCATGCAGAAGCAAATAATTATTATTATTATAATGATAAAATAGAACAAGTTTATAAATTATGTAAAAAAGATGCTGAAGAAAAAGGTATTTATGATTCCAAAAAATTAACTAGTTATATATTATATTTGGATGCAAATAATTTGTATGTTTGGGCGATGAGTCAAAAATTATCTATTGCAGGACACCAATGGTTATCTAATGGAGTACTCCAATCAATCACAAAGAAATATATTAAAAATGGAGACTTTGAAAAAAGTAAAATTTCTATTGATCTTGAAGTTGATTTAGAAATTCCAGAAAAATTGCATAATTTCTTTAATGATTATGCACCAGCACCGAATCATGAAACACCAAAAATATTATCAAGTTTACAGCACGAAATGATAGCTAATAAAATTGGTTCAAAACCTAGTCAGAGAATTCAAAAACTTATTTGTAGTTTAGAAAAGAAAGAAAAATATGTTATAAATATAAGACTTTTACAAGAATATTTAAAACAAGGAGTTAAACTATTAAAAATTCATAGAGGTATTATATCTCATCAAAAAGCATGGTTAAAACCATATATTGATAAAAATACTGAGCTGAGAAAACAGGCTAATAATGATTTTGAAAAAGACTTCTTTAAATTAATGAATAATTCAGTATTTGGAAAACAAATGGAGAACGTAAGAAATAGATTAAATATAAAAATTGTAAGGAGTTCAAAAATAATGCAAAAATTAATAAGTAGAGCTAGTTATCAAAATAGAAAAATTGTTGATAATGACTTGGTAATAGTTTTTGGAAAAAAGACTAGTATTAAATTAAATAAACCATTATTTGGAGGAATAGCTATTCTTGATCTAGAAAAATTATTAATGTTTAAATATTATGTTCATTTAAAGAAAAAATATGGAAATAGAATGAAATTATTAGGTACAGATACTGATTCATTTATTATTTATTTTGAAGCGGAATCATTAGACGATATTGAATTTGATATTTATGAAGATATGAATGAAGAAATAGATTTGTATGATACTAGTGATTTAATAGATAATTTCCCTATTGATGGATTAAAATCAAACAAAAATAAGAAAACACCAGGAAAATTCAAAGACGAATATAATGGAATACCTATTAGAGAATTTTGTGGTTTGAGATCAAAAATGTATTCATTTAGAACTGATAATAGTGATAAAATAAATATGTAAAGGAATTAAGAAATTGAATATAAAAGCATTGAAATTTGATGATTATAAAAATTGTTTGACCAATTTGGAAATTAAAAAGGAAACTATTTACGGTATAAGATCGATTAAATTGAAGTTATATACTATACAAGAAGAAAAAATTGGTTTATCACCATATGATGACAAATTTTATTTATATAGGGATAATGAAAACAATATTTTGAAATTAGCACACGGGCATTTTAAAATAAAAGAATTAGAAAAGATGCGAAGGGTCATAAAACTAAAATCTTAAGCTAGAACCCACTTTTATAACAAGCGTCTAAGGAGACGTTTCATTTTACGTTTCTCATTTAATATGGGCGCTGCATTTTACGTTTCTCATTTAATAAGATCGTTTCTCATTAAGTAATAAAACAAAGCTATAATTTTATAATGATGTAAATTTAGATATCTTATTTTTGTTCCATGTCATCTATAATTTTTTCAATGTCTGTAATTGAATATTTATTTTCTGTAATACCTCTTTGAATATTTATTTTCAATTTTTCTATGGTTGAAAAAATATTGTTTACTTTATCAATATTATCAATTACATCTTTTTTTATATCTTTAATATTTTTATCAAGATCTACCTTTAAATTTTGAAAATCTGTCTTTAAAATTTTTATGTCTTTACTAAGATCTACTTTTAAATTTTGCATATCGTTCTTTAAAATTTCAATGTCTTTATTAATATCTGTTTTTAAATTTGAAAATTCACTTTCCAATATTTTTATTTTATTATTCAAAATAGAAGTACCTGGATTATTCGAATGATTATTTTTTTCTACCGAATTTATCAATACCCATTTATATAATATAAAAATTAAATTATATTTTCTTCACTTAGTTCTTCAATTATATTCATAATTTCATTATGGATTTTAGGACTATCATTACCTGCCTCATTTTCACCAATGAGTAATAATAATCTGGCTTTTAATTCATCAATATCATTCCAATAAACATATTCAACTGGAGATTTTGTATAAATTTTAAAATTTTGTTCTATTCCAGATCCGGTTTTCTCTTTTTTTTAAATTTTATTTTTTTCTAATACAGGTTTTATATAATTCATATATTTAGATCCAGCATTTGATTTAATATAATTTGAAGATTTATCATTATTACGTGCGTATGCATATGTTATTAAAATAATGTGTTCATAATTTTCTAAATCTTCTTTTGTTATTAATTCATCATTTGGTTCTTTTAACATTAATAATTCCCATAAACCTGAAGTTCCAATATATGTTTTACCTTTTAGAATAATATCACTATTATTTATTTTAATTTGTAATCCCCAATCCAAAGATCCTTTCCACTTTCAGTTCTTATTCCATAATTATTATCAATAATTTTTGTTTTTGAAGAATTCATAGTTAAATATTCCTCTGCGATAGTTCCGATTCCATTTTGAATATATGGTACAGGAGTTACTGAATGATCATCAAAATCAATGCTTTTCTTTCAAATTGGAGTACTAGATAATGGTGAATAAAATTCTTTACTTTCAATACTTTGTGGGCTATATATAACAATTTCTGGCTGTTTTGTTGTTGATGGTAGTAATTTCGAAAAATCATACCGCAGTTTTTTTACCTGATCACTTTGATCATCCTGTTTTTCTTTAATAGCTCTTAAATAATTATTTGCTGATGGTAAAGCTTCATTTAAACTCATTTTCAAGTTTTTTAATCCTTCATTTAAATTATGGCTATTTTCAGTAGATTGATTTAATGGTGATATAAATATATAAAGCCTATAGAATGGCTTTATGTAGAGAATGTAATTTTGCATGTAAATTGCCGAAAGCCTTTGATATGATAGTAAATTTATCTTATCAAATTTGGATAAAATAGATAATGATAATATAAAATCTGATTCTGATCTGAGCTAAAGAAATTGTTGTTTTTGCTTCTAGTACTGAAAAGTTTAGATAATTTAGAAAAAAAATTAAAGTTGGTGAAACTAAAAGCAAGAAATGTTTAAATCATGAATGTGAATATAAATATAATTTTCCAAAAAGTGAAGCTTGTTTTAAATGCAAGTCAACTAATTTGAAAGATTATATAACTGATGATCTGATTGAATTAAGATTTATAGATTCTTTAGAATTTATAAATTGTAGTATAGATAAAGCAATTAAAAATGTATTAAACATAAACTCTGCATATTGTTCACATTGTAAAAAAATAAGGGAATTAAAGGAACCATCTTTTAAAGTAATTAATGATAAAATCTATGCATATGACTCTTGTATGTATTGTAATGAATGTGAAATTAAAAAGCAAGTAAATTATGATCATCTTAAAAATTTTAATTATGTATTTAAAGATATACCGAAAGAAGAAATATGTTTTTTGTTGAGGAAAGGTGTTTATCCTTATGAATTTATAGATGATAAATTAGAAATAAAAGAATTACCTACATATGAAGAATTTAATTCAAAATTATCTGGCAATATATCAAAGAAAAGTTATAAATTTGCTGAAAAATTATGGAAGTATTTTAAAAACAAAACAGGAGATTCTTGGTGTTTTAAAGATTATCATAATTTATATCTAAAATTAGATGTAATTTTATTGGCAGATGTTTTTGATAATTTTAGAGAAATGTGTCACAAAAACTATAATTTAGATCCCATTCATTATGTAAGCGCTCCGCATTTAAGTATTAACGCTGCTTTGAAATTTACTAGACAAAAATTAGAATTATTGACTGATTTGGAGATGTATGAATTATATGAAAAAGGTATAAGAGGAGGTATATAACAAATTATTCACGATCATGCAGAAGCAAATAATTATTATTATTATAATGATAAAATAGAACAAGTTTATAAATTATGTAAAAAAGATGCTGAAGAAAAAGGTATTTATGATTCCAAAAAATTAACTAGTTATATATTATATTTGGATGCAAATAATTTGTATGTTTGGGCGATGAGTCAAAAATTATCTATTGCAGGACACCAATGGTTATCTAATGGAGTACTCCAATCAATCACAAAGAAATATATTAAAAATGGAGACTTTGAAAAAAGTAAAATTTCTATTGATCTTGAAGTTGATTTAGAAATTCCAGAAAAATTGCATAATTTCTTTAATGATTATGCACCAGCACCGAATCATGAAACACCAAAAATATTATCAAGTTTACAGCACGAAATGATAGCTAATAAAATTGGTTCAAAACCTAGTCAGAGAATTCAAAAACTTATTTGTAGTTTAGAAAAGAAAGAAAAATATGTTATAAATATAAGACTTTTACAAGAATATTTAAAACAAGGAGTTAAACTATTAAAAATTCATAGAGGTATTATATCTCATCAAAAAGCATGGTTAAAACCATATATTGATAAAAATACTGAGCTGAGAAAACAGGCTAATAATGATTTTGAAAAAGACTTCTTTAAATTAATGAATAATTCAGTATTTGGAAAACAAATGGAGAACGTAAGAAATAGATTAAATATAAAAATTGTAAGGAGTTCAAAAATAATGCAAAAATTAATAAGTAGAGCTAGTTATCAAAATAGAAAAATTGTTGATAATGACTTGGTAATAGTTTTTGGAAAAAAGACTAGTATTAAATTAAATAAACCATTATTTGGAGGAATAGCTATTCTTGATCTAGAAAAATTATTAATGTTTAAATATTATGTTCATTTAAAGAAAAAATATGGAAATAGAATGAAATTATTAGGTACAGATACTGATTCATTTATTATTTATTTTGAAGCGGAATCATTAGACGATATTGAATTTGATATTTATGAAGATATGAATGAAGAAATAGATTTGTATGATACTAGTGATTTAATAGATAATTTCCCTATTGATGGATTAAAATCAAACAAAAATAAGAAAACACCAGGAAAATTCAAAGACGAATATAATGGAATACCTATTAGAGAATTTTGTGGTTTGAGATCAAAAATGTATTCATTTAGAACTGATAATAGTGATAAAATAAATATGTAAAGGAATTAAGAAATTGAATATAAAAGCATTGAAATTTGATGATTATAAAAATTGTTTGACCAATTTGGAAATTAAAAAGGAAACTATTTACGGTATAAGATCGATTAAATTGAAGTTATATACTATACAAGAAGAAAAAATTGGTTTATCACCATATGATGACAAATTTTATTTATATAGGGATAATGAAAACAATATTTTGAAATTAGCACACGGGCATTTTAAAATAAAAGAATTAGAAAAGATGCGAAGGGTCATAAAACTAAAATCTTAAGCTAGAACCCACTTTTATAACAAGCGTCTAAGGAGACGTTTCATTTTACGTTTCTCATTTAATATGGGCGCTGCATTTTACGTTTCTCATTTAATAAGATCGTTTCTCATTAAGTAATAAAACAAAGCTATAATTTTATAATGATGTAAATTTAGATATCTTATTTTTGTTCCATGTCATCTATAATTTTTTCAATGTCTGTAATTGAATATTTATTTTCTGTAATACCTCTTTGAATATTTATTTTCAATTTTTCTATGGTTGAAAAAATATTGTTTACTTTATCAATATTATCAATTACATCTTTTTTTATATCTTTAATATTTTTATCAAGATCTACCTTTAAATTTTGAAAATCTGTCTTTAAAATTTTTATGTCTTTACTAAGATCTACTTTTAAATTTTGCATATCGTTCTTTAAAATTTCAATGTCTTTATTAATATCTGTTTTTAAATTTGAAAATTCACTTTCCAATATTTTTATTTTATTATTCAAAATAGAAGTACCTGGATTATTCGAATGATTATTTTTTTCTACCGAATTTATCAATACCCATTTATATAATATAAAAATTAAATTATATTTTCTTCACTTAGTTCTTCAATTATATTCATAATTTCATTATGGATTTTAGGACTATCATTACCTGCCTCATTTTCACCAATGAGTAATAATAATCTGGCTTTTAATTCATCAATATCATTCCAATAAACATATTCAACTGGAGATTTTGTATAAATTTTAAAATTTTGTTCTATTCCAGATCCGGTTTTCTCTTTTTTTAAATTTTATTTTTTTCTAATACAGGTTTTATATAATTCATATATTTAGATCCAGCATTTGATTTAATATAATTTGAAGATTTATCATTATTACGTGCGTATGCATATGTTATTAAAATAATGTGTTCATAATTTTCTAAAACTTCTTTTGTTATTAATTCATCATTTGGTTCTTTTAACATTAATAATTCCCATAAACCTGAAGTTCCAATATATGTTTTACCTTTTAGAATAATATCACTATTATTTATTTTAATTTGTAATCCCCAATCCAAAGATCCTTTCCACTTTCAGTTCTTATTCCATAATTATTATCAATAATTTTTGTTTTTGAAGAATTCATAGTTAAATATTCCTCTGCGATAGTTCCGATTCCATTTTGAATATATGGTACAGGAGTTACTGAATGATCATCAAAATCAATGCTTTTCTTTGAAATTGGAGTACTAGATAATGGTGAATAAAATTCTTTACTTTCAATACTTTGTGGGCTATATATAACAATTTCTGGCTGTTTTGTTGTTGATGGTAGTAATTTCGAAAAATCATACCGCAGTTTTTTTACCTGATCACTTTGATCATCCTGTTTTTCTTTAATAGCTCTTAAATAATTATTTGCTGATGGTAAAGCTTCATTTAAACTCATTTTCAAGTTTTTTAATCCTTCATTTAAATTATGGCTATTTTCAGTAGATTGATTTAATGGTGATATAAATATATAAAGCCTATAGAATGGCTTTATGTAGAGAATGTAATTTTGCATGTAAATTGCCGAAAGCCTTTGATATGATAGTAAATTTATCTTATCAAATTTGGATAAAATAGATAATGATAATATAAAATCTGATTCTGATCTGAGCTAAAGAAATTGTTGTTTTTGCTTCTAGTACTGAAAAGTTTAGATAATTTAGAAAAAAAATTAAAGTTGGTGAAACTAAAAGCAAGAAATGTTTAAATCATGAATGTGAATATAAATATAATTTTCCAAAAAGTGAAGCTTGTTTTAAATGCAAGTCAACTAATTTGAAAGATTATATAACTGATGATCTGATTGAATTAAGATTTATAGATTCTTTAGAATTTATAAATTGTAGTATAGATAAAGCAATTAAAAATGTATTAAACATAAACTCTGCATATTGTTCACATTGTAAAAAAATAAGGGAATTAAAGGAACCATCTTTTAAAGTAATTAATGATAAAATCTATGCATATGACTCTTGTATGTATTGTAATGAATGTGAAATTAAAAAGCAAGTAAATTATGATCATCTTAAAAATTTTAATTATGTATTTAAAGATATACCGAAAGAAGAAATATGTTTTTTGTTGAGGAAAGGTGTTTATCCTTATGAATTTATAGATGATAAATTAGAAATAAAAGAATTACCTACATATGAAGAATTTAATTCAAAATTATCTGGCAATATATCAAAGAAAAGTTATAAATTTGCTGAAAAATTATGGAAGTATTTTAAAAACAAAACAGGAGATTCTTGGTGTTTTAAAGATTATCATAATTTATATCTAAAATTAGATGTAATTTTATTGGCAGATGTTTTTGATAATTTTAGAGAAATGTGTCACAAAAACTATAATTTAGATCCCATTCATTATGTAAGCGCTCCGCATTTAAGTATTAACGCTGCTTTGAAATTTACTAGACAAAAAGAAGAATAGAATTATTGACTGATTTGGAGATGTATGAATTATATGAAAAAGGTATAAGAGGAGGTATATAACAAATTATTCACGATCATGCAGAAGCAAATAAGTATTATTATTATAATGATAAAATAGAACAAGTTTATAAATTATGTAAAAAAGATGCTGAAGAAAAAGGTATTTATGATTCCAAAAAATTAACTAGTTATATATTATATTTGGATGCAAATAATTTGTATGTTTGGGCGATGAGTCAAAAATTATCTATTGGAGGACACCAATGGTTATCTAATGGAGTACTCCAATCAATCACAAAGAAATATATTAAAAATGGAGACTTTGAAAAAAGTAAAATTTCTATTGATCTTGAAGTTGATTTAGAAATTCCAGAAAAATTGCATAATTTCTTTAATGATTATGCACCAGCACCGAATCATGAAACACCAAAAATATTATCAAGTTTACAGCACGAAATGATAGCTAATAAAATTGGTTCAAAACCTAGTCAGAGAATTCAAAAACTTATTTGTAGTTTAGAAAAGAAAGAAAAATATGTTATAAATATAAGACTTTTACAAGAATATTTAAAACAAGGAGTTAAACTATTAAAAATTCATAGAGGTATTATATCTCATCAAAAAGCATGGTTAAAACCATATATTGATAAAAATACTGAGCTGAGAAAACAGGCTAATAATGATTTTGAAAAAGACTTCTTTAAATTAATGAATAATTCAGTATTTGGAAAACAAATGGAGAACGTAAGAAATAGATTAAATATAAGAATTGTAAGGAGTTCAAAAATAATGCAAAAATTAATAAGTAGAGCTAGTTATCAAAATAGAAAAATTGTTGATAATGACTTGGTAATAGTTTTTGGAAAAAAGACTAGTATTAAATTAAATAAACCATTATTTGGAGGAATAGCTATTCTTGATCTAGCAAAATTATTAATGTTTAAATATTATGTTCATTTAAAGAAAAAATATGGAAATAGAATGAAATTATTAGGTACAGATACTGATTCATTTATTATTTATTTTGAAGCGGAATCATTAGACGATATTGAATTTGATATTTATGAAGATATGAAAGAAGAAATAGATTTGTATGATACTAGTGATTTAATAGATAATTTCCCTATTGATGGATTAAAATCAAACAAAAATAAGAAAACACCAGGAAAATATAAGATCGATTAAATTGAAGTTATATACTATACAAGAAGAAAAAATTGGTTTATCACCATATGATGACAAATTTTATTTATATAGGGATAATGAAAACAATATTTTGAAATTAGCACACGGGCATTTTAAAATAAAAGAATTAGAAAAGATGTGAAGGGTCATAAAACTAAAATCTTAAGCTAGAACCCACTTTTATAACAAGCGTCTAAGGAGACGTTTCATTTTACGTTTCTCATTTAATATAGGCGCTGCATTTTACGTTTCTCATTTAATAAGATCGTTTCTCATTAAGTAATAAAACAAAGCTATAATTTTATAATGATGTAAATTTAGATATCTTATTTTTGTTCCATGTCATCTATAATTTTTTCAATGTCTGTAATTGAATATTTATTTTCTGTAATACCTCTTTGAATATTTATTTTCAATTTTTCTATGGTCGAAAAAATATTGTTTACTTTATCAATATTATCAATTACATCTTTTTTTATATCTTTAATATTTTTATCAAGATCTACCTTTAAATTTTGAAAATCTGTCTTTAAAATTGTTATGTCTTTACTAAGATCTACTTTTAAATTTTGCATATCGTTCTTTAAAATTTCAATGTCTTTATTAATATCTGTTTTTAAATTTGAAAATTCACTTTCCAATATTTTTATTTTATTATTCAAAATAGAAGTACCTGGATTATTCGAATGATTATTTTTTTCTACCGAATTTATCAATACCCATTTATATAATATAAAAATTAAATTATATTTTCTTCACTTAGTTCTTCAATTATATTCATAATTTCATTATGGATTTTAGGACTATCATTACCTGCCTCATTTTCACCAATGAGTAATAATAATCTGGCTTTTAATTCATCAATATCATTCCAATAAACATATTCAACTGGAGATTTTGTATAAATTTTAAAATTTTGTTCTATTCCAGATCCGGTTTTCTCTTTTTTTAAAATTTTATTTTTTTCTAATACAGGTTTTATATAATTCATATATTTAGATCCAGCATTTGATTTAATATAATTTGAAGAATTATCATTATTACGTGCGTATGCATATGTTATTAAAATAATGTGTTCATAATTTTCTAAATCTTCTTTTGTTATTAATTCATCATTTGGTTCTTTTAACATTAATAATTCCCATAAACCTGAAGTTCCAATATATGTTTTACCTTTTAGAATAATATCACTATTATTTATTTTAATTTGGGAATCCCCAATCCAAAGATCCTTTCCACTTTCAGTTCTTATTCCATAATTATTATCACAAATTTTTGTTTTTGAAGAATTCATAGTTAAATATTCCCCTGCGATAGTTCCGATTCCATTTTCAATATATGGTACAGGAGTTACTGAATGATCATCAAAATCAATGCTTTTCTTTGAAATTGGAGTACTAGATAATGGTGAATAAAATTCTTTACTTTCAATACTTTGTGGGCTATATATAACAATTTCTGGCTGTTTTGTTGTTGATGGTAGTAATTTCGAAAAATCATACCGCAGTTTTTTTACCTGATCACTTTGATCATCCTGTTTTTCTTTAATAGCTCTTAAATAATTATTTGCTGATGGTAAAGCTTCATTTAAACTCATTTTCAAGTTTTTTAATCCTTTATTTAAATTATGGCTATTTTCAGTAGATTGATTTAATGGTGATATAATAGATTGAAAATCTTCTTTTATCTTATCATGTTTTATTACTCTGTTAAGATTTTGTTCTTTGAATTTATTTTTCAATTCTATTGCAGTTTTAAGATATGTTTTTAAATCTAAATCAGAAATTTTATTATTCATCATTTATTTATAAATAAATTTAATAATTTTTATAATGGATAAGGAATTAGAAAGAGCTAAAGAATTACATAAACCTGCTAGAAAAAATTTTGAGCGAAGAAAAATAATTACTAAAGGTATAAATTAATTATGGGCTGCTGATTTACTTATTATGACAACTGTTGACTCAAAAATAAATAAAGGATATAAATATATGTTAAACGTTATTGATACGTTTTCAAAACTTGCTTGGATAAAACCATTAAAAATGAAAGATGGGAAGTGTGTCGCAGATGCATTTTCTCAAATTATTAAAGAAGCTCCTAATCCTCCAAAATTACTTCATACTGATTCTGGGAAAGAATTTTTAAATTCAAATTTTACTAAAGTATTGAATAAATATGATATAAAAATGTATCAAACTTTTAGTGAGAAAAAATCTTCAATTGTTGAAAGATTTAATAGAACAATAAATGAAAAACTGAAAATTCAATTTGAAATTCAACAAAATACTAATTGGATTGATGTTATTAATAACATTTTACATGAATATAATTATAAAAATGTTCATAGAACTATTGGGATGCGTCCATGTGAAGTTAACAAAGATAATGAAAAAGAAGTTTTAAATAAAATGTATCCTGTTATAGAATTAAATGAAAAACAAGTATTTAGCATAGGAGATAGAGTAAGAATTTCAGCTTTTAAAAAAATGTTTGAAAATAAATATAAAAATAATTGGACTCATGAAATTTTTTTAATTAATGAAATTCATTTAACTCATCCTATTACTTATTCAATAAAAGATTTGAATAATGAACCAATTATAGGTAAATTTTATAAATTTGAATTACAAAAAACTGAATTTTAATATAAATTAAAAAAAATATTTTTTTTTAGTTATTCTACGATTCTGTGTAGTTGTCTAAAAGAAATTTAAAACTTGATCGTGTAACTGTACAGTAATTACACATTTTACGTAACGCATCAGTTAGAATATCCATAATTTCTTCATCATTAATAAAAGGTTTTAATTCATCTTTTAGTTTATTTATATCAATATTACGATTAGTTATTTCCTTTAAATCTTTAAAGCATTCACTATCGGTAATAACTTCATCAATTTCTTCTTCTGCTTCTTCACCCATAGTGTCTATAACTATTTCGTCTAAAATATTTGTAACCTTTTGTTTTTTAGTAAATTTCTTAGAGATTTTGGACCCCACCATAATTTCTTTATTTATTAATTTAAATTTTTATAAATAAAAATAAAAAAGTGTTAACCTTTTAAAGAAGTAGTAAACTTTATCTATTGTATATATAATAATATAATTTTGTATTTAAATTCTGTAATGAATATTTTTTAATTCAATAAATTATAATTATTATCTTTTTCATTTTCATTAAATTTTTTACAATATTTTATAAATATTGGATCTTTTATTAATTTTGTAAAATTTAATTCAAATAATTCATTTACACACATTTCTTTATCATCTTCGTTTTCATATTTTTCTATTAAATAAGCTGATAGAGTATTTAATAATTAATAACTATTTATATAAGTATAATTAATTTGTTTATGTGGTTCAACAATAGTTTTATATTTTCTTTCAATTTCTTTAATTTTTTTTTCGTTTACTTTCATAAGTTTCATAAAACATTTGTTAACTTCATTATTATCTTTTAAATATAAATAGTTATTATGTTGTATTTTACCATTATCATAGAAAGTAAATCGGAATCTTTTACTAACTGCCTGAAATACAGTCATGACATCAAAAAATGCGTCCTTTTTAAAATCTTTTGGATAAAAGCTTTCTATACTGAATGAAATCCCCATCCTCAATATTATTATCATTATTTTCGGGAGAAAGAAAATTATGACATGCTTCAAGTCCACTTGCCATATTTTTATTTTTTTAATTGTATTTGTTAATTTCAATTTTTATAAAGAAAATAAAAAATGTTTTAAACCTTTTAAAAAAGTATTAAAATTTCAAAAAAACTTTCTTTTTTTAAAAAATTCTTGCTAAATATGGAGTCTTGATAACTCTTTTTTTTTTTCATGAAACTGACTAGGTACCTGACTTGAGTAACTTGAATATATGGGACTTGAAATGAAATCTGACGGTCCCGAAATTTTCGGGAACGTTAAAAATAGAACAGCTAAATGAGGGAGTCTTGATAAATTTGTGGTGGGCTATTCTATATAGCCTACCACATGGATAATATTGGATATTCTATATTGGAACAACAATTTTTATTAAGTATATGGCAGTTTTTCATTTTTTATTGATGTTTTACCATTATTTTTTAAAAATATTGGCTTTTTATCCTATATTTTATCCGTGTCTGAAAACTGTGCTGAAACCGGCATTTCCCATACTACTAACCTTGACCTTGTATACATAAATATATTTAAGCGGCAAAACTCGGAATAAAGGCCAGCTAGGAGTAAATCAATCTTTTTACAAACAATACGCATAATATGCTTTTGTGACATAACTAGAGTGCATTGTCGTGCGCCCCTCCCCTGCTGACTTTCGATTGAACTAGTCCATAGTGTATTGTTGTGAGAAACTTTGTAGAACAAACTGGTTTGAGCAAAAACATTTTTCGTGTAACCGCCTCATATAAGCTCTAAGTTCGCTTGTATGAGCCTTCCAGTTCAACCTTTTGTCAATCCTTACTCCCAAATATTTAAAAGATTATACAAGAAACATCCAGCACTGCAATTTGCGTTCTCAACGTAGCTACTTCTGCCACAAGAATGAGTTGAAAACCAGAGTTTCGAGCACCCACTGATACATGACCTTTGTTTTTTCGCTAATAAGAAGTTTATGCTTTGAAAACCATTGTCTAAGGATTTGCAGGTCCTGTTGGGATTAATAACTGCATCGAAAACAGTATTGGTGACATAAGTGAATGTTATGTCATCTGCGAATTCTGTTAATTTGTAATTAAAATTCTGTTTGAATATAGAGTTAATGTAGATCAAAAACAAGGTTGGTCCTAAGACCGAACCCAGAGGTACGCTAATATTTAATTGCAGCTGATTACTAAAATATTCACTTAGTTTTACTCGTTGTGTTCGGTCTGAGAGATACGAAGCAAACCAATTGTAGACATCACCTCTGAAACCTGCTTTAAATAGTTTATCAAGAAGTATCTCATGATTGACTATATCAAACACTTTTGATAAATCAACAAATAACGCTAATATATTAGGAAGTATTGATTGAAACCTTATAAAAATGTATGATCAATACAAGTTTCAGTTTTATTTGTTATTCTGGTAGGATAATTTATTAGCGATTGTATATGATGACAAAAGGAGTAAGTACTTATCAGAATCTGCGTTACTTTTCAAAATATCAATATTTATAACCCCTTAAAACTATCAGATTTTTCGTTTTCACACTTTTAAGTTAATTCATATGCTCAAGAAATATGTCTTTGCTCAAATTGCCTTCATTCAGATTCAGATTCAGATTTTATTGATATTTCACATACAAAGTTTACAATTTTTAATTTGTATTATCTGCAAAGCGTTAAGTGCTTGTCTGCAGAAGACTATGTACAAAAATGTATTGTTTTATATGTTTGAGTTCTAATTCGCTTTAATTTAATCCTTGCAAGTATGATCGTCATGAAAGATATTATTTCAAGGTTGTATATTTGCAATATGTGAAGTAATCGTGTGTCCTTGTCGATTTTCCGCCTGTTGTAATGTTGACCAATGTAGCCCGATATATAATCTTTTGTATTTTTAAATGAATGCTCTTAAGCATACGCAAGTATGCCATACCTTAGATGTGACTCAACCAGTCCAAAGTAGCTTTGCCTTAAAACCTCTGCTGGGCAATCGTAGCTAAGGTGAAAAAGCGCGTACGCACTCTGCCGCAGTTTCGTGATCAGCGCGCCTTTATGTGGTAACGCCATTTGAGATTATAATCAAGTGTAACTCCTAGTTATTTATATGTTGATACGTTTTCAATTGTAGCTGAGCAGTTTTCCTCCCTTTGTAGATGAAGATGGTCTTGTATTCTATGCAAACATTGAATTTCGTGCACTTTAATTTTGATCTAGTACTTCATAATGTGCGGGGGACGAATATGCATGACTTTAGTTTTTTGGACATTTATTACAAGACCGTGATCATGGCACCATGCTGTAACAGCATCAAACTCTTTTTGCATTATTTCCTCTGCTATCTCCACGTTTCGATGACTTATTACAATTGCTGCGCCATCAGCGTATGCATATCAGTAGGTATTGGGACGGTTGGGACTGGGAATTCTGTGCTAGAGCGAGAGGGAAGATATGACCTTGGAGTGAGTGTGGTGGCTTTGGCGGAAGTAGGTTATCTACATATGTTGTGTGTTTGAGGCGCCGCCGCTGGTGGTTGGTAATTTTTGTTATCAGTTTTGTGTGTTTTGAGTGAATTGCTTGGAGATGACGTAATTATTGGTATTCCTGTTGGGGTGTTGTGATATTGAAAATTAAAAAAGAGCGATATGTGGGGCTGTGGTTTGAACTTGGTACGATGAGTTTGGGAGTCGGGTGTCGTAGCTTTGCGCTATAGCGGATGCTGGGAGATGTAGGTTAAAGTGGTTAAATATATTGAAGAGTAGTAGTATAACAATGTGCGTTTTTTTTATTTTTATTTTATTGATAAGCACAATAATTACTATTTCAGCTAATTCTTGAAGCGTAAGGTGAATGAGGGTAATGTAAATGAGATTTTGAAACGTTTCAACTCTCAAAATACATTACCCAATAGTTCAAAATATGTATTTAAGAAAACTTTGCTTGTAGATGAAATATTATTGAATCAATTTTATAAAGTTGAAAAAATAAAGTGCATTCAAAGGAGGTTTGGAAAACGACTTATTGTCGAGTTTCCAAATACGCAATTTTTCCTCCCTGCTCATATGGCAGATCTGTTTCAGGAAACAGAAATTGAAATTATAAATAAAAGTAACACATGTATTTACTTCATTGCAACGAAAGACAATGAAGCAAGATTCAATAATTATTTTTTTGTAAATGAGATGCTTAACTCTCAAAAAAAAATTGCTGAAAATCAATAAATATACATTATATTAAAAAAAATTTAAAGAAATTGTTTTCCTTCTTTTCAAAATTTTTTTTCCCTTCTTTTTCATTTTGGATAGATCATGTTTGGCAGTTTATAAATAAAAGAACTTTTTTTCTGATGATGAAGTGAAATACTTTTATTCTTTTTATTTGTTTTCAGATAAAAATTTATTTATTAAATATACATTTTGCAAGGCACAGCACTTGCTATGAAGTGAACATTTAGTTTCATTGGAGTAGAGGAGTTTTAATTCTTTCAGATTTGGGCAACCGATTTCTTCTTCAACATTTACAAGTTCAACATTTCCATTTTGCAGTAATTCCTTGATCCATTGAGTTTTTTCCAACCCTTTAGCATAAACAGTAGCATTTTGAATTTTTCCTCGGAGGTATTTTACAACTTCACGAAATTCTGTATGTTCTCCATCCCAAACAAGACCATGATGATTGTGGTAAAGCCAATTAGCTTGTCTCTTTAGCGATGGTGACAGCTGATTAGAGTTGAAAGGAGGCTTTAAGATAAAGTGATGATGATGGTGACCATTGTGCAGTACAGCTATTTCTTTTGCAATTAATCTATTATTGGGTCCTTTGAAGCCTTGCACATCAATAATGAAGAATGACATTGCTATTGATGATGGTGTTTTCTCATCAAATACCAATATTCAACTGGTAATTAATAAAATAAAAATAAAATAAATCATTTTAAATAAAAATAAAAGAAATAATTTTAGTCATGGCACTTACTGTGGTGAATTAATCTTCGATGGCTTGGTGCTTACTGCAACCTCTTATCCAAAATGTGATCCTTTTTATATGAAAATTTATCTTTCTAAAACCACATCATAATTTTATTAAATAATGTAAGAATGTTTATCCAGTATCGTTAACTTTTTTTGTGCTTGGATTGTTTCATATCTGTGGGTAACATATTGTTCAGCTAGAATTCATGCCTTGTCTCACAAGAACATATTGTGGACAGGAATGTTAAACTTTCTTTTGTGCTTGGTTTTGTTTCTTATCTCAGGAAAGACAATGGAGCAAGATTCAATAATTATTTTTTGTATTAAAAATCTGTATTTATTATTTTGTAATGCCCCCATGGTAATGTACAATAACTATTTTCTATAGCATATCGCTTATCATCTGTCGCACTTAACGCCATTTTTTTTTTTGAACAATACTACTTACTATATGTTTTTGCGATTTTATTAAATTTTGTTTGACAGTTTTTATTATTATTAACTAAACATTCTAAGAAATCACTAAAATAAATTTCTTTTTTGACAACATTTTTTGAACGACATTAGCTGTTTTTTATTATCAGCGTGATCTGATCCGAATCAGATCACAAAAATAAAACAAAACGGATCATTGAAAAGTTAAATTTTGGAGTTGTGGTAACAGTTGCTTTCAAAAACAAAACAGATAATACAGGGTATTTCAAACTTCATATTGCCACCAGCCATATTGTAAATATTATTCTCAATGTGACGTCACACAAGGCACATGTCATTTCACTTGCAAAGTCGGGGGTGTTACCATATTTGAATCAAATTTGCATAATTTTTCTTTCCAAATATATTTTTGTGAAACAAATTTAGTATTTTATGTTCAAATATGTAACACATGAACAATATTTGCTGCTACCGCTTGAGTTTATCTTTGCATATTAAGGTGTGTCCAGGCCACCGAAATATTTCAGAAATGTTTATGAAATGTTTCTGAAGCAAATCGGACAGATTTTATAAACATTTATAAAAGATTTCTGAATTTTATTTACTAACCCCAGTATTAATAAACACTGCGTAAAAGTTATCAACTCGTTATTCAGCAGTTACGTAAAATGTTTGTATACTTATTTGTTTATTAATACGGGGGTAAATGTTTGTTAAATGTTTCACCTTTATCCTGTTTTGGACGAGAAGAAAATAATGTGGTGGGATTATTAGCAGCTTTATTTTTGTATTTTTGGTCTTGGCAATCACGCGACACGCTATTTAATTCAAATAATCGTATTAAGTGAATCACTTTCTCATTAGGTAATCAAAGCTTTTCTGGACATTTTTATTTTATTTAAAAACAAATAATAATCGAAAAACAGCGCTCACTTTCTGCAGGGATACTTGTAAAACAAAAATTATTTCCAATCACGATTGGGTAACTGTGAAACATTTCATAAACGTTTTTCTGGTGTCCAGATCCAAATCAGCAAAACATTTCTAAGCATTTTATAAGAATTGTTTTGTTTAATAAGTGTTTTAGAAATAAATATGGAACATGAAGGTATTTAATTGTTTATCAAATGATTGGCTGGTCTAGACATACCTTTATAGAAAGAGAAAAAACAAAATAACTCGGAATACGGACAGGGACTTTATTCGAATGCGAAAAAAATCATTTTTTGTTCCATTTTTTAGTCTGGCAATGCGATTGTGTGGCATTGGTTTACAGGCACACCAACATTCAAGAATAAAAGAAACAACGCAGCCGGAAATAGTGGAATACATTTTCAGATCATAATTCGTGATCTCGATGAGAAGCAGGATCATGTGCTGTTGTTGTAAGTGCATGTAAATCGATGATCTATATGGATCATAGCTGATAATAAAAAACAGCTATTGCTATCGATATTCAACAGGTAATTCTATTCTTTAAACACCAATTGAGTAAGTGGACTATAGTTTATTATTCGATCATGCAACATAAGGCAGTATGCCGAAGTATTTTCGGGAATTGCAACTGATGTTTTGATTTCCAACCGAATATCAACTGTTCCGGTCTTTATTATTTCCACTTGATGTCTACAATCTATTACGAAGATAGTAGCTTGTGACTTAAATAGATCTCTCGATAATAGTGGTTCCGCAATTGAACGATTAAAGTATGATTTTTGGAAATCTATGTACATACTATACAATGCACTTAAATTCTTTTTTTTCAAATGCCAGATTCAAATCTTCATATGGATATGCATCAGAGTTTAAATGTACTCGCAAATTTGTAACATGACAATGATAAAAGTAAGTAGGGTTTTCTTTCAACAAATTACCTTTATTGGTTTGCAAAACTACAATAATGTAACGTGGTTTCTCCACTTGTGATGTTGTCTTCACATTCCAAATATGATGAGTGGTGTTTGGCATCACTGGATATTCATATAGATCCCAACTTCGGAAAGCAATTTTTATCGATTTTTCATTATTTATAGATTTGTATAGATTTAGCTTGTATGAATCCGCTAACGTAGTATGAGGTACCCTCCATTGTACCTTGCGTATGGTTATCCTAGCTTTTTCGTCATCCTGTCCATCGGCAATCAATGAGTTATCGTCCATACGTGATCTTGTTAGAATTAAATCATGTCGAGCATTAGGAATATTTTTTTTGAAATCCTTAGCAAACCCCAATAATTTATTCAACGGAATACAAAAATTAAAAAAGAATCCGCTCACATCAATAGAAGAATCGGGTGACCAACCTCCATTGTACAACATTTCACTCTCATTTTTATTGAGAGAAAGATAATTTTTAATAGTAGTGGTAAGACCGACACTACGAGTGCAATCAATTTCTATCCCATTCAACTCATAACGTATTTCACTAAATAGGAAAGCTATTCCATTGTTTACTAGCTTGGTTTTGTTAACTTTCGCTCCTTTATCAGTCGATACATTTCCCTCAATATATATATAACTTTCTGAAGGTAAAATATTAAGATTTTGATGCTGGACACAAATTTGTATAATGTAATTTTTATCAAAGTTATTTAAGAATGGGGAGTAGGTGTGATACTCATATTTTGAGATGCTATCATCAAATGTTGGTTCTTGGAAAATATTCAACATAGTCTCCCACTCAGTTTTTTAATTTGTATCCTATTGATTGTAGATATTGCTTATTTGCCTTGTTTAGACGTCTTGTGGTTGTTCTGTCAGACACTAATGAAGGGGTATTGATAGTCTTGTTATATGTTTTATCACTTTTATAGTTCAATAAATTGTTGTAGATTATCATTACTGAGGTTTTAGATGTAATCGTACTGTAATAGTTTCGTCTCGAAATTTTATGAGATTTACGTCTTGATCCAATATCTTTAAGGTTATTGAACTTATCCTCTTCGCGTTCATGGGTAAATAGATAACATTTTGCGGAACCTCAATTATTTTATAGCCTGGGCTAACTTTTACAGCAAATTCATGAAGCATGTGTACAGCTTTATTGTTGATAAATGTTCCATCAATCAAATTACACTCAATGCGTACGGTATTAACTCTATTGATGTCAACATATAAATTTGATTCATGAATTATATTGGCAGGTAGTTTTCTTTTACTAAATCCTAATAGCGATCCAATTGAATTGTTTTGTGAAAAATCAATATCTACAGTAGGGTAGAAGGGGGAGCATTTGCCATCGGGGTACCTCTGCCAATCGATTTTCTTTCCCCGAAACAACAAAGTGCGAAATATCGAAATATCGATTTTTATTGCCCATCACTAAGCGCAAACTTCCCCGAAGTTTGACAGTTCTCCGCTAAACACCAACCAAGTTGGACGTGAATTTGTGTTTTTCGTCTTCTGGAACCAATAATTTAAGGTAATATATGTCCTTTATTTCTAATATTTTTTTTTGGATAAATAACTTTTGGTGACATAATATCTTTTGTATACATTTTTGCTGCAGTAAGTAAAAGTGGTTGATTATATGTTTCCACATGGTTACTTTTACCAATGACAAAGCCAAAATTTATAGTAACGCTTACGAGATGCGGGTTCGAGTCTTTATTCAAACCCAACATTAACTCCAGTATTTCGGTTTTTAGGCTAACAAGATGCCACATTGTTTTTCAGGCACAAGGCATACCCTCCCCATCCCCATGGCAAACCGTCCCTACCTGGGAGCCTTTGCCAGGACTTTGATTTTTTTTTTTAATTAATAATTAAAAATAGAAATCATTGAGGGATCAAGGCAAACTGTACTTTAAAGTCAAGGTAATAAAGTAAGCTTCATATGAGATATCAAAAACAAATAAATCACTCAAAAGGCAATGCGTAAGGTCAGATTTCCTAAATCCCGGCAAATGCTCCCCCTTCTACCCTACTTAAGATTTCACACTTTAAAGTGTTATTATTTGCTTTTATTTTGATTGACGGTTTGTCAGCTTCTTCATCTTCTTTGAAAACATCTTGAACTATATTATTGATATCTTCAATCTCATAGGAACCTACAGGAAATGTGATGACGTCATTACCAAAGTGAAATAAGTTGTTGATAACATCAATATTGGGTATTGAGTTACAGGTCTGAAAGTCTACGAGGCCGCATATGTAATCAGAATTGAGAAGTATTGGGGGAAAATATTCTGCAGTGAGAGTAGATTGGTTTCCGCTTAATGTAAGTGTTAACGACATTGCTAATCAAATTGAAATGAAACAAATTGCAGCTATATGTTTATACTTATTATTTATTACTTTGGGCAATCAAAAATTTCAAACACATGTGTCCGCATATAAATGTATTATAGTTTTGATAATTTTTGTAATTATGTTGTATATGCTTTCCTAAATATTTCACAACTTCTACAGGGGATTTTAAATTACCAAAACTATCAAAATATTCAACAGCATTCTGATTTTTATTGTATGCTACCCAGTGTGTGCCAGGTCCACTGTTAATATCTAAATTAATTACTCCACATTCATTAATGAATGATTTTGATGGTAGTGTATCTCTCATATAAACTCCACGAAAGTTATTAATATGCATTTTTCCGAATTTATCAATATCAATATTGGTGAGAGCTCGATTGGGCAGCATTTCTATTAGTTTTTTGATTGTTGGTGCGCCTTAAGAAATAAACCAAATCCCTTTTTATATGGTTGCAAATATAGTCCCTTACCGTGCTTGATTTTTATTCCTTCCAAGGCTAGGTTGTGGCGTTTATTCTCTTCCAATTGTTGTCGAGCAACCTTGGAATCATTTATTGCTTTAGATATCCCTGCAGCTCCTCCAGATAATGCTCCAAGTGCTGACAAACCTGCAAAGATTGGTAACAACGGCAGAAAACCGCCAACTTTTGGAAGTGGTATTATCCGAGGAATTGCAACATGCTTTCGTTTATTCTTTATAACATTTTTGATTGCATTCAAAGCGGTTAGAGAAATTCCATTAGGATCTTCAGTGAGGGGGGATTTAATTGCATTTCTTGCTTCTTCTATAGCTTTTCTAAATAAATTATCTTTTTTACACTTTCCAACTGATTTCCTTTTTCGAATTTTCCTACTATTGGACTTTACACCCATGCCAAGTTTGGTTTTGCTCTTCATCAGGTTTGTAACTAGTAGGCTATTTAACCTTTCTGTTATTGAGGAATCTTTAGCTTTAACTCTCTGCCAAGCTTTTTTTACTAATATGTTGTCAGCTTTATGTCGATCGGACAATTTTGTTTCCTCAGAGTATGCTATATCATGCTCACGGCAAGCCTCATCTAATTTATTAATTCCTCTATCTCCTCAGACAAGACGTTCTTTAAGTTTAGTTCCAGGACCACAAAAGTTATAAGACGGAAGGTGTAATTCCAATGGTAACTTATTGATTATTGTATTGAGTCCATATCCATTGAATGAATGAACCCCACTGACAGACTGCAGTCTATAATCAATCATTTTATAGAACTTCAATATAACACACTTTGATTTATTATGAATCAAATCTATAAAATAATCTAATTTATATATTGAAGCCTCATTCAGTAAGATGAAGTTTATAAAGCAACCCAAATTTATTAATGTGAAAAACTTTGATACTAAAATTTGTGAGAAAAGCAAACATGGATCACTTTTCCCTAATAGTATTCGTGGAATAATTGTAGGCCCCTTCAATTGCGGAAAAACAAATGAATGCTAAGCATTCTTCTCGAACCTCATGGTTTAAAATTTGAAAATGTTTACATTTATTCAAAGTCATTACAACAACCAAAATATAAATATCTGAAAAAACTTATTAAATCGGTTTCAGGAATGGGGTATAATGAATTTTCAAATAATTGTGAAATCATGACTCCTTCCAAAGCAAAACCAAATTCAGTATTCATATTTGATGATGTAGCAGGTGATAAGCAAAATAATATTCGAGACTATTTTTGTATGGGACGCCATAACAACGTTGATAGTTTCTACTTATGTCAGACATATACACACATACCAAAACATTTGATTCGGGACAATGCAAACTATATAGTTCTGTTTAAGCAAGATGAGCTTAATCTCAAGCACATATACAATGATCATGTTAATTCAGATATGACGATGAAGCAATTCAAACAACTGTGCTCTGAATGTTGGAAAAATATCTATGGATTCTTGGTTATAGATAAAGATAGCACTATACCAATGGGGCGATACAAAAACTCATTTAAAGAGATTGCAATTGTATAAACATACTCACTGGCTTAATTCAATAATTGGTTTGAAATTGCATTCGTTCGAAACCGAACCAATTCCTGTTTAGATCCGGTCTATATAAAACGGATTCCTATTTTAGACTAGTCTCTATGAAACTGATCCTGTTTGGAACTGGTTAATATAAAACTACTCTACATATTTATATATTTATAATTTTCCTGATTCAATAATGGATGCTGATGAAAATTTACTTAAAAACCTCATAGTAACAAAAAAAGCGTTAAAGAAGAAATATTTATCAGCCAAGATTGGAAGGATTATAAAGGAGACTGATTTTGAAAACACTTTCAAACCCATTGTGAAGCCCTTAGAGGAGCTTGTGAAAAATACCAAAACAAACAAAACTCAAAGTGTTGAAGACATCAAGAAACCATTGAAACGAAGAAAGTTACAATTTAAATCACCCTTAGATATAGAAAAGGTGTCACCATCACAGTATTCAGATCTGCATGAAGAAGAAGAAGAAGAAGAAGAAGAAGAAGACGAAGCAGAAGCAGAAGCAGAAGAAGATGTTTCATTTAGAACACATACTAATTCACAAATCTATAATCGAAGCACACCACTCAGTCTCTCATCACCATCAGATTCGAATCGTGATAAGACCTATGGTCCATATTTCGATGTGGGAACAAACTCTACGAAGATGCGGAGATCAAAATTCCAAATTAATACACAGAAAGATTTTGTAATTGATGATGAAATCTTTCCTGCAACAAGTGGATTTTATGAGCTAATATTTAGGAAAAATCCTAGAGAGGCCAAGTATAGTAAACATGATTTAAAGCAATATCGTGAAATACTACAAAAATCTAGGGCACATATGAAAAACTATGACAGTAATTCTCAAGTAAAGGGTAATCGCGGTCAAAAGTATACAACAATTATTAAACCTTTAATTCAAGATATGCTTAAAGAGCCACAACAAAAAATTGGTAAATCATATGATATGATATATTCTGAGAATCGAATTGATTACGTACATTGGAATGATCCTAATGAACTCGTTGATAGACTTAGACTTTTAATTGCGTCTCAAACTGCTGGCAATAATAATCATCAGAATGAAATAAACTCAATTGTTGAAGAGCTGCGTGAATCAAATATCATATATTAAATACAGTTTTGATAACACATTTGACATTATTGACAAAATGAGTGTTGACAAGTTCGGTCGAAGCTTCAACAGATTTCAAATACCCACTGTGGCGTTGCAGGGACCAGCTGGAGAAGGATTTAAACTAACATCTGCTGGGGACTTTGATATTGGGGGAAAATGTCTAAACAATGTTGGAAAACCTGTAAACCCAACACAGGCGGCAAATAAGGAATATGTTGATAGCACTATAGTCATTAATGATAAAAACATGCTAAATCATCGACGGTATGTAGACAACAATTTCAACGCACTCATGGGGACTATAAATGATGAGGCACTGAAGCTACAAATCATCGAAGATAAACTGGGAAAAATGGGTGCTGATTTGCGGTCATACACTGATGAGCAAAATTTGAAGACTTTTGAATTATTAAACAAAATTAGAAAGTAAATATATGTTGGATATTTTCGAGAAGTATAAAAATAGTGGTGAACCTATTAGCGGGGCAACAACTAGTTTTTCACCAATTTAGTACGCATTCGGAATTCGATTTGAAATCATGTCTGCAGTAAATACGTCTACGATCTTCGATGAGGTGTTAAAATTTCTAAAAACAAATAACCAAACTCTTCTTGAGGAACATTTCAGTGAAATTATTGAATGTATTACTTTTCTGAGGAAATTTGAAAACGTATCATCAACCACCTCTGTTTATGGGTGTCATTTCATAAACTGCCCCTGGTCTGCAAATCTTTGTCAAGAAGGGCCAGATACTTGCGCATGTTTTATGCTTGAAAGCAGATTGAATAGAATTAAGAAATTAATGTCATTATATAAAAGAATTATTACGAAATAAACCTATTTTAATCTAAATTTCTTACGATTTTTATTCATTGTATTGCAATATGAGTAAGAGGAATGTTGTGGATGAATTACACAAACCAGCTCGAAGAAATTTCATTCGACGTCGTGTTATCATTAAGGGCTTCGATGACTTGTGGCAAGCAGACTTGGTCGAAATGATACCATACAGCAATGAGAATGAAGGCATCAACTATTTACTAACCGTAATTGATACCTTTTCAAAGTATACTTGGGCCATTCCTTTGAAACATAAGACTGCATCAGCTACAACACAAGCTATGAGATCAATTTTTACCAATTCAAATCGAGCACCTAAAAACCTACAAACTGATGATGGTAAAGAATTCTTCAACAAAATCTTCCAAATGCCAACGAACTACTGTCAACAATTTATAATCGAATAAAAATTGCTGCTAAGGGAAAATTCAAAGTTGATGACAGTGTTCGGATAAGCAAGTTCAAGCATGCTTTTGAGAAAGGTTACACCCCCAATTGGACAACTGAAATTTTCAAGATAAGGAAAGTAAAATTAACAAATCCTGTTACTTATATAATTGAAGACTACCAAGGCCAACCTATAAGTGGAAGCTTCTATGAAGAAGAATTACAAAAAACCAAATTTCCCAATACGTTTCTGGTTGAAAAGGTAATAGCAACAAGGGGCAATAAGGTTTATGTAAAATGGTTGGGCTTCTCACCCACTCACAATTCATGGATAAATACAAAACAATTAATATAACACACTTTGATTTTATTTTATTTTATTAAAATATAAATTACACAATATACATATTTATGAAATGCTCATCGCATAGGTTTGTTTCATGGATTTGAGGTTCACTAGTTCCACGTTGGGTTCATACTTAAATTCTTGATTTGTAAAGACTTCAATTTCACCATTACTTAAAATTCTTTCCTGATCATACTCATGATATTCAGGACACGAAATACTCAAAGAACGGAGTTTATAGTTGCTATCATATGAGCAACGAATAGTTAACTCCTTATTATCATCAAATTGCAATTTGAAATGCCTAAAAAACACATCTTTGCTCTCAATTATTCCAGATATTTCGATTTCTTTTTTTATCAAATCTTGCCAAATCCTTCAATCGCTTCATGCACAGTTACAAACTTTCTCTTCTCAATTCTTTCTGTCATTGGAGTTATAATATCATTATTCAGAGATGGACTTCTAGTAGTGATGTTGTTGTTATTATTTGATGAAACCGTTAGCAGACGGAATGATAATCCAATTTGTACAGTATCGTTATTGGGTAAACTCAATGCGAAAGTAACATTTACCATATAATTTTTTCTTGTTAAGTCAAATTCTAGCGGTAGTCCATTAAGGAATATTGCTAAAATTAACAAAATTGATAGTTGATACATGAAAAACATTTTTATATTCTATAAGACCTACTTCGATGATGACAAGCTCTAAACTAAATCAAAGAAAAATAAACTACTAGTTTTAAGCCATAAATTATAGCGATAAATTAAGTATTTGGTTGTTGTATAATTTTTGTTCTTCCTTCTCGCCCCTCTTTATTTACTTCTTCCTTTGCAGTCTCTTCATTTACTCCTTCCTTCACATCCCTCTGTTTTCGAAAATTTGGTCTTTGGCTCTCAACTGAAATCAATTTTAATGTTTCAACTCCATCACCAAAGGGACAATCTATTGGAAATCGATTTGTTTTCCCCTTAGCTCTTAAATTTGACAAAACCGTTCCGTACAATGTTATTTCACCACCCACCACATGCAACCTGATATGTTGAAATGCTTGAAGTTTTATCCGGCAGTTAGAAATAGAAGCTATAGATTCACCATTTCTTAAACGAATGACTAAACAGCTATTCCCATTTTCAGGGGTTGCATAAAGTTCACAAGTCATTCTATGAAAGATTGCATCTGAAACATTTATCTCTGTCCAACCAGCTTCGCAAGTACATAGGTTTTCGCCTTCCCTTAACACTTCACACCAAAACATTTTGGTTTTGCAAATATATCCAATACTTTCTTCAACACTCTTCTTATCGGTTTCACTGTCAACCTGAACTTTACTTTGTACTCTTTCAAATGTCTCTTCAAACGTCGTGATTAATCACCCTTTTCTTTTTTTTACATCCAATATTTGAAAATCAATTTCTTGAGATCTACTCTCATAAAGCATTATTCAATGTATGCTATTCCGAGATTGAATTATCTCTTTATATTGTATATTATTTAAAGATTCTAAGAGTACATTCAACTCTTTGAGTTTTGCATGACCTTGGAACGCTTAATTATCTCATTTTATATAATTTGTAAAAAGTAAATTCAACCTTGATTTCTTATCTCAATTTCATAATAATACTTAGTTTTACTCTTTCATTCATGATTTCTATTTTTATCTTCCACTAAATGGACCTTGACGATTTCTTATCAATCACAAGCACAATGACCTTGATGAACAGCTTGTGGAATGGACTTTGAAGCTAAAAATAAGCGGGGGAGGGGAGGGGAAGTTGTTGATTTCTCACATGCCTTATCTTTACCTTGAACGACCCTAGACTTCTTATCAATAACATTCAAATGACCTTGAGCTCTTATCTCTGCGAATAACCTTGACTTCTTATCAATAACATTCAAATGACCTTTACTACGTCACTTCCAAATGACCTTGAGCTCTTATCTCTGCGAATAACCTTGACTTCTTATCAATAACATTCAAATGACCTTTACTACGTCACTTCCTGATCTCGGACGCACATTTTTATACTAAATCAACAGCCACGATAACGGTACCAACACCCATGACCACGGCAACGACACCTGCTAACCCATCCACTGCCACAAACAACAACACCACCACCTACTGATAACAATAACATACCGCACACACACAAAACCCACCAACAACTCACAACTTCGACAACCGTCGCGGCCCCAACCATACAAAGATCAACTCACAAGATAACAACCCCATAACTCCAACATCAAAAGATAACAGGAATACCAATAATTACGTCATCTCCAAGCAATTCACTCAAAACACACAAAACTGATAACAAAAACTACCAACCACCAGCGGCGGCGCCTTAAACACACAACATATGTAGATAACCTACTTCCGCCAAAGCCACCACACTCACTCAAGGTCATATCTTCCCTCTCGCTCTAGCACAGAATTCCCAGTCCCAACCATCCCAATACCTACTCATATCCCGTGCTTTGCTTAAGAACTGAGAGTAAGTCACTACATATGTTATAAAAAGCAGTGGACCAAGTTTTGAACCTTGCGGAACTCCATAGATGATGTTTTCTTCTTCACTATGCTTGTCCATAATTTTGACCTTAAACTTTCTCCCTTGGAGGTAACTTTCAAACCATTTCAGTATAGGTCCTCGTACACCTACTTTTTCTAGCTGCTTTATTATATTTGGATGACTTAGAGTGTCAAAAGCTTTCTTAAAGTCGATAAATATTACTATTGAATTCTGATTTTTATCAAGACTTGAGTAAAATTTGTTTGTGAAGTCTCCAAGCAAACGGTTTATACTTTTATTTTTTCGGAACCCGAACTGGTTATTTGCCAAAAGCTTGTATTTTGCCAAATACAGTGGAATCCGTTTAATACGACTTCGTTTATAACGACCAACCGTTTTTAGCGACGTAGACACAGCAACTTGTTAGGTTTACATACTAATTACTATGAACGAACATCCGTTTAGAGCGACTCCGGTTTGAGCGACTAACCGCTTCGAACGACGTAATTTACCGAAAAATCATTCGGTTACAGCGACTATTGGTTCTTGTTTTAAAAAAAAAACGATCGTAGTATGCCACTCTTTTTGGTTCTTCTCTTCTCTATGAAATAGCAGTAGGTACTGTACTAATTGGCGCGACCGGCAGCAGTTTTTACGCGACAGAGCTACTAGACAGTGTAGGTTTTTTGTGATTGAAAATGATTTCAGTTGTTTGGTTCCTGACAAGCACCTTACCACTGGTGGGGGGATACTAGTCAGGTAATATAAAACAAGTTGTTTGGTGGACGAACTTATTCTACTATATTTCTTCAAAATTAACTCTATTTATACAATTAAATTGCTTATGGTATCAATAATAGTCAATAATACAAACTGCTTATGTTAGCTTACGTATACGGTACAAAAAATGCTTATGTTAACTTAAGTGTATGGTACCATAAAAAATGCTTATGGTAACAATGATAGCTAAATATCATTGTTGCTTACCACGCATATCTGCATAACGCAACAATGCACAACCAAAACAACCAAACCATTTCCCGTGGTGACGTTTATTTATTCTGTGTTTACACATTTCCCCCCCTATCTGCTCAACAGCCGTTATCTACCTTAATTCTTGGAGCTGGTATGGGAAGTTTAAGCTGTTTACGATTTTTGCAGCATCTTGTTAGGTAAGCAATAATAAGTCCCATGACTATTATTATGGAGCTAGAATAGTGCAAGGCGTGGTGTGTTACTGGAGTGAGTGGGTTTTGAGTCTTCGGCCTCCTTTAGTATTCGTATGGATCGCTCCAAATTTTTGACTTGCTCATCTGGATAGTGGAATAATCGTATGGCACTTGATTGATAAACGGATGATTCCTTGGCGATCTTGGGTAGAATAGTGCTCAAATTTAGTTGTGGTATGAAGGATTCGTTTAGCATGGTCGTGTATAATTCGTGAGCTGTTATTACCATCGTATCAAGGTTTAGTTGACAACCTTCTCCTAATGTGAGAATCCCGTCATTGATTAAGGTGGTAGTAAATACACGTTCCTTGCATATAAGATTAAAGGTTGTTTCAGTGTCTTCGAAGTATAGTCCTGGATGGGTATTGAAGGGTTTGTTGGTAAATTGGGCGGTTCCAGGTAGTGGTCAGACAATTGACACTACCAACGAGGGAATGGTGGATCGTGGATTCTTTGCCTTACTGGGTTGTATGGTGGGGTCAACTTCTCTTTTTCTGTTTTGATGCCGTCTGATAAGTTCTTCTGTTGGTGGTCTTTGAGGAATTGTGGTTGGTCGGATCTTGACCTTTTTGCATTTTTTTAGTGGTTTCGAATGTATGGAATGAATGTGGTGACATGCAAGTTCAAGTCGTTGTTCCCCATGTATTACTCCTGTATTCTTCTCAGTTATATCACTACTCTGGTTAGTCCTTACAGAGTGTGGTTCATCGGTTGCTAACTTGGACAGTTTATTTATTGGTCGGGTTAGGCACCCGGTAAATGTTTTGACAGTAGCGACTCGAACATGTCCATCGGTTCCAGGATGTGTTTCTTGAACTCTTCCCATGCACCAGTTTGCTGGGGCAATATTGTCTTCTCGAATAAGTACCAAATCTCCCTGCATAATGTTGCTTGTGCTCTGTGTCCATTTGGGTCGTTGTTGTAGCCTGGTTATGTATTCATGTGACCATTTTTTCCAGAACTGTTGCTGTAATTTATTGAGGTACTCCCATCGATTCAGTCTGTTTTCGTGTGTGTTTAATAGATTGTCTGTTTCCCTGCAGAACATGTTGGACCCAATAAGGAAATGGCCTGGTGTTAATGACTCTAAGTCATCCGCCGTACCGCTCATTGGGCATAAAGGCCTGGAATTGAGACATGCTTCGATTTTGGCCAGTATCGTTGCAAATTCTTCGTACGTAAGATGAGTGTCTCCGATTGTCTTTTTTAAATGAAGTTTTACGGATTTAACTCCGGCCTCCCACAGTCCGCCGAAATGTGGGGAGGCTGGTGGTATGAAGTGCCAAGTGCCTCCTTGGTTTACTATGGCATCAGCGAGCTCTTTGTTTTCACTGATATATTGTTTCTTCAGCCTTGCGCATGCTCCTATAAAGTTTGTCGCATTGTCGCTGTAGAGATGGCTTACTAATCCTCGCCTAGAGCTCATTCTGTCGAACGCGGCCAGAAAGGTGTCTGTAGAAAGATCAGATACTGCTTCAAGATGGAATGCCTTTGTTGCTAGACAGACAAAAACGGCAATGTATCCCTTAGTTAATCTTGCGTTGCGTATTTTGCTTGTCTTCATCATGAACGGTCCTGCGTAATCTACTCCAATATGGGTAAAGGGTCTTGATATGGTGACTCGTGGTGAAGGAAGATTACCCATCAATTGTGTCTGTTGTCGTGGGTTGAATCTTTGGCATTTAATACATTTCTTGATAAAGTTGCTTACTTCACCTCGTCCCCTTATTATCCAATATCTTGTTAGGATGCACGTCATTGTAAGATCATTTCCTCCGTGGAGTGTTGTCTTGTGGGCCCATTCGATTATTAGCCCAGCTAGGTGTGATTTATGTGGGATTATTGCAGGATGTTTTGCCTCTGATGGAAGATTTGAGTTTTGTAGCCTTCCTCCCACCCGTATTATTCCTTGATGATCGGATTGAGGTTTGCTACTTCACTTCTTGCCGGTAACGGAATTTTTTGTTGAAGGGTGTGATATTCTTCGCGCAATTCCCCTTGTGCTATTTTTATTACACTGATACGCGCTTGAGTTAGTTCCGCCATACTGATGGTGCCAAATGTTCTTCTTGTTTTTGTTTTCTCCCTTGTGTTATTTATAAATCGATGACAGAGTGATACAACCCTAATCAATCGTGTGAGTGATGAAAACCGCTTGATTATATCACTTTCCTTATCGACTTCTTCCTTGATAATATGATGTACCGCTATCCTTAGCTCTAACTCTGTTGCCAATTTTGAGTATGGTTGGACCTTCATTGGCTGATTTGATTGTAGCCATGATGGTCCCTTCCACCACAATGAACACCCGATTAGGTAACTTGTCGCTGCACCTCTTGATGCTAGATCTGCAGGATTATCCTCTGACCTTACATGGTTCCATTGGTATCCTGTGTTCAATTTCTGGATTTGTTGTACTCTGTGTGCAACGAATGTCTTCCCTTTGGTTGGGACTGCGCCTATCCAAGCCAATACTACGGTTGAGTCACACAATGCATATATTTGTGCCGACTCTATATCTAGATCCCTTTTGACTTTCCATAGTAGGTTGGCTAACAGTACGGCTCCGCACAGTTCAAGTTGAGGTATGGTTAAATTGTTGGGTTTGTTTCGTCTTGGCGTTATTTTTGTTCTTGATGTAAGTAATGTGGTTGTTACCTTGGATTCCTTATCTATTACGCGCATGTATACAGTAGCTCCATATGCTCGCTCTGAAGCGTCGCAAAATCCATGAACTTCCACTTGCTCTGTCTTGCTTGAGAAGTTTGTCCATCTTTGGATATGAATTTGTTGTATAGTGTTGAGATCCCTTCTGAGGTCTTCCCATCTTGTTTGTAATAGGGTAGGAAGTGGGTCATCCCAATTCAATTTTTTCACCATCCAGATGTCTTGCAGAAGTAACTTTGCCCTTTTGGTGGCCAAGGTTTCTCATAAGTAGGAAAGTCGACTGACCAAGGAGGAGAGGCCATCACCTCTCACCTTGAGTGAATCACTTTCCGGACAAAAGGAAACCAGGGGAACAGTGTTCCCAGGATCGTCATACGTGGTGTAGAGCCACAACCTGCACGAGGTGCCACTGCTTTCGACTAAATATGACGAATCTAGAGCGGAAACTCTATAAAAACCCGTAATCCCAGGCGTCTAACAACCGTGCCTATGGGATGAATGGCACTACGTAAGTGTGTCTTATAACGGTGAACTCCGGATAACAGGCGATCTCCGGTTTAAACTAGCCCTCCCGAGGTATGGAGCTCTGCCTCGGGTGATCATATTTCTCGCAATTTTCAAAACAAAATTAAATGGAAAACAATAACACAAAAATAGAAAACAATAAGGAATGCACACCTTTCAAATTGCAACCGGAGGTCACTTTGGACCTCCCAGTTTCTACAGTTAGGGCACCTGGTCCTGCTGCAGAAACTGAACACTGTAACACCACGTTGATTGGAAAGGACTCGGTCGTCACCATTCCCATGGATGTTATATCGGCGGAGGAAGAAGCTGCTTTACTAGCATCCCCGAAATCATCTACAGCTATCGACAGACCATCTGGGTCAGTTAAGCCTAAAGATGCTGGCAAAGTCAAGCTATCAGGTGCTGGACGAAAACGCCTGAGGAAACTGTGGGACGCAAGTTATCCGATTGAGGAGGCGCGTTCAATGGCCTTGAAACCGGTGCAGTGCAAGGACAACCGCATCAAAAGACCAAGAGCGGACAGTTCAACTCCAACGAGCAACACTCCAAAACGGAAGGCTACTGAGGCTGCACACTTACCACCTCAACAGGCACCCACCTTCCGGGATGTTGTTGGCTGTAAAAAGATAGGGGTGATACCAACAGACTACCCTGCTACCCTATGGTCCACAGACCAACTAAAATTGGTGCAAAATAGTGTCCTGGAGAGCATAATAAAACAACAGGATAATGCTACCAAGCCCCAGTTCCGTGGTTGCACTTTCAAACCGGGTTGGCTTACCTTTATGTGCAAGGACCAAAAGACAAGCGAATGGTTGGAAAAAACCATACCAACATTGCTCCCATGGGAAGGTGCCAAACTAAAAGCTGTGAGCGAGGAAGAAGTTCCTCGGCCACAAATCTTTGTCGGCTACTTCCCTGGGGAAGAAACCCCCACCAACAAAATTCTGAGCCTCGTTAAAGGTCAAAACAATGGTCTGAGGGTAGACGACTGGAGAGTACTCAACCGGGTGCAAAGGCCCCAAATGACGGAGCTCACTTTAGGTCTAGACCCAACGTCTGCAAATACTCTCAAGGCCCTAAATGGCAGCATTAGCTACTGTTTCGGTGATGTACACTTACGGCCAAGAAATAAGGACATCCCGAGACCAAAAGTCGCCAAGAAGGAGACTGCAGTCGCAAGCACAGGGACCACCCAGGATCCTAAAGCAAAGACACCTGCTCAATGCTCTTCAAAGACTGTGGCTAATATATCGAAGGCCACAACGGAAGATACCCCCAGCTGCTCGTACAGACACCCGATGCCTAAGGTGACAAAAACAGGTACGGGTACCACTGCAAGCCGAGTAAAGCAGAGGCAGCGTGTCTCTGGCAGACCTCGAAAATGCGAGAGACGAGACCCTGAAGAGGCAGCGCTTCTAAACAGCAGCAGGGGCAAAAAGGTGGCACAGAGAGGCTGTCCACATGCGTTTATGGGACTTCAACTTTTTGTTAAAAAATGAAAACGTGGTTGGCAGAGGTTCTGGCTTGGCCAGCGGTTCCAACGAAAGAGAGCCTTTCTTTCTTTATTTCCTCTTTTATCAATTCATGACAAATACAGTCCACACTATTATAAAGATAGATTTATATAATTCCAATGATTTAGTACTTCGAATATTTGTTTAGAAAGAACGATGTTACCATCATCATATTTTTAGGAACTAATAATATAAATTTAATATTTCAAGTATTTCTGGTATTTCTATTACATATTTATAATTTACTATTTCAAACGTAATGTGAAACATTAACATACTGCCCGCCTTGAAGGGTCGATTGAAAGGAAGTCACTTCAACAGCTTGGTAGGGGTGCCAGGCGATGGATCGGTCTTCTAAGGATAGTTCCCCTTGCTCTTACATCTGCAACTCGCACCTTTCCATCAGATGCAATAATGAGACGCTCGATTCTTCCGATGAGCCATTGTTGAGGCGGTAAGTTGTCGTCACTAATGAGTACTACTGTACCCACTTCAGCATTTGCGGAGGATGTTTTCCACTTCGTGCGTCGTTGTAGTTCTAGTAGATACTCCTTGGACCATCTCGTCCAAAAGTGTTGCTTTATTTGTGTAAGTCTTCGCCATCTCTTTAGCAAAGTAACATCTTCAGGTATGGAAGGCTCCGGAATGGAATTGAGAGCATCTCCAACTAATAGATGCCCCGGGGTTAGAACTTGCTCATCATTCGGGTCTGGGCTTAGTACACAAAGGGGACGAGAGTTCATAATCGCCTCTATCTCAGAGACTACGGTAGAGAACTCCTCGTACGTCAGGAATGTTTCCTTAACTGTCCGGTAGAGATGGGATTTGGCTGACTTTACAGCCGCCTCCCATAAGCCACCGAAGTGTGGCGACCTTGGGGGTATGTGCAGGAACTTGATGCGATGAGCAGCGCACCATGAAGATATGATATTCTCCTTCTGCTGCTGCACAAATAAAGCATGAAGCTCCTTGAGTTCGTTCCGAGCTCCAACGAAGTTCGTCCCATTATCACAATGGATTTCCTCGCACAGTCCACGTCGTGCAACGAATCTCTTTAACGCTGCTATGAATCCTTGAGCCGACAGGTCCGATACAACCTCCAAGTGAGACGCCTTAGTCGCAAAACAAATAAATACTGCAACGTATGCCTTATGAGTGCAGTAACCTCGACGTCCTTGTGAGATCTGGAAAGGGCCACAGAAGTCTACGCCGGACCTTGAAAATGGCCTGGATATCGTCACTCTGCCTGTTGGTAGGTTACCCATGATCTGCTTCATAAGTTTTGGCTTATATCGAAAGCAGTGATAGCATGCATCCACGGTCTTCTTGGCTAGTCTGCGGGCGTTGATTATCCAGAATCGCTGCCTTATAATAGCGACCAAAGCTTGGATACCTGCATGAAAATTGTTAACGTGCAAATGGACAACAAGATTACTTACAAAAACGGATTTTTTGGGTAGGAGAATAGGACATTTGGCATTATAGGGTAAGTCCGCATTCTGCAGCCGCCCACCAACTCGCAAGAGCTCTATGGAGTGTTCATCACCGAGGAAAGGATTGAGGTTGCTGAGGACACTTTTTGGGCTTATCTTCTGTTTTTTCCTTAGATCTTCAATTTCCTCCTGGAAATGAGTTTTTTGGAGATTCCAGATGATTCGTTTAAGGGCCTCTTCAAGTTCCTCTGCCGTTAGTGCTGGTGACCTAGAGCTTACGGGGTGGTTAGAACTGGTATTAGTACTTTTTCGCTTAATAGTGTTAAAAAATCGAACAATGTATCCGAAAACACGGACTACTTTTTGGTAGTTACTAAATCGGTCGAAATTATTTGAAAACTCATCTGAAACTTTTTCCGCTATCAAAACTACTGAGCTGTTGGTTTCTAGTTCAACGAGAGCGGGTTTTATTTTTTGTTTTGGCCAACTGTCATTTTGCAAGTACAAAAATGGTGGGCCATGAAACCACATACTTTGAAGAAGCTCGGATGCATATGAGCCGCGAGAGACAATATCCGCCGGATTAGCATTCGAATTGACATGCCTCCAAGTGGCAGTTGGTAGTTCCGATTGTATCTTTGACACCCTATTGGCAACAAATATCTCCCACGATGAAGGGTATGCGGAGATCCAACGAAGCACAATTTCAGAATCCGACCAAAGATGAATCCCCTCAACGCTATCGACGAGATTTGGTAAAATCCTTTTCACCAAATCGACTAGTAATACCGCAGCACATAGCTCCAGTCGCGGTAGCGACTTCGTCTTTATAGGAGCTACCTTTGATTTGGCACTCAACAAATTACATTGGATTCTTCCAGAAGAATCTATAGAGCGAATATAAACAGCACAACCGTAGGCTCGGATTGATGCATCTGCAAATCCATGCAGTTCAATTTTATTATTCGACGATTTCGACCCGATTACGTATCTAGATGCTTTGATAGTGCTAAGATTCGCTATATCCTTCCGAAACTCTTCCCACTGTGAGTGTATCTGCATCGGAACAGATTCATCCCATTCACACCTGGAAATCCACAGATCCTGCATGATGATTTTTCCTTTCACAACTATCGGATTTATTAATCCTAATGGATCGAAAATTTGGGCTAGCTCTGACAAAACAGTCCTTTTTGTTATGGGCCTTGACAAATCGATCTCTGGGGTAATGTATTGAAATTCATCCAAAACTGGGTTGTATACGATGCCTAACGTTTTAATTACATCCTTATCATTGATACGCAAGGAATCGTTTACGTTTTCATTGTTGGAGATCTTCTCCAAAACCTTAACGTCATTACTGCACCATTTACGCAGTTCAAATCCTGCAGTTTGAAGTATAGCTTTGACTTCATTATAGATTTGAAAAATACTTTCTAAACTATCAGCACCTGTTATCAAGTCGTCCATATAGAAATCCTCGCCAATGACTCTCGCGCCTATAGGGAACCTCGAAACATTTTCATCTGCTAACATTTTCAGACAACGGGTAGCTAGGTTAGGTTAGGTTAGAGTGGCAGGCCGCCTTAAGTGCAACCTCACTTAGGCCAGAGTAGGCCCATTGTGATACCACAGGATCGGTGCTCTCAAAAACTACCCGTTGAACCAGCCGGAGCTTAGAATGAAGCGTTGGAGGCAGTTGATTCCTACGTTCGCGAGTTCGCTGAGATTGTCGAAGAAGTATTCTCCGAGGTGTAGTTTTCTGCGGAAGGACATTGCTGGACACGTGCAGAGAAGGTGAAGAATAGTCTCCTCCTCCTCCTCGTCCATACAGGTTCTACAGAAGTCATTTGAGGGAAGACCCAACCTGAGAGCATGTCTCCCTATGATGCAGTGTCCCGTGATGACACCTACTAAAGTGCTTACCACGGGTCTATTCAGTGAAGTAAGATTTTTTGAGCGCTTGAGATCCAGCTGAGGCCAGATCTGTTTCGAGGTGTGGCACGTTGTACAATTAGACCACCTGCGATTCGTAGCGCTAATCGCGTTTTGCTTAATTAGGAGCTTACATGTAGCAAGGGGTATGTAGAGATTCTCCTTTTCCGGTAGAATCGACATAGTAGTGCCTTGTCTGGCGAGTTCGTCGGCCATACAATTCCCTGGAATGTCACTATGACCCGGCACCCATATAAGGTGAATGTTGAATTGTTTCGCCATCTCGTTAAGAGATAAACGGCAATTGAGGGCAGTTGTGGAATTGAAGACGACAGACTCCAGGGATTTAATCGCGGCTTGACTGTCGGTAAAGATGGTGATATCCTTTACAGATATTACATTATACCTAAGCCACGACAAGGCCTCTTTAATCGCCATGATTTCCGCCTGGAATACACTACAGTGATTAGGAAGGCTGAATGAGATTTTGCAATCTAGTTCAAAAGAGAAAACACCCCCCCCAACTGCTGTTTCGGTTTTGGATCCGTCTGTATAGAAGCAGACTGATTCCTTACGAGGCGCTACGTCATTCTCCCAGTCACTCCGGGAGGGAATGTAGGTTTCGAAATTCTTAACGAATTGAAACTGAGGAAGGGTGTAGTCAGTTTCTTTTGGAATGCATTCTAATGTATCTAGAATAGATGAGTGACCAGTTTGCCGGTTGGTCCACAAACGAATTGCGTTTATCCGAGTGGCTGCGTTTGCTGCCACTTGTTTGCAATAGATGTCTAGCGGTAGCAGGTGGAACATTACTTCCATTGCCGCTGTTGGAGTGGTCCTAAGGGCTCCACTAATGAATACGCATGCCGTTCTTTGAACACGGCTAAGGTGATTGTAGTAGACGGCCTTCTCAAGGGCAGTCCACCACACGAGAACGCCATACGTAAGTATAGGTCTGATAATGGACACATATATCCAATGTGTAATTCGAGGCTGAAGCCCCCATCTGCTTCCAATGGCTTTTTTACAGCAGTACAGGGCCGTGGTGGCTTTCTGAACTCTCCGCAGAATATTGGGTTTCCAGCTCAGTTTGCTGTCTAAAACGAGGCCCAAGTAACTAGCCGTGTTAGTAAGCACCAGAGGGGTGCCGTTTAGTTTAGGGGGTACAAATGTTGGGATTTTGTATTTCCTTGTAAAGAGGACTAACTCAGTTTTCTGAGGATTGACCGCCAGACCACATTTATTGGTCCATTTAGAGAGCTTAGAGAGGGCATTCTGCAAGAGATCCCTGAGTGTATTGAGGTGCTTTCCTGAGACAGCGATAGCAACGTCGTCTGCATAGGCAATTACCTTGCAACCTTCCCCTTCCAGTATTAGTAGTAGTTCATTCACCACTAGGTTCCAAAGAAGAGGTGAGATTACGCCACCTTGAGGCGTACCCCTACTGACGAACCTCCGAGCCGAGGCCTCGCCCAGCTTTGAGTTGATGAACCTGTTAGTGAGCAACTGGCCCACCAACTCGCCAATCGATTTCTCAATTCCAAGGCCCGCCAGTGCGCCGAGTATTGCCCCTGCTTCGACGTTGTTGAACGCTCCTTCAATGTCCAGGAAAGCAACCAATGTGAGTTCCTTGTAATCGAGTGATTTTTCAATGGAAGATACAAGTGAGTGAAGGGCCGTTTCAACTGATTTCCCTTTACTATACGCGTGTTGAGAAGTTGACAGAAGATTTGAGTTGACACTGCAACGTATGTGTATGTCAATCAGTTTCTCTAAGGTTTTTAGTAGAAATGAAGACAAAGTAATGGGTCTGAGATCTTTGGGGTTTACATGTGTGCTTTTACCAGCCTTGGGTATAAAAACCACATTAACTTCTGTCCATGACTTGGGAATATGAGCCAAATCCAGGCAACTTTTGAAAATTACAGTCACCCAAGGAAGGATTAGGTCAGCGTTCCTCTGAAGTTCGGCCGGTATTATACCATCTGGTCCAGGAGACTTAAATGGCTTAAAGCTTTTTATGGCCCAAAGAATTTTGGTCTTGGTAATAAGACTTGAAGAGCTGCTTGTTATTGGCCTTCCAGAGGACCTAGTTGGTATCGAGGCAGCAGTGCAACTATTAGGGAAGTGAGAGTCCAGTAGAAGGTCCAGAGATTCCTCACTGGTGGTGGTCCACGATCCATCAGTCCTCTTAAGGTAGCTCGCTACTTTAGGGGTGGATGCGAGAATTTTCCTGAGCCTGGAGGCCTCAGAGATTTCTTCTATCTTTCCGCAGAAGAGTCTCCAGGAGTTCCGTTGGGCTTTCCTGACTAAGGTTTTATAGGATTTGAGGGCTTTCTTATACAAGATCCAGTCTGAGGCTTCGCGGAATCGCTTGGCCTGATTGAAGAGCTGCCTACATTCTTGACGCAGAGATACAATCTCCTGATTCCACCAAGGTGGTCTAGGCTTGCCCCGAGGTTTGCTTATGGGACAGGAGAAAGACATAGCCCGGTTGAGAGCCTTAGTGAGTTCTTCAACCATGCTATCTAGTTCATTTGTGCTAGTGGGGGGAACAGGAATTCTGTTGATAACAGAGGATTCCACACTGTTCTTATATTTGCTCCAATCCGTTCTCCTGAAATTTCTAAAGACGGGTTGGACATGAGGGAGGCAGTTTATGCCAAATTGAATGTACCTGTGGTCTGAGAAGGAGTGTTCGTTAGACACTGTCCACTCTCTGATATCATAGTATATGGTATCGGAGACTAGTGTGATGTCCAGGACCTCTTGTCTATTACAAGTGACAAAGGTGGGTTCGCACCCAGTGTTGCATATGCTTAGTTTAGTACTAATTAAGTAATCAAAAAGTAGCTCACCTCTTTTATTGATATCGGAGCTGCCCCATACTGTGTGATGTGCATTGGCATCACATCCCAGGATCAGCGCAGCTTTGGACTTCTCCACATCAGCAATCGTTTTCCCCAGTAGTACCGCAGGGAGGGGAAGGTCAAACGCCAGATACGCCGAAGTCAACCAGAATTTCCGCAGTCCGACTTCCACGCTCACTGTCACGGTATCACGATCGCTGTAATTAGGGAGAAGGAAACTATTTAGTGTGCTCTTCGTAAGGATGCAGGCTCTCGGTGTACCTTCATTCCTCACGTAGAAAAGTTTATAGTTGGGAGTCCTGAGTCCGTGCACCCGGGTAGCTAAGAACGGAGCTGATGTGGTACCGTAGGTAACGGTTTTCAGCCTGTAGACCAACAATTCTTGCTGCTCACTAGGTCTCCATAATATACACTGGTAGCTCTGATCCTCCTTATTCACCATTATCTGACGATACATTTTAGAAATGTCAGCAGTGATTACGAATTTATACATTCGAAAACGAAGGATGATGTCGTATAAATCATCTTGAATCACAGGCCCTTTCAAAAGAAGATCGTTCAATGATAATCTGGAAGATGTTTTAGCGCTACAGTCGAATACAACCCGAAGTTTAGTGGTTAACGATTCAGGCCTAAGGACGAATTGATGAGGTGCAAAGTATCGCACTAACGAAGCTTGATTTTTCGGAACGACCTCCATATGACCCAACTGCTCGTACTCCTCCATAAATTGGTTGTACTGTCCGCGTACTTCATTGTTCCTTTGTAGTCGCCTTTCCAAATAAAAAAATCTCCTTTTTGCCTGGCACAACGACTCCCCTAATTGCCCTTTCTTCGAATTGACAAGAATGCTAACCACAAAACGGCCATCTTCTTGGCGTTTAACGCTTTTCAAGAACTCCTTTTCACATTCCTCTTCTTCGAGTGATTGAAACCTTCGTTTCTGGGTTACCTCCTCCATCTCCCAGAACCTGTTTACCGTTTCATTTAGCGACGCATCTTCCAAATTTGAGTAACCTACTAGCATGCTAGCTGCCTGAGGAACCTCGGATAAACCATATCTACCAGAAGCTATCCAACCAAGCAACGTCTTTTGTAAAACGGGCAAATTGTGGCCAAGCTTAATCTGTCCAACACAAATCAATTGGAAAAAGCTATCAGCACCTATTAATAGGTCTATACGACTAGGACTATTAAATTGGGGGTCAGCAAGAGAAATATTTGAAGGGATGTTCCAACCACTTACATCAAACTCCCTTTCCGGCTGCACGTTAGTGATACCCTTTAATATCAACAAATCCAAATTAAGTTCAAAGTTCGAAATCCTTGATCTGCAACTAGCTTCTGTCTTATAATTGACAATAGCATTTGATTTTCCTATTCCAGAAACCGACGTATGAGTGTGAACCTTATGCAATTTGAGTTTTTGAACCATATCTTCAGTAATGAAGTTCAATTGTGACGCAGAGTCTAGTAGTGCTCGCACGGGTTGAAATTTACCGAACCTGTCTCTTATATAAACAACAGCGGTTGCCAAAACCACACTAGAACCATTTTTGTCAGCTATATTTGGAATGACAGAGCTTGTACAGCTGGTACTGGTACTTGGGACTGCAGGGTTCTGGGGTGAATTGCTTACCGCAAATCTATGTAGTAAACGATGATGGGGTAGTGAACAAATCGAACACTTTGCTGAATTGCACCTCCTTACTGAATGCCCCTTGGCCAAACAGTTAATGCATAGGACCCTTTTCTTGGCTTCCTGAAAACGATTCAAAACTGGCAACTGGCTAAATTCTGGACACCCAACAATATCATGTGTTCCAGCCTGACAAAAGTCGCATTTGCTTTTGTTAACAACGAGCGAAGTGTTTGGGAACTGGTTTCTATTCCCATTTCGAAAACGTGGCCGGGGGTTGTTTTTGTTGGCATTCGATTCCTCTCTACACAGCTTAGATTCCTTTGCCTCCAAAGTTTGGCAACGACGATCCAACAAATCTGAAAACGCTTTCCATGACGGTAGCTTAGAATGATCGGCAGTCTCATCCCATTTGGCTTTGGTTTCCGAATCAACCCTGTCCAATGCAAATGAAATCAAAATTGCCTCCGCAATGTCCTTATAGTCACCAATACTAAGCATAGCAGCTAAATGCGTGTTGAAACTGTCTTCTAAATTGCGCAAATTAAAAGACGAGCACTTTGTGATTTTTGGAATTTCTAAAATCCCCGCAACATGCTCTTGAAAAATCATTGCCTTGTTATCGAATCTCTTTTTCAACCGATCTACCGCTTTCGAATAATTTCTACCTGTCAGATCAAACTCCTTCACAGCGCTTAATGCCGCTCCTGACAGACAACTTCTCAAATAATTAAACTTTTGTAAGTTATCCAACGAATCATCTTTATCCACAAGACTAGTAAAAAGCCCGATAAAATTCGGGAACTCCGAGAACTTCCCAGAAAAGGATGGTAGTTGAATTCGTTCAAGCTTTGACGACCTAATAGGATATTGCTGAGGCAATAATGTTGCGTTAAGATTGTCGCAAATACTAGCATTCGGCTTCTTTTCCGCCAACAATGTTAAAATGCTTGATTTTGTAGCGACGTACAAATCTTCGAAATCCGCTCGACTGTTTGCATTCGCTTTCTCCTCGCCGGGGATATTCATCCTCTCCAACGACATCTGAACGTTTAAGTGTTGCTTAAAATAGGATTCCAAAATACCTAATCGACATTCCAACTCGGTAGCAGAAATTGAAGAGCCCTTTTCGCGTATCAGATTTTTCATTCGGCTGATATTTCCTTTTGTTGTCAATCGCAGAACTTTCAGTTCAGCAATTGTTCTTTCCATAGTTCGCTGACTGTCTAACCCCCTTACACTCGATTGCTCTACTCCTCTCTGATCACCAGCCTCTACCTCAACCTCAATTCCATTATCTGAGTTGGGCATTGTAATGGACAATTAATCGACTCGACAGAAAAGGAAACCGACTACTTTTAATATTTAGAAGCAAAAAGAAGCAACGAAACAACGATTTTTCTTCTAATTTGAATTTAATAAATCCAACGACGAGCATCAGCAATAAATATCAGCATCAAGAAGTTATATGCAAAGCTTTTATTAGCAGCGAAACAACCACAAGAACCACAAGAAGCAGCAGAAATAACAATGAGCGCTTTCACTCAGCGAAGAGGTAAATCACTCTTCTTTTCTTTTTCTTTTTCACGTAGCAAGCAGTACCAACAAATGATCCAAATCCACCAACAACAGCAACCAGTTTAACCAAAACGAATAGAAGCTTTTTTCACAAGTCAACAGAAATTATTAGCGGCGAATTCGATCAGCAACAAGCTACCTAGTTCCTTTGTGTTCTCTACCGTATACCGCAAACGTTTGATCATAATATGCCACAACCACCAACAACAACTCAACGGAGAAGGGAATGAGAAATGCAAAAACTGCGTTGTTTCTGTAGTTTTCGGCAAACAAAGAACTATGCAATTCCCTTAATGAACTCTTTTCTACGCTCTTTTCTACGACTCTCTTAATGGTTTAGCGGCGAATAGATGTGAATTTGCACTTATTTCTTTGAATCGAAGTATATAATATACTATTAAAATACGTAATAGGTTTTATGAGATATGATATTTCAACTTTACCAACAATTTTCTCCGTGTTTGGCGGCGATGTTTCAATCCAAATCACTTCCAGTGTGTGTGAGTAAATAATCCATTAATTCCAACCGTATATGAATTGTTGTTCTTTTAATTAAGTTTAATTGTATACGATGGGGATTTCAACTATTTTAAATCCCGGGTTTCGGCACCAAAAAATTGTCCACATGCGTTTATGGGACTTCAACTTTTTGTTAAAAAATGAAAACGTGGTTGGCAGAGGTTCTGGCTTGGCCAGCGGTTCCAACGAAAGAGAGCCTTTCTTTCTTTATTTCCTCTTTTATCAATTCATGACAAATACAGTCCACACTACTACAAAGATAGATTTATATAATTCCAATGATTTAGTACTTCGAATATTTGTTTAGAAAGAACGATGTTACCATCATCATATTTTTAGGAACTAATAATATAAATTTAATATTTCAAGTATTTCTGGTATTTCTATTACATATTTATAATTTACTATTTCAAACGTAATGTGAAACATTAACAGAGGCCACCAAAGAAAATAAAATATGCGACGTCCATCCGCAAATAACACCGGAAGGCAACTTAAGTGCCTTCAAATAAATTTCCACCATGCTAAGGCAGCTTCTAGTGTCCTAAGTAGGAGATTTATTAAAGAAGACTTAGATCTAGCCATGATTCAGGAACCATGGACCTTTTCAGGGCTCCCAAATGAAGAAACCTGTAAGTTAATTTACGATAAACAGCATGCCCGTCCGAGAGCAGCTCTTATGATAAATAAAAGCTTAATTAAAACAACTTTTCCAATTTCAGAATTTATTCAAGGAGATTTGGTGGCGGCACTCATCGTAATACCAAAAGCCGGTCAAAAGGGAGGGGATCTGAAGGTCGTTATCGCCTCTGCTTACCTCCCTGGAGACACCTCCGACGCACCAACCTCGGAGGTAGCGGCTTTGGTAGGATACTGCAAAGCAAGGAGACTACAGTGGATCCTCAGCTGTGACGCCAATGCCCATCACACGGTTTGGGGGAGCACCAACATAAACAAAAGAGGTGAGTTCCTTTTTGAATATATTTGTGCTAACAATTTGATGGTGGTAAATAGAGGGATAGAACCAACCTTCGTAAATGCGATTCGTCAAGAGGTTCTAGATCTCACTTTGGCAAGTCCATTTATATATAATATCATCACAAACTGGCATGTTTCCGGAGAAGTATCCATGTCGGATCATAATCACATCAGATTCGACTTGGAGGCTTATTCCATAAGAAACACAGTTTACAGGAATCCGAAATCCTCTGACTGGGAAACCTATCGGTTAGTCCTAGCTCTGGCAGAAAAGGAAACGGCTCTCTGTGCCTTCATTGACATCCAGGGAGCGTTTGACAATACCTCCTTCGATGCCATAAAAAAAGCTATGATAAGAAAAGGCATTGCCCCATTAATCATAAAATGGGTTCTAAATATGTTAGAAAGCAGAATCATCAATCTGGCGTATGGAGGCTCACAAAAGACTGTAAAGGCCACTAGGGGCTGTCCTCAAGGAGGAGTACTTTCTCCTCTACTGTGGACTTTAGTCATAGATGAACTCCTAGACCACCTCACACAATCGGGGTACATAATACAAGGATATGCAGATGATGTAGTAATCACTGTTAGGGGCAAGCATGACTCCACGATATCGGAGATCATGCAAAGGGCCCTAAACTTAACCTACAAATGGTGTCAGAACAAAGGATTGACCATAAATCCATCAAAAACAGTCATGATACCATTCTCAAGAAAGAGAAAACTAGAACTGAAACCGATCAAGCTGAATAACGCAGTCATTGACTTTTCAAGAGAGGTAAAATATCTAGGAGTAATCCTAGACAAGACTCTCACCTGGAATTCACACCTTGATCAAGTCACCAAAAAGGCGACAAAGGCAATTTTTATGTGCCACCGTCTTTTCGGCAAAACCTAGGGCTTAAAACCAAAAATGATCTATTGGTCATACAACACGATCATCAAACCAATGATCACCTATGCAGCGATATCGATATGGTGGCCAAAAACCGAACAAATAACGGCACAAACAAAATTAAACAAGATATATCGCTTAGCATGCGTTGGTATAACGGGGGCAATGAAAACTTGTCCAACTGCAGCCATAGGGGCAATGCTCAGCCTTCTGCCTTTACATTTAGCTGTAAAGAAGGAAGCTGGCCTCAGTGCCCTCAGGCTCCCTGATATATCAAATCTTAAAGCAGGAAACCTCACAGGACACCTTCGAGTACTACAAATGCTCCAAAATGATCCTGTGATCAAGGTATCAGATACCATGCTTAAAAAGCTGCGCTTCTCCAGAAAATTTAAGATAGTCATATCTGACAGGAACACATGGAGAACAAACCAATTCGTAATACCATCGGGATCACAAATCTGGTACACCGACGATTCGAAGATGGAAGATGATGCCACCGGGGCTGGGGTCTATGGGCCTAGGTTCCAAAGAGCTATAGCACTGGGAAAATCAACAGACATCTTTCAAGCGGAGGTTCACGCCATAGAGAAATGTGTCCGAGAATGCTTACGAAGGCGCGCCAAAGGTGCCCGCATCTACATCCTATCAGACAGCCAAGCAGCTCTTAAGGCCCTAAGATCATACTCGATCAGGTCAAAGTTGGTTTGGGAATGACTTAATCTCCTCGAAGATCTGGCCAAGGACAATACGGTCACCGTTGCTTGGATACCAGGTCATGAAGGGTTTGGTTCTACCTTTGAGCTACGTACACTCAAAATTCAGGAAATGGGAAGATGATCAATTTGCCGAACACTGGACGAAATCCAAAGGACAGAGACAAGCAAAAAGATTCATAAGACCAACTCGTAGTAAGGCAAAGAAGTTACTCGAGCTAAACAAAGAAGACCTAAGGATACTAACGGGTTTTCTTACTGGGCACTGGCCACTAATATACCATCTCAAAAAGATGGGACTATCCGATGATGACTCCTGTCGGCTATGCGGAGAGGAGGAAGAGACAACGGAACATATACTCTGCGAATGCCCTGCAGTGGCAAGGGGCAGAACGATCCATATGCAAAAGGCATTTCTGAGTCCTGCCGATATAGAAAACATGGAACCAAGAAGGGTGCTGAGGTTTATAAAGAGCCTCAACAGCTCTTTTAAACATTAGAGGCCAACACAATAGATCTCTTCTGGTCGCAGTGTACAGGGCCTATTGCTTACAATACAATACAAAACTTTGCCCTTAGAACGACCGGAGCGAGCCATCCAAGTGGATCGAATATTCGGGCAATTTCGGATAGTACCTTTCTTTTGGTCCAGTTTGATCTTAATTCACATGGCGTTACCACGAAGGAGAAATAGTCCTTTTTCAGGTGCCAGTGAAGTCCCAGGGTCTTTACATGGTCTTCCTTATCCAATTCGACGTTGTTTGCTGAATTGACCTCTTTTCCTAAAATTCTGTTGATATTGCTATTCCATTTATGTAATTTGAATCCTGCACGTTTGAGAATGTTTGTTAGTTGTGCTTTGCATTCTCTAACTTCCTCTATGGAATCCCCGCCAGACATGACGTCGTCTACATAAAAGTCAGAGAGTAGGATCCTTTTAGCCTTCGGATAATTTTTTCCTTCGTCATGAGCTAATTGCCTTAGTGTCCTTACTGCTAGAAATGGGGCTGATGCTGTCCCATATGTTACTGTGTTAAGCTGGTATTCTTCGATGTCTTCGGAGGGTGAATTTCTCCATAGTATTCGTTGGTACTTTCGATCTGGTAGGTCTACTAAAATTTGACGGTACATTTTTTCAATGTCGGCGGTGAATACAATTCGATGTTTTCTCCACCGCATAAGAATTGACGTTAGATCTTCTTGTATTTTGGGCCCTGTGCTCATTATTTGGTTCAGGCTGTTCTCATTCGCTGACCTCGCTGAAGCGTCGAACACTACCCTTAGCTTCGTTGTGGTGCTATCTGGTTTAATAACAGCATGGTGTGGCAAATAGTATATTCCCTGTTCATCGGTTATTTTGCATTTGCTCATGTGCCCAAGCTCAATATATGCTACCATGAAGTTGTGATAACCTTCTGCTAAGTCAGGGTTTCTCCATATTTAGTAACCTTGCTGTTGCCCTTTTTCTTGAATTATTGTTTTCCAGTCCTTGTTCTGGTCGCACTTCGAAGGGTATCCGTACAATATATCTGCCCTCGCTGTAACGGGTTACTGTTTGTTTATAGAATTCTTCGCATGTAGAGTTCTTAGTCCTTGCTTCATTACCTATGTTTTCGACTTCCTCAGACTCCCAGAATTTTCGAACTTGGTTATCTAAGTCTGCAAGTGTAATGTGACATGACAATGATAGTTTTTCAGTGTTGGTTGCGGATGTATTTCCGGAAATAATCCAGCCAACGATCGTTTGTTGAGCTATGGGTGACCCTGGTTTTCCCTTTATTATTCCTTCTTGGAGTATTTCTGCAATCACATCTGCGCCCACGATCATGTCCATCTTACTTGGTACGTGGTATGTTGGATCAGCCAATTTGAGATTTTGTAGATGTTCCCAAGTTGCAGGTGTGACTTGTGTTGGTGGTAGTGTTTTTGTCACATTTTTTAATACATATGCCGTTGTAGTGATACTTGGATTGTTGCTCAGAGTTACGTTTACCTTGTATTTTACTGTGGTTACTTCGTGTGAGCCAAGTCCGGATACTTTTGCTTCGACCTTAGTTTTGCGCAATTGAAGATTATTAGCTATGTCTTCTGTTATAAAGGATGCTTGTGAACCCTGGTCTATTAAGATTCTGATGCATTGCACGTTGTTGTTTGGTCCAACGATTTTGACCTGTGCAGTTGCTAGAAGTACCTTGTTGTCCGTTGTGCAGTTGTGAGACTGCAATCTGTCAGATTGTGGTGAAGGTGAGTTGTTCTCAAAGTGCGTTATTCTTCTTGGGTTCTCTTGAACTTGGTCTCGATGCATGAACGTGTGGTGTTTTTTGTGGCATTTCTGGCAACGTCCCGATGATAAGCATTTTGCTAAGAAGTGTCCTGGCCTTAAACAATTTATGCAAAGTTTTTGTTCCTTTATAAATTCATTTCGTTGCTGAATTCCCTTCGCCAAGAAGTTTTTGCATATGTGTACAGGGTGGTCTCCTTAGCATAGTTGGCACCTGACTTGTTGTAGAGTTGAGTGATACACCTTTGGTTGATTTGATTTTTGATTGTTGTCCTTCCGGTGTGGATTGTCCGTTATTGATTCCATAGACTGGAATCTTCTTTCAATGAATTCCAGGAGAAGGTTCAGTTCTTGTATTTCACGAGGTTTTTCCAAGGATTGTTCATATAGACGTTGCGATTCTTTGTCTAATTTTTGTTGCACTATGTAAGCCGTTAGTGGCCCCCAGGTTGATGTATCTATGCCCAAGTTTTTAATTGCTGGCATACATTCCTGGGTTGTATCCAAGAGGTGCTTCAATGCTGAGGCCGATTCTGTTGTTATGCATGGTTGTTTTATCAATTTTTGAATATATGTCGTGTAGATAATTCGCTTGTTGTTGTACCTTTGTTCGATCAATTTATAAGCCGTTGTATAATTCTCTCCTGTTACTTGTTGATGCTTGATTATGTTTCCTGGACCATCGCTTAAATGTGTTTTTAGGTACTGCATTTTCTGTACTGATGTTAAGGCTTGATTGTTGTGTACCAATGTTGTAAATAGATCATGAAATGACGGCCAAGACTCGTATCGTCCATCGTATGTTGGAATGTTTATGCGTTCCAACCTTAGATCGCTGCTGCTTCCTTGCTGGGTTCTTTCAATTGTTTTTTCTCTAGTTTTGATTGCTATGTCTTGATACATGCTCTCAATGCTTGCATATTGATCTTGTTTAAGATAGTCCGATTCATCAGCACTCGTTGCATTTTCGATAATTTCGTCGTGATTATGTATAATGTCTCTCCAATACTGTTCCAATGTTGTCAAGTATTGCTCATACAATAGGGATGATAATGACTGCATCAACCCGTCTTTCAGTTTATTGTATAGGCGAACAAATACGGCAATCTTATTTTCTTGTCGTTTATACCGTTGTTGTTGCGCACTCACTGTATCCTTTTTGTTTCTGCCTGGTTCGTCTTTTTCACCTTCTTCTGCTGTGTTGCTGATGTCTGGTTTATCGTTTTCCAATAGCATTTCCCGAGCTTCTTCTAGTAGTTTAAGCATAGTTTCGTATGCCGTGTTTATTTGCTCAAAGTACCCTTTGGTTGTGTTTGTATGCCTTCCTTCCTTGTCGAATTCGTTGATGATTGTGTCGTTCAACACGAATTTTCGCCATTGTTCCTTCAAAGACTGGCGTTGTTTTTCAAGATAATCCGCTGTTCTCCGAATTTTCCCGGCCTTTTTGAAGTTTTTCAACAGGTTCTCGATGCAATCTCCGATTTCCTTCTGCTGCTTCAATAGGTTTTCCATTGTTTACTTGTTTACTTCTGTTTACGAGTCTTTGTTTAGTTATGTATTGTCTATCTTAGTGTTTAGCCCTAAGAACGCTTTGTGACTTCTTAGTGTTTAGCCCTAAGAACGCTTTGTGACTTCTTTGGTTGAGCCCCCAAAACTGTGTTTACACACAGTTAAAAAGAAAAGTTTCTCAATTGAAGAAAAAAGCCTTATTATACAGCAAGACAGAATGAAACAAAACAGATAAAATTCTTCAGTTCGTTTTGTGCGTCGTCCGGTTAGAACGACTTAATGTCGCCGGGCCCTTGACCGTCGCTATATCCGGATTCTACTGTATGTGTACAATCTTTTAGCAACCACTTCTTCAAGCACCTTATCTATCGATGAAAGGATGGAAATTGGCTTATAGTTTCCTATTTCGTTTTTCCTGACACCTTTATGTATAGGGCGCACTATTGACGTTTTCAGCAACTTAGGCACTGACAACTGCAAAAGACTCATATTCACTATTTGTGCTATTACTGGAGCCAGATTCTTTGCATTTGTTTTTAGATCTTTGGGTCTTATGTTATCAATTCCTGCTGATTTATTTTCTTTCATAGAACTAAGAATATTGTCTAGTTCTGTTACAGTAGTTTCTTCTATAAATATTGAGCTTTGTGTGCTGTTTGTAGGACCCCGAAATATTCTATGGTTACATTCGTCAACCGTATTGGCTACTTCAGGCGAAAGCCTTCTAGAGAACTTATTCGCGAGATCTCCGTAATTGTCTGCGTTTCCGAAATTCTTCGATATGATTTCATCTAGGTTACTTGACTTCTTTCCTAATATTGAATTTACCAGCTTCCAGGTCTCCTTGGGGTTCGATTTTACATCATAGAATTTTTGTTTGTAATAACTCTTATTTAATTCGAAATTTTTTAAACACCTTCTCGTATTCTTGATTTCGTCGTATTGTTTTTATATCGCCTATATAATCTATCTCTTTCCTTACAAGCATTTCGTATTCCGTTTGTCATCCAATCTTGTTCATTGTTTCTTTTCTTTTTCTTTATTAAAAACTTTGCTGATTCCATCAAGGTATTGAAAGTATGTTTAAAAACTTTATACATATCATTTACATCAATTATACTACAATTATCTTCCCAATTATAATTATCAATCTGCTGTGAAAGAATCCGATTTACGATTTGTTTTCGTTTACCATCTTGATCGGTCTCATCGTTCTTGCTAAATTATTTATATTATTAGATACCAGCGCAGTATATATTGGATAGTGATAAGATATTTTAATTTCTGAGACTGCGGATATTATGTCGTTGTTTCTTACACGAACTAGGCAGTGATCGATCAATGTTTTTGTATTATTGGTTACTCGTGTATATGACTTTATTGTATTCATAAGCCCTTTCGAAGATATCATCGAATGATAATTGTTAACACCAGAGTCTTTTGTGTTTTTTGTATAAATATTTATATCTCCTATAATAATAAGGTCCCTTTTATTGTGAATTTTATCTATGTTATCACTTAGCTCTTGAATAAATTGATTTACTCGTAAACTGGGTGGTCTGTATACTGCCATTATAGTTCCTTCAAAATTACCGCGTGTAATATTTATTACCATACTTTCGTAAGAGATGTATTCTCCTTTAACTTTTTCATACCCGACATTGGCGTTTATAAAAACTGCTATTCCACCTCCCTTCGCATTTTGTCTATTAAAAAATGTTGGTATTTGTATTTTCAACGTAACTGATAAATTCGCAAGTAGATTTCAGTATTTCAAAATCAATTTTCATAATTTCATTTATTTCGTTTTCCATTGTGCTTGTTTACTTTTAGTGTATCGAAGTGGCATATATTATATTTTTGCGATATCATTTTCTGTTTCTATCTCTACAATATTCTCTCCATCACTTTTTCTCGCAAGAACTTTATTATTTCGAAACCACGCATACTTCCATTTAGAAACCTTTGATTTTGTTTTAGCTTGCCATAATAACTTTTTGAAGTGTGCGGTTAATTGACTGTTCACATATATAATATGCTTGCCATAGATGGAGCTTTCAGCTGTGTTTTCCTTCTTGCATATTTCTGCGAATGTTAGATTTTTCTTTGCTTTAGCCTTTTCAACGATTGCGTATTTTGTTTGTCTTCGAGTGAGGTTTACCGTAATATTTTTTATTTGTTTGTTATTTCTGTAGGTATAGGCTATATATCCTCAATATCGCTATTTTTTATAGTAATTCCCAATGCCTCACCTACTGCACTCACAACCTCGTATAAATATTGTCAGTGTTTTTTATCGGGACAGTTAGAGAATCCTGTCGAGGATATCTCAAAAAAAACCGAACACCAACCTGGGTTGGTCCAACTTGTTCGTAACAAAAATCAAACACGAATTCAAAACGTTATAAATTTATTTTCCTGCCCGTCTTCAGTGGGGTCCAAATTAAGACTAAAAACTTAAAACTATATCCATGCCATGGGTAGTCCCATCGCCCATGGCCAATCCGCTGAGTCGCCTAATTGCACGCAGCGCGTGTATCCGCCTGCATCGGGTGTCATCCACATTTCATGTCGTGGGAAAGTAATGCCGCAGCTAGTACCGTTGTTGTATGTGAGACCTGGCCAATAACCTGCTGACTCAGTGGGAACAGGTTTGTGCGCGTCGATATTTTTTGCAGGTGTGCATTACAGATGGTGATAACTCCTCCCTCCTTGAAAATCTACGGCCCGTAGATCTTAGGTGACCTCAGGGTCAGAGTACTGCCTGCGATAGGTCAATGGATGAAACCGTTGGAAGGCGGGGTTTTGAGTATATCTTCCTCCAGATGATGAAGACGATTGATGCCACAAAGGTTAAGATTGCAGCTTCTGTAAGTATAGAGATTTTAAATTCTCGAGTTAGATTACCTAGGCGTTCTATGTTCCGAACGCTGATGCCGTGCACGTATCCCAAGTCAATCTCGCGGTAATGATTAGTGATGTTCATCATAGCGGGAGGAAGGGCTTGTAAGGCTGTAACCGTAGAGCTCGAAAATGTTCTACCCTTCAGCCGGATGCTTTCATTGTAGAGCTGGATTACGTATGTACCTGAAAGAAACTTTGAAACATTGTTAGAGGTTAAATCACCATTGAAATTAGTGACAAAAATGGTGTCCTCCTTGATGAGTTCAATAATCTCCTCATTGTTAGTCTGGAAGACACAAGTCGCTGATCCTCCTTTCAGTAGCCTAGAGACGCAAGCGTCCTCAGGAATTTTCTGCAGCGATTTGTCCTCACAGATTGTCGAGTTATTAATTGAAAGACAATTCGCTACGATGCCAAAGGTTTTTTCGTGATTGACTAGCATCTTCCTGAATTTCATCTCGATCTGTTTTCCCTCGATCACCGATGCCCTTGTTATAAGTAGGTTAAATTCTTCTTGTCCCACTTTTGGCATTGAAATAACATACAGCAGCATCGATCCGTTGGTGAAGATTGATGGTGTTCCATACTCGATTGCCTCAATTTCGTTGGCGTACGGGAGGGTCTCCAATTCGCTAATAACCTTGTTGATTTCCTCAGTATTTAGTAGGTTCGTGTTAATTAGACCGCTCTTCGCCATCTGACAGGCCCTAACGATTTCGTTTATTTCCCCTTTTATGAGTATGATCTCGTCCAAGGCGTCTTGCTCGAATCTTCCAGAAATGTTGTCCTTGACCCCTTGCTCGTATCTGTCAATCACCAGGTTAATCTTGCGTGCTATATCTTTTGTAATGTCAATGAGATTCTCGTTGACTTGGTACTGTTGGTCGTTGTTTTCAATTATTCTTCCTTGTCTTTTAAGTACTTTGTTCCAGTCAGAGGCATCAGGACTGCCAGCTACCCACTTCCAGGCAGTTCCAATCCAGTCGATAGACCTAGCTTTCCTCTGTGATTTGCCTTTCAGTAAGCTAAGGCGATCCCTTATCTGTTGCACATGAAATTCCATTATGCGCTTCCTATCCTTGTCCTTGATGTTGTTCGCTATAGCGTTAGTTACCCCGTCCACAAGGTTCTGAAACTGTGCCAGGTCAATGGTGTGTACTAGCTTGAAGCTGCCATCAACGATCCATCCGTGGCCCTCCTTCAAGGAGACTATGGGTGATTTGTAGTTGAAAATCTGGAATCCTTCGGCGACGGATAGAAGCATGAGTCTGTGAAATAGATACTAAGTGATGCAAGAGTGGAATCTCCTCGTTGAGTAAAAATGACAGGAAGTCATATCAACGTTATAACTTTTTATTTTAACTATCTATATGGACTTAAGGATAATATTACAAGTTATAATTAGTCTACTATATAATTTTTCTTAAATGTATAATGGAGAAATTCGATACATGCAATTAGCAAAATGATCAAATGAATTTTATTTTTTCTGTTTCGACTTTCATTCCCCCTTTTTTTTTTTTTTTTTTTCATTTCACATTTTTAATGTGTCTCTTATGGACTTTTCGTCCCGTGGAGGTGATAACTATTACTTTGTTATCCCGAGCCACGATTTCCTTGCGGTACAAAGGCAAATTTTTGCCCTGGATTTTTTTATAAGCCGTGTATATTATGTCACCCTTTCGAAATTTTCTTGGTGATGGCTTTTTGGCATTGAGCCGTCTATTGCATGATTCCTGTTTTTTCCTAATTTCCTCTCAATTCGTGATTAACCCAAACACGAAAGTTAACCAAGTTCTGAAAATTTATTCTCGCGGTTCTATTAAAAAAATACGTCCGATGGTTTCTTTTTTGTGACCGAATGGACGGTGTTGTTATATCTGTCGACTGATATGTTCATTATTTCCTTCGGACGCAAACCCTTATATTCCGCTTTCAGACAGCGATAAATTTCCAAAACCGTTGAGTGCAGCCGCTCTACTTGCCCATTTACTTCACTACGGTGAACAGGCGTTAAATACAGCTTTATACCCAACATACGTATAAAATTAAGAATGATTGGGCTAAGAAAGCTGCGTTCATTGTCAGTTACTAAGATTTTAGGCACCGTGAAGTAATGCAAGATTTTAGTGATTTTATCCCTAAGGTAAAGCGATGATTTATTTTTTATATGAAAGAGTTTGGCAAACTTTGAAAATTTATCGATGCAACTAATGTATTTTTCGTTCTGCACCTCCACAATATCCATGTGAAGGATTTCACACGGATATGATGGTATGGGGGTTGCCTGTAGTTCAGGGTCAGCCGGGTGCCTGTCGTACTTGTTTGCCAGGCAGATTTCACACGTTTTTGCATACTTCGTAACGAGACTGTTCAATCGAGGAAAATAGTATCGTTCCAACAATTGTAGCTTATTTTCCCTTGGGTTCCTGTGTGCCCTCCTGTGTTCCTCGCTAATAAGTTGCCACACCCTGTCCTCTTTCTTCACATCTTCTACTATCCTCTGCGTGATACGGACCTTGTAAGTTATAAAGTTGTTAAGATATACTTTTTGTAGCATTCCAATATACGGTTCCGGTATCTTTATGCCGTTTATCAGATTCGGCCTCAATTTTTCTTTAAGAATTTTTACTAAATCCGCCTTATTTAAATTTTCCTGAGCACCGAAATGTCGGGAATAACCAGGATGGGGCTCTTCATATATACTTAGACCCTTCCCAGCCTTTATTATGACCTGATTACGAAACACATTGAGGGGTGCCTCAACATGTGGGATAAGATCAGAGCCATCCTGCTCTGCGCTATGCATAGTTCCGCTGGCTGAGTCAGTAGAGCCCTCCGACTCTGTAGCTGTTTCCGTTGATGAATCTGATCTCGCGCTAGCTGCCACAGTTTCCGTTGTGGAGTTGTTTTCACTAGCTGAGTCAGTCACAGAGCCATGTTCCACGTTATTCGAACTTGGTGCCGTCACAGGTCTAGCTGTGTCGGTCAAGTGATTCATCTGTACCTTAAGTCTCGAGAGAGCATCTGCCACGACGTTCGATTTGCCTGGTTTGTAAACCAATTCGCAATTATACTCCTCGATGCGCGCTTTCCAGCGCTACAACTTCGCTTTGTAGTTTCGATTGCCTAGCGCAAATGTTAAGGGTTGATGATCCGTGTACACTTTTATCTTCTTTGCACCATAGAGGTACGATCGCAAATTATCGAGGGCCCAGACAATTGCCAAATCCAAATTGACAATCCCAAATTGTTAAGGGAGCGGGATATGTATGAAATTGGTCTGTCATTTCCGGATTCCCCCTGAGACAACACTGCCCCTATGGCATAATCGGAGGCATCCGTCGTAAGGTTGAACGGTTTGTTAAAATCGGGGAATGCCAGAACTTCTGATGAAGTCAATAGCGTCTTGAGATCACTGAATGCCCTAGTTTCTTTCTCGTTCAGAGTTATAGGTATATTCTTGGATTGATTAGCCCTAACCTGGGAATTTTCTCCTCTAGTGAGATTGGTCAGAGGCTTAGCCACATGGGCGTAATCTCGAATAAATTTCCTGTAGTAGGAGGTCAGACCAAGAAATGATTTAAGTTCCTTCAGATTCGAAGGGGGAAGGAGTTCTTGAATAGCTGAGACTTTTTTGGTGTCTGGCCGAATGCCGTCTGGAGTTATGATGTACCCTAGAAAATCAACTTCCGTTCTCATAAAATGAGTTTTTTCTAAATTAACTTTTAGGTTTGGGGTACGCAAAGTTCAACTTGATCGCTGACAGGCACAACTTCCCGCACCTGGCCGTCCTCGAGCGTTTTGAGACGTGTTTCAAACGCTTTGAGTTGGGCGAGGATAGAGTTCACTGCGCCTGTTAGCTCGGTTAGTGACCTACTTACAGCATCCATATCGCGGAATAAATGGGTAACTTAGTTAAGGAAGGGAGGAAAAATTAAAAAATTGTACTTATCTGTATTATCTGCTTGGTTAACCTTCTAATGCCAATCACGTTCCCTTTTTAATATCCTTATTGGATTTTATCTATATGAACACAATTATTGTAATATTTAAATTCTTAATCACTAGTATTTCAGCTCTATATTTTTTCCTTTTTCCTTTCCTGTAGCACTGAAGCTTTTCTTTTCTATTCCCGTTGTTGCACTGAAGATTTTTTATATCTTTATTATATATATGTCAGTATAGTAGTTCTTAATTGGCTCGACACTTTTCTCAAATTTTTGATATATTCTCTTGGGTTGGAATTGATTAAATTTTCAAAGATTTTTTGATATATTTTTTGAATTGGAGGATTGATTCTCCTTGTTCTTTGGCGTTATTTCACTAAGATTTCACTTTCTTTCTTCTTGAACTGAATCTTTTCTTTAACTCACATTGGAATATACATCCTTTTCACTCAAGTTCACTTCTTTATATTGCGTTTATTGATACTCGAAATTACGTAGGAACTGTAGGAAAAGGAAACCATATAATTAATTTTTGATCGTAAAAAAATTGTTTCAACTGATGGAACCGACTTCGGAAGGATCGTGTAATTCCCGTTTAGTCGCAAGCGTTTATAATTGCAAGCAACCTACTAATGGCACGATTTACTTCACAATCCTATCCTTTATCCTCTAGTGATCTCCGTCATGTTCCCATGGGTATGACGAAAGGTTTGCAGTTTTTATTGATTACAATGATTAGCTGTGTTCCCATGGGTACAGTAATTTGCACTCTATAGAGCGTAGCAATCAATAGACTTGTATAAAAGGACACTGCAAAAATCACACGGATTAAGGAAGGGATTTTAGGAAGCCGGTCCCTGCTCGGGCGCCAGTTAGAGAATCCTGTCGAGGATATCTCAAAAAAAACCGAACACCAACCTGGGTTGGTCCAACTTGTTCGTAACAAAAATCAAACACGAATCCTAATTGCACGCAGCGCGTGTATCCGCCTGCATCGGGTGTCATCCACATTTCATGTCGTGGGAAAGTAATGCCGCAGCTAGTACCGTTGTTGTATGTGAGACCTGGCCAATAACCTGCTGACTCAGTGGGAACAGGTTTGTGCGCGTCGATATTTTTTGCAGGTGTGCATTACAGATGGTGATAACTGGACACTTTTTATTTCAATGTTGTTATCAATTTGTTTTTGTTCCAGTGTGTTAATTTTTTTTTGTAAAGATTTAATGTGTTCATCTTTCGTTTCATTTTTTTTTTTTGTGTTCGCATTAAGGTCTTAATTAACTCGTTGTTCTTGGCAAGTGCATTATTTAGTTCATCATATCTGGTGCTGGTGAAATCTACAGTTTTAGCATATTCTTTTATTTCTTTCAAATCTTTGTTAATCTCTTTGTTATCATTCGTCTGAACCGACGGACTATAAGTGACGTTTCTAGTCTCTCTCGGAGAGTCAGCGGATCTGGATCTCTTCGCTTGTTGGGCCTCCTCCTCTTGATGGACTTTCTCCTTTCCCCTGCATAATATAAGTTAAAGAAGATTTACACAAAAGTTGTAAAAAAATATACCCAAAGCAGATTGCTCTGACCTTTATTTCTCAACGAATCAGTTTAGACTACCTTATATCAATTTTTACTTCATTATCAAAACTTGCATTAATTTCCAAATTCTTTACAATATCGTTTTCCCGTACCTTGCATTTCGGTTTGTTTTGCCCCAGACCCTTGGTCAGCATTTCCGCTGCGCGTGCAGGTGGTTCGACGGTGTTAAGTTATACATTCCCATACTTTTTTCGTTGCTGCTGACCACTTCCTCCAAGTGTTAAATGCAACAGGAGATCATTCAAAGTGGTATCTTCGCTTACATTTCCCACAAGTGATATAGTCCCCATCTAAAGGCAACGGGTCCTTATAACGAGGGCAACTATCGATAATAATTTGTTTTTTACCAATAATTTTAAATAGATGTTGTTTGTATGCCAATGTCACAATCAATAAATATTTGATACAGAAAAAAAATTGAAATACTTTTGTTTTACTGTTGATTTACAACTTCCTATTATTATAACTTTTTATTATATTTATAGTTCCACGAATGTATCACGTTTTTCAGTATACGTTTGCAGTTACTCACTCTAAGAACTCTAAGTTGAAATGCAGGCGATACGCACATATAATGGTGAAGTTTTCATTATTTATTTTACAAGTTATTTTTACAGCGCTACTTTGTCAGCGCTACTCAGGTTATAAGAATCGATTTTGCCTTCAAACGGTTGCTTTACAAAAACTGCAACACCACCAGCACTATAAGAGTTATTACAAATAGCTTCCAGATCATAACCGTGGATATTGTAATTGGATAATTCATTGTCGTACATACAACCAAATTTCTGTTAAAATAATACACTCTGCTATCAAATTTAGAGCCTCAACATGTGCTATAAAGGAATGAAAATTCATTCGCATATTGCGAATATTTTGGGGGAGAATCAGAGTAGACATTTAGAAAATTCTTTGCGCAAATTGAAGAAGGTATTTTTCTTTTTTTACTTTATATGGTATAAAGAACCTTCGCCATGTGCATCAATGCACTTAGCGATCTTATTTTGATAGCGTCATCTCCATCGTTTTTGCGCAAAAAAACTGTATTATTTCTAACCCATAAATACTTAAATTTGAGTGTATCTTTAACTATTTTCGCCTATCTCCAAAGCTCTCGAGTGTGAGTGGTGAAGCTCTCGTTGACGTAGATGGGCATGGGTGTTCCACGATAATCACCAACGATTTTTGTAGGCATGTTCGCTTTCCTTTTTGACTTGTTCTTCATTATTTCTTCTTTCATTAAACGACGCGTAAATTTGACAACTAAAACACTTGCAGTCGAGTTTTATGTTTTACTTGAATTGGAGCTAGTATCACTATTCTTTTGGCTTGCTTTACATAGCAGCAGTCAATGTCTCTTTCGTCAATTTGGACTTCCACACCGTCGCGCACAACTTGCATGGTTAGTTGTAATGCATTTTTGTTGTTGTTGTTGTCACATTACAAATTTCCATTGTAAAGGGTGATTTTTTAGCTGGTTTGGTTTTGGCAACACTGGTTTTGACAGCTGACGTGTGTTTAGTACCTTGTGTCACTGTCAAACAGCTTCAGTTTGGTTTGCAATTTAACCATGGATCGTCTTACAAATGAACAACGCTTGCAAATTATTTAATTTTACTATCAAAATTCGTGCTCGGTTCGAAATGTTCATCGCGCGCTGCTTCCATTTTATGATCGGCATTCTCGACCTTCTGAGCAGTCTATTCGGAAGATTGTGACCAAATTTCGCACCAAATTTACTTTGTTGGACATTAAACCACCAACACGTTTACGTACTGTGCGTAGTGAAGAAAATATTGCGGCCGTATCAGCTAGTGTGACAGAAGACCACGAAATGTCGATTCGGCGCCGTTCCCAGCAGTTAGGCCTTTGTTACAGCACTACGTGGAAAATTTTGCGGAAGGATTTGGGCGTAAAGCCTTTTAAGATACAGCTGGTGCAAGAACTAAAGCCAGCCGACCTACCACAACGCCGAATTTTTGGTGAATGGGCTCTTGGAAAGCTGGCCGAGGATCCGCTTTTTTATCGAAAAATTGTGTTCAGCGATGAGGCTCATTTTTGGTTGAATGGGTACGTAAATAAGCAAAATTGCCGCATTTGGAGTGAAGATCAGCCAGAAGCATTGCAACAGCTACCAATGCATCCCGAAAAAGCCACTGTTTGGTGCGGTTTATGGGCATTATTGGGCCATATTTCTTCAAAGGTGATGCGAATCGCAGCGTTACTGTCAATGGTGAACGCTACCGAGCGATGATAACAAACTTTTTTTTGCCCGAAATGGAAGTTCTTGACTTGCATGATATGTGGTTTCAACAAGACGGTGCCACATGCCACACAGCACGCGAAACAATGGCGCAATTGCGAGGCGAGTTTGGTGAACAGTTTATTTCACGTTTCGGGCCGGTCAATTGGCCGCCTAGATCGTGCGATTTGACACCATTAGATTATTTTTTGTGGGGGTATGCCAAGGCTAATGTGTATAGGGACAAGCCCGCTTCGATTGACGCACTGGAAGCCAACATCCATGCATTCATTCGTGAGATACCGGCCGATATGTGTGAAAGAGTATGCCAAAATTGGACTCAGCGGATGGGCTACCTGAGACGCAGCCGCGGTCAACATTTGCATGAAATTATCTTTAAACATTAAATTGCAAGGTTCAAACTATCGATTCAAATAAATATTTCATTCATTTTTTCGAATTTTTTGTGTTTTTTTTTTAAAAAAAGTTCTAAACCTCTTAAAAAATCACCCTTTATTAGCGGGGTTTGAGAGTTCAAAGAAATTGACTTTGTTCTCCAATTCACTAAGTTTTGTTTTTAGTTCAGAGTTTTCACTTTGAAGACTGGTTATACGGGATAGGAAGTCTTCGTTTATCTTTTTAAGTCCTAATATTTCATTGTATATCGTTTCATTTTGTAATATTTTCAACATTTGCAATAAGCCCTGAACGATTTTCGTGCTTTTGCTTTTCTGTTTCACAAGGGGAGGGGATAACAATATTTCAATTTCTGATTCTCCGGTTTAAATTTTTCGGGGTTGTGATATATAAAAAATTCAGAGTGAAATGTCAAACTGACGCGACACTTCACTTGAAGGTGGATTAAAGTTCAATTGGAGGGTATTAGCGCCATCTGTCCTTTAACAACATAAGAAATTTTGTTCTGTTTTAAAAATGAACGACGACTTAATTATTTGGATATTGTTCATACAAGAATAATAAATTCGCGATTAAAAAATGGGGGGTTGGGGTAGGAAGGTGAAGATTTGGGGTTAAAAATATTTTTTGATGTCAAATCTTAAAAAAAAAATACAAAAAAAAATGGTCGTCAAAAATAAAAAGCAAAAATGTTGTGGACATGGACACCCTAATCAGCGGTATGAAATATACTTTACGACCGATTCTCATATCTACCAAATATACATAACAAATTTCATAAAAATTGGTCCAGCCGTTTCGGAGGAGTACGGTTACAAACACCGTGACACGAAATTTTTATATATTAGATAAAATGTTCATCATAAATGTATCGCTCTGTCAGTTTTATTTAGCTTTACTTTTGAAACCGAAAAATGAATGACCCTTTATATTGCCAACCGATTTTCAATTTAAAATAATAATTTTTCGACATCACACACGTTAAAGCTACTTTTCACTGAACATGATTGAATGAAACATAAATGCCGATAGTCGTCGCTCACATGCTTCAAGCTTTTTATTTTTTTATTTATTTATTTATTTATTTAAACATACCTTAACTGTTTGATAATGTTTTTATCTATTTCGTTCGTTTTGCTTAAAATGATTTTTTGTTATTCCGGTGTACGTTGATCCATAAGCACACTTGTAATGTATTGACATTGGCAGTGGAATAAAACGTTTTCGTTTTCTTGCTTTGTTTTTCCTGATTCAGTGTGGGCGCGCGTATTTGAATGTGTGTATTCAAATTTCAGAATCATATATAGCAAAACAGTTTTGTTTTGTATAAGGCGTTTTGTTCCAGCCGGTGTGGAAGCTCCCTTAGGTAGTAGAAAAGAGACGGCAAGTAGGGCATAAGGCAAATTACTCACTTCAATTAGGTAGTGATAAAGACATATCTACCATGTTGTCAACTGATGACACTTTTTATTATTTGATGAGCTGATCTTGTTGCGAAATGATTACAGTGGGGGTGAATGTTGAGGATGTATATTAAACAGAACTAACAATAACGTAAAATTGGCAAGTTTAACTAATAATTATTCATTGTATATAAACTCTTAAGGTTGTAACGGGATATAAATAAATAAACCACCCATACCGCTATAATATTATTCATCTTGTACGTAATATATCTAACCGTATGGTGGTAGCCGTATATGCCTATATCGGTTGCTCCGCAAGGCAGTCTACGCCTCGGGCACGCACATGCGTCAACCCCCTGCCTAGGAGGCCAACCTGCGTCATAAGATGGGTAAATATCCCAAGTAACAATTTGACTTCGGTAACGTTCAAATTTGTAATTTCGGTTAGAGCTTCTATAGTCTTTGTTAACCGAAGTTGATCCATTTCGAAGCTATTGTTTCGATAATAACTTCAGTAATACCTTTACCTTTAAAATTCTGTCAAGACTCGACAGTGAAGGTATTAATGACGCGGATGACGTGGTTGTTCTAGTATCAGGAATGTTTCCGAACGTAATAAGCGAAATCATGGAAGGAGCACTGGGTAAGATAAGCGGGTGGGCCACAAGTTGTGGTCTTAGCGTTAACCCAAGTAAAATTGAACTGATGCTTTTCACCACCAAAACCAAAATACCAACCTTCTCACTTCCCCGCTTGAATAACCAAAACCTTACTCTATCCTCCAGTGCCAAATACCTACGAGTCATCCTCGACCCTAAACTCAACTGGAAGTCAAATATCGAACACAGAGTGAAGAAGGCAAGCATAGCTTTCTACGCCTGTAGTAAAACTTCCGGCAAGAAGTGGGGTCTTCGACCAAAGATTGTTCGTTGGATGTACACAGCTGTCGTACGTCCCATCCTCACATACGGATCTCTGGTATGGTGGCCCGCCTTAAGTAAAGCATATAACATCACGAAATTAGGTAGAGTCCAAAGGACAGCTGGTATTGGTATCACGGGAGCCCTACGATCAAGTCCGACCGAAGCGCTCAATGTGATTCTTAATTTCCTGCCAGTGGATCTGTACATAAAAAATATTGCAGCGTGTAGTGCAGTTAGATTGAAGGAATCTAAATGTTGGTCAGAAAGGCCTTATGGCCACTCCAGAATCCTTATGTCCCTCCCCGACGGAATAGGACGCTTATCTACAGACTACACAGTACCCAAACTTAAGTTCCATAAAAACTTCTCTGTTAGATTCCCCTCTAGATCAGAATGGGAGGAGAACGCGGTCGTAAACAAATTCTACATTCCTATCTTCACAGATGGTTCCAAAATGAACTGTGGAGTGGGAGCGGGCATTTTCTCAGCAGAGTTAGGCATCTCCACATCTGTCCGCCTCCCCAACGCAGCCAGCGTCTTTCAAGCGGAAGTACTCGCAATCAAGGAGGAGTGTAGACTGCTCCTTAACATAACTACACTCAGAAAAAAAATAGGCATCTTCGTCGACAGCCTGGCCTCTATTAAGGCTGTCGGTTCTACTAAATCAACGTCCAAACTTGTTGTGGATTGCAGGGAGACATTGACCAGGGCTTGCCATCGGTTTGAAATCACCCTCGTCTGGGTTCCCGGTCATAGGAACATAGACGGGAATGAAAAAGCCGATGAACTTGCCAGATGTGGCTCTGCTCTGTGCGTGTCGCAGGCGGAGGAAGTCTTCCCTCCGCTGGGATACGTTAAGAGAGAAATCTTCCTGTACTTCTCCTCAAGGACGGAGACGAGATTTGTGAATCTGACGAGCTGTATCATTTCAAGAAAGATATGGCCAACCTACGATGATGCCAGAACTAACAACCTTTTAGACGGGAATACAGCCACTTAAACCAACCAACCAACTAACCAAGACCTTTACGAAGCATACACACAGGCTTTATAGAGGGATATGAAATAAAGTTTCGATAAGATCTCTATTAGACTTCTGAAAATGTGTCTGGAGATGTGTGGAAATTGATTTGCTTCGATAAGGCTTCTTGTTCGAAGCGCTTCCTAGAAGCTTCTTTAGAGCCTCTGACCGAAGGCATTATAGAAGCAATGAATTGACTGCATACCGCTTGCGATTGGAAGCTGTACAGAAGCACTTACTCGTACTTCCTCTTAACTTACATATGGAGGCTTTATAGAGGTAAAATTTTATTTCATATGAAATGAATAAGCTGTCTAGAGAAACATCAATTAATTAATCGGGAAAAATGACAAAAAATAAATATCAGTAATGTGATTTTAAATAAACGCTTTTCACCCATAAATAAATTGGGTAGCACTAAATGCCTTGCTTACAACTTCGGTCGAGTAAGCTGCAAGTTTATTGCAAATCTTATCGAAGCTCAAAAATGTATCAAGTAGTTCAGATTTACCACTGCTTCAGCATTATGACGAATGCCTAGGGGGTGGTGTATTGGACTACTACGGAGCAGGACCCATGTTCGATTCTCAGTGCGACGCATGTAAGTAAAATGTAAATTATAACGAGTACGTATTTGTAAATGTAAACTCAATGAAAATTGCAAAATGTCTTTGAAAATACTTATCAATAAGATAAGAAAAATAAAAAAATAAGAAAATGGAAAATTGAAAAATGTAATAAAAAAAACATAAATATATTTCTTGTTTATATTTGAGCCTCTATAAAGCTTCCATAAAGTTTCGGTAAGGCCCTACCAAAGTAATAACCTACTGCTGATAAATGTGAGATGCTTCTTTTGCGTAGCAATAGCCTACCGTGGATCTTAATTGCCTTTCAGACGAAGAAGTGTTTTCAGTAAGGGGTTACCAAGTTGTTCAGAAAGTCTTAAACAAGTAAGTACCTGCATTAAAGTGTGCCAAATGTTTTTCCAGGGTTGGGTTCGATATCCCGCTTTTTATAATACCGATTCTTAAAATCCCGTTATTAAAATCCCGCTTTTTATAATCTCGCTTTTTATAATCCCGCTTTTTTAAAATCCCGCTTTTTAAAATCCCGCCTCTTATAATCCCGTTTTTTATAATCCCGTTTGTTATTATCCCGCTTTTAGAATCAAAAGTAGTTGTTTTATTTTAAAAAATCGAGCGATTTTTTAAAATAAAACAACTACTTTTGATTCTAAAATTTTGATGAGAAAATTTAAATAAATAAAGCAATGAGTGTTTTTTGAAATGCAGTTTATTTTAACATTTATCATTTTAAGAGGAAGTAACAAAATAAGAAATAAATAATATCAAAATAAAATAAAAATGCGTAAAAACAATGTAGAATATGTAAGCAAAAACAAATGTGTGCTTACAGTAAAAACTAAAAACATTCGGATGCACTTTCTTTTTGGTCTAGTATTTTTAATATTTTTAAATATATAATAATAATAGAATAAAAAAGCGCTTATAACCAACATCTATTTTTTTGATAACAATGTTTTGTAAAAAACGGGATTGGCGGGATTTGGCGGGATTTTAAAAAGCGGGATTGTAATAGATCGGGATTTTGAACAAGCGGGATTTTAGAAGGCGGGATTTTAAAAAAGCAGTATTTTAGCAGACGGGATTTTAAAACTTTTTTTTCGGGATTTTTGAAAAGCGGGATTTCAAAAAGCGGGATTCCGATACGCTCCCGTTTTTCCATTAGGCCTTATGCAGTTGATATTGCGGGAGGTGACATAGCTTCGATAGCACCTTACCGAAGTCAAATTGTTACTTTGGATATATAGGAAAGGAAGATGTGATTTCAGGAATGTTATCGTCATAAGGTAGTATCGGAATGGATTCATTTATTTTGGGAGAGTATCGGAATCCCGCTTTTCAAAAATCCCGAAAAGAAGTTTTAAAATCCCGTCTGCTAAAATACTCCTTTTTTAAAATTCCGTCTTCTAAAATCCCGCTTGTTCAAAATCCCGATCTATATAATCCCGCCAAATCCCGCCAATCCCGTTTTTTTACAAAACATTGTCAAAAAAATAGATGTTGGTTATATGCGCTTTTTTATTATATTATTATTATATATTTAAAAATATTAAAAATACTAGACCAAAAAGAAAATGCATCCGAATGTTTTTAGTTTTTACTCTAAGCACACATTTGTTTTTGCTTACATATTCTACATTGTTTTTACCCATTGCGAAAATAGTATATAATGCTCATAAAACCTGCCTCTTGCTAACGGTTTGGATTGAGTGCGCACGCAGAACTATTGACCGTGATGAGTTATATTATAAGTGAAGTAAAGTCGAACAAAGGTGGCAAAATTAATAGTTGACGGCTACGATTATCACCTTGAATAACAAGTAGGTGCAGTTTTCAGATGGTAATGATCGCAGAGAAAAAATAAATTTTGCAAGGGAAGGGCCAATACAACTTTAAAAGACGGAGAACAAATCATAAAAAAGGCACCATCAGAGCATTGCCACACTCCTGATTCATGTGTTAAAGAAGTTTGCAAAACTAATAGCAACATAAAAAAAGCTGCAGAATCACTCTGTTTTAATCCATCGCAGAACAATGTCTAGTCTGGTTCTCCTAAAAAGAGCAACATGTTGGTTGATGGACGGTACATTTTATGTCGTTCCCACTGTAATGCGTCAATTGTTTACAGTCCATGGTCAGATTGAGAAAAGTGTTGTCCCACTTATTTTCTGTTTTATGTCAAAAAAGACAATGAAGTGTTACGAGCTGGCTGGTATAAACTCATTGCAGATTTGAGAAATGAAGCAATTGTGGTGCAAACTGAAATAGAAAAATTACGAAATGGACAAGAAAAATTATATAAAAAAACTAATAAAGTCACGCGCTGTAAAAATTTAATGAGAAATAGAAAAAATATGTGTAAAACAGTTTTTTTGCGTCGTATTGCTTATAATATACACTTCAACTTGAACTAATAAAATAAAAAATGATTTTAATGGTTTGAAGTTTTTTTTGTTCCCTTTTGCAGAATATCATATAACATTACTTTATATATTATTTTTTTAAATTATTGAAGATTGATATTTATTACTTAAAAATGTAAAGGGTCCGCCAAATAACTTTTTTTTTTTTGAAAATGCTATAAAAAAAACTACTGAATATTTTCTCAAATTTCTTTTTTTATTTGAAAGTACAATCCTTCCGGTTAATAATGGAAAATAATTTCATTCAAATGGTTGCCTCGGCTGGCAATATTTTGATATTTTTTATTTCTTATTTTGTTACTTCCTCTAAAAATGATAAATATTAAAATAAACTGCATTTCAAAAAACACTCATTGCTTAATTTAAATATTTTAATTTTCTTATTATCCTGCTTTTACAATCAAAAGTAGTTGCTTTAAAAAAATGGCGGCGATTTATTGCTTAATTTATTTTAATTTTCTTACTATCCCGCTGCGGGATTATAAAAAACGGGATTATAAGAGGCGGGATTTTAAAATAGCGGGATTATAAAAAGCGGGATTTTAAGAATCGGTATAATAAAAAGCGGGATATCGAACCCAACCCATTTATTTCATTAATACTGTTGATGAAAAATGCATTAAACTTATTTGCCATTTGCTGTTCATTAGTCACCATTTCATTATAGAACATAACATTGATAGGGTTGTCATAGCACTTCCTCAGTATGTATTTATTGCATTCTTATGTGTATTTCTCAGTTCCTTGTGTAACTGCCAGTCCGTACTGTCATTAGTGAAGCAGGCTCAATGGTAGCTGCTTATTTGGTTTTCCTCATGTCGTTTAAATTTCTGTTAAACCAAATATTGTTACCCCTTTTCTGACGTATTTTACAAACAAAACTATTTACAACGTTATTCACTTTCGCATAGAACTCTTCAGTGTATAGATAGATCACTATGTGGTATATCATTAATACGCTCCATCCTAAATTTCGTCCTGAAAGTGTGTTTATTGTACTTGCAAATTTCAATATGTCTGGTATCACATTGCTGCAGCTTCGTTATCTATTTGCACACTAATCTGGTGCATATTAGATACAACGTAGTCAATTAGAGTTGCTGATGAATCCGTTATCCTTGTGTAGTCACTAACTTTCAGCCTGTATCCACATTCTAAAAAATTCCCTTTACTCTTCTTTGGTACGTTGTATCTACTAACCAGTTTATGTTGAAGTCTCCAACAATCGTAACATTTTCTCCATAATCTTGTAAAGCTTTACACCACCCATTAATATAGTTACAGAATCTGCGTTCTGAACTACTTGGAGATCTATAGACTAGTGCAATTATCATACTGATATCCTTTTGTGTAGACTCAACCACCATCCACCTATCCAAAGCAATAATAAAACTTGTAAAGACGTATTGACAATCTCGTCCGGGAAAACATTTGAGAATCCTATTTTTTTTTATCTACGCGGATCGTAAAGAGCCATACAAAAAAAAATTCCGCTTGCATACCTCCAACAGTTTTATACATTTTTTGTATGTTGATTTAAAATCAAAAATACAAATAAATTAACAAAAAAACTTCTTTTCACAAATTGCATCTTGCAAGCGCGCTCTCAATTTTTGTTTCATACTCTCACGCGCACAATGGCGGGAAAAACGCGATCAACTTATCTTGAAAAAGAGAAGCAATCGACGCCGATACCATCCGTTCAAACACCTAAACTTAACAACACACCAGCTGGGAGAAAAGGCACTGCCCACAAACCAACACCACCCACCAGCAAATCCGCAGCAATAGTGACTATATGCGACTTAGAGGAACGACTAGTTAAGCTACTTGATGATATTGCTAATCATATTTCCATCGAAATAGGTTCTTTGCGAAGTGATTTAATTCATCGATCGAAGAAAGACTATCTTCGCACGTCAAAGAAGTCGACATATCTCTTAAAAACTTAAAAGAACGGCAAGAGAACGTCGAGTTTCGTATTGACACAGTCGAGAAGTCCATCCAGTCTCCACGCACGCAAGAAGAAGAGATAAAATCACGAATAGTTGATTCATGCACATTGGAAGAGGAAGTGACTGATCTCCAAAAAAGATGTGAAGCTTTCGAACGACGGGAAATTGCAGCTGATGTCATCATTTTTGGTGTACCCCAGCTACCAAATGAAAACTTAAAGACTATTCTTGCCATTGAAAGAAAGTAGTCGAAGAGCACATTCAAAAAGAGACAAAGCTGACTCTCCCATCGTAGTCAAACTTAACACTCCTCGTGAAAGAAACTTCGTTTTGCATGCAGTTGCCCTTTTTTTCAAAAATCACAGGCAGCTAAGCCTCCAAGATGTGGACATCAAAGCAGAAAACAACAACAACATCTATATGTACGGGAGTCTTACTAAAAAAAAAACGCTCCATATACCAACAAGCCACGCGTCTCAAGCGCAGTAAACAGCTGTTTTCTGTTTACACACATTTTAGTGCCGTTTATGTGAGAGAGAGTGCAGAAGCTAAATCGATATTGGTAGAAAATGAGCGATTGTTAAATGCCATTGCCGCGAGGTGCCAGCTGAAGAATAAATACAACCAATCAACACTGATCATCATCGCGTTCCAATAAAAACTGGTATTATAAAAGACCAAACAAAAGCCTGGTTAACGAACGATATTCGAGAGTTAATGGCTCAACGTGATAAGGCGTATCGACGATGGAAACATTTTCGGGTGGAAGATTATAAAAGACTACGAAATAGTGTTGTTCGTGAAATAAGCTATGGAATGAAATTCAAAAATTAGGAATCGGGAAGCAAAAAGCTACTTATTCTACCGGAGTCCATCCCAACGAACTAAATCGAACGTTTTTGTCAAACCCCATTTGCAATGATCCAGAAGCTAACTATTCAATCGAGGATGCTTCATCACCGATTGCTACGTCTTTTGTTTTTAATAGGGTCAATGAATTGGACATAGTCGACAGTTTTCCTTCTGTGAAGTCAAAGGCTGTAGATTTTGATGAATTAAATCCGATTTTTATTAAAGCGATCTTGCCGTTACTGTCACCGTTTGTAACTCATATCATTAATACTGTTTTTATGACCGGCATTTTTCCCTTGTTGCTCCAATTAGAGTCGGGTTTCAGAGTTCGGGTTTGGTTAATCACTCGATTCTGCTCAGCAAATTAAGACGCTTTTTCTCAATTTCCCCCACTGCTGTCAAATTAATATCATCCTATCTAAGTGAGCGAAAACAGGCCGTGTCACTAGATGGCAACCTGTCCGATTTTCTTCTCTTAAGGCAAGGAGTTCCCCAAGGCTCTATTCTAGGGCCTCTATTGTTCTCCATATATATTAACGATATTGCTTCGGTCATATTCAGTTCATCGAAGCATATTTATGCCGATGATATACAAATTTATCAAAGCTGTTCCTTGGGCTTAATTGAAAATTGCGTCAGTGTTTTAAATGAGGATCTGAAACGAATTTCTAATTGGTCATCCAAATGTGGCCTGATACTTAACCCAACGAAGTGTAAGTGTTTAGTTATTTCTAAAAAGAAATTAGATCTGTCTTATTTCCCTCATTTAATGCTAAACGACTCTGAAATTGAATTTGTTGAGTCCTCAAAAAATCTAGGTATTGTCTTTAATAGAACCTTAACATGGAATAACCACATAAATACAATAGTAGGGAAAACTTACGGTATTCTACGAACCCTATGGACTGCTCAAAAGTTTACTCCTCTTGAAACAAGACTGCTACTTGCCAAAACGTTAGTTATTCCTGTACTTATCTACGGTTGCGAAATTTTTTATGGATGTGATGCCGAGAGTAGAAGGCGGCTTCAAGTGGCTTTCAACGCTACTATTCGATATGTGTATTGTTGAAAAAGACATAACCACGTTTCACATCTTGCAAAACACCTAGTTAACATGTCCTTTTGTTACTATATCAAATTTAGAACAGTCATACTTCTGTTCAACATACTCTTAAGTAGACAGCCTTCATATCTTTATGAAAAAATCCAGTTTTCGGCATCTAACAGACCCTCTTGTCTGGTACTTCCGCGTTTTACATGTCTAAAATCCGGAAGACAGTTTTTTGTTTCTGCTATCCGCCTTTGGAATTCACTCCCACGTAACTTGCGAGAGCTAACTAATGCACGACGATTTAAAAACGAACTTCAAAATTTTCTTAGAGACTAAAGCAACTCACTTTGTTCCCATCGCTATCCCTCTTCAAGCAATTTCCACTTTAATTGAAATTAATTTAAAACTAATTTAAAATAAATATAAGAAAAAACCTTTTTAATATAAAAGCAGTCTAACTTAACTTTCAAATCATTTATGGAAATTAAATTCTAAACAATTTATCTTTCACAGACTTATATACGTCCGCCAGTACTTTTTGACACATAAATCTACCGTCCTCTTTGATGCTGTGTCACCCCTCAAGATTTGAAAATCAGGTAGCTTGATTTCGTAGTCATTCATATCTCATATCAGTCATTCATGGCTTTCGCTAATCGTTATAAATTCTTATTGTTTTTGACGTACAATAACCTCAATCTCTGCCAGATTATTTACCAATCCCTGTGCAATCATATTCCCTTAAAACTTTTTAATTGCTAGTATCCATAATTCTCCTTAATTCTCTTAAGAGAATTGTTTGCCTTTTCACAATTCAGACACTTCTCTGTATAAATACAGATAGATTTCTGTCGATTAAACAAAGTGAAATTGACTATTTATCAGGAACAAAGTAAAACACGTCCGTAAAGATTGGATGAGCAAGCAAGAAGAAGTTTCTTTATTGTTTGTATTTAATAAATTGTCATCTGTCATTTTGCTAATGAGTGCATTCAATTCACTTTCCAATACTAAATATTAACAATGTTATATTTTTACTCCATCCAATTTATTTTAGAAATTAATTCAAGATATAGATTAAAAAAAAATGTATCCATAAGGATTTTAAATGTGCAGTTGAAACTAGCAGAAGGCCAAATTACGAAATTCACCTAATAACCAAAAATGCTTGAAAAAGCCTCAAGTTTGCGACCAGAGGTTGGTTTAGTTAGAATATCAGCTGGCATTTCATTTGTCGGCAAATGTGTGAGTTTTATCAAAACTTTTGTGACGTTTTGATGCACAAACTTTTCCTTGACGTCTATGTGTTTTGTTCGTGCAGAATACGCGTTGTTGGTGGCCAATTTAACTGCACCAATATTGTCGCAAAACAGTTCAATTGACTCTGGTGAATTCACGAAAATTTCTCTTTCTAGCATCTTTAACTAAATGCATTCTTGTATTGCTGCGGTCATCGACATCTGCCTCCGTCGTTGAAAGTGCGATTGTTTTTTGTTGCTTAGTACACCACGAGATTGCTCCACCTTGCATGGTAAACACATAACCGGTTGTGGACCGGCGCTCGTCCTCATCACTGGCCCAGTCAGCATCGCAGTAGCCTTGAATTTGTGTTTGCGAATTATTGTATATGATCTTACTGTCAATCGTGCCTTTGAGGTATCGTAGGACACGCTTTGCAGCACCCCAGTGTGCTTTTCCTGGATTAACATTATAGCGACTCAATACATTGACTGGAAAGCAAATGTCAGGCCTTGACACTTGCACGTAAAATTGTAATGCACCAACTAACTGACGGTATGGCACATCCTTCATTTGCTTCGACTCATGCTCATTGCTCGGACTCATTTTGGCGGATAATTTTTGATTAGCATCCATAGGTGCGACGGTGGGATTGCAGTCGCTCATATTAAAACGAGAAAGAATATCTTTTATATATTGAGTTTGATCAAGAGATATGGTACCTGTTTTCCTGTTACGTATTACTCGAACCCCTAAGACGGATGATATCTCTCCCATGTCCTTCATTCGAAACTGCTTGAAAAGTACATCAGTCAGCTTCCGTTCCAGTGCTGTATCATTGCTGAACACCAAAATATCATCTACATAAATGGCCACGATGAATATGCAAGTGCCTTCGATGAGATGATAAACACATTGGTCTGTTGACGAACGCTTCAGCCTGAAATCTAACAGCACTTGGTTCAATGTAGAGTTCCAAACCCGACTCGATTGTTTTAGTCCGTAAATTGCCTTGATCAGCTTGCAACAAAGTTTAGTTCCATCGTCGAATCCTTCCGGCTGCGACATATATATTTCTTCCTCTACTCTTCCATGAAGAAAAGCTGTTACGACATCCAATTGACGAATATTCAAAGCAAATTTAGCTGCGATTGCCATTAAATAACGGATGGTCGTAAAACGAACTACCGGCAAGAAAGTTTCATGATAGTCGACGCCTTCGACTTGAGTAAAACCTTTGGCAACTAACCTCGCTTTGTAGCGTACGACTTTTCCTTGGGCATCTCGTTTTGACTTAAATACCCACTTACATTTGATTAGTGATTTGTCCTGCGGCAACTCGACTAACTTCCAAGTATTGTTTTGTAGTAGCGAGTTGAACTCCTCTTTCATTGCACGCTTCCATGAATCAGCGCTCTCGCTAGCAATGGCCCTTTGGTATGTTTTCGGATCGCTCAGAAAGAAAGCAAATGCAATCTTGGTGTATTCTGGCTTTGGCTTTCCTTGATTTCGAGTTGACATCTGGCGAGGTTCAATGTTCTGGATCAACTCATCGAACTCATTGAATCGCATGGTTCCACATGCTGCCGGTACTATCATCATTGGTTGAAGTAAATGTATCATCACCTGCTTGCTGATTCGATAAACCAAAACCTTGCGAATCACTCCGACGTGACGGTGAGCTAGTTATTTGTGGATCAGATATATATTGTAAATCGGCAGTCACGTCCTCCTCCGATTCACAAATGCCTTTCTCATCTTCGGAGTATTCCAACAAAAGACGATTAGATTTTTCTATTTCAAAATCATTTACCTGATTCATATTATTTGATTCCAAGAAAGTTAGGTCTCTGCTTATAATGACCGACTTCAACTGTGTGTCGTAGAGCCTGTATACCTTGGCGTCTGAAGCATACCCGATGAAAATGTACTCGACCGATTTGTTATCCAACTTTTCACGCCTCACGGCTGGTAAATGTGCAAACGCTCTAAATCCAAACACTTTAAGCATAGAGAAATTTGGTTTTTGATTTGACCAAATTTCTTCCGGTGACTTTTCTCCAGTGCCTTTACATGGAATCCGGTTTATTATATAAACTGCTGTCGTTGCAGCTGCAGCCCAGAACGATTTAGAGAGACCAGAATCAATCAACATACATCGCACTTTGTCCATTATGGTTCTATTCATGCGCTCGGATAATCCATTTTGTTGTGGAGTGTAAACAGCTGATTTTTGATGGAAGATTCCATTTTTCACAAATAATTCATCGAATTTCTTATTGCAGTACTCACTGCCGTTATCGGTTCTTAAACACTTAATTTTGTGTCCAGTTTGTTTTTCAGCCATAGCTCTAAATTTAATAAAGCAATCAAACACTTCACTTTTGTTTTTAATTATGTAAATGAAGACTTTTCTTGAGAAGTCATCGATAAATGATACAAAGTGACAAAAACCGTTCATTGATTTGACAGGCGATACTTAACAAACGTCACTATGAATTAATTCAAGTAGTTTCGTGGCGCGATTTCCTTCATCACTAAACGGAGCTCGACTTTGTTTGCCCTTGATGCATGTATCACAAACACTGTTTCTCGAAATCGAAATGTTATTTACCTCTCTCATAAGGAATCGCATGTAGTCAAAACAAGCATGCCCAAATCGCTGATGCCACAAAATCACATTTTCTTTCGGTTTCGAAGTAATAGTCGTCTCATTTTGAGTCTCAGCACTGAAAGATTTCACGTCGTGGATGACATCTAGTTTAAACAAATTATTTACTAGACTTGCTGTGGCAATTATATTCCAATTCGAATCGAATATTTTACAGCCGTCTTTCGTAAACAAAACTGCCTTGTCATGTTTAACCATTTGGCTCACCGATATAAGATTGGCGCAAATATTTGGCACATAGTGGACTTTGTTAATTGAAATCTCGTTTGGTTTACCGTCCCGTAGTACATATTGTCTTACACTGCTTTTAAACACTAAACCTTGCAACAACAAATTTTTGACTAGTCCAAAGTAATTTTTTTTGAAGAGTTTTCCACCGCCAGTATCATGGGCTTATTCAATACTCCACAGGCAAACCTACCAACATCAATGAATCGGCAACTTCATCGTCTATATTGAAGCCTGCCGTTTTCACTTTCGACCACAATGAACTCATTTTGTTAACGTAGTCCTCCATTGATGCACGTTCCTTTTGCTTGAGTGATGCCAATTGTTGCAACAATGCCACTTTTCGGCCGGTGCCGGTATCATCAAAAGCCGCCGCTATGCTATCCCAAGCTTGTTTGCATGTGCTTGCTCCTTCTATGTGATTGTAGTTACATGGCTCGAGCAGTAATGTCAATTCGCCTATTGCTCTCAGATCGTGTTTCTTTTGGTTGTTATCTGCTATGCTCGATAGTTCGTTTGTGCAACTGTCCCACAAGCTCTTGATAATCATGTGAGCCCTTGCCCGAACTTTCCATTCTGAGTAATTTTCTCTGCCTTTCAACCGGTTAAATGGTAGTTGTGAAGTCATTTTTTCAATCGAATATTCAGTAGAATCTTCGGATAGACTATCTTCTGATAAGCCCAAGGTTTCTATATTCGATTCGTTCAATTTGATGGCTTCTACTTTACCAACCATGTGATACCACACTTCACTGTTGTAGGTTACGTTTCATAGAGTCCATGAAAGAACCAAAATTACTCAAGAAAAAAAAATCGTCCAGAAAAATATTTAAAGTTGCAAATAATTTAACATTTAACAGATGGCCCATAAACCTGATAGATTTCTGTCGATTAAACAAAGTGAAATTGACTATTCATCAGGAACAAAATAAAACACGTCCGTAAATATTGGATGAGCAAGCAAGAAGAAGTTTCTTTATTGTTTGTATTTAATAAATTGTCATCTGTCATTTTGCTAATGCATTCAATTCACTTTCCAATACTATTTCGGCATTCCTTTGAGCTGTGTTCTTCAAGACAATTTGAGCAAAGTTCATTATTTCTACATTCGGTCGACTTATGATTAAATCCTTTACACTTGAAACATCTAGTTACGTCTACTGCATCGAATACTAAGTAGCGATTCCAACCAAGGTTAATTTTACCAACATTCATTATTGCTTTAAAACTTTCAAAGTCTAACTCCCAGCGTAGCTTTAAAACCATTAATTTGTTTTTTTTAGTAATTTCTCTCATCCCAATTACTTTTTTCTTTATTTTTTCTATTAATATATCTTCTGTATATTTGTCCTTCATATTGTACATTACAATTCTTGGTTTCTTGAGTTCCGGCATTTTAACCTCGTACTTATCTTTTAACTTTTCCTCCAGGACCTTTTTTATTTTTTCGGTTTCCTTTTGGTTTTCGCTTTCTATCACAATGGTTCAATTTTGTCTACTTTTGACTCCCACAATTTTTAGGTTCGTCGGATCAAAATTTTGTTCCAAGTCTTCCTTCGACTACACATTTCTGTCGTTCTTTTGGTTTTCAAATTACGGGCACTCCTGTCTTAACGATGTCAGCATATACCGCGTTTGAACTAGCGTTTTTAACTCCTGTAGCATTTATCTTTGGTTTTACATTTTCACATATTTTTTGACTTCACCGCAGATTTTTTCATTGTTGTGAGCACTATTCCTTAGTTCATTACACATTTTGCTACTCTTAGCTTTATATTTCTCCAAATATTCACTAATTTTTTTAAGTTGATTTTCCTGTGCAATCTTTATATTATTCAACCTTTCCATGCCCAAGTAACAATTTTACTTCGGTAATGTTCAAATTTGTAATTTCTGTAGGTAACAGCTTCGATAGAGCGTCTATAGTCTTTGTTAACCGAAGTTCATCCATTTCGAGGCAATTGTTTCGATAACAACTTCAGTAAGTCCTTTACGAAGCATATACATAGGCTTTATAGAGGGTTATGGAATTAAGCTTCGATAAGATCTCTATTAGACATCTGAAAATGTGTCTGGAGATGTGTGGAAAGTAAATTTCTTTAGAGCTTCTGACCGAAGGCATTATAGAAGCAATGAACTGTCATGCAGTCAACCGCTTGCGATTGGAAGCTGTACAGAAGCACTTACTCGTACTTCCTCCTAACTTACATATGGAGGCTTTATAGAGGTAAAAATTAGTTTCATATGAAATGAATCAAAGCTGTCTAAAGAAACCATAATTAATGAATCGGGGAAAAATTACAAGACATAAAATACTTCTAGCACATTGAAAAATATGTCAGTAATGTGATTTTAAATAAACACTTTTCGCCCATGAATAAATAAGGGTAACACTAAATGTCTTGCTTTACTTCGGTCGAGTAAGCTGCAAGTTTATTGCAAATCATAACCAAACTCTAAAATGTACCAAGTGGTTCAGATTTAGCACTACTACAGCATTATGACGAATTAGCCTAGGGGGTAGTGTATTGGACTACTACGCACAGGACCCAAGTTCGATTCTCAGTGCGGCGCATGTAAGTAAAATGTAAATTATAACGAGTACGTAAATGTAAACTCCATGAAAATTGCAAAAAGTCTTTAAAAATGTTTATCAAGAAGATAAAAAAAAAATAAAAAAATAAGAAAATGGAAAATTGAAAAGTGTAATAAAAAAAAATAATTTTTTTCTTGTTCATTTTGGAGCCTCTATAAAGCTTCCATAAAGTTTCGGTAAGGTCTATCCAAGCTGTTCAGGAAGTCTTAAATAAGTAAATACTTGCATTAAAGTGCGCCAAATGCGTTTCCTTTAGACCTTATGCAGTTAATATTGCGGGAGGTGAAATAGCTTCGATAGCGCCTTACCGAAGTCAAATTGTTACTTGGGTGTATCTCTCCTCAATAGCTTCGGGGAGTCTTTTGATTTTATTTTCGTTTTGCTTTAATGTCTCTTCAAATCCAGATTTATATTCTTTTAAATTTTCGCTATTTTGGTTCACGCTTAGTTGCATATCCTTTAACACATAGTCGACATTCTGAATATACTGAAAACAGTCTTCACAAATAAATCTAGCCATACCTGTAGTACCAATAAAACCACTAGTGTAACTATCCAGTCCCCAGCATTTCATCGTAGGATGATACCATTTACCACAAACTCCTTCACATCTTAAACCTGATTCACCGCGTATTGCGGTTTTACACCTACTACACACGACAGGCATTTTCTCCTCTTATGTCCATCAAACTGGCTTGTAGCGCTCGTTTAATAATCGGCCGATGCAGCCTTCCACTAATCGTTGGTTTTCAAGGTTACAACTGTCAAATTGGATGTACCTACTCCAGATTAGGAATTGTTTATTGTTACAATTTCACCGAAAAAGAATACAATTTTCCTTTAATTTTTGTTTTTGAAGTTAAAGCTTCGTTTCAAAAATACAAATAAGTATTTTTCACCAATAAAAAATCGTTCATTACACTTTAATTCTGTTATTATTTTGCCTATAAATCCACAACACCTTGCCCGCACTAATTAGTATACACAATTTTATTTATATTATTTACAACTACTAAATCAGATATTGTATCTTACTGCGTATGACTATACTGAATAAATATTTGAATTTGAACCAGAGCCCTAAACGCAACCGCACACGACAGCCTCAATGACCAAAAACCAACTAACTTGCCACTAACTGCACTTGCACAGTTGCAATGAGAGATCGAACGAACTTGACATCAGCGGAGAACACTACACACCCCCTTCCAGCCGAAGGCGATACTGATTGTATTGAAGCTGATGAAACGGAATAAAGGTACGGACAATGTAAGTATACATTACGGATGCAATTCTGCTATCGAAATCTGACACGTTTCTTAATACCTTCGATTCTATTTGACGACTCTCTTACATACGCGGGCTTAATCCTGTCTAACGAGACGGAAACATTTCTCCCTTTTATCTCCACTATGACTGATTTAAAGTGTCAAGGGGCAGCCCCTTAGGTACAAACCCGGGAACGCACCGGTGGCCTCCAAAAGAGGTCGCAACGACGATACGATCTACCCGGTAGTAGGTAGGCAGGCAAAAAGGCTGAAATTCGCCGAAATTCCCTATTGATAGTGTCAACGACGCTACTGTGGGGCAGAAGGCAAGATTCCATTATTTGGCCAGCTATCTGCCTTCAAAGGGTTCAAGACCATGGAGTGTGACAACCAGGAGACTTTGGACTGGTTAAAAGGTTTCATCACCAACATGAAGGCACCTTGGTCAAATGCTGACCTGCGCGTTGTTGATAGGAAGGAAATCCTAAATTTCACCAGGCCAAAGGGTCTTATCCGCATGAGGGGGCCTTATCTAACCGTGGAAAGGATAGAACGGAACCTGCAATTCCTTTACCCGGAACTACAAAGCAGGGAATGGAAAGTGAATATACCCGGAATGGCATGGACGTGACAATACAGCTGAGTCACAAATCGCTGCCGCTACTCCGTAAGCAAGAGTTTAAGGTCCGCGTATACCAAGCATAGCAACTACCGTTGAAACAACTCCAGAGGGTATAATAACCGAGGAAGAGATTAACTGGGCGATTGAGATTTTTTTACCGTTTAAATCACCTGGGGTTGACGGGATTTTTCCAATCATGCTCCAGAAAGCCAGGTCAATGATTATACCAACCCTGATGCGACTCTTCACACGCTGCCTAGTATGTGGTCACATTCCCAGGGTATGGCGAGAAGTAAAGGTCGTCGTCATTCTGAGGGCAGGCAAGCCCAGCCACACGACTGCTAATGACTTCAGGCCTATAAGCCTAACATCTTTCATCCTGAAAACCTTCGAAAAGCTTTTAAATGTTTTTATCCGCAGTCGGCTTAACAATAGTGTGATCTCAACGGCACAACATGCATACATTAAAGGTAAAGGAGTTGAGACTGCATTGCATGAGGTCACCGGCACCATTGAAAAGTCCATAAAGGATAAAGAATATACACCAGCCGCGTTCCTAGACATTGAAGGAGCATTCAACAATGTTATAACGTGCGCAGTAAAGAGAGCGCTACTCAATTCCAACGTTGACCAAACGCTAATCAATGTGATTGAAAGCTAGCTCAATGAAAGTAAAATTAATGCAAAATTAGGTGACACTGACCTTATAGTGACAGCCTCAAGAGGTACACCACAAGGATGAGTCATATCCCCCTTACTCTGGGTCGTTGTCATAAATGAAATACTAGTGAAACTCGTAAATAAAGGGGTCGTGAAAGTAACCGCCTATGCAGACGATGTAGTAATACTTGGCACAGGAAGTTCCTACCTACCATAAGCGAATTGCTAGTAAACGCATTACGAACACTTAATATGTGGGCAAAACAATGCGGCCTTGGAGTCAATCCACAGAAGACTGAATTAGTCTTGTTCTGTAACAAATGAATGTGTATCGAACTGCTCTGCTGTCGATGTTTAGAGCGAAGATATAAACTTAACGAAAGACCGAGAAGGTCCTTAGTATTGTATGACGAAAGTCAGTCTTTCAGCAGGAACCAACCAGGCAGGTTGGGTGAGCAGGAGCAGGTTACAAAATAAAAGTGTTTTTTTATAACAATTTTCCACTCAAAATTGCGTTGTTTAATTAATTGTTTTCACGGTGATAGTTCTAAATCAGAGCGTGTGACGGTTGGTATTTTTTGGTCTTTAACTTAACTGAGCTACGATACAGAATGGTTACTTCCAAACTTCGATCCTCCATCTATTGAGGGCACACCCCTCAGGGTAGCCGAGAGTGCTAAGTATCTGGGTACAATCTTAGATAGGAAGCTTAAGTGGAAAATGAACGTCAATGAACGAGTAAAAAAAGCTGCAAACGCTTTTTACGCATGTAACCGATTCTTCGGCAAAAGATGGGGACCAAGTCATAAAATAATTCTTTGGATGTATACGGCTATTGTGCGTCCAATACTCACGTACGGGAGCTTAGTCTGGTGGCAAGCCACAAACAAAGCATCGAACCTCAAAATAATGACCAGAATACAGACAACACATACGGCTGGAATAGAGGCAATCCTCAACCTGATACCGTTAGACGTTTACATGCAAGAATCTGCAGCCAAAAGTGCCCTTAGGATCAGCCAATCCAAAAGCTGGAAACCCTACAGAATGGGACACGCACAGATTCTGAACAAAGACATGGGAGATACTGTCACTTCCGACTACTTGTCTCCCTACCTTGACTTCAATAAACCATTCTCTTGCCATTTTCCCAGCAGAGAGGAATGGAACACAGATAGCCAAAAAGGAAATCGATAGCCATCTATACAGATTTATCAAAGATGGACTGTGGAACAGGTGCTGGAATTTTCTCTGAAGAATTGAATATACATCACTCGATCAGACTACCTGACCATAGTAGTGTCTTTCAGGCGGAGGTTCTGGCGATCGCCAAGGCTGCCCATATGGTGTCAATGTTAGAAATACCAAATTATGATCTCTATATATATAAAACAAAGTGGCAAAATGTGTATGTTTCCCTCTATCGCCCGTAATTTTCAACCAATTTAGTTGATCTCTTTTTGAAAATGTCGGTAATTACGGTGATCAATTGATAGGCCAACAAAATTGAAAAAAAATAAAAAAATAAAAATTTTAAAACGCAAAAAAAGAAACCACTTAATTTCTCTCAGTATCACAACAAAAAGCTCTTTTTTACATTTCACAAAATAAAAAGCTCCGAGCTTTGCGAGCTTTCTTCGCTACACTTTTTGCTTAGGTATATAAGCGTTTGTTTTACATGAGTTTCTATCTATATATATAAAAATAAATTGTTTGAAATTGACGTTCTCTGTAATGCGTGAATCGATTTTGATTCTAAAAATTTCTAATGAAAGGTGACGTCAATACCAAAGTTTTTATGAAAGTATATAGGGTCTTTGTATGTGGATTGGTTATTTTAGTGAACATAGCTGTATTTGTGCGTATATGGCGATTTATATAGTGTCGACCTCCGGTACCCTAAACCGATTTGAATGAAATTTTGTGGATGGGTATGTTTGGTTACACCTGCGGAGACAGGATAGGTTTGGACCCGTAAGATGGCGCTGTTATTGAGATACAAACATTTTTTAATTACGAAAATTGTTATCTGCTGAAGCGACGGAAGCGAATTCTCTTAAATCTTAACTCATAAAATTGGAATTGAAACTGAGACTGTGAAACTTATAGGGTGGGTCTTACACAGTAACTAAACTACTGAATCAATTGATTATATTAAATCTGAAAACAAAATGCAAACAAAAACTCTAAAAAGAGAGTTATGAAATCTTTTTAATCGAATGAATACACTTCTACTGCGCTGTATCAACATTTTTATATATATTAAATATAAAGATACAATCCAATTTTAACACAACTCAATTAAATATACATTTATCCACATATAGCGAGAGATATTTCATTACTGTTGTGTGGCCAAAAGGTCACTCTCTTTTTTGTGTTATACCGTACGTGCATACCTGAAATTGATATTTCTCATAAAATTATTCCTATAGCTTTCTGGAATATGGTTAGATACAACATACATACGTGATTTTTAACTTTCTCGATTACATAGTAAAAGAAAGGTATTGCATTCGTACAAAACTGCAAACTGAAGGTGTTAATCAATTCTGACATTACGATGATAGAGGAACTGAAAAAAGTGTGTCGCAAAATTCTGTCCGTCGTCGGTATGCTCCTGAGGACAACAGCCTAGGCGGTTGCCCCGATTTGGTGTTTTTTTTTTTGTGCAACGTAACCTCAATATTAATGGTAGTTTCTATATAAAATGTTCATACCAGTTTGATTTGTTCGAAAACGGCTGACGGCTCTAACGATTTCAACCAAATTGATATTTGAGCTTAACCCTAATCCGCCCACCCGGTGTCTTTGGGTCACCGTTTCAGTTTCGAGAGTAATTTTCACAAATTTTTGAAAAGCAATCCCTTTCGCACTCATTGACTTTGTTTCCCTAAGGAAACACTACAAAGAAATGAAAAAAATAGTGAAGAATGTATTACTGTAAAATGAATATACCGCCATTTTTATTTGCCAACCTAATCCACCCAGGTGGATCACAGTCACCTGTATTGTAAAAATAAAAGAATACACGGAAAGGCATGCCTTGTGTATTCTTTTATGCTAGGTGGCTTGAATTGTCATAGTTACTAACGGGAAATTTTATTTAGAGTTCGTTAATTTTTTTCGCTTTGCACCAAGTGTCATCAGAACACAGGTTTTTCAGTTCAAATATTTAGTGCTCAAGTAAGTTGATCCGGATTGCAGTTTGTGTCGTGCATGCATTTTCAGTCAAACGCAAGTCAAACAGGTGGCCCATTGTAATTTTCCACAACCTCATTGATGCAACGGGTATAGCTGCATATGTGATTTGAATGAAAACATATCCAAATTGGAATGCCCCTAAAAAGCACAAAGCAAGACCACTATTTCTCAGAGATCTTGCAATGGGATTAGTTACACCTCACATTTTACGCCGCAAGACTAGGTATTTATCAGGGCCACTAAAGCATGTTATTGGTAAAATAGTGCCATCTGCAGCAAAGAATTCTGAAAACAACAAAGCTGACACGTCTAGAAAGAAGAAACGATGTTATATATGTATTCTCATGATAAAGGACGCGCTTCAAAACAAATATGTTGTAAATGCAAGAAGAGCATCTGCAACGAACACTCAGAAAAAATTGTTGTATGCCAAGTTTGTACCTTAAAAATAAATTAACCGAATAAAAAAATAACACATTAAACACATTACAAATGGAGTTAGTATTTAGTTATAAATAAAAAATTTAAAAAGAAGCTTTGAATAATATTTTTTAATACGGTGACTTTGGGTCACCACCTGGGTGGATTAGGGAGAAAATTGACTTGGGCTGATTAGGGTTAAATATGTGAGTTCAACATGACTGCATACTCAGTTTTTCGCCATAAATCGAACAACGGTACTTTTGAAATTTGGACATATCTTGAAAACGATTGTAACAAAAACTCATTCCTTGTAATATGGTAATTTTTAACTTAATAGCAAACTCTGTTTTCCAAAAAAACGGTCTTCTTTAGATCACGCACACTTAGAGTAAAACTTTTTTTTTTAAATTATTGCGTCTTTTATTTTCTATTCGAATCACTGAAAACGGTGATTTCTTTTTAATTCAAATTTATCAAGTGATCACAAAGATGAAAATGATTATGTTTTTATATAAGAAATCTGTATTAAATTCCAATGACATTTATCGAAGCTACTCGACTCAGCGAAGCAAAATGTGTAGGTAGTTGTAAATAATTAAAATTGTAACGCCTAGCAAAGCAGGCGGGGTTCCGCTAGTATTACTATATTCGTTGACAGCCAGGCGGCTATAAAAGCAGTGTCTGCTATTAAAATAAAATGAGCTTCGATTTTATTTCAATAGCAGACACAGCTGCCGCGAAGAGCTTAAGGTTCTCTGCTCGCAGCACACCAGGCGCTTATGCTAGGTCCCTGGACACAGGAACAAAACCGGTAATGAGATGGCTGACGAACTGGCAAGAAATGGATCTGCTATGGATCAAGATCGTGCAATCAAAATGATCAAACCACCAATCTGTAATCTCAGAGAGAGAGTGGAAAATAAGATCCACATGAAAGCCAAGAATAGGTTGCGAGATATCACGGAAGCTGTGGCCGGAATACAATCCAAGTCGGACTAGCAAGGTAATGCGGTTTGATAGAACGTCGTTGTATAAACTGGTAGGGGCCCTAACGGGTCAAAACTTCCTTAGAAACCACACAATGAAATTGAAACTCAAGAATGACGACATGTTATGTAGGGGCTGCGGAGACGAGGAGATACACACAGATACACCTCACTTCCTCTGTCAATGCCCAAGTCTTTGTCACTTGAGGAATAAAACACTTGGTAGATACTACTTCCATGACATACTTGAACTTTCGGATGTCTCTTTATCTGATCTTTACCGGTTCATAAACACATCAGGATGGCTGGACAAAGTCGAGTAACCGTGAGGGAGCTAATATCATCGCCAACAACATCGGCTTACCCTCAACAAGGGCATCACCATGGGTCCACATGGATCTAATTGGGGTGCTGCGGGGCTTGCTCTGCCGCATCCACCCATAAACCTAACCTAACCTATCTCCACTATGAAATATTTCCTCAACTTTTTCAAAACTTTAAAAGCTCCTTTATAAGGAGTTTTAAGGCCTGATTTTTTAGGTGGTGGGCTAATAAAAACTTTATCGCAATCCTCCAGGGGCATTGGACTATAAACCTGGGACTCATATGACGTATGCCGAGAAGGATTAGCGGTAAATCTTCGCTCCAATGGGCAGTGTTTCCCTTGCATTTAATGGCTGCTTTTAAGACATGGTGGAACCTTTCTACGTGCCCGTTCGCCTGTGGATGGTAGGCGGTTGTTCTTATTCTATGGAGACTCAACAACTTAGTCAATTCCGAAAATAATTTTGATTTAAATTGCGCTCCCTGATCAGCTGTTATCCCCGATGGGACTCCAAATCGGCTTATAAACTCAGAAATGAATTTCTTTGCTATTGTCTTTGCACACATGTCTTTTAGCGGATATGCCTCTAGCCATCGCGTGAATCTATCGACAATGGTAAGTATGTAGGTGTATCCATCGGACACATCAAGTGGGCCTACCAAGTCCATATGCACGTGCTCGAATCGGTCACTGGGGGTCTAAAACTCCCTATGGGAAATTTAGTATGTCGATTAACCTTCGAGAGTTGGCACTAAATGCAAGAAGATCTAACTTCCCAATATCGCAGTTCATTCCAGGACTTAGCTTCTTCGAATAAAAAGCTATAGGCTTCCACTTGTTTTCAATGAAATGCTCAAGCACGTATCCGATAGCTAAATTGGATGCGTCCACTGTAAGGCGTGTTGGAGAGTCCTCGCTTGGATGAACAAGCATAGTAGCTTGTGAAAGAGCTACTTTGATCTTAACGAACGCGTCTGCACAATCTAATGGCCACGAAAATGTTGAACTCTTATTCTTTTTACTTAACAATTTTACTTGTGCGTGGATAGGTGATTGGCAAGGTTCGGGACAAATCGGTGGTAAAAATATACCATACCGACAAAACGTTGAATCTGTTTCAATGAAGTTGGCTCAGGGAAACGCTTGATAGCATTCACTCGTGTATCACATGGTGCAATGCCTGTTTCCATGATGCTATGACCTAAAAATTCGAGTTGCGTTTTTCCAAACTCACACTTTGCAGGTTTAATAGTTAAACTATACTCAATTAAACGCTTAAACAGAATTTTAATATGTTTTAGGTGTTCCTGATGATCAACACTTGCGATAAGTATATCGTCAATATACACGAAACAAAAATCCAAACCTTTCAAAACTTCGTTCATGAATCTTTGAAATGTTTGAGCTGCATTTCGAAGTCCGAATGGCATTCGAGTGAATTCAAACATTCCAAAGGGGGTCGTTATGGCCGTTTTAAAAATGTCCTCCTCTGCCACGGGTATCTGATTATACGCTCATGGTAAATCTATTTTAGAAAAAACTTTGCGGGCCCTTAAATTTTCGGAAAAACTATGGAGGTGAGCTTTTGGATATCTATACGGAACCGTAACAAAATTAATTGCGCGGTAATTGCCGCAGGGACGCCAGTCATCTGGTTCCCCTTTTTGCTACCATGTGCAAAGGAGAGCAAGTAGGTGATGAAGAGGATCGCTAGATGGTCAAACTCCATTTTAGCCATTTTTAACCTTGTGCTTTCTAAACGTCTTGATCGAGAAACTGGTAGGTGTCCTGAAGTGATGGTGTGATGACAAACCTTGTGTTTAACAGGCATGATGAAATTTGGGGTGCTTGTCAATGAAGGGAACTCCTTGATGGAACTCCACTATAGCCAAACGTGGAGAAATCATATCGATTTTACTAGAAGCAATGCTTGCAACAGAAAACAAATTTGTAGGTAAATCGATAAGTATCAATAAGCATCAACTAATAAATTTAAATGGCCAAGAAAATTTGCTCCAATAATGGGTCTTATGCGGCAATGGTAAATGGAAATGTGAATTTTCGCCGGAGACCCTAACCAAGATCCAAGAGTTTCGATCCATAAGTTTTAATAATAGACCCGTTTGCAGATTTATCTGAAATGATTTAAACGGCACAACGGAAACTTCGGCCCCTGTGTCCATAAGGAAATCTAATTTGTTAATCTTGCAGCGTACAAAGAGACGGCGAAAATTTGAATGCCGAGTGTCCGCCGTAGATACACTCGGAGTATCAAGTTTTTATACCCTCCACAGGAAGGTATATTCACTTTGTCATTACATTTGTAACGCCAAGAAGGAGTCACCGGAGACCTCATAAAGTATATATGTATATTCTGAATCAGGATCACATTCTGAATCGATTTAGCCATGTCCGTCTGTCTGTATGTCTGTCTGTCAGTTGCCCGATGACGCCCAAAGAAATTGATATAGGCGAATGAAATTTGGTAAAAGGACTTATTTTTATCGTCGTCAGTTTGGTATTGAAAGTGGGCTATGTCGGTCATGTAGTTATGGTACATCCCATACAAAACCAATAATAGACCCATGTGTCTCTCTGTTTGTTGAAAACACGATAGCGTCCAAAGGAATTAACGTAGGCAAATGAGGTTTGGTGAAAGGACTTATTTTTATCGTCGTCAGGTTGGTATTAAAAATGGGCTATGTCGGTCAAGTATTTCAGGTACTTCTCCAAAGACGATTAAACCACTTTGTTATTACATAAGTATTATCACACCTATACTATTTTTACAAAAGAAGCACTCTCTAGAAATTTCATTGCGCTTTAAAATTCAATGTAAAGAATCCAGTTAAGAAAATTGATCTTACTTGACCTGTGCTATGGACTGGGCTTTTACAAACATTCCCATTGATAATGTGTAAGCTACTACAAACAAAACTGCTCATAGCTATCATGAAGACATTATATTGCGTATAAGTTAGAGTAAGATCAAATTATACATACCTATTCTATATTGCAATATATTTTACTATAAAAAATAAAATATTACAACAAATTATCTCTTTAATTGCATTTTTTATTACCTTAAAAACCATTTCAGGTCAATTATAAACTTGGAACTTTCCAGAATTTTGGGCAATATAAATGATTACCTATAGGTACGGGTCATACAATTTTAAGAAAACTTTAAAAAATTTACGGAAGGGTTATAATCAGGGAACGGATTTTGTTGACCTAAAAAATCAAAATAAGGCAAAACTAAACTGTGAAAAAGTCATAAATGCCTTTTATTAAAAAGGAGACATTTTTAAAGCACTATAATAGCACTGTACCTTTACTCACAAACAAAATTCGGGTAATCACTGAGAAAGTTCTTATTCGGAAGAGGAAGTGCCTCACAGATGTCTAACGGTTTTTGTCAGACGTATATATTTATACAGCTGCGACAAACACCGGAGAAATAAAATACTGGAAATTGCAAACACTACACAAAACACTAGTAGAATGTAGATATAGATATTTTTTTTACACGCAGTGCGCATTTGTGCAAACACGCAGTGAAAGCTCAAACACAAACACAGCTACAGTTTGTGAGAAACATATCCAAAAATTTAGCTTCGACACGAAAGTAAAGCCAAACAAAACGCAGGTATTTTATCCCAAAAGGTTGGTTTCCATGGTAACACGTAAACAGAAATGCGACATTCGAGTCGCATCAGAGTACTCTATTGGCGAGATTAATAATTGGTGCAAACTTCGGTGGTGTTTTGGCGATTTTATCTTTTAAGTTTCATAGTTAAGACGAAAGTGCACATAAACTTCATAAATATAGCATAAAAAAGGCAATGGGTAAAAAAAGCAAAAATAGGCAAGGTCAACAAAATCCGTTCCCTGGTTATAATAGTCAATTCTAATAAAAAAAATTAAGGAAACCTACAAAATTTCCTACAATGCTATAATGTTTCCTAGAACAGGTAACAACAAGTAGAATTGTAATTAGATTACTCAAAAGCTGATTTTTATTATTTGTGGACCTGTACCTATACCTGTTTATGAGAATCAAAAGCGATATATTACAACTTTTTGAAAAAGTCGAGTTGACGATGCATTTTAAGGCTTCGTTTTCGTTAGTTTCAAAAGCCAACTAATTCCAGAGATATTTTAAGTTGAATACTTGGGTTAGAATCAAAACATATGTAGTTCTTATTTCACTTCCTTGTTAAAATCAAAATAACTCTATTCCAGTACTAAATTCAAATATTTGCTATGTAAAAATCAAAATATGAGTATTCCACGGCTTAAGAAACGTTTTCTTTGAATATCTGAAAACTAGTAAAAGTGGAATAGGTTGTTTTTGATTCTGATAAACATCCTGTTCAATGTAATTACGTACTACCTCACATACCTACAATTTTGCATGACTTGTATACAGTGGAGGGTATCAAAGCATCGGCCAGGCCGATGATAACACTTTTACTTGTTTTTTTTTCAACTCGGGGTCACCAATGTAGAAGCTTATGGGAACGTGTTGTAGAAATTTCCTCTTATTTACCTATATATATATATATATATATATTATCTTAGTACATAATATTCTTTTTCTCTTTAATTACCTACATATAATATTATTGCTCTTAAATGTTGTATAACACTTTTTCTGCAAATGTATAAAAGCTCGTGTCGGAAGAAAAAAGTGTTAGTTCTATTTCAACCATCAATTAAACAATAAAACCCAATTATATTTTGTACAATTATTTTCCGGCCACCTTTTTTCTTAAATACTTTATCTCTTTCTTTTTTTTATGGTGCCGAAACCCGGGAAATTGTGCGAAAAGGTAAAGGTTTAATATAGGATGGAGAACGCTAACCGGTCCGCATACAGAGGACAAGTAACGCGCGTCGCGAATAGCGGTAACGATTACCTGAATTCACCGGAATCTAGACCTACCATCGGAAACGAGGAGAATTGGGAATGCATAGAGGAGGAGCTCTCAGTGTTCTTGAATCGGTTAAAAGCGGCGCACCAGGGACTCCTCAAGGCAGACAGTTTGTGTACAGCAGGTGGGAAGCCTGAAGACCAAATTAAGGACAGTGAAACAACGGTTGAGTACGAAGACAAAGCAATTTCTATTATCGCTCGACTGACTCAACGCCTCGAACGATTGCACCGCATGCAATCGCGAAACGGTTCATTATCTAACGTTACACCGCCTTCGCCACAGTGTGACGTTAATAGTGGTGTAAGATTACCCAAGCTACTTCTCAAGACTTTTTCGGGTGATTTTAAGGAGTGGCTTCCTTTTTGGGAGCAGTTTAGAACCGCCGTCCATGAGAACAAAGCGCTATCTGTCACAGATAAATTCAACTACTTGCAGTCAGCCTTGAAAGGCACGGCTGCTGAGTCCATTGCTGGATTTACTCCAAGCCCCAACTGCTATGATGGTGCCCTGGCACTGCTGCAAGAAGAGTTTGGCAATATAGATAAGTTAATTGACAAAAATATGAACGTAATGATGTCAATTTCATCTTTGACGTCAAAAACGGACCTAAAGGGTCTACGACACATATATAATACGGTAACGTCATCCATTAGATCTCGCATTAGGAATTTCATCAAGCAATTATTCCATAATGTTGAAATCTAAATTACTTCGTTGTCTTCCAAATGACCTCCGTGCCAATTATTTCCGCTACCAAACCGAAGTGCCTAAGCAAGAAAGTGATGTGCAACCAACGGAAGAAACCGGTTCTGCCTACTCAGAAAGTGAGTGCTCTTTTGTGGGTAATGGGGATAAGCAAATCAGAGATCTCTTAAGGTACATCAAAAGAGAAATCGTGGCTCTGGAAAATTCCGTAGAAGAAGGAGATAACAAACGGCAACCAAAATCATATACCACACCAACGGCAGCTGGGTTGTTTGCAGCGGCTCACACACAGTCAAAAGCCCAGTGCGTTTTCTGCAAGGCTATGTCTCACCACACGAAAGATTGCGACAGCTCTCTCACACTAACACAACGAAAAAACGTGTTGAAGCGCGACGGCAGATGTTTCCGCTGCACCGCTCGAGGTCACTCGGCAAAGAAATGCACCCTGAAGCATTTAAGGTGTAGTGGCTGCGGGGGATGGCATGCTAAAGCTATGTGCGATCCAAACTACCAACGACAACGACAGCCAGAAAGAGAATTGGAAAGCGGTCCATCGAACCAGTCTGTGAATTTATATGCCGCAGACAGAAGGCAAAATGAGACAACTGTTTTATTACAAACTGCATCGGTTTTCGCGTTAAATACGGAGAATAATATGAGTGCATACGTGCGGATAATTCTAGATGGTGGTAGTCAAATGACATTCATTAAAGAAGCGCTTGCTGAGCAGCTGAATCTTCGGGTCGTCGGGTTAAAAAATATAAGCGTAATACCATTCGGAAGTGACGAAAAACGATCGCCGGACAGAAAATACAAAATAGTTCGATTAAAATTAAAAGATCAGCACAGTGAGTGTATGGTAGAATTAAATGCGGTTGTAGTGCCGACCATTTGTCTGGACGTGCTAACGGTGCCCACTCAGGGTTATATAAATGATTGCAAATTAATTTTAGCTGATTCGCGTCCATTTAATCACCAACCAGCTGATGGAATTTCGATTTTAATCGGCTCGGATAATTATTGGCGAATAGTGTCGGGGAAAACAATGCGGATAGATGATCGTTTAATGGCTATTGAGACGGTGTTCGGATGGACCTTGCAGGGACCTGCCCCGGTTTATGCTCTAAATGCTGCTACGAGTGTTTTGCAAGTCAGCATTCGAGATGAAAGAGTTTTTTGGGATCTGGAAACTATCGGTATAAGACCAACAGCAGAGGAAAATGATACGTTCACACAAAACTTCATTGATAATTTAGTAATTAAACGGAATGGTCGCTATGAAGTCGCTTTACCATGGAAGGGTGAGTGGAATGGTTTTAATGATAATCGTTTGGTAGCTTTGACGCGTTTTAACTCGCTTGTAAAACGACTTTCGAGATCATCTGACAATCTCCTTAGGTATGATAGGGCGATATGGGAACTCTACATACCGGTGTAGCAGAAAGGGCAGAAAACGAAGCGAAGGGCTTACACACCTACTAAAGGGTGATTTTTTAAGAGGTTTAGAACTTTTTTTAAAAAAAAAACACAAAAAATTCGAAAAAATGAATGAAATATTTATTTGAATCGATAGTTTGAACCTTGCAATTTAATGTTTAAAGATAATTTCATGCAAATGTTGACCGCGGCTGCGTCTCAGGTAGCCCATCCGCTGAGTCCAATTTTGGCATACTCTTTCACACATATCGGCCGGTATCTCACGAATGAATGCATGGATGTTGGCTTCCAGTGCGTCAATCGAAGCGGGCTTGTCCCTATACACATTAGCCTTGGCATACCCCCACAAAAAATAATCTAATGGTGTCAAATCGCACGATCTAGGCGGCCAATTGACCGGCCCGAAACGTGAAATTAACTGTTCACCAAACTCGCCTCGCAATTGCGCCATTGTTTCGCGTGCTGTGTGGCATGTGGCACCGTCTTGTTGAAACCACATATCATGCAAGTCAAGAACTTCCATTTCGGGCAAAAAAAAGTTTGTTATCATCGCTCGGTAGCGTTCACCATTGACAGTAACGCTGCGATTCGCATCATCTTTGAAGAAATATGGCCCAATAATGCCGCCGGCCCATAAACCGCACCAAACAGTGGCTTTTTCGGGATGCATTGGTAGCTGTTGCAATGCTTCTGGCTGATCTTCACTCCAAATGCGGCAATTTTGCTTATTTACGTACCCATTCAACCAAAAATGAGCCTCATCGCTGAACACAATTTTTCGATAAAAAAGCGGATCCTCGGCCAGCTTTCCAAGAGCCCATTCACCAAAAATTCGGCGTTGTGGTAGGTCGGCTGGCTTTAGTTCTTCCACCAGCTGTATCTTAAAAGGCTTTACGCCCAAATCCTTCCGCAAAATTTTCCACGTAGTGCTGTAACAAAGGCCTAACTGCTGGGAACGGCGCCGAATCGACATTTCGCGGTCTTCTGTCACACTAGCTGATACGGCCGCAATATTTTCTTCACTACGCACAGTACGTAAACGTGTTGGTGGTTTAATGTCCAACAAAGTAAATTTGGTGCGAAATTTGGTCACAATCTTCCGAATAGACTGCTCAGAAGGTCGAGAATGCCGATCATAAAATGGAAGCAGCGCGCGATGAACATTTCGAACCGAGCACGAATTTTGATAGTAAAATTCAATAATTTGCAAGCGTTGTTCATTTGTAAGACGATCCATGGTTAAATTGCAAACCAAACTGAAGCTGTTTGACAGTGACACAAGGTACTAAACACACGTCAGCTGTCAAAACCAGTGTTGCCAAAACCAAACCAGCTAAAAAATCACCCTTTATATGCCCCATAGAGGTGTATATCGAGAAGAGAAGGTTACGTCAAAATTACGTGTGGTATTTGATGCTTCCGCACACGCTGAACATTGTTCATCGCTAAACGACAATCTTATGTCAGGATCTAATTTGTTGCCCGATGTGTTTAAGATCTTACTCAATTTTCGCCTAGGTTCAATTGGGTTGGTCGCAGACATTGAGAAGGCTTTCTTACAGATATCCTTAAGAGAGATAGATCGAGACGCGCATCGGTTTTATTGGTTCTCGAAGCAAATTGATTCCATTAGTAATCTTCCTGAGCCTCAAGTTTTTAGAATGACTCGCGTAACCTTTGGCGTGACGTCGAGCCCCTTCCTTCTTGGGTCCACCTTGAAGCGCCATTTCCAATCTGTACATGAACGATTTACAAAAACGTGTTGTATTTTGGGTAACAGTTTTTACATGGACGATCTAGTATGCAGTGTGGACAATGAAGAGCTGGCGAAGAAACTGTATCAACAATCAAGGCACATACTTATGGAAGCCGGTATGAATCTTAGAAAATGGAATAGTAATTCTGAAAACGTACGGTGCTGCTTTGATGAAGTGCCGCCCGATAGTCAAAAGGTTTTGGGTGTTACTTGGTATACTCATACTGATGAATTGGTAGTCGACGTTAAGCCCGTCTTAAATGCAAATGTTTTTTTCAAAACGAAACCCACAAAACGCCTCGTATTGCAGATTATATCTCGTGTTTTTGATCCTTTGGGTTTTCTCGGACCGTTCCTAATTAATTTTAAAATTCTCTTTCAAAACATTTGGAGAAGAAGGTTAGAATGGGATGAGGAATTACCACCCGATCTGGTGAAGATTTGGAATTCATTTGCTACTGGTTTAGCTGAACTGAAACATGTATCGATTCCGCGGTGTGCCTTTGATGGTAGTAATGCTGTTAAGAAGGAGCTTCATCTATTTGCGGATGCCAGTCAAAGTGGGTATGGTGTGGTAGCATTTATAAGAGTGGTTGATGCGAAAGGAGTAACGACAGTGAGGTTTTTGTGTGCGAAGAACCGAGTTGCTCCCATCAAGGAGGTAGAAGTTTCCAATGAGCTGACTCTCCCTCGACTGGAACTTACAGCCGCGCTGATAGCCGCTAGACTATGCTCGTATCTGGTAGATAAGTTGAATGTGACCTTCGATCGGATTTGTCTTTGGACGGATTGAAGAATAACATTTTGTTGGATTAATAGTGATACGGAAAAGAAGTGGAAGCCTTACGTAGCAAATCGAGTTAACGAAATACGAAAATTAACTTCCAGGTTCGAATGGAGACACTGCCCTGGAAAAGATAATCCGGCTGATTTGTTAACTAGGGGTGTCACTGCAAAATCCTTAGCCACTTCTGATAAGTGGATACACGGGCCTGCTTGGCTGATATGTGGAAGCGAATACTGGCCAATTGATACTAGTAAACTAGAATTATCTAACTCTTTTATCTCTCTACAGGTGACTTTTGATAATGTGAATCCCGCCCCCGACGAAAAACAACTTCTACATCCTGAACCCTTCAGTAATTGGAATAAACTGTTACGAGTGACTGCATTTGTGATGCGCTTCATACGTCTTCTTAAAAGGCTGCCCGTTGAACGAAAGGACGATACCATTACGGCTCAGGAACTCTCTTCGGCTGAAGAATACTGGATTAAGAATACTCAATACGCGTTCTTTAAGGAGGAGATCCAGGCGATTCAAACTGATGGTGCACTGGTAAGTCGTCAGTCTTATATTCCTTAAATGCTGTTTTGGACGAGCAGGGTATATTGCGGGTCAACAGTCGCCTGAGAGATACTGAACAAGAAGATATTGAGCCATTTCCCATTATTTTGCCAAAACGATCTCATATAAGTAAGCTAATCGTTTTATTTACTCACCAAAATATGTTACATAGCGGAACGAACACCACTCTCGCGGAGATAAGGAATAAATTTTGGATAATTAGAGGGAGACAACTCATAAAAAATGTAATCTCTAGATGCTTCGTGTGCAAGCGATTGTCAGCTCTCCCTGGATCGCAGCCCTTTGCTCCCCTCCCTCGCGACAGGATGCTCTCTTCAAGACCCTTTGACATGACCGGAGTGGACTACGCAGGGCCTCTGTATGTCCGAAACCTAGTCCATAATGAATCATCTAAAGTGTATATCCTCTTGTTAACGTGCGGCTCGATCCGAGCTGTGCATTTGGAACTCATGACTGACCTTACTGCTGAATGTTGTTTGCTCGCGTTTCGACGTTTTTTCGCCAGAAGGGGGAAACCAAGTGTAATATATTCTGACAATGCAAAGACTTTCAAATGTGCAGCCAAGGAATTGAAGGTCATAACCGAAATTCTCGGTTCGAAGGCAATCCAAGGATATATAAACAATGAAGGCATCCGCTGGAAGTTTATTGTCGAAAGAGCCGCCTGGTGGGGTGGTTTCTGGGAACGGTTGGTCAGGAGCATAAAAATTGTCTTGAAATTGACTATTGGACGAACTGTGATGAACTTTGTAGAGCTTCAAACATTGTTGACAGAAATTGAAAGCGTCATCAACTCCAGACCACTGACGTATATTTCGGATGATCCCCGAGATCTTAATCCTTTAACACCCTCCCATTTCTTTACAGGCACCTCCTACTGTTCCGGAAGCTCTTCACTTCTCTACACAAGTATAGATCTTCGGGCCAAATGGAACTCAAGATTAAAGGTTTTAAGATCATTTTGGAAACGTTGGAAGCTGGAATACCTCCATCAGTTACGCACGCTTCACCATTGCCAAACTGGGAAGTCTACTTCATCCATTTAACCCAATGATGTCGTCATAGTGCATGATCCTTCGCTGCCGAAAACACTCTGGAAGTTGGCCATTGTTGAGGAAGTCTTTCCTGGACGCGATAACAAGATTCGAGCCTGTCAAATTAGGCTGTCCAATGGTACCAAGCTACGAAGACCAGTTCAGTTGCTGTATCCCCTAGAGGTTCATTAATTTTCGCGCCGGAGGATGTAGAAATTTCCTCTTATTTACCTATATATATATATATATATATATATTATCTTAGTACATAATATTCTTTTTCTCTTTAATTACCTACATATAATATTATTGTTCTTAAATGTTGTATAACACTTTTTCTGCAAAAGTATAAAAGCTCGTGTCGGAAGAAAAAAGTGTTAGTTCTATTTCAACCATCAATTAAACAATAAAACCCAATTATATTTTGTACAATTATTTTCCGGCCACCTTTTTTCTTAAATACTTTATCTCTTTCTTTTTTTTACGTGTGTTTGATGCGGGGCTAGTCGTTTCAATAAAAGAACAATTTCTTTACTTACAAAAATTCACAGCGTTTATTCTTCGAACTTAACTTATTATAATTAATTAAATTTTTACATTTTTTTATTTACAACCAGAGCCCTAAACGCAACCGCACACGATAACCTCAATCACCAAAAACCAACTAACTGACTCTTGCTACTAAGTGCACTTGCACAGTTGCCTTGAGATCGAAAGATGATGATCTCTTATACGTTGCTCCCTTGTTATGCCAGTGGCGTGGGATTGTTTATCGCAATGAGGGATCGAACGAACTTGACATCTGCGGAGAACAACACGGGCTACCTAATAGGAGGGTGTTCGATGCAGCTCAGACATGCTAGTCGGGCTCCGTCCTAAGCTCGTAAATTGTATGACCCGTACCTACAGGTAATTATTTATATCGCCCAAAATTTCTGGAAAGTACTAAGTTTAAAATTGACCTGAAATGGTTTTTAAATTTTTGCGATAAGGCCGAATTTATAAAAAAAAAAAAAGTGATAGAAAAAACATGGTTGTCTAATAACATATGCTTGTCTCTGGAGATGTTTTCATTGAAAATATGAGAGAGACTAAGCTAATAAAAAGCAATTTAAGAGATAATTTATTGTAATATGTTAATTTTTATAGTAAAATATATTGTAATATAGAATAGGTATGTATAATTTGATCTTACTCTAACTTATACGCAAATTAATGCCTTCATGATAGCTATGAGCAGTTTTGTATGTAGTAGCTTTCACATTATCAATGGGTATGTTTGTAAAAGCCCAGTCGATAGCACAGGTCATGTAAGATCAATTTTCTTAACTGGATTCTTCACATTGAAACGAATGACATTTCTAGAGAGTGCTTCTTTTGTAAAAATAGTATAGGTGTGACATACTTATTAACAAAGTGGTTTAATCGTGCTTGGAGAAATACCTGAAATACTTGACCGACCGCCCATTTTTAATACCAACATGATGACGATAAACAAATTTAATTTAATTTTAATTTTGGTTGGGACAATACCCCCATATATTTGGCTTAAGACAAGCTAGGACTAAAAACTATGACACTTAAAACTAAGGCATGAAAAACCTTAAAACTAAAACTTAAAGATAGGGAGAATGGTGAAGGAGATGGAGTTTGAGGTGGGCAGTGCTGCGGTTGAAATCGAAAACAGAAAGGTTAGAACTAACCTTTCGCAGCATGCTTATGAACTTGCTGAAAGGGAGCCCACGCTTGACTAGCGTTCTCAAGGAGGGGGCGAACAAAGGTGATATAGAGGGATGTGGTCACGTACGGGTTCGAGAATTCTTTAGACCATCGCTTAACAAAGCCGAGTGATGAGTACGGACCTAAAGCGAACGCTATAATAGCGGTAAGCAAGGTAGGAAGATATCAATTTTATCAATATAGGTCCAAAGCCAAGGGCTGACAGTTTGAAGAGGATTAGTTGATATCATATCAGAGGCCTTACTGAAGTCAGTGGCAATAACGTCGACTTCGTTGCCACTCTCTAAGGCTGATAGGGCAAAGGATACAAATTCTACGAGATTTTTTGTTGTTGATCTATCTTTCAGAAAGCCATGTTGGTGGGGGGAAATAAGAGACTTGCACCGAAAGCTTAAGACTTCGTATAAAATACTTTCAAAAAGTTTTGGTATATGAGAGAGTTTAGCAATTGCGCGGTAATTAGAAACTTCATTTTTTGACCCTTTTTTGTATATCGGAGTAATGAACGAAGTCTTCCAAATCTGGGGAAATTCTCCTTTTAGACGAGATAGACGAAAGAGATTAGAAAGGGGGAGTGAGAGATTGGAAGAACACTTCTTAAGAAAAATGGCTGGAAGACGATCTGGGCCGGGTGAGAACTCATCATTGAGCTTTTGTAACTTATTTACAATAAGTGAAGGGTCAACAGTTTGTAAGAGAAAGGGACCGAAAGAGAACTTAGGTAGGTAGCTAAAGTAAGAGGGGTCAGGTTGTGGCGAAGAAGTTGGCAATGGTATGTGGGTCGGTGGACGATACATTTTCGTAAGAGAGCGAAGGAGGGTAGCTGCCGGATTATTTTTTATAGTTTACAAATTAGAAAAAGGACTTAGGGTCGTTTATTAGATTGGTACGTGCATCATTTAGATATCGTTGGTAGAGAGAGTTATAAAGCTTGGTAAAATTGAGATAAGTACCGAGATAGTTGGAATAGTCAGAAGAAGAACCGGTGCGAAAAAAAACTGTCCATAACTTGTTTCTTTTGTTTCGTAAGGAACGGAGTCTTCTATTATACCACGGGGGCGATGTGGATGAAGTTTTATGGCGAGAAATAGCGGTAAATAATTCTCTGTGGAACATGGAAAGAGCATCATGTAAGGAAAGGTTGGAAAAGTCGGAGGAGCACCTACTGAGATAGGTATTCATTTTTTTAAAGTTAGCTTTGTGAAAGTCGTAAGAGGAGACGACTGCGGAAGAACTGGACTGAAGTGGAGCGTTGTGGAAATATGAAAGAAGAAGAGGGGGATGAAAGTTATCAATAGTAGATAGAGAAAGGGGGCAAGATGAGACAGAGGAGTTAATGAGATCAGTTGTGAAGATTAGGCCTAATTGCCTACCCATGTAGTTTGAGACCCCGCTAACTTGGCATAGACTAGAGTCTGTCAGGCTATCTAAGAATAGACATTCCTTAGTTGATTTGGCATTTGAAGCTATAAAGAAGGATTCATCTTCTGATGCAGTCCAGTGCAGCTGAGGCAGATTAAAGTCGCCGAAAACGAGGATGTCGTCAAGAGAGTCAGATGAGTCGATTAAGTCTATTGCTTTAATGGCAAGTTGGTAGGATTCGATAAGTTGGGCTGGTAGAATATAGAAACACATAACGTATAGGGACCTATGGGGGAGAGTTATTTTTATTGAAACAAAGTCTAGTTTTGAAGATGAGGAAATAGCAAGAGGAGATGCGTCAAGACTATTGTGAATGGCCAGTAGAACGCCTCGACAAGGAGAGTCATCCACTGGGCGGGTAAGATCATCGTCTCTAAAGACATTGAAAGAAGGGGTAAATAAATCTTGGTTTTTTATGTTGGGGATTATGTTGGTTTCAGTTAGGGCATAGATCGGATGGAAGAGCATGAGATTGGCGCAGAACAGCACTGGTTTTGGAGCGCTGCCCTCTTACATTCTGTTAATAAAAGGTAAGAGGAATTTTGTTCGTAGATGATGGGTGAATCAATGGCGGTAGAGGCACATAAGGGACGAAAAAATGTGTTGTGGTCAACGCAGCTCCGTTGGAGGTGTGATATTCTTTTGGAGTGATCAAATTTTCCAAATGCAAAAGGTCTTCCACTACTTTTTGTGGCGATATATTAAAAGACTCGTGGAACTTGGTGTATATGTTCCTTAGACTGCTGAGGTCGGTAGGGAGACCTTCCTGCTGGATTGAAACCATGACGTTAGTTTTTGTCTTACCCTCGTAGCAAACCGAGTCCGATTTGTCATGAAGATATGCAAGAAAGAGACGAGTATTCTTGAAAGTCTTTTTTTCTCTAAGCCTAGACAACGCATATCGACATTCTGTGGAATCGAGGGTTTGCTGGGTTAGTTTAACATGGGGTGGCAAAAGAGGATCGAGAAATGGGATAGTAGTGGTGGTCGTTGTAGGGGATGGGATGGACGAAGAGGAAGTAGATAAAGAGGATTTGGCTGATGTATTGGATAAGTCATTAGCTGAATTAGATGTGGGATTTATAAAATGGGAATTAATGAAATTGGGGTACTTAGCACCTGTTGTTAAGTCAAAATTCGGGAAAGAATTATTATTCGAGGGTGATATAGTAGATGGGGTAGAGGAGATGGTTTTAGATGCTGGAGTAAGCTTAAAAGAGACGCGGTTACGCGGGGCCTTAGATGAGGGAACTGGGAACAGATCTTGGTATCTTATTATTAGTTTTATTATTATTATTGGAGGGGACAGATTTTGATGACTTATTACTATAAGCTTTGGAGGGCTTTTCCGTCCACTTGCATATACTCACCTTCCCGAGATTGAGAATATCACCAGCAGACCTTAGGAATAACCATTCATACTTAGTGTGGAGGTCTAATTTAAATTTGCGATTACCTTTATGGTTAAACATTTTGCATGGGCTGATAGTGATGCCAAATCTTTTAGTGAAAAATGTCTTAATCCAAGAGATATCTGCATACTAGGGGGCGCCTTTGATGAAGAAAGTGGTGAGGTTTTCAAACTCCAGTTTATCGAGTCTGTCTTGCCAATCGGAGGGTGTCCATGTAAAGGGTGATTTTTTAGCTGGTTTGGTTTTGGCAACAGCTGACGTGTGTTTAGTACCTTGTGTCACTGTCAAACAGCTTCAGTTTGGTTTGCAATTTAACCATGGATCGTCTTACAAATGAACAACCCTTGCAAATTATTGAATTTTACTATCAAAATTCGTGCTCGGTTCGAAATGTTCATTGCGCGCTGCTTCCATTTTATGATCGGCATTCTCGACCTTCTGAGCAGTCTATTCGGAAGATTGTGACCAAATTTCGCACCAAATTTACTTTGTTGGACATTAAACCACCAACACGTTTACGTACTGTGCGTAGTGAAGAAAATATTGCGGCCGTATCAGCTAGTGTGACAGAAGACCGCGAAATGTCGATTCGGCGCCGTTCCCAGCAGTTAGGCCTTTGTTACAGCACTACGTGGAAAATTTTGCGGAAGGATTTGGGCGTAAAGCCTTTTAAGATACAGCTGGTGCAAGAACTAAAGCCAGCCGACCTACCACAACGCCGAATTTTTGGTGAATGGGCTCTTGGAAAGCTGGCCGAGGATCCGCTTTTTTATCAAAAAATTGTGTTCAGCGATGAGGCTCATTTTTGGTTGAATGGGTACGTAACTAAGCAAAATTGCCGCATTTGGAGTGAAGATCAGCCAGAAGCATTGCAACAGCTACCAATGCATCCCGAAAAAGCCACTGTTTGGTGCGGTTGATGGGCCGGCGGCATTATTGGGCCATATTTCTTCAAAGATGATGCGAATCGCAGCGTTACTGTCAATGGTGAACGCTACCGAGCGATGATAACAAACTTTTTTTTGCCCGAAATGGAAGTTCTTGACTTGCATGATATGTGGTTTCAACAAGACGGTGCCACATGCCACACAGCACGCGAAACAATGGCGCAATTGCGAGGCGAGTTTGGTGAACAGTTAATTTCACGTTTCGGGCCGGTCAATTGGCCGCCTAGATCGTGCGATTTGACACCATTAGATTATTTTTTGTGGGGGTATGCCAAGGCTAATGTGTACAGGGACAAGCCCGCTTCGATTGACGCACTGGAAGCCAACATCCATGCATTCATTCGTGAGATACCGGCCGATATGTGTGAAAGAGTATGCCAAAATTGGACTCAGCGGATGGGCTTCCTGAGACGCAGCCGCGGTCAACATTTGCATGAAATTATCTTTAAACATTAAATTGAAAGGTTCAAACTATCGATTCAAATAAATATTTCATTCATTTTTTCGAATTTTTTGTGTTTTTTTTTTTTTAAAAAAGTTCTAAACCTCTTAAAAAATCACCCTTTAGTACGAAAATGGTTTATAAGCCTGCGTGGAGCAGCGGTGGGGGGAGCAGGCAAAGTAAGGGGTGCAGAAGATAATGAGAGTTCCGTCTCCTCTGGCTGCGCCAACCACTTTTCCACTTTTTGAATAAAATAAAAACAATAACCATTTTTTTCCTGTTGGTAAAAAGCATTATGCAAAAAAACCAACATTTATTAACTACGTTAAACTGGACACATTTCTTTCCTAGGTCTAATGGACTGTACTTTCCGACTGACCCTTAGGCCATAAAACAGTAGCGCTTTCTTGCTTCGAGTACTATAGTTGTCTCTTTCTAACTATGACTGCGATAGAAAAAATAATATAACAGACTGTGAAAAAGATAGCTGTACTATAACACAAGAACACATTGTGATACTACATATTTCGCCGTGAAAAACTCATAGCGTGAAACGATATGATACAGTGCCAGCTAAAACTAACAGTTTTATACAATGATTGACTTAATTCTATCCGATGTCTCTTTCTCTTCTTTCGTTTATTCGCTCTGGTTTCATCGGAATGATGCATATCTTCTGGACCGGTCGGGTGAGCTGGTTGGTTGCCGTCTGAATGTCGACTGATCGGATGATCCCATCAGCTCTTGGTATTAACCTGGAGGAACCTTCTCGCTCTTAATAACAATTAGCTGTCCAATCCTTAAACTTTCCTTCTCTTTCCGCCATTTCTTTCTTTCCTGTAGAGTAGTCAAATACTCTTCTTTCCATCTTTCCCAAAAATGCCTCATCATAACCTTTCGTTCTTTCCATAGCCTAGCCCCAGCCGCAGTTGGTTGGTTATCCGAACCAAAAGAAGGCGCACCTACCATAGGTTCACCAATCAAAAAGTGACCGGGAGTAAGCGCTTGCATGTCACACGGGTCATCACTCAGTGGAGGAATAGGCCGTGAATTCAAAATTGCCTCAATCCGCGCCAATAGCGTTAACAACTGCTCATAGGCAACACTTTCTGTCCCACTCGCCTTTTCAGGTGAAACTTCATTGATTTCACCGCCGCCTCCCATATACCACCCCGGTTGGGGACCGGCTGGAGTTATATATATCCAATCTGTGCCTCTCCTGCTAAAATGGTTTAAAGCGTCATCATCTGCCCACCTACCTAAAGCCTGCCTAAGCTCCTTCTCGCCCCCACGAACGCAGTCCCATTGTCACTATACATCCTATCACACATACCTCTCCTACTTATAAAACGTTCGTAACAAGCGATAAACGCCGCGGATGTCAAATCGGTCACTATATCCAAGTGAACCGCTCGGGTCTTCAGGCAAACGAAGACCACGACCCAACACTTCCTTCTTGTTAATTGCTTTCCGGCTCTTTCAATCACTTTAAGCTCGAAGGGACCCGCATAATCCACTCCGGAGCATAAAAAAGGCTTTCCCACTTTTGTTCTATCCGCTGGGAGATCACACTTAACACATTGGTGTATGTACCTTCGAAGCATGGTGCGAAGTCTGGGTATCCAGAAAAGCTTTCTGATAAATTGCATCATCACCTGAACCCCTCCGTGTCTCGTCCTCCTATGGGCGTTGTCCACCACCAACCAGGCCAGCCGTGAGTTCTCTGGCAACATAACAGAATGCTTCATCTCATAGTCAAGTTCGGACCTTTCCAGTCTGCCCCCTACTCGAAGTAGTTTTTTCTCATCCAGGATTGAGACCTCATTGCTATAACTTTCCATTTGCGCCTCATGAATTAAATATTCCATTGCATTCGCTCTTTCCTCTTTTGCTGTCGGTAATATAATGCCTACGACCGACTTTCCCCCTCTTACGAACCTTCCTTCTTACTGCGTGCATAAATCGGAAAACATATCCCAAAATACCGATTATTCTTTCCAAATTATTCTTGCGATCCACCAATTCTTACAGTTGACAGTCGGCCAACAATTCTTCTGCAACACGAGCCATTCCGGTCCGTGAAGCCACAATTTGTTTCCTACTAACTCCTACGAAACCCGATTGGCAGCATATGTCTTTAAATTACATGCTAGTTTCATAATCCAATGAAGCACCACCGAAGAGTCTGTCCAAAGCGTATATGCTTTATCCTCCCACTCCATTGATTGCCTAACTTCTGCCAGAAAACGTACCAACAACTCCGCCGCAGCTAACTCTAACCTTGGCACCGTGACTACCCTCACAGGGGCTACCCGTGATTTCGAAACAAGTAGTCTAGTTGTGATCCTCCCATCAACATGCTCTGTCCTGACATAAATCACTGCCACGTAGGCAGTTGTAGATGCGTCCGCAAAACCATGTATGCACACGGAAGCTTCTCTTTCCGTCCCTATCCACCTATCTATTCTAAACCTTTCCAACTGTACTATATCTTTCCAAAAAACTTTTCATTTTCTTTCCATCTCAATTGTCACAGTTTCATCCCATCCGCTGTTTAATTGCCAGAGATTTTGAATCAACATCTTTCCCACAATGACCACCGGAGAAATATATCCGTTCGGGTCATATAGCTGTGCTACGCAACTGACAATCCTTCTCTTCGTTATCTTTCCACTGAGCTCTGGTGTTTTCACAATGAAAGTGAACTAATCCTGCTCAATCAACCATTTGAGGCCCAACACCGATGTCTTATCTACATCTCCCCCCGAAAAGACCATTGAACTCTCGTTCAACGAGTGCATCTTCGATATGAGTTTCTCGCTGTTGGATTTCCATATACACAGTTCGAAACCTGCACCTGTCAGAACCTTGTAAATATCTTTCGCCAAACTACTAGCTTCCTGCTCCGTACTGGCACCTGACACACAATCAACCATATAAAAATCGTTTAGAATGGCCCTCGTAGCATCAGGAAAAATTTCCTGTGCATCCCTTGCTGCTTGATTCATACAACGCACCGCCAGGTATGGTGAGGAAGTTGATCCGAACGTAGCCACGGTCAACCAATACTCTCTTAGTGGCGCATTACTATTTTCCCTCCAAAATATTCGCTGAAGATTCCAATGCTCCTCAGCTATCCTGACTTGATATCAGCGCAAAACACAATGGTGTGGAATATAATAGACATGTGTGCCCTCTTTGACCTTTCCCTCCGCTAATCTTATGTGCCCAATACGGATCTTCTCCCGCATCTTCTCGACATACTTTCTTTTCAATTCCTTATCTCTTCTTATCAATTCCAATCTTCTTTCCAAGAACATGAATCTACGTAGGGCTATCCCTCTCGATTCCCCAATGTCCCTAATACTATTCTTGAGTGGTATAAAAACAACAAATCTACCTTGCTCATCTCTTCTATATGTGTTACCGAAATGTTGCTCTACCATTTCTTCCTCTGTCGTTCTTTCCGGTTTCTTCTTGGTCTCTTTCATTTCCCATAACCTGGTTAAAAGTATATCCAACTGTTCGCTTTCCGAGTATTCTATCGCCGGAAATGCCTCGTTAATACCCTCATTCGCCGTACCCAACTTAATTATGCCGAACCTGGTATCCATTAAGAGCATCACACTCGTTGTTTGTGTAACGACTGACTCCACTATTCTTACAAATGCTTGCACTCCCAATAGAAAGTGTACCTGGCCTGGACTAAAATATTCCGGGTCTGCTAACCTTGCATGGCTTTCCCCCTCTAGCGGCGCCTCCAACCTGACCGTTGGAGTAACTGGTTCCCACTGGCTTTCCTTAGGTAGTACCCAAAATCTATCCTCTATGTGGTAGCCCGATTCAAACCAGGGATGCACTTTCATCAAGATCTTTTGCCGAATCTCAAATGGATTCCCATCTATACCGATAAGTTTCCTGGCTATTGATGTACCTTGCCATTTGGTCCGCTGGAACAGGGGATACGAAATAATATTTAGTTGAGCCCCTGTATCCAGAATCGCCCTAACAGGACCAAAGAATATACCTTGCCATGATAGTCTTACCATTATTGAAGAATATAAAGAACTCTTTCCACTTTCAAAATAAAAATTAGACAAAAAATAATGTTCATTTTTTATTTTCGACACTTGCCAATAACTTTCCAGTTTCGCTAACCCAATAGCGAGCCCTGTGCTCCTACCTAAGTTGCCTGGATTGCCGCAGCCTGTTTGTCAATAAATTGCAGCATGTCCGCGACCCGCGGAAATTCCTCCACCCGTTGCAACTCCCACTGTTTGGCAGTCTCTCCATCCAGACGCTCGTGCAAGTTGTGCACGAACACAAAATCCCAGTGCTCTACTGGTAGCCCTTGCGCCCGCAATTGACGGGATACCTCGTGCGTTACATTGGACATCCTCTGCAACTCCTTGGCCGACGCTTTCCCCTCTAGTCCCGCCAAATTTTGGAAACGACGCATATGTTCCCTGCAGATCAAATATTTGTTGTCGTATAATTGGTTGATCCTTTCCCATGCTTGCATGTAACTTTCCTCGGTCAGCTGCCACTAACCCAACGTACGGGCGTTTTTTCTGAAATACGAGAACTTGTAGCACGCGTTGATGTCGTCCCTCTCATGGACAGGAGCCACAAATCTATCCCTGAAACCCTGCCACTTGGTTATGGAGCCGTCGAACTCACCCCAAGTGTTGGCCAAGTCATGTTGCTGGAACGGCATATTCACCTGGACCGCAATCTTTCCGCTTCTTTCCTCACTGTCGTTTTCCTTTCCGAGTTGAATCTCCTCCATCCTCCTTTCCAATTCTGCACACGTAAAGAAAAACTTCTCTTCCATAGCAACGAACTCCGTGGTGAACGCCTCTTCATCCTTGCTTTCCGCTGTCTCCATCAGGGTATCGTACCGATTGCAGTGCTTTGCCCACTCCTCTCGGAGCCTTTCCAGACGAGCCGCGGTACCTCACTGGTCCAGTTGCTCAAACGCCGCTTGATCTTTCACCAAGCGATGCATCCTTTCCAATGCCTCGGCTGAAGTCCGCAGATTTTTCGGCATGGCTTTCCTCTGGCTGTAAGTTAATTGTAACTTGTTACTCTTTCCAATTGCTTTCCCCCTATACTCTGCTTTAGTTTCACTAGTGTGGCATCCCTGTTCCCCCTATTTCCCCATCTACCTCTTGTACTCGGACAATCTTGACTAAACTTAATAGCTATGCTCACATACCTAAAAGTAATACTGATAACCAAAATACTTAAATAATAATAATGATGGCCATAATATTCTAATGAGAAAATAAAATATCCATACGAGAAAAATAATAATACCTATGTATATACATAATAATGAAAATAATCAAAGACATAATAATAAATTGGAATAATAACAACAAACCCCTATCCTAATCCTAAGAGCAAGGGGAAAAACCTTCCTACCTCTGTTTGTTTTCTTCTATTCGTTTTAATGTCACCATATTTCATAAGTATGAAAGCTTGGCCAAAGTATTGGAGGAAAATGAAATTTAAGCTAGCACAGCGCTAATAAACAAAAATGACATCAAAATCAATGTGGTTGAAGAAGAGGGATACAGAAGCCTCACTAAAATACTAAACCAAAAAAAGGTGCAGTGGTATTCTTATGAAAATAAGCAGACCAGACCAATGAAGGTTGTAGTGAAAAGACTGCATTATTCATGCTCACCGGAAATCATAAAAAAAGATCTAAAAGACCGAGGCTTTAAAATCTTGGAAGTTGTAAATATGCTTAAATTTAGAAGCAAAGTACCACTACCAATGTTCTCAGTTTTGAGCATGACGAAGATAAGAAAAAAGTATATGAAATTAAAAATATACTTGGGATGCAAGTTGAGATTCATACCCTACGTAAATCGAAACAAGTACCCCAATGCAAAAATTGTCAAAGATATGGGCATACACATAGATACTGCAGCTCAAATCCAAGATGTGTGAAATGTGCAGGAAGTCACCACACCAAGGAATGTAGGAAGAAAGAAAATGAACACCCTAAATGTGTAAACTGCAATGAAAACCATCCTGCTAGCTACAGAGGTTGTTTAGTTGCAAAAGAAATCCAACTTGCAAGGGTCAAAAAGCTAAAGAAACAAAAAAAAAGCTCAAATAAGGAAGAGCAAAAAGTCAAAAAGGACTTACAAAAGAGCCCACTGAAAGAAAATCCTAAAGACGAAAAGATAATCAAAAAGGTCCCGAAACAAAATACAGCGGGTCCAAAAATGACATATGCTGAGGCAGCATCAATAAATAACCAAGCAGATAAAACGATAAGACGCAAAGTAGAGCCAAACACTGGAATGGAAAACCTCATGAAACAAATCCTAAACAGGATTGGTTCCATGGAAACATCGAATAAAACGATATTAGATAGAATATCGTTGTTAGAGAGACAGAACAGCAACAAAAAAGCTGTGCCAAAAAGACAAACATGATGAATAGGATAAAAATTCTTGAATGGAATGCTAATGGCATCGAGAGTCGCAAGGACGAGATGAAAGTGGCTCTTGACTTACACCAGATAGATATATGTCTCATTTCAGAGACACACTTTAAATTGATAACTAATTTTAAACTGCAAGGGTATAAATTATATCACTCCCCACATCCTCATAACTGTGCAAAAGGTGGGGCTGCAGTGTTAATAAAGAATACAATAAAACACCATATAGAAACAAAATTCCAATCATGTGCCATCCAAGGAATTTCCATAAGTGTAGAAACGAGTATTGGGCAAATATCTGTTGCAGCAGTATACTGCTCTCCTAGCTATAGACTAAAGAAAACTGATTTTAAAAGTCTTTTCCGCATATTTCACAATCGATTAATCGCGGGAGGGGATTTTAATGCCAAGAATAAATATTGGGGATCTAGATTAACAAATACTAGAGGCAGAGAATTATATGAAACTATTAAAGAAGTCGGCGGCAAATATCACTCAACGGGGAAACCTACCTACTGGCCTACAGATAGGAACAAAACCCCAGATCTTGTAGACTTCTTTATATCCAAAAATATATCATCAAATAAAATAAGTATAGAAGAAGGCCTGATCTTCAATCAGATCATTCCTCAATACTTCTTACACTTGGCGATAGAATAATAATAAAAGAACATAGCCCTAAACTAGTTAATAGACTGACTGATTGGAACCACTTTAGGCAGAAGTTGGAAGAATGTATCCAACTATCGTCAGCTATTCAAACAGAAGATCAACTAGAACAAGCAGTGCAAATATTTACACTGGATATACAAAAAGCTGCATGGGCTGCAACTCCCCAAAGAACAAACAAGATTAAACAAACCTCTTATCCTCATGAAATATGTGAAATTATTACAGAAAAGAGGAAAGCTAGAAAACGCTGGCAACAGACAAGGGCGCCAAGCGACAAAACCACACTGAACAACTTAAATAATAAGCTCAGAAAATCTATAAGAAAATTTAATAACGAGTCTTTAAAAACGTATCTTACCAGTCTTACAAATGATGCTAGTACCGACTACTCGCTCTGGAAGGCAACAAAGAAAATGAACAGGTCAATAGCTCACATTCCGCCAGTAAAAACCAGAGAAGGTAACTGGGCAAAAAGCATAGAAGAAAATGCTAATATTTTTGCAGAGTACCTTGAGAACGTTTTCAAACCTTATGAAGATAAAGATTATCAAGGAAACGAAGAAACGTGCGAAGAAGACAGACCTATTCGGCCGGTAACAGCTAAAGAACTTGCCAAAGAAATCAAAGAAGGCATAAACATAAAAAAAGCCCCAGGGTTCGATTTAATCACAGGGGAAATTTTAAAACAATTTCTTCGAAAAGGTTTAAAAAAAACTAGCGCAGATTATAAATGCTGCATTTAAATTAAGATATGTGTCAAGCATGTGGAAGGTCGCGGAGGTAATAATGATACCAAAACCAGGTAAACCACCTAGCGAAGTAACCTCATATCGACCAATATCAATACTACCAATGTTGTCCAAGCTATTCGAAAAAATGCTGGCAAAACGTCTGCAAATTATTGATGAAAAATCGCTACTTCCAAATCATCAATTTGGGTTTAGAAACAAGCACTCTACAATTGATCAGGTGCATAGAATCACAGATAAAATCGAAAAAGCATTTGAAGAGAAAAATGTGTGCTCTACAGTATTTCTTGATATAGCACAAGCTTTCGAAAAAGTCTGGCACAAAGGACTGATACACAAACTACAAAAGCAACTGCCGAAGCAGTATTCAACCATTCTGGAGTCTTATATATCAGATCAATTCTTCAGAATTAAGCAAGATACAGAATGCTCAACATTAAGAGAGATTAAAGCTGGTGTACCGCAAGGCAGTGTGCTAGGTCCAGTTTTATACCTACTCTTCACTAGCGATTTGCCTGAAAGTGAAGAAACCACCATAGCTACTTTTGCAGATGACACAGCCGTCCTTGCTGTGGGAGCAAATGTCGAAATAGCAACAAAAAAGCTTCGGACGGCAATAAACAATATTTCAGAATGGACTGAGAAATGGCAGATTAGATTAAATGACCTTAAGTCAGTCCATATTAATTTTACGTATAAAAACGTACCACACATTCCAGTCTACATTAACAACAATGTAGTAGAATTTTCTAACACAGCTAAATATCTAGGCATGACTCCAGACGCTAAACTGCGTTGGAAAGCGCACGTTAAGAAAAAAAAAGATGAGTTGAACATGCGATACAGTAAAATGTATTGGCTTATTGGGAGATACTCATCCCTGTCCAACTACAATAAGTTATAGCTATACAAGCAAGTTCTAAAACCAGTATGGACCTACGGGCTCCAATTGTGGGCATGCACATGCCAAACAAACTTACAAAAAATTCAGGTTTTCCAAAATAAAGTACTAAGGAACATAGTTAATGCACCTTGGTACATACGCAACGCCGATCTGCATAGAGATCTAAATGTTGAAATGGTTGAAGATGAGGTTAAGAAGGTTGCTCGGAGGCATAGAAATCGGCTTCTCAACCACGTAAACACAGAAATAACAGAACTTTTAAATAATGACAATGTAATCAGGAGATTGAGACGGATAAAACCTCTTGATCTGTAAGATTTGGCTAGGGCTAAGAAATTAGGTATTGATTTCAAACAAAACAAATTTAAAAACGACAAACGGCGGATTTATCTCTTTAAATTCATTGAATAATTCAAAAATAAATTGCTGATTAGTCGTACGACTAGGTGCAATCCTATTCGGGATGGCGAATGTCAGTCCCCCGGGAGTTTTTTAGATGAGTTAAAGTCCAGTCCACTATTGCAGAAGCATCCCTTGCGTATAGCTCTGCAATGTCCTTCGATGATTTTTTACTTCCAGCGAATTCCCAACACAAAAAAAAAAAAAAATATATTTCATACTTCTCATATCCCTTTCTGTTATAAATATTATCTCTACTTCTTTCGATTAAGTGCCTGTGGACACCATCTATCCCTTTCCTACTTAAAAAAAATAATCACGATCTCGTTTCGTACTATCCCGTATTCACTCATGCTTACTTTCTGAAGCTTCGCATTAGAGCGCTCTCTGTTTCCCATCTTTCCAAATGCTCACGTATACTTATTTGAGTTTCATGTAAAGACTTTTATTCTCTATCCATCCACCCTAAATGATTTCATTACGTATGCTTCGTTTAAGATCGGTCTCTCCTGTCTACTCCTGCTTACTTTCTCGAAGTTTCGCATAACACTATCCCTTTCTCTTTCTCCCTTTCCAATTCCTCATTATATTCAAGTTTACTACTTTGAGTTTGACATGAATGCTTTCCGTTCCTTTCCAGCCTACCTAATTTTATATTTCCCACCAACCATCCTCTTCGCTTTCTGCCTTGCCGAATTTAATACACTCAAGTTTACTTCCTTCGAGTTTCACATGAATGCTACTTTCTATTTATCATTCCAATTCAATTTCTTATTTTTCTATATCTGCGGTTGTCTGAGCATCAATATCTTGTGTTTGAACCGCCCAACACACCATACTTTCCTGCATGCACTTTCCCGCTAATAATTATCCACTTAGGGATTTCACAAATTGGCTCTTTCTTCACGATCTGAACCTTGAAGCGATAACACAAAAAAAAAAAACACCACCAAAGAAAACAAACAACCATAAAGGCCCACAAAAAAAAAACATATTCCCGATGCCCGAATGCCACACACTAGTAAACACAAAACAAGATCAAAAAAAATTCCCTTTTTCACCGCACATACCTTTTTTCTTCGCGAATTCCTTCTTCGCTGCTCGATGGAATTTTCGGTTTTTCTATCCCTTTCCTCTGCTTTCCCGCTTGCTTTCCTTTATTTATTTTGAAAGGCATCATAACCAATCTATTTTAATTATTTATTTTGTTCCTCAAACTACACACAAAACAAAAAGGCTCTCCTGCGCACGTCAACATTTGTTGGATGGCTATGGAAAACAAACCCTTATGCGCATTCATTCCCATGCGGCCACGACATGTTAAATCGTGGTCGTATGACGTCATTCACCTCGGCCGTCGAGACCGTCTCTCGCCTCCCTCTCGCTTATGGACAGGTATACGGTATACCTCTTGTGTTTTCTATATCTGTAGCTGCGTATAAGCAAAGACGAAAAATAATTTTTAAATGCAGTTTTGCCGCGAATCTCCTTTCCCTTTCTGTCTTTCCCCATTCAGGTATGAATGCAATATTTGAAGGTCAACTTTACTCCTTCCACCGTTGAGGTTCGTCACAATAGCAGCTGCCTGCTGTGAGTGTCTTTCCCAGGGAATTCCAAATGAATAACCGTAGTTTATCATCCATGAAGACATTTCGAGCAACAGAAAAATAAATCAGCGCGAAGTGAATTTGCAGTCGTAAATTGCAAATACGAATAGCTTTCGTAAACAAAAAAATTGACAACTGCAGTTGTAAATTGCATATATCTCTAGCCTTTTATATTGAATTTTGCAGTTATGAACTGCGAATGAACTCTCCTTTGTACCTAGTCAAAATAACTTAACGAATGCAGTTGTAAATTGCATGCTTGGCTTTCCGAGTTGAAATTGCAGTTGTAAGTTGCAACTCCAGTGGCTTTCCAAATTAAATGCACAAATGCAGTTGTAAATTGCATATGTTCGTGCTCTTTCCAAATTGAAATTGCAGTCATAAATTGCAATTCCATACTTTTCTTGAAAAAACAAAATTAATTCAGCAATAATGCAGTCGTAAATTGCATTATCGCTTTCCAAATAAATCGATTAGTTTGTCGACTTCTTTGTCTAACTCTTTCACCATAGCACCATAGTACGCTGGTTTTCTATCCGGCTCGACGTGGACCATAATGTTCCGTCTCCTCTGGCTGCGCCAACCACTTTTTGAATAAAATAAAAACAATAACCATTTTTTTCCTGTTGGGAAAAAACATTATGAAAAAAACCCAACATTAACTACGTTAAACTGGACACATTTCTTTCCTAGGTCTTTCCCTAGTGGACTGTACTTTCCGACTGACCTTTAGGCCATAAAACAGTAGCGCTTTCTTGCTTCGAGTAGTATAGTTGTCTCTTTCTAACTATGACTGCGATAGCAAATATAATATAACAGACTGTGAATAAGATAGCTCTACTATAACACAAAAACACATTGTGAGACTACATATTTCGCCATGAAACTCATGGCATGAAACGATATGATACAATGAGAGCTCTGGCATGAAATCAATCTTGTTTGAAGTCAGTCTAATATTCTCATCAATATCGCCCATAACTACGCGGAAAGCAGCGACATCGTTACTAACATCATTGATTTTGCTTATTAAATCAAAAAATAGTGGATCGACGGGTTGATGAGGTGGAGCAGTTTCATTCATTTATATTCAAAATATTTTGAATATAAAATTAAATTCAGCCGGCGATGTTTTAGTTAATTCACTAACACTTGCTAGCTGTTTGTCTATATATTTTAACTTCGTTTTAGAGAAGGTGGTGAAAAGTTCTATGCTGGTAGATATTTCTTCTAGACACTTGAATAGATCGTCAAATTTTGCGAGTTGGGTCACGATATGCTTGTGAAGCATTTTACACTCGGAGGAATTGGCGTTAAGGGTGTCACTAACACATTTTATCGCGAGCATTACATGCGAAAGGTAGATGACCTTGCACTCATCGCGGAAAAAAAGGAAATTGTTGTTATAGTCACTAAGTTATATAGTGGAGCGCTTGCTTAACCCGATGCAGAAAGCATGAAACGATTTACCGCATAGACCATTACATTTCACCCAGTCAGCACTAAGGTCTTGCGATGATAGCACACAAACAGAATTGCCACACTGCTTTGATCTTCTTTTATCGTCGTCAGGTTGGTATTGAAAATGAGCTATGTCGGTCAAGTAGTTCTGGTACCTCCCATACAAAGCCAATAGTAGACCCATGTGTCTCTCTGTCTGTTGAAAACACGATAGCATACAAAGGAATCAACGTAGGCAAATAAAGTTTGGTGAAAGGACTTCTTTTTATCGTCGTCAGTTTGGTATTAAAAATGGGCTATGTCGGTCAAGTATTTCAGGTACTTCTCCAAGGACGATTAAGCCACTTTGTTATTAAGTAAATCACACCTATACTATTTTTACAAAAGAAGCAATTTCTAGAAATTTCATTGCGTTTTAAAATTCAATGTGAAGAATCTAGTTAAGAAAATGTATTTACTTGACCTGTGCTATCGACTGGGCTTTTACAAACATACCCATTGATAATTTAAAAGCTACTACATATGAAACTGCTCATAGCTATCATGAATGCTGTTTGAGAATGCATTCAAAAACTGGTAATTCGTTTACTATCTTTTGCTATTTAATATTGTTTCCTTCTGCTTTTTTATTTGTTAATTGTAAATCACATAACGTAACTTACCCTAATTTTAAACAGTTGCATTTTAGATTTGCTTTCTTAGATGATACCTACGCTAGTATAAGAGTCTAATGTCTAACGCTAATTCTCTCTCTTGTATTCCTCTTTAATTGTCATTCGTAATGTATTTTGATTTAGAAAAATGTTGTCTCGTTCAGCTTCGTCGCAATAACTTCTTTTTATTCCTATACATTTTGGTACGTGGGTAAAGCTGGAACCGCCACATTCGAATTTTGCCAAACAAAGTACATGGGATTTAATTGCTATTTAATCGCTAATTAATTGCTCTATTCTTGATTTTTCCGCTCTTCGGGAAGTGGGAGATTTTGTGGCGGACCTAGCTTACCGGTAAAGCTGGAACCGCCACATTGACTTTTGAAGGATTTTTTTTGCGCATACCAATCACCGATTTAATCGCTCTGGGGAAATGTAAAAATTTTTCCAGCCGGGTAAGCCGTTCGCCCACAATTTCAAATTTGCGTTTTTTGTAACGGTCAGTTCGCTATAAAACTCTTTTGGTTTTGAAGGAAAATCAAATAGATTATTAAAAAATTCATAAAAAAATAACCCTTTCGAATTTTAATATGCTACATATCTTAAAAGAAGCGTATAATTATAGGCTACTATCAGTTTAAATCAAATATTTTGTCGCTCTTCCCTAAATGGACCAAAAACGGTAGGATAGATCCATCATAAACAAACACTTTTAAAAATTAAAAAAAATATATTCCGTTACAATTTAACAAAGTCATATACACCAAAAGCGTCTATTCATTACCTATCAGCTCATAGAATAAAATAATTTGTCGCTCTTCTCTAAATGTGTCAAAGGCTAACAAGTTAATTTTGCCAAAAAAACCCAAATATTCCCCTAGTACAAAAAAAAATTGGAAAATTTGGAAAAATCCATATATCCCGTTCGAATCCTACTATGTGACATAGCTCATTAGAAGCGTGTATTCATTAGCTATCAACCCAATTCATAAAATAATTTGTCGCTCTTCTCTAAATGTGTCAAAGGCTAACAAGTTAATTTTGCCAAAAAAACCCAAATATTCCCCTAGTACAAAAAAAAATTGGAAAATTTGGAAAAATCCATATATCCCGTTCGAATCCTACTATGTGACATAGCTCATTAGAAGCGTGTATTCATTAGCTATCAGCCCAATTCATAAAATAATTTGTCGCTCTTCTCTAAATGTGTCAAAGGCTAACAAGTTCATTTTGCCAAAAAAAACCCAAATATTACCCTAGTACAAAAAAAAAATTTGAAAATTTGGAAAAATCCATATATCCCGTTCGAATCCTACTATGTCACATAGCTCATAAGAAGCGTGTATTCATTAGCTATCAGCTCAATTCATAAAATAATTTGTCGCTCTTCTCTAAATGTGTCAAAGGCTAACAAGTTCATTTTGCCAAAAAAACCCAAATATTCCCCTAGTACAAAAAAAAAATTGGAAAATTTGGAAAAATCCATATATCCAGTTCGAATCCTACTATGTGACATAGCTCATTAGAAGCGTGTATTCATTAGCTATCAGCCCAATTCATAAAATAATTTGTCGCTCTTCTCTAAATGTGTCAAAGGCTAACAAGTTCATTTTGCCAAAAAAACCCAAATATTCCCCTAGTACAAAAAAAAAATTGGAAAATTTGGAAAAATCCATATATCCAGTTCGAATCCTACTATGTGGCATAGCTCATTAGAAGCGTGTATTCATTAGCTATCAGCCCAATTCATAAAATAATTTGTCGCTCTTCTCTAAATGTGTCAAAGGCTAACAAGTTCATTTTGCCAAAAAAACCCAAATATTCCCCTAGTACAAAAATAAAATTGGAAAATTTGGAAAAATCCATATATCCAGTTCGAATCCTACTATGTGGCATAGCTCATTAGAAGCGTGTATTCATTAGCTATCAGCCCAATTCATAAAATAATTTGTCGCTCATCTCTAAATGTGTCAAAGGCTAACAAGTTCATTTTGCCAAAAAAACCCAAATATTCCCTAGTACAAAAAAAAAATTGGAAAATTTGAAAAAATCCATATATCCAGTTCGAATCCTACTATCTGACATAGCTCATTAGAAGCGTGTATTCATTAGCTATCAGCCCAATTCATAAAATAATTTTTCGCTCTTCTCTAAATGTGTCAAAGGCTAACAAGTTCATTTTGCCAAAAAAACCCAAATATTCCCCTAGTACAAAAAAAAAATTGGAAAATTTGGAAAAATCCATATATCCAGTTCGAATCCTACTATGTGACATAGCTCATTAGAAGCGTGTTTTCATTAGCTATCAGCCCAATTCAGAAAATAATTTGTCGCTCATCTCTAAATGTGTCAAAGGCTAACAAGTTCATTTTGCCAAAAAAACCCAAATATTCCCCTAGTACAAAAAAAAAATTGGAAAATTTGGAAAAATCCATATATCCAGTCCGAATCCTACTATGTGACATAGCTCATTAGAAGCGTGTTTTCATTAGCTATCAGCCCAATTCATAAAATAATTTGTCGCTCATCTCTAAATGTGTCAGAGGCTAACAAGTTCATTTTGCCAAAAAAACCCAAATATTCCCCTAGTACAAAAAAAAAATTGGAAAAATTGGAAAAATCCATATATCCAGTTCGAATGCTACTATGTGACATAGCTCATTAGAAGCGTGTTTTCATTAGCTATCAGCCCAATTCATAAAATGATTTGTCGCTCATCTCTAAATGTGTCAAAGGCTAACAAGTTCATTTTGCCAAAAAAACCCAAATATTCCATTAGTACAAAAAAAAAATTGGAAAATTTGGAAAAATCCATATATCCAGTTCGAATCCTACTATATGACATAGCTCATTAGAAGCGTGTATTCATTAGCTATCAGCCCAATTCATAAAATAATTTGTCGCTCTTCTCTAAATGTGTCAAAGGCTAACAAGTTCATTTTGCCAAAAAAAACCCAAATATTCCCCTAGTACAAAAAAAAAATTGCAAAATTTGGAAAAATCCATATATCCAGTTCGAATCCTACTATGTGACATAGCTCATTAGAAGCGTGTATTCATTAGATATCAGCCCAATTCATAAAATAATTTGTCGCTCTTCTCTAAATGTGTCAAAGGCTAACAAGTTCATTTTGCCAAAAAAAACCCAAATATTCCCCTAGTACAAAAAAAAAATTGGAAAATTTGGAAAAATCCATATATCCAGTTCGAATCCTACTATCTGACATAGCTCATTAGAAGCGTGTATTCATTAGCTATCAGCCCAATTCATAAAATAATTTGTCGCTCTTCTCTAAATGTGTCAAAGGCTAACAAGTTCATTTTGCCAAAAAAACCCAAATATTCCCCTAGTACAAAAAAAAAATTGGAAAATTTGGAAAAATCCATATATCCAGTTCGAATCCTACTATGTGACATAGCTCATTAGAAGCTTGTATTCATTAGCTATTAGCCCAATTCATAAAATAATTTGTCGCTCTTCTCTAAATGTGTCAAAGGCTAACAAGTTCATTTTGCCAAAAAAACCCAAATATTCCCCTAGTACAAAAAAAAAATTGGAAAATTTGGGAAAATCCATATATCCAGTTCGAATCCTACTATGTGACATAGCTCATTAGAAGCGTGTATTCATTAGCTATCAGCCCAATTCATAAAATAATTTGTCGCTCTTCTCTAAATGTGTCAAAGGCTAACAAGTTCATTTTGCCAAAAAAACCCAAATATTCCCCTAGTACACAAAAAAAATTGGAAAATTTGGAAAAATCCATATATCCCGTTCGAATCCTACTATGTGACATAGCTCATTAGAAGCGTGTTTTCATTAGCTATCAGCCCAATTCATAAAATAATTTGTCGCTCTTCTCTAAATGTGTCAAAGGCTAACAAGTTAATTTTACCAAAAAAAACCCAAATATTCCCCTAGTACAAAAAAAAATTGGAAAATTTGGAAAAATCCATATATCCTGTTCGAATCCTACTATGTGACATAGCTCATTAGAAGCGTGCATTCATTAGCTATCAACCCAATTCATAAAATAATTTGTCGCTCTTCTCTAAATGTGTCAAAGGCTAACAAGTTCATTTTGACAAAAAAAGAAAGAAGCAAATATACCCCTAGTACTAAATTTGGTAGCCCACAAAGTATGCATCAGATTTGGAATGTTGTAAATCCTGCTTGACAATTTTTATAAATCCTGAAAGTATGCAATACCCCTACGATCAAATATCGCTAGCCCTGAACGTACGCATTGATTTTAACTTCGAAATTTCCATACATATACTGGCTGATTAAAAATGGATCGTGTAGAAGTCAGCCCCACTTAGCGCCATCTACCAAAAATCGCATTACTCAGCCTTAGTGGATAGTGCTACCGAGTATTGTTTTGAGTATTAAGGTTTCTCTAAAGTCTAACAGCCGAATTATTACATTCCCTTACATCGCGTAACGATTTACGCAGCATTTACGTGGCTTACCTGACATTTTTATTTATAAACATTTTTTCGCTGTAACCTTACCAAACCTTATTTGTGTTAAGTAAGGTAAAATTTCGATAAACTATTACAGGAAACACTGAAATCCATTACACAAAAAAAGTCAAATTATCTGCCACAATTCCAAAATGCTTTCGAATGGACTTTTGCAATGTCAACCTGCAATAGGGTAGCTGCGACAACGTCAATGTCAAATAAGAAGAACAAAAAGCCAAGTGACAGCTAAAAAACTTATACATGTGGAATTTGGAATAATATATGAGGGAAGAAAGGATGTAGGTACCAATTTTATGTAATGTTAGGTAGAAGGTATAAGGGTTGGAGATGCCTTATGTTTGTGGTACCTGAATGGAGTTATAAGATTTCAAGGCTGTAAATATTTAATTAATTTAAATCTGAAGCTAAAACAAAAAGTTTTTTGAGAAAATAAATTGACTTTTAGCTTTAGAAAATTTGAGAAAATAAAAGTAAAAAAATTGCGTTTGTTTTTAACTTTAGAGAACTTGAGGGAATAAAAGACAAAAATTCGCAAAAATATTCATCCGTTCGTGGGTGTCCGTATACATAAGTGAATTTAACCTGGCTTGGTAGCAACTACTCCATTTGTCAAACTGGTTTTATAATATGCTGACACTTATTTTCCACTTTAATGTGACATTCGTTTGGGCGTCTATAGATTCGCTCTAAAATTTCAGATTTCGTGTGGCAAATCGAACACAAAAAGTAATCTGATTTTTTGTTGGTGTTAGTGGGGTATCTGTCAAATTGTGCGTTCATTTTTTTTTCTGTTTATTTTCTTTGTAGGCGAAATGTCAAATCAGAAGTAGGTGTATTGGTAAATTGAAGCAACTCTGGGAAAAAACCCGGATTCGCAAAAGTGCTCTGAAATCTTAAAAAGATTGCTTTTTTTTGCACCAAACGAATATAAAAAGTGATCTGAGATCTAAAAAGTGCTCTGAGAGATCCCAATCGAATACCACATAAATACTACAGAATAGACTACAACCTGAACGATGAAGGTAAGTAGTGAGAAAATATGTGTCCAGTTGCAGATTTGCGATATAGATGCCGCTAGGTGCGAAACTTGGCTGGGGATGAAAATTCATTGAAAATGTATCAAATTACATTTTTCAGCTGCAGGCAGCTCTTTTTTGACATTTAAACATTATTTTTTAAATAAAATCCTTCGAAAATTTCTTATCGCTTTGCAAACAGTTGTTGCCATCCGTTGCCATGTGGTATTGCGAAACGGATGGCAACAACTGTTTGCAAAGCGATAAGAAATTTTCAAAGGGTTTCATTTAAAAAATAATGTTTAAATGTCAAAAAAGAGCTGCCTGCAGCTGAAAAATGTAATTTGATACATTTTCAATGAATTTTCATCCCCAGCCAAGTTTCGCACCTAGCGGCATCTATATCGCAAATCTGCAACTGGACACATATTTTCTCACTACTTACCTTCATCGTTCAGGTTGTAGTCTATTCTGTAGTATTTATGTGGTATTCGATTGGGATCTCTCAGAGCACTTTTTAGATCTCAGATCACTTTTTATATTCGTTTGGTGCAAAAAAAGCAATCTTTTTAAGATTTCAGAGCACTTTTGCGAATCCGGGTTTTTTCCCAGAGTTGCTTCAATTTACCAATACACCTACTTCTGATTTGACATTTCGCCTACAAAGAAAATAAAAAGAAAAAAAAATGTACGCACAATTTGACAGATACCCCACTAACACCAACAAAAAATCAGATTACTTTTTGTGTTCGATTTGCCACACGAAATCTGAAATTTTAGAGCGAATCTATAGACGCCCAAACGAATGTCACATTAAAGTGGAAAATAAGTGTTAGCATACTATAAAACCAGTTTGACAAATGGAGTAGTTGCTACCAAGCCAGGTTAAATTCACTTATGTATAACGGATGAATATTTTTGCGAATTTTTGTCTTTTATTCCCTCAAGTTCTCTAAAGTTAAAAACAAACGCAATTTTTTTACTTTTATTTTCTCAAATTTTCTAAAGCTAAAAGTCAATTTATTTTCTCAAAAACCTTTTTGTTTTAGCTTCAGATTTAAATTAATTAAATATTTACAGCCTTGAAATCTTATAACTCCATTCAGGTACCACAAACATAAAGCATCTCCAACCCTTATATCTTGTACCTAACATTACATAAAATTGGTACCTACATCCTTTCTTCCCTCATATATTATTCCAAATTCCACATGTATAAGTTTTTTAGCTGTCACTTGGCTTTTTGTTCTTCTTATTTGATATTGACGTTGTCGCAGCTACCCTATTGCAGGTTGACATTGCAAAAGTCCATTCGAAAGCATTTTGGAATTGTGGCAGATAATTTGACATTTTTTGTGTAATGGATTTCAGTGTTTCCTGTAATAGTTTATCGAAATTTTACCTTACTTAACACAAATCACGTTTGGTAAGGTTACAGCGAAAAAATGTTTATAAATAAAAATGTCAGGTAAGCCACGTAAAGGCTGCGTCAATCGTTACGCGATGTAAGGGAATGTAATAAATTCGGCTGTTAGACTTTAGAGAAACCTTAATACTCAATACAATACTCGGTAGCACTATCCACTAAGGCTGAGTAATGCGATTTTTGGTAGATGGCGCTAAGTGGGGTTGACTTGTACACGATCCATTTTTAATCAGCCAGTATATGTATGGAAATTTCGAAGTTAAAATCAATGCGTACGTTCAGGGCTAGCGATATTTGATCGTAGGGGTATTGCATACTTTCAGGATTTATAAAAATTGTCAGGCAGGATTTACAACACTCCAAATCTGATGCATACTTTGTGGGCTACCAAATTTTTTACTAGGGTATATTTGCTTTTTTTTTTTTGTCAAAATGAACTTGTTAGCCTTTGACACATTTAGAGAAGAGCCACAAATTATTTTATGAATTGGGTTAATAGCTAATGAATACACGCTTCTAATGAGCTATGTCACATAGTAGGATTCGAACTGGATATATGGATTTTTCCAAATTTTCCATTTTTTTTTGTACTAGGGTAATATTTGGGATTTTTTTGGCAAAATTGACTTGTTAGCCTTTGACACATTTAGAGAAGAGGGACAAATTATTTTATGAATTGGGCTGATAGCTAATGAATACATGCTTCTAATGAGCTATGTCACATAGTAGGATTCGAACGGGATATATGGATTTTTCCAAATTTTCCAATTTTTTTTTTGTACTAGGGGAATATTTGGGTTTTTTTGGCAAAATTAACTTGTTAGCCTTTGACACATTTAGAGAAGAGCGACAAATTATTTTATGAATTGGGTTGATAGCTAATGAATACACGCTTCTAATGAGCTATGTCACATAGTAGGATTCGAACGGGATATATGGATTTTTAGTATTGAACATTTTTATTTTTGTATTTTTAGCTTACTTTTTTGGTCTTAAAATAAACTTTTTAGTTTTTGCAACATTTAGAGAAGAGCGACAAATTATTTTATTCTATGAGCTGATAGGTAATGAATAGACGCTTCTTTTGGTGTATATGACTTTGTTAAATTGTAACGGAATATATTTTTTTTAATTTTTCAAAGTGTTTGTTTATGATGGATCTATCCTACCGTTTTTGGCCCATTTAGGGAAGAGCGACAAAATATTTGATTTAAACTGATAGTAGCCTATAATTATACGCTTCTTTTAAGATTATGTAGCATATTAAAATTCGAAAGGGTTATTTTTTTATGAATTTTTTAATAATCTATTTGATTTTCCTTCAAAACCAAAAGAGTTTTATAGCGAACTGACCGTTACAAAAAACGCAAATTTGAAATTGTGGGCGAACGGTTTACCCGGCTGGAAAATTTTTTACATTTCCCCAGAGCGATTAAATCGGTGATTGGTATGCGCAAAAAAAATCCTTCAAAAGTCAATGTGGCGGTTCCAGCTTTACCGGTAAGCTAGGTCCGCCACAAAATCTCCCACTTCCCGAAGAGCGGAAAAATCAAGAATAGAGCAATTAATTAGCGATTAAATAGCAATTAAATCCCATGTACTTTGTTTGGCAAAATTCGAATGTGGCGGTTCCAGCTTTACCCACGTCATTTTGGTTCAAATTCGAGCCGGATTTTCTGAATTTGATTATCGTTGATTAATAGGCAAATTTTGGACGTGAATTATATACATAATCGTAGGATTAGGATAATTAGTGGCAACAGGCTTTCGTTGGTTATTCGTTTGTCAGGTGCAAAGCATTGACTTTCCCGCGCTGACAAGCTAAGAAACATTTTTTTCAATATTGTCGCTCGCCTCGAAGAAAAATAAACTGTCGCTGATTAGATCGCATGTGAATATCCCTCGAAAAAGCCCTACTTGCTTGTGCTCAGAGATTTTTACTGCAAAATGACTGAAACAGTCTCCCTTTCAGTTCTTCGGCTTACACGTGGCCATTTATAAGGTTCCTTGACAAAGCTAGGCACCTACACGGAGAGCATAAAAGTTTCTGTTTCGCTAGCGGAGCTCGAAGTTAAACTCCTTAAAGCAGATGAGTTATGGAACGAGTGCAATTGTTCTCAGACACGCGTCTACGAGTTCGCCGAGAAAGAAGGTTATACGGATCCAGTACCTGAATTCGAGGAGTTCGAATATCGAATCAATCGAAATAAAGATACCATTAGCAGATTAGCTGATCAACAGCAATCTTTAATCGAAACGTTAAGCCGCACTAATGCGTCATCAAAGAATTCCGAGTGTTTCCTTCCTACTATTCGAATCGAACCGTTCTCGGGAAGCTATCGGGAATCGCCGGCTTTCCGAGATATGTTCGAAGGTGCTGTCCACAACAAAGACAACCTAACACCCATACAGAAATGCCATTTTCTAAAATCGTGTCTGCGGAACGAAGCATTAAGTCTACTTCACCAGACGCTACTTACGAACTAGCATGGGAAAGAATGGAGAAGCGCTACGATAGACCTCGGTATGTGATTAATAACTATATAAAGTCGTTTATGGAGCTCCCATCTACTCATGTGCCAAACGTAAGCCTTCCTCGAAAAATAGCCGACGGTGCTGATGAGGTAGTTAGAGGTCTTATTTCGCTCAACTCGTTAAATAGGGATTCGTGGCTCATCCATATCCTTTTGAACAAATTGGACCCTGATACTCGACAGGCGTGGTCTACAGAAAACGTTCCTGAAGATTACCTGTACAGTCAGCGAAAGTCTGAGCTGTCTGGATGAGAAAATTTACGTTTCTCGACACGGAGTGTAGGAAAATTCTCAACCAACGAAAAGGGTATGGGTAAGGCGAAAATTCTCAACCAACGAAAAGGGTATGGGTAAGGCGATTTTACGGTTATTTGCGTACGACGACTTTAACGAAAAAAAAACTCAAAAGAAGACGAGAGTGTTTCCGACAATTCGGCTGTGCAACTATGAGCAACAAGTGCCGCAATTGTGCTTTATTCTTCTATATATACATTTTTAATTAGTATAATTTAACTGGATATGGCAAGAGAAAATATGGCCAATGTTTTACAATTGGGGGTAAATTTAAATTGAATTAGCTTTTAGTACAAGTCATATGCAAGGCAAAACGTGGTTTAGATATTTGATAAGTAAGTTTTTATACAATTCAAATAGTAAAGTTAGGATTTTATAATTTTTATTATTATTATGCATAGTGCCCCAACATTCCGCCCTCTTTGAAAGCTCCCTTTCAAGCGTCAGCAAGTACTGCGAGCTTATGGACAGGACACCTAATAATTCCTCTTGGAGTTCGGATGTCGGCCACCCTGACCTTTCCATCGTGTCCAGGAATAGCTTGCACGACTCTGCCCAGCAAACCACTTCTGAGGAAGAAGGTTGTCTTCGTGTACAATGACAAGTGTATCGACGCGTAGATTTGGTTGGGGTGATGACCACTTTGATCGTTGTTGTAGCTTATTAATGTACTCGTCTAACCAGCGCTTCCAGAAGTTGATTCGACGCCATCGTTGGAGGTAACTTATGTCTAGTGCTTCAGTTGCTGGTTCCGGAATGGCCTTCAATGGTGCGCCAATGAGAAAATGACTAGGAGTCAATACTCCAAGGTCATTAGGATCGCTCGTGAGCGGGGTTATTGGCCTCGAATTCATCACCGACTCAATTTCGACAAGCGCTGTGGAAAGTTCCTCGAAAGTCAGCTTAGTATTGTGGAGACTTCGGTACAAGTAATCTTTAGCGACCTTCACCGCCGCCTCCCAGATTCCACCAAAATGAGGAGCCCTAGGTGGGATGAAACGGAAATTTATATGTTCGTTAGTAAAAAAGTTATCAAGAATCTCTGTAGATATTTGTTGAAACAACATATTGCGAAGTTCTAACAGTTTAGAGTTTGCTCCTACGAAATAAGTAGCATTGTCGCAGAAGATTTTATGTGGGCGACCTCGGCAACCCATCATACGTTTAAGCGCTGCAATTAATGCTTCTGCCGAGAGATCTGAAACCGCTTCCAAATGAACTGCTTTCGATGTGAAGCAAACAAAGACCGCTATATAGGGAACCTTGCCACGAATCCTATAGAAGGTATATATGGGCCCACAAAAATCCACCCCACAGCGAGAAAACGGACGAGACGGCACAGCCCTTTCATTCGGAAGATCTCCCATAAGTTGCTGAAGTAAATTTGGGCGATATTTAGTACAATGGATACAGTTTCGAACCACCTTTCGACCGATATCCCTGGCGTTAACTATCCAAAACCGTTGTCTATTAGCGCAACCAACGTTTTGGGTCCCGCATGAAAGTTGGACAGATGTGTATCTCTAACCAGGCAAAGAGTAAAGTGCGAGTCCTTTGGTAAAAGAATTGGGTGCTTCTGTTCTTCCGGGATGTTCGCGTTTTTTAATCTTCCACCTACTTTTAATAGTTGAGTTCCTTATGTTTCTTCCAGATATGGACTTAGCCATTTGATGGATCCATTCATTTGACTTCCTCTTCGTATCAAATCGATTTCCCTCGCAAAAGATTCTGTTTGGATGATCGCTATGATTTTAGTGAGAGCTAAATCGAGTTCTTCTAAAGACAAAAATTCGGTTGTTTCCGATGAAGCGACATAGTTCATTCTATCTATTTATAAATCTTAGCAAGTACGCAAAGATACGTATTGTTTTCCTGTATGAGCTATACTTGCTTAGAATGCCTAATAGATGCGGTATCTTATCCGGTTGTTGTTCACTCAGCAGCACAGTTTTTCGTTATTCCAACGTCAGAAATTCGGGCGAAAGTTGAATATTGGAATTTGACGGCATTTTCCTGGCCTTCCGATAAAAATGACGGTCCAGAAAACCATATGGAATCCTTTAGATCCTCGGTTGAGCAACCTCGGGACACTATATCCGCAGGATTTTCTTTTGTAGGATTTTCTTTTCTTTTGGTTTAATTCTTGACCACAGTTTTGAGAGAAGGTGAGCGGCACACAGCTCCAGTCTAGGAAGTTGTCTCTTTTTCGCAGGTGCTACTCGCGACTTCGCTACCAAAAGTTTTAAAGATACTAGTCCTGATGAATCCGTTGTTCTCACATAGATACAACATCCGTATGCATGCATGGATGCATCGCAAAATCCATGGATTTGTATATCATCCGTATTTGCAGCTACGACGTACCGTGGAATAGAAAGATTTTTGAATGCATGCGCATTGATCAAACTGACCCCATTCACTCTCGACAGATTTTGGTATTGCATCATCCCAATCCAACTTCTCTATTCAAACCTTTTGGAGAAGGATTTTTGCTGTAATTATAACTGGGCTTGGCAAGCCCATAGGGTCGAAGAGGGCTGAAGATACAGATAGCATAGATCTTTTTGTGAAGTTGAAATATGTGCGAGGATTCTTATATGAAAAATGAAAATTGTCATGACACGGATCCCAAGTGATCCCGAGAGTACTAGCGAGAGTGGGGTCGGTAATGACAATATTTTTGTTTAGTTGACTATGATGGTTTCAGAAGATTTGAGCAATTACTATGCCTTCAAAATAGTAACCACTTCCTGCTGAATCCTTTGGATAGTTTCGAAATCATCCGCCCCTGTAAGCATATCATCCACGTAAAAATCCGAGCGAATAATTTTTGATCCTAAGGGAAATTGGCTATCGAATTTTTTAGCAAGATAGATGAGGGAACGAATTGCTAAAAATGGTGCCCAAGTGGTGCCATACGTAACGGTGTTGAGTTGAAACGTTTGTATGGGTGTTTGCTCATTTTCCCTCCACAAAATGTATTGGGATAGGTGTAGTAGTATCTGCCTATACATTTTTGTTATGTCTGCTGTTAAGACAGACATTTTTGTGAAGTCGAAATCGAAGAAGGATTAAAAATAAGTCATCTTGAACAGTAGGCCCCGGCATGGGGATAGCATTCACCGATACTCGAATACTACCCTTAATTTTGTTGAGATACTATCGGGTTTAATAACCGCTTGATGAGGGAGATAATAGTGGGAATCCTCTAATTTGGGATTTTTACCAACGACATGTGACCAAGTTCGCTGTACTCGCGGAAGAATTTAATGTAATCAGATTCCAACAAAGCATTTTTCGAAAGTCTGCGCTCAAGTGATATAAATCTCCGAAAAGCTATATCGTAGGACTTCCCCAAGCATTCAGGATTCTTTTTAAACGGTAGTTGAACCATCAGCCTTCCACTGGGAAATTCTTCCACAGTTTGACGAAAATGTTCTTCACATTCAGCCTGCTCATCGTTCCACTTCGATTTCCGTCCTTCAACTGCTTCCAGCTCCCAAAACTTTTCAACAAATGCCTCCAGAGCATCTTCTGTAGAATTAACACAGCACATTTTTGTTTGTTGACTTTCAAATTACTTCGGTATTTTCCCGATACAATCCACCCTAAATGCGTGTTCTGCAATGAGGGCAAATCCAGTCCCAGTTTAATTTGACCTACAAGAAGCAAATCAAAAAAAGCTTCAGCTCCCAGCTCCCTTGATGATTGAACTGCTCATCAGCGAGTTCAATATCTGTAGGAATATTCCAGCATTCGACATTGAGTTTCGAATCCGGTTGGTACCCAGTAATGGAAGGGGTGACAAGGAATTCGAGTGACAGTTCGAAGTTATCGAACCTTGAACGAATAGTGGTTTGTGTAATCCACATTCTTTTTTTTTTTTGCAGGCTTAGGGCATTAGCAAAGCGTTCGTTAATAAAATTTACCTGAGACCCAGAGTCGAGTAAAACTTTTCCCATTTGATAACATTCAAAACGATCTTTTACCACCACTAAGGCAGTAGCTAAGATCACCTGTGCTGTTTTGGTTGAAGACTCTTTCTGAGAGGCAGAGTTAGCAGCCGCTGAACTCGTTGTTGGTGTATTATCTTCTACTGTGATAGCTTGTTGTTCTTGGGTTCTATGCAGTAAAGTATGGTGCGATTGCTTGCATTTCTTACACCGAAATGACGATTGGCATTTGGAGACACCATGGCCGCTTCCCAAACAGTTAAGACAAAGGTTATGCTTCTTGACGTAGTTAAAACGATCAAGAACTGAGAGTTTACTGAAGTGTAGGCAGTTGCTTATAGAATGATTGGTCTCTTTGCAAATGTAGCAAGATCTTTGCATTAAACTGAGTGAGGTTTGCGGGCGTTAATCACTAAATGACGACATAGGTTTAGACAACCATTTCTTGTTGTCTGAACGAAACTGTTTTCCTTCTCGTGCTTCCAGATATTGGCAGCGTTTGTTCAGGACTTGAACGCATTTATCCCAATGTGGCAGTTTTTTGAAATCACAGCTATCATCCCATTTGTATTGAGTATCCGAGTCGACCTTGGACATCGTAATATAAATTATGACAGCATTGCATATATCTAGGTGTGTTCCTATCGACTTCAGAGAACTATACAAGGCGGATACATTATCAACTAAATTACGCAGAAGAGGAGCCGAAGGTTTAGTGACTTTTGGTAATTCGAATAGGTGAGATATGTTTTCTAAGAAAATCAGACAATCGTTGCGTAACGATCCTTAAGGCGTGCGAGCGCCTTTGAGTAGTTTTCGTCTGTCACTTGAAAGGCCTTGATTGTACCAAGTGCTTGGTCGCTTAAACAAGTGAGTAAATGATTGAATTTTTCAATCTTCGACAAGCTGGGATCATTGTCCACAAGTTTTTCAAATAAATTGAAATTTTTGAAATCCGAGTATTTGCCCCTAAATCTAGGCAAGCGAAATTTCTGTAAATGATTTACTGACTGTGGAACCGAAAAAGTTGTTTCCATGGTGCTGCACCGTCCAGCACCCATAAGAGATAGAATTTTAGACTTCTTAGCAATGTAGAGCTCTTCGAGCTCACCTCGACTATTAGCTGTGGGTACAAAACGCTCAATCTGCGTCTGATGAGATATTATTTGTTTAAAATATAATTCCAGGATTCCCAATCGACTTTCCAGTTCTGTTGGTGAAAGACAATCTTTATCCAATGCGTTTTTTATCCCTTTGTAGAGGATCGCATTTGTTTCAACTCATCCAGAGTAATTGTAGCTACGGGTTCTACCATGTTGAAATGTTACCCAAGACGGAAAATATTCTGAATACTCTTTATGTGATCACACTTATGTTTAGTTTTATTACATTTTTTCAGCAATTATAATAATGGTTTGATGTAGGATTTTTATATTTAACATGCAATATTTCTCCACGTACGTCGAAGGTGCGTTTTATTCTAATTTGCATGACCTGATTGGCGTTTTTGATGATAAATCAAAAGTTTTTTAAGATCAACGCACATTCTACTACTTGGACTAACACCAATATACCTGTTCAGGGAGGAATACTTATCTTTCCCTGTACTTTCCGCAGCTGATGTGTTGGTCTCCTTTCCAAGTTCTCCTTCCGATGTTCTGTTGATTTTCTCTGCTCTTTAGATTTGTTCTCCTTGTGTTTCTCTGCACTTTTCTACACCTCCGCGATACCGACTACCGAACACGACTCACTTTTTCACTAGTTTATTATGTTTTTATGTTCACTTTTAAAATGTTTTTTTTTTTTTGTGGATTGATTTGTACCAAGACTTACAAAATCAATTACAAAAGTTTTTCTTAGGAAATCCGAAAAATGCCCCACGTTGGGCGCCAAAATGTACAGTCAGCGAAAGTCTGAGCTGTCTGGATGAGAAAATTTACGTTTCTCGACACGGAGTGTAGGAAAATTCTCAACCAACGAAAAGGGTATGGGTTAGGCGAAAATTCTCAACGGGTATGGGTAAGGCGATTTTACGGTTATTTGCGTACGACGACTTTAACGAAAAAAAAACTCAAAAGAAGACGAGAGTGTTTCCGACAATTCGGCTGTGCAACTATTAGCAACAAGTGCCGCAATTGTGCTTTATTCTTCTATATATACATTTTTAATTGGTATAATTTAACTGGATATGGCAAGAGAAAATATGGCCAATGTTTTACAATTGGAGTTAAATTTAAATTGAATTAGCTTTTAGTACAAGTCATATGAAAGGCAAAACATGGTTTAGATATTTGATAAGTAAGTTTTTATACAATTCAAATAGTAAAGTTAGGATTTTATAATTTTTATTATTATTATGCGTAGTGCCCCAACATTACCTTACAATCGACCAATTTATCAACTTTTTGGAAAACCGTTGTGAGGCACTAGAAAGCGCGAAACTTAACACTCGTGAAGCTAATAGACATAGGCATTAGGCACCCAGCTGTAAAAAGTATGCATGTTTCGCGGTCTTTAAATTGCCCAAAGTGCAATGATACTCACGGGATTCCTCAATGCCCACAATTTATCGATTTGGATGTGCAATCTCAAATCAGCTAAAATTGGTTTTAATTGCCTTCGACTGGGCATTCAGCAGCTCTATCGGAAAGGTCTTGGATGTAAACGGTAAATACCAACTGGTGTGCATTTTAATCGATTCAGGCTCTCAGGTTCTTTTGTTACTGAGTCTTGCATTCAACGGCTCGGGCTCAAACGGAGAAATGCTAGAATTTCCATAAATGGAATTGGATCTACCAGTGCGGGTACATCCAGAGGCCTTGTATCAGTTGTAATTTCGTCACGCTGTGATTTATTTAGTATTATCGTCGATACTTATATACTATCAAGCGTTACCACAAACCTACCAACAACTTCATTCAACATCGAAGACTGGACTCACTTAAATCAATTGGACTTAGCTGATCCTTCTTTCAATCAATCGGGGACTATTGACATTTTGTTAGGAGCCGATAAGGCTTGGGAGATTTTGTCCATAGCGAAAATGGTCATCCAATTGCGCAGCAAACAATCTTTGGTTGGGTTTTAGCTGGTCAACTGCCACCCAGTTCAGAATCGGACGTCATTTCGCATCATTCCACATTAGAAATCGACTCAATGTTGCAATCGTTCTGGACAATCGAAGAGGTTGATCCTAAATCGATTTCGTCAAATGAGGACAAACAAATCGAGGACCATTTTCGTCATACCCATCGTCGTGACTCAGACGGACGATATATTGTCGATCTTCCATTCAAATTACCTCCACAGTTTGCTGATACCTTAACTGGGGACGTTTTTTGTCTCAAATCGAAGGAGCACAAATGCTCTAAAAAAAACGACCTTTTGCAAATTTTCTCTGACTTTCTCGACGAGTATTTATCGTTAGGACACATGTCGAAAATTCCTAGCACGGAAATCGGGAGATCAGAGAGCGGAAATTCCCTAAACAACACGCTATTGGTTGGACCACCTATTCAACGTAACCTTTTTTCGGTGAGCATCAGTTTTCTTCGTTTTCGGTTCGTTTTTACCGCTGACATCGTTAAGATGTTCCGCCAAATCCGGGTATCTGAGAAGGACTCCGACTTCCAACGCATTGTGTGGCGGAAATCGCCTTCGGATTCAATCGAACATTTTCGGCTAGATACCGTGACTTACGGTACGTCTTGTGCACCATATCTGTCGGTCCGGACACTAGAACAACACGCGAAAAACTACCAAGATGAGTTGATGAGATGAGTTCCCAATAGCCTCAGAAATGGTACTCAATGACCTTTACGTTGATGATGCGGTATGCGGTATCGGGAGACGCCATTTTCAAACGATATTCACTCATTGAACTCTTGTCTAAGTGCGGTATGCAATTAATCAAATGGCAAAGCAATTGTATCGATCTTCTTCAAAGTGATGAAACTCCTGCTCGGGAAAATATTTCGTTGGACACAGACGCGGACTCGTGGGTGAAAGTGCTCGGGTTATATTGGAACCCAAAATCTGATGTATTCAGTTTCTCCCTAAACTACGTTCCGAATGAGCCCATTACAAAAAGCCAAATCCTTAAAGACGTAGCACGAATTTTTGTCCCCCTCGGTTTTTGTCCCCTTCGGTCGTGCAACTGAAAATACTATTCCAGGAACTATGGCACAGAAAACTGAAGTGGGATGACACGTGTGATATCGCGCTGAACTTTCCCTATTCACCAAAATCCAAATACCTCGATCTGTCGGTCTTTCGAATGCGTCGTTTGAGCTGCACGGATTCTCTGATGCATCGGCATCCGCGTATGCAGCAGTCATATATTCACGCTAGCAACTTCCCAATGGAAGCTTTCAAACCAATATTGTTGCTTCTAAATCTCGAGTCGCTCCGATCAAACAACTGAATATACCACGCCTTGAGCTTTGCGGAGCCGATTTGCTTGCACGGCTTCGGAGGTCTTAAATGCAATTCCCAGAAACCGTTGGTTCCATGTCAGATCTCAGTGCAATCCGAGCGATTGTGCATCTCGCGGTATACCAGCACCGCCACTCCTGGAGCATCCGATCTGGTGGAATGGTCCACACTGGCTTGGAAAGCCTTCTGACAACTGGCCAATTGAAAGTTACTTCGAAGAAGACCCTAAATCTTTGCCAGAGGAAAAGAAGGTTGTACATGTACAGCAGTCATATCTTGCGATCCATGACGAACATCCATACGAAGTGCTATCGACGCGGATTTCATCTTGGAACACGCTTAATAGAACAGTCGCAAGATTACATGGTTTATTCGATAGAAACTCAGGCAAGGTAAAGTCATCGTCGCATTATCTAAAGCCACAGGAGATCCATGACGCCAAAACAAAGATCATTATATGGTTACAGAATCGATACTTTGGTGACTACATCAAATTCTATAAAAAAACATGGCTCCTTTCCAAAAAATTGCAAAATTATAAGTCTATCTCCCTTTCTAGATACAGACAATATTCTGCGAGTCGGTGGAAGAATTCAAAAGGCGAATATAGCATTAAACACCCGACATACGATCATCATACCTGTTATGAACCCCTATCGTATATCATACAATTTCCGTTCCCATCATTTTTATCTTTTTTCAGTACCATTACTTCTCTAATTGCAATATGCAAATTCCGCTGAAAGCGATTCGAATTTAAAAAAACAAAATTCTCGCATTACAACCCCGCGCATGCTTTATGCAATCCATGCGCAATGTTGTTTGTCGCACGAACTGCTGACGCATCTTTTTTCTCTCATGCTATCGCGTCGATTGAATTCTTCTGATTGTTCTCGTGGAGTCTGTTTTAAATCGTCGGAGTTGTAATAAGCCTAAAGGTGGAAGATTTGAGGGAGTTGGGATTTTTTTTTGAAAGATGACAGGAAGCAGGAATGTGGATAGGACCTTAGGATGGGATGTGAGAAAGAGAGGGTAAGAATGCAAAGAGCGAGGAGCATGGCATGCTTGCATAGCGCGACTTAGCTCGCCGGACGGGGAGGTCCTTGTCCTCGCTACTCTACGACCTAATACAAAACATATAACATGCCAAAAAGAAGACAAAGAGGTACTTACGTTGGCTTTAGTACCGGAATCGGACGGACGTCCACCACCTGGATAGGCGCTGCGGATGTTTTGCAGCGAGTCCATTTCCCACCCCACCTGGAAGTTCGGTGGCCATTTTGAACTTCCCCAAAATTTGGATCCGCCTCAACACCAGATCATCGTCGCCCTGGACTGGAATCGCACCCCTGAAATACCGACTTAGTATAGCATGACGATCTTAACGATCACCATAACAAATGAAAAACATTCAAAACACCAATATTTCATTATATGGCGTGAATTCACACAAAATGTTTATTCAACTCATGATTTATCAACAAAAAAATTATTTAAGTAATAACAACGACTATGATGGAAATAAAAAAAAACTGTAACAAAAAAAAATTTTAACAAAAAAAAAAAATTAAATTAGGTTAAATCTCACCGCCCTCGACTGTAATTAAATCTATTTTATATAATAACCTTTGGTTTGGTTATTTACTTAGCTGAAAGCTTCATCAAAGTTCCTACCTAAAAAGAGCTCTCTGTAGGGATATTTGTAATACTTAGCGAAATATCGCGACTAAAGCAGGGTCACAGGGATGGCGACAAAAAAAAACCTATTACAAACCACAATAAAATTTAGTCTTAAACCTATTCACGCCAGAATTAACTTAAAACTAGAACAAAAAAAAAGGAAAACAGCAAAAAAAAATTACAGGGATGACAAAAATTTTTGATTTATGGCAACCTTTTATGGCGCGACTGATTATTATCGGTATATGTTGTGTTGTTGTGTATATTACGGTTTAGATCTCTTAAGTTACTATGACTTAGTTTATTGTAGGCATATGGGTGCTCAAGGTCACCCCTACAGCAACTGAGTCTCTTGTTAGACCGTGTAATGTCTTCCGACAATCTTGAAATCCCTTCTGGTTCGGGTATTGTTGAAAGAAGAGTATTCGGCGACACTGATCTGTCCGCACCGGTGGTATTTAAAAAATTGAGGCGGTCACGACTTTGTCGTTGACCGCCACTTCGAACTTTTTGATATACTGTCGCCTAAACGTAACTTTAATTAATAACAAAAAAAAAACTTCCACACACTACTTCCTATGAAATATCACTTACCCCAAAAGTTTGCCAGAATTTTATGCCCATAAGTGACTTCGATGGTGCACTGCCTTTCTATTTCGTAAAAAAGGTTTTTCTAAAAAACTTATTTTCCCCGCACTAGGTACTTGGTTAACACTGTGTGACACCGACTGTGTTCTTCTAGTCCGGACTTTTGAAAAATGATTCGTTGTCATTTGGTGGTGCGACTTGCTGCCAAAAATGCCCCACATACGGTGAATTGTTTTTGGTGTGAGAACCAAATTCGTTGCCGCTATTTTGAATAGAGAGATTTTCCTCTCATTGGATTTGAGCCAAAACTCACTTAGTCGGGACAACAATCTATGTTCACCTTACAGGGAACAATTGGGAACAAATCGTTGACGAACAGAACGGCGCCACCATCGAGACTCGACAACGACGATGACATTTTACAATTTACACCCAAAACACATAACATCTCGAACGTGACAGAAGGCATTTTTATTTCATTATTTTTACCATAATATATTTTCAGGTTCCAAGTGACCATAACAAAACTCCGACCATGGAGAAGATTCACGGACGATATGGGCGGTGAACAAGGTCAGTTGAAGCCGGAAAACATAGGTGCTTTGGTCGTGGTGAAGAACCCACTATCAACAAGCCGGGCACTAGTGACTACAGAAGGTATGTTTTTTGTAGTTTCCTAACCTATATGCATATTTCATTTGCGTACCTAATGCATCTATCCATGACTCGTGGCGTTACTAACTTGTGTCTATTTTACAATATCACAGGAACCCTATTGCATCAGGCAAATTGCTTAGATGGATGCGACTTATTTGCAGACGGTAGTCGCGCAGCGTTTCAAATGGGAACACTTATACAGTGCCTCCCATACCATTTTTGGGGATTTTGTGGACAATTTAACGTGAGAAGCTAATTCATATAATATGTGTATCGGAATCATTTCGATTTGTTTTTACTTTCCAGGCCCTTATGACATTTCTACTTTGTGAAAATCCCTCAGTGATACACGAATATAGATCCGTAGACGCTGGGACAATCAGAAGTTTCGCACTTTATAATCTGTTAGTGAAAAGTGCCGACCCGTGATTTTCATGTAAGCAACTATTTAAATTACACACTAGAAACTAAGATAATCCTAATAAGAAGCAAAATAACGCAGAGATTTAAGTATTAACGGAAACAACTACATATTTAAATGTAGATGTAATTTGGATACCTTGGGAACATAAAACTAAATGGGAATAGTGTGAAATAGTATGTAGGTAACCTGAGTGAATAAATGAATAAGTCTTTAAGCTGAGTGATTAATTGAATGGTTAATAGTAACGAATCAATATAAATACTATGAGTATAAATAACATAGAAAACAACGAGACAAAATTCAATAGCTGGTAAACAATACATACGTGAATGAATCAATAATTCAATAAATAACTAATAAATGCTTTATGATAAATAAATAATACTATAAATAAACAAATAATATACGGATAAGCTGATAAATAACATAAATACGTAAATCACAAAGATAACGTGTGAAGATACGAAATGAATAATTAAATAAATAACATGCAAATAAATAAATAAATAACAAGTGAATAGATACCAAACATGTATCTAAGATATAAATACATCGCAAGTACATGAATAAGACATAAATAAATAACAACTAAATAAATAGGACATCACTAAATAACTAATAAATAAATCGGATATAAATAGATAGGATATAGTTATATAGATACATAGGATATAAATAAATAGGATATATAGATAAATAGGATGTAAATAAATAAATAAATAGGATCTAAATAAATAACACTCGAAAAGATGAACTAACCTAATGTATACGTACACGGAATATCACAGCAGGAATAGGTTATATGTCTATATCACGGGTTTACGTAGCTTTCAGGTACATGCTACTATTGCTTTAGATCTTTCGCATGGAATATCCCAATTTTCTTTCCTATGAGATTCTCGAGTTCATACATGTTATTTCCGATCCTTTTCACGACGCGGCATTTCACATACTTCGGGCAGAGTTTCGTCGCCAGGTATTTGGAAGTGTCGCTAAGTACGAAATTACGACGGTATACTTCCTGCCCGGGTACAAAGCGTACATTACGGGATCGTATATTGTATGACCTTGCAGATTTCTCACTAGCCTTTATTATATGCTCCTTGATCTTGTCCCGTACGCACTGCAATTTGATTTGTCGAGAGAGGGTAAGCAGCTCGCTATCATCCACCGCGTTTAGTCGCTTGGCCAGTTTATAGCAACTGCCGTGTGTCATCATATTCGTTCCGAATAACGCGAAGTAGGGTGACACACCTATGGAACTTTGTATGGAACTTCGCAAGGCGCAAGCGATATCACTAAGGTGGAGATCCCATTCTCTTTGGTCGTCTTTCAGATACGTACGTATAGCAGCTAGCAACACCCTATTTACCCTCTCCGACGCATTAGATTGGGGAGAATAGTTGGCCGTTTTAAAGTGCCGAATTTCGTACTTCTTCAGGAGTGACTGAAAATCTTTCGAGACAAATTGTTTGCCGTTGTCCGAGTGTATAATTTCAGGGACTCCAAATACATTAAACACTTCATTAACAAGGAACTTAATCACGCTGTTGGTGTTGGCGTTTCTTAGCGCCTTAAACAAAACGAACTTGGACAAATGATCAAGAACTACAAAGACATGTGCATTGCCGGACTTTGTTCTTGGGTACGGACCAAGAAAGTCAATATACACTTTTTGGAAAGGACGGTCAGAACAGTAATTAGTACATATATGTGGACGTGAGATTTGGTTAACGGACTTACATTGCTTACATAATTCACACTGAGAGACATAATTTCTAATTTGAACAGTCATGTTCGGCCAATGGAAGTATTGTCGGACTCTTTGAAGGGTTTTCGCTATGCCTCCGTGAGATGCCTGAGGGGGATTATGTGCGCGGGCAATGATCTCATCCGTCAAGCCAGATGGAATCCACAATCGCCACCGATGCTCAGTCATGTACTCCTCTCCAGTAGGCGGTAATGCACGTTTATAAACAAAACCGTCTTCTATTTTAAGGTCGGGCAACTCTTCCGAATGGCTTTGAATCGTCTCAATCAGGCTTTTATACTCCTCTGACTGAAACTCCTCTGAGTCCAGGTCTACCAGCGGCGCTATCTCCTCGATGTCGATACTGTCAACGTAGACGCGGGAAAGAGTGTCTGGTACCACATTCAGTGTGCCTTTGCGGTGCTCGATGTCGAAGGTAAATGCCTGCAGTTTGAGACTCCACCGGGCCAATCTGCCGTTTAGGTCTTTTAGGCCCATTAGCCAACGTAGGCTAGAATGGTCGGTGATGACTGTAAAGGACATTCCTTCGACATACGGCCGGAATTTTTGCACTGCCATAACCGCGGCCAGACACTCCTTCTCGGTCACGCTGTAGTTTTTCTGACAGCTATTCAGTTTTTGTGAGAAGTATGCGATTGGCGACTCCTCATTCTCGTTATTTTTCTGAAATAGCACAGCACCTATTCCAGCATCTGAAGCATCGCACTGTATATAGAATGGCCTTGAGAAGTCGGGGTGTGTTAGAACAGGGGCCGTAGTCAATGCTGTTTTGAGTTTCTGGAAGGCTAATAGTGCTTCGTCAGTGATCTCGAATTTTTCCTTTCTTTTCTTCAGCAGGTCCGTGAGGGGGGCAGTCAGAACGGAGAAATCCCTGATAAACCTCCTATACCAGCCGGCGAGACCGAGCAGTCTGCGGACTTGCTTTGGCGATTTCGGAATCGGGAAAACTGTGATTGCAGCTACTTTTTCTGGGTCCGTCTTAAGCATCCCACCACCAACTATGAAGCCCAGGTACTTCAATTCCTTGAAGCAGAATTTTGACTTCTTCACGTTGATGGTGAGATTCGCTTTGCGCAAACATTGCGCAACCTCGTCAAGCAGAGCCACGTGGGTTTGGAAATCCGGAGCTACGATGAGCAAGTCATCCAGGTAAACAAAGACTCTGTCCTTTAACCGCGAGGGGATCACCTTGTCCATGAGTCGGCACATTCTCTGTGCCGCATTACATAGCCCGAAGGGCATGACAGTGAACTGGTACAAGGGTCTCCCAGGCACCGTGAACGCAGTCTTTTCTCTACTCTGCTTCTCCAGCGGTATCTGCCAAAATGCGTCTTTTAAATCCACGCTACTTATATAATACGTGTCTTGTAACCGGCTGAGAAGTCCGTCGATGTGGGGGAGAGGATAGGCGTCTTTCTTTGTCAGCGCATTTACTTTTCGCGAATCCAAACACAGCCTGTTTTTTCCCGGTTTGCGTATAAGGACCACTGGTGAGCACCATGCGCTCTCACTCTCCTCCACAACTCCTAGACTAATCATCCGGTCGATCTCTTCGTACAAAAGGGCTTGCACCGCTGGAGACACAGGGTAGTGTCGTTGCTTCACAGGCGTCGCGTCTCCGGTGTCGATGACATGCTCTTCGAGCTCCGTTCTCCCGAGCCCTTGCTGTGTATAGCAGAGAAATTTCCCCTTGACCGCCTCCAGTTCGGACTGCTGCTCGAATGTCAGTTGATGCATATTGGGGTCGGCCAAATCGGAGGAAGTCGAAAGTGCACTTATGAGGTGCGGAGCAATTTGGAATGCCTTCCAAAACTCGACACCGAGGTAGAGTTCTTGACTCAAGCTTGGGACTAAATAAAAGTTGACAACGTGTGTTTTATTTCCATATTTGACAGGGGCCTGTACCCTTCCTATTATCGACTGAGCTTTCCCGTCAGCCGTTTTCACATCTGAAAAGCATGGCGTTAATGGTAATTTTAGGGTGTTTATCAGTTCTAAACAGTTTTTTCCTAGTATATTAATACTCGCGCCGCTGTCCAACAGACCTAGCATATCCCTGCCTGCTATTTTGACTTGGGCGTACGGTCGCGGGTCAGAGGCAGTATCTATAATTGAGGAAGATATGTATTTTCTTATTTCCTTCCTGCGGCGGTATCTTTCTCTCGCTTTCATTATTCTTTTAGAGGGGCCTATATGTCCCTCTTTGAAAATTCTCTCTCTAATCCTATTGTATTCCTTAATCCTAATGTGTAAAGGCTTAATCTCTATCCTGTTTGTTTTAAATTCTATTTTTACCCCTGGATCTCGCTTTATTAATTTAACCTGCGAGCTTTCAGGGAGAGTGGTACTTTTTTCAGTCTGGCTTTCTTCGTCTACTTTTTTTATTGGTTGGGGGTTTGTGTCGAGCGCGATTCCCCCACTGACATCGCGCTCTGTGTTCGGTTTCCCGGATTACAGCGCGTACACCGCGCATAATTTCGAAGTCTGACTTCGAATTACGAAATTGTCGCATTAGGGCATCGCGCAGTGCCAACCAATCGGGACGGTAATTCGTTCGCTGGAATTGCCAGTACCACTCGTAAGCGGTACCCGAAAGCAGCAGATGGAAATCTCTCAAGATTTCTGCCCAAGTGCAGTCGTACTGACTCTGCAACGTTTCGAGACGGAACACGAAATCTTCCACAGTAAGCGTTTCGGGCTTACCCTCAAAATTGATTCCCCACTTATCGATTTTGATCGGGCCTCTAGGGCCTGACTGATAATATGTATCTGGAGGTCGCGGTGGGGGAGCAAAAGATGTAGGAGGAGGCTGCATCATCTGTTGGCTCGGTGCATGCCCTGGGTGGTACGTGTTGTGATACCCACGACCATTTCCGGACCTTCTGGGACCATGGTTTCGGCTGTCCGAATGATTTGGGGCTGGATTAGATGGGGATATCGTATTCGCATTTAGCGGTGGGATTGCTGGCGGAACCGCGGACTGGCTAAAAGGCATTGGAGCTGGATTCAGCTCAGGATGTGAAATGGACACTGTCGGCTGTGAGGTCGTCTGGGCCGAATGGCCTGGAACTGGTGCTTCAACTGGCGGATTCGGACGGGTAACAAAATTTATATCCCTCATAAAATTCAAGAAATTAATTCTCATCTCTTCCCTCAGGCTTTGTGAAATGTCCTCTCTCAACGAGTTTTGGTATGAGGCACAGGCGCTTCCCACTGCCATGTTGATACAAGCCTTCAGGTCTGCTGAGATATTCAAGGTACCCTGGTCGGCCTGGTTGGAGACTGCCCCTGCCGAATTTGGGGGGTTTTGATGACTCTCTGCAGCTTTCAGGGTCTGGAAACTAGCATCGGTGTAGTCCAACGCGACGGCACCTTGATCACTAATGCTGCTATAAGACGGAGCGGCTATAGACTCGGAGGAACTGGTATTGCAACTGATTGCACCTGTACAGGATGGAAGTTGTACTTGTGGTGCTGGTGGACCGGGTTGTTGGGGTACTGCTGAAGGGGGACAATGCGCCTGAGTCGGCGGGAATGCTGGGAGTGGATAGGACATTTGCCCTGGATGAAGTAGTGGGAGAGAAGAAGTGGTAGGCAAGGCGCTGTCGACCGTGCTTTTCGCTGGGGGAGTGCGTTGAATGGGCATATCTTTTAACTCTTGTACTGCGCGCGAACTATGGGAACGAGTAAGAACTCTGTTGCTATCAACAATCGACTCTCTTCTTATTCTTCTATTTATAGAATCTTTTTCCTGCGATTTCATTCTCCCTATCGTCTACACAAATGAACGAGAAAATCGAGACAACGGATATTAAAGTTCTGTCCAAGACGAACCATGAATGCGCACAAAAACTATATAGAACACCTAAAGACCAAAAAAAGATAAGTAAACAAAATGGTATATATGTATATCTATACAATCTCATTATTAAATATTATACTAAATCGGAACAAAACCACTCCCTAAATTTTTACCAACTAACAGACTATAACGTAAAGGTAAGTTTAACTAATCTTATATGATAAATTGTATCTATTATATACAAATTTCCTACTATTAATTACAAACTACCTATATGAAAACTAATGAGCCTTTTTTTTTGTTTTTCTTTTTTTTTTTTTAGATCCTTGACCGTACCTAACTGAGATACGAACGATGACTGCGGTGGCTCACACACAACAATACTCGGATGACGGCAGACAATTAATAATTATAAACAAAAAGTAAGATAACTATAGTTTGGGTATAGTGCATGTGCTCTAAGGAAATAGCTAGGGAAGAATATAATATGTGTTATGTAATATGAATATATGTAATTAAATACGTATTGTATATATATTTGAAAGTAAATATGCTGTAAATAAGGTTTATATGTTGAAAGGTATATTTGATTAAGTTTTTGTATATATATATTGATTGTATAAATCAGGTATTTTATTATAAGATTTTTTTGGGTTGAATTAAATTGTACTACTGGTACAGAAACAAAAAAAATGTATTGGTTGTTTGTTCGATTTGTATCATGAGTGTAGGGGTGTTTCAGGTGGTTGTCCTTGGCGTAGTTGTTGGCGTGGAATCGATGATCTGATCTGTGTATTAGCGGATTCTGTATAAGACTGCGGACGGACGAATTGATGATTCCTTCCGGGTGGTGGAGATGTGAACATAAACGTACAAGGACACACAAAATTGCATCTCTTCACGCTTCCGCTATTCCATACTAGCCCTTGGGCTTTCGATGGAAGACATGAAGCGATCCAATTTGCACAACAGTAAGAAGAATTTAATACTAGACAGATGGACTAATGCTACTTGACTGGACAAACAGCCAGCACAGGTCACTAGCTCCATGTAAGAACGAGGCGATAACACAATGAAAATGGAAAAGTGAAATTTTGTGATAGGAAAGTAAAATGCATATAGGTGATAGTATAGGGGTAGAGTATGACAAGGGACTAACATGTTCCAATTGTTTTTGTTGTCATCACCAAAGATACTTGTCGCAATTTAAAATGGCATTCTGCCAAGCTATCCATTTAAAGACTTACGAGTTCTTTGGTGTTGGCAACAGGAACAATTGTGGACGAAAGACAACATTAAGGACGAAAGGACGTGCACTAACATACGTTGGGCGCCATTTGTAATAAGCCTAAAGGTGGAAGATTTGAGGGAGTTGGGATTTTTTTTTGAAAGATGACAGGAAGCAGGAATGTGGATAGGACCTTAGGATGGGATGTGAGAAAGAGAGGGTAAGAATGCAAAGAGCGAGGAGCATGGCATGCTTGCATAGCGCGACTTAGCTCGCCGGACGGGGAGGTCCTTGTCCTCGCTACTCTACGACCTAATACAAAACATATAACATGCCAAAAAGAAGACAAAGAGGTACTTACGCTGGCTTTAGTACCGGAATCGGACGGACGTCCACCACCTGGATAGGCGCTGCGGATGTTTTGCAGCGAGTCCATTTCCCACCCCACCTGGAAGTTCGGTGGCCATTTTGAACTTCCCCAAAATTTGGATCCGCCTCAACACCAGATCATCGTCGCCCTGGACTGGAATCCACCTTTCGCACCCCTGAAATACCGACTTAGTATAGCATGACGATCTTAACGATCACCATAACAAATGAAAAACATTCAAAACACCAATATTTCATTATATGGCGTGAATTCACACAAAATGTTTATTCAACTCATGATTTATCAACAAAAAAATTATTTAAGTAATAACAACGACTATGATGGAAATAAAAAAAAACTGTAACAAAAAAAAATTTTAACAAAAAAAAAAAATTAAATTAGGTTAAATCTCACCGCCCTCGACTGTAATTAAATCTATTTTATATAATAACCTTTGGTTTGGTTATTTACTTAGCTGAAAGCTTCATCAAAGTTCCTACCTAAAAAGAGCTCTCTGTAGGGATATTTGTAATACTTAGCGAAATATCGCGACTAAAGCAGGGGCACAGGGATGGCGACAGAAAAAAACCTATTACAAACCACAATAAAATTTAGTCTTAAACCTATTCACGCCAGAATTAACTTAAAACTAGAACAAAAAAAAAGGAAAACAGCAAAAAAAAATTACAGGGATGACAAAAATTTTTGATTTATGGCAACCTTTTATGGCGCGACTGATTATTATCGGTATATGTTGTGTTGTTGTGTATATTACGGTTTAGATCTCTTAAGTTACTATGACTTAGTTTATTGTAGGCATATGGGTGCTCAAGGTCACCCCTACAGCAACTGAGTCTCTTGTTAGACCGTGTAATGTCTTCCGACAATCTTGAAATCCCTTCTGGTTCGGGTATTGTTGAAAGAAGAGTATTCGGCGACACTGATCTGTCCGCACCGGTGGTATTTAAAAAATTGAGGCGGTCACGACTTTGTCGTTGACCGCCACTTCGAACTTTTTGATATACTGTCGCCTAAACGTAACTTTAATTAATAACAAAAAAAAAACTTCCACACACTACTTCCTATGAAATATCACTTACCCCAAAAGTTTGCCAGAATTTTATGCCCATAAGTGACTTCGATGGTGCACTGCCTTTCTATTTCGTAAAAAAGGTTTTTCTAAAAAACTTATTTTCCCCGCACTAGGTACTTGGTTAACACTGTGTGACACCGACTGTGTTCTTCTAGTCCGGACTTTTGAAAAATGATTCGTTGTCATTTGGTGGTGCGACTTGCTGCCAAAAATGCCCCACATACGGTGAATTGTTTTTGGTGTGAGAACCAAATTCGTTGCCGCTATTTTGAATAGAGAGATTTTCCTCTCATTGGATTTGAGCCAAAACTCACTTAGTCGGGACAACAATCTATGTTCACCTTACAGGGAACAATTGGGAACAAATCGTTGACGAACAGAACGGCGCCACCATCGAGACTCGACAACGACGATGACATTTTACAATTTACACCCAAAACACATAACATCTCGAACGTGACAGAAGGCATTTTTATTTCATTATTTTTACCATAATATATTTTCAGGTTCCAAGTGACCATAACAGAGTAATAGCACTTGTTTTAGTATATTTATAATAGTACATATTATTAACGTGTAATAAACTTTGTAATTTTGAATTATATTAATCGAAACTTTGTAATTTTAAAATTTTAAAATAAAAACTTGTGAACAAGATTGAAATAAATAAAAAAAAAACTGAATATAAAAAGGAAGTTATGATTTAATTTCTACTCGGAATCCTAACAAAATTTGGTGTCAGAAGTAAGATAGATAATTTACAAATGTGAAAACATTTCAAAAAGTGAAGATCAGAAGCTCTAAAGTGTTACTAAGTCTCATAAATCTACAAATTAAATTACAAACTCTCATCAATCTACAAATCGAACTACAAACTCTCATAAATATACAAATTGAACTAAATACAAATCTACAAAATAAATTACAAACTCTAACAAATCTAGTGCCTGCAATTAAACCGCAACAATTGGAAAATCACAAATATGCAATACTTTCTAAAAACTGAAGTGCTGGAAACTAAACTGAAGACAACTCTAAGCTACAACTACAAGGCTCTACAATTAAAAGGATATTATATATAAAAAAAAAGTTACTGTAAGTTCTGTGTTATTGTAAATAGTATGCAACTCTAGTTAAGATATTTATACAGAGATTACTTTAGATATATATACATAGAGTGCTTTAAATAATACTTGTTTTATTCAATAAAATACACAATGGCTTTAAATAATAACAATGAAGAATTCAATGATGCGGACGGTAACGACTTAGAAATTGAGAATAATGTAGGCGTCACTGTTCCTTTACAAACGTTATTCAAATTTATCAAGCCATTCGATGGTGACAAGCAAAAACTAATTCCATATCTTGTATTGTAAGTAATAGGCCCTGTACACTGCGACCAGAAGATATCTATTGTGTTGGCTCTTTATAAACCTTAGTACCCTTCTTGGTTCCATGTTTTCTATATCGGCAGGACTTAGAAATGCCTCTTGCATATGGATCGTTCTGCCCCTTGCCACTGCAGGGCATTCGCAGAGTATATGTTCCGTTGTCTTTTCCTCCTCTCCGCATAGCCGACAGGAGTCATCGTCGGATAGTCCCATCTTTTTGAGATGGTATCTTAGTGGCCATTGCCCAGTAAGAAAACCCGTTAGTATCCTTAGGTCTTCTTTGTTTAGCTCGAGTAACTTTTTTGCTTTACTACGAGCTGGTCTTATGAATCTTTTTGCTTGTCTCTGTCCTTTGGATTTCGTCCAGTATTCGGCAAGTTGATCATCTTCCCATTTCCTGAATTTTGAGTGTACGTAACTCAAAGGTAGCTCAAAGTAGGGTTCAGGACCAGTGAGCAGGCGTGATGCGCCTCTTCTCCCCAGACAATCCGCTCGTTCATTGCCATTAAATCCCTCATGACCTGGTATCCAAGCAACGGTGACCGTATTGTCCTTGGCCAGATCTTCGAGGAGATTAAGACATTCCCTAACCAACTTTGACCTGATCGAGTATGATCTTAGGGCCTTAAGAGCTGCTTGGCTGTCTGATAGGATGTAGATGCGGGCACCTTTAGTGCGCCTTCATAAGCATTCTCGGACACATATCTCTATGGCGTGTACCTCCGCTTGAAAGATGTCTGGTGATTTTCCCAGTGCTATAGCTCTTTGGAACCTAGGCCCATAGAACCCAGCCCCGGTGGCATCATCTTCCATCTTCGAACCGTCGGTGTACCAGATTTGTGATCCCGATGGTATTACGAATTGATTTGTTCTCCATGTGTTTCTGTCCGATATGACTATCTTAAATTTTCTGGAGAAGCGCAGCTTTTTAAGCATGGTATCTGATACCTTGATCACAGGATCATTTTGGAGCATTTGTAGTACCCGAAGGTGTCCTGTGAGGTTTCCTGCTTCAAGATTTGATATATCAGGGAGCCTGAGGGCACTGAGGATAGCTTCCTTCTTTAATTCCATATCTTAATGCTGTCGATGCAGCTTTCAATATAGCTACAGTCGATCAAATAGACATTTTATTAGCTTATACAAAAACGCAACTCAGCGGTAAAGCTGAGGCAGCCGTTTCGAACCACGATTTCAACAAATGGTTAGATCTTAAAAATGTCCTAAAAAGTATATATTCAGATGCTAAGCATCATGGGCATTTACTAATAGAATTATTATCTTGCAAACAGCAACCCACTGAACAAATTTCTCAATATATATGTAGGGTTGAAACTGCTTTAAAACATATTTTAACATCAACTCACCAAAATTCAACAATTCCTGCAGAACTACCTGGAAGACTTGCCGCAATGAATGACCTAGAACTGCATACTTTTATTTTAAATATTAAACCTGATATAAGCAACATGTTAAGAGCTAGAAATATAGAAAGTCTAAACGAAGCCTCCAATTTAGGAATTGAAGAAGAAAAGGTTCAATTACTAATCAAAACCAAAAATTCAAACTTCAAAGCAATTGAATGTTCCTTTTGTCATAAAATGGGACACTCATCAAATCAGTGCTTTAAAAAACCAAGTACATCCAAAACCGTTTTAAATACTTCTCAAAACTCAATTAAAACTTGCAAATATTGCAAAAAGGATGGTCATGTTATTCAGGAATTAAAAAGAAAATGCAAACAATACAAGATCGTCGGAAAACATAAGGACTCTCGAACTGGAAGCTGCAGAACTTCGGGAGAATATTGTAGCAGCAGCAATTCTTTCCGAATAGTACTATCAAACGATAACACCATTTTTGTCATAGTTAAATCCAATCGATCTAAAGTAGGTTATTTCAAATTTTTAATCGATAGTGGTGCAAATATTTCAATAGTTATGAAAACAAATTTAAAAGAAAATTCAAACTTTATTCAGAATGGTTACACTTAAAGGAATTAATAACGACAAGAATCCCATTAGAAGAATCCCAGTCAGAAAATTCAGTAACCCTAAATTTTAGCAACGTATTTCATATAATTGATTCACCTTCTAATATTCCCTATGATGGTATACTGGGAAACGATTTTCTAGTTGCTAAACGAGTAAACCTAAATTATCAAACAAAAATTATGGGCCTAGAAAGCGGAGAGACAATTTCCCTTTTTTATAAATCGTTGTTCAAAAGAATTATACATACTGCCTCGCCGATCAGAAACTGTAATAAAAATAAATATAATGAATCCAGAAATCAAGGAAGGAATTCTACCAGAACTCTCAATACTCGACGGAGTTTATCTCAGCAAGGCAATTACACAAATCGATGATAAATTTCAAGCTATCGCTACGGTACTTCACACTCTTGATAAACCAGTAAAGATTACCAAGGCCAATGCCAATCTAATACCTTTATCAGCAGAATCTTTTCATTTTCAAAATGGTAATCATGAATCTGTAGATCGAAAAGAACTCTTACATAAAGAAATAAGAACAGAACATCTTAATCACGAAGAGACCAAGAGTCTTCTTGACTTATGCAATAAGTATTCAAGTATATTTTTCTTGAAGGGAGATATTCTCTCAGCTATTAAATCTGTTGAGCATGAAATTAATCTAGAAAATAACAGACCCATTAATTGTAAAACATACAGATATCCCGAGGTTCATAAAGAGGAAGTCAGAAATCAAATTTCCAATATGTTAAACCAAAAAATTATTAGACCTTCCAATTCCCCATGGTCAGCACCCTTATGAGTGGTCCCTAAGAAAGCTGATGCTTCAGACAAAAAAAATGGAGGATTGTTATCGACTACAGGAAGCTTAACAAAGTTACTGTTGGAGATTCTTTCCCATTGCCCAATATCTGTGAAATACTTGACCAATTAGGTCACAGTAAGTACTTCACAACCCTGGACCTCGCTTCCGGGTTCCACCAAATCAATGTTAAAGAGGAAGACAGGTCAAAGACCGCCTTCTCTACTGCAAGTGGCCACTACGAGTTCTGTCGTATGCCATTTGGGTTAAGGAATGCTCCCGCTACGTTTCAGCGTGCAATGAATCATGTTCTTGCAGGACTGATTGGCGAAAAGTGTTTCGTTTACCTTGATGACGTAGTGATATATGCATCCTCTCTTGAAGACCATGAACGTAAACTTACTGAAATTTTCCAAAGATTAGCAGATAGTAACTTAAAGCTCCAACCGGATAGGTCCTTAGAAAGGAAGTCGCATATCTCGGACACCTTATTTCAGAAAATGGAGTAAAACGTAACCCTTCGAAAGTTGAAGTAATCAAAGATTTTCCTAAACCAAAAAAACCCTAAAGACATAAAATCATTCCTTGGACTCGTCGGTTACTATCATCGATTTATCGAAAATTTTAGCAAAATATCAAAACCCTTAACTTCCTTATTAAAAAAGGATACAAAATTTATTTGGAGTAAAGAACAAGAAAATTCATTCATACAATTAAAAAACAAACTTTTAACAGAACCTATACTCCAATATCCTGATTTTTCAAAAGAATTTTTAGTCACTACAGACGCCTCTAATTTTGCCATAGGAGCCATATTATCGCAGGGAGATATTGGAAAAGATTTACCAATATGCTTTGCATCTCGTACATTAAATCATGCAGAATCTAATTACAGCACTATCGAAAGAGAACTCTTGGCAATAGTGTGGGCCATTAATCATTTTCGTCCATATTTATATGGAAGAAAATTTACAATTGTTACCGATCATCGACCATTACAATGGTTATTTTACTGCAAAGATCCTGGTTCAAGACTCTTAAGGTGGCGACTTAAGTTAGAGGAATATGATATCGTCTATAAGCAAGGTAAAATCAATTCAAATGCTGATTGTCTATCAAGAATCAAATTTAATCCCATCAACGAAAATCATACAATCTGCTTTGTTAGTCATGAAACTTATGACGATTATTGAAAGTTTTATTACTCCTCTTTAAAATCAAAGGTATTTGCTTACTCAGAAGAAAATTCACATCTACTAAATTCAAAGGACCACATAGCTTATTTAAACAGTATTGACTTTAGCAACGAAAACAAATTTGTTACAACAATTTCGCAAACAGCTGATAATTTTTCTCAATTACAAAACCATCCTCACTAATTATACAGTATTACTCGTTCGAATAATATTAAAACTAAAAAACATATTTATCATTGTCTTATTAAAAGAACAAGCTGGGAAAAAGCTAGTTATCAAGATTTCTTTTATACAATTCAGAATCTAAAGAACTAACTAGAAGAGGATAATGTAGAAAGCATATCATTGCCTAATTTTGAAGATAAAATTAACCAATTTAAATACGAAAAAATACGTCATATTATTCAATTCATATTCAGAAATTCCAAAATTAAAATTATTGTTCACAAAAACAAAATAATCACACCTACTCAAGACGAGATACCTCTAATACTTAAAGAAAACCATGATGATCCGCAATCTGGACATTCCGGTTCTCGAAGAACATATAGTAGGATCAAAGATCGTTATCATTGGCATAAAATGAAAAGAACCATTAAAGAATACATCAAATCTTGCGAAAGCTGTCAAAGAAACGAAGTCTTAAGAAACACGTATAAAGCTCCAATGGAAATAACTTTAACTTCAAATCAGCCATTTGACAGACTTACGGAGCATTAGAACGCTGCCATTCAACAATTAAGGATTATATAAAGCATTAATAAATGAACATCAAGATTATTGGGACACATGGCTACCAACCGCCATATTCTCCTATAACAATTCGGTTCATAGCACAACTAAGTTTACGCCGTATGAGCTAGTGTTTGGACACAAGCCGATTCTTCCGTCTTCCCTAACCCAAAATCCAGAATTTAGATATAAATACATACGACGACTATTTAGATCAACTCAAGTATAGGTTAAATAAGTCTCATGAAATTGCAAAGAATAATATTGTGAATTCAAAAGAGCAATCAAAACTATATTATGATAGAAACATAAAAAATCCTTCATATAAACTAGGTGATAAGGTATATTTACGTAATGAAAATGTTCGCAAAAATTAAAGTTTATCTCCAACCTTCAAGGGACCATTTGAAGTAGTAGACGGCCATAATAATCAAAACTTGACTATTAAAATCAAATGAAAAAACTTAGAGTACATATAAATAGACTGAAACCAGCTTCTTAATTTCAGACTATCCCTTATGACATGCTTCATGTGCGGAATACACGCACTGTCGTTTAAAGTCGACAAAATCAACAACGGAAGCGGTATATAAATACTTTGAGAATCTGGGACACGTCAAAACTTCATCCACGAAATGGAAAATGGTAACCTTTACCAACTTCTCAATATACTACGAAAAGATATATCTTATTAACAATACTTATTCTAATTCCTTACCTCTATGTAATGATGAGATGATATTTCTATTTTTGTCAGCAATCTCTTAATTACTTAAAAGCCAAAATTCCATATTTATATTTAAAATACCAATCAATTGAAGACCTCGTAGGAAAGAATCAAATTAGGAATAAAAGAGGACTTTTCAATGGAATCGGAACCATTTTCAAAACAATTTTCGGTACACTTGGTTATGATGATGCAACCTTTTGTGGTGTGTGTGGTTGCGACGCAGAGGATAATTCCTAATGGTGCCAGTTAAAGCGATAGCAACGCTACAACAGAGGCAAAAATGCCGCAATAATAGGCAGACGTGCCACGAAATAAAAAGGGTGTATGCCTTTGGTTGATGTTTATTTTAATGCCATTTTTCAGTTCATTACATGCTATTTATACTTAAATTATTCACTACAACTATTGACCATTAGTCACTTATGTGACTAATGGTTTCTACTTACAACTAGGTTACAATATAATTATCGCTGGGGAGGTCAGTGTGCTGTTGGTGGCTCGGATGACCAGCGTAGTATTGAGTCACACTACATCCTTCCCCCAAAAAAAAATATTTGTTTATATTTCTTGAAATCTAAATAAATATTTATCTATTACATATTTCACAATATTAGAAAAAATATTATGCTGCTTATACGTGTACTCTTATCTACTTGCGGTAATATTTATTTGTTCTATAAATAGATCTATTTTGGTTGCTTTCTTATGCTTGTGCGGTTTTACATTTAGTTAAGTTGTTGTTATGCACTTCTTTTTCATTACCTCCTATTAGTATAATGCTATTGGGTCCTTTTTGCTTTATGATTTTAAATGGACCTTTATATGGTCTTTCTAGTTTTTTCCTATTACCTATTTTTAAATATACATAGTCATTTACTTTAAAATTTGATATATTTAGGTTTTTTTGATTTGCTTGTCTTTTATTTTTACTACTTACAAGTAATTCTTTAGCTCTGTTATGAGCGTGATATAACTTAAGTTTCATCTCGTTTGCGTAATCGTCTAGATTATATTGCTTGATTCTTATTTTCTAATATTTCACAGGGTAACGTACAAAGTTTTCCGTAGACTAATTCATATGGTGTGTAGAATGTAGTACTGTGTGGGGTAGTGTTGTAAAAGTAAGTGTCCGTGTCTCGTGTCTCGTCCCATTTCTCTTGTCCTTGTAGCGGTATAAAATATTCGTTTAATACCCTGTGGTTCCTTTCAATTCACCCTAGGGTTTCATGATGGAATGGTGTTGAAGTCACTTTGTCTATTCGTAAAATCTTGCAAATGTGTTTTAAAAGTTCGTTACAAAATTCTGTCTCTTTGTCTGTTTTAAGTTTCTTAAAACTCCCGTATTTTAATATAAATTTTTCTACGATTGCTTTAGCTACCGTTACAGCGTCTTTCGTTTCTAGTGGTATGGCTTCGACAAATTTTGTGAGTTCACATTGTAATGTGAGAATATACCTGAATTGATTCGCTGGTCGCAATGGTCCTACTGTGTCTATAGTTATTGTTTCAAATGATGTACTCGGTGTGTCTGTTATGACGAACTTTTCTTTTGTGTGTCTCGTTGTTTTGGCTTCTCCACAGTTTTGGCAGTTGTTAATGTGCCTTTTGTTTATTCATTTTTTTCCATACATATTTTTGCTTCAGTCTCGCTATACATTTTCTTATCCCGCAATGTCCTCCGTAGAGTGAGTTGTGGTAGTCTGTTATTATCCTGTGCATTTCTTCTTTGTTCGTTATTCGTTTTGGTGGTGTGTACACTATGATGTCTAAGCAATCTTCTTTTTCTTTGCTTTTTTTGCAGCTCATTAAACAATTTCTTAAATTCATGCATACTTATTGTTTCGAATATCTCACTATCATCTGGTAGCGCTCAAAATCAATTTTAACTCTGATGATGATTTTTCGCTGTACTCAGCAGTTTTCTTCATTTTTGCTGCTAGTCTATCTTTTTGTTGGGCCCTTTTTTATCTCTGCATTCCACCTTTAAAAATCTCAGTTTCCTGAGGTACCTAACATCTGAAATTGATGTCGCATTCCAAATGTGAAGGTGATCAGTCTTCATGTCTGGAATTAAGGCATTTGCACAGTTGTTTTTCAACTCTACATTCTTCTCTCTTGTATTCTTTTTCATTTGTCTTGTCAGAACATTTATACTGCATTTTGGGATCATTTTTATTAGTTTCTCTGAATCTAACTCTATTCTAGATCGTGCGTCCGCATTGGTGTTCATTCTGCCTTGTTTGAAAGCAATGTCAAAGTTATAATCCATGAAATCAACTCTTATCCTGGTCAGTTTGGAGGATGGGTTTTTATGTGTGAATAAACTTACTAATGGTCTGTGGTCAGTGTAGACTATAAACTTCCTACCGTAGAGGTATGGTCTGAAGTAATTTATACCCCAATGGATTGCTAGTAATTCTTTTTCAATTATAGGCTTGTTCAACTCGTGTTTATTTAGTGACTTGCTTGCGTAACCTATTAGTTTATCACTTCCAATTTCACCTTGTGACAGGACAGCTCCAAGTGCAGTATCTGAAGCATCTGTCGTTAAAATGAATGGTTTTGAAAAATCTGAATAGCTTAAAACTGGTGGTGTTGTCAGTTTGTGCTTCAAGGTTTCAAAGGCTGTTGTGCATTCCTCTGTCCACGAGAACGATTGTTTCTTTTTTAATAGTTGGTTTAGGGGTCTAGCTATTTCTGCAAAATCTTGTATAAATCTCCTATAATAGTTGCAGAATGCTACGAATCGCCTTACTTCGTCAGCATCCTTGGGCATAGGATACTTTTTAATTACATATTTGCTTGGGTCGGTGCGGATGCCTTCAGATGTTATGAGATGACCAAGGTACACTACTTCAGATCGTAAAAAGTTACATTTTGCTATATTCAGTTTTAGGTTATATTGTCGTAACCTCTTTAGGACTTTAGTTAGATTTTCATTATGCTCCCTCAAGCTTGAGCCAAATACTATTACGTCATCTACATACAGGAATGCTGAGGCTTGCAAGCCGCTTAGAGCTATTGACATCATTCTTTGAAAGCTATTGGTTGATATTTTCAGGCCAAATGGGAGTCTTTTGAAATGATAATGGCCCTCATTTGTAGAAAATGCTGTCAAAGGTCTGGATTTTGGATGTAGGGGTATCTGGTGGAACGAGCTAGTCATATCTAAAGTTGAAAAATATTTAGCTTTTCCGAGTTTATCTAGTACATCATCTAGCCTAGTGAGTGGGAACCTGTCATCTGCTACCTTTTTGTTCAATGCTCTAAATTCAATAACTAATCTCCACTTTTCCTGTCCATTGTTACTTTTCTTTGGCACTATTAACAATGGCGAGTTGTAGGGGCTGACAGATGGTTCTATTATGTCGTCTTGCACTAGGTTCGCTACTTGTTTGTTTATCTCTTCCAATTGAGCGTTCGGCAGCCTGTAATTTTTTATGTAGACCGGGTTGTTATCTGTGGTTGATATGTGTTGTTCATAGAAGTTGTTGTTCGTTAAGCATTCTCCTTCAACATGAAATACGTCAGAATACTCTTCACAGATTTTTAGAATCATTTCTGCAGTGGCCTTGTCTAGATTGCTTATGTTTAATTCATTTTTTATTTTCTCGAATTTCTTTCTTCGTGTAATTTGGCTGTAGGATATTATTCTGTAGTTTCTTAGTGGCTGTACCCCAATCAAAGCATTTTCTATAGTTATTGCTTTTTCCGTGGTGTTTAAAATTCTTACGTGCTTTACACCCCTCGATGGTACTATTGCATTTGCTATGAATATACCTTTTCGTATTTCGCTTCCAATTATAACACTATCTTGCTGGAGTTGTAGTTCTGCCACTTGAATTATTTCTGATCTTGGTGGTATTGTAATTTTACCCAGCGTTTTTGTGTCCATATTCATTGGTATGACTATTTCATCTTCCTCTGTATTTATGCTTAATACTAATGTCTCATAGTCCATCTTGCAGTTGAATGCTTGAAAAAAATCACGGCCTAATATGCCATTAGTGGATAAATTTACATCATTCTCTACAACATGAAACTTATGTTTTATTATGCTGCCTCCAATTATAAGATCTAATTCTGACACACCTCTTGAAAATATGGTTTTGTCTGTTATGCCGTTTATTTGGCAGACGTCACTGTAATTTATGTCTTTTGCTATATCACTTTTGCATACCGAGATATCTGCACCTGTGTCAACCAAAAATGTATGTGTAGCCGGAGAATGTTTTGTTTTTATACTAACGAAATTCGTCAGTGACTCACTTATCTTTAGTATCTTCTTCTTTGTGTGTTTCCGTTCCCCCGGATCCCTTCACCGGGGCCAGTTCGGTTTTCCGACTCATTATTATTATTATTACCATTATTGTTATTGGGGTTATTGGAATTGTAACGCCATCTGCCATTGTTGAATCGTCTGCCTCTGTTACTCCAGTGGCCAACGTTTCTATTATTGTTGGTGTAGTTTGTGTATGCACCTCTTGCGTGTGTTCCTATGTGCATCACATTATTTGTTTTTGGCTTGGATTCTACCTCACTTGCCAGTTGTACTGCTTCATTAAATTTTGAAACTCTAGACGCTGTTACTACCTGTTTGCAATTATCATCTAAGCCATTCTTAAATGCATTTAATGCAATTTGGTCGTTGAGCGTCACGATCAGACTTCTGTGGGTTTCCCCTTGCTCTGCTATTTGTAATTCATTCAGCTGTGCGATGAGCGTCTCAATTTTTTCTGCAAACAAATTTACGCTCAAGTTTCCTTGATATACTCTGGCTAGCTCATTATGTATCTTTAGCGTGTTTGTAGTTGGTTTATATAATTTTGTGAGTAATGCTTGTAGTGCCGCTAAGTTTTCTGGTTTTGTTTCTGTTATTATTCTGTTCTTTACTGTGTCAGTCAGTTTGGTCGCTAGTGTAAAGGATATTAGTTTTCTTTTCTCTTCGTTGTCAGTCAGAGTCTCATCGTAAAATTTTATCAACCCTAGGAAATTTGATAGTTTCTTTCGGTCTCCATCGAATTCTGGTATGAGCTTTGCAGCTGTTTGTATGTCGAATTTTGCCATGTTTTCAGGTTTGTTCTCTAGCGTTTTTAGTTTTGGTTTCAATAGATCAAGTATTTGTGCTTGTACATGCTGAAAGTATTTGACTGTTGTTTCTAGGTCGTCAGTGTCGGTTTCGAGTATTACCTTATCCCATATTACACTTATTTCTGCTTTTATGTTCTGTATGTAGGTGTCTGTGTATTCCCTATTCGGATTTTTCTTGAGCTTATATAAGATCTTTGTTAATAATTTTAAACTATCCATTTAAACATTCATTATTCTATTCTTTATTACTTGTTTTTTTACATATTTTTTGTATTGACTATGTACCTTAAGTAAAGGGTGATTTTTTAAGAGGTTTAGAACTTTTTTTAACGAAAAAACACAAAAAATTCGAAAAAATGAATGAAATATTTATTTGAATCGATAGTTTGAACCTTGCAATTTAATGTTTAAAGATAATTTCATGCAAATGTTGACCGCGGCTGCGTCTCAGGTAGCCCATCCGCTGAGTCCAATTTTGGCATACTCTTTCACACATATCGGCCGGTATCTCACGAATGAATGCATGGATGTTGGCTTCCAGTGCGTCAATCGAAGCGGGCTTGTCCCTATACACATTAGCCTTGGCATACCCCCACAAAAAATAATCTAATGGTGTCAAATCGCACGATCTAGGCGGCCAATTGACCGGCCCGAAACGTGAAAGTAACTGTTCACCAAACTCGCCTCGCAATTGCGCCATTGTTTCGCGTGCTGTGTGGCATGTGGCACCGTCTTGTTGAAACCACATATCATGCATGTCAAGAACTTCCATTTCGGGCAAAAAAAAGTTTGTTATCATCGCTCGGTAGCGTTCACCATTGACAGTAACGCTGCGATTCGCAATAATGCCGCCGGCCCATAAACCGCACCAAACAGTGGCTTTTTCGGGATGCATTGGTAGCTGTTGCAATGCTTCTGGCTGATCTTCACTCCAAATGCGGCAATTTTGCTTATTTACGTACCCATTCAACCAAAAATGAGCCTCATCGCTGAACACAATTTTTCGATAAAAAAGCGAAAAAGAACATTTCGAACCGAGCACGAATTTTGATAGTAAAATTCAATAATTTGCAAGCGTTGTTCATTTGTAAGACGATCCATGGTTAAATTGCAAACCAAACTGAAGCTGTTTGACAGTGACACAAGGTACTAAACACACGTCAGCTGTCAAAACCAGTGTTGCCAAAACCAAACCAGCTAAAAAATCACCCTTTATAATTAGAATAATTAACCCTATGAATATGAAGGATAATAAGTTGTCACTGTTGATACTTATCCCAGTGGTGTTGCTACTTCCCGTGTTGTTGTTTATTACTTCTTCTTTTGAGCTGGTTCCGCCCATGATTTTAATGCCTTCAGTTTATTTATTAGGCTTGCTTTTAGTTCTCTGTCTCTCGTTATTGTTATTAGCCTGTGAAGTTCTGCTCGTTCTTGTCTCCTCCTCTGGTTTTTGCTTTCTTTTGTATGTTTTCGGGTTTTCGGTAAGATTGTTTAGACTTCTTATTTCTTCTGAAGTATTCCTCTATCGTTAATGGTTTCGGGCCAGCTTCCTTGGGTGTTGGTATGTATTCTGGGACTTCCTGTGATTTGTTGAGTGTTTCAGGGATGTATTTGTCCGGTGTATAACTGTTCTCCAGCTGCTCGAACAGTGCATCCAGCTGTTCCTTGTCGTACATCTATTGCGACCTATTTGGATTTACCTGTAGATTATATTGTAGGGTACTTTTGTTTGGCAGGATCGACATGTGGTGTGTGTGGTTGGGACGCAGAGGATAATTCCTAATGGTGCCAGTTAAAGCGATAGCAACGCTACAACAGAGGCAAAAATGCCGCAATAATATGCAGACGTGCCACGAAATAAAAAGGGTGTATGGCTTTGGTTGATGTTTATTTTAATGCCATTTTTCAGTTCATTACATGCTATTTATACTTAAATTATTCACTACAACTATTGACCATTAGTCACATAAGTGACACTTATGTGACTAATGGTCAATAGTTGTAGTGAATAATTTCTGGTTTCTACTTACAACCTAGTTACAATATAATTATCGCTGGGGAGGTCAGTGTGCTGTTGGTGGCTCGGATGACCAGCGTAGTATTGAGTCACACTACACTTTTTTGAAAAAGCTATTAATGATGTTAAAGGAAATGAAAACGAAATGCTTGAGTTAATGAAGGAACAAGTTCATATTGTGAAAACAACTATTGCAAATTTTAATGAATCAATTAATAACTTAAAATTGAATTAGAATCTCCTTAACGGAAACATTAATAAAATAAATAATTTTATAGAAACAACTTCGGATAAAATAAATAAACTTGAGCTTGCCGAACTTGCCTCCCAACATGTAAGCCTTCTAACTTATTTGACAAATGAATTAAGTGAAGAACTAGACAATATAATAAATTCAATTCTATTTGCTAAACGCAATGTGCTTCATCCTTCTATACTTACACCTATTCAATTAATTACCGAACTTAGTAATAACAACTATCTTTTAAAGTCTGGTCTAAATTTCCCAATATATCCAAGCCTAGAAAATGCTCACATATTTATGGATATAGCTGATTTACAAGTCATTCATATAAACAACAAATTAATGTTTATTGTTAATATTCCTTTAACGGATCCAACACTATTCACTCTCTATCAATGTATTCCATTACCAATACCGTATGAAGAAGATAGTCAAAGATATGCTTATATTCAACCAAATGTTAATTTCTTAGGTATTTCTGAATACAATCAGAGATATGTAAAATGTCACGATTTAAAATCATGCAAAAAGATTTCGGAATTCGACTATATTTGTAAACAAGATATATTCTATTCCACAACAGTAAATGCTAATTGTGAAGCCACACTTCTAACAGGAAGTCAGAAAATTCCAAAAAATTGCGATACTAAAGTTTTTAATGGAGTCTTAGATTTGGTTCATAAGCTCCGAGTTAACAAATGAATACTTATTACAACATTTCAAAAACAATTAACCATAATATGCGAAAATAAAGAAGGTATCAAAGAAGTAATGATTACCGGATTATCAATACTCACTCTCAAAGAAAATTGCGAAGCATATTTTGGTTCAAATCTTCTTAAAAGCGAAAGTTCAGTTATAACAGAATATCAAGCTGTAATCCCTAATGTCGATATAATTAAGGACGATTGCTGCGAAAAAGCGTCTTTTAACATTTCACATGAATATATTAAATTGAGCCCTATCACTCTATCTAATGTCAATCTGGAAAGTATAAAACTTGTTTCTCATACTTTAGACAATATCAAAGATAAAATAGACCAGGCTAATAAACATCCTACTCTTATTCGATACCCCTCAATATTCTCCAGCATTGTTTATATCATAATCATAATAATAACGTTCTATATACTCTTAAAATGTTGCAAGAAATATCAAAACTTAAAAAGAAATTGTCGAGAGGATATACAACGGGAAAATACCGGTTGCTTAGTCCAAGTCATAAATAAATGCTTTACAGTAAAAGAAGCAAGTCGTGCTGAAAACGCAGGTCTTCCAACAGTTCATTATCAAGCAGATAGCCCTATAATCGCTCCAAGGCGGCTATTGAGAACTCAATCTTCAAATTTAGGATCCAACTACAACCTTTCAAATTGATTTTATTTAATAAAATCAATTTTATTTAATAAAATCAATTTTCCTTATGAGGGAAGGTGTTATGAACCCCTATCGTATATCATACAATTTCCGTTCCCATAATTTTTATCTTTTTTCGGTATGCATACCATTACTTCTCTAATTGCAATATGCAAATTCCGCTGAAAGCGATTCGCATTTAAAAAAACAAAATTCTCGCGTTACAACCACGCGCATGCTTTATGCAATCCATGCGCAATGTTGTTTGTCGCACGAACTGCTGACGCATCTTTTTTCTCTCATGCTATCGCGTCGATTGAATTCTTCTGATTGTTCTGGGGGAGTCTGAATTGGGCCTGTGATTACGCGGGTTCAATATCACTTAAAGTGAAATCGGGTTGAAAATCAACTCATTTTTCTATTCTATTCTAGCTACAAAAGCCATCCATTTAGAGCTAGTGAGTGATTTAACCTCAGAAATGCTCCTTGCCGCCTTTCGTCGTTTTTTCGCGAGTCGCTTAAAACCCTCGCATGTTTATTCGGAAAATGGGACAAACTTTCGGGGATGTGCTCGTTTGTTATCTGAAATGCATAATCTCGTATTATCCGAACAACATAATGCGCTGGTAGACGACACTTTAGCTCCTGATGGAATTTCTTGGCATTTCATTCCCCCGTCTGCCCCTAACTTCGGCGGGTGATGGGAAGCCGCTCAAACAGTACCTTCGTCGAGTGATAAACAATGATATCCTCACATTCGAGCAATTTTATAGCCTACTAACCCAAATCGAAGCTATCCTAAACTCGCGACTCTGTGCCAGTTTTCCGACACTTGAGTTAGACCCACTAACGCCAGCTCATTTCTTTTTAGGTGAATCCTACGCAACCATCCCGGAGCCAACACTTGACATACCAACAAATCACCCAACCCGCTGGCAAACACTACAAACAAAGGTACAAGGGTAATGGAAATGCTGACAGCTCAAGTACATAACATCACTGCATCATCGGCCGTGCTGGCAGCAGGTAGAGACAGATGTCAAAGTCAACGATCTAGTCGTCATAAAAGACTCTAATCTACCCCATGGGAAGTGGGCAATGGGTCGGGTAATGGAAGTTCTTCCGGGTGAGGACGGTCATGCTAGAGTCGCCACTTTGAGAATTGCAGCGGGAACTTGACTCGACCAATCCATAAACTGGCAGTGCTACCCGTATGCTGAAACGTTGTTCCAGGGGCGGCGGAATGTTTGAGAATGCTTTCAAAAACTTGTTATTCGTTTACCATCTTTTGCTATTTAATATTGTTTCCTTTTGCTTGTTTATTTTTTAATTGTAAATCACATAACGCAACTTACCCTAATTTTAAACAGTTGCATTTTGGATTTGCTTTCTCAGATGATACCTACGCTAGCATAAACTTAGTATTAAATAGGCGGTCAGCTCCCGCGCACCTACCCGATTCCCCCCGCAAATTTTGAAAATAAAATTCTCTCTTAAATTTCCTATCTGTGAATACGTGTGAAGCAGCAAAAAAAAAATTTCTAAATGGTGGGAGGAGTAATAAATGTCAAAATGTTGAACTTTGTAAAAAAAATATTATAATATTATTATAATAAAACTATTGTTTTCTTAAAATGAATGTAATTTAGGTTCGAGGCAAAAGCCATGCCAGAATTTCTGTGAAGAACAGATACATTGGGTCGGATTAATTTATCGGAATAATATATGTTTAACTTATCCAGGATATAATTATAATAATCTGGCAGAAAAACATTCAAACTACATTTCACCATGAATATTAACCCACTAAATGTTCATAAAAAGGAGATTTGCCTTAAGCAACGATTACCAAAAAAATAATCATTATAATGTTAGCAAAGCAAATTGCGATTTATATACTGAAGATTAATTTAATATGATTTTCTCTCCGAACAATACAAATTTCACTTTTAAAAATATGTTTTTTTCATGAAAAAAATCAAGGGAATTTGAGTTTAGTGAAAAGGGAAAAATGAACACGCTTCGTGTGACAAATAAAGAGAGAGTGCTAAGAACACTGAATGAGTGTTAGTGTATTTGGTGAGCTTCTGTCACCTGATGGATGCGTTCTGAGAGTTTAAATTCGTTGTTTTATTTCACCACGGAAACATGTAGATATTCGCTATGAATAATAGCGAATGTAATCAACATAAATAAATAAAGGAATAATGTGTGAAATAAAATAAGATATTTTTGTTCCTATAATTATTGTGTCTGTTTTCGTTTGCTGTTTTTGGCGAAAAATTACTTCACCGTGAATGTCCACAGAAAAACGTCAAAGAATTAAAAGAGAAGAATTGATTACGAATATTAAGATTTGAAATAATATGAGTTTTTAGTTATAATCTTTTCATGAAGATTCCGTTTATTAAAAAAAAAAACAAATTAAATTTATTAGAAAATTTGGAAGAATTGACATAATTAATGAAATTACATTTGAAATCAATTGCGTCAGCCGAGAATATGAATAATGTTCATTTGTAATAAAAAGAAAAAGTCTAATAGACACAATCAACGAAAATTTATTTTCTTTAAAATGTACGGGAAAGAATGAAACTCAAAATGTATTTAAGCAAAATTCGAAATAAACGTGTTTTCTGATTTGTACCCTGATATGTCTCACGCATTTAAGTTTTGCTGCTTACAATTTATCTGCTTTTAATATATACGATTCATAATCATTAGAAGGTAATCAGATAGTTTTTATGTTACTAAGCGTTTTTTTTTAATTTTTATCAATTTCGATTTTTTACAACCTAACCTATGTGTTTTAATATAATTTGGTACTAAATTCACCACACCATACCCACCGTTTTCTTAACACGTCCCGATAACGGGCAGTTTTTTGAATTATTTGAATTTATTTCAATGTTACCACAGAATGTAGTGTCAGGCATCTGTCAGGTTCCTATGTGCGAGTGTATGCGCATATACTTTAACATGGCACACATACTTTGCCACATTGCAACACGGAAAACAGCTTGTAGGCAAATTCTCTTACGTTGTAAGAGCTGACGGTCTATTTAATACTTAGTTTATGACCTACGCTAGTATAAGAGTCTTATGTCTAACGCTAATTCTCTCGTATAAAAAAAAAATATTACAATAAATTATCTTTTAAATTGCTTTTTTATTAGCTTAGTCTCTCTCATATTTTCAATGAAAACATCTCCAGAGACAATGCATATTGTTCCGGCACGACTTAAAATAAAACAAGTACGGCTTTTTTCTGTGGGGAAAATTATATAAAAAACCCCACATTTATTAACCTCCTGTTTTCGTCGAGACAAGAACGTCTCGCCTGCTTCGCAGTTGAAGCCAGACTCCCTTTTTCATTACAATTCGCAAAGCACTCGAATGGCCGGTGTTGCCATTCGTAACAGTCCCGGCCAAAAACAATGTTTTTTTCTACACATAGCTACAATATAATATAATACATAAATATATTCAGCTAATCTATACAGGCACGATGCACAACTTCTGGACTGGACGCTTCAGTTTTTTGGTAGCCGTTTGAAAGATGACGTGTCTCCCTAAGCCGTCCTGGCCTGGGAGAAGCTCACAGATCCTGGCCATAGCCCAACTGGTTGGTGGGAAATTCTCGCTTTTGAGGATCACCAATTGTCCAACCTTCAGATTCTCCTTTTCCTTTCGCCATTCCTTTCGCTCCTGCAAAGTGGCTAGATACTTCGTTTGAAATCGCTCCCAAAAGTATTTCACCATGCGCTGCCTTTCCTTCAAGAACTTAGTTCCTACTGTATCTGGTCTATCGTCTAATCTGAAAGATAGAGGTAAAATGAATGGTTCTCCTACCAAAAAATGTCCCGGCGATAGCTCCTGCATATCCGCCGGGTCGTCACTCAATGGGTGAAGAGTGACTAATGCTCCAAAATCCTCATACGGCAGTATCCTCTGCCCAACAATCCTTTTCAGGTGAAACCTCAAAGATTTCACCGCAGGTTCATAGATCCCACCTTGATGTGGTGCTGCCGATGCCATGAAGTTCCAGTCTGTATACTTCATATTTAAATGATCCAGCATCTCCTTCCCTGTAAAATATTTTAAAGCTTTATTTAGTTCCTTATATGTGCCAACGAAAGCTGTTCCATTGTCACTAAAGATCCAAAAGTGGTGCACTTGTTCCTACAAGCCCTCATAATTCCTGAATGAATATTTTCTATTTTCCTCCTTGTCATTAGTCCATTGAAACTAGGTTTTTTTTACCACAATAGTAAATTTGTCCTCCTCAATCAACCATTTCAGTCCTAGAATGGTTGTGCCTTCCCCCTCAGTAAATAACAGTGTTTTTTCTCAATATTATCAATTTCCTCTGTTGATTTCATTGCCGACTTCTCCGAGCGAGATCCTTCTGTAGAATCTAGTTCCCAGGAGAAACTATTCCTATATCCATTAAATTCCTGGAAATTGCCTCAAGTCCCCAAGAGAGCTATTCCTATTTATATATGATTCCTGGAAAGTGTCTCAAGTCCTCAAGAGAAACTATTCCTTTATTTATTATTTAATCCCTGGAAAGTGTCTCAAGTCCCCAAGAGAACTATTGCTTATGTACTATTTGATTCCTGGAAAAAGTCCCAAGTCCCCAAGAGAGCTATTCCTATTTATATATAGTTCCTGGAAATTGTCTCAAGTCCCCAAGAGAACTATTCCTATTTACATATAATTCCTGGAAATGATCCCAAGTCCTCAAGAGAATTATTCCTTTTTATATTTATAATTCCTGGAAATTGTCTCAAGTCCTCAAGAGAAACTATTCCTTATATATTATTTGATTCCTGTAAATCGTCTCAAGTCCCCAAGAGAAACTATTCCTTATGTACTATTTGATTCCTGGAAATAGTCCCAAGTCCCCAAGAGAGCTATTCCTATTTATATTTATAATTCCTGGAAATTGTCTCACGTCCACGAGAGAACTATTCTTTATATATTTTATTTCATATCCATTTAATTCCTGGAAATTGTCTCAAGCCCTCAAGAGAACTATTCCTTCTATATTATTTGTGTTTGCGGTCCACGCATCGCAATTGTGCTCACGCTAAACACTCTATCCGTGCTTTCATGAAAACTATTTCAAAGCCTCCTGACTAAGTATTATATTCCTTAATACAAATGTGTTTGCGGTCCACGCATCTATGTGCTCACGCTAAACACTCCTTCCATATCCTCCATAGATATTAACTCAAGTCCTCTTGAGAATAAAAAATATTTCCAAATTCCATTCAAGTCCCCTTGATAAAATATCCATAAATTCCGAAAACTATCTTGAGTCCTCTCAAGAAAATATTTCAAGAAAATTCCCTAAGCCGAAGTCCTCCTGAGAAAATTATTCCAAAAAATTCTAAAAACTATCTTGAGTCCTCTCAAGAAAATATTTCTAGAAAATTGCCTAAACTAACCCAAGTCTTCTTGAGCGAAAATATTTTCAAAATAATTTCAAAAACAAAATTTCCTATCACAAGTCCTCCTGCGAAAAATATTCCTAAAAGGTCTAAAAATTATCCTGAGTGGTCTCAAAAAAATATTTCCAGAAAATTCCCTAAACTAACCCAAGTCCTCTTGAACAAAAATATTTTCCAAATAATTTCAGAAATAAACTTTCCTATCACAAGTCCTCCTGCGAAAAATATTCCAAAAATTCTAAAAATTATCCTGAGTCCTCTCAAGAAAATATTTCCAGAAATTTCCCTAAACCAACCCAAGTCCTCTTGAGAGAATAAAATTATTCAAATTGTATCTGTGGTCGACGCATCTATGTGCTCGCACTAAATACTTGTTCCATTCCTATACAACACCTCGTGACAATCTGTATTTCTTCCTGCCACTGTGTAAAAATATCCTCAATCCTCTTTTCCATAAGTTCTCATCCTATGTGTTAATCGAGACAAAAAAAAATACAAATCGTCGCAACTGTACACACATATCCATTACAAACAGTAACGAGATCCCTATGCACTGCCCCAGTAATCAACGGTGCGACGCACACATATTTTTTGAGTATCAGCAGACAGCTGGAAACCAAGCTATAAATAACTCTCCTGCGCTCCCCTACTAAACCGGTCGCGCATCTGTTCTCTGTATACACATGAAAGAAAGAAAAAACAAAAAAAAAACCTCTTGTGCCTTTCCTACCACGCAACGTAGTAGGAATTCACCACTGTAATTCCCCTCCTGAGAACCAGTTTTGCTCGCCGCATATACGAACGAAACAAAAGAGAAGAGAAAAGACTTCTTCTACGCTTGTGGAGCCACCGCTCGCGCAGTGCGTATATGAATTCATATACAACAACAAATATTTCTATCCGCTCTCAGTAGTAATGGTCGTGCATTGTATGCAAAAAATACACCAAAACAAAGAGAAAATATTCTCGAAAAAGAAATCTGTCGTAACCTGCACAAATCACCACAATAAATAATAAATTTCCGATCCGTCGCGACACATACACACATCACAGAACTAAGCTTATGAATTGAATTATTCTGACTTACATTCCCTTTATTAACCGCTTCACAATGATGAGAATTTTCTATATTTGATATATATTTATTACCTTTTTTATCCTGGTTCCTTTTCATTTTTTTTTTTGCGATTAGTTTGCCAGTTGTTATCGTGTTAATTAATACTGTACGAAACACTTTTTCCTCTTCTTTTTATTATTATTAAAATTTCCCCCGTACAAGCCGTAACCTTCCTCTTTGGCTGTCACTATACTATTAAAAACAAACCCACCACAGTCTAACCGTGTTGTTGACCGGATTTTGTTGACCTAAAAAATAAAAAAGAGTCAAAACTAAACTGTGAACAAGGCATAAATGCCTTTTATTAAAAAGGAGACATTTTTAAAGCATTATAATAGCACTGTACCTTTAAATATCACTGAGAAAGTTCTTTTTCGGACCAGTGTGCGACGAAATATGCACCTAGATGACTACGAAGAAGCGCCTCACAGATGTCTAACGGTTTTTGTCAGACGTATTTATACAGCTGCGACAGACACCGAAGAAATAAAAATAGCAAACACTATACAAAACACTCGTAGAATGTAGATATAGATATTTTTTACAGAGCAGTGCGCATTAATGCAAACACACAGTGAAAGCTCACACACAAACGCAGTTGCAGTTTGTGAGAAAAATATCTAAAAATATTGCTTCGACGGGAAAGTAAAGCCAAACAAAACGCAGACATTTCGTCCCAAGAGGTTGGTTTCCATGGTAACACGTAAACAAAAATGCGACATTCTAGTCGCATCAGAGTACTCTATTGGTGAGATTAGTAATTGATGCAAGCTTCGGTGGTGTTTACGCGATTTTATTTTTTTAATTTTATAGTTAAGACGAAAGTGCACATAATAAAAAAGGCAATGGGTAAAAAAGACAAAAATAGGCAAGGTCAACAAAATCCGTTCCCTGGTTATAATAGTCAATAAATAATAAAAAAATTTAAGAAAACCTAAAAAATTTCCTAAAAAGCTATAATGTTACCTTGAACAGATAACAACAGGTAGAATTGTAATTATATTACTCAAAAGCTGATTTTTATTACTTGTGGACCTGTTCATGTACCTGTTTATGAGAATCAAAAGCGATATATGTATTCCACTTTTTGAAAATGGCGAGTTGACGATGCATTTTAATTTCCTTTCTTGAGATCTTTCTATTACTGTTTTCGTTAGTTTCAAAAGCCAACTAGTTCCAGAGATATTTTAAGTGGAATGGGTTAAAATCAAAACAAATGTAGTTCAAAATATGATTATTCCACGGCTTAAGAAACGTTTTCTTTGAATATCTCAAAACAAGTACAAGTGGAACACGTTGTTTTTGATTCTGATAAACATCCATGTAATTACGTACTACCTCACATGCCTAAAATTTTGCATGACTTGTATGCAGTGGAGTGTATCAAAGCATCGGCCAGGCCGATGATAACACTTACTTGTTAAATGTTTATTTACTGATGATAAATTTCCAGGTACTGAATCTCCTCTACATTTTCAACAAGAACAAACAACATCTATTGCCATCCTCTGGCGCTAGATGGACTGATAAACTACAATCAATTACGCTTACTCTTATTTTTTAAATATTTCCACGATGTGTTGCAAATGCAATATAGACACGTACGCAACATGTGCTCATATTGGAAGACAACGAAAGACAACCACAATTTTTAATACTCGTCTTGATCAAATGCATCCAAATCATTTTTAACAATTAATCAAACCATCATGACAATAATTCTATTTATAGAAAAAATGTATGCACAACAACAACACACAAAACCTTGACCCCCAATTACTAAATCCCCAAGTAAACGACGTGGGTAAAGCTGGAACCGCCACATTCGAATTTTGCCAAACAAAGTACATGGGATTTAATTGCTATTTAATCGCTAATTAATTGCTCTATTCTTGATTTTTCCGCTCTTCGGGAAGTGGGAGATTTTGTGGCGGACCTAGCTTACCGGTAAAGCTGGAACCGCCACATTGACTTTTGAAGGATTTTTTGCGCATACCAATCACCGATTTAATCGCTCTGGGGAAATGTAAAAATTTTTCCAGCCGGGTAAGCCGTTCGCCCACAATTTCAAATTTGCGTTTTTTGTAACGGTCAGTTCGCTATAAAACTCTTTTGGTTTTGAAGGAAAATCAAATAGATTATTAAAAAATTCATAAAAAAATAACCCTTTCGAATTTTAATATGCTACATATCTTAAAAGAAGCGTATAATTATAGGCTACTATCAGTTTAAATCAAATATTTTGTCGCTCTTCCCTAAATGGGCCAAAAACGGTAGGATAGATCCATCATAAACAAACACTTTGAAAAATTAAAAAAAATATATTCCGTTACAATTTAACAAAGTCATATACACCAAAAGAAGCGTCTATTCATTACCTATCAGCTCATAGAATAAAATAATTTGTCGCTCTTCTCTAAATGTTGCAAAAACTAAAAAGTTTATTTTAAGACCAAAAAAGTAAGCTAAAAATACAAAAATAAAAATGTTCAATACTAAAAATCCATATATCCCGTTCGAATCCTACTATGTGACATAGCTCATTAGAAGCGTGTATTCATTAGCTATCAACCCAATTCATAAAATAATTTGTCGCTCTTCTCTAAATGTGTCAAAGGCTAACAAGTTCATTTTGCCAAAATAACCCAAATATTCCCCTAGTACAAAAAAAAATTGGAAAATTTGGAAAAATCCATATAACCCGTTCGAATCCTACTATGTGACATAGCTCATTCGAAGCGTGTACTCATTAGCTATCAGCCCAATTCATAAAATAATTTGTCGCTCTTCTCTAAATGTGTCAAAGGCTAACAACTTCATTTTGCCAAAAAAACCCAAATATTCCCCTAGTACAAAAAAAAAAAATTGGAAAATTTGGAAAAATCCATATATCCAGTTCGAATCCTACTATGTGACATAGCTCATTAGAAGCGTGTATTCATTAGCTATCAGCCCAATTCATAAAATAATTTGTCGCTCTTCTCTAAATGTGTCAAAGGCTAACAAGTTCATTTTGCCAAAAAAACCCAAATATTCCCCTAGTACAAAAAAAAATTGGAAAATTTTGAAAAATCCATATATCCAGTTCGAATCCTACATCCTACTATGTGACATAGCTCATTAGAAGCGTGTATTCATTAGCTATCAGCCCAATTCATAAAATAATTTGTCCCTCTTCTCTAAATGTGTCAAAGGCTAACAAGTTCATTTTGCCAAAAAAACCCAAATATTCCCCTAGTACAAAAAAAAAAATTGGAAAATTTGGAAAAATCCATATATCCCGTTCGAATCCTGGCAACAACTGTTTGCAAAGCGATAAGAAATTTTCGAAGGATTTTATTTAAAAAATAATGTTTAAATGTCAATAAAGAGCTGCCTGTAGCTGAAAAATGTAATTTGATACATTTTCAATGAATTTTCATCCCCAGCCAAGTTTCGCACCTAGCGGCATCTATATCGCAAATCTGCAACTGGACACATATTTTCTCACTACTTACCTTCATCGTTCAGGTTGTAGTCTATTCTATAGTATTTATGTGGTATTCGATTGGGATCTCTCAGAGCACTTTTTTGATCTCAGATCACTTTTTATATTCGTTTGGTGCAAAAAAAAGCAATCTTTTTAAGATTTCAGAGCACTTTTGCGAATCCGGGTTTTTTCCCAGAGTTGCTTCAATTTACCAATACACCTACTTCTGATTTGACATTTCGCCTACAAAGAAAATAAAAAAAAAAAAAAATGTAAGCACAATTTGACAGATACCCCACTAACACCAACAAAAAATCAGATTACTTTTTGTGTTCGATTTGCCACACGAAATCTGAAATTTTAGAGCGAATCTATAGACGCCCAAACGAATGTCACATTAAAGTGGAAAGTGTTAGCATATTATAAAACCAGTTTGACAAATGGAGTAGTTGCTACCAATCCAGGTTAAATTCACTTATGTATACGGACACCCATGAACGGATGAATATTTTTGCGAATTTTTGTCTTTTATTCCCTCAAGTTCTCTAAAGTTAAAAACAAACGCAATGTTTTTACTTTTATTTTCTCAAATTTTCTAAAGCTAAAAGTCAATTTATTTTCTCAAAAACCTTTTTGTTTTAGCTTCAGATTTAAATTAATTGAATATTTACAGCCTTGAAATCTTATAACTCCATTCAGGTACCACAAACATAAGGCATCTCCAACCCTTATATCTTCTACCTAACATTACATAAAATTGGTACCTACATCCTTTCTTCCCTCATATATTATTCCAAATTCCACATGTATAAGCTTTTTAGCTGTCACTTGGCTTTTTGTTCTTCTTATTTGACATTGACGTTGTCGCAGCTACCCTATTGCAGGTTGACATTGCAAAAGTCCATTCGAAAGCATTTTGGAATTGTGGCAGATAATTTGACTTTTTTTGTGTAATGGATTTCAGTGTTTCCTGTAATAGTTTATCGAAATTTTACCTTACTTAACACAAATCACGTTTGGTAAGGTTACAGCGGAAAAATGTTTATAAATAAAAATGTCAGGTAAGCCACGTAAATCGTTACGCGATGTAGGGGAATGTAATAAATTCGGCTGTTAGACTTTAGAGAAACCTTAATACTCAAAACAATACTCGGTAGCACTATCCACTAAGGCTGAGTAATAGATGTAGATGGCGCTAAGTGGGGTTGACTTGTACACGATCCATTTTTAATCAGCCAGTATATGTATGGAGATTTCGAAGTTAAAATCAATGCGTACGTTCAGGGCTAGCGATATTTGATCGTAGGTGTATTGCATACTTTCAGGATTTATAAAAATTGTCAGGCCGGATTTACAACACTCCAAATCTGATGCATACTTTGTGGGCTACCAAATTTTGTATTAGGGGTATATTTGCTTCTTTTTTTTTTTTGTCAAAATGAACTTGTTAGCTTTTGACACATTTAGAGAAGAGCGACAAATTATTTTATGAATTGGGTTAATAGCTAATGAATACACGCTTCTAGTGAGCTATGTGACATAGTAGGATTCGAACTGGATATATGGATTTTTCCAAATTTTCCAATTTTTTTTTTTGTACTAGGGGAATATTTGGGTTTTTTTTGGCAAAATGAACTTGTTAGCCTTTGACACATTTAGAGAAGAGCGACAAATTATTTTATGAATTGGGCTGATAGATAATGAATACACGCTTCTAATGAGCTATGTCACATAGTAGGATTCGAACGGGATATATTGATTTTTCCAAATTTTCCAATTTTTTTTTTGTACTAGGGGAATATTTGGGTTTTTTTGGCAAAATGAACTTGTTAGCCTTTGACACATTTAGAGAAGAGCGACAAATTATTTTATGAATTGGGCTGATAGCTAATGAATACACGCTTCTAATGAGCTATGCAACATAGTAGGATTCGAACGGGATATATGGATTTTTCCAAATTTTCCAATTTTTTTTTTGTACTAGGGGAATATTTGGGTTTTTTTTGGCAAAATTAACTTGTTAGCCTTTGACACATTTAGAGAAGAGCGACAAATTATTTTATGAATTGGGCTGATAGCTAATGAATACACGCTTCTAATGAGCTATGTCACATAGTAGGATTCGAACTGGATATATGGATTTTTCCAAATTTTCCAATTTTTTTTTTGTACTAGGGGAATATTTGGGTTTTTTTGGCAAAATGAACTTGTTAGCCTTTGACACATTTAGAGAGGAGCGACAAATTATTTAATGAATTGGGCTGATAGCTAATGAATACACGCTTCTAATGAGCTATGTCACATAGTAGGATTCGAACGGGATATATGGATTTTTAGTATTGAACATTTTTATTTTTGTATTTTTAGCTTACTTTTTTGGTCTTAAAATAAACTTTTTAGTTTTTGCAACATTTAGAGAAGAGCGACAAATTATTTTATGAGCTGATAGGTAATGAACAGACGCTTCTTTTGGTGTATATGACTTTGTTAAATTGTAACGGAATATATTTTTTTTAATTTTTCAAAGTGTTTGTTTATGATGGATTTATCCTACCGTTTTTGGCCCATTTAGGGAAGAGCGACAAAATATTTGATTTAAACTGATAGTAGCCTATAATTATACGCTTCTTTTAAGATATGTAGCATATTAAAATTCGAAAGGGTTATTTTTTTATGAATTTTTTAATAATCTATTTGATTTTCCTTCAAAACCAAAAGAGTTTTATAGCGAACTGACCGTTACAAAAAACGAAAATTTGAAATTGTGGGCGAACGGCTTACCCGGCTGGAAAAATTTTTACATTTCCCCAGAGCGATTAAATCGGTGATTGGTATGTGCAAAAAAAATCCTTCAAAAGTCAATGTGGCGGTTCCAGCTTTACCGGTAAGCTAGGTCCGCCACAAAATCTCCCACTTCCCGAAGAGCGGAAAAATCAAGAATAGAGCAATTAATTAGCGATTAAATAGCAATTAAATCCCATGTACTTTGTTTGGAAAAATTCGAATGTGGCGGTTCCAGCTTTACCCACGTAATTTTCCCCGCTTTTCTGCCGTAAATATTAAAGACCCATCATTTTATTTTCAATATTTGCACATTTGCTATCAAATTCTACGATGTGACCGCGTTTTGAAACTTATTAAAACAGTGTTTGTAGATTGACTTGCGGAATTTGATAAATTATTGTTTGAGTAACTTTTATTTCTGCAGACAGATGCTCCAAGAACATGCTTCCCACATTTGAAGCAATTTCCATCAAACTTCTTAAGTCGGGGTTTTTTAATAGGAAAAAAGGAATTTAATAGCATAATCGTCTGCAACTCGCTTGGCACAGTGATACCTGCCTCCATCAATTGCTCAGTTTTGTTTAAGAAATCAGTACAATGTTGGGCCCTTGACTGATAAAGTCATGTGATATAACTGTTTTTGTATAGTACCGCTTTCCTTATTCGACCTTTCGATTTGTATATTGAATTAAGAGTCTCCCACGCTTCCTTCGACGTTTCAGCTTTATTCACAGTTCCAAGTTGACAAGGCTTTATGCATTCAGCAAAATCCACGGAAAATAATAAATTTAGGTGCTTCTGGAGGACTAACAGGTAGCATGTGCGAATTCAAGATATACAGAATTGCTTTATTTGCTGTAAATTTATAGAGGACATGACAGCTTTTGTATATCAAATTATATTTATTTTCACACTTCCATATACATTTGCAATTACTGTTTCGTAGCTTGGCAAATTATAATTTAAACGGATTGAATTAACAGGCTATTACTTCTTCCTTAAATATTCACTTTCTTATGATTCAAATGTGACCTTTAGACTACCAGATAAGAAAGATAAGATAAGATAGATAAATTTTATTAATTAACCAAAAGTATTACATTTTATATTGCAAAATTGTTTTGCATGGCTTTGCCGTCTGCCTGATTGGCTTATAGTTAACCGTTAACAAATTTAGTATATAGTACAAGAAAAAATTAAGCGAAAGTTTAAAAGTTTTCATTATTAATATTGGCTCTATATTTTAATGATATTTTGCAGTATGTAAACAATTTTTTAACATCCATTTCGATGAGGAGTGCAATCATTTGTTCTTCCGACAAATCCCAAGACATCTCTCCTAGTTTCTCGTAGGATAGGGCATTTACCCAAAAAATGGAATACATCCTCTCGCTCTTCTAAATTTCATAGGTTGCAATTAATCGGCAAGTCGTTACGATGAGGAACATAATTTAACCTTAATAGCTCACCCCGCAACCGCAGTATCATCGAAATTTCCTCTCTCTTGTTTGTATCTTTTGAAAGCAGTTCCTGTGTCCAAGGTTATAATCCAGTTGTCTGTAGATACTGTTTGCCACCCCAGATTTGTGCCGCATAAAACATAATTGACTTGGACACCGCTTCAAAGACTCTATACTTACTGCTATACGTCAAGTATCTATTGCTGAAGCAGTTCCTCCACCCCGTATTAATGGCAGTTTTGGACTTAGCAAGCTTCTCCTTGAGATGATACTCCATATTGAGATTTTTAGTAATGTAGACTCTGAGGTATTTGAACACAATTTCAATCGGTTCCTGGTTATACTCCCACTTTTCATTGCGACCATTTCTACCTCCACCTTCTTTAAATATCATAATCTTGGACTTACTGAGGTTGACTTCCATGCTCCACAATCAAGAATCTACTAGATCCTCAATAAATAGAGCAAACAAGCTGGGAGTGCACATCCATGTCCTACTCCCGTCAAGGTACGGAACAACTCTGAAAGTCCCTCTCCATCCCATAAAGCTGCTAAGGTATTTTCATAAAGGCTTTCTATCAATCTTCCAAATTTAATCGACATTCCCATATTATACAGTTTATACAATAATGAACCGCTGTTAATGGAGTCAAATGCCGCCTTGAAATCAATGAAAAAGGCATATAACTTCTTGCCTTTTGTAAGGAAGGTCTTGCCATGCTGGTAAGGACAAACATGTGATCTATGGTGGTGTACCCAGGTCTAAATCCAACTTCAAATTCTTTTAGTATTATATTGGCTCTAATCCATTTATTTAGCCGCCTCTGTAAGATGTTGCTAAAAATGTTGTAAGAAGCGTTAAGAAACGAAATCCTACGATAGGGTCGGCTGTATCACCATTTTTAAACTACCAATAAGCTTTGATTTGCATCATCAGCCTACGAATAAATCAAAGCGTACTAATAAATCATGTTCCGGTTATTGAATAATTCGAAAGAGATCTTATTACGACATAAATTAACTTAGAAATCAATCGTGACGTTGTAGAAAACAAAGTAAAACGTACTAGAAATAGTACCGAAAACTGTGTCCGATCGGACGATAGGGCATTACTGATTTGCTTATGATATTTGCCAGATCAGCGGATATTTTATGCATTTCCTATATTGTGTTTTGTTTGTTGCTTATAATAAGCAGCAAAAATCCTTTGCAAGATATCTGTTGGGCCTTAATTTGCAATTTATATATTCCTTTTATTAGAATGAAATCCTCGTTGTGAAATAAACCATTGATCTTGTTTTTCACGAAGACAAATTATGAAATTTGAATTCTGCGATGACGAAAAATGTAATAGATTCTTAGAAAGTTGTCGCACTATCAAATGTGGAGGTCTAATTGTTTATTGGTACCGTTTCACTAATGCTGTACATTTTTACTAAAGCTGTCAACCAGTTAATCGTCGACATTTGTGTTTGATTATTAGTAAGGCCGATTTATTGGAGAACATAATCACGTACCAAATGCTTTACGAAAGCCGGTCGCGGATGTTTTCGCAAAAATAAAACAGTGTGTTAAAGGAAGTGCAGATAGGAGCAACAAAATCGTGTGGTATATATAAATAATTATGCTTTAAAACACGGAGTTAAATTGCATCCAAAACTTTGTGTCATGGACTTAAAAAAGCTGCAATGAGTCGACGTTGTTGAAAGCTCATTCTATGTCTAGGAATGCAACCATTGTATACTCCTTATAGCCGAGGGAATCTTCTATGGAACGCGTAAATGTGTACAGAGCCGTTTCTACTGATTTACCCTTAAAATAAGCATGTTGCGCCGTTGCCTGAAGATTTTTGTCAATGCTTTTGCGTACTGTACTGTACCAGTACAGAGTCAGTGAAGTCGCCATGCTATTACTGTTTTTAGTTTTTTGATTATTTTGAATCCCTAATTTGATACCCACGAGTAGCAGAGAATAGAGGTCCGTCTGCGCAGAGATCCGCATTACACAGATAGAGCTAGTTAATCCGGAGGTCGTCAGGTATCCTGATACTCCGAGTTCGACTTGAGCTGTTTTTGAAACTGCCCAGCTGCACTTTCCGACAGTATTACAAAAGAACTTTACGTTGAAACCGCCGAACGATAATATTATTGTCATAGCTAGAGCACTGCTCCTAAATTTTGTCCAAGAACTCGTAGAGACTTTCTTTGGTGTCGTCGCCTTTCTCTTCCTAGGGTGCATGGGCACATATTATGTTGGGTGAGTAATCCAAAACATTAATTGAACACATCCACTTCCACAATCCACATTGACACATCTACAGTCCACAACAATATGGCTGTCTTTTTCTTTTTCCGTTCTTCTTCTTTTTTGGACTCCGTTCATTTATTCTTTTCGTGCGCTACTCATCAGGTTATGGGCCCAGACCAAAACAAGAAACAAAAAGAAACTCAACACAGAAATATTTTCTTTTTGTGGACATTTTATTTCATATTAAAATTATTGTAACAATAATGAGCTCTTCAAGTTCACATGGTCGGATACCTCTTCTAAATGGAGATAACTACATTACTTGGAAAGCACAGATGGAAGCGGTATTTTATCGTGGGCACAGGCTGGACCGGAACAGACACACTGGGATGAAAAGGATTTGGACGCCCGAGCCGAGTTCTTAATAGCAATCGAAGCAAACATCGTAGCTCTTACTGCAAATTACAAAACATCCAAAGAATTATGGGATTTTTTGATGGAGTGCTACGACAAAAAGGGACCACGCCAGAAGACAGAAGAGTACCGAAAACTAACTAACCTTGAAATGGCACCAGCCCAATCGATCGCTGAATATGTTCGAGAATTTAAGACAATAACAAATCGATTAAAGGAGCTAGCAGCTACCTTGGATGAGGATTTGCTAGTTGCAGTACTTTTAGACGGACTGTCGGAAGACTACAAAGATATACGATCTGCCTTTGATGCCCAAAGCGTATATCCCGAAGTGACAACCGTTTGCACTAGGTTGCTGGAAGTAGGCGATTGGAAAAGGGACTGCTTGAACAACAACGTTCTCAGTGCTAAACACATTAAGTTTCAAAAATACCATAAGAAGCAAAGTCAAAATAAGGTAAAAACTGATTCTTTTCGATATAATTGCAGGAAGTGTGGAAAGCGGGGGCACATGGCCAAGAATTGCTGGAGCAAAAACGATAGAGTCAAGGAAACTCAAAGTGGAAGCGAATTTCAACAGGGTTTCGTCGTACAGGAGTGTACATCGCCGCAATCAGCTAATGCTACATGTGAGTCAAGCCACAAAAACATGTTATGGTGCCTCGACAGTGGGGCAACCTTACATATGTGTGCCGAGGAGTCAAAATTCGTCAAGTTAAACAAACCGGAGGTAACGAATCACGTGAAATTAGCTGATAACCACATAATGAATGTCAAGGGGGTCGGAACTGCAAAATTCGGAATCAGTGTTGCAAATGGAAGCGAACCATTTTACCTTTACAACATCTTGCTGATTCCAAAATTAACAGACAATCTCATCTCCGTTAGTAAGGCAACCGATCGTGGCTACAAAGTTATTTTTGAAGATTCTGGAGCAGATATTATCGACAAGTCAGACCGATTGGTAATGAGAGCTGAAAAGAGAAACGGTTTGTATTACATAGTAGTTGATGAAAAAGCACAAATAGGCAGCTGTACAACAGGAAACCCTAAATTAAATTGTGGATCACTAATGATCTGGCATAAAAGACAAGGGCTCGTAAATGTTAATTCTTTGAAACAGTTGCTGTCAAAAGAAATGGTCCGCGGGCTGCCGGATAAGTTTAATGAAGATTTCACTTTATGTACTAAATGTTTGCGATCAAAGCAGACTCAACTACCTTTTCCAAACAGCGAAAAGAAAACAACAGAGAGACTGCAGATTGTCCATTCTGACATTTGCGGACCTATGCTTACAGAATCTATAGGAAAGGCGAAATATTTTATAACATTCATTGATGACTTCTCGCGGAATATATTCGTCTATTTTTTGAAACGGAAAAACGAAGCTCTCGAAGCCTTTAAGAAATTCAAGGCTTTCGCTGAGAATCAAACTGGTTGTAAAATAAAAATATTGAGAACCGACAATGGAATGGAATTTTGCAACAGGGTTTTTCAATATTTTGTGGAACAGTGTGGAATTTTGCATCAGAAAACTGTGCCATATACCCCTCAGCAAAATGGTGTTGCCGAAAGGGCTAATCGAACTTTAACCGAAATGGGTAGGTGTTTGATGAACGAAAGTAGTCTACCAGAAATGATGTGGGGAGAGCTAGTAAACACAGCGGCGTTTTTACGAAGCCGATGTCCAACAAAAAGCAACGGCGATATTACCCCAGAAGAACTATGGAGCGAAAGGATGCCGAGTGTATCTTTTCTCAGGGAGATCGGGACAAGAGTTTACACTCTGGATGAAGGCTCCAACTTGGGTAAATTTGAGCGAAAGTCAGAGGAAGGCATCCTCGTCAGTTACTCGGAAGAAACGAAAGCTTACAGGATTTGGGTACAAAGCAGGGGCAGTGTAATTGGAAGTAGAGACGTCAGATTTATTAACAACGGCAACAAGATTCAAGTAAAAGATAGTAAACGGAAAAACATTAACTATTGTCTTTTTTAGTTTCAGGATAGTACTGAAACTTCTGATGAACCTCATGAACATTCCAACGATTCAGAACTCTACACTTTAGACCAGTACACGGAGTCGGATGAACACTCAAATAAGCTTGATGTGCCAATTGTTCCCAAGGATGAGTTGAACCAGATACGTATCGACTGTGCAAGCTTAACAAGGCGATATATGGACTCAAACAGAGTGGACGCCAGTGGAACTTATATTGGATGGGACACTTAAGGCCATTGGATTCATCCCATCGAAATATGACAGGTGCATTTATCACAAGTCTGCAGGTGAAGCAACACTTTTCTGTTGTTTTTGAGATAAAGGACCTAGGATATCCAGCGCTGTGTGTTGGACTAGAAGTCAAACGTTTCACCGGTGGTCTTCGTATAAGCCGCGATGGATTTATTAACAACCTGTTGGATACGGGATTGCGGATTGTAAGCCAGTCCGGTTACCAATGCCGACAAATTTAAAATTGGAACAAGAACCAACTATTCCAGGAGAGAGAAAGGAGGTGGAAAAAACAAAGTATCGTCGTTTAATAGGAAGTCTGCTACACCTCACCAGCTTATGCAGTCAACGCGTTGTCGCAATTTAACAGCGAACCTTGGAATGCTGCAATGCACGTGCTTCGATACCTTCAGGGCTCAAGGACTGCCGGCATCGTTTATAAGAAGACTTCAATTAAACTCTACGCAGTAGCTGATGCCAGTTGGGCTAGTGATTTCAACGACAGAAAGTCACAAAGCGGATATGCATTTATTTACGGAGGCGGATCAGTCCTCTGGGCGTCGAAGAAACAGAGGATTGTAACCACATCTAGCACAAAAGCGGATTATGTGAATCTTTGTTCCGTTGTGAAGGAATCTGCGTTTTTGGGTAATTTAATGGAGCAGCTTGGACTTCATCAAGGACCAGTAACTATTTGGAGTGACAGTCGCAGTGCACAAGCGATAGAAAATGCAGTGGGAGTTCAGGGTCGAACTAAACATTTCGACATCCGATATCATTTTATCAAGGAGGCGGTAGTGGAAGGCAAGATCAGAATAGCTTTTGTCAGATCAGAAGAGATGGCTGCAGATGCATTAACGAAATCCATGGCAGTACCAGCTCACATCCGATGTTTTACACAACTAGGGATGCTTTTCTTAGATTAAACTCAACAATACGATTGGTGAAATTGAGGAGGGGTGTTGGGTGAGTAAGCCGAAACATTAATTGAACACATTCACAGTCCGCAAGAAGATGGCTGTCTTTTTATATTCTTTCTTTTTCTTTTTCCGTTCTTCTTCTTTTTTTGGACTCCGTTCATTTATTCAACGATCTTTATAATAAAGTGTTTTATCTTAAAAATCGAACTGAATCGTTTTCTTCTTCGTGCGCTACTCATCATATTATACTAATGTTAGCTAGTTTTACCGTGATGCAGACTGTCGTAAGGCGCTCGTTCACATAGTTGAAACTTAAGGCTTCTTGCCTAAGTCTGCCGCATCCGAATTTGCACTGCTTTTGTTGCCGATAGCATCTGAATTTGCGCTGCTTTTGTTGCCGATAGCAGTCGCTGGAATAAATATCGCATCCCTGTTTGGATCTGCCTTATAGCAGATCAGGACCTCCACTAGTTGTTCCGCTGCACGCGGTCTGTTGAGGGACCTAACATTCCACGTACAGGTCCGAAATTCGTTGATCTTATTTCGTTTACAGTGTTGTTATTTTTGTCGTTTTTAACACTCGCACTTATAAGTTTAGCAAGTGAAGCCCAGGTGGACGAGACCAGTACCCGGTGGTTACCACGGTGAGATAAAATGACGCCAAGTTGATGTCAATCAGAGTCTCCCTATTCACACAACGCCCAAATATACAAATAGTAAAAAATAATAAAGTATAGAAAAACTTTAACCATTGCATTTGATCAAAAATACGCCTAAAGGAAATATCGTCGGAAATTGCTACAATTGCGCATCAAGGGAAGTTTCAACTTCTATTGGGCGTACTATACTACTGAAGTCTTTTGCCAGCAAACAAAAGTAAAGCATGTCGATAGACACTGTATGTAAATCAGATGAAGCCGTTAACTGTCCAGTAGCGTTTTTAGATCTTTTGGATCTAACACCTTCGGAACTAAAAATCACAGAAACTGAGTAGTGGTAGACTACAAGTCAAAACCCTGCAATAAGGTAGATATAAGGAAAAATTGTTTCTTCAATGGTCTGTTTTACGTAGCTTGATCTCGGGTAATTTCAACAAGAAGCCTGCTATTATTAGCGTCGCCCAATAAAAAGTCACAAAATATTGTTTATAAAGAAATCCTTTAAAAAGATATACAAAATACAGCGCCGCTCACTTGAATAGCGCCCCAACATTGTGCATAATGAAACTGAAAATAATTCGAATCTCCTAATATGCAACGGTTCAATATGTTTATATTTTGTAAATCTGTTTAAACACTCTCTCTGTGAGCGAGTTCATGCATTGGAAATGTTCCGTTAGTTAGTTTTTGGTATACTGTTCTAAATTACTGGGAAAAACATAGTTTTATTTTGCTTCACTTGAAATTGGAGTTGCAGATCCTAACTCCTCGTATGAATGCACAGTCCTACATTTCCGTACTCGAGAAGGCTTTCCCTTCTTTTACTGAATTCTTTGATGTCTTGCTGTGGGAATTGCGGCGTATAACGCTCTCATTCACAACCCCAGAGTGGTAAAACAATTTCTTCAGCGTCATTGGGCACCATACTCGCCAGACCGAAACATTATCGAAAATACTTGGGGATGCCTTGCTCGGAAATTGTACGAATCAGGGAAGCAATACCTACTCCAATAAGGAGGAACTAATACCTGCAATTAAATGTAGCTGGGCCTCCATTTCGCTTGATTACATCAAGAATCTATATGATTTGCATGATTATTTTTGAAGATATTAAACATGAAACCCACAGCAAGGGGAGGGTTCTTTTCAAGTAACCGGCGTTGTATGTGCAAAGAAAGTCGCGGGCATTGAGCCTTACTCATACTCATTCTCATATTTAATTTTCGAGCTTTTTAAGTTAGCGGTGCTGTATGTGCGAAGAAAGACAAGGGTTGCAGCTAAATATTATTAGTACCGCGCAATAAATATAGCACATTATATGTGTAAAATTATCTTCAATTATTACAACTTCCGAAAATCAAATTCAATTTATATAATAATATATGAATTAATAATTTCACACAAAAATGTTGTTTAGCTACTTTATCAGCAGAAAAAAAGTATAAATTCATTGAAGAGCTAGAGTTTTATTGCTTGCATTGCAGAAACTACAAAATTTGCTTCTTCTCCTTTTTGCATCTTTTTATTCTTAAACAAGCACAAAATATAAATAAAATAAAATCAAAAAAGTCAATTAAAAACTAACATTTAAAAGATTTGATAACCACCTGTCAGCTTTTATTAATTAGCCCAAGGAAATTTTGTGGGATAATATCTGAAGGGCTTTTTATTACCGGGATATGTTTTTTCTCTCTTCTACTCTTTGTAATTTTCTTTTCAGTTTTACATTTACATTTTTAATGTCTTGGAAATATTACAACTTTATGATAAGTTCATTACCATAGACAAATAATACTGAGGCCCCCTTCTCACAATCCATTTTCCGCTGGCCCCTTCAGTTTTTTTCAAATTCGACATTTTGTTTTCCTATCGGTGTTATGTCAAAAAAGAATCCGTGTGACATGCAAAAACATACAAAAAATGCAAAAATAAATGCTGCCAACCTCGGCAACCGTGGGGAAATGTGAAAGAGTTCGGGAATACCATATTTTTACATTACTGAATGCCATTGGTTAGTTATTATAAATTGTTAAAAGGCGAATAATTTAATTTGTTTGGTTAGTACAACTTTCTCAAGTTGATGTTCTATATATAGGGTGTCCCCGGGAAGGTATACTACTTTGTTTTGCCGCCATTTTGGTAAACATTTGTCTTGACAGTTCATATTTGGCAGTCGTGAAGTAGACACGTGGCAAATTTATTATGGAAAAATATTCGATAAATATTGGCAAAGTTACGTGAAATTTTTGGGAGAAACAACGTGCCAACAAAACGCACTATTTATCGTGTAGTGAATGATTTCGAAGAAAGAGGGTCTGTAGGTGATAGGCCCAAGCATCCTTTGCATCCATTAAAAGTTACAGGCAATTTGGTCAGGAGGAATCATTGGATGATTGAATTGAAACGGCGTAACGGTAACTGTGAATGGGGAGCGATATAGTGATATGATTGAAAACTTTTTAACGCCAGAACTTCATGCTTTGGGCTTGATTAACATGTGGTATCAACAAGACGGTGCCACATCGCATACAGCTAGGATTACAATGGAATTACTGCGAGACCTCTTTCCACAACAAGTTATTTCAAGAAATGGTGATGTTGATTGGCCTCCACGGTCGCCTGATTTTACTGCTCCGGACTTCTTTTTGTGGGGATATCTGAAAAGCAAGGTTTATGCAAACAAACCAGAAACGCTTGAGCAACTCAAACAAAGTATTCGTGATGAAATTAATGAAATACCGCGTGAAATGTGTGATAATGTAATAAAAAATGTGCTCAAAAGGGTTCGCATTTGTGAGACTAACAGAGGCGGACATTTACCTGATATTGTATTCCATAAATAAAACATTTATCAATATAAGATCCATTCTCTTTTATTTAATCAAAAATTATAAACAAATAAAGAAGTATACCTTCCCGGCGGACACCCTGTACTAGAAACATATTAGGACAAACATGGTTGTGTATTTTCCGCTTTTGGATATCATTAACTTCGATAATCTTAAATAATGAAGAAAATTTGCTCAAAATGTTTTCATTTTCCCTCAACCAATCTCCATTGTTAGTTTTTCATGCACTTATTCCTAAAAAAATATATTATCCACACGTAACGAACAATTTCAAATTAAACTGATAAAATTCGATGAACTCTGCCAGAGTTACGTCATTTGGTCATTATGTACCGGCCTGAGGCAGCAGCATCACAACAGCAGCATCGCAACAGCAGAGAATGGTGACAAACAACTTCGTCACAACCGTAGCAGTACATAAAACGCCACACAACAAATGCACTATTAACAGCAGCATCACAACAGCAGCATCGCAACGGCAGAGAATGGTGACAAACAACTTCAGGGTCACAACCGTAGCAGTACCCATATGAAACGCCACACAACAAGTGTACTTGCAGGTACAGCGTGAGAGCAGTAGCTAGCAGCAGAGTTGGGGAAACATTAGAGTACATAAGAAGATTTGATGTTTGCCTTTAAGAGGAGAGTAGTTTAGTTTTAAGTTGAACATGGCAGAATAAAGTTGTTCTTTAGTGATTTAGCTTGGTTTCCTTTATCATAAAAATAAGGAAACATAACTCCAGCAACTTTTCCCACAGCGGAAGTGTCTCATATTTCCTGGGAGTGTGTTGGTGAGCCGGAATTTTTGAAGTTTCGTGACATTTGTCAATAATATTTTCTATGTAACAATACTAGCGCACCAAATCGTGACTACTCCGTAAAAATATAGCTTGTAGGCTAAGTAACGGGAAATCGGCCGGAGTTGGTGGTATCAGTATTGTCTCTGCTCATTACAGTAAATTGGCTGTTAAACTTCAGTCGTGTTTGTAATAGGCGGATGGTCGTAGTTCTACTGCGACCATCCGCCGGGAAATATGTAGGACTACATTACTACATAGGAAACATAACAGATATTGGCAATACAACTCTAGGAATTTTCTCGTCTAAGGCCCGAATCCAACAAGGAATTCATCGTTAGTTTTAAATATTTTTCTTAAGTCATTCTTTAGTCTTTCTCTTTTTCTGGCAGTTGATATTCACTATCATACATGAATCTTTCAACTGAAAAGTAATGATCTTTTTAAACTTTCCACTAATATCAACAAATCAGAAAATGTATTGAAAGTATTGAAAGATGTAATATATAATATATAATGTAATATATCTTTATGAGTAAACTTTCAAATATCTACTTACATAAATGATACAAAAAAATTGAGTTCCGAAATGCAAGAGCTCCAATTTTGGTCTTCAAAGTTTTGATTAAATAAATATGTACATACACATATAAATTACTTACGGTTTTGAATCCTCTGTACATAACACGAATTTCTTGCTTTGAAAATTTCGTTTGACGACACAAGTCTTCTAATGCCACTGGTATCGGCTTAGGCACACGTGTTGGTTCCAATTCATAAACTACGTCCTCTATGGGACTGTCTGGAGGTGAAGTCATTGTGGTTCAATCCTTCATCAATGAAAGTGATTCTTCAGTATGTTGTTTCCAAAATATTTTCTTTTACCTGCAATTACGGAATCCCTAATTAAACTTAAGAAGAAATTAGTTTTATGTTGAGGAGTATTCAAAATTTGATTACGAGCAATATGTTTGGAATTAAAAAAAAGAGCTGCTCTCATTTTGTTACAAATAAATGGGGACAATATCCTCATACAAAAACCCTGGGTTGTTAAAGCTCCATAGCAGTTCTGAGTACAGAAAATTACGAAATGCATCACGGTGACTGTAAATGTTAATTAAGAACCTGCCTTTAGAAAAAACTAATCAAAAACCATTCCTTTCACCAAATTTCAGCAGTCTTGATTTTACAGTGATCAAACTAGAGTCTTCGGATGTAATGGTACTTTGGTACGTGACATACGACGATATCGCCGCCAAAAGTTGAAAGCATCATAAATACGAGATTATTCAACTTTTTGGAAAGCTAAGACATTGTTTAAGACGTTGATATTTAGTCTTTAAACTGAAATAAGAATCATTTTCACTATCATTAACATTTTTATAGACCTCTTACCTCGGGTGGGGGGAGATATATAATAAGAACTATCGATCTCTTTTGCTTCCAAACTTCGACTGACTTTTTATTATAATACCCTCCACAGGAAGGTATATTCACTTTGTCATTACATTTGTAACGCCAAGAAGCAGTCACCGGAGACCTCATAAAGTATATATATTCTGAATCAGGATCACATTCTGAAACGATTTAGCAATGTCCGTCTGTCTGTTGAAAGCACGATAGCGCCCAAAGGAATTGACATAGGCGAATAAGATTTGGTGAAAGGACTTTTTTTTTATCGTCGTCAGGTTGATATTGAAAATGGGTTATGTCGGTCAAGTAGTTCTCGTACCTCCCATGTAAAATCAATATTAGACCCATGTGTCTCTCTGCCTGTTGAAGACACGATAGCGTCCAAAGTAATCAACCTAGGCGAATGAAGTTTTGTGAAAGGACTTATTTTTATCGTCGTTAGGTTGGTATTGAAAATTGGCGATGCCAAGTAGTTTTGGTACCTCCCATACAAAACCAATGTTAAAAAAAACACATGTTGAAAACACGATGGCGTAAAAATGAATCGACCAGGCAAGTGATATTTTGTGAGAGGATAAGTTAGAGTAAGATCAAATTATACATACCTATTCTATATTACAATATATTTTACTATAACAAATAAAATATTACAATAAATTATCTCTTAATTGCATTTTTATAAGCTTAAGCTAAGATTAGACTGTATGCCAATATTATGCATATGAATGCCAACAGGCAAAAGACCAGATTAGCTGTGAAATGACCAAAATGTCAGGATTATCAAAACTGTATATTAGACTATATGACCAATATTACCAATATGGTCATATTTGCCTTGGTGGTCATTTAAGGCATTTGTCCAGACGCTGAACCCAATGTTCGACGGTTTTCAAGCATAAATCGGCCGATACTGCTGCAATTTCATGTTCGATATTCGTACGAAGTTCATCAGTCGTCGCTGGCTTGTTGGCATAGACCATAGACTTGACGTAGCCGCACAGGAAATAGTCTAACGGCGTCAAATCGCACGACCGAGGCGGCCAAGCGACTGAACCATTTCGTGAGATAACACGTTCTCCAAACTTGGTTTCCAATAAATTGATTGTGACATTCGCTGTGTGGCTTGTGGCGCCGTCCTGGTGGAACCACATGTCCTCCAAGTCCATATCATCCAATTGGGGCCAAAAATATTCGGTTATCATTGAACGGTAGCGATTCCCATTCACAGTAACGTGCCGGTCTTGATCATCACGGAAGAAGTACGGCCCAATGACGCCGCCGGCCCATAAACCACACCAAACCGTAATTTTTTCGGGATGCAATGATGACTAATGGAGTACGTGTGGATTGCTGCCCGACCAATACCGTATATTTTGTTTATTGACGAAGCCATTCAGCCAAAAATGAGCCTCATCGCTGAAGATGATTCTTCGATGAAAATCCGAATCATTTTCAAGTTGTTGCTCAGCCCAATTCAGAAACATACGACGCTTCTGGTGGTCAAGCGGATTCAGTTCTTACGTCAATTTACTCTTGTAAGGATGTAGGCCAAGTGTGAGAGACACATTTATGGATATATGGATATATGGATTTTTCCAAATTTTCCAATTTTTTTTTTGTGCTAGGGGAATATTTGGGTTTTTTTGGCAAAATGAACTTGTTAGCCTTTGACACATTTAGAGAAGAGCGACAAATTATTTTATGAATTGGGCTGATAGCTAATGAATACACGCTTCTAATGAGCTATGTCACATAGTAGGATTCGAACTGGATATATGGATTTTTCCAAATTTTCCAATTTTTTTTTGTACTAGGGGAATATTTGGGTTTTTTTTGGCAAAATGATCTTGTTAGCCTTTGACACATTTAGAGAAGAGCGACAAATTATTTTATGAATTGGGCTGATAGCTAATGAATACACGCTTCTAATGAGCTAAGTCACATAGTAGGATTCGAACTGGATATATGGATTTTTCCAAATTTTCCAATTTTTTTTTTTGTACTAGGGGAATATTTGGGTTTTTTGGCAAAATGAACTTGTTAGCCTTTGACACATTTAGAGAAGAGCGACAAATTATTTTATGAATTGGGCTGATAGCTAATGAATACAAATTAAGCTTCTTTATATTTAAAAGCCAAAAAAAATATTTTTTTACGAGCAAGAGCTCTTTATTGTGTAACGGTTGGGACAAAACTCAAACTTAAAAACTAACAACTTAACCTTATCGCCTATGCCTACGCTAGCTGATGTGATGAATTCCAAGAACAGCAACGGTGCGCAGACAGGTGATTCCGGGAAGTTGCATCGGGTTACCGGCGGATGGAGATTTGTGAATGTTGCGATTATTAGTGTCGTGTGCATCTTACACGTTTTGCACTAATAATCGGTAGCGTGGCAAATGCAGCGACTGCACTTATACGAGCTAAGCGTATTTGTCGTTAACTCCTCCCTTCTTAAGCTCGAGTGTCCTCGCTCGTGACCATATAGAGGACTGGTACATTTTTACTGGTTTTCGGTGCAGTCGTTGATGCTTCTATTTTTTCAGCGAGGATGCTAGTTTTGTTCTTTTGCCTGGTTATGATTAAATTTACTGCGATAATAATGGATGCTATCAATACCAATGTTATCAGACTGTAGTTTGCTATTTGGTATGTTTGTTGATCTTCTTGTAGTTGTTCTATGTGTTTAGTGTTATTGATGTGAAGTTCCTTCATCATCTCAAGAGTTAATACTTCCTCGTAGGTTTTCATAGACGAATCGGGTTGAACTATGGCCGGAAGGGGTTTAGTTATAGAGATTTCGTTTGAGCTATAATTTTGACCATTCACGTCGACGGAGTCGTTGTGGTACTGTATGATGAAGGTTCCAGTAAGGTTGATTGTTTCTTTTTGGACGAGTATCGATCCATTGAACTGGTTCAGAAATAGGGTTCCTGGGAGTATTTGCTCGATGACGGGGATGTGCTGATTATTTGTTTCAGGGCAATTGGACGGTCGGCTTCTTAACAAATTTGGTATGCATTCATCTTCTGTTAGACTTTCGATACAATTTCTTTTACATATTGTTAGCTTATTATAAGTTTGACAATTTCGTCTTATACCATAAATATTATCTTTACAATTTAAAACATATTCATAAGGAATTTTTAGTACAGTGCTTGATTTTCTTATAGCTTTGATAAAAAGATTATTACATGTTTCTATTTCGGTAGTGGGTATATTAATTATATAAAGGATTGTTGATGCATTTGATGCAATTTTAAAGTTGACATATGGTAGGTTATCATTTTCAAAAACATTTTGGATTATTTGTATCTCTGACATTGACAATATAAATGAGTTAACAATCTTGGCTTTTGCCCAAAGTAAGGCATACTGTATATTTTTTATCTCTTCCTTTATAAGGTCGATTTTGTATTTTACATCTAAGATATAATTATTTTTAATATTTTCGTCAGATTTGATAAGTTTCATTATATGATCGGTTACATTAGTGATTTCATTTATCCTGTCAATAGAAGATTTATTGATTATAATTTGCTTGTTATTGTTTTCCAAAAGGTTGTGCATTTTTGCTTTTATGAGTTGGAAGTCGTCGTGGTCTGGGCTGCCAGCGATCCACTTCCAAGTACTTCCAAGGAAATTTAATGATCTGCGTTTCCTGAATATAGGTTTCAGGTGGCTTATTAGATTGCGGAGTTCTGTTACTTGATGGGATATGAAAAGGATGTTGGGGTTAGCATTATCTGTGTGCTTCGTTATTCTTGACTGAAGATCCTCAATTACATTCTCATACGCTTGTATTTAGGTCAATAACATGAATAATTTTAAAGGAACCTGTTTGTATTTTGGCCAATCCTGTGTTAATGGATACAAGTTTCGAATTTGAATAGTCTAATATTTGAACTTCTGTCCAGATCGGGGATATGAAAAATCTGAAATGGATTAATTTCTGATATTTGATTTGTGAACTATTTTTCCTGATTCAGTTAGTACGGTGGTTGACTTATCTTCCTTAACTATCTCTTTCCTAAATCTAGCAGACAGCTTTGTTCCTATACGTTTGTTAGTTTTCACATAAATTATTTCTCCTTGTGAGTAGTTTTTTATGGGTTTCCTATTTTTATTGTGTGTTACCATATCCTGATTCTGTTTTTTCCTGATTTTTTCAATGTTTTCGTTTCTAGTTTCCTCGTACAGATTTGGGTCAGTACTAACTATTCTACCGAAGAAAACTTCTATCGGTTTCCTATTTATTACTGAATGTATTGAGTAGTTATACTCATAAACAGCGCGGTCTAGTAATTCCGTAAAGGATCTGTAGGTGCGTTCTGCTTTCAGACAACGCATGATCTCTGAAAGAGTCGAGTGAAATCTTTCCACCTGACCGTTGACTGCACTGGGGTTTTATAGATTTCAATGTTTAACTGGTCTTGTAACATGAAACAGATTGAAGCGGAATTAAACGACTTTTCGTTATCGAAGACTACCATCTTTGGTACTCCGAATGCGAATATAAGTTGCCTTAGGGGCTCTCTTACATCCTCTATGGCTTTTGAATTTATTATACGCACTTGGGCGTATTTGGAGAATTTATCCACCGCGGTCAATACAAGGTTTCTGTCTGTGGAATAAATATCAAAGTGAACTATTTGGCCTGGAAATTGAGGTAACGGTGTTGCCTGCAACTCAGGCTTGTTAGGATGGCGTTCATACTTTTGCTCTTTGCATGTTTTGCACTGCTTTACCAATTCGTGAATCTTAGCCTTCATTCGTGGAAAGTAGAATTTTTCTAGTAGCTGCGTTTTGTTTTCTTGGCTATTTCTGTGGGCTCTTTTATGCTCTTGAAGGATTTCGTTTTCTTGTTCATTTGTATTTGTTAGGTCTATAACTTGGGATTGTGTGAATCTGGCTTTGTATAATCTGAAATGAAAGGGATAAATCTCCTGGATTCTTCCCATAATAGGTTCTGTTGTAAAAATTCCATTTATTACGCTTGGATTTAGGTACCGTTTCAAAATTGACGTTAAGTCTTCATCGGTATACTCTTTTTGTATAAAAATATGTCTGTGATATGTTGGGAAGGGGATTTTGAATTCATAGCTTTTATCATTGCCGATAAGAAGCATTAATTGGTTTTTAAATACATTTATTGGGCTTTCGACAGCCGGAATTAAATCGTGTGACGAGCTTTCATCACTATGCTGAGTCATGGTCAATGAGTTGACTTCGGAATTTTTCGGTAAACGGGATAATGCGTCTGCGACAACATTACTTTTCCCTGGCTTATAATTAAGCTCGTAGTTATATTCTTCCAATATTGCTTTCCAGCGTTTCATTTTGGAATTATTATTCTTACTACTCAGGGCATATGTTAGAGGTTGGTGGTCTGTGAAAATTTTGACATGCGCAGTGCCATACAAATAGTTTCTTAATGTATTCAAAGCCCATATGATGGCGAGCATTTCTTTTTCATTGGCTGCATATGCTTCTTCTGTTTTGCTCAGTGATCTAGAAATGAATATAATGGGTCTATTGCTTTGTGATAATACTGCGCCAAGAGCAAAATTAGAGGCGTCAGTAGTTAGCTCGAAATTTTTTTTGTAGTCCGGATAAACGAGGATTAGGTCTTGTGAGACCAGGGAGTTCTTAATTTTTTGGAAGGCTGAAATCGCATCTGTTGTGAGTGTTAGCGGGATTCTTGCGGATTTGTTTTTTGATATCCTCCCCTCTTCACCTCTTAGTAAAGTTGTTAAAGGTTTGGCCAGCTTTGCGTAGTCCTTCACGAATCTACGGTAATAGCCTGATAGGCCTAAGAATGATCTTAATTCTTTAAGAGTTTTGGGGATAGGAAAATTAACTATTTCTTGAACTTTTGCGGGGTTTGTCGATAGTCCTTTATTCGATACAATGAAGCCCAAAAATTCGACTTCTTCCTTAAAGAATTCGCATTTGTCCAATTGTACCTTCATATTGGCTTCGCTTAACGTTCTGAATATTTCTTCAACGTGTCTCACATGATTGCTTTCGTCTTTGCTAAAGATGATGATATCATCGATGTAGACATAGCAGAATTTGCCGATGTGAGCTCGCAAAATATCATCAAGCGCACGCTGGAAGATAGATGGTGCGTTTTTTAAGCCAAATGGGAGTCTCGTAAACTCGAATTTCCCATTGTTGATCGAAAATGCGGTTTTTTCCATATCCGACTCCTTGAGTGGAATCTGGTGAAACCCACTTTTAAGATCTAGGACTGTAAAGAATTTACTTTCTCTTAACTGTGACAAGACTTCGTTAATCTCGGGTATTGGATACCGGTCTGAGATAGTTACGGAGTTTAGCTTTCTATAATCTATTACAAGTCTAAATTGTTTATTTCCGTTTGAGTCGGCCTTTTTAGGGACAATCCAGACGGGTGAATTGTATGGAGAACGGGATGGCTTGATTATATTGTCTTCTAGCAATTTTTGAATCTGTTTATCTACTTCATCTCTGAGCGATGCAGGATACGGGTAATATTTAGAGTATACTGGGGAGTCGGTTTGTGTGCGTATTTCACCTATAACCTTTGTTGTGTAAGTGAGTTTTTCGTTTGGTTCTGTGAACAAGGGGCGAAATTTGTGTACGATAGTACTTATGGCTCGTCTTTGCGATTCAGGCATGCTATTTAATTTGACGGTCAGAGAATTTACTGCTTGTGATTCACGTTGTTTGATTTTAACTTTAATTTTGTCGAGAATCGTCATGAAACTGCCTTTGGTATAGATGACGGCGGATAATAGCTTAAGGCTATCATTACCTAGAATGCCATGAAAAGATTTAAGGCTTGGGAGTAGGAAAAATTTCAGATTAATGTTTGTTTGACCAAAAAGATTCAGAAAGGTATGCTGGGTTATTTCAATATCACCAGCGATAGATTTAGCAAAAAAATTTTGATCGTTTTGGAGAGGCTGTTTTATAAGGTGAGGCTGGATGTAATTTTTACTCGAGCCTGTATCTATAAGGAAGTTTAGAATTTCTCCACTCTTCGTTTTGCACTGAAAATATGGCAACGAAGAGTCTGTTAATCTAAAAAATTAATGTCATAGAGTTCTCGGGAATCATATTGGGGTTGGTTGATATCTCTCCCATCTGATTCTGCTTGCTGGAGGACATAGTTTCTGAGATCAGGGTCGTGCTCTACTTCACTTATGTCGTTTTGAACGTAGAATGCGTAAAGATCGGTCGGACAGACGTAACCTGTTGTTTCTATGCGGAACTCCGGGGGGTCTGTTGGAGTTGGTTCGACGTCAATGTGGTAGTTTCTTTGATATTTGTTTGGGATAGGGGCTTGCATTGAAGCTCCTGGAGGGCGTTTGCCAGCGTATTTAAAGGGTGGTGGTCTATTTTGATAGTTAACTGCATGAGACTGTATTGTTGAGGTATCCATGGGTTCGGGTCTAGGCTGGGGTTTCGGCGCGAGAGGACGAGGTGGCGGTGTAGGATTCTGATAATTCTGATTATTGTTAAAGCGTTGTTGCTGCAAAACTGGGTAAGGAGGATGTCTTGGATAATAATTTGCTTGAGGGATATATGCTATTTGTGGGAAGAATGGGTCGTTACGTAGATTTTGGTGAAAAGCTTGACGGGGCTGTGGATGGGGTATTGTGAAGTTATTTCTTTGAGAATTCTGGAATTGATTTGCGAAATTTGACCTAAATTTCTGGTTTTCCAGCTTTTGGCATAAGGCTAGTGCCTGTGGTAGGTCGCTTGGTTCTCGCATACCTAAAAGTCTTGGAAGATCACCATTAAGACCGCGGACGAATGTATCCAGTGCTTTATTTCTGTAGGTTTGCGTCAGCAACGTGAGAGACTCGGGTCCAGCGTCCATGCAAGAAATTTTGTTGAGGATAAGTGAAAGGTTAGTATAAATGGCTTGGTAAAATTCTTGCACAGTTTGCCTGCCTTGTGTCAGGGAATTCATTTGGTACTCTAGGGTACCTAGGTCTCTTTGATCTGCGTAGTGCAAGGTGAGACATTTGGAAATTGCTTTCCAATTTAGAGGCGTGTTATACGACTCGAGCGCCGTATCCGCATTTCCAATTATTTTGTTGCGTACAACATTTAAGATTCCAAAATATTTTGGAGTCCCTTTAAGTGGTTCGTAAATGCTTAATACTCTCTCCACGCTCTTCTTCCATGAGCTGAACTCGGATGGATTTCCAGAGAAATCACGCAGGGCCCTTACCACGTCGGGGACCTTATCAAGATCTGTCAGGTCTTCGTGTTCAGGATCTATTCTTTGATCTTGTCCTATGGATAGATCTATATTGGGATTCATAATGGAGTTTATTAAACTCGGGCCATTCCTATTGAAAGCTTCGTTGACGATGCCGGAAATTAAGTTGACAAGTTCGGGTGATGCCCCTACAGGTCTAGGATTTGCTTGTGGCGCGTTATTTTCGCCTTGCGGTACGTTTAGTACGGGTGGACGTATGAGATTGTTTTGGTTTGCCATTATGATAAGAATATATTATAGATTTTTATTATAGGCGCTACTTAGGCTCTTATTTCGAACTAATTTCTGATTTAGACACAATTTTTGTGCTTCGTTCGTTTTCTTAATTTATATAATTTTTTCTAAATATAATATTATTAAATCGAATATTTTCTCTTTTAAAGAAAGAAAAAGATAAAAAATAAATGTTTCGAGTAAGTTTATGATTTTTCGTTCTTTACTTAGATTTAACTGTTTCTTTTCTTATGATATTTTCCATATAATTCTTATATTCTATGCTTACGTTAGCAGCATTAATTTGCTAATCATTACTGGAGCGGCTGGCAGTACTACAGCTGCCTCCTTTTCCTCTGATGCGGCAGTTACTGGGGGGCCTCGTTTCTCCAGGGAGTTGTCTCTTTCTTGATTCTTCAATGTAACTTATTTTGTCGTGTTACTATGGCACTAATTTTTATTTACACTGTCAATCAATTAACCTTTAGCTCGGGCACTTTTCACGTATACTGTGACAATTTTCCTTGATTGTTCAATGTAACTTATTTTTCGTGTTATTATGGCACTAATTTTTATTCACACTTTCAATCAATTAACCTTTAGCTCGGGGTTGTAGCGGGGAGTCTGAACAATTACTTCACTATGGATTTATTTATTACTGTTCACTTCTCACTACAGGTCCACTTTTCACAGAGATTGCTCGGGATTTAGTGTAAAAAATATTCTGAGTTCCAGAGTTTACTTCACTATGTGGGTTTTTTTCTAACTACTGGGTTGCTGTGGTTCACTTCACTACGATCGTTTACTTTCACTACTGGTAGATGAAGGGCTGCTCGGGCGCCAATTAAGCTTCTTTATATTTAAAAGCCAAAAAAAATATTTTTTTACGAGCAAGAGCTCTTTATTGTGTAACGGTTGGGACAAAACTCAAACTTAAAAACTAACAACTTAACCTTATCGCCTATGCCTACGCTAGCTGATGTGATGAATTCCAAGAACAGCAACGGTGCGCAGACAGGTGATTCCGGGAAGTTGCATCGGGTTACCGGCGGATGGAGATTTGTGAATGTTGCGATTATTAGTGTCGTGTGCATCTTACACGTTTTGCACTAATAATAGGTAGCGTGGGAAATGCAGCGACTGCACTTATACGAGCTAAGCGTATTTGTCGTTAACTTACACGCTTCTAATGAGCTATGTCACATAGTAGGATTCGAACTGGATATATGGATTTTTCCAAATTTTCAAATTTTTTTTTTGTACTAGGGGAATATTTGGGTTTTTTTGGCAAAATGAACTTGTTAGCCTTTGACACATTTAGAGAAGAGCGACAAATTATTTTATGAATTGGGCTGATAGCTAATGAATACACGCTTCTAATGAGCTATGTAACATAGTAGGATTCGAACGGGATATATGGATTTTTCCAAATTTTCCAATTTTTTTTTTGTACAAGTGGAATATTTGGGTTTTTTTGGCAAAATGAACTTGTTAGCCTTTGACACATTTAGAGAAGAGCGACAAATTATTTTATGAATTGGGCTGATAGCTAATGAATACACGCTTCTAATGAGCTACGTCACATAGTAGGATTCGAACTGGATATATGGATTTTTCCAAATTTTCCAATATTTTTTTTGTACTAGGGGAATATTTGGGTTTTTTTTGGCAAAATTAACTTGTTAGCCTTTGACACATTTAGAGAAGAGCGACAAATTATTTTATGAATTGGGCTGATAGCTAATGAATACACGCTTCTAGTGAGCTATGTGACATAGTAGGATTCGAACTGGATATATGGATTTTTCCAAATTTTCCAATTTTTTTTTTGTAAATACTAGGGGAATATTTGGGTTTTTTTGGCAAAATGAACTTGTTAGCCTTTGACACATTTACAGAAGAGCGACAAATTATTTTATGAATTGGGCTGATAGCTAATGAATACACGCTTCTAATGAGCTATGTCACATAGTAGGATTCGAACGGGATATATGGATTTTTCCAAATTTTCCAATTTTTTTTTTGTACTAGGGGAATATTTGGGTTTTTTGGCAAAATGAACTTGTTAGCCTTTGACACATTTAGAGAAGAGCGACAAATTATTTTATGAATTGGGTTGATATTGAACATTTTTATTTTTGTATCTTTAGCTTACTTTTTTGGTCTTAAAATAAACTTTTTAGTTTTTGCAACATTTTGAGAAAACTGATAGTAGCCTATAATTATACGCTTCTTTTAAGATATGTAGCATATTGAAATTCGAAAGGTTTATTTTTTTATGAATTTTTTAATAATCTATTTGATTTTCCTTCAAAAACAAAAGAGTTTTATAGCGAACTGACCGTTACAAAAAACGCAAATTTGAAATTGTGGGCGAACGGCTTACCCGGCTGGAAACATTTTTACATTTCCCCAGAGCGAAATTCAAAAGTCAATGTGGCGGTTTCAGCTTTACCGGTAAGCTAGGTCCGCCACAAAATCTCCCACTTCCCGAAGAGCGGAAAAATCAAAAATAGAGCAATTAATTAGCGATTAAATAGCAATTAAATCCCATGTACTTTGTTTGGCAAAATTCGAATGTGGCGGTTCCAGCTTTACCCACGTCAAATAACGTATTAGTTGATATAGATTCACCATGTGCTTTTTATAAAATTCCTTTTAGCTCATTCCATGTTTCAATTTGGCCGTGTTTTAAAATAGTGTCTCTTGCCCTATGAGTAAGTCTGTCTTGTATGTAACCTAAAAGTATGCGTTTGAAATGTTGGTTCCACGTTTCAATTAATGGAACAAGAGCATCTATTCTATCAATGAAGTTAAAGAAATTTTTTTAGAACTTCGAAGACTTCCATTTCAAATGACAATTTTCAGCTTTATATATATATGTGTATATTATAAATGATTATAAATGTACTAAGCAAAACTTAAAAATAACAGTAAAGAATATGTTAACAAAAACTTAACGCACCGCTCTGCTGACAAGTAGATAATGCATAGTAAATATGCTGTTGATTTGCATGTACTTGTTGCATTCGAGATGATGATGATTTTTTTTTGTTTTTGAAAGTGTTTGTGTCTACGTGTATTCAGTGTCTTATGTATGAAGTTAGAGTTCGGATAACGTCTTTAATTTTTTTTTTTTTTAAATGGTAGCGTCACTTTTTCCTTTGTTCTTTATTAGTTCTATTTTCACTACACTACTATTTTTTTTTATTTTTGCTTTTTTCATTCTTGAACTTAACCTGAACACTTTAATATGGATAAAACAAAAAGCCGCGTGATTGAAACCCGCACTAGACTCCTTTGTGAGTCTGTTATAGGTATAAAAAAACAACAAAATCTTCTTAGATTTTTTTTTTGTTTTTACCGACTGCGCCAGTCAAATAATTATTATTCCGATAAATGAAAAAAACGTGTATATATTTTATTTATGATTTATTTATTATTTATACAAGTTAATACCTCTAATGCTTGACACCGACTGAGGACTGACTCAATTTTTGGTATAATTCGGCTCTTATCATTCTCTTTGAGAAAAGAGAAAGATAGAGCCGTTAAACTTGTGGGTATCATCTCTCACACACCAGCCGTGTGGTTTGGGGAAATGTCTCATTTTTTAAACTATCACAATATCATCGGCAACCAATTCCAGTAAACTCAAGCAAATAATCCACGCTAAAGGGCACAATGCCGCGCAAGGAACAAACAATTAAATAATACAAATTTGCACACATTTTAATAATGAGTAAACGAATAATTCTTTTTTTGTAATAAAATTTTCTTTTATTGTTGCTATTTTGGGTGATTCGAATTGACTGACTTATAATGTAAACTTAATGTCAGAGGAAAGCTTCCTATATTGTTTTCATAAACCATGTTTGCTGAATTTACATTATTGTATTCCATAATTTCTTATCGTCATCACTTTTATATTGTCACATAAAAGTGCCAACGACCGAATAATATAAACAACCAAGAAAGTAGGCCAGGCCAATGCATTGTTTAACCTATTGGGAAATAATTAGCAATATGCAAGTATGACTTATGACCAATACTTAACTCCTCCTTCCTTAGATTGGACATTCTCCTGAAGGTTCTCATGTTTTCGTGGCTCTGTTTCGATATTTTTTATGTTAATCTTGACCTTCTCCGCTCAGTTAAGATTGTAATATGCTACGGTATACAGATAAGATTTTTTCATTTGTAATATGCTACGGCATAAATATTATTACTCCCAGTAAAAGTGCATTCCATGCATTTGGTGCCTATAAATGGCACCACATAAAAATATCTAGAGCAGAATAAGATTAACTGAATAAAGAAGAGACAACGTAAAAAAATAATTTTTTATTATTACTTTATTTAAAATCAATAACTGGCGCCCGAGCAGGGACCGGTAGAGTTAACAACAATTCTCAGTAGCTTCCCCCCACCAGAGGTAAGGGGTTACTGTTTAAAAGAATTAAAAACTCAAGAAGTGCAAATTAGTGGAAAAATTATAAGTGATAGTTCTCAGTAGCTTCCCCCACCAGAGGTAAGGGGTTACTGTAAAGAACTTATAAAACCACGAACTTCGACGGACACCTAGTGGTACAGCCGAACCAGTAGTAGGAGGCGTCAAACTCAACGACGTGCTCCAAAAAGGAACAAATCGGACTACCCAAGGAAAAAATCTGACGAAAATACACCGCCGGTCCCAAGTGTGCACAAACCCAGACAAAGCGCACTTTAAAGAACCTCTGAACCAATTGGAGGGTAATAATGTTCTGCGTTGCCCCGCAGCTCACAAAAAAGATGAAAATTGTAATTTTAACGTAAGATATAAAAAGAAGAGATAATATCAATCATATAAAATTTTTTTTATTATTAAATCCTTACATTTGACCAATTATAAAATATTTGCATAATAATCTATATTGATATATTCTACAAAATCCCTAAATACACTTTCAATATATTTGATATTGTCCTTATAAAGGGTGATTTTTTAAGAGGTTTAGAACTTTTTTTAAAAAAAAAACACAAAAAATTCGAAAAAATGAATGAAATATTTATTTGAATCGATAGTTTGAACCTTGCAATTTAATGTTTAAAGATAATTTCATGCAAATGTTGACCGCGGCTGCGTCTCAGGTAGCCCATCCGCTGAGTCCAATTTTGGCATACTCTTTCACACATATCGGCCGGTATCTCACGAATGAATGCATGGATGTTGGCTTCCAGTGCGTCAATCGAAGCGGGCTTGTCCCTATACACATTAGCCTTGGCATACCCCCACAAAAAATAATCTAATGGTGTCAAATCGCACGATCTAGGCGGCCAATTGACCGGCCCGAAACGTGAAATTAACTGTTCACCAAACTCGCCTCGCAATTGCGCCATTGTTTCGCGTGCTGTGTGGCATGTGGCACCGTCGGGCAAAAAAAAGTTTGTTATCATCGCTCGGTAGCGTTCACCATTGACAGTAACGCTGCGATTCGCATCATCTTTGAAGAAATATGGCCCAATAATGCCGCCGGCCCATAAACCGCACCAAACAGTGGCTTTTTCGGGATGCATTGGTAGCTGTTGCAATGCTTCTGGCTGATCTTCACTCCAAATGCGGCAATTTTGCTTATTTACGTACCCATTCAACCAAAAATGAGCCTCATCGCTGAACACAATTTTTCGATAAAAAAGCGGATCCTCGGCCAGCTTTCCAAGAGCCCATTCACCAAAAATTCGGCGTTGTGGTAGGTCGGCTGGCTTTAGTTCTTGCACCAGCTGTATCTTAAAAGGCTTTACGCCCAAATCCTTCCGCAAAATTTTCCACGTAGTGCTGTAACAAAGGCCTAACTGCTGGGAACGGCGCCGAATCGACATTTCGTGGTCTTCTGTCACACTAGCTGATACGGCCGCAATATTTTCTTCACTACGCACAGTACGTAAACGTGTTGGTGGTTTAATGTCCAACAAAGTAAATTTGGTGCGAAATTTGGTCACAATCTTCCGAATAGACTGCTCAGAAGGTCGAGAATGCCGATCATAAAATGGAAGCAGCGCGCGATGAACATTTCGAACCGAGCACGAATTTTGATAGTAAAATTCAATAATTTGCAAGCGTTGTTCATTTGTAAGACGATCCATGGTTAAATTGCAAACCAAACTGAAGCTGTTTGACAGTGACACAAGGTACTAAACACACGTCAGCTGTCAAAACCAGTGTTGCCAAAACCAAACCAGCTAAGAAATCACCCTTTATAACCTTAATTCTCTATTTTACTCAAATATATATATATATAATGGAAGAACTTAAAGACACAGTAATTAACCTTACCGGAGCAGTAAATGCTCAAATCGATTACATAAAAAAATTAGATCAAAGAATTACATTTTGGGAAAATAAGCTATTAGCCCCAGATCAGGTAGTCGAAAATGGTTTACCAGTCCCTCAAACAGAAAATCATCTTAAAGAGATCGCCAAGCTTCCCGACTGCGTTAAGGAGCTACAGGTTTTCGATGGAAATCCAGTAGAATACATTTCATGGATTCATACAGTTGAAACCATACTTAGGGACTATGACATAGTCATGAGCTCTCGATGTCTTCATACGAGGACTAAATGATGAACTCTCAAGGATTCTGATAATCCAAAAACCCCAGACTCTCCCGGAAGCATACGCAACATGTCTGGATGTACAAAATCTAAATTATAGAAATATTTCCCTACATAAGAAAGATTTCTCTAATCAAATACATACCCCGATAAACCAAATACATAATCCATATCATGGAAAACAAGTACAACTAACTAAGCCTTTACAACAGAGAAATTTGGCATATAACATCCATCAATAGCAGAGGAATCAATATCCCCCTCGATAAATGAACTACGCTCCACCACCAAGGCCAACTCAGTTCCAAGGGAAACCGATCAATCCATCCAATTAAGACAAGCTAACTATATGAACCGTCCAACCCACAATCCACAGTTTTATCAAAAACAAAACTATAATCAACAGCGTTATCAACAACAAGATAGTAACCCAGCTTTTAAGCAAAATATGCAACACAATACCTTACATAGATTACATACAACCCACGACGGCAAGATATTCAAATTTTTAATTGATACCGGAACTAATAAAAATTTTATTAAATCAGAAATTGCAACAAATCCAAAACCAGTCCAAAAGCCCTTTAAAATCCAATCCGCTGGAGGAGAAATCCCCATTAACCAAAAAATTAATGTTCAATTCTTTAAATAATGTTACAATAGACTTTTTTATTCTACCGAACCTTACATCCCTTGATGGAATTATCGGTGACGAAACATGAAAAGAACTAGAAGCCGTTATAGATAGAAAAAACAATATTCTAACATTTGGATTTACAGACAAAAAAATTCCTTTAAAAGAAAAGGCATCCAAACAAGTCAATAATATAGAAATTAGGGATGACCATCTGAATGACGAAACAAGAGAACAGATTAAAACAATAATCAGTAAATACAAAAATATTTTTGGACCAATAAACGATAATGAGACATAGGCACCACTATAAAAGCAGAAATCAAAACATCAACAGAAGATACTAAATCGTATCCTTACCCTTTTAGTATGAGAGATGAAGTTCAATCTCAAATCGCAAAACTCCTAGCTGATGGAATTATACGACCATCAAAAAGCCCATACAACTCACCTATGTGGGTTGTCCCTAAGAAAGCAGATGCCTCAGGTACACGCAAACACAGGATAGTAATAGACGCAAACACAGGATAGTAATAGATCGTAAACTTAATGCTATTACAATAGCAGACACATATCCAATACCACACATTTCAAATACATTAGGTACCTAGTTTGGGTAACTCCAAATATTTCACGACCATTGATTTAACGTCTGGATTCCATCAAATTAAGATGAAGGAATCTCACATACCAAAAACGGCCTTTTCCACTATGAATGGAAAATATGAGTTTACACAACTCCCATTTAGTTTGAAGAATGCACCAGGAATATTCCAACGAATGATAGATGACGTATTACAAGAACACATTGGTAAAATTTCTTATGTTTATATAGACGACATAATAATTTTCGGGAAAACCTTGGAAGAACACTTAAAAAACATTGAGTCAATATTTAAAAAAACTGGAGAGAGCCAATCTTAATATATAAAAATAAGTGGCATTTTTCGTTGTCACTTTATAACTCAAGAACGGGCTCACCTATCCTAATTTTCAGGGTTTGCTCGGACTATTTAGTAGATGGTTTATGTGAAGTTTACACAAATTCGGTCGAGTGGTTCTTCATTTATCACATTTTTTGTAACAAATGAATTCAATAAATAACGCGTAATTTTGTTAATGGAGATTTTTTAGACGGGGAATTGTGCTGTCAAATTAAAAGTAGAATACTTTAAAAGAAGAGTACTTTAATGAGTTGGGAATAGAGTTCAGTATCCGTTGATAGTGAACGAGTCGAAGCGAAGAAATTTCTTCGGCAGTGTGATTTGAGCCTAAAAGTAGCGTGTACTTTTCTCAGTTTTTTGTGCGCTGTCGGTTGCATGATCCACTTGAATTATGAAACAAATATAAATATTATATGACAGAGGATATTTTAGTTCGTATGCGTCATCATGCAAGGAATCCGGATTTGTTGATTACCTTGGAAATGTACAACGAAGCTTTGATAATAATTGAAGATATGAGTCTAACAATTGCAAATAAAGCATTAGCACAATTGGGTATGACCGCACCAAATCGTGAGATGCAGGATTTGTTTGATCGAGAATTGCAACGTGAGCAGGAATTCAATTCTAATGATTTGCGTTTATTTGTACAACCGAATATTACCAAATTGAATATTCAGCAAAAACATGTATATGACACAATCATGCAAGCCGTTTCCAATAATTCAGGTGGATTATATTTCTTGGATGCACCTGGTTGTACAGGCAAAACGTTCGTTATATCATTGATTTTAGCAACTATTCGATCGGAACAGGAAATTGCATTGGAACTTGCATCTTCGGGAATTGCTGCTACATTATCAGAAGGTGGTCGAACCGCACACTCTGCATTAAAATTGGGATTGAATGTACAGATGATTGAAACTCCAATTTGCAATATTTCGAGAAATTCTGCTATGGTAAAAGTTCTGCGATTAACGTCAATTATTTTATGGGATGAGTGTACAATGGCGAATAAAAAATCACTAGAAGCATTTAATCGAACAATGCCAGATTTACGTGGTAATCGACAGCTTTTTGGTGGCGCTTTGATATTACTGTCATGGGATTTTCGTCAAACATTGCCTGTCATTCCTCGATCAACTCCTGCTGATGAAATAAATGCCTGTTTGAAGTCATCAGTTCTTTGAAGATATGTACAAAAATTGACACTAAACAATAATATGCGTTTTAACCTACAAAATGATCCAGCTGCCCATGAGTTTTCAAAACAATTGTTAGAAATTGGTTATGGCAAAATACAAATCGACAGGACCAATGGATTGATCGCTATAGCGAACAATTTGTGTACTATTGTGCAATCGATAGATGAATTGATTGAATGTGTTTTTCCGAATATTCTTCAGAATTATAGAAATCATGATTGGTTGAGAGAAAGCGCCATTTTAGCACCTATGCTATTAATTTTCAAATTCAAGAGAAACTGCCAGGTGTAGTCACGACATATATCAACAAGGCCCAAGGGCAAACACTTCACGTTTGTGGTGTGAATTTGGAAGAATCATGTTTTTTACATGGCCAACTTTATGTTGCCTGTTCCAGAGTCGATGCTCTAACTGATTTTTGTATTATTATTTCACTTTATACGTAGCGAAGCACGTACCGGGCCGCTAGTCTAAGAATAAACATAGATAAAACTGAATTCATGAAGGAAGAAACAGAGTTTCTTTGATACCTGATAACAAGCGATGGTATTAAACCTGATCCAAGGAAGGTAATAAAAACAATTAGTCCACCTACAAACTTAAAATAATTAAAAAGCTTCCTTGGACTAACATCTTATTACAGACGTTTTATAAAAGATTTTGCAAAAATTGCAAAACCACTCACAAACCTGACAAGAGGAGAAAACGCAAAAGCAAAAGCAAAAGCAAACCAATCCCGAAACATTTCAATCAAAATAACCGGAAAAGAACTTCAGGCTTTTAATAATTTATAAAAAGATAATAGAACTTATATCTTCTAAAATTTTAATATTTCCCGACTTTAGCAGACCCTTTATATTAACTACAGATGCTTCTAATCAAGCAATAGGTGCAGTACTATCTCAAGGAGAGAAGGCAAAGATAAACCAATAACATAGTTAAGCACAGATACGATTTCTTCATCGTGTTTGTGAATAGCCCCCACATGCAGTGGCGGACTAAGAGGCAGTGACACCCGGGGCGGTAAAGCAAGCTTACACCCCTTGAAAAATTTAAGAAAAAAACACGAACAAATATTTTATTTAAAGGTGCTTACGAGCTTTTATTGTACTGAATGTTTCGATTATATCATTAAAATCTATATTTTTTGTGTGCTCCGTTTCGATTGAAAGTATAGCCAAATTAGTCAACCTATTTTGGCTCATCGTTGATCTTAGATAAGTCTTTATTAATTTTAATTTGGAAAAGCTTCGTTCACACGATGCCACTGAGACGCAAATTGTTAAATAAATTCTCATCGCCAATGACAGACTCGGTAAAGAGTCTGAAAAATGCCACTTAACAATGAAGCTGAAAAATTCAAAGGCTGTCCAAATTTCTGCATCTTTTAAATTTATCTTTGAAGCTACCATGTGACGCCGAATTCGCTGGATTTCCAATATGATACTGTTGTCTGTAAGTTCTGTAAATGTCGAGGTAAGCATTGGAACCACAGCCCGCAGTTCTTCTTCCGTTCCATACAGCAATATTTTCGGTTGAAGAGCTGAGAAAACTGACGCAATATCTTCCATGGCCTTAGATCGATGCACAAGTTCAGTATAAAATGTATCCTGACATTCTAACATGGCTCTTCGTGTTTCCTCTTCCAACGTCAAACCAGCATCTTGAGCCTTTTCGCCTGGCATAATTTTCTTCTTTTTTCTTCTTCCCCGCCTTTCAATTGAAATTTCTAGCTCGGTGCATTGTTCTCTTGCGTATATTACGGCCTTTTTCACGGATTCATCACGGTGTTCACGAAGAAAACTCGCTAGTGCCTTAAGTTTTATTACACTTTTTTCTAGAGTGAGCCCGGATTTTTGCAAGTATTTCTGTGCTGAATCAACTTCTTCCAAAATATCGAACCAGAATGAAAGATAACATAAAAACGTAAAGTCGCATACAGCAGATAAGAGTATGGTTGCAGCACCTCTTGTATCTAAATTTTCCTTTTCAGGATCACAAAGGAGTTCAAGAGTTGAAACTATCTTCACAAAATTTTCCTTCAATGGCTTAACAGCCTCGTGATGAGCGCTCCATCTAGTGTCTACAAGTCGCTTGACTGACACACCTACATTTTTTATGAGAATATCCCAACGATGCGTAGATGCTGAGAAAAATGTGTAAAGTCTTTCCACTGTCCCAAAAAACGTTGTACTTGAAGGAGTGCTTCCCAAAGAGTGAACTCCACAAAGGTTTAAAGAATGGTTTGCACATGGCGTAAACAAAGCTTTTGGATTAATTTGCCGAATTAATTTTTGAACTCCTCCATGAATACCCGCCATAGTCGCAGCATTGTCATATCCCTGAGCCCGACAAAGATTAATTTCAAGACTATCTTCATTGAGTTGCTTTAAGATATCGTCGGTAAGTTCTTTGGAAGTCTTTCCAGATGTAGGAAAAAACCCTAGAAAAGATTCCCTAACCTCAACTTTGCCGTCCTGAATGTGAACGTATCTAATGACCTCGCTCATTTGGTCGATATGTGATTCATCGGGTGTGCTGTCGAATATAATGCCAAAGTACTTCGCCTGGTGGATGTCTTTCACAATTTTTGTCCTCACTTCTTTACCCAAAAGGCTTATAAATTCATTTTGAATATTCTTGGACAAATACGAGCCGACTCGTGTCTTATCACCTATTGAATGCTCGATTCTCAAGAAATGCTCCTTTAAAACTGGGTCATATTTGGATATAAGTTTCACCAATTCCAAGAAATTGCCTCTATTTTCTGATGACAAGTCCTCTCTGTGGCCTCGAAAAGAAAGGTTTTGACGAGCAAGAAACAAAACAACGTCCAAAAGCCGTGTTAGAATATCGCGCCATTTCTTTTTTTCTGCACCCATTGACATTTGCAAATTGTTGTCGATTGTGTTTTGCATCTTTAAGCCCATTTCCAAAGTTTTCCAATTTTCTAATGCAGTTAGGTGGCGATCAGATGCCTCGTGCTCGAATACCTTAGGATTAAGCTTCCACCACAAATTGAACCCAGTGACGAAATATTGTGATTCATTGCAAGCAAATAACCGACAGCAAAAACAAAACAAACTGTTTGTTAGCTTGGAGTATACCATCCATTTCCGCAATACACTTTCACCATTTGGGAGGGTACTGTAAAACCAGCCCGTATTAAGATACCTACTCGTCCCCTTGGTTTTATCGCCTGACCTTTGAACTTCTGTTGTATTAAAAGGACCATCTTTATTTTGAAAATGAGTACTACCCTTTTTCACTATTCAATTCAAATTCAGTATCAGTATAAAAAGAACACTCTTTGCTTGTCGTTTGCTTTTCCAACTCACCAAAATCTTCTTTTTCCTGAACGCTAATATCATGCTCCTTATCCCGATCAAAACCTTCTTCATTTGCATCAGTGGTATGTAATTCGACTTCTTCTAATGAACTTGACGGGGTAGGCTTTTCTAATGAACTTGAGGGTTCAATTTCTGCACTAGATGTTGAAGCTGCTGGTGTCATATACTTATAGATGTCTCCTGAACACGCTTTAGTTGACAAATTTTTTGCCTTCTTGATTTTCCGCTGCTGAAACCCACTTATTTTGGTTCGCTTCATGTTTTAGTCTATTTATTATCTACGTTAATAAAGCTAGTAAGAAAAACATCAAAACGCTTACCTCCACCAAACTTGAAATTTTACCAGCAAATGCCCTTTTTATTTAAGAAGTAATTTCCTTATGTTTTTGCATAAATATAAAATTTAATCGATAAGCGACTAAGTAGGTGCCTTAAGAACATCTAATAAATAAAAAGAAAATAAACTCTCATTCATTTTTGTATATTTTCACCTTACCTACTAGAATTGTGCACACAGTGAGCGTGATCTACATCTAAGATGTAGACTAACCTTTTGTCACACAACAAGCCTTGGGTGGGAGTTAATTTGTTAACAATAATTCTTTTTTTATATAATAGGAATGTAGGTATTCTGGAACAGAACAATAATATATAAAACTGCCTGCATGTGTCGACTGTATGAAAACGAATGACCAGAACCAGGCCACAAAACAAAAAATATATCTTACAGTCTTGCACTCGCTCCACAAAAATAAGTTTAATAAATACGTATATGGGAGAAAAAAGCGTAGGGTTGGTGGTGATGAAAAGGAGATGAAAAAAGAAAACACATGTATAAAAAACAAACAACAGTGAACAGACTAAAAAAAAAGAAAAACAGAGCATAAAATTGCGCGGCTTGCTTGGTTTTATACTCCGTCCTCTGGCCTAATGATAATAGATATATACACACAAACTTGTGTATCTACGTCGGATAGAAGAATAGAGTTATATGCCATAAAAAATGCGTACCGTTATTTAAAAACGAAACAAAGAAAAATACTCATATCAGTAAAGAAAAAAGAACTGAACACAGAACTGCGACGCTTGGTAAATGCTTGGTTGTTGCTCTTGGGCGATAAATATTTTATTTCCATATTACTTATATTTAGAGAATAGGCCAGTAACGAAAGTCATGCGCACATATATATAGGTAGGTATTTGGGAAACAAATTTATTGTTTTATTTGTGTTTTTATTTTTTGTAGTGTGCAAAGTTATTTTTCTGTTACTGATGGCACCCCCTATTAGTCTGCCACCCGGGGCGGACCGCCCCCACCGCCCCCCCTTAGTCCGCCACTGCCCACATGGAGATATCATCCTGAGATGATATACCCATTTCAAAGCACAAACATATAAACAAAGAACAGAATGCAAAAGAGCATAAACATAATAAAGATAATGATTCCACATTCGTAAGCAACACACGGATTTATCATATTAAGATGATAAATCCCTTTGTGCCGAATAAGCATATTTAGGCTATAAGTAGGGATACAAAATGTATTTCAGTTTTAGTTTAAGATCAGACTCAAGAAAGTGTAGAACACGATTATTAATAAAGGCATAGTTTGCCCAAAACAATTTTTTTTGAAAAATAAAAGTTAATTTTATTTTACTGGCGCCCGAGCAGGGACCCGGTACAGTTAATTTTATTTTACTCAGTAGCTTCCCCCCACCAGAGGTAAGGGGTTACTGTTTAAAAGAATTAAAACTCAAGAAGTGCAAAGTAGTGGAAAAGTTATAAGTGTTAGTTCTCAGTAGCTTCCCCCCACCAGAGGTAAGGGGTTACTGTTTAAAAGAACTAAAAAAATAAAAAACCACGAACTTCGTCAGAAATTTGTGTAGTAGCACAAGGCCGAGCCATTAGTAGGAGGCTATCAACTTCAACGACGCACTCCAAAGAGGAACAACTCGGACTACTCCAAAACACTGCCGAAAATACACCACCGGTCCCGAAGTGTACAATAAACCCAGGAGTGCACTATAAAGATCCCCTTTAACTAGGGACGGGTTTTCGTTTCACGTGCTGCCCCACGTTTCATCTATAACCAAAAAGGATGAAGACATCAATATTAGTAATGTAAGTCGAAAAAACAAAATTTAAAAATTAAAAAAGTGAAGTATCAAAGATATTAGTAATTTAAGTCGAAAAAATAAAATTTAAAAATTAAAAAAGTGAAGTATCAAAGATATTAGTAATGTAAGTCGAAAAAATAAAATTTAAAAATTAAAAAAGTGAAATATCAATGACATTAGTAATGTAAGTCGAAAAAACAAAAATTAAAAATTAAGAAAGTAAAGTGAATTTTATCAAGCGGAAAAATAAGCCGCTAGGATTGACTTAGTTTTAAGAAATTAATTATTTTTGAGACATATTGAAGTAAAGTGAATTAACAATTATTATTATCACATAAAAAGTGTTTTAAGCAATACAATTAATCTACAAAATTAGAAAAATGCAATCTTTGCAAGAAGTGGTAGAAGAGCTACAAGCTCAAATAGTAAACCTTAACGGTTCCTTTAATGCACAAATGCAATTGACTTCAGCTCTCCAAAGAGGGCTTACAACTTTCCGAGCAGCAGCTCAAAATAAACTAGATTTAATACCAACAGCAATTATACCCGAAGCAGAAGTATTAGCAAGACCAGCTAATGAAACGGACTTACTCCAACAGAGTAAAATCCCTGATCCCGTAAAGGAAATTAGAACCTTTGATGGTAATCCAACAACATATTCTTCATGGATAAAATCCGTGGAAAACGTATTAGATGATTACAGAATCATCAAAACAAAACCACTCTATAGAGCAATAATAAGGTCCATAAGACAAAAGATTATAGAAGAAGCAGACACAGCTTTAGTAGCATATAACATTCCGGACGAAGATTGGTTAGCAATTAAGAGATGCTTATCTCTCCACTATGCTGACAAAAGAGATGTAAGAACATTGGAATATCAATTATATTCTCTTTATCAAGGAAATAAAACGATCGACTAATTTTTCGGTGAAGTTAATCACCAACTAACTCTTATTATTAATAAAATTCAAACAGAATGTCTGAGTCCTGAAACTGCGGCTACAACTATTGAAGGACATAGAAATAGGGCCTTAGATACTTTTATAAGAGGCCTGAACGGCGATCTTTCAAAACTCATTGCTATTAAAAACCCAAGTTCTCTTCCAGAAGCATACTCTTCATGCTTAGAGTTACAGAATATGAATTACAGAGCCACTAATTTTACAAATAAAAACATAATTGCAAATCCAGTTGTTGTACCTCACAACTCTCTTACACCACAAACTAAACCAAGAAATTTTATACATGCTCCTATTCCACAACCCAGACAAACCTACACTTCTCCACATCTAACACAACAACAAAAGAATATTCTATATAACCAAAATAATCGTTCAATGCCCCAACAACCAAGACCAATACCTCCACCACGTTATATTAAACCAGAACCTATGGAAGTAGATAGAAGTATTCATTCCAAACAGGTAAATTACATGAACAATCGATACATGCACACAGGTCCACGTCAATTCCAAAATAATCCTCAACCACACCAATGGCATAACAATTATTCACAACCTTATCAATATCCATTCAACCCAAATTTTAAAAGACCATCACAAGGCAGTCACATGCAATCTACACCAAATAAACAACAAAGAATATATCAAACCGAATTAATTGAGCCACAAGAAATAATTATATACCATAACCAATTCGAACAAAATTATGTAGAACCGTATGAATTCGAAGAGGAAAATACAGATCAGCAACTAAATTTTCTCATGACCGAGTCAGTGCTACACCCTACTTAAGGTATCACGCCCCTAATGGAAAATTTCTAAATTTTCTTATTGACACGGGTGCTAATAAAATTTTAATATTTGCAAAATATGGAAACAATACTTTAGTCAAATTTTATTTATTACCCCCATTGACATCATTCGATGGGATAATTGGAGACGATACATTACGAGAACTTAAAGCAGTCATAGATAGAGGTAAATCTACATTAACAATACACCCGAATATTGAAATACCATTAGAAATGCGAAAATCTATAGATGTGAATTCGATTAGTATTAGAGATAATCATCTCAACAATTATGAAAAGAAACAATTGCAAGAGCTTATACACAACTTCAGTCCTATATTCATAAAACCAGATGATAAAATAACAGCAGTGACAAATATAAGAGCTGAAATAAAAACATCGGAAGATACCCCAATATACGCAAAAACATATCCCTACCCAGGTTGCATGAGAGAGGAAGTAAATAAACAATTAAACCAACTATTAAAAGACAACGTAATCCGACCATCTAACTCTCCTTATAATGCCCCAGTTTGGATTGTACCTAAAAAATTAGATTCATCAGGGGAAAAAAAATATAGAATGGTTATTGATTATAAAAAACTAAATGCTATAACTATAGCAGACAAATACCCGATACCTGATATCTCCAGTACATTAGCAAATTTAGGTAACGCAAAATATTATACAACAATCGACTTAACGTCAGGTTTTCACCAAATATTAATGAAGGAAAGCGACACTAAAAAAAACCGCCTTTTCTACCCTTAACGGGAAATTTGAATTTTTACGACTACCATTTGGTTTGAAGAACGCACCTGCGATCTTCCAAAGAATGATAGACGATGTCTTTAAAGAACATATAGGTAAGACATGTTATGTTTACATAGATGACATCATCATCTATAGCACCTCGGTGGAACAACACATTAAACATATTCGAGAAATGTTTGATAAATTACACAAAGCTAATCTAAAAATTAACTTAGATAAAACCGATTTTTTAAAAACAGAAACGGAATTTTTAGGATTCATAGTTTCTAACAACGGAATAAAAGTAGACCCCAATAAAATTGCAGCAATCAATAACATACAAGAACCCAGAAATCTAAAAGAATTGAAATCATTCTTAGGATTAGCATCATATTATAGACGATTTATTAAAGATTTCGCAATGGTCGCTAAGCCATTGACACAATTAACAGGAGGAGAACTAGCTCGAACAAAAAAGAATCAATCAAAGAAAATATCAATTACCTTTAATGCGGAGCAAAAGGCAGCATTCAGTCAATTAAAAAAACTCCTCACTTCAACCGAACTTCTAACATTTCCAGATTTCGATAAACCTTTCATATTGACAACTGACGCCTCTAATTACGCGATAGGTGCTGTACTATCACAAGGCGATATAGGAAAAGATAGACCAATTACATATATTTCAAGAAATTTAAACGCATCCGAACAAAATTACGCAACCCCTTCAGTAGCCATAAAGAACAAATTAATACTTTATATTATTTCATTACCTATTTATTCCGGCAAAGAATATAACCATTTGATAATCAAACCGATAACTAATAACAATAAAAAAATTAACTTTGAATATGATAATATATTAGCGAGTAAGCAAGCCATCTTTGGTATTAAAGAAAAATGTTATGTTATTCAAGAAGTCACAGTATGTAAACCTAATCAAATTCAAAAATCATGTATTGCTAAATTAATCAGTGGCATAAATGCTAATTGTACTTATACTTTTAATACAAAGCCACTAGTGGAACAAATAAATGATAATTTAATATTTGTAGACAATTATAAAAATGAATTTGTAAACGAATGTGAGAATCAAACAAAAGTACTAAGTGGTAGTTACCTTATCAAAATTCAGAATTGTTCAATAAGTTTTGGAAATCAGAATTATACATCTAAAGAACTACTTAATTACCATCCTTTACCACCAATTTTTCAAATTAATTTAACCGAATCCGACACTAAAGTTAGTCTAGACCAACTACAGTTGGAAAACATAAAACAATTAAATGAAATAAAGCATATGAAAACGCACTCCCTTACAAACAATATTGTACTATACATTGGAATAACTTTAATAATATTAGTTACTGTAATCTTAAAATATAAACCTAAAAACACAAATATTGTAAATCCAATTCCTGATACAAAACGAACATTAGAAAACATTCCATTATCCACTGTAACAGAATCGACCTTAAAAAAATCAAAATATGATGACTCAATTTTTGTAACACTTAAATAGAAATATTTTTCGAGACGAAAAATTCTTTATAAAGGGAGAGTTAAGCACAGATACGATTTCTTAATCGTCTTTGTGAATAGCCCCCACATGGAGATATCATCCTGAGATGATATACCCATTTCAAAGCACAAACATATAAACAAAGAACAGAATGCAAAAGAGCATAAACATAATAAAGATAATGATTCCACATTCGTAAGCAACACCTTTGTGCCGAATAAGCATATTTAGGCTATAAGTAGGGATACAAAATGTATTTCAGTTTTAGTTTAAGATCAGACTCAAGAAAGTGTAGAACACGATTATTAATAAAGGCATAGTTTGCCCAAAACAATTTTTTTTGAAAAATAAAAGTTAATTTTATTTTACTACATATATATTAGATCACTAAACAAAACTGAAGAAAACTATGCCACTAATGAAAAAGAAATGCTGGCAATAGTTTGGTCACTAGATAATTTAAGAAACTATTTGTATGGAGCAAGAAAAATACAAATTTTAACAGATCACCAACCACTAACCTATGCTTTAAGCAATAGAAACACAAATTCAAAATTAAATAGATGGAAAGATAGAATCGAAGAGTATAATTGCGAACTTATTTACAAACCCGGAAAAACAAATGTAGTAGCAGGTGCATTATCTAGATTAAAAACTGAAATAAAAACCTTAACCTCTAACTCATCCGAAACCATGCATAGCGCAGAAGAAGATAGTACAGACCTTATCCCACACGTTGAAGTCCCAATAAACGTATTCAGAAATCAACTCATTATCAGCCAAAGAGAAACAAGTGCTTTTGAGGAACCTCATAAAGGTTATTATCGGCGCTATATTGGAATACATGTGATCAAAAAAGAAAAACTAATTCAGGTATTAAAAGAAAAATTAAAACCCAATCTTATAAATGGAATCAAAATTCCGGAACATTCAGCTACTGCAAGACGTATATAGGGATCATTTCAGTAAATTCAGAATCCGAATTACACAAAGAGTCGTAGAAGACATAGCTAACGAAGAAAATAAATGCACCATTATTCAAAAAGAACATAAAAGAGCACACAGAAACCATCTAGAAAATAAAGAACAAATCAAAACAAAAATTTGTAACAGTAACAAATACGATAGACATCCTCATAAACCAAAACTTCAAGAAACCCATTCCCGAATACCCATCTGAAATACTTCATAAAGATATCATGGAAATAAACCATGAAAAATTTGTAACATGCATCGACAAATTTTCAAAGTTTACTAAATTCTTTCACATTAAAGAAAAATCTGCATTATATCTTAGAAAGAAAATAATACAAATATTGCACTATTTTACTGTTCCTAAAATGTTAGTTTCCGATAATGAATCCAGTTTCATCAGTCCAATTATTTCCATATTATATAAAAGCAATTGGAATAGAACTATATCTCACGCCTCCAAATAAAAGCGAAGTGAATGGAACAGTTGAAAGAGTATATTCTACCATACCTGAATTAATAAGATGCCTGAAAAAGAATACACTGACCTTTCCTTAAAAGAAATAATCCTTATATCAGTAGATCGTTATAATAATAGCATACACTCCGTAACAAAGAAAAAACCGAGTGATATTTTCTTTGGTAGAATACAGAAAATAAACCATCAAAACTTAATTGATTTCCAAAATAAAGTAAATGAAGACTTAAGTGAATTAATTAGGAAAAACCAAAAAAAGAAAATTCAACTGGAAAATTACAAAAGAAATAAACCACAAGTCTACAATGAGGGACAAATCATTTACGCATCAAATAAAAGAAGGGACGGAAAAAATAAACCACCCGTCAATAAAGAAATAGTTGCATAGACAATAAGGTCACTATTACAACTATAAGCGGGAAACGAATTCATAAATCTCACATAAAAAATATACAAAAATATATTATAAATAATACCATAGTCCTATAGTGACTATACAACATGGCGAAGGAAAAATAATAGACGGAAACTTCAAAATAATTCATATAATTAATATAACAAAATATGAAGTAATCATTAACGAAAAAACACTAGACATACAACACCAAATAAATATATCAAGCATACTAAAACCCCAATTAATTCATCTTATACACCGCATAGAAAACTTAGTACATCAATTAAAAAACAAAACTCCAAGGCCACGAAGATCAATAAATTGGATCGGATCTGCATGGAAATGGATTGCAGGAAATCCCGACGCAACTGACTGGGATCAAATTCTGGCAAGCCAAAACAGGATTATTGAAAACAGCAATAAATAATATAAAATAAATAGTAAATTAATTGAGACAGCAAACAACCTTATCCAAGCTACAATCACATCCTCTCAAAATTAGACATGCAGAAAAATGAACAATTTGAGCAAATGCTCTTTAATAAATTAACAACAATTAAAGATGAAATAAATGAAATTGTACTAGCTTCCCAATTAGCAAAAAAAGGAATTATAAACACAAATATTTTAGATAGAACAGAGATCAACCCTGCAATCTCCCAAATAGAAACCCTACCCTACAACAACGAAATTCAGGCATTAGAATATGCTGAACCCACTGTTATACTCAAAGACTCAATTTTATTATATATATTTTCGCTACCCAAAACTAGTAGGTAATAAGTAATATAATCATATTCTTATTCGTGCTACAGTCACAAATTCACAGCAGGTAAACTTGGAATATGAAGCATTATTAGTAAATCAGTACCAACAATTTGGCATAATAAATAAATGCGATTCAATAAACGGTATATTAATCTGCCGAAATCATCAACTCAAACCAATTTCTAATACTCATTGTATTACCCAACTAATAAAAAGTCAAAATGCTAATTGCGATTACGAATACAATTATCTTCCAATTATTGAAAACATAAATGATAACACCATATAAAGGGTGATTTTTTAAGAGGTTTAGAAATTTTTTAAAAAAAAAAACACAAAAAATTCGAAAAAATGAATGAAATATTTATTTGAATCGATAGTTTGAACCTTGCAATTTAATGTTTAAAGATAATTTCATGCAAATGTTGACCGCGGCTGCGTCTCAGGTAGCCCATCCGCTGAGTCCAATTTTGGCATACTCTTTCACACATATCGGCCGGTATCTCACGAATGAATGCATGGATGTTGGCTTCCAGTGCGTCAATCGAAGCGGGCTTGTCCCTATACACATTAGCCTTGGCATACCCCCACAAAAAATAATCTAATGGTGTCAAATCGCACGATCTAGGCGGCCAATTGACCGGCCCGAAACGTGAAATTAACTGTTCACCAAACTCGCCTCGCAATTGCGCCATTGTTTCGCGTGCTGTGTGGCATGTGGCACCGTCTTGTTGAAACCACATATCATGCAAGTCAAGAACTTCCATTTCGGGCAAAAAAAAGTTTGTTATCATCGCTCGGTAGCGTTCACCATTGACAGTAACGCTGCGATTCGCATCATCTTTGAAGAAATATGGCCCAATAATGCCGCCGGCCCATAAACCGCACCAAACAGTGGCTTTTTCGGGATGCATTGGTAGCTGTTGCAATGCTTTTGGCTGATCTTCACTCCAAATGCGGCAATTTTGCTTATTTACGTACCCATTCAACCAAAAATGAGCCTCATCGCTGAACACAATTTTTCGATAAAAAAGCGGATCCTCGGCCAGCTTTCCAAGAGCCCATTCACCAAAAATTCGGCGTTGTGGTAGGTCGGCTGGCTTTAGTTCTTGCACCAGCTGTATCTTAAAAGGCCTTACGCCCAAATCCTTCCGCAAAATTTTCCAAGTAGTGCTGTAACAAAGGCCTAACTGCTGGGAACGGCGCCGAATCGACATTTCGCGGTCTTCTGTCACACTAGCTGATACGGCCGCAATATTTTCTTCACTACGCACAGTACGTAAACGTGTTGGTGGTTTAATGTCCAACAAAGTAAATTTGGTGCGAAATTTGGTCACAATCTTCCGAATAGACTGCTCAGAAGGTCGAGAATGCCGATCATAAAATGGAAGCAGCGCGCGATGAACATTTCGAACCGAGCACGAATTTTGATAGTAAAATTCAATAATTTGCAAGCGTTGTTCATTTGTAAGACGATCCATGGTTAAATTGCAAACCAAACTGAAGCTGTTTGACAGTGACACAAGGTACTAAACACACGTCAGCTGTCAAAACCAGTGTTGCCAAAACCAAACCAGCTAAAAAATCACCCTTTATGTTACAAACCTAAATGGTACTCTTACACATGAAAAAACAAGTCAACACCTAAACGGTAGCTTCGTCATACAATTTACGAATGAAACAGTTGAAATAAATGGCCAAAAGTTTTCTACCAAAGAATCATTAACATATCAACCCTTACCCCCTATCCATCAAAATAATGTTACAAAAAAAAATATGAGATAAAATTTAGAATATATACATCAAAAAAAATTTAGAAAAAACAAAAGAATTTGATTTAAATGCTAAGACATCAATATTTTCTGATATAATAATTTTTGTTTAACCACTAAATTGATGATCTCAATCATATAATACCAAACTTTTAACAAAATGATCTACGAGACGTACCCTTTTAAAGAGGGGAGAGTTAAGATTGTAATATTCTACGACATACAGATAAGATTTTTCCATTTGTAATATACTACGGCATAAATATTATTACTCCCACTCAATTAAAAGATATCAAATTGCATTCAAATTCATTACAGTAAAAGTGCATTCCATGCATTTGGTGCCTATAAATGGCACCACATAAAAATATCTAGAGCAGAATAAGATTAACTGAATAAAGAAGAGACAACGTCTCATAAGAAATAATTTTTTATTATTACTTTATTTAAAATAAATAACTGCTCCTTTGACATTCTTAGAAATTATGAACATTATTATTATTACTATTATAATCATTATTAATATGAGGGTGCCTGGAAGTACATAAGTTTTGATTTTGTGGTATTGTATTAACTCTATAGCATGTCTTTGATCAATTTCTTGTAAATCTGTAATTTGTTCGAACATTGTATTTACTGTTACTTTTTCTTTAAATATTTCTTCGTTATTGGAATTTATAGGTGGTTTCTTTATTTTGTATTACAGCGTCATTCATTTGTATATAACAATAATTTTGGATGTTTATAATATAATTCCCCTGAAGAGTTATATTTCTAGAATCGCAATGGTTTTGAATTGTTACATTTTCGACATTTTTGATAAGAAAGATGCTTTCATTTAATTTAATGATTTCAAAATTTTTACAAGTCTTCATCCAACATGTTTGTTATATAATACTTATATCTTTTCCATTGTAATTAATTAATACAAACGGATCTAAATCAATTTCTTGTTTTTCGGAATCGGTAGAATTATTTTAGTAGGGAGGGTTATGATCTGCTCGGGTATTTTTAGAGCTATGATAATGGAATTATCTTGATAATGCATTATACCTGCTTTAATATTTCTTAATTTATTTAAGTTCATTTCGGTCATTACTAATTCGTCTGTGGTTAGTAGACTGGGATGGGTGATACCTACCTTAATTGAAGCTACTGTGTCCAGTTGTAATGGACAAATCGCATCAATAGAATCAAAAGTTTTTTTTTGTTCTTTTTACTCGAAAAATAAAAACAAGTTCCTTGCTTTGATTTCTCAATAAGAGAGGAAAAAAAATTTACTCGTGGCAATTGGCAACCCTAGCTTTGTTCCTACATTCACGGTTGCCACTTTGGTAATTTTTTTTTTGCAAAAAAGTAATTAAAGTAGATATTACTATTACATTAGTCAGTTAAGTCTTTTTTTTTATTTTATAAAGTAAGTAGTCGTTGTTTAACTACTTAAAGACTGACTAAGTTCCTACAAACCTAATGTACCAAATTGAATATTTTAAAAGACATATATATTTTTTTTATGTTTTAAAAGTGTTTTATCAACGTCTCCTGATTTTTGGTAAATTTTATCTGGGTTCGGTAATTTGTTTTCCAATTTTGGTAGCTAATTTTTTATGCAAGTGGCAACCGTGCCTATATTTGCACCACGAAAGTTTCTCTGAGAGAAGGGGAGGAGCCAATGGGCATTATTATGATATTGATGAGGAAAGCGAAGAGAGCCACGACGGTGGGTTTCGTTGTCGCTGAAAGTGGTGGTTCTTTTTATTTTTGGTCGTCGCATATGAATTGCGCTAAGGAGGCGGATCTTGGATGCATGAATCTCTTTTGTGTAATTCACATTTGGTTGTTGGGATTTAATTTCCCCTGGGAGAGAATTACCCCAACTAAAAAATGAGTTGCAATCGACTTGTTTACGAACTAACGTAATGCACGTATACCCTTGCAGTGTATTGAACGATATTTTGTCAAACGGATAAAATGTTACTAAAAACTACTTTGTCAGATCAACAAAACAGAATTTTCAATTTAAAAAATCGATATTGTATCAATTGAACAATTTATTTGTTGAATCAACAAATTGAAATTATGGAACTGAGATTATAATTCTATATAACCAGCAATATTATTATAGATTCAACAAAAGACAACTGTAGTACTGACAGATTACTACTGTAATATCAACAAAATTAACAAGATTTGACAAAATGACAAACAATTTTGATGGTATTATCAACTTTTTTTGTTAATATAACAAAAAGATAAAGGTCAAACTGATAAATTTCTTCGCAAAATCAACAGCTTTTTGGTAAATTTAACAAAAAAATTTCATACGCGCAATAAAGAATAAACAATAAAATTCGGTACTTATATACTATATATATATATATACTATAGATTTCTCAAGATACGAATCCTTTTTGTTTTTTTTTTTTGAATATTTCTGACACACTGTCGCACAAAGCAGGTAGGCAATTTTTTTTTTAAAAATTATTTTGGTATTCTTTTTGAATTCTTTTATTTTTTTTTCATTAAATTCATATATGCACACACTCCTACTGGGCTATAATTCTTCTATCGTATTATTTTCTTTTAAGTCTATCGAGTTATTCAAATTAAAATACGTATGTACGTAAATAGGTACTGCCTACCGTATTATATATTTTATTGAATAGGTAAGTAATTGCCAGTTTTTGTCAGTTATACGGGAACAGTACAAATGAAATCAGGTTTTTATGCACTCCAAATATTACCGACTCATTGAATTATTCAAAAAATAAGACAGAATGTCTTGGTAATGTGGAAAAAACCTAAATAAGGGCCTCATTTATATCAATAATACGAAGAAAAATTACGGATAGGGTTGTAAATAAAATAAAGAATGGTGCTTTTGCCCAAATTAAAAAGAGAAACCAACACAATAGCCTATTTTATTACCCAAAACTGCAAAAAATTAAATAAAACTGACCATCTTCTACCTGCATTAAAAATTATTCGTTTGCTTCTGCCAACAGTGAAAAAAAAGGAAGGAATTTATAAATGAACTACCTGTTTTCACAATTCTTTCGAAAACTTTATCCAATTCAAATTCAATAAAATTAACTTGAGTTTTGCTAGATTTTGTAAAAATGTTAATTTATGGAGAAATCCTAAAAAGTTTTATTTCGATTTTAAGATTTATGGCCCCATATAAAAATGCACTAATATACAAAACAAATATAATATGCGGTTGGCCGGTGACACTTATTATTCGAATTGTTGGAAATTATGAAATCGAACCAAAAAGGAAGAGAAAGAACAGATTACAAAACCCACCCCTCATCCACACTCTGAAATCGGAAAGGGAAAGCATACTAGAAAACAGCAATGCAAATGTATACGCATTCATTCAAGTAAGGATGTTCGTGTTCCACTTAGGTGGCTTTCCCTTTAAAAAATGTATCAGCCACCAGCGCTGACGTGGGTAAAGCTGGAACCGCCACATTCGAATTTTGCCAAACAAAGTACATGGGATTTAATTGCTATTTAATCGCTAATTAATTGCTCTATTTTTGATTTTTCCGCTCTTCGGGAAGTGGGAGATTTTGTGGCGGACCTAGCTTACCGGTAAAGCTGGAACCGCCACATTGACTTTTGAAGGATTTTTTTTGCGCATACCAATCACCGATTTAATCGCTCTGGGGAAATGTAACAAATTTTCCAGCCGGGTAAGCCGTTCGCCCACAATTTAAAATTCGCGTTTTTGTAACGGACAGTTCGCTACAAAACTCTTTTAATTTTTAAGGAAAATCTAATAGATTCTTAAAAAATTCATAAAAAAATAACCCTTTCGAATTGTAATATGCTATATATCTTAAAAGAAGCATATATTTGTAGGCTACTATCAGTTTAAATCAAATATTTTGTCGTTCTTCTCTAAATGGGTCAAAAACGGTAGGATAGGTCCATCATAAAGAAACACTTTGAAAAATTAAAAAAAATATATTCCATTACAATTTAACAAAGTCATATACACCAAAAGAAGCGTCTATTCATTACCTATCAGCTCATAGAATAAAATAATTTGTCGCTCTTCTCTGAATGTTGCAAAAACTAAAAAGTTTATTTTAAGACCAAAAAAGTAAGCTAAAAATACAAAAATAAAAATGTTCAATACTAAAAATTCATATATCCTTTTCGACTCCTACTATGCCACATAGCTCATTAGAAGCGTGTATTCATTAGCTATCAGCCCAATTCATAAAATAATTTGTCGCTCTTCTCTAAATGTGTCAAAGGATAACAAGTTCATTTTGCCAAGAAAACCCAAATATTCCCCTAGTACAAAAAAAAAATTGGAAAATTTGGAAAAATCCATATATCCCGTTCGAATCCTACTATGTCACATACCTCATTAGAAGCGTGTATTCATTGGATATCAACCCAATTCATAAAATAATTTGTCGCTCTTCTCTAAATGTGTCAAAGTATAACAAGTTCATTTTGCCAAGAAAACCCAAATATTCCCCTAGTACAAAATAAAAATTGGAAAATTTGGAAAAATCCATATATCCCGTTCGAATCCTACTATGTGACATAGCTCATTAGAAGCGTGTATTCATTAGCTATCAGCCCAATTCATAAAATAATTTGTCGCTCTTCTCTAAATGTGTCAAAGGCTAACAAGTTCATTTTGCCAAAAAAACCCAAATATTCCCCTAGTACAAAAAAAAAATTGGAAAATTTGGAAAAATCCATATATCCAGTTCGAATCCTACTATGTCACATAGCTCACTAGAAGCGTGTATTCATTAGCTATTAACCCAATTCATAAAATAATTTGTCGCTCTTCTCTAAATGTGTCAAAAGCTAACAAGTTCATTTTGACAAAAAAAAAAAGAAGCAAATATACCCCTAGTACAAAATTTGGTAGCCCAAAAAGTATGCATCAGATTTGGAGTGTTGTAAATCCGGCCTGACAATTTTTATAAATCCTGAAAGTATGCAATACCCCTACGATCAAATATCGCTAGCCCTGAACGTACGCATTGATTTTAACTTCGAAATTTCCATACATATACTGGCTGATTAAAAATGGATCGTGTACAAGTCAACCCCACTTAGCGCCATCTACCAAAAATCGCATTACTCAGCCTTAGTGGATAGTGCTACCGAGTATTGTTTTGAGTATTAAGGTTTCTCTAAAGTCTAACAGCCGAATTTATTACATTCCCTTACACCGCGTAACGATTTACGCAGCCTTTACGTGGCTTACCTGACATTTTTATTTATAAACATTTTTCCGCTGTAACCTTACCAAACGTGATTTGTGTTAAGTAAGGTAAAATTTCGATAAACTATTACAGGAAACACTGAAATCCATTACACAAAAAAAGTCAAATTATCTGCCACAATTCCAAAATGCTTTCGAATGGACTTTTGCAATGTCAACCTGCAATAGGGTAGCTGCGACAACGTCAATGTCAAATAAGAAGAACAAAAAGCCAAGTGACAGCTAAAAAACTTATACATGTGGAATTTGGAATAATATATGAGGGAAGAAAGGATGTAGGTACCAATTTTATGTAATGTTAGGTAGAAGATATAAGGGTTGGAGATGCCTTATGTTTGTGGTACCTGAATGGAGTTATAAGATTTCAAGGCTGTAAATATTTAATTAATTTAAATCTGAAGCTAAAACAAAAAGGTTTTTGAGAAAATAAATTGACTTTTAGCTTTAGAAAATTTGAGAAAATAAAAGTAAAAACATTGCGTTTGTTTTTAACTTTAGAGAACTTGAGGGAATAAAAGACAAAAATTCGCAAAAATATTCATCCGTTCATGGGTGTCCGTATACATAAGTGAATTTAACCTGGCTTGGTAGCAACTACTCCATTTGTCAAACTGGTTTTATAATATGCTAACACTTATTTTCCACTTTAATGTGACATTCGTTTGGGCGTCTATAGATTCGCTCTAAAATTTCAGATTTCGTGTGGCAAATCGAACACAAAAAGTAATCTGATTTTTTGTTGGTGTTAGTGGGGTATCTGTCAAATTGTGCTTACATTTTTTTTTTTTTTTTATTTTCTTTGTAGGCGAAATGTCAAATCAGAAGTAGGTGTATTGGTAAATTGAAGCAACTCTGGGAAAAAACCCGGATTCGCAAAAGTGCTCTGAAATCTTAAAAAGATTGCTTTTTTTTGCACCAAACGAATATAAAAAGTGATCTGAGATCAAAAAGTGCTCTGAGAGATCCCGATCGCATACCACATAAATACTATAGAATAGACTACAACCTGAACGATGAAGGTAAGTAGTGAGAAAATATGTGTCCAGTTGCAGATTTGCGATATAGATGCCGCTAGGTGCGAAACTTGGCTGGGGATGAAAATTCGTTGAAAATGTATCAAATTACATTTTTCAGCTGCAGGCAGCTCTTTATTGACATTTAAACATTATTTTTTAAATAAAATCCTTCGAAAATTTCTTATCGCTTTGCAACAAGTTTCGCACCTAGCGGCATCTATGTCGCAAATCTGCAACTGGACACATATTTTCTCACTACTTACCTTCATCGTTCAGGTTGTAGTCTATTCTATAGTATTTATGTGGTATTCGATCGGGATCTCTCAGAGCACTTTTTTGATCTCAGATCACTTTTTATATTCGTTTGGTGCAAAAAAAAGCAATCTTTTTAAGATTTCAGAGCACTTTTGCGAATCCGGGTTTTTTCCCAGAGTTGCTTCAATTTACCAATACACCTACTTCTGATTTGACATTTCGCCTACAAAAAAAAAAAAAAAATGTAAGCACAATTTGACAGATACCCCACTAACACCAACAAAAAAATCAGATTACTTTTTGTGTTCGATTTGCCACACGAAATCTGAAATTTTAGAGCGAATCTATAGATGCCCAAACGAATGTCACATTAAAGTGGAAAATAAGTGTTAACATATTATAAAACCAGTTTGACAAATGGAATAGTTGCTACCAAGCCAGGTTAAATTCACTTATGTATACGGACACCGATGAACGGATGAATATTTTTGCGAATTTTTGTCTTTTATTCTCTCAAGTTCTCTAAAGTTGAAAACAAACGCAATTTTTTTACTTTTATTTTCTCAAATTTTCTAAAGGTAAAAGTCAATTTATTTTCTCAAAAACCTTTTTGCTTTAGCTTCAGACTTAAATTAATTAAATATTTACAGCCTTGAAATCTTATAACTCCATTCAGGTACCACAAACATAAGGCATCTCCAACCCTTATATCTTCTACCTAACATTACATAAAATTGGTACCTACATCCTTTCTTCCCTCATATATTATTCCAAATTCCACATGTATAAGTTTTTTAGCTGTCACTTGGCTTTTTGTTCTTCTTATTTGACATTGACGTTGTCGCAGCTACCCTATTGCAGGTTGACATTGCAAAAGTCCATTCGAAAGCATTTTGGAATTGTGGCAGATAATTTGACTTTTTTTGTGTAATGGATTTCAGTGTTTCCTGTAATAGTTTATCGAAATTTTACCTTACTTAACACAAATCACGTTTGGTAAGGTTACAGCGAAAAAATGTTTATAAATAAAAATGTCAGGTAAGCCACGTAAAGGCTGCGTAAATCGTTTCGCGATGTAAGGGAATGTAATAAATTCGGCTGTTAGACTTTAGAGAAACCTTAATACTCAAAACAATACTCGGTAGCACTATCCACTAAGGCTGAGTAATGCGATTTTTGGTAGATGGCGCTAAGTGGGGTTGACTTGTAGACGATCAATTTTTAATCAGCCGGTATTATGTATGCAAATTTCGAAGTTAAAATCAATGCGTACGTTCAGGGCTAGCGATATTTGATCGTAGGGGTATTGCATACTTTCAGGATATATGGATTTTTCCAAATTTTCCAATTTTTTTTTGTACTAGGGGAATATTTGGGTTTTTTTTGGCAAAATGAACTTGTTAGCCTTTGACACATTTAGAGAAGAGCGACAAATTATTTTATGAATTGGGTTAATAGCTAATGAATTCACGCTTCTAGTGAGCTATGTGACATAGTAGGATTCGAACGGGATATATGGATTTTTCCAAATTTTCCAATTTTTTTTTTGTACTAGGTGAATATTTGGGTTTTTTTGGCAAAATGAACTTGTAAGCCTTTGACACATTTAGAGAAGAGCGACAAATTATTTTTTGAATTGGGCTGATAGCTAATGAATACACGCTTCTAATGAGCTATGTCACATAGTAGGATTCGAACTGAATATATGGATTTTTCCAAATTTTCCAATTTTTTTTTCTACTAGGTGAATATTTGGGTTTTTTTGGCAAAATAAACTTGTTAGCCTTTGACACATTTAGAGAAGAGCGACAAATTATTTTATGAATTGGGCTGATAGCTAATGAATACACGCTTCTAATGAGCTATGTCACATAGTAGGATTCGAACTGGATATATGGATTTTTCCAAATTTTCCAATTTTTTTTTTGTACTAGGGGAATATTTGGGTTTTTTTGGCAAAATGAACTTGTTAGCCTTTGACACATTTAGAGAAGAGCGACAAATTATTTTATGAATTGGGCTGATAGCTAATGAATACACGCTTCTAATGAGCTATGTCACATAGTAGGATTCGAACTGGATATATGGATTTTTCCAAATTTTCCAATTTTTTTTTTGTACTAGGGGAATATTTGGGTTTTTTTGGCAAAATGAACTTGTTAGCCTTTGACACATTTAGAGAAGAGCGACAAATTATTTTATGAATTGGGTTGATAGCTAATGAATACACGCTTCTAATGAGCTATGTCACATAGTAGGATTCGAACTGGATATATGGATTTTTCCAAATTTTCCAATTTTTTTTTTGTACTAGGGGAATATTTGGGTTTTTTTGGCAAAATGAACTTGTTAGCCTTTGACACATTTAGAGAAGAGCGACAAATTATTTTATGAATTGGGCTGATAGCTAATGAGTACACGCTTCTAATGAGCTATGTCACATATTAGGATTCGAACTGGATATATGGATTTTTCCAAATTTTCCAATTTTTTTTTTTGTACTAGGGGAATATTTGGGTTTTTTTGGAAAAATGAACTTGTTAGCCTTTGACACATTTAGAGAAGAGCGACAAATTATTTTATGAATTAGGCTGATAGCTAATGAATACACGCTTCTAGTGAGCTATGTCACATAGTAGGATTCGAACTGGATATATGGATTTTTCCAAATTTTCCAATTTTTTTTTTGTACTAGGGGAATATTTGGGTTTTTTTGGCAAAATGAACTTGTTAGCCTTTGACACATTTAGAGAAGAGAGACAAATTATTTTATGAATTGGGTTGATAGCTAATGAATACATGCTTCTAATGAGTTATGTCACACAGTAGGATTCGAACTGGATATATGGATTTTTCCAAATTTTCCAATTTTTTTTTTGTACTAGGGGAATATTTGGGTTTTTTTGGCAAAATGAACTTGTTAGCCTTTGACACATTTAGAGAAGAGCGACAAATTATTTTATGAATTGGGCTGATAGCTAATGAATACACGCTTCTAATGAGCTATGTCACATAGTAGGATTCGAACTGGATATATGGATTTTTCCAAATTTTCCAATTTTTTTTTTTTGTACTAGGGGAATATTTGGGTTTTTTTGGCAAAATGAACTTGTTAGCCTTTGACACATTTAGAGAAGAGCGACAAATTATTTTATGAATTTGGTTGATAGCTAATGAATACACGCTTCTAATGAGCTATGTCACATAGTAGGATTCGAACTGGATATATGGATTTTTCCAAATTTTCCAATTTTTTTTTTGTACTAGGGGAATATTTGGGTTTTTTTGGCAAAATGAACTTGTTAGCCTTTGACACATTTAGAGAAGAGCGACAAATTATTTTATGAATTGGGCTGATAGCTAATGAATACACGCTTCTAATGAGCTATGTCACATAGTAGGATTCGAACTGGATATATGGATTTTTCCAAATTTTCCAATTTTTTTTTTGGTACTAGGGGAATATTTGGGTTTTTTTGGCAAAATGAACTTGTTAGCCTTTGACACATTTAGAGAAGAGCGACAAATTATTTTATGAATTGGGCTGATAGCTAATGAATACACGCTTCTAGTGAGCTATGTCACATAGTAGGATTCGAACGGGATATATGGATTTTTCCAAATTTTTTAATTTTTTTTTTGTACTAGGGGAATATTTGGGTTTTTTGGCAAAATGAACTTGTTAGCCTTTGACACATTTAGAGAAGAGCGACAAATTATTTTATGAATTGGGCTGATAGCTAATGAATACACGCTTCTAATGAGCTATGTCACATAGTAGGATTCGAACGGGATATATGGATTTTTCCAAATTTTCCAATTTTTTTTTGTACTAGGGGAATATTTGGGTTTTTTTGGCAAAATTAACTTGTTAGCCTTTGACACATTTAGAGAAGAGCGATAAATTATTTTATGAATTGGGCTGATAGCTAATGAATACACGCTTCTAACGAGCTATGTCACATAGTAGGATTCGAACGGGATATATGGATTTTTCCAAATTTTCCAATTTTTTTTTGTACTAGGGGAATATTTGGGTTTTTTTGGCAAAATGAACTTGTTAGCCTTTGACACATTTAGAGAAGAGCGACAAATTATTTTATGAATTGGGCTGATAGCTAATGAATACACGCTTCTAATGAGCTATGTCACATAGTAGGATTCGAACGGGATATATGGATTTTTCCAAATTTTCCAATTTTTTTTTGTACTAGGGGAATATTTGGGTTTTTTTGGCAAAATTAACTTGTTAGCCTTTGACACATTTAGAGAAGAGCGATAAATTATTTTATGAATTGGGCTGATAGCTAATGAATACACGCTTCTAATGAGCTATGTCACATAGTAGGATTCGAACGGGATATATGGATTTTTCCAAATTTTCCAATTTTTTTTTGTACTAGGGGAATATTTGGATTTTTTTGGCAAAATGAACTTGTTAGCCTTTGACACATTTAGAGAAGAGCGGCAAATTATTTTATGAATTGGGCTGATAGCTAATGAATACACGCTTCTAATGAGATATGTCACATAGTAGGATTCGAACGGGATATATGGATTTTTCCAAATTTTTAAATTTTTTTTTTTGTACTAGGGGAATATTTGGGTTTTTTTGGCAAAATTAACTTGTTAGCCTTTGACACATTTAGAGAAGAGCGATAAATTATTTTATGAATTGGGCTGATAGCTAATGAATACACGCTTCTAATGAGCTATGTCACATAGTAGGATTCGAACGGGATATATGGATTTTTCCAAATTTTCCAATTTTTTTTTGTACTAGGGGAATATTTGGGTTTTTTTGGCAAAATGAACTTGTTAGCCTTTGACACATTTAGAGAAGAGCGACAAATTATTTTATGAATTGGGCTGATAGCTAATGAATACACGCTTCTAATGAGATTTGTCACATAGTAGGATTCGAACGGGATATATGGATTTTTCCAAATTTTCCAATTTTCTTTTTGTACTAGGGGAATATTTGGGTTTTTTTGGCAAAATTAACTTGTTAGCCTTTGACACATTTAGAGAAGAGCGATAAATTATTTTATAAATTGGGCTGATAGCTAATGAATACACGCTTCTAATGAGCTATGTCACATAGTAGGATTCGAACTAGATATATGGATTTTTCCAAATTTTCCAATTTTTTTTTTGTACTAGGGGAATATTTGGGTTTTTTTTGGCAAAATGAACTTGTTAGCCTTTGACACATTTAGAGAAGAGCGACAAATTATTTTATGAATTGGGCTGATAGCTAATGAATACACGCTTCTAATGAGCTTTGTCACATAGTAGGATTCGAACGGGATATATGGATTTTTCCAAATTTTCCAATTTTCTTTTTGTACTAGGGGAATATTTGGGTTTTTTTGGCAAAATTAACTTGTTAGCCTTTGACACACTTAGAGAAGAGCGACAAATTATTTTATGAATTGGGCTGATAGCTAATGAATACATACACGCTTCTAATGAGCTATGTCACATAGTAGGATTCGAACTGGATATATGGATTTTTCCAAATTTTCCAGTTTTTTTTTTGTACTAGGGAAATATTTGGGTTTTTTTGGCAAAATGAACTTGTTAGCCTTTGACACATTTAGAGAAGAGCGAAAAATTATTTTATGAATTGGGCTGATAGCTAATGAATACACGCTTCTAATGAGCTATGTCACATAGTAGGATTCGAACGGGATATATGGATTTTTCCAAATTTTCCAATTTTTTTTTGTACTAGGGGAATATTTGGGTTTTTTTGGCAAAATTAACTTGTTAGCCTTTGACATATTTAGAGAACAGCGATAAATTATTTTATGAATTGGGCTGATAGCTAATGAATACACGCTTCTAATGAGCTATGTCACATAGTAGCATTCGAACTAGATATATGGATTTTTCCAAATTTTCCAATTTTTTTTTTGTACTAGGGGAATATTTGGGTTTTTTTGGCAAAATGAACTTGTTAGCCTTTGACACATTTAGAGAAGAGCGACAAATTATTTTATGAATTGGGCTGATAGCTAATGAATACACGCTTCTAATGAGCTATGTCACATAGTAGGATTCGAACTGGATATATGGATTTTTCCAAATTTTCCAATTTTTTTTTTTGTACTAGGGGAATATTTGGGTTTTTTTGGCAAAATGAACTTGTTAGCCTTTGACACATTTAGAGAAGAGCGACAAATTATTTTATGAATTGGGCTGATAGCTAATGAATACACGCTTCTAGTGAGCTATGTCACATAGTAGGATTCGAACGGGATATATGGATTTTTCCAAATTTTTAAATTTTTTTTTTGTACTAGGGGAATATTTGGGTTTTTTTGGCAAAATGAACTTGTTAGCCTTTGACACATTTAGAGAAGAGCGACAAATTATTTTATGAACTGGGCTGATAGCTAATGAATACACGCTTCTAATGAGCTATGTCACATAGTAGGATTCGAACGGGATATATGGATTTTTCCAAATTTTCCAATTTTTTTTTGTACTAGGGGAATATTTGGGTTTTTTTGGCAAAATTAACTTGTTAGCCTTTGACACATTTAGAGAAGAGCGATAAATTATTTTATGAATTGGGCTGATAGCTAATGAATACACGCTTCTAATGAGCTATGTCACATAGTAGGATTCGAACGGGATATATGGATTTTTCCAAATTTTCCAATTTTTTTTTGTACTAGGGGAATATTTGGGTTTTTTTGGCAAAATTAACTTGTTAGCCTTTGACTCATTTAGAGAAGAGCGGCAAATTATTTTATGAATTGGTCTGAAAGCTAATGAATACACGCTTCTAATGAGCTATGTCACATAGTAGGATTCGAACGGGATATATGGATTTTTCCAAATTTTCCAATTTTTTTTTTTGTACTAGGGGAATATTTGGGTTTTTTTGGCAAAATTAACTTGTTAGCCTTTGACACATTTAGAGAAGAGCGATAAATTATTTTATAAATTGGGCTGATAGCTAATGAATACACGCTTCTAATGAGCTATGTCACATAGTAGGATTCGAACTAGATATATGGATTTTTCCAAATTTTCCAATTTTTTTTTTGTACTAGGGGAATATTTGGGTTTTTTTGGCAAAATTAACTTGTTAGCCTTTGACACACTTAGAGAAGAGCGACAAATTATTTTATGAATTGGGCTGATAGCTAATGAATACATACACGCTTCTAATGAGCTATGTCACATAGTAGGATTCGAACTGGATATATGGATTTTTCCAAATTTTCCAGTTTTTTTTTTGTACTAGGGAAATATTTGGGTTTTTTTGGCAAAATTAACTTGTTAGCCTTTGACACATTTAGAGAAGAGCGATAAATTATTTTATGAATTGGGCTGATAGCTAATGAATACACGCTTCTAATGAGCTATGTCACATAGTAGGATTCGAACTAGATATATGGATTTTTCCAAATTTTCCAATTTTTTTTTTGTACTAGGGGAATATTTGGGTTTTTTTGGCAAAATGAACTTGTTAGCCTTTGACACATTTAGAGAAGAGCGACAAATTATTTTATGAAATGGGCTGATAGCTAATGAATACACGCTTCTAATGAGCTATGTCACATAGTAGGATTCGAACGGGATATATGGATTTTTCCAAATTTTTCAATTTTTTTTTTGTACTAGGGGAATATTTGGGTTTTTTGGCAAAATGAACTTGTTAGCCTTTGACACAATTAGAGAAGAGGGATAAATTATTTTATAAATTGGGTTGATAGCTAATGAATACACGCTTCTAGTGATATATGTGACATAGTAGGATTCGATCGGGATATATGGATTTTTCCAAATTTTCCAATTTTTTTTTTTGTACTAGGGGAATATTTGGGTTTTTTTGGCAGAATGAACTTGTTAGCCTTTGACACATTTAGAAAAGAGCGACAAATTATTTTATGAATTGGGCTGATAGCTAATGAATACACGCTTCTAGTGATCTATGTGACATAGTAGGATTTGATCGGGATATATGGATTTTTCCAAATTTTCCAATTTTTTTTTTGTACTAGGGGAATATTTGGGTTTTTTTGGCAAAATTAACTTGTTAGCCTTTGACACAATTAGAGAAGAGGGATAAATTATTTTATAAATTGGGTTGATAGCTAATGAATACACGCTTCTAGTGATCTATGTGACATAGTAGGATTCGATCGGGATATATGGATTTTTCCAAATTTTCCAATTTTTTTTTTGTACTAGGGGAATATTTGGGTTTTTTTGGCAAAATGAACTTGTTAGCCTTTGACACAATTAGAGAAGAGGGATAAATTATTTTATAAATTGGGTTGATAGCTAATGAATACACGCTTCTAGTGATCTATGTGACATAGTAGGATTCAATCGGGATATATGGATTTTTCCAAATTTTCCAATTTTTCTTTTGTACTAGGGGAATATTTGGGTTTTTTTGGCAAAATGAACTTGTTAGCCTTTGACACATTTAGAAAAGAGCGACAAATTATTTTATGAATTGGGCTGATAGCTAATGAATACACGCTTGTAATGAGCTATGTCACATAGTAGGATTCGAACTAGATATATGGAATTTTCCAAATTTTCCATTTTTTTTTTTGTACTAGGGGAATATTTGGGTTTTTTTGGCAAAATGAACTTGTTAGCCTTTGACACATTTAGAGAAGAGCGACATGTCACATAGTAGGATTCGAACGGGATATATGGATTTTTCCAAATTTTCTAATTTTCTTTTTGTACTAGGGGAATATTTGGGTTTTTTTGGCAAAATTAACTTGTTAGCCTTTGACACACTTAGAGAAGAGCGACAAATTATTTTATGAATTGGGCTGATAGCTAATGAATACATACACGCTTCTAATGAGCTATGTCACATAGTAGGATTCGAACTGGATATATGGAGTTTTCCAAATTTTCCAATTTTTTTTTTGTACTAGGGGAATATTTGGGTTTTTTTGGCAAAATGAACTTGTTAGCCTTTGACACATTTAGAGAAGAGCGACAAATTATTTTATGAATTGGGCTGATAGATAATGAATACACGCTTCTAATGAGCTATGTCACATAGTAGGATTCGAACGGGATATATGGATTTTTCCAAATTTTCCAATTTTTTTTTGTACTAGGGGAATATTTGGGTTTTTTTGGCAAAATTAACTTGTTAGCCTTTGACACATTTAGAGAAGAGCGATAAATTATTTTATGAATTGGGCTGATAGCTAATGAATACACGCTTCTAATGAGCTATGTCACATAGTAGGATTCGAACTAGATATATGGATTTTTCCAAATTTTCCAATTTTTTTTTTGTACTAGGGGAATATTTGGGTTTTTTTGGCAAAATGAACTTGTTAGCCTTTGACACATTTAGAGAAGAGCGACAAATTATTTTATGAAATGGGCTGATAGCTAATGAATACACGCTTCTAATGAGCTATGTCACATAGTAGGATTCGAACGGGATATATGGATTTTTCCAAATTTTCCAATTTTCTTTTTGTACTAGGGGAATATTTGGGTTTTTTTGGCAAAATTAACTTGTTAGCCTTTGACACATTTAGAGAAGAGCGACAAATTATTTTATGAATTGAGCTGATAGCTAACGAATACACGCTTCTAATGAGCTATGTCACATAGTAGGATTCGAACTGGATACATGGATTTTTCCAAATTTTCCAATTTTTTTTTTGTACTAGGGGAATATTTGGGTTTTTTTGGCAAAATGAACTTGTTAGCCTTTGACACATTTAGAGAAGAGCGACAAATTATTTTATGATTTGGACTGATAGCTAATGAATACACGCTTTTAATGAGCTATGTCACATAGTAGGATTCGAACGGGATATATGGATTTTTCCAAATTTTTCAATTTTTTTTTTGTACTAGGGGAATATTTGGGTTTTTTTGGCAAAATGAACTTGTTAGCCTTTGACACAATTAGAGAAGAGCGACAAATTATTTTATGAATTGGGCTGATAGCTAATGAATACATACACGCTTCTAATGAGCTATGTCACATAGTAGGATTCGAACTGGATATATGGATTTTTCCAAATTTTTCAATTTTTTTTTTGTACTAGGGGAATATTTGGGTTTTTTTGGCAAAATGAACTTGTTAGCCTTTGACACAATTAGAGAAGAGGGATAAATTATTTTATAAATTGGGTTGATAGCTAATGAATACACGCTTCTAGTGATCTATGTGACATAGTAGGATTCGATCGGGATATATGGATTTTTCCAAATTTTCCAATTTTTTTTTTGTACTAGGGGAATATTTGGGTTTTTTTGGCAAAATGAACTTGTTAGCCTTTGACACATTTAGAAAAGAGCGACAAATTATTTTATGAATTGGGCTGATAGCTAATGAATACACGCTTCTAGTGATCTATGTGACATAGTAGGATTCGATCGGGATATATGGATTTTTCCAAATTTTCCAAATTTTTTTTTGTACTAGGGGAATATTTGGGTTTTTTTGGCAAAATTAACTTGTTAGCCTTTGACACAATTAGAGAAGAGGGATAAATTATTTTATAAATTGGGTTGATAGCTAATGAATACACGCTTCTAGTGATCTATGTGACATAGTAGAATTCGATCGGGATATATGGATTTTTCCAAATTTTCCAATTTTTTTTTTTTACTAGGGGAATATTTGGGTTTTTTTGGCAAAATGAACTTGTTAGCCTTTGACACAATTAGAGAAGAGGGATAAATTATTTTATAAATTGGGTTGATAGCTAATGAATACACGCTTCTAGTGATCTATGTGACATAGTAGGATTCGATCGGGATATATGGATTTTTCCAAATTTTCCAATTTTTCTTTTGTACTAGGGGAATATTTGGGTTTTTTGGCAAAATGAACTTGTTAGCCTTTGACACATTTAGAAAAGAGCGACAAATTATTTTATGAATTGGGCTGATAGCTAATGAATACACGCTTCTAATGAGCTATGTCACATAGTAGAATTCGAACTAGATATATGGATTTTTCCAAATTTTCCAATTTTTTTTTTGTACTAGGGGAATATTTGGGTTTTTTTGGCAAAATGAACTTGTTAGCCTTTGACACATTTAGAGAAGAGCGACTTGTCACATAGTAGGATTCGAACGGGATATATGGATTTTTCCAAATTTTCCAATTTTTTTTTTGTACTAGGGGAATATTTGGGTTTTTTTGGCAAAATGAACTTGTTAGCCTTTGACACATTTAGAAAAGAGCGACAAATTATTTTATGAATTGGGCTGATAGCTAATGAATACACGCTTCTAGTGATCTATGTGACATAGTAGGATTTGATCGGGATATATGGATTTTTCCAAATTTTCCAATTTTTTTTTTGTACTAGGGGAATATTTGGGTTTTTTTGGCAAAATTAACTTGTTAGCCTTTGACACAATTAGAGAAGAGGGATAAATTATTTTATAAATTGGGTTGATAGCTAATGAATACACGCTTCTAGTGATCTATGTGACATAGTAGGATTCGATCAGGATATATGGATTTTTCCAAATTTTCCAATTTTTTTTTTGTACTAGGGGAATATTTGGGTTTTTTTGGCAAAATGAACTTGTTAGCCTTTGACACAATTAGAGAAGAGGGATAAATTATTTTATAAATTGGGTTGATAGCTAATGAATACATGCTTCTAGTGATCTATGTGACATAGTAGGATTCGATCGGGATATATGGATTTTTCCAAATTTTCCAATTTTTCTTTTGTACTAGGGGAATATTTGGGTTTTTTTGGCAAAATGAACTTGTTAGCCTTTGACACATTTAGAAAAGAGCGACAAATTATTTTATGAATTGGGCTGATAGCTAATGAATACACGCTTGTAATGAGCTATGTCACATAGTAGGATTCGAACTAGATATATGGAATTTTCCAAATTTTCCATTTTTTTTTTTTGTACTAGGGGAATATTTGGGTTTTTTTGGCAAAATGAACTTGTTAGCCTTTGACACATTTAGAGAAGAGCGACATGTCACATAGTAGGATTCGAACGGGATATATGGATTTTTCCAAATTTTCTAATTTTCTTTTTGTACTAGGGGAATATTTGGGTTTTTTTGGCAAAATTAACTTGTTAGCCTTTGACACACTTAGAGAAGAGCGACAAATTATTTTATGAATTGGGCTGATAGCTAATGAATACATACACGCTTCTAATGAGCTATGTCACATAGTAGGATTCGAACTGGATATATGGAGTTTTCCAAATTTTCCAATTTTTTTTTTGTACTAGGGGAATATTTGGGTTTTTTTGGCAAAATGAACTTGTTAGCCTTTGACACATTTAGAGAAGAGCGACATGTCACATAGTAGGATTCGAACGGGATATATGGATTTTTCCAAATTTTCCAATTTTTTTTTTGTACTAGGGGAATATTTGGGTTTTTTTGGCAAAATGAACTTGTTAGCCTTTGACACATTTAGAGAAGAGCGACATGTCACATAGTAGGATTCGAACGGGATATATGGATTTTTCCAAATTTTCTAATTTTCTTTTTGTACTAGGGGAATATTTGGGTTTTTTTGGCAAAATGAACTTGTTAGCCTTTGACACAATTAGAGAAGAGGGATAAATTATTTTATAAATTGGGTTGATAGCTAATGAATACACGCTTCTAGTGATCTATGTGACATAGTAGGATTCGATCGGGATATATGGATTTTTCCAAATTTTCCAATTTTTCTTTTGTACTAGGGGAATATTTGGGTTTTTTTGGCAAAATGAACTTGTTAGCCTTTGACACATTTAGAAAAGAGCGACAAATTATTTTATGAATTGGGCTGATAGCTAATGAATACACGCTTCTAATGAGCTATGTCACATAGTAGAATTCGAACTAGATATATGGATTTTTCCAAATTTTCCAATTTTTTTTTTGTACTAGGGGAATATTTGGGTTTTTTTGGCAAAATGAACTTGTTAGCCTTTGACACATTTAGAGAAGAGCGACATGTCACATAGTAGGATTCGAACGGGATATATGGATTTTTCCAAATTTTCCAATTTTTTTTTTGTACTAGGGGAATATTTGGGTTTTTTTGGCAAAATGAACTTGTTAGCCTTTGACACATTTAGAAAAGAGCGACAAATTATTTTATGAATTGGGCTGATAGCTAATGAATACACGCTTCTAGTGATCTATGTGACATAGTAGGATTTGATCGGGATATATGGATTTTTCCAAATTTTCCAATTTTTTTTTTTTACTAGGGGAATATTTGGGTTTTTTTGGCAAAATGAACTTGTTAGCCTTTGACACAATTAGAGAAGAGGGATAAATTATTTTATAAATTGGGTTGATAGCTAATGAATACACGCTTCTAATGAGCTATGTCACATAGTAGGATTCGAACTAGATATATGGATTTTTCCAAATTTTCCAATTTTTTTTTTGTACTAGGGGAATATTTGGGTTTTTTTGGCAAAATGAACTTGTTAGCCTTTGACACATTTAGAGAAGAGCGACAAATTATTTTATGAAATGGGCTGATAGCTAATGAATACACGCTTCTAGTGATCTATGTGACATAGTAGGATTTGATCGGGATATATGGATTTTTCCAAATTTTCCAATTTTTTTTTTTTACTAGGGGAATATTTGGGTTTTTTTGGCAAAATGAACTTGTTAGCCTTTGACACATTTAGAGAAGAGCGACATGTCACATAGTAGGATTCGAACGGGATATATGGATTTTTCCAAATTTTCCAATTTTTTTTTTGTACTAGGGGAATATTTGGGTTTTTTTGGCAAAATGAACTTGTTAGCCTTTGACACATTTAGAGAAGAGCGACAAATTATTTTATGAATTGGGCTGATAGATAATGAATACACGCTTCTAATGAGCTATGTCACATAGTAGGATTCGAACGGGATATATGGATTTTTCCAAATTTTCCAATTTTTTTTTGTACTAGGGGAATATTTGGGTTTTTTTGGCAAAATTAACTTGTTAGCCTTTGACACATTTAGAGAAGAGCGATAAATTATTTTATGAATTGGGCTGATAGCTAATGAATACACGCTTCTAATGAGCTATGTCACATAGTAGGATTCGAACTAGATATATGGATTTTTCCAAATTTTCCAATTTTTTTTTTGTACTAGGGGAATATTTGGGTTTTTTTGGCAAAATGAACTTGTTAGCCTTTGACACATTTAGAGAAGAGCGACAAATTATTTTATGAAATGGGCTGATAGCTAATGAGTACACGCTTCTAATGAGCTATGTCACATAGTAGGATTCGAACGGGATATATGGATTTTTCCAAATTTTCCAATTTTCTTTTTGTACTAGGGGAATATTTGGGTTTTTTTGGCAAAATTAACTTGTTAGCCTTTGACACATTTAGAGAAGAGCGACAAATTATTTTATGAATTGAGCTGATAGCTAACGAATACACGCTTCTAATGAGCTATGTCACATAGTAGGATTCGAACTGGATACATGGATTTTTCCAAATTTTCCAATTTTTTTTTTGTACTAGGGGAATATTTGGGTTTTTTTGGCAAAATGAACTTGTTAGCCTTTGACACATTTAGAGAAGAGCGACAAATTATTTTATGATTTGGACTGATAGCTAATGAATACACGCTTTTAATGAGCTATGTCACATAGTAGGATTCGAACGGGATATATGGATTTTTCCAAATTTTTCAATTTTTTTTTTGTACTAGGGGAATATTTGGGTTTTTTTGGCAAAATGAACTTGTTAGCCTTTGACACAATTAGAGAAGAGCGACAAATTATTTTATGAATTGGGCTGATAGCTAATGAATACATACACGCTTCTAATGAGCTATGTCACATAGTAGGATTCGAACTGGATATATGGATTTTTCCAAATTTTTCAATTTTTTTTTTGTACTAGGGGAATATTTGGGTTTTTTTGGCAAAATGAACTTGTTAGCCTTTGACACAATTAGAGAAGAGGGATAAATTATTTTATAAATTGGGTTGATAGCTAATGAATACACGCTTCTAGTGATCTATGTGACATAGTAGGATTCGATCGGGATATATGGATTTTTCCAAATTTTCCAATTTTTTTTTTGTACTAGGGGAATATTTGGGTTTTTTTGGCAAAATGAACTTGTTAGCCTTTGACACATTTAGAAAAGAGCGACAAATTATTTTATGAATTGGGCTGATAGCTAATGAATACACGCTTCTAGTGATCTATGTGACATAGTAGGATTCGATCGGGATATATGGATTTTTCCAAATTTTCCAAATTTTTTTTTGTACTAGGGGAATATTTGGGTTTTTTTGGCAAAATTAACTTGTTAGCCTTTGACACAATTAGAGAAGAGGGATAAATTATTTTATAAATTGGGTTGATAGCTAATGAATACACGCTTCTAGTGATCTATGTGACATAGTAGAATTCGATCGGGATATATGGATTTTTCCAAATTTTCCAATTTTTTTTTTTTACTAGGGGAATATTTGGGTTTTTTTGGCAAAATGAACTTGTTAGCCTTTGACACAATTAGAGAAGAGGGATAAATTATTTTATAAATTGGGTTGATAGCTAATGAATACACGCTTCTAGTGATCTATGTGACATAGTAGGATTCGATCGGGATATATGGATTTTTCCAAATTTTCCAATTTTTCTTTTGTACTAGGGGAATATTTGGGTTTTTTGGCAAAATGAACTTGTTAGCCTTTGACACATTTAGAAAAGAGCGACAAATTATTTTATGAATTGGGCTGATAGCTAATGAATACACGCTTCTAATGAGCTATGTCACATAGTAGAATTCGAACTAGATATATGGATTTTTCCAAATTTTCCAATTTTTTTTTTGTACTAGGGGAATATTTGGGTTTTTTTGGCAAAATGAACTTGTTAGCCTTTGACACATTTAGAGAAGAGCGACTTGTCACATAGTAGGATTCGAACGGGATATATGGATTTTTCCAAATTTTCCAATTTTTTTTTTGTACTAGGGGAATATTTGGGTTTTTTTGGCAAAATGAACTTGTTAGCCTTTGACACATTTAGAAAAGAGCGACAAATTATTTTATGAATTGGGCTGATAGCTAATGAATACACGCTTCTAGTGATCTATGTGACATAGTAGGATTTGATCGGGATATATGGATTTTTCCAAATTTTCCAATTTTTTTTTGTACTAGGGGAATATTTGGGTTTTTTTGGCAAAATTAACTTGTTAGCCTTTGACACAATTAGAGAAGAGGGATAAATTATTTTATAAATTGGGTTGATAGCTAATGAATACACGCTTCTAGTGATCTATGTGACATAGTAGGATTCGATCAGGATATATGGATTTTTCCAAATTTTCCAATTTTTTTTTTGTACTAGGGGAATATTTGGGTTTTTTTGGCAAAATGAACTTGTTAGCCTTTGACACAATTAGAGAAGAGGGATAAATTATTTTATAAATTGGGTTGATAGCTAATGAATACATGCTTCTAGTGATCTATGTGACATAGTAGGATTCGATCGGGATATATGGATTTTTCCAAATTTTCCAATTTTTCTTTTGTACTAGGGGAATATTTGGGTTTTTTTGGCAAAATGAACTTGTTAGCCTTTGACACATTTAGAAAAGAGCGACAAATTATTTTATGAATTGGGCTGATAGCTAATGAATACACGCTTGTAATGAGCTATGTCACATAGTAGGATTCGAACTAGATATATGGAATTTTCCAAATTTTCCATTTTTTTTTTTTGTACTAGGGGAATATTTGGGTTTTTTTGGCAAAATGAACTTGTTAGCCTTTGACACATTTAGAGAAGAGCGACATGTCACATAGTAGGATTCGAACGGGATATATGGATTTTTCCAAATTTTCTAATTTTCTTTTTGTACTAGGGGAATATTTGGGTTTTTTTGGCAAAATTAACTTGTTAGCCTTTGACACACTTAGAGAAGAGCGACAAATTATTTTATGAATTGGGCTGATAGCTAATGAATACATACACGCTTCTAATGAGCTATGTCACATAGTAGGATTCGAACTGGATATATGGAGTTTTCCAAATTTTCCAATTTTTTTTTTGTACTAGGGGAATATTTGGGTTTTTTTGGCAAAATGAACTTGTTAGCCTTTGACACATTTAGAGAAGAGCGACATGTCACATAGTAGGATTCGAACGGGATATATGGATTTTTCCAAATTTTCCAATTTTTTTTTTGTACTAGGGGAATATTTGGGTTTTTTTGGCAAAATGAACTTGTTAGCCTTTGACACATTTAGAGAAGAGCGACATGTCACATAGTAGGATTCGAACGGGATATATGGATTTTTCCAAATTTTCTAATTTTCTTTTTGTACTAGGGGAATATTTGGGTTTTTTTGGCAAAATGAACTTGTTAGCCTTTGACACAATTAGAGAAGAGGGATAAATTATTTTATAAATTGGGTTGATAGCTAATGAATACACGCTTCTAGTGATCTATGTGACATAGTAGGATTCGATCGGGATATATGGATTTTTCCAAATTTTCCAATTTTTCTTTTGTACTAGGGGAATATTTGGGTTTTTTTGGCAAAATGAACTTGTTAGCCTTTGACACATTTAGAAAAGAGCGACAAATTATTTTATGAATTGGGCTGATAGCTAATGAATACACGCTTCTAATGAGCTATGTCACATAGTAGAATTCGAACTAGATATATGGATTTTTCCAAATTTTCCAATTTTTTTTTTGTACTAGGGGAATATTTGGGTTTTTTTGGCAAAATGAACTTGTTAGCCTTTGACACATTTAGAGAAGAGCGACATGTCACATAGTAGGATTCGAACGGGATATATGGATTTTTCCAAATTTTCCAATTTTTTTTTTGTACTAGGGGAATATTTGGGTTTTTTTGGCAAAATGAACTTGTTAGCCTTTGACACATTTAGAAAAGAGCGACAAATTATTTTATGAATTGGGCTGATAGCTAATGAATACACGCTTCTAGTGATCTATGTGACATAGTAGGATTTGATCGGGATATATGGATTTTTCCAAATTTTCCAATTTTTTTTTTGTACTAGGGGAATATTTGGGTTTTTTTGGCAAAATGAACTTGTTAGCCTTTGACACATTTAGAGAAGAGCGACATGTCACATAGTAGGATTCGAACGGGATATATGGATTTTTCCAAATTTTCCAATTTTTTTTTTGTACTAGGGGAATATTTGGGTTTTTTTGGCAAAATGAACTTGTTAGCCTTTGACACATTTAGAAAAGAGCGACAAATTATTTTATGAATTGGGCTGATAGCTAATGAATACACGCTTCTAATGAGCTATGTCACATAGTAGAATTCGAACTAGATATATGGATTTTTCCAAATTTTCCAATTTTTTTTTTGTACTAGGGGAATATTTGGGTTTTTTTGGCAAAATGAACTTGTTAGCCTTTGACACAATTAGAGAAGAGGGATAAATTATTTTATAAATTGGGTTGATAGCTAATGAATACACGCTTCTAGTGATCTATGTGACATAGTAGGATTCGATCGGGATATATGGATTTTTCCAAATTTTCCAATTTTTCTTTTGTACTAGGGGAATATTTGGGTTTTTTTGGCAAAATGAACTTGTTAGCCTTTGACACATTTAGAAAAGAGCGACAAATTATTTTATGAATTGGGCTGATAGCTAATGAATACACGCTTCTAATGAGCTATGTCACATAGTAGAATTCGAACTAGATATATGGATTTTTCCAAATTTTCCAATTTTTTTTTTGTACTAGGGGAATATTTGGGTTTTTTTGGCAAAATGAACTTGTTAGCCTTTGACACATTTAGAGAAGAGCGACATGTCACATAGTAGGATTCGAACGGGATATATGGATTTTTCCAAATTTTCCAATTTTTTTTTTGTACTAGGGGAATATTTGGGTTTTTTTGGCAAAATGAACTTGTTAGCCTTTGACACATTTAGAAAAGAGCGACAAATTATTTTATGAATTGGGCTGATAGCTAATGAATACACGCTTCTAGTGATCTATGTGACATAGTAGGATTTGATCGGGATATATGGATTTTTCCAAATTTTCCAATTTTTTTTTTGTACTAGGGGAATATTTGGTTTTTTTTGGCAAAATGAACTTGTTAGCCTTTGACACATTTAGAGAAGAGCGACATGTCACATAGTAGGATTCGAACGGGATATATGGATTTTTCCAAATTTTCCAATTTTTTTTTTGTACTAGGGGAATATTTGGGTTTTTTTGGCAAAATGAACTTGTTAGCCTTTGACACATTTAGAAAAGAGCGACAAATTATTTTATGAATTGGGCTGATAGCTAATGAATACACGCTTCTAATAAGCTATGTCACATAGTAGAATTCGAACTAGATATATGGATTTTTCCAAATTTTCCAATTTTTTTTTTGTACTAGGGGAATATTTGGGTTTTTTTGGCAAAATTAACTTGTTAGCCTTTGACACAATTAGAGAAGAGGGATAAATTATTTTATAAATTGGGTTGATAGCTAATGAATACACGCTTCTAGTGATCTATGTGACATAGTAGAATTCGATCGGGATATATGGATTTTTCCAAATTTTCCAATTTTTTTTTTTTACTAGGGGAATATTTGGGTTTTTTTGGCAAAATGAACTTGTTAGCCTTTGACACAATTAGAGAAGAGGGATAAATTATTTTATAAATTGGGTTGATAGCTAATGAATACACGCTTCTAGTGATCTATGTGACATAGTAGGATTCGATCGGGATATATGGATTTTTCCAAATTTTCCAATTTTTCTTTTGTACTAGGGGAATATTTGGGTTTTTTTGGCAAAATGAACTTGTTAGCCTTTGACACATTTAGAAAAGAGCGACAAATTATTTTATGAATTGGGCTGATAGCTAATGAATACACGCTTCTAATGAGCTATGTCACATAGTAGAATTCGAACTAGATATATGGATTTTTCCAAATTTTCCAATTTTTTTTTTGTACTAGGGGAATATTTGGGTTTTTTTGGCAAAATTAACTTGTTAGCCTTTGACACATTTAGAGAAGAGCGACATGTCACATAGTAGGATTCGAACGGGATATATGGATTTTTCCAAATTTTCCAATTTTTTTTTTGTACTAGGGGAATATTTGGGTTTTTTTGGCAAAATGAACTTGTTAGCCTTTGACACATTTAGAAAAGAGCGACAAATTATTTTATGAATTGGGCTGATAGCTAATGAATACACGCTTCTAGTGAACTATGTGACATAGTAGGATTTGATCGGGATATATGGATTTTTCCAAATTTTCCAATTTTTTTTTTGTACTAGGGGAATATTTGGGTTTTTTTGGCAAAATTAACTTGTTAGCCTTTGACACAATTAGAGAAGAGGGATAAATTATTTTATAAATTGGGTTGATAGCTAATGAATACACGCTTCTAGTGATCTATGTGACATAGTAGGATTCGATCGGGATATATGGATTTTTCCAAATTTTCCAATTTTTTTTTTGTACTAGGGGAATATTTGGGTTTTTTTGGCAAAATGAACTTGTTAGCCTTTGACACAATTAGAGAAGAGGGATAAATTATTTTATAAATTGGGTTGATAGCTAATGAATACACGCTTCTAGTGATCTATGTGACATAGTAGGATTCGATCGGGATATATGGATTTTTCCAAATTTTCCAATTTTTCTTTTGTACTAGGGGAATATTTGGGTTTTTTTGGCAAAATGAACTTGTTAGCCTTTGACACATTTAGAAAAGAGCGACAAATTATTTTATGAATTGGGCTGATAGCTAATGAATACACGCTTCTAATGAGCTATGTCACATAGTAGAATTCGAACTAGATATATGGATTTTTCCAAATTTTCCAATTTTTTTTTTGTACTAGGGGAATATTTGGGTTTTTTTGGCAAAATGAACTTGTTAGCCTTTGACACATTTAGAGAAGAGCGACATGTCACATAGTAGGATTCGAACGGGATATATGGATTTTTCCAAATTTTCCAATTTTTTTTTTGTACTAGGGGAATATTTGGGTTTTTTTGGCAAAATGAACTTGTTAGCCTTTGACACATTTAGAAAAGAGCGACAAATTATTTTATGAATTGGGCTGATAGCTAATGAATACACGCTTCTAGTGATCTATGTGACATAGTAGGATTTGATCGGGATATATGGATTTTTCCAAATTTTCCAATTTTTTTTTTTGTACTAGGGGAATATTTGGGTTTTTTTGGCAAAATGAACTTGTTAGCCTTTGACACATTTAGAGAAGAGCGACATGTCACATAGTAGGATTCGAACGGGATATATGGATTTTTCCAAATTTTCCAATTTTTTTTTTGTACTAGGGGAATATTTGGGTTTTTTTGGCAAAATGAACTTGTTAGCCTTTGACACATTTAGAAAAGAGCGACAAATTATTTTATGAATTGGGCTGATAGCTAATGAATACACGCTTCTAATGAGCTATGTCACATAGTAGAATTCGAACTAGATATATGGATTTTTCCAAATTTTCCAATTTTTTTTTTGTACTAGGGGAATATTTGGGTTTTTTTGGCAAAATTAACTTGTTAGCCTTTGACACAATTAGAGAAGAGGGATAAATTATTTTATAAATTGGGTTGATAGCTAATGAATACACGCTTCTAGTGATCTATGTGACATAGTAGAATTCGATCGGGATATATGGATTTTTCCAAATTTTCCAATTTTTTTTTTTTACTAGGGGAATATTTGGGTTTTTTTGGCAAAATGAACTTGTTAGCCTTTGACACAATTAGAGAAGAGGGATAAATTATTTTATAAATTGGGTTGATAGCTAATGAATACACGCTTCTAGTGATCTATGTGACATAGTAGGATTCGATCGGGATATATGGATTTTTCCAAATTTTCCAATTTTTCTTTTGTACTAGGGGAATATTTGGGTTTTTTTGGCAAAATGAACTTGTTAGCCTTTGACACATTTAGAAAAGAGCGACAAATTATTTTATGAATTGGGCTGATAGCTAATGAATACACGCTTCTAATGAGCTATGTCACATAGTAGAATTCGAACTAGATATATGGATTTTTCCAAATTTTCCAATTTTTTTTTTGTACTAGGGGAATATTTGGGTTTTTTTGGCAAAATGAACTTGTTAGCCTTTGACACATTTAGAGAAGAGCGACATGTCACATAGTAGGATTCGAACGGGATATATGGATTTTTCCAAATTTTCCAATTTTTTTTTTGTACTAGGGGAATATTTGGGTTTTTTTGGCAAAATGAACTTGTTAGCCTTTGACACATTTAGAAAAGAGCGACAAATTATTTTATGAATTGGGCTGATAGCTAATGAATACACGCTTCTAGTGAACTATGTGACATAGTAGGATTTGATCGGGATATATGGATTTTTCCAAATTTTCCAATTTTTTTTTTGTACTAGGGGAATATTTGGGTTTTTTTGGCAAAATTAACTTGTTAGCCTTTGACACAATTAGAGAAGAGGGATAAATTATTTTATAAATTGGGTTGATAGCTAATGAATACACGCTTCTAGTGATCTATGTGACATAGTAGGATTCGATCGGGATATATGGATTTTTCCAAATTTTCCAATTTTTTTTTTGTACTAGGGGAATATTTGGGTTTTTTTGGCAAAATGAACTTGTTAGCCTTTGACACAATTAGAGAAGAGGGATAAATTATTTTATAAATTGGGTTGATAGCTAATGAATACACGCTTCTAGTGATCTATGTGACATAGTAGGATTCGATCGGGATATATGGATTTTTCCAAATTTTCCAATTTTTCTTTTGTACTAGGGGAATATTTGGGTTTTTTTGGCAAAATGAACTTGTTAGCCTTTGACACATTTAGAAAAGAGCGACAAATTATTTTATGAATTGGGCTGATAGCTAATGAATACACGCTTGTAATGAGCTATGTCACATAGTAGGATTCGAACTAGATATATGGAATTTTCCAAATTTTCCATTTTTTTTTTTTGTACTAGGGGAATATTTGGGTTTTTTTGGCAAAATGAACTTGTTAGCCTTTGACACATTTAGAGAAGAGCGACATGTCACATAGTAGGATTCGAACGGGATATATGGATTTTTCCAAATTTTCTAATTTTCTTTTTGTACTAGGGGAATATTTGGGTTTTTTTGGCAAAATTAACTTGTTAGCCTTTGACACACTTAGAGAAGAGCGACAAATTATTTTATGAATTGGGCTGATAGCTAATGAATACATACACGCTTCTAATGAGCTATGTCACATAGTAGGATTCGAACTGGATATATGGAGTTTTCCAAATTTTCCAATTTTTTTTTTGTACTAGGGGAATATTTGGGTTTTTTTGGCAAAATGAACTTGTTAGCCTTTGACACATTTAGAGAAGAGCGACATGTCACATAGTAGGATTCGAACGGGATATATGGATTTTTCCAAATTTTCCAATTTTTTTTTTGTACTAGGGGAATATTTGGGTTTTTTTGGCAAAATGAACTTGTTAGCCTTTGACACATTTAGAGAAGAGCGACATGTCACATAGTAGGATTCGAACGGGATATATGGATTTTTCCAAATTTTCTAATTTTCTTTTTGTACTAGGGGAATATTTGGGTTTTTTTGGCAAAATTAACTTGTTAGCCTTTGACACAATTAGAGAAGAGGGATAAATTATTTTATAAATTGGGTTGATAGCTAATGAATACACGCTTCTAGTGATCTATGTGACATAGTAGAATTCGATCGGGATATATGGATTTTTCCAAATTTTCCAATTTTTTTTTTTTACTAGGGGAATATTTGGGTTTTTTTGGCAAAATGAACTTGTTAGCCTTTGACACAATTAGAGAAGAGGGATAAATTATTTTATAAATTGGGTTGATAGCTAATGAATACACGCTTCTAGTGATCTATGTGACATAGTAGGATTCGATCGGGATATATGGATTTTTCCAAATTTTCCAATTTTTCTTTTGTACTAGGGGAATATTTGGGTTTTTTTGGCAAAATGAACTTGTTAGCCTTTGACACATTTAGAAAAGAGCGACAAATTATTTTATGAATTGGGCTGATAGCTAATGAATACACGCTTCTAATGAGCTATGTCACATAGTAGAATTCGAACTAGATATATGGATTTTTCCAAATTTTCCAATTTTTTTTTTGTACTAGGGGAATATTTGGGTTTTTTTGGCAAAATGAACTTGTTAGCTTTTGACACATTTAGAGAAGAGCGACATGTCACATAGTAGGATTCGAACGGGATATATGGATTTTTCCAAATTTTCCAATTTTTTTTTTGTACTAGGGGAATATTTGGGTTTTTTTGGCAAAATGAACTTGTTAGCCTTTGACACATTTAGAAAAGAGCGACAAATTATTTTATGAATTGGGCTGATAGCTAATGAATACACGCTTCTAGTGATCTATGTGACATAGTAGGATTTGATCGGGATATATGGATTTTTCCAAATTTTCCAATTTTTTTTTTGTACTAGGGGAATATTTGGGTTTTTTTGGCAAAATTAACTTGTTAGCCTTTGACACAATTAGAGAAGAGGGATAAATTATTTTATAAATTGGGTTGATAGCTAATGAATACACGCTTCTAGTGATCTATGTGACATAGTAGGATTCGATCGGGATATATGGATTTTTCCAAATTTTCCAATTTTTTTTTTGTACTAGGGGAATATTTGGGTTTTTTTGGCAAAATGAACTTGTTAGCCTTTGACACAATTAGAGAAGAGGGATAAATTATTTTATAAATTGGGTTGATAGCTAATGAATACACGCTTCTAGTGATCTATGTGACATAGTAGGATTCGATCGGGATATATGGATTTTTCCAAATTTTCCAATTTTTTTTTTTTACTAGGGGAATATTTGGGTTTTTTTGGCAAAATGAACTTGTTAGCCTTTGACACATTTAGAGAAGAGCGACATGTCACATAGTAGGATTCGAACGGGATATATGGATTTTTCCAAATTTTCTAATTTTCTTTTTGTACTAGGGGAATATTTGGGTTTTTTTGGCAAAATGAACTTGTTAGCCTTTGACACATTTAGAGAAGAGCGACATGTCACATAGTAGGATTCGAACGGGATATATGGATTTTTCCAAATTTTCTAATTTTCTTTTTGTACTAGGGGAATATTTGGGTTTTTTTGGCAAAATTAACTTGTTAGCCTTTGACACAATTAGAGAAGAGGGATAAATTATTTTATAAATTGGGTTGATAGCTAATGAATACACGCTTCTAGTGATCTATGTGACATAGTAGGATTCGATCGGGATATATGGATTTTTCCAAATTTTCCAATTTTTTTTTTGTACTAGGGGAATATTTGGGTTTTTTTGGCAAAATGAACTTGTTAGCCTTTGACACATTTAGAGAAGAGCGACATGTCACATAGTAGGATTCGAACGGGATATATGGATTTTTCCAAATTTTCTAATTTTCTTTTTGTACTAGGGGAATATTTGGGTTTTTTTGGCAAAATTAACTTGTTAGCCTTTGACACAATTAGAGAAGAGGGATAAATTATTTTATAAATTGGGTTGATAGCTAATGAATACACGCTTCTAGTGATCTATGTGACATAGTAGAATTCGATCGGGATATATGGATTTTTCCAAATTTTCCAATTTTTTTTTTTTACTAGGGGAATATTTGGGTTTTTTTGGCAAAATGAACTTGTTAGCCTTTGACACAATTAGAGAAGAGGGATAAATTATTTTATAAATTGGGTTGATAGCTAATGAATACACGCTTCTAGTGATCTATGTGACATAGTAGGATTCGATCGGGATATATGGATTTTTCCAAATTTTCCAATTTTTCTTTTGTACTAGGGGAATATTTGGGTTTTTTTGGCAAAATGAACTTGTTAGCCTTTGACACATTTAGAAAAGAGCGACAAATTATTTTATGAATTGGGCTGATAGCTAATGAATACACGCTTCTAATGAGCTATGTCACATAGTAGAATTCGAACTAGATATATGGATTTTTCCAAATTTTCCAATTTTTTTTTTGTACTAGGGGAATATTTGGGTTTTTTTGGCAAAATGAACTTGTTAGCTTTTGACACATTTAGAGAAGAGCGACATGTCACATAGTAGGATTCGAACGGGATATATGGATTTTTCCAAATTTTCCAATTTTTTTTTTGTACTAGGGGAATATTTGGGTTTTTTTGGCAAAATGAACTTGTTAGCCTTTGACACATTTAGAAAAGAGCGACAAATTATTTTATGAATTGGGCTGATAGCTAATGAATACACGCTTCTAGTGATCTATGTGACATAGTAGGATTTGATCGGGATATATGGATTTTTCCAAATTTTCCAATTTTTTTTTTGTACTAGGGGAATATTTGGGTTTTTTTGGCAAAATTAACTTGTTAGCCTTTGACACAATTAGAGAAGAGGGATAAATTATTTTATAAATTGGGTTGATAGCTAATGAATACACGCTTCTAGTGATCTATGTGACATAGTAGGATTCGATCGGGATATATGGATTTTTCCAAATTTTCCAATTTTTTTTTTGTACTAGGGGAATATTTGGGTTTTTTTGGCAAAATGAACTTGTTAGCCTTTGACACAATTAGAGAAGAGGGATAAATTATTTTATAAATTGGGTTGATAGCTAATGAATACACGCTTCTAGTGATCTATGTGACATAGTAGGATTCGATCGGGATATATGGATTTTTCCAAATTTTCCAATTTTTCTTTTGTACTAGGGGAATATTTGGGTTTTTTTGGCAAAATGAACTTGTTAGCCTTTGACACATTTAGAAAAGAGCGACAAATTATTTTATGAATTGGGCTGATAGCTAATGAATACACGCTTGTAATGAGCTATGTCACATAGTAGGATTCGAACTAGATATATGGAATTTTCCAAATTTTCCATTTTTTTTTTTTGTACTAGGGGAATATTTGGGTTTTTTTGGCAAAATGAACTTGTTAGCCTTTGACACATTTAGAGAAGAGCGACATGTCACATAGTAGGATTCGAACGGGATATATGGATTTTTCCAAATTTTCTAATTTTCTTTTTGTACTAGGGGAATATTTGGGTTTTTTTGGCAAAATTAACTTGTTAGCCTTTGACACACTTAGAGAAGAGCGACAAATTATTTTATGAATTGGGCTGATAGCTAATGAATACATACACGCTTCTAATGAGCTATGTCACATAGTAGGATTCGAACTGGATATATGGAGTTTTCCAAATTTTCCAATTTTTTTTTTGTACTAGGGGAATATTTGGGTTTTTTTGGCAAAATGAACTTGTTAGCCTTTGACACATTTAGAGAAGAGCGACAAATTATTTTATGAATTGGGCTGATAGATAATGAATACACGCTTCTAATGAGCTATGTCACATAGTAGGATTCGAACGGGATATATGGATTTTTCCAAATTTTCCAATTTTTTTTTGTACTAGGGGAATATTTGGGTTTTTTTGGCAAAATTAACTTGTTAGCCTTTGACACATTTAGAGAAGAGCGATAAATTATTTTATGAATTGGGCTGATAGCTAATGAATACACGCTTCTAATGAGCTATGTCACATAGTAGGATTCGAACTAGATATATGGATTTTTCCAAATTTTCCAATTTTTTTTTTGTACTAGGGGAATATTTGGGTTTTTTTGGCAAAATGAACTTGTTAGCCTTTGACACATTTAGAGAAGAGCGACAAATTATTTTATGAATTGGGCTGATAGCTAATGAATACACGCTTCTAATGAGCTATGTCACATAGTAGGATTCGAACGGGATATATGGATTTTTCCAAATTTTCCAATTTTCTTTTTGTACTAGGGGAATATTTGGGTTTTTTTGGCAAAATTAACTTGTTAGCCTTTGACACATTTAGAGAAGAGCGACAAATTATTTTATGAATTGAGCTGATAGCTAACGAATACACGCTTCTAATGAGCTATGTCACATAGTAGGATTCGAACTGGATACATGGATTTTTCCAAATTTTCCAATTTTTTTTTTGTACTAGGGGAATATTTGGGTTTTTTTGGCAAAATGAACTTGTTAGCCTTTGACACATTTAGAGAAGAGCGACAAATTATTTTATGATTTGGACTGATAGCTAATGAATACACGCTTTTAATGAGCTATGTCACATAGTAGGATTCGAACGGGATATATGGATTTTTCCAAATTTTTCAATTTTTTTTTTGTACTAGGGGAATATTTGGGTTTTTTTGGCAAAATGAACTTGTTAGCCTTTGACACAATTAGAGAAGAGCGACAAATTATTTTATGAATTGGGCTGATAGCTAATGAATACATACACGCTTCTAATGAGCTATGTCACATAGTAGGATTCGAACTGGATATATGGATTTTTCCAAATTTTTCAATTTTTTTTTTGTACTAGGGGAATATTTGGGTTTTTTTGGCAAAATGAACTTGTTAGCCTTTGACACAATTAGAGAAGAGGGATAAATTATTTTATAAATTGGGTTGATAGCTAATGAATACACGCTTCTAGTGATCTATGTGACATAGTAGGATTCGATCGGGATATATGGATTTTTCCAAATTTTCCAAATTTTTTTTTGTACTAGGGGAATATTTGGGTTTTTTTGGCAAAATTAACTTGTTAGCCTTTGACACAATTAGAGAAGAGGGATAAATTATTTTATAAATTGGGTTGATAGCTAATGAATACACGCTTCTAGTGATCTATGTGACATAGTAGAATTCGATCGGGATATATGGATTTTTCCAAATTTTCCAATTTTTTTTTGTACTAGGGGAATATTTGGGTTTTTTTGGCAAAATGAACTTGTTAGCCTTTGACACAATTAGAGAAGAGGGATAAATTATTTTATAAATTGGGTTGATAGCTAATGAATACACGCTTCTAGTGATCTATGTGACATAGTAGGATTCGATCGGGATATATGGATTTTTCCAAATTTTCCAATTTTTCTTTTGTACTAGGGGAATATTTGGGTTTTTTTGGCAAAATGAACTTGTTAGCCTTTGACACATTTAGAAAAGAGCGACAAATTATTTTATGAATTGGGCTGATAGCTAATGAATACACGCTTCTAATGAGCTATGTCACATAGTAGAATTCGAACTAGATATATGGATTTTTCCAAATTTTCCAATTTTTTTTTTGTACTAGGGGAATATTTGGGTTTTTTTGGCAAAATGAACTTGTTAGCCTTTGACACATTTAGAGAAGAGCGACATGTCACATAGTAGGATTCGAACGGGATATATGGATTTTTCCAAATTTTCCAATTTTCTTTTTGTACTAGGGGAATATTTGGGTTTTTTTGGCAAAATTAACTTGTTAGCCTTTGACACACTTAGAGAAGAGCGACAAATTATTTTATGAATTGGGCTGATAGCTAATGAATACATACACGCTTCTAATGAGCTATGTCACATAGTAGGATTCGAACTGGATATATGGAGTTTTCCAAATTTTCCAATTTTTTTTTTTACTAGGGGAATATTTGGGTTTTTTTGGCAAAATGAACTTGTTAGCCTTTGACACATTTAGAGAAGAGCGACAAATTATTTTATGAATTGGGCTGATAGCTAATGAATACACGCTTCTAATGAGCTATGTCACATAGTAGGGTTCGAACGGGATATATGGATTTTTCCAAATTTTCCAATTTTTTTTTGTACTAGGGGAATATTTGGGTTTTTTTGGCAAAATTAACTTGTTAGCCTTTGACACATTTAGAGAAGAGCGATAAATTATTTTATGAATTGGGCTGATAGCTAATGAATACACGCTTCTAATGAGCTATGTCACATAGTAGGATTCGAACTAGATATATGGATTTTTCCAAATTTTCCAATTTTTTTTTTGTACTAGGGGAATATTTGGGTTTTTTTGGCAAAATGAACTTGTTAGCCTCTGACACATTTAGAGAAGAGCGACAAATTATTTTATGAATTGGGCTGATAGCTAATGAATACACGCTTCTAATGAGCTATGTCACATAGTAGGATTCGAACGGGATATATGGATTTTTCCAAATTTTCCAATTTTTTTTTGTACTAGGGGAATATTTGGGTTTTTTTGGCAAAATTAACTTGTTAGCCTTTGACACATTTAGAGAAGAGCGATAAATTATTTTATGAATTGGGCTGATAGCTAATGAATACACGCTTCTAATGAGCTATGTCACATAGTAGGATTCGAACTAGATATATGGATTTTTCCAAATTTTCCAATTTTTTTTTTGTACTAGGGGAATATTTGGGTTTTTTGGCAAAATGAACTTGTTAGCCTTTGACACATTTAGAGAAGAGCGACAAATTATTTTATGAATTGGGCTGATAGCTAATGAATACACGCTTCTAATGAGCTATGTCACATAGTAGGATTCGAACGGGATATATGGATTTTTCCAAATTTTCCAATTTTCTTTTTGTACTAGGGGAATATTTGGGTTTTTTTGGCAAAATTAACTTGTTAGCCTTTGACACATTTAGAGAAGAGCGACAAATTATTTTATGAATTGAGCTGATAGCTAACGAATACACGCTTCTAATGAGCTATGTCACATAGTAGGATTCGAACTGGATACATGGATTTTTCCAAATTTTCCAATTTTTTTTTTGTACTAGGGGAATATTTGGGTTTTTTTGGCAAAATGAACTTGTTAGCCTTTGACACATTTAGAGAAGAGCGACAAATTATTTTATGATTTGGACTGATAGCTAATGAATACACGCTTTTAATGAGCTATGTCACATAGTAGGATTCGAACGGGATATATGGATTTTTCCAAATTTTTCAATTTTTTTTTTGTACTAGGGGAATATTTGGGTTTTTTTGGCAAAATTAACTTGTTAGCCTTTGACACAATTAGAGAAGAGGGATAAATTATTTTATAAATTGGGTTGATAGCTAATGAATACACGCTTCTAGTGATCTATGTGACATAGTAGAATTCGATCGGGATATATGGATTTTTCCAAATTTTCCAATTTTTTTTTGTACTATGGGAATATTTGGGTTTTTTTGGCAAAATGAACTTGTTAGCCTTTGACACAATTAGAGAAGAGGGATAAATTATTTTATAAATTGGGTTGATAGCTAATGAATACACGCTTCTAGTGATCTATGTGACATAGTAGGATTCGATCGGGATATATGGATTTTTCCAAATTTTCCAATTTTTCTTTTGTACTAGGGGAATATTTGGGTTTTTTTGGCAAAATGAACTTGTCAGCCTTTGACACATTTAGAAAAGAGCGACAAATTATTTTATGAATTGGGCTGATAGCTAATGAATACACGCTTCTAATGAGCTATGTCACATAGTAGAATTCGAACTAGATATATGGATTTTTCCAAATTTTCCAATTTTTTTTTTGTACTAGGGGAATATTTGGGTTTTTTTGGCAAAATGAACTTGTTAGCCTTTGACACATTTAGAGAAGAGCGACATGTCACATAGTAGGATTCGAACGGGATATATGGATTTTTCCAAATTTTCCAATTTTCTTTTTGTACTAGGGGAATATTTGGGTTTTTTTGGCAAAATTAACTTGTTAGCCTTTGACACACTTAGAGAAGAGCGACAAATTATTTTATGAATTGGGCTGATAGCTAATGAATACATACACGCTTCTAATGAGCTATGTCACATAGTAGGATTCGAACTGGATATATGGAGTTTTCCAAATTTTCCAATTTTTTTTTTTTACTAGGGGAATATTTGGGTTTTTTTGGCAAAATGAACTTGTTAGCCTTTGACACATTTAGAGAAGAGCGACAAATTATTTTATGAATTGGGCTGATAGCTAATGAATACACGCTTCTAATGAGCTATGTCACATAGTAGGATTCGAACGGGATATATGGATTTTTCCAAATTTTCCAATTTTTTTTTGTACTAGGGGAATATTTGGGTTTTTTTGGCAAAATTAACTTGTTAGCCTTTGACACATTTAGAAAAGAGCGATAAATTATTTTATGAATTGGGCTGATAGCTAATGAATACACGCTTCTAATGAGCTATGTCACATAGTAGGATTCGAACTAGATATATGGATTTTTCCAAATTTTCCAATTTTTTTTTTGTACTAGGGGAATATTTGGGTTTTTTTGGCAAAATGAACTTGTTAGCCTTTGACACATTTAGAGAAGAGCGACAAATTATTTTATGAATTGGGCTGATAGCTAATGAATACACGCTTCTAATGAGCTATGTCACATAGTAGGATTCGAACGGGATATATGGATTTTTCCAAATTTTCCAATTTTCTTTTTGTACTAGGGGAATATTTGGGTTTTTTTTGGCAAAATTAACTTGTTAGCCTTTGACACATTTAGAGAAGAGCGACAAATTATTTTATGAATTGAGCTGATAGCTAATGAATACACGCTTCTAATGAGCTATTTCACATAGTAGGATTCGAACTGGATATATGGATTTTTCCAAATTTTCCAATTTTTTTTTTGTACTAGGGGAATATTTGGGTTTTTTTGGCAAAATGAACTTGTTAGCCTTTGACACATTTAGAGAAGAGCGACAAATTATTTTATGAATTGGACTGATAGCTATTGAATACACGCTTCTAATGAGCTATGTCACATAGTAGGATTCGAACGGGATATATGGATTTTTCCAAATTTTTCAATTTTTTTTTTGTACTAGGGGAATATTTGGGTTTTTTTGGCAAAATGAACTTGTTAGCCTTTGACACATTTAGAGAAGAGCGACAAATTATTTTATGAATTGGGCTGATAGCTAATGAATACACGCTTCTAATGAGCTATGTCACATAGTAGGATTCGAACGCGATATATGGATTTTTCCAATTTTTCCAATTTTTTTTTTGTACTAGGGGAATATTTGGGTTTTTTTGGCAAAATTAACTTTTTGGATTTTTCCAAATTTTTCAATTTTTTTTTTGGGCTAGGGGAATATTTGGGTTTTTTGGCAAAATGAACTTGTTAGTCTTTGACACATTTAGAGAAGAGGGATAAATTATTTTATAAATTGGGTTGATAGCTAATGAATACACGCTTCTAGTGATCTATGTGACATAGTAGGATTCGATCGGGATATATGGATTTTTCCAAATTTTCCAATTATTTTTTTTGTACTAGGGGAATATTTGGGGTTTTTTGGCAAAATGAACTTGTTAGCCTTTGACACATTTAGAGAAGAGCGACAAATTATTTTATGATTTGGGCTGATAGCTAATGAATACACGCTTCTAATGAGCTATGTCACATAGTAGGATTCGAACTGGATATATGGATTTTTCCAAATTTTCCAATTTTTTTTTTGTACTAGGGGAATATTTGGGTTTTTTTGGCAAAATGAACTTGTTAGCCTTTGACACATTTAGAGAAGAGCGACAAATTATTTTATGAATTGGGCTGATAGCTAATGAATACACGCTTCTAATGAGCTATGTAACATAGTAGGATTCGAACGGGTTATATAGATTTTTCCAAATTTTCCAATTTTTTTTTTGTACTAGGGGAATATTTGGGTTTTTTTAGCAAAATGAACTTGTTAGCCTTTGACACATTTAGAGAAGAGCGACAAATTATTTTATGAATTGGGCTGATAGCTAATGAATACACGCTTCTAATGAGCTATGTCACATAGTAGGATTTGAACTGGATATATGGATTTTTCCAAATTTTCCAATTTTTTTTTTGTACTAGGGGAATATTTGGGTTTTTTTGGCAAAATGAACTTGTTAGCCTTTGACACATTTAGAGAAGAGCGACAAATTATTTTATGAATTGGGCTGATAGCTAATGAATACACGCTTCTAATGAGCTATGTCACATAGTAGGATTCGAACGGGATATATGGATTTTTCCAAATTTTCCAATTTTTTTTTTGTACTAGGGGAATATTTGGGTTTTTTTGGCAAAATGAACTTGTTAGCCTTTGACACATTTAGAGAAGAGCGACAAATTATTTTATGAATTGGGTTGATAGCTAATGAATACACGCTTCTAATGAGCTATGTCACATAGTAGGATTCGAACGGGATATATGGATTTTTAGTATTGAACATTTTTATTTTTGTATTTTTAGCTTACTTTTTTGGTCTTAAAATAAACTTTTTAGTTTTTGCAACATTTAGAGAAGAACGACAATGAATAGACGCTTCTTTTGGTGTATATGACTTTGTTAAATTGTAACGGAATATATTTTTTTTAATTTTTCAAAGTGTTTGTTTATGATGGATCTATCCTACCGTTTTTGGCCCATTTAGGGAAGAGCGACAAAATATTTGATTTAAACTGATAGTAGCCTATAATTATACGCTTCTTTTAAGATATTTAGCATATTAAAATTCGAAAGGGTTATTTTTTTATGAATTTTTTAATAATCTATTTGATTTTCCTTCAAAACCAAAAGAGTTTTATAGCGAACTGACCGTTACAAAAAATGCATATTTGAAATTGTGGGCGAACGGCTTACCCGGCTGGAAAAATTTACAATAATTTACAAATTTTACATTTCCCCAGAGCGATTAAATCGGTGATTGGTATGCGCAAAAAAAATCGTTCAAAAGTCAATGTGGCGGTTCCAGCTTTACCGGTAAGCTAGGTCCGCCACAAAATCTCCCACTTCCCGAAGAGCGGAAAAATCAAAAATAGAGCAATTAATTAGCGATTAAATAGCAATTAAATCCCATGTACTTTGTTTGGCGAAATTCGAATGTGGCGGTTCCAGCTTTACCCACGTCCAGCGCTGACGCCAATACAACCGCCACCATCGAGGTTTCTGCGCCTACTAAAATAAACCAACTGAAGCTATGTACTTCACCCTCTAAAATATTTGAGCTACGGTGTAATGCCACTCGGAGCGCAATCCTAGGATACACGAAGTGATAGCATTGTATATAGAGACTATAGGACTATCATCAACACGAAAATTTTCTTGGCCGGACACACCGTCGGATGGCGTTGCCGTCGTGCTTACTTTCTTGTAGAACCCAAATAGGGAGGAATAATCACACTTTTGATTAGTGAACCGAAACATTTGGTTGGTGGCGGCTGGTCGGTAGGTAGCAAATAAAGGGATGAAAACATCATTTGGTTTTCTTTTCTCTGTTACTCGCACAATGAGGTTTCGTTCTTTCAAGCATGAGTAGTTTCTTTGAAAAAGAAATTATGACAAATTTCTGATTTGGAATTTCGATCGTATGAAAGACAAATCTGTATGAAGAAAACGATTTTGTTCGCGTTCCTTTTTATGATGAGATCACGGTTGATCTTTTATTTTAGATTTGAAAATTCATTCTTGTAGATATTTGAATGCAAATGGAATTTATTTCAGTTAATCTTTTTGTCGTATTTCTGTTAGTTATGAATTCATGACCAACAATTATTTAATGATATTATCGATTTGAAATAATATCTACAATTAATAAACACCAACTGTGGATGTTAATGTCACTTTCCAAATATGTGAAAGGAGATCAAATTGACGGCCTTGATTTACAGGTGGCTTTGGTCGTGTAAATTTTAGGGTGGATGGGCTAAGGATCTTTCATCGGATTGTTTTTTATCCTCATATACCTACACTGAAAATAAAATACCTGGTGATATAATAATATACATAATATAATAATTTGAACGATATTTTCTCAAACGGATAAAACATTTACTACGAAACTACTTTGTCAGATCAACAAAACAGAATTTTCAATTTAATAAATCGATATTGTATCAATTGAGCAATTTATTTGTTGAATCAACAAATTGAAATTATGGAACTGAGATAATATGACAAAATGACAAACAATTTTTATGATATTAAAAACTTTTTTTTTAAGTTTAACAAAAATATAATTGATAAATTTCTTCGCAAAATCAACAGCATTTTGGTAAATTAAACAAAAACAGTTCATACGTGCAATAAACGATAAATAATAAAATACTTATATTAGGTAGATATACTATTTAAAACACCAGCAAAATAAAATTTCTAAAGATACTAATCCTTTTTGTTTTTTTTTGGAATATTTCTGACACACTGTCGCACAAAGCAGGTAGGCAATTTTTTTTTTTAATAATTATTTTGGTATTCTTTTTGAATTCGTTTTTATTTACTTTTTCATTAAATCCATATATGCACACACTCCTACTGGGCTATAATTCGTCTATCGTATTATTTTCTTTTAAGTCTATCGAGTTATTCAAATTAAACTCAAATTAAAATACGTATGTACTGCCTACCGTATTATATATTTTATTGAATAGGTAAGTAATTGCCAGTTTTTGTCAGTTATACGGGAACAGTATAAATGAAATCAGGTTTTTATGCACTCCAAATATTACCGACTCATTGAATTATTCGAAAAATAAGACAGACTGTCTTGGTAATGTCGAAAAAACTTAGGACCCCATTGATATCAATAATACGAAGAAAAATTACGGATAGGGTTGTAAATAAAATAAAGAATGGTGTTTTTGCCCAAATTAAAGAAAAAAACAAACACAATAGTCTATTTTATTACCCAAGACTGCAAAAAAATTAAATAAAACTGACCATCTTCTACCTGCATTAAAAATTATTCTTTTGCTTGTGCCAAAAGTGAAAAAAAAGGATGGAATTTATAAATGAACTACCTACTACAATTCTTTCGAAAACCTTATCCTATTCAAATTCAAAAAAATTAATTTGGGTTTTGCTAGATTTTTTAAAAATGTTAATTTATAGAGAAATCCTATAAAGTTTAAGTTGACATTTTTTTTAGATTGTAAGATTTATGGCCCCATATAAAAATGCACTTATAACTAAACATATAATACGCGGTTGGCCGGTGACTCTTATTCGGCGAATTGTCCGGTTTTTTTGGAATCATTATTTGTATTCAGTAAATAGACCTTAGTGGCTTGGATAGCGTCAATACGATAGTTTTTTATAGCACAAATATAGGTTAGTACTCGTATGTAATATATAAGACATGTTATAGCTTTCCGTTATTTCAAAATATCCAAAGAATGACATTATGAACTAGAATTCCATGACTTTATGAAGTATTTTGGAACGAGTCTTTAGTTAAATAAAAAAGTATGAAAAATAACGTTGGAAGAGAGGTAAAAAAGTTAATATCAATTTAAAAAATGTACCCACCCGTACGGCGGACATTATAAAAACTTCATCGTAGTTTTCTAACAGTAACTGACTGTTTCTAATTTCATATTGCAAAAAAAGTTCCATACTTCTTATTAATAACTTAAAGCATACATTTCGAACATGAGGTTTTTTTTTAAATCGGTACCTACAAGATCCGACCACCATAACCAATTAAATAAACCGAGTAAATCAGGATAATCAATCATTTTTCCATGGAAGAAATAAATCTAATTGTCAATTCATCGGCGCGTTGAGCAGAATTGAAGAATCTCGTAAATCGAAAATGCAGAAATTCTTCCAAAGAAAAATAAATTCACATCCAACTACACACAAAGTACCTGTTCATCTCATTCGTAAAAGCAACAGACGACAAACCTGAAAAATTATGAAATCGAACCAAAAAGGAAGAGAAAGAATATATTACAAAACCCACCCCTCATCCACACTCTGAAATCGGAAAGGGAAAGCATATCAGAAAACAGCAATGCAAATGTATACGCATTCATTCAAGTAAGGATGTTCGCGTTCCACTTGGGTGGCTTTCCTTTTAAAAAATGTATCAGCCACCATCGCTGACACCAATGCAACCGCCACCATCGAGGTTTCTGCGCCTACTAAAGTAAACCAACTAAAGCTATGATCTTCACCAGCGCTGCCCCCTTGCTACAATTGTAGCGTTTGTACTACATTTTGTTGGTCAAAAAAGTGAGTACGTACAATTATTAATTGCGTACTTTGTATTTACTACAATTTCTCACACTTCAAAAATAATAATAACAAAATTATTAAACTATATTTTAATATTAAGAAGCGCTAAAAATTTTGAACAAAAGCCTGCATTTGGAAAAATATGTGACTATATGTTAACATTGTGCGTTCTCCCACATAGCAGTGCCACTGCAGAGCGTTATTTTTCTAGTTTAAATTTAATTAAAAATGACACAAGAAATAGTTTGAATATAGATACGGTCGATGCAATACTGCAAAAACTTTCTTCTATCACAATGCCAACCGTTATCCAAAATAATTTTTAAATGCAATATAGTTCTTATTTTTCTTTTTTATTGTAGGTAGGTACTATGTACCTACTTAGTAATATGTAATAAATATTACCTAATTTTAGTTTATTTGATTATTTTTCGAGCTGTGTTATTGTATGGATTTATTTTTTTCTTAATTGTTGAGTTATGAATTCATGTTTATTTACTTAAAAAATCATTATAAAGTAATTATTCGTGTTTTCATTTGTTTTTTTCAAAGTGTACTACAATGTACTACATTTTAAAAGCCCCCGTACTACATTTTCGACCTCTTGGGGGGACGGCGCTGATCCTCACCCACTAAAATATTTGAGCTATGGTGGAATGCCACTCGTAACGCAATGGTAGGATACACGAAGTGATAGTACTATAATGTTTATATACAATGGACGCAGTACACTTTGTTCGTAAGCATGTTTACGAGCAAAAATAACGATGGCTTGGGTAGAATTTATTTCCCTCCGTGGTAGATGGAGGAAAAACGACAGTTTAGTTTGGGGATTCGAGCGCTTTAGGTCGAGAGAGCTCTTTAGCTCTAGCCGCGTGGAAATCACGTTTTTTTTTTTGGTTCTACAGTTCATCTCGTTTGAAACATAAATTTCTTTAGTCACCCAATTGTGTATGGCGAAGTGTGTTCCATTGTGTGTGTACAATTGGAATAAAGTGTGTTTTCTCCGTTCTAAGCCACAGAAGGAAATTAGACTGTGATCTTTTTCCGTGCCCCTTTACGTTTTTTTTTTGTGAGTGACACCCAAAGTATATCTATTTTTTTCCTGCCTACCGAATCCCAGCTTGCGCCATAAACTCAAGCAGTACGTGTTTCATCCAAATCCTGTGGTGTAAATTGACACAGTGAAAGTGAGCGACCGAATGAAGAGCGGCCTAACGACCCGACTCCAAATAACAGGGTAGATTTGATCCCCTCGAACCCCTCTTACCCTGCGTAATCATTACCAGTGGAAGTGGCAAGTGACAATTTTGACTTTGAGCAAAGCGCAAAACACTTCAGTGAGAACAAAATTAGTAAAAACATTAATTAAAGAGCGGCCTAACGACCCGTCTCCAGGTCGAACTATCGCCTGTAAAAAAAAAAAAAAAACTTTTCCTGAGTAAAATTTACAAGTGGATGAGCTTCCAACCCCTTCAACGGAACCGCCATTGAGCTTCCGCAACCCAGTGATCCGGCTAAATACATAAGCTAAGCTAACACCACCGAATCCACCGGACTAAAGGTCATGAATAGTTTTTCCTTTCTTCATAGTATTTAGTAGATTGTTTTAAAACTTGCACTATAAATTAAATATAGATATATTAAAATATCTGTGGAATTATTATTCGGTATCCTTGTTATCGATACACGAAGTTTTCTGAGGTTGTAAATTTGTAAGATAATAATATAATTTGTAAGATATATATATATAAAATAAGATTGACAGTTTTGTTCGTTTAAGAATCACTGTAGCGTAGATGCGATAGGTTAAGTAATAAACGATAGAATTGTTACTATCGTATTATTGACAGAATCTGAAATTTAGCATTTTTTTTTCTAAATCAGTCCCACTTTGTGATTCAAAGTGCTTATAGCGTTAGCGAGACATTACAGTTTATTTTGTGCTCCTGAAAGGGGAGAATACTCTTCGTAGGAGATAATCATCAGCGCTGAGGATATAGGCTCCGATGAGGATATTTTTTTTTTGTTTTTTTTTTTCTCGTCTCCCAGCTTATGCATGATGAAAAGAGATGGTGTACCATCTCAGTATGGGAAAAATTCCGTAGAGTAGGTTAATTTTAACTCGGATGTGTTTTCATTTTCTTTGTTTCCTCTTTTGTTGCATAAAACGTTTTGGCCCAACAGAGGCTCATTTACCTAATTTTTGGAATAATACACTTGTGCATCACAAATAATTTAAGAAGAGTATTACTCTTGTTTAAATTTAGTTATAACTAGTATTTCTTTGGTTAATTGTTAATTAATAATAAATCATGAATTTTATTCTTAACTAAGCAAATCAAAAGGTCTTATGATTGTCACGGAATAGTTTAGGTATCGAAGGGTAAGCTAACTAATGAAGTGGGGTCACTGGACTCGGAATCCGATAGCAGTGACCAAGGAAGGGTGGGAATAGCCGAAGCACGGGACTTCCATCTATCCATTTTCAGGCTGAGGTAATTGGTGTGTGGTTTCATAGGAATTTGGAAAATACGTCGTCTCGAGTACCGGACCCAAGGTAGAGTTCTTAACTCTAAAGTTGGGTTCATTCTTATGTCTTAAATGCTTATAGTTTTTTATATAGCCTATTTGTCTTGTCTCCGTAAAATCTTCTCTGGTTCTGTTCTTCCTATCAATAATTTTTTTCTTTTTGTTCTTGAGTTTTGTTACTAGTGTTTCTATGTTCGTATTTTGAGCCTGTTCTGGGGACATGTTGAGTGATATTTGGAAAGCTTTAAATATTTTTGTGTTCACTGACTCTTCTTGTTTCATTGTTAATAAGATCTCTGCTATTGTAATGTGTAAGCGTTCTATGTCGGCATTACCTGTATGAGCATTCGATTTAGTAAAGTGTACTTGCACATTTCGTTCCCTAGAAATTCCACAATGTACATTGTATTGAACTCATTATCTGTAATTATTTTTATAGGTGTCCCTTCATTAGTTAAGTGTTCAGTTATGGCGTCTGTTTTGTGTACATGATTCTTACTCTCTAGTCTAGAGTTTATCAATCATGGTTAAGAATATGTATTTATGGAAGTGATTGTCTATGTGGATTATTTCGTTAGGTTTGCTAGGTGTTTCTTCTTTTTTTTAATTTTTCTATTATGGGTTTCCGATCGTACTTAGCCGTTTGGCATGTTTCACAGTTATTGATGATTTTTGTGATAAACCGTGTAAGTTTAGGGAAGTAAATTTGCTGTTTTAATGTGTTGAAGGTTTCAATTATACCTGAATGTTGACTCCCTTAGTAGGAAACTTGTTTTCTGACTCCTCCTCCGTTTTTATGTCTCTAACTCTACGTGTTAGTTTAAAAAATTTCATAGCTATGTTACCCGAAAATCCACCAAAGGAGAACCAGAAAAGCCCTGAAAAGGTGAAAGATAGAGAAACTAAACCACTCAAGCCAACAAAGCCTCCCCCAATTATAGTGCTCTGTATTACGAAGTACGAAGGCTTATTGAATATTGTAGAAGAAAATAAAATAAAAGCTAATACAGCTCTTCTAAATAGTAATGATGTTAAAATAAATGTGGATAACGAAGAATCCTACAGAAACTTGACAAAATTAGGTACTAAACCAGAAAAAGGTGCAATGGTATTCGTTTGAAAATAAACAAACAAGACCAATAAAGGTTGTTGCAAAGAAACTGCACTACTCATGTACACCTGAACGCATTGCGAAAGACTTTAAGAAGAAAAACTTCAAAATACTTGAAGTCGTCAACATGCTTAAGCACAAGAGTAAAGCACCGCTACCAATGTTCATGCTTACTTTTGAGCAAGATGAAGACATCAAGAAAATTTATGAAATTAAAGATATCTTAGGAATGAAAGTACAAATTCATCCTTTGCGGAAATCAAAGCTAGTTCCTCAATGTAAGAACTGCCAAAAGTATGGTCACACTCACAAATACTGCAGCTCTAACCCGAAATGCGTTAAATGTGCAGGAGACCACCATACAAAAGACTGCATAAAGGAAAAAAAGGCTGTCCCTAAATGCGCCAATTGTAGCGAAAGACACCCAGCCAACTACAGAGGGTGTATAGTAGCAAAAGAGCTACAGCAGGTAAAAGACAACAAGCAAAAAAAAATGCAAAAGCCTGTTCAAATAGACGCAATTAAAGACAGAGAAAAACAAAACAAAAAAGACTCGAGACCGAAATCTAGGCCCAAAATTAATAAAAAATTGGATAGAGATAAAGGAAATCTACCCTTAAGCAAAAATGACAAATTAAGTCCCATAGCCGGTCCAAAGAAAACATAAGCACATGTTGCTTCGACAAACGTTGCAAAACCAGTCGGAACCCCCAAGCCTCCCAGCAATGTTATGGAGGATATAATGCAAAGAATTCTTAACAGAATGGAAGATATAGAAAAGAATAATAAGAAAATTCTGGAAAGAATATCTTTCCTTGAAAAACAAAACAGTAATAAAAGAACTGTACCTAAAAGATCATAATGGCTAAAAACATACAAATCTTGTTATGGAATGCTAATGGCCTCGAGAATCGCAAAGATGAATTACAAGCGACTCTCGATATAAACAAAATTGACATATGTCTAGTCTCCGAGACACATTTTAAAATTGGAACAAAATACAAGCTTCGCGGATACAAGACATACCATACCCCACATCCTCACAATGCAGCAAGAGGAGGGGCCGCAGTTGTAATTAAGGAAGGTGTTAAACACGATGAAGATGAAGAATACCAGTCGTGTGAAATACAAGCCAAATCCGTAAACATAAAAACAAGCACCGGGCAGATAACGGTAACAGCGGCATATTGTTCTCCTAGCTACAGACTGAAACAAAACAATTTTGAATGCCTCTTACGCAAATTCGGAAATAAATTCATAATAGGTGGAGATTTCAACGCTAAGAACAAATCTTGGGGATCAAGATTAACAAATACAAGAGGAAGAGAACTCCTTGAATCTATTAAAAAAACCAATGCTAACTACCATTCAACGGGAAATCCTACTTACTGGCCCACAGATAGGAACAAAATCCCGGATGTTGTCGACTTCTTCATAACTAAGAATATTTCTTCAAATACTACCCAAGTTAAGGAAGGGCCAGATCTTGACTCAGATCACTCATCTGTGCTGCTTACACTTGGTAATAAAATTATAATAAAGGAACACAACCCACGTCTAGTAAACAAACTAACTGACTGGATATATTTCAGATACCTAATAGATGAATGCATCGAACTATCCACAACAATTAATACAACAGAGCAATTAGAAAGCGAAGTACAGTCCTTCACCTTAGCTATACAAAAGGCTGCATGGGCTGCAACGCCTGAACTAAATAGCAAAGTAAAAAGAAACGTGTATCCCAAAGAAGTCTGCGACATTATATCAGAAAAGAGAAGAGCTCGCAAACGATGGCAACTGACAAGAGCTCCGAGTGATAAAAATAGACTTAATAGTTTAAACAATAAACTCAGAAAAAAGATAGCAGAATTTAAAAATGCATCGATGGAGAGATACCTTACAAATCTGACAAACGATGCTAGTACACAATACTCACTGTGGAAGGCTACAAAAAAAATGAAAAGACCAACGGCATACATTCCGCCAGTGAAAAACAGCAGTGGTAACTGGGCTAAAACAAACAAACAAAAGGCGGATCTATTCGCGGAAGACCTTGAAAATGTCTTCCAGCCATATGACGATAATGATAATTCCCAACAAATGGAAGAAATGTGTGACGCGGAAGTTATTATGGTACCTAAGCCGGGCAAATTGCCCAGTGAAGTAACGTCATATCGGCCGATATCATTGCTGCCAATCTTTTCTAAGCTATTCGAAAAAATCCTTCTAAAACGACTCCATCCGATTCTAGAAGAAAAAACACTGATCCCAAACCACCAGTTCGGATTTAGAAATAAATATTCAACTATAGATCAAGTCCACAGAATAACTAATATAATAGAAAAGGCTTTAGAAGAAAAACAAATATGCTCTACCATCTTCCTTGATGTAACACAGGCTTTTGATAAAGTCTGGCACAAAGGATTAGTCCGTAAGCTACAAAAATATCTTCCAAAACAGTACTCTGAAATACTGGAGTCCTATATAATGCAACGATTATTTAGAATTACACAAGAAGATGAATACTCAGCATTGAAACACATTAAAGCTGGAGTACCGCAAGGAAGTGTGCTGGGACCTGTACTATTTCTCCTATACACGAACGACCTACCACAAAATGGGGAAACTACTGTTGCCACTTTTGCAGACGATACTGCTGTACTTGCAGTAGCAAAAACCGTGCAGGAAGTTACCGAAAAACTGCAAAGGACAGTAAATGATATATCTAATTGGACCAACAAATGGCAAATAAAATTAAATTAACTGAAGTCGGTTCATGTTAACTTTACAAATAAACACGTACAACACATACCTGTGTATATAAATAATAAAGTGGTTCAGCATTCGAACTCAGCTAAGTACTTAGGCTTGACTTTGGACGCAAAGTTGCGCTGGAAAACTCATGTCAAGAAAAAACGTGATGAACTAAATTTACGATACATTAAAATATAGTGGCTCATAGGGAGGTATTCATGCCTCTCAATTCACAATAAACTGCTTCTCTACAAGCAAATATTAAAACCAATTTGGACATATGGCCTCCAATTATGGGGGTGCACAAGTAAGTCCAACCTTCAAAGCATACAATGCTTCCAAAACAAAGTATTACGCAATATTGTTAATGCGCCGTGGTACGTACGTAACGCTGATCTACATAGGGATCTAAAAATTGAAATGGTAGAGGACGAGGTTCGGAAGGTCGCTAGAAGACATGAAGTTAGGCTTCGCAACCATGCTAATTTAGAAGTAGTCCAACTACTTAATAATACTAATTTAGTTAGAAGATTACGTAGAGTAAAACCTTTTGAACTAGTTAACTAGGTAAAAAGAAAAGAAATATGCAACAACATAATCACACTAACAAAGTGATAATGAATTAAAAAACAAAAGGCAACAAACCAAAGTTAGTTCCTTAAAACTGTACGTAAGTACATTAGTACATATTAGAACAAAATTGCTGATTAGTCTGACGACTAGGTGCGATTATTGGAAGGATGGTAACACCATGCCTTCCCTGGGTGTTTTTAGTGGGTGTTTCCAGTCCCACACTATCGCAAAGCTCGCATGCGATGTCTTTCAACGATTTTCACCTAGCTACACGCAAAAAAAAAAAAAAAATGTTACCCGAATATAAGTTGAGAATTTCCTGCTGGATCTTATTATAGTCAGTGTCTGAGACATCAGAGTAGATACCTACTGTTCCTTTATTAAGATCTTTGAATTGGCGTACTATTATCTCTATTGGGTCCGATGCTCTGACAGACTTCCTGTTTTTCGGGGGTGTTGTCAGATGCAATTTAAGTGCTTCGAATGCATTTATATATTCAGGGTCGTTTATATTAATTTTTGTTTCTTTTTTTAGGTATCTCGTCATTGGGTACACTATTTTTGCATACCCTTGAAGGAATTTCCTATAATATCCGGAGGCGCCTAAGAAACTTCTAAGTTGTTTCTCAGTTTGTGGAAGAGGAAGATTCTTTATTGCCACAATTTTGTTCATGTTAGGCTTTAGACCTTCTTCTGTCAGTATATGACCTAGGAACTCAGTGTTTTTTCTGAGGTAGGAACACTTGTTTATTTGAAGTTTAAGGTTATTATTTTTTAATACCCGAAGAACATCTGTTAAGTTCTTTAGGTCTTCCGTTGAGGATGTCGAGGCTATCAGAATATCGTCTAAATAGACAACACATGTTTTGTTAATGTAGTCCCGTAAGATGTGGTTCATTACAGTCGCTCTTCAGCATCCATGGTGATCAGACGACTTTGATAGTGAGGCAGTGAAAGCGAGAGAAGTGTAAAGGTAGTGTTTTTGGACAGTAAAATGCAATAAGCCATTTGGCTCAGTGGAGCGTAGCATCGGCCCAGTCGTGCACAGACCATCGTGGAGTACAGACTTCTTTATTCTGACATAGATTATTACTTGCAGTGTGTTAAGTATAATTTTAAACTACAGAGTTTCAATAAGCAGTGTAGTGCAGTGGAAGTAGTGGCAGTCCGGCACGTAGCAGACCCAGGTTCGACTCCTGGCCGGGGACGCTTTGCTGCTTTTTTTGTTTCTTCTTCAATTTCAATAGAAAATAAACAATAAAAGAAATCGTGTAGCAGCACAGAACACGTGATGAGTGAAAAAGAACGGGCCGCGCTTTCAATAGCGGGAGTAGCGGCCGAAAAAGAAAACGATTCGAGTGATATGGCTGTACAATCAGCCCACCCGGTACATATACCACCACCAACAGTGGTGTCAACAAAGAGGAGGAGGAAGTTATTGAAACCGACTCCCAACTTGGTGAAGCGTCCCTCCCTATCAGCCTCAGTCGTCAAGCTGCCAGTTGAGGTGGGGGAAGGGGCGCTGCAAGCAACGTCAGCAGCTGATGGAAGAGACGAATTCTCTTATGTCTCCGACGGCGGGGAAGGTAGATATTCGGGGGCTAGCAACAGCTTTGTCTCCCTCGTGCCATCATCAGATTCCGATGACGAAGACGACGAAACCGACAACCTAAACAGTAGCATAAGGCAGCTACAAGAAAAAGTGTGCGCCATTAAGGCCAAGCAGATGGCAAGGCGAGAGAAGGAGCGGCAGACCATGAGCCAGAGCACTGATGGCAAACATCAACGGCCACAACCACAACAACAGCTATATCTGCCCAAGCAGCAACAGAAACATCAACAACAACAACACCAACAACAAAAACAACAACAACAAAAACAACATCAGCTCAAGCAGCAACAGCAAACTGTGCAAAAAAAAAAAACAGCCAAAGCAGCAACTGCAGAAGCCCTCACAGCAGCAAGAAAAAAAGCAACAACAACAGTCGAAGCAACAACAACAGCAGCAACGAAATCAGCAGCTGGACCAGCAGCATACACAACAAGAGCAGAATAAGATAGCCAAGGTGCGAGTACCGCCTATCAACACATATAAGATGGAGCTCAAGGACACCATTGAACTATGTAAGTCGGCCATAGGCAACAATTTTACAGTGAAGCGTTTTAATAACAATAGACACTCCATACAATTTAATTCAGTGGAGCATTATAAAACAATCAAAAATTTACTAAGGGACTCGACGACGGAGTTCTTTTCTTTTACTCCGAAGGGGGAACAAATTCAAACCATGCTTTTGAAAGGCATGGAACCGGCCACCGAACCGGAGGAGCTCCTTAAGACGCTCCGTGATATTAAGTGTGATGGTCTCACTTTTGTAGGGGTTAAGCCTTTCACCACAGCAAGGGCTAAAAGGGAGAAGCGGAAACTACCGTTCTTCCTGGTTCAGCTGTCGCCCGATAGTATACTGGATGGTCTAAGAAGTATTAAAGTCCTAGACTACCAGGTTGTAACATGGGAAAAAGTAAAGCGTAGCGAAAGCATTATTCAATGCGTTCGCTGCCAACGGTTCGGACACGCCGCGTCGAACTGCGATATGCAGCCTCGATGTGTGAAGTGTGCAAAGGACCAAAAGACAGAGGAGTGTCTTGTGGTCCGGAAGGAGCAGCAGATAGGAGCCAGCTCTCATGTGTACTCTGCAAAAACTCAGGGCACACCGCAAACTATCGGGGCTGTCCTGAGTTTCAAAACATTAAATCAGCAAATCTGGCTCGAAAGCAGAAAAGCGTTCTGAAAGTCCGACAAGGTCCCGTTCAAAAACTAGCCGTGACTCCCCAAATCACCTACGCCCAAATGGCATCAGGTAGAGGATCAACGGTACAGCAACAACCTAAGGCAGCGGCACAGGCCTCAGCGCCTAAAGCACCTGAGGCACAAGGCGAACTGCTAACTATCTTGCTCCAAATCCAGGGGCAGATGGGACAGTTACAACGCCAGTTAAATGAACAGGCGACCCGTGTGGACAGGATCTACGCGCTTCTGCCCAGCCTAACGCACCTTCAATCGTAATGGGTTCGACCGCGACTGAAAGTGCCTTGAAGATCCTGGCCGTGAATGTGAATTCATTGATTAGGATCGAACGTAGGGAATCGCTCTTCAAGTTGCTTGAAGACCAAAGTCCTAATGTGTGCCTGATTAGCGAAACCAAACTAACACAGAAACACAAGATAAGGCATACAAAATACAACATCGAAAGAAGAGACCGACCCAACTCCATTCAAGGAGGAGGTGTTGCGATCTTTATACGCAGGAACTAAAATATAAGACCGTGTACAGTTGTGAAGTGCGAAGGTTTCAAGAGCTGGAGGCGTGTATCGTGTGCATCCCTCTCCATAGTGGAAAGAGGCTGTACGTGGTCGCACTCTATGCCGCCGAAGCCACTCAATCGACTTCATTTATATCGGAGCTCGATAAACTGTTTCGATGCCTACGGCTGCAGTCGGGGGAGAACTTTTTCCTCATGGCCGGAGATCTTAATGCCAAACATAGGGATTGGGGAAATCGAACTCCAAATACTAGAGGGAACTCACTACTCACTTGGTTGGGTCAGCACAATGTCGAGTTTCGGCTGGATTTGAAGGCTACAGATGTTCCATCATTTCCCAGAAGCGGTTCCTATCTGGATCTTATGCTATTCGACGAACGGTTACAATTGACTGACGTGGACCGACAAACAATAAACTGTCTGCGCACGTTTGTATATGACAGTGACCATTGCGGACTTAGTGCCGAAATAACGATCCCCAACGAAATCGCGGAATTGGAACAGTTTGTGCAAGTGCACTCCTACAACTACAGTAGGACGCGCTGGGCACGCTTTTCCCGAGACGTGACAAGAGCGATCTCCTCGAACTCGCTCTACCCACCGTCCAACAGGAATCTGTCAAACGAAGAGATTGACAGGTACCTTAAACAAATGGACGAGACAATTAAACGAACAATGGACAGTACGATACCTCGGTATCGACCAACGAACAACGTTTACCGCAACGCAACAATCGACGCACTGCACGTACAAAAAAGTAGACTGCTTACAAGACTCAAAAACTTGCATAGGCAGTTTACTGACAGACAAAACTTGGAAATTAGGACTCTGAAGTCGTTGATAAAGAACATCCAAATATTAATTAAAGCAAATTATAGATTGTCGGCCAATTTGCACTGGGGCAATAAGATTCGAGCTATCAAGTCCGATAACCCGAGTATGTTCCCCCAGATTAATAAAATATTTAGGAGGAACGATTTCAACGAACTCCCGTGTCTGAAAATCCCCCGAACAACGAACAACGAACGATTACTTACGGCAGCAAGAATAGATCCAGGGAACGCCGTTGATGATGACGACTTCTTCGTGATCGAAGATCCGCAAGAGAAAGTGGAGGCTTTAGGAACTATTTTTGAGGAAGTGTATAAGGTAAATGCTAGCATTCGCCCGAACCTCGACCTAGAAAATAGAGTCCTTGTGCACAACTTCTACCTTCGAAATGATATAGAGCACTGGCGATCAGAGAATGCCGGTTTCACCGGGTTCAATGACGACAACTTGGCAAACAATGTCATCGCCAATGAAACAGTTCATCCCCCGTATGTATCGAAGATAGAACTCCAAACGATCTTCGAATCATTGAGGAAGAAGAAGTCAGTGGGAGGCGATGGAATATCGAACATTGTGCTTCGACATCTTCCTCTAGAGGCTGTGGAAATATACGCCATCCTGTTCAATAATGCACTGAATAATGCACATTATCCAGAGCATTGGAAGACAGCTGTGGTACATCCGATTCCTAAAAGGGGAAAGGACAACTCCAATCCGGCAAATCTCCGGTCGATAAGTCTACTTCCAAACATCAGCAAGGTATTCGAAAAAGTCATCAACAGAGCCTTGATTAAGTGGGTTGAGGACAAAAATATAGTTCCGGATAACCAATTCGGTTTTAAGGCGGGGCATGATACAATACATGCCGCGTCTAAACTGGTGTCCGACATTCAATGGTACAAAAGTAAAAAACAATGCACGGGTGCCTGCCTGATTGACTTAGAGAAGGCCTTTGATACCATATGGTTGGAAGGGCTTTTTTACAAGTTGAGCAGGTTGGGCATAAGTAAACCACTACTGTACATGCTGCTTGATATGCTTACCGGTAGAAAGTTCGTTGTTAAAAATGGCAATGTGACGTCTACTGGGGTGTTCGAAATCAAAAATGGTTTGCAACAGGGAGCGGTTAATTCGCCTATCCTTTTCAATATCTTTACAGCTGATCTGATAGGCTCTCATCAGCACGCGATTGCGTACGCGGACGATTTGATCGCGTACAGATCAGGTCCGAAGATCGACGTTATTGCAACTCTATTGCAGCGTGACTTCGATAAGATTCAGCGATATTGCGAAGACTGGAAGCTGAAGATCAACTTTCAGAAGTCGGAAACCATTCTATTTAGAACGCCGTTGTCTCTGGCCACTAGGGATACAAAAATGAACTGGCGAAAGCTCTCTATTGTTGGAACTCACGGACGTCCACTCGCGCACAAAAATGTGGTCAGATACCTCGGGCTTTGGTTAGACCAATATCTATATTTTAATAAACATGTAGATGTTGCTCTCTCCAGAGCCCGTGGTGCTTTTGCCCTTGCAAAGGGACTGTTTTATAGCAGCCAACTAGATGCAAGGGTGAAGGTAATCTGCTACATGGCCCTTATTCGGCCCATGCTCGCATATGGATGTCCCGTGTGGTTCAACATTGGGGCAAGTAGGATGGAAAAGATTCGGGTGTTTGAGAGGGCCTGCCTTCGGGCTTGCCTTCACTTATACAGAACACCAGAGTCTCAGTACACAAAATTCTACTCCAATGAGGTACTATACAATAGGGCTAATCTGATAAGAGTGGACAATTTCCTGATCAAGATGACTCGAAGTCACATTGCGAGGGCAATGACGTCGATGAACAACCTGATCTTCGGGGCTTATTACCCCAATTATAGGTACCATGAGAGGGTGCGTATTAGCGGCTTTGTCCCCCCAGAAGCATTCCTCTACTTTGATCAGATAGGCCTGATCCAGGATAGGTCGGCGGTACCGTTAATCTTCCACGTTGCCCGGACAACTGTGGATAGGCGACTTAACTACAACAGAGACGTCACACAGAGCGCTGAGGAGCGTCTCCGGTTTAGTCGGTCGGTATCGGGGCGCGATAAAAAAGATGTAGAAAAACAGCACCAGCAATTCTGGTGGCTTTTATTTAGAAAGAGCTCCCTCGTCGATCCCTTTTGATCCGGGGTAGATCCGACAAAGTCGGCTTTCCATATAAGTATATTATATGCCTTGGCCGGCTTACATAGTTTAAGTAGGTGAATAGTTTTAAGCTTTAGATGTAAGATAGGATCACAGCACGTGGCTCTTAGGGTTTAAAAAAAAAAAATTGCATATATAATTATGCAACGTAGTTAAGTTAAGTTAAGATTTACTATTAAGTTAGCATATAAGTTTTAATTATAAGAGAATAAAAAACCAACAAAAAATGTTCAGTTACTAAGTTTTTTCGCATAACATTTTCTTATTTTTTTTTAGTTTTTAAGCATTATTATTATTCAATATTAAAATACTAAATAAAAGTTAGGTTAAGTCGAAAGACAACTTTAATTAATTAAGTGTAGCTTAGAGTGCCCGCATAGGGCCAGTAAGTTAGAAACATTAACATCATAATTAAGTTAGGTAAGCTAGTTTTAAGCATTTTTGTCTAGCGCGTAAGATTAAATGAATTACTCCAATAAAAACCAAATAAAAAAAAAAAAAAAAAAAGCGTAGCATCGGCTTTGACGCAAGAGGAGTCCGGTTCGAGTCCCAATGGGGGAAAACTTTTTTTAATTAATAAATTAAATAAAAACAAAAACGAGAAGTGGAAGTGCCGCAAGGCAATCAGGCGATGGACACTGGCCAGCCAAAGGTCCCGCAAAGAGATGCCCCGTTGCCAAAGCGAGTGACACAACAAGTCATGGTTAAATTGCAGCAAGTGGGAGCAACAGCAACAACAACTACAGCAGAATCAAAACTATTAACAAGTGCGGCAGCATTAGCTGCACTTACAGAAGTACAGTCGATGGAATCGGCAAAAGTTGAGAAAAGACGAAGGAAGCTGAAACCCACGCCAAATTTGTCTAACAAAAGAAAGACAAGGTCAGATAGGGAAATGATGACGACACAAGCAGCGGCATCAGAATCCGATTCTGACAACAACAAGGATGAGGATGATGCCCACAGCTACTCGTACGAGTCTGAAGGGGCGAAGGTCGGTATCTGGACGAAGGTAATTCGTTCCAAGAATTACTGGACGCCGTAGCAGACCGGGACCAACAACAACAAAACACCACCAATAAATGTAAGTTACTTCGATATAAGCGATAGCATTAGGTTATGTAGGTTAGTCACTAAGGACTTTTATATTAAAAGGCTTAACGCCACAAAACACATTATCATGTGCACAAATTTGGAGGAGCACAAAAAAGTACGCGCCGCTCTGGAGAAAGCAGAGACCGAATACTTCACGTATACTCCAAAAGGAGAAAAACGGCAAACGGTGCTGCTTAAGGGTATCGACCCTAATATTAAAATAGAGGAGCTTGAAAAGGAGCTCAAGAATTATGAGTGCGACGACCTTAAGTCGACTGCCACATGCAGTTCAGATGTGTCAAGTGTGACAAGGACCACAAACATGGGGAATGTGCTTTAGGTAGCGATAGGGTAGAAGATCGAGGCCAGCTCTCGTGTGTACTCTGCAAGAGCTCAGGACATCCCGCTAATTTCAAGGGATGCCCGAAGTATCAGCAGGTCAAACAGATTGCGCAGGCTCGAAAACAGAAGTCTGAAGAAGAGAAGGGTCGAAAGAGTCGCTCGTTCTCGAATTTTGTTGCACCCAATGTGTCCTTTGCCCAAATGGTATCTGGACCGGGTAGCTCAATTACAAAAAGCGCGCCGAAGGTTCCTACACCGGAAGCGGATCTGGATTTCAAAACGATCCTTCTGTCATTGCACGGAAAGATCGATCATTTCCAGAAACAGTTAAATGAGCAAGCGGCTCGAATAGACGTTATCTATTCGACACTGTTTGCCGAGTCTGCCGCGGCATAAATATGGTGGATACGCTGGACGAGGTAAACTTTGAGATCCTTGCGGTCAATGTTAATTCACTAATCCAGATCGAGAGAAGGAACAATCTTTCCAATCTGTTGGAAGCCGAAAAGCCAGATGTTCTTTTGGTTAGCGAAACTAAGCTAACTCCGAAGCGCAAATTAGGCTATAGAAATTATCATGTAGTTAGAAGAGACCGGCCCCTCTCCACACAAGGAGGTGGGGTCGCTTTCTTAAAGGTTTGCGCCATGGGGTCGTATATAGCGGGGACGTGCGAAGGTTCGAGGTGCTGGAAGCATGCATCGTATGCATTCCCCTCAATAGCCAGAGGCGGGTGTATGTAGTGTCGCTTTATGCACCTGAATCTCCTCAACGCACTGAGTTTTTGAATGAGATCGAGACGCTTTTTCGTTGCTTACAGCTTACAGCTTACGTAAGACAATTACTACTTTTTGGGCGGAGACCTCAATGCTAAACATGCTGCATGGGGAAATGATATTCCGAACCCTAGGGGCAACCAGTTTTACGACTGGTGGCGTCATAATATGATTGAGTACAAACTCGAGTTGTACGCGACGGATATCCCGTCTTTCCCTAGAGATGGTTCTTTCTTGGACTTGGAGCTAGTTGACGATAGACTAGAACTAACAAACGCTGATCTAAGCACGCGGAACTGTTTACGAGCGGTTGAGTACGATAGTGATCACTACGGACTTGCCGCCGTAATACGGATCCCGAACGAGCAATCGCAGCTGGAGCAGTACGACCAAGTGCGTTCTTTCGATTACCGAAGAGCGCAGTGGTCGCGCTTCTCCAGAGTCGTAAAGCGCGAGATACGCTCATGCGAGATCGACCCACCGACAAACAGGAACTTAACAAACGATGAGATTGACAGTCATTTACGGCAAATTAATGTCATCATCAAACAGACAATGGAGCGGACTATCCCTCGGGTAGGACGTTCCACCGACGAAGAACAAACTGAAAAGTATCGAAACGCGACAATCGATGCTCTGTACAGACACAAAAGTAGACTGCTCTCGAGGCTTAAACGGCTACACAGACAGTTTACCGACAGGAACGATCCCGAGTTAAGGACACTGAAGTCGATGATCAAAAACTTGAAACAGTTGATCACCGAGAATTACAGAAAATCTGTAAGTTTGTATTGGGGCAATAAAATTCGGGCAATAAAATCCAGTTGTCGATCCGAGAACAACGGTTTCACTGTGTTCAATGACGACAACCGTGCAAATGGCACAGACGCCGAGGTAAATTCTCATCTGTTCGTGAGAAAAGATGAACTCCGGCGCATCTTCGAGTCACTGAAGAACAAAAAGTCGGCGGGAGTGGACGGTGTCCTAAACGTCGTATTAAGACACCTGCCGCTAGAGGCGATTGATATCTTCGCCACGCTATTTAACAATGCGCTGAATAATGCATATTATCCGGTGCAGTGGAAAATAGCGGTGGTACATCCTATCCCGAAAAAGGATAAAGATAGAACACACCCTGCTAATCTTCGGTCAATTAGTTTGCTCCCGAATGTTAGCAAGGGCGCCCTACCAAAACATCACCACAGTATTTGAAGAGCTCCGCTGGTAAACCATCAGAGCCGGCGGCCTTGTTATTCTTTAGCTTTTTTATTGCTAAGTCAACTTCTTATATACTGGGTGGTGGAACTGGTTCTTCATTGATTGGACGTGGGTTCTCTTCTTGCCCTATCACTCTCTCTACATGATGCCCATTTAGCAACTGCTGGAAGTGCTGCTTAAACACATCTACTATTCCCTGCGCTTCGGTGACTAGGTTTCCTTCACTGTTTCCAAAAGCCTGCGTTCCGGTCTTGAAGCCAGCAGCCAGTTGCTTTGCTTTCTTATAGAACATCCGATCTCCTTGGCTGAGAGGCTACGTAGGCCCTCTTCTTTCTACGCAGGATTTTCTTCTCTTGCCTCCTCCTGGCTCGATACTCTTCCCTCGCTGCCCTTGTTTTGCGCTGCAGCGTCTTCATATGTGCATCTTCTGTCACCTTGGGAGAGCTGTCATACCACGGGCTCTTTCTCTGGGGTGGCTGGTACCCTAAGGTGGTTTCGGCTACTTCTTTCATGATGTTGCGATACTGGGACCACTAGGTGTTGGCATCGGTGGTAGGTGAATACACTGTTTCTCACTCAGGCGATCTTTGTAGACTCTGGCTACTCCAGGTGTGCTAAGGCGTCCAACGTCGAATTTCTTCTTCTGGGCGGAACGCAGCTTCTTATAGTCGAGCTCTGAACTTAGCCGCAACAAGAAAATGGTCAGAGTCGACGTTTGCCCCGCGGAATGTGTGCACGTTGAGGATGTTGGATGCGTGCCTCGCGTCGATTAGCACATGGTCGATTTGGTTGGCGGTTCGACCGCCTGGAGAGCGCCAGGTTGCTGTGTGGATCCTTAGCCTTGGAAACCTAGTGCTCCTTATAACCGTATTACGAGCTGCCGCGAGGTCAGTTAGTCGGTAACCGTTGTCTGTGGTCGTTTCGTGGATTCTGTGCTTACCAACTAACCCGCCAAAATTGTTTTCCTTTCCGACTTTAGCATTGAAATCCCCGAGCACAACTTTGACATCGTACTCCGGACAGGCTCCGTAGGCTCCATCCAGGAGGTCATAAAACTCCTCCTTAATAGGGTCTTCAGCCTCGTCGGTAGGGGCGTGTGCACATATTAGGCCTTTGTTTTGGAAAGTAGCTTTGATGCGGATCACAGCGATCACATATAGGCTTAAAGTCAATAACCTTTGTCGTAAGCCGATTTCCCACGACGAATCCGCATCCTAATACATGCAATCTTTTATGGCAGCTGTAATAAATATCGCAATTTGTTCTTATCATCATACCTGATCCTATCCATCGTATCTCCTGGATCGCGGTACCGCGTGAGGACAGACTCAAGTTTTTGAGTAGCACCTGGAGCGTAGAGCGTTCGCACGTTCCAGGTACATACTCTAAGATCGTTGTCCGTTGACGTTCCGGGTCTGGTTGCCGTTTGAGGGAAATCGTTATCCGAGGTTCCTCGTGTCTCTCTCATAACTAGTGGTTTTTTACATGGTCGGGAAGTTACCCCGACGGCACAACCCCCAACCTGGAGGGCCACGCCCTTGACCTTAGGACAGCAGGCCGGTTATTCCGGTAACGCACTCTGAGATGTGAGCGCTGCCGTTGGCCCATTAAGGGCTCATCCGCCAACAATTCTTCTCCAACACCCTGGCTCGGTATTGGAAATCCCTATTGACCTCGTATCCGAATATGTCAGAGCAGCTTTATAGGGATTACACTAAATAGTTCGGCCTGACTGGAACTGTAGACGCCACCGTTGGTTCCATCTAGGGAACTCCTCCGCTGCCGTCTGGTACCAGAGGCGGTGCCTTAGTGAGAAAACAACACTCCTCCCCCCACTCTCGTCCACTGCCACCAACGACCTTCCAGAGGGGTTGGTACTAGGCACCCACCAGTCACCACGTGGAGGTGAGAGTAGGAGTTAATAGTGAGAAGCTAGGTGAGAACGCTTGTGTTCTCATGACATCGCATCACTACCCTTCAACCGGCACCTGAACCTTGGGTAAAAGCTTTAATGAAGGTTTTACTATTAACCGAATTCTTTTGGTATAGGAAATTGAATTATATTAGTATTCCTCGTTACACTACTATTAATAGTTCTAATCTCTACCTGCCGTATATCTATGATTTGGTATGGTGTCGTATTAATCTTTGGTTGATGTAGATAGCCTGTGTCTACTAAAATATAGTGCCGTTGGTTTTGGATGTCGGTGGCTAATGTCAATAACTGTCCGAGGCTCAGTTCAGAAAAACCGGCGGTTCTACTGAATTGATCTCCTGATGTTGGATAACATCCTGATTCGTTTGGATATTATTAGTATCCATCGGTTCTGATCTGTCATTTCTATTCTGTGTGGTATGGTTTTTGGAGTTCCCATAATTTCCCCCAGCTCTTTGTCCACTAGGATTATTACTATAGCGTGGCCTACTTTTCCTATCATTCGCGTAACTATATCTTGGATTCCTCGGTTGATTATTTTGGTTTGGTGACTGCCTACTTGTCTCATTAATCTTGATGTTTCCATTATCATAGCCACTGTAAGAATATAAAATGGTTTTTATCTCACGTATGTCATAAATATTTCTTATTTCTCGAGCAAAATTCCCTATTGTTACTTCAAGGATTTTATTTATTATAATATTATAATGCAGTAATTTTTCTTGTTCTTGGTTCTGACAAAACACCACATACGTGTTGACTTTAGTTAATACATATTCTAGTTTATTGGTTAAATCATAAATTGAGCTTACTTTCATGTTGGGTATTTCTTTGGTTAGGTCTGCACTGTTTATGACGGGTCTGTAGTGCTGTTTAAATAACTCCCTCGTCTGTTCCCAAGTTGTGGCTCCGTTGGTGATTAATAGGTCCATAGCCCGACCCTTGATTTTTACTTCCTGGATGATACTCCAGGTGGCTTGGTGGTTTGCGATCGTGTTTTGCAGATGGTTTTCCACCATCACGATGAAGTGCATCAGTGTTTTGCTATCTCCATCGTACTCCGGTAAGTACTGAATTTCTTGTAGTATGTTGCTCTCATGGCTGGTCTGCGGCATTCTTGTCACTATGGCCATTAAACTATTTAGGATATCCCGGTTTGATACCTCTGGGGTGACGTTTAGATTTTGATTCGCCATGTTTTATTATTTATTTTTCACTGTTCCACTGACGGCTATTTCCGTTTAACAACACCTTTACCTTTGCGGTTTAGGTTAAGGATTAATTTTCTCCTTTTCGCGAAATGTACTTTCTCGTTTTGGATCAGGATAGTTGTCCTACCGACTGCGCCAAATAAAAAATTTAATAGTGAGTAATCGAATAATCCTTTTTTTGTAATAAAATTTTCTTTTATTGCTGCTATTTTGGGTGATTCGAATTGACTGACTTATAATCTAAACTTAATGTCAGAGGAAATTGTTTTCATAAACCGTACTTGCTGAATTTACATTATTGTATTCCATAAATTCTTATCGTCATTACTTTTATATTGTCACATAAAAGTGCCAACGACCGAATAATATAAGCAACCAAGAAAAGTAGGCCAATCCATTGGTTAACACACAAAAGTGCCAACGACCGAATAATATAAACAACCAAGAAAGTTAGGCCAGGCCAATGCATTGTTTAACCTATTGGGAAATAATTAGCAATATGCAAGTATGCCTTATGACCAATACTTAACTCACGCGACGAGCCACCGACGAAACTTGAAACAATAAAGCTAAAACGTCAAATACGCCGAGGTACATGGCTTCCTCGCTCTAGCTTGCGGCCAAAACATAGAAACAACGGTAGCTGTCGTCATACAAAGAAAATGCATGATGGCCGAAATCATCAAGGACAGGGACGAATAATATGGTGTAAGATAGCCGTTGCAGTCGAACAACAGCCTCGTAGTACGTGGGTAAAGCTGGAACCGCCACATTCGAATTTCGCCAAACAATGTACATGGGATTTAATTGCTATTTAATCGCTATTTAATTGCTCTATTTGTTTAGTCTTAAGCATATTATTATTACTTTACAAATAAATAAATAAACATTTCTACACCCTATACGTAAATTGTACAACGAACAGCGTACCCTCTTATTGACGCACTGTTGTTAGTATATCATATTGCACTACACACACTTCATTCAGTAACCAATACATTTTTTCCTTTCCCACGATTTACCTTTCCCCTTTTTTGTGTCACGTAAGCAGTTTTAGAATAAGTCATATTTCATGTTGTATGCTAGGCTAACCATTAATTCTGTATAAATAATGCCCAAATAAAGACTGGAGAGGAGATATTGTTAAAACGTTAATCAGTTCAAGATTTTTTTTTTTTTCGAATTATTTTTATCTCGCAATTGGGTGTTTTGGGGACATCTCGCAATTGGGACAGTCAGGATACAAGAATCTTGGTCTGTCGAGCTACATAAAGATAAAACAATCGTTACACTATTCTTGATTTTTCCGCTCTTCCGGAAGTGGGAGATTTTGTGGCGGACCTAGCTTACCGGTAAAGCTGGAACCGCCACATTGACTTTTGAAGGATTTTTTTTAGCGCATACCAATTGCCGACTTAATCGCTCTGGGGAAATGTACAAATTTTTCCAATCGGGTAAGCCGTTCACCCACAATTTCAAATTTACGTTTTTTGTAACGGTCAGTTCGCTATAAAACTCTTTTGATTTTCAAAGAAAAGCAAATAGATTATTAAAAAATTAATAAAAAAATAACCCTATCGAATTTTACTATGCTACATATCTTAAAAGAAGCGTATATTTGTAGGCTACTATCAGTTTAAATCAAATATTTTGTCGCTCTTCTCTAAATGGGCCAAAAACGGTAGGATAGATCCATCATAAACAACCACTTTGAAAAATTAAAAAAAATATATTCCGTTACAATTTAACAAAGACATACAGACCAAAAGAAGCGTCTATCACCTCATATAATAAAATAATTTGTCACTCTTCTCTAAATGTTGCAAAAACTAAAAAGTTTATTTTAAGACCAAAAAAGTAAGCTAAAAATACAAAAATAAAAATGTTCAATACTAAAAATTCATATATACCGTTCGAATCCTACTATGCCACATAGCTCATTAGAAGTGTGTATTCATTAGCTATCCTTAAATCTTTTGGTGACCCCGACGTGATCTGCTTATTTGCTTCCCCCACCAGTGGTAAGGGGCAATCACGAATTAATAACAGCATGCATCAGGGCTAAACACTGGTGTGAATCACAAAATCATACAGGCGTTCACCAGGGCTAAACACTGGTGACTTTAACATAAGAAGCGTTTGCCAGGGCTTACACTGGCAAGACCATAAATACAGAGTTTACGTGGGACAATTTCATCTAGAGGAACCGGCATGGACGAAACAGATATTTCCATCATCGTTGCCAGGCAGAAGGCCCTAGCAGAGGACCTAACAAGGCTGAAGATAAACATCGCAAAGGATAGTGCCTCAAGAAAAACAAGGCAATATCAATAAGACAGGCTTGAGTGCATTGAATTCTTGTGGAAGCAGTTTAAGGACAACCATGAATCAATAAGATACATAATCAAACATGCCACCCCCTACATGGCAGGGGATATGCTCAGTTAAGTAGAACAACTGTACATGGAAATCAAGGGAACTTTACTAAATATAAAACCGGTGGACGAAGAGGGCGACGCAGACGTGGCGAGTGAGGATATGCCAGGGAATAACCCTACACCTCTTGTCCGAAACTCTCTCCAAACAATGGCTGAACCATCATCAACAAACTTATTAGACGACAAAAATTGCTGACATTCTTCAACGTCTCCTTAGCACGCTTGATGACTCCGTCACACATCGCTCAACAACACGTCAACAACACGCTTTTTCGAACTAAAAATAGCCGGAATCAACAAATATTGGCTCCAAATGGAGGAATTGCATCAACAGATAGGAGAACATGAAGGTGACCCTTCTCCATCTGGATACAGCATAGAGGAGTACATAGAGCTAGAGGGAAGAACACAAGATTCCTTTTTCGAACTAAAAATAGCCGGAATCAACAAATATTGGCTCCAAATGGAGGAATTGCATCAACAGATAGGAGAACATGAAGGTGACCCTTCTCCATCTGGATACAGCATAGAGGAGTACATAGAGCTAGAGGGAAGAACACAAGATTCCTTAGTCCAGCTGTCTATCAAGATTGATGAATTGACTCTTCAGGCAACTACACCTTCGTCCGCATCATCCATGACAAATTCCGTGCTTAATCTGCCAAGATTTGCTTTGCCCAAATTCGATGGCGATTACCGTAAATGGCGACAATTCCATGATCTATTCACGGAATTGATTCACAATCAAGTAATTCCTCCATGCCAAAAAATGTTTTATTTGAAGACAACCCTCACAGGAGAGGCTGAAAAACTCATTCGACATTTTACAACATCCGATGCCAACTACGGCGCTGCATGGAAGGTCATAACAGATCGTTATGACAACAAACGTCTACTTGTAACGGCTCTGTTGAACAAATTGATGACCCAACCATCAATTCAAAACGAGAGCTCGCCTATGATTAAGGGACTTCATGACACAACGCAAGAGTGCCTCCTAGCATTAAAGGGGATAGGAATCAACACATCCACGTGGGACCCAATGCTCCTCCACGTTCTAGTGAAAAAACTAGACGTCAACACACATGCTTTGTGGGAGCAATCCATAAAGCAGCCAAAAACGTTACAACCACTGAAGGACTTCCTTCAATATCTAGAAATCCGTTTTCAATCGCTTGAAGCACTGGGCGGCAAAACAAAGGCTAATGACGCTTCAAACAGACGATTGCCTTATCAAAATTCTTTAGCTTGCAACACATTTTTGCAATTAACACCACCTCAACGGTTGGCTCTTGTGAAAGAATCAAACATCTGCATAATCTGCCTAAGGGTCGGACACATGGCATCAAAATGCTCATCTCGGGGATGCGGACAGCGTTCAAAAAAGCATAACACACTATTGCATCTGAACAATGCAGTTCAAGGCCCATCAGTCGCCAGCATAACCAGAGCAAACAGATCCACTAAAACTCCTCAAATATTGCTAGCGTCGATCTACATAAAAGCAATTTAGCCAGTAACTCCAATATTTCGCTAGCGGCAGCTGACAAAAATCCAAAGCAAGGATATGTCTTCCTAAGCACCGTCATAGTAAAGCTGGTAAGCAACAGTGGAACAATAATAAACTGTCGTGCTCTCCTCGACTCTGGCTCGCAGATAAACATAATAAAAGAGCGAATGATGCGCAAGCTGGAGCAAATAGTATCTTCACAATCTTCACAGTCGTTTGACATAACAACATGGCAAATTCCAAGGAATATTAAGCTGGCAGATCCGCAATTCAACGAGACTAATCGCGTTGACCTACTAATCGGAGCAGAATATTACCACCAGCTGCTTTGCATTGGACAAATAAGACTAGGGAAGGAGCTCCCACTACTTCAAAATACTGTCCTTGGATGGATCGTTACGGGTAGTATTGGTGAAGCATTCACAGTAGCTTCAACTTGTGGTGTCTATACGCGAGATGAATCGCTGGAACAAGCAATTGAAAAATGTTGGGACATCGAAAAATTACCAGAGGCAAATTCCGAACGGACGCTAGCAGAACAACATTGTGAGGAACATTTCAATCAGACGACCAAAAGAGACGCATCAGGACGATTTTCTGTAAGATTACCTTTCTCCATAGAACCAACGAAGTTAGGTGCATCCATGGACATAGCATTGAGTACGTTCTACTCATTAGAAAGACGTTTAGCGAAGGACATAGACTTAAAGAAACAATATGGAGGATTGCAAAAATGGAGGATTACAAAAACCTGGCACACATGGAAGAAATTGACTACAACTCACTCACGACACCACATTGTTTCCTGCCGCATCATGGAGTGATTAAGCCAGACAATAGCAGCACAAGGCTGAGAGTAGTTTTTGATGCTTCAGCTAAGACCTCCACAAATATCTCCTTAAACGATATTTTGCACACAGGTCCAACTATACAAGATGAGCTATTCACAATTTTGATGCGTTTTAGGCTGCCAAGATATGTAATTAAAGCCGATATTCAAAAAATGTATCGGCAGATATGGTTGCAACCAGAAGACAGATGGTATCATTTAATCTAGTGGAGAGAAAATTCAAATCAACCCGTCAAATGTTATCGACTCAATACGGTAACTTATGGAACAAGAGCAGCTCCATACTTGGCAACTAGATGCCTACAGAAGTTGGCCCAAGATAATGAAGCTACCTATCCATCAGGCTCAAAGGCACTCCAGAGAGACTTTTATGTGGATGACGTAATGACTGGCGCAAATAGTATACCAATGGCGAAAGAAATTCAGACACAACTGTCAGCGCTTCTTCAGCAAGGGGGATTCAAGTTAAGAAAATGGAACGCAAATCATAAACATCTACTAGAAAACATTCCATTGGATGACCAGGAAATTCGTTTTGATGAACACGAACAAGAATTGTTTGTAAAAACACTCAGGCTGGTATGGTTTCCAAAATCACATTTTCAGCATAAAAATTAATTGTCAACCACAAAAACGAGTTACCAAAAGATCAGTGGCATCTGAGACGGCAAAACTTTTCCATCCACTCGGCATTGCTGCACCGGTAGTGATCGTGGCCAAACTATTTCTTCAAGAATTATGAGAAATAAAATACGATTAGGATGCTGCCCTTCCAGTAGAAATGTGTACTAGATGGTGCAAGTATCGAAAACAGTTGCAAGCTTTCGATGAAATTCAAATACCAAGGCATGTAGTTGCTCAATATACTCCCACATCAGTTCAACTCCACACATTTGCTGACGCATCCGAGAAGGCCTATGGTGCTGCCGTGTATGTAAGGTCCACTACCGAGGACGGCATGTTAATAGTCCGACTACTTTGTTCCAAATCCAGAGTGGCGCCAACCACCAAGACGGTTTCAGGAATAAGCTCTTTGACTATCCCACGACTTGAACTATGTGCTGCCTTATTAGCAGCAGAGTTATCTAACCGCGTGAGATCCGACCTACAAATTGATGGAGGATCTACACATTTCTGGACGGTCTCCCAGATAATGCTCGACTGGATCAATTCGGACGCACAATCATTCCAGGCTTTCGTTGGTCGTCGCATTGCAACCATTCAACGGCTATCCAGCAACATACAGTGGCGACAAGTCCGGTCAAACGAGAATCCAGCCGATGTCTTAGAATCACCCCAGAGAAGTTACGAAAGCACAACTTGTGGTTCTACGGTCCCAGATTCTTAAGTGGGAATGAATCGGTATGGCCACCACCATATACCAGTCACAGTCCGGGTGCGGGAGAAAGGAAAAGAACAGCCTTGTCAGTCAGCGTAGGAACACCGGAGATTGTGTTTGAACAAATCAAGCATTCAAACTCATTTTGCAAACTTAAAAGGATAATAGCTTACTGCCTACGTTTCATTAGTGTAATTGAGAACGGCAAATTTCGCTCCAAGATTCATGCGCTGCGACACTCCCATTCACAACCGTTTTGCCCAATCTGGCCGTTGACAGTTGCAGAGCTCAACAACGCTCTTCAACTCATTTTAAAACACATTCAAAAATCCGAATTCAATGCCGACATTCTTCATTTAAAGAAATACAAAGATCTAAACACAAAGAGTAAACTAATTGGGCTCTCCGAATTCTTGGATGAAAACGATCTCTTGCGAGTAGGAGGAAGGCTACAGGCATCTAGCTTAGCTTACGACGCAAAGCATCCAATATTATTGCCTTATTCCCACCCGTTCGTCAATATGATAATGACGGAGATGCATTCCGAAAACTTGCATAGACAACGTTTTTGGCCGATCAAAGGAAAGAATATAGCGCGCTCAATCGTCCAGCAATGCACAGACTGCATAAGGGCTAGGCCAAAATTGTACGTTCAGATGATGGGCAACTTACCAGCCCACCGAGTTCAACCAGCACGTCCTTTCATCAATTGCGAAGAAGATTTTTGCGGCCCAATTTGGATTCACTACCGTTCGAGGGGCAGCCGTCCACAAAAAAGCTACCTCTCAATATTCTGCTGCTTTAGTACGAAGGCTGTGCACATTGAAGTCGTCATCGATCTATCCACGGACGCGTTCATCGGTGCATTAAAGAGGTTTATTGGTAGGCGAGGGCATTGTAAAAATCTTTACTACGACAATGCAAGGAATCAATTAGATGAGCTACAAGCGGCTATATACTCAACCAATGCTCAAACCCAAATATCAACCACCTGCCACTCAAAAGGAATAGAATTCCATTTCATTCTTCCAAGGGCTCCTCACTTTGGAGGTCTATGGTAAGCGGCCGTCAAATCCACAAAACATCTGCTTCAGCGCAAGATCGCTTCAGCTTCATTAACATATGAAGAACTGTGCACCCTGAGTGTAGACGCAGAAGCTATCCTGAATTCAAGGCCACTCACAGCCCTCTCTACTGATCCAAATGACCTAACTGCGTTAACCCCTGGCCACTTTCTGATAGGAGATCCTCTAAGAACTATAGCCGATCCGCAGGCGGAACCATTACGCGGAAGTCTTAGCAGTAGATGGAAACTAGTCTCTCACATCAAGGAAGAATTCTGGAGCCGATGGTCTCATTAGTACCTAAACGAGCTGCAACACAGAAGCAAGTGGAAGACTTCATCATCAAATGTTGAAATAGGCACCATCGTTATTATCAAGGAAGACAACATCCCGATCGTGAAGTGGCCACTTGGTAGAATTGTCAAGGTATACCACGGCACTGACGGACTTATTAGAGTCGCTGATGTCCACACAAAATCAGGAATTCTCAAGTGGCCAATACATAAACTTGCTCCGCTCATCAAGGACGAAGTAACCGAAGCAGAAAAACCAACAACAAGGGACTCTCTAACTTAGGACCAATCATCAGTAGCTCCTCGGGATCGCAAAAGAGCAAATCAGTCAAAAATTCCCGACGCATCAAAAGATAAATCGGTCAAGAAAACTCGTAAGGTTGCATCAACGTTGCTTACCACCCTTCTGGTACGTCTCTTAGTGCCAGCTGTAAAAGGAAATTCTGGAGTGGAAATATCAAAATATGACCAATCTCCTGGAATACACTTCTTTAATCAAGGAACTGTAAACTTGGTGGTGAATCAATGGAATTTAGTCATTTACTACGACCTTAACCCATACCGAAGAGAATTTGAAGCCCTCAAAAACAGCACGACGATATTAGAGCATGTTTGCCAGCAAATCACATCAAGAAGCATATGCACGCAAGTCATCCAAGAAATTCAGTACATCCTTCAACAACTCACTGATCAGAATCAATAACTCATAAATCAACCTCAGCCTAGACCAAGAAAGACAAAAAGAGGAGCTGTGGACGCTATCGGCAACATCGCTAACGTTCTCTTTGGAGTACTTGATTCTCGATACGCTGAAGAAATGTCTGCTACTATTGATAAGGTGTAATCATCTGCTTGAATTGTTCAAAAACCATACATCAATCTTAGATTCCACTGTGAACATAATGACAAAAAACCAAGCAGCTCTGGACCAACAGCATAACTCACTTGTGGCGCAACTGGAACAAATCATCAATCGCGTGCATAACATCACTGAAAACTCATATCAAATAAAGGTTCAGCAATTATTCTCATCATGGGCTATATACACTACACTCCTCATTACTAACATACAACGGACGCAATCATCTATTCTCACCGTGCTAGCAGATACTCATCATAAGAAAACGAATTATTTACTGATTTCACCACACCAATTGAAGGAAGAAGCCGTCAAAATTAAAAATCATCTACCATCAAGTCTTCACCTCCCTTTTGATCTTAACAATATACGGGCGCTATACAAACTTATGACAATTATGAAGGACGACTCATGAGCAACCACGTACTGTTCAGAATTAGTCTACCTCTATTAGGACAAGAAGATTTCACAATGTTTAAAAACATTCCAATTCCAGCGATTATAAACAATACTCTTATCGCCATAGAACCATCATCCACATATACTGCAGTAAACGCTCACTAAGATGAGTACTATCCATTACCCAACGACGACTTTTCATTATGCACCATTATCACGAACGAAAGGTATCTGTGCACCCAAAACCATCCCATCTACCGCCGAGGATCAAATGTCAGCATGTGCGAAGTCAACCTGCTGAATAATATACCATCGCTGTCAACATGCAGATTAAAAATCATTTAAACGCCTCCAGTCTGGTCAAAAATTCCAAACACCAACGAATGGATATATGCCGTAATCAACGAAACCCTGTTGAACGTAGTATGTGACAGTCCACCATCGCTCATCACAATCAGTGGAATCGGCCTCCTAAAACTACAACCAACCTGCGTCGTCAGGCAAAACTACTTAACGCTGCAAGCTCATCGCATATATAAGTTAAGACAGATAACATTCCCACATTCAACATCCGGCGCAGACCAGGTACCGACATCCGAAACCTGCACGCGCAGCACCCAACATCCAACCCAGAGCGACACCGGAAACCTGCCCCGCATTCCAACACGTACGAAACGAGAACCTGTGGGAACATTGTCGCTGACGTTAGGATTAAGAATAGTATTTAAGCTCTAGATTTTTAAGTAATTTTTGTTAGTTCTTAGGAAGGCAGAATCGCTGCCAGTTTGTGCTTAGACAAATAAAGTTTTTTTTTAATATAATTTAATTTAAATTCGTTTAATTGGCGCCCGAGCAGGGACCCGGGTGAAATCACCGCAACGGAAATTAATAAGAAAATTTTGAAAAAGTGATCGTGGAAAATAACGTATAAGTCGACCTCAAAATAAAAGAGCTCGCCGCGAACTGATTAACTTTTCAATTCCGTTATCGCCCGTTAATCGACCTTTATCAAAGCTCACGCGGGTTGTGTGTAATAAAAGTGTGGTGACCTGGGTTCCGGACCAAAGCAGCATCTGTAGATCTTGCTACCAACGAGGGAGTGTGAAAAGATTGGCCCCTAGTAACATAAAGTCAACAGGAAATGCAGCCCCTTCACCAGCGTTGGATTTTTTTAATGTAAGCTAGTTTAAGAATTATTTGAATCAAATTAGGAACATTTTTATTATTACATTAACGTAACGATTTCATTAGGAAACGAAAGTGATAGCCTTAAGTAATTTTAAGAAGTATTAAAGAAAAACAAAGTGTTAGCCTTAAGTAGGAAGTAGTGCCAAATAGTGAATTCCACTTAATAGTGTAGACCTTAAAAAAATCTTTTTTCCCTTTTCCTTTTTATAACCCCTTAACACATCTCGTTCGTGTCCTTATGTCTAAGCGTCCAGCTATGAGCAATCCGAGCCCATAGTTACGACCATAGACAAACCATACTGAAACCCCCAACTCACAATCCTCTTGCCGCTGGCCCCCTCAGTTTTTTTTTTCAAATTCGCCATTTTGTTTTCCTATCAGTGTTATGTCAAAAAAGAATCCGTGTGACATGCAAAAACATACAAAAAATGCAAAAATAAATGCTGCCAACCTCGGCAACCGTGGGGAAATGTGAAAGAGTTCGGGAATACCACATTTTTTCAGTACTGAACGCCATTGGTTAGTTATTATAAATTGTTAAAAGGCGAATAATTTGATTTGTTTGGTTAGTAAAACTATCTAAAGTTGATATTCTATATACTAGAAACATAAGGACAAACATGGTTGTGTATTTTCCGCTTTTGGATATCATTAACTTCGATTTCGTATGTAAATTTTTCTTAAATAATGAAGAAAATTTGCTCAAAATGTTTTTATTTTTCCTCAACCAATCTACATTGTTAATTTTTCATGAACATTTTAAGCAAATGTGCACTTATTCCTAAAAAAAAATATTATCCACACGTAACGAACAATTTCAAATTAAACGGATAAAATTCTATGAACTCTGCCAGCAACTTTTCCCAAAGCGGAAGTGTCTCATATCTCCTGGGAGTGTGTTGGTGAGCAGAATTTTTGAAGTTTCGTGACATTTGTCAATACGATTTTCTATGTAAGAATACTAGCGCACCAAACGTGAACACTCCATAAAAATATAGCTTGTAGGCTAAGTAACGGGAAATCGGCCGGAGTTGGTGGTCTCAGTATTGTCTCTGGTTACGACCCTCATTATTAAACAACGATAATCCGGGACCTTCGAATCCGCACCCGGCTCCAAATCCAAATCAAAATATGACCATTAACGCAACCCCAGAATTAGAAACGCTAATTACAAGTATTGTTAGTCGCGTCTGCACTAGCGAATGTAGGAACCTAGTTCAATCAATAGTTTATCCTAGCAATCAGTTTCATAGAGGAACCGATGAAACCATTCACGATCACCTTCGTACAAACCTTGGTGATGTGGATAAGGTACCAGATGTCGCAAAATGTTTAAAGGAGTTCTCCAGAGCTCCTGGCGAATTTAGTTCCTGGCCCAAAAGCGTCGACAGGATACTTAATATTCACAATCAATTTAAAGGAACACCAAAATACTTTGGTATCCTAAATATTATACGTAATAAGATTGTTGGAAATGCGGATGCAATTTTAGAATCTTATAACACACCACTGAACTGGGAGTGTATATCGAAGTGTTTAACACTTCATTATGCAGATAGGCGTGATCTGGGCACCTTAGAGTACCAGATGACAACCTTTGTCCAGGGAAACAATAGTGTAGAGAGCTATTACCAGTCGGTGTACAACCACCTTTCATTAATACTTAACCTAATCTCAAGTATGGACTTACCGCCTGGTGCATTACATCATCTAACAGCATCATACAGGGATAAGGCATTAGACACATTTATAAGAGGACTCAGAGGTGATCTACCCAGACTCTTGGGAATCAGAGAACCAGCCGACCTCCCAACAGCTCTTAATCTTTGTCTAAAACTTGAGAACCAACAATTCAGAGCTAACTACGCTCATAATAATACCGGTCAAGTTAGGAGGCCACCACCCCCTCCACCAGTTCACCCCCGGGAAAACAAAGACCGGCACCAGTTTTATCCACAATTGGCACATATACCTCATATGCCTCCTCCACCGTATCTTAACCAATTTCCACCCAATCAAAGGCAATCGTTCCAACTTAACCAGCGACCACTATATCCCCAAAATTATCAATTTACCCAACAATCAAACTTCCAACCGAATCCACATCAATTTCAAGGGAATTCTTAACCATCTAATAATTTTTTGCCAAACCAGTCGGTACGTAGGGCCGAGCCTATGGATGTAAGCACCACTCGTACAAACAACGTCAATTACATGAACCGACCAGTGATGAAAAATTGGCCTAATTGGCTAAGCGACCCCTTCACAACAATATCCCAATCCCAATAAGCTCCAAAGGAATTTCCATCTGGAAGCTTCTGCAGGGGATCCACACAATAATTATACGCCCGTAGAACATCAAGAAATAAACAACTATAACGAAATGATTTCAGCCATGACTAACTAAGACACTCAGAATTTCAACGATTATGTAGACCGACAAGACAACGTAGAACCGACAGGAGCACTAACCGACTTTGTTGATGTACATTTTTTAGAATAACAAGTAGACGAGAGACAATAAAATCCTTAAATTTTTAATAGACACTGGTTCGAACAAGAACTATATCCAACCATATCTAGTACGAAATCCTATTCCAAATCAGAAAAAATGCCATGCAAACTTAGTCTGTGGTAACATAGAAATCTCCCATCACGCGATAGTAAATCTTTTTGGGCCAGACACTAATATTAAATTTTTCCTTTTACCTTCACTCCGATCATTTCATGCGATTCTTGGCAACGAAAGCCTTAAAGAACTATCGGCCGTCATCGATGCCAGACAAAATTTCATGATCATAAACAACAATATAAAAATTAGATTGAAACAACAAATATCTGAATCAATCCATAATGTAAATGTCAGAACCCAGCACATGACACAAGAACAACGAGACCAGCTTAATATCTTGACTATAAACTACGCCAAGCTTTTCGGCGAACCAAATGAGGAACTTACTTACTTTTACCACCCAAGTTAAAGGCAGAATTCGAACCACAACCGAGGATCCCGTATACTCGAAGCACTATCCGTATCCTATGGCTCTTAAAGAGGAAATAGATAAACAAATCAGTGAGTTACTAAGGGATGGATTCCTTACAATTCCCCAGTATGGATTGTACCAAAAAAAACGGATGCTTCCGGTGACAAGAAGTACCGTATGGTAATCGACTACAGGAAGCTCAACTCAATAACAATACCAGATCGTTACCCGATACCTGAAACCAACGAGGTATTAGCGCAATTGGGAAAGAATAGATATTTTTCGGTGATCGACTTGAAAAGTGGGTTTCACCAAATACCTCTACACGAGGACGACGTTGAGAAAACCTCATTCTCCGTCAATAATGGGAAGTATGAATTCTTGAGACTTCCCTTCGGGCTCAAGAATGCTCCATCGATTTTTCAGAGAGCCCTCGATGACATCTTACGAGAACACATCGGTAAGATCTGTTATGTTTATATCGATGACGTAATTGTGTTCAGTGAGGAAGTCGAACGGCACTTTCAAAATTTAAAAACTATTTTCGAAACTCTCTAATATGCCAACCTTAGAGTGCAGCTGGATAAATGAGAGTTTCTAAAGCCAGAAGTTGAATTCCTGGGATTTAATGTATCTTCAGTTGGCATAAAGGCTGTTCGATACTATACCGAATGTTGCGCCACGAGGCCACCCACCCCCCGCTGGTACGACGCCCCCGACGAGCCCAACCAGAGCACACACGCCGATCATGACATTGTCGTCATGCGATCTGCTGGCATCGTTATCATGCCAATGCTCTAATACGAGGATGGCCCACACAACAAAGTGTTAATCACCGCATTCCATCGTCTCATATCGCCGCCAACAATAACAAAAATATTGGCATGGCACAGGGCATATGAGTTAGCGATGATATGGGACACGACGAGCGATATAGCACTGGAAGCATATCATCGTCTGTCTATCGAATTGCCACGGTGCTCGGACACCTGATACCTCGCGCCGAACGTAATGACCTAATTCCTATGGGGAATATATACGACAGCGGCAATGGCAGCGGAGCCAAAAACTCCAACCCAAAACGATACGGAACATGGACGCAAGGAAAATACTGGTGATGGTCGCGGGGGTCGGGACCATCATATATCTACTTCGATGGGTATCCAAGGCTTGGGCCTGGTACCAAGTGCTGGATGCACTGAATATATGGAATCTCTGATGACGGGGCAGTTTGGCGTCTCGTCTGGCCTGATGGTGGGCATTGGCGTCCAATGGAACCATGGGTCAGTCTGTCTCATCTATTCTCGCGAGCAAGCAGTCCTTATAATAAATTAAAATTATAAATAACAATAAAGTCTTTTCAACTGGATTTTTGGTCTAAGGTTTCTTTTCTTGATCGGAAGATTATTTTCCCCGACAAAGGCCAATCCGGCTAAGGTGGAAGCCATCACTAATTTCCCACATCCACGAACTTTGAAAGACCTACGGTCATTCCTGGGTCTGTCGGGTTTTTACCGCAGATTCATAGAAGACTACCCGAAGCTGGCAAAACCTCTTACAGCCCTTTTAAGAGGGGAGGATGGACATGTGTCCAAAACGGTCTCAAGCAAGAAAGCTATTCATTTGACAGATGCAGCAATGGAAGCATTGTCTCAGACGACGTAATCCTTACCTTTCCTGACTTTAGCAAAGATTTTCACCTTACCACTGACGCATCGGACTGTGCACTCGGAGCCGTACTTGCCCAAGACAATAAGCCTATAACTTTTATCTCTCGAACTCTCACCAAAGCCGAAGAACACTACGCCGCCAATGAGAAAGAGATGCTGGCTATAGTGTGGGCTCTTAATTCACTGAAGAATTACCTTTATGGTCCTACCAAGCTTAAGATTTTTACCGACCATCAACCTTTGACGTATGCACTAAGTAACAAAAATACAAACAATAAGATGAAGCGTTGGAAACCTATACTCGAGGAGTATAAATACGAGTTAAGTTATAAGCCTGGAAGATCCAAAGTTGTTGCTGACGCTCTGTCAAGGCCACCAAGAAATAGCCATATAAATTCCCTCACAGTAACCCAACACAGTGACGAAAGTTCTGGCCAAGACCTAATACAAATTGTAGATGTACCCATAAATGTTTTCAAGAATCAGATTATCCTTCTCATTGGAGACATCCCCTCACACGAATTTCAGATTATCTTTCCCACATATCACAGACATACTTTTGTAGAACCAGAATACTCCGCAACAAAATTGATAGACACCTTTAAACAATATTTAAATCCTTCAGTCACAAATGGTCTCAAAACCGAGGAGAGAGTTTTAGGCATGGTACTGGAAATATATCCAACACATTTTAGGCAATATAAAGTTCGGTTTGCTAGACAAATGGTCACTGACCTAACAGATCAGAGTCGACAAGATGAAGAGATCATAAAAGAACATACCCGAGCACATCGCAATTCCCGCGAGAACAGGATTCAGATTATTTAGAACTTTTATTTTCCCCATATGCGATCCAAAATAGAGAAAGTAACGAAACAGTGTAAAATCTGTAAGGAGCATAAATAAATACGACAGACACCCGAATAAACCCGAATTACAACCTACTCCTATTCCCGAATATCCAGGACAAATAATACATGTCGATATTTACTTCACTGATAAAAAAATAATTCTAACCGCAATAGACAAATTCTCGAAGTGCGCTCTAGCCAAGATACTTAAGTCAAGAGCCTCAGAGGATATCAAGCAACCTCTAAGAGAATTGATATTGGCTTTTGGAGTACCTCAAACAATTGTTATGGATAATGAGAAGTCCTTGGCCTCTAATTCTATAACATTCATGGTAGAAAACATGTTCAACATTCGAGTTTTTAAAGCACCTCCCTACACAAGTTCTGTCAACGGCCAAGTGGAAAGATTCCACTCAACACTCTCAGAGCTAATCCGCTGCCTTAAGACTGACAATATTCATAGTACATTTTCAGAATTACTGGACCGAGCCATTTATGAATATAACCGATCTATTCACTCAACTACAGGCAAAAAACCCATAGACACATTTTTCGGTAGACAGTTACTAAACAACCCGAACAACTCGAACGAGTAAGACAGGAAAACATCAACAGGTTACGCGACAAACAACAAGCAGACTTAAAATATCACAACGCAAAGAAAAGCCCTCTAAAGAAATATATTACAGGCGAAATTATATACGTTAAAACTAACAATAGAATTGGAAATAAATTAAATGCCAGATTTAAAAAAGAAATAGTAGCTCAGGATAACAATACAACAGTTAAAACGCAGTCAGGCAGGATCATTCACAAAACTCTTATAAAAAATTAAATTTTTAACACAGGACACTATTACCACTGTGCAATGGTGAGGCACAAATTTTGGATTATTCAAATTCCCAGCTAATAAAAATCAATACGGGTCGTGCAAAATTGTAAAACGGATCATTCAAGATCATACACTTGATCGATATCGAAACTTACGAGACAGCACTGAATAACTTGGAAGACATCCATTGCCAGTACCCACATCCTTAATCCTGTCCTCTCCTATGAAATATCCCGCATTAGAACTTATATAAATAGACTTATATTTAATAATAGAAATAAGAGGTCATTCGATTTTATAGGCTCTGCGTGGAAGTGGATCGCCGGAAACCCGGACCACCACGACTTTGAAATTATAACCGATAAAATGAATAATGTTTTAAGTAATAGTAATAACCAAGTCATAATCAACAAAATGTCCATATAAAAATTAACGAACTAACTAATATTACAAATAAAATTATAAAAGCTGTTAAGGAAAATGAACATAATAATAGTGAAATAATAACGAGAATTAAATATAAGCTATATATAATTAAGGAAGAAGTAGTTAATGTAGCTCACGCCATTCATTGGGCAAAGGCAAACATAATAAATTCATTTATAATTGTCTTACACTGAAATAAACATAACTCAAATAATTTTAAAAGTAGGGAATATTCCATATGTTAACATAGATGAGGCACTAGAATTTGCCGAAGTAAGAATTGCCTCAAATGACGAGAATTTAATATACATTTTAAATATTCCAACAACGACTCAAGAAACATGTAATCTTTCATTATTAAAACCTGTTAAAATAAATAAGACAATAAATAAAATTAAATACGATTCGATATTAGAATGTAATAAAGAGGTTTACGGCATTACAAAGCCATGTAAGACATACAATAGCCTTTCAATTTGTAATAAAGATAACATTGTTAATTTAAGTAACTCGTCGTGCATTCCAATACTCATAAAAAGCCAAAAAGCATCCTGTTCCATCATCAACAACGAACATGATCCAGATATAGAAGAAGTAGCACCAGGAATACTGTTTCTAAATCAGTTCAATGGCCCAGTTCTCATCAACAACGACACTGTCATGCTCAGGGGTACGTTTATCATCAAACACTTTAACACCACCATCGAAGTCAGTGGAAGAAAAATCATGTCCCAAGAAGTCACAAGTCACCAACCCTTACCGGCAATACTACAACCATCATCTAAACCGGACAAAATAGAGGAGATACTGTCTCTGGAAATGATAAAGGAGCTGTACGTCAATCGCACCAAAGAAATAAAACTACTCGAGACAAAACACATAATAAACCTATCCGTTAACATTGCTTTAATGATGGCAGTCTTGGCTACCGCCACCTTCATATACAAAGTGACAAGACTCAAGCGTATAGCAAAAGACCGAAGTCCTACCATCGACAGGCCATCGACAACAACCATAGGCCTTGAAGACATCCCTCATCTCGTGACATCCACAATATCTCACGAGGACGTTCGAATCTAAGAGGGGAAGAGTTAAGACAGATAACATTCCCACATTCAACATCCGGCGCAGACCAGGTACCGACATCTGAAACCTGCACGCGCAGCACCCAACATCCAACCCAGAGCGACACCGGAAACCTGCCCCGCATTCCAACACGTACGAAACGAGAACCTGTGGGAATATTGTCGCTGACGTTAGGATTAAGAATAATTTTTAAGTAATTTTTGTTAGTTCTTAGGAAGGCAGAATCGCTGCCAGTTTGTGCTTAGACAAATAAAGTTTTTTTTAATATAATTTAATTTAAATTCGTTTAATTTATACCAGCAATATTCGGGTATCACAAACTAGATACTTCAAAGCTACAAGTTTACCAAACGTGACACGGTTGGCAGCACTTCATCATTATGCAACCAATATCAGCACGCAGATCATAGAACTGCAAGGCCTACTACGAGATTAATAAACAACAAACAGAACTTCCTAACCAGCTTCCTGCGGACTATTCCTAGCGGTCACAGTTATACCGCATATACTGTGGAAACATAGACAAAGGTGTTATAAAAGGACGACAGCCATACCAACACCAAAACCAAGAAACTCATTCACGGTCACATCTGATAATTCGAGGATCATCAGCGAGGGGCCGGATGTTTAGTCTTAAGCATATTAGGCGTTTTTTATTATGCTCAAATGATCTATATAGATCATGGATTTCCATGGTTTACAACAACAGTTGGATCACTTACTGTTGTTGTAAACCGTGGAAATCAATGATCTATATAGATCATTTGAGCATAATAAAAAACGCCTATTATTATTACTTTACAAATAAATAAATAAACATTTCTACACCCTATACGTAAATTGTACAACGAACAACGTACCCTATTATTGACGCACTGTTGTTAGTATATCATATTGCACTACACACACTTCATTCAGTAACCAATACATATTTTCCTTTCCCACGATTTACCTTTCCCCTTTTTTATGTCACGAAAGCAGTTTAAGAATAAGTCATATTTCAACGTGGGTAAAGCTGGAACAGCCACATTCGAATTTTGCCAAACAAAGTACATGGGATTTAATTGCCATTTAATCGCTAATTAATTGCTCTATTCTTGATTTTTCCGCTCTTCGGGAAGTGGGAGATTTTGTGGCGGACCTAGCTTACCGGTAAAGCTGGATTTTTTTTGCGCATACCAATCACCGATTTAATCGCTCTGGGGAAATGTAAAAATTTCGTTTGCCCACAATTTCAAATTTGCGTTTTTTGTAACGGTCAGTTCGCTATAAAACTCTTTTGATTTTGAAGGAAAATCAAATAGATTATTAAAAAATTCATAAAAAAATAACCCTTTCGAATTTTAATATGCTACATATCTTAAAAGAAGTGTATAATTATATGCTACTATTAGTTTAAATCAAATATTTTGTCGCTCTTCTCTAAATGGGCCAAAAACGGTAGGATAGATCCATCATAAAGAAACAATTTGAAAAATTAAAAAAAATATATTCCGTTACAATTTAACAAATTCCTATACATCAAAAGAAGCGTATATTCATTACCTATCAGCTCATAGAATAAAATAATTTGTCGCTCTTTTCTAAATGTTGCAAAAACTAAAAAGTTTATTTTAACACCAAAAAAGTAAGCTAAAAATACAAAAATAAAAATGTTCAATACTAAAAATTCATATATCCCGTTCTAATCCTACTATGTCACATAGCTCATTAGAGGCGTGTATTCATTAGCTATAAACCCAATTCATAAAATAATTTGTCGCTCTTCTCTAAATGTGTCAAAGGATAACAAGTTCATTTTGCCAAAAAAGGCCGTATATACCCCTAGTAAAAAAAAAAATGGGAAAATTTGGAAAAATCCATATATCCCGTTCGAATCCTACTATGTCACATAGCTCATTAGAAGCGTGTATTCATTTGCTATCAGCCCAATCCATAAAATAATTTGTCGCTCATCTCTAAATGTGTCAAAAGCTAACAAGTTCATTTCGCCAAAAAAGGCCGTATATACCCCTAGTAAAAAAAAATGGGAAAATTTGGTAAAATCCATATATCCTGTTCGAATCCTACTATGTTACATAGCTCATTAGAAGCATGCATTCATTTTCTATCAACCCAATCCATAAAATAATTAGTCTCTCTTCTCTAAATGTGTCAAAAGCTAACTAGTTCATTTTGCCAAAAAAGGCCATATATACACCCAGTAAAAAAAAAAATTGGAAAATTTGGAAAAATCCATATAACCCGTTCGAATCCTACTATGTCGCATAGCTCATAAGAAGCGTGGGTTCATTAGCTATCAACCCAATTAATAAAATAATTTGTCGCTCTTCTCTAAATGTGTCAAAGGATAACAAGTTCATTTTGCCAAAAAAGGCCGTATATACCCCTAGTAAAAAAAAAATGGGAAAATTTGGAAAAATCCACATATCCCGTTCGAATCCTACTATGTCACATAGCTCATTAGAAGCGTGTATCCATTTGCTATCAACCCAATCCATAAAATAATTTGTCTCTCTTCTCTAAATGTGTCAAAAGCTAACAAGTTCATTTTGCCAAAAAAGGCCACATATACCCCTAGTAAAAAAAAGAAATTGGAAAATGTGGAAAAATCCATATATCCCGTTCGAATCCTACTATGTATCATAGCTCATTAGAAGCGTGGGTTCATTAGCTATCAACCCAATTAATAAAATAATTTGTCGCTCTTCTCTAAATGTGTCAAAGGCTAACTAGTTCATTTTGCCAAAAAGGCCGTATATACCCCTAGTAAAAAAAAGAAATTGGAAAATTTGGAAAAATCCATATATCCCGTTCGAATCCTACTATGTATCATAGCTCATTAGAAGCGTGGGTTCATTAGCTATCAACCCAATCCATAAAATAATTTGTCTCTCTTCTCTAAATGTGTCAAAAGCTAACAAGTTCATTTTGCCAAAAAAGGTCGTATATACCCCTAGTAAAAAAAAAATGGGAAAATTTGGAAAAATCCAAAAAAGGTCGTATGTACCCCTAGTAAAAAAAAAATGGGAAAATTTGGAAAAATCCATATATCCTGTTCGAATCCTACTATGTCACATAGCTCATTAGAGGCGTGTATTCATTAACTATCAACCCAATTCATAAAATAATTTGTCGCTCTTCTCTAAATGTGTCAAAGGATAACAAGTTCATTTTGCCAAAAAGGCCGTATATACCCCTAGTAAAAAAAGAAATTGGAAAATTTGGAAAAATCCATATATCCCGTTCGAATCCTACTATGTATCATAGCTCATTAGAAGCGTGGGTTCATTAGCTATCAACCCAATTAATAAAGTAATTTTTCGCTCTTCTCTAAATGTGTCAAAAGCTAACTAGTTCATTTTGCCAAAAAGGCCGTATATACCCCTAGTAAAAAAAGAAATTGGAAAATTTGGAAAAATCCATATATCCCGTTCGAATCCTACTATGTATCATAGCTCATTAGAAGCGTGGGTTCATTGGCTATCAACCCAATTAATAAAATAATTTGTCGCTCTTCTCTAAATGTGTCAAAGGCTAATAAGTTTATATTGCCAAAAAACCCAAATATTCCCTTAGTACAAAAAAAAAATTGGAAAATTTGGAAAAATCCATATATCCCGTTCGAATCCTACTATGTCACATACCTCATTAGAAGCGTGTATTCATTAGCTATCAACCCAATCCATAAAATTATTAATCGCTCTTCTCTAAATGTGTCAAAGGATAACAAGTTCATTTTACCAAAAAAAACGCAAATATTCCCCTAGTACAAAAAAAAATTGGAAAATTTGAAAAAAGCCATATATCCCTTTCGAATCCTACAATGTCAGATAGCTCATTAGAAGCGTGTATTCATTAGCTATCAACACAATTCATAAAATAATTTGTCGCTCTTCTCTAAATGTGTCAAAGGCTAACAAGTTCATTTTGCCAAAAAAACCCAAATATTCCCCTAGTACAAAAAAAAATTGGAAAATTTGAAAAAAGCCATATATCCCGTTCGAATCCTACAATGTCAGATAGCTCATTAGAAGCGTGTATTCATTAGCTATCAACACAATTCATAAAATAATTTGTCGCTCTTCTCTAAATGTGTCAAAGGGTAACAAGTTCATTTTGCCAAAAAAGACCATATTGTAGTGTACACAGAATATCAAAGTACAATAACTATAACAAATAGCAAGTGAACGAATGACTACATGCATTGCACATTGCATAATATGGCATTGACTCACTTGAGTTCATGTTATGATGTTATGTAAACAGAACACTGTGTGACACACAAGTCTCATTCATTCACTTATCACGTCGCAAATGCCAAATATTGCCTGAAGGAGTAATCGGACTCTTTCCGCTCGGGTCAGGTGTCGAAATAGATTTGGAAATGCTAAGGTGGGTCAACTAGTATATAAGTAGTACGTTTAGGAAAAATAAAGCAGATTAATTTTTGTACTCGTACGACTTGTTTCTCGATTCTATGGCACTTGATGGCGTATTGAGCCTGCCTGGTATTATATCCTCTTGTTGACCTCGACTTGATCAAAAAGGAGAGTATATTTACATGGCGATCCTGCCACTCTAACCTAGGATCCTGTATATATCATATACAAATATATAACAAGATACAGGTATGGGAAATAACAATGTCAAAGAAGACGTTGTCATTAACACTAAAGACGAAATAGTATCGACAACATCGGTTGCAGCAACAACAACATAGTAGTAATAATAATAATTTTCATTCTTTATAAAATAAATGTATATTATAAAAACTATGTAAAAACTAAAATAGCTAGGAGTAGTATAAATAATGTTTAAGTAAAAATAAAACTTATGAAATATATAAAAACTATCAATGGCTATGTAATAATATAAATAATGTTTAAGTAAAAATACAAATATATCAAACATATAAAAACTATCAATGGCTAGGGCATAATAGAAATGGAAGAATATCTTAAAGAACTCAACCAAATTTTTCGAAATATAAAAAAGAGCAGCAATAGAGGATATACTCAAGCCACGTGGTGTGCAAAACAAAAAAGACTACAGGAAATCAAAGAAGAAGCAAAGGCAATATTAGCAGCAAAAGAAAAAGAAATCTCTGCCAACCTAATAGAGGAATTCCTAGAAAAATACAAAATAATAGATAAATTGATACAGGAGAAACTTGAGAAGATGGCTGATCTTAGCGTTGAAAGTTCGATGAAGATCATTCCAATCTTCACGGGATCATATAGGGAACTAGATTCTTTCCTGAAAATAATAGAAATAATCTATAACACATTAAAAGATACGGAAAAACAACAACTCTTATACTTCGTATTTCATGTAAAGCTAAGCCCAAGCGTCAAAACTGCGTCGGGATTAGCAACACAATTTCCAAATTTCAGCACTTTACATACCAGTCTGAAAGAAAAATACACTAACAGAACTATCGCATTTGACTCAAAGAAATCTGTCAGTAATTGCATACAAGGACAAGATTTTATCACTAATAGCAGACCTCAACAACCTGCAAAATGAAGAACTTCCAAATAATGCGTCAAATGCAGAAAAAGCGGTGATTGCAAAAATCAATGAAACATATGCGCTAACAATATTTAAAAATGGTTTAAGCAAATATTTATCGCCGCGCAACCAAAGACACTAACCGAAGCCATTAATCTAGCAATTGAGCTAGAAAGAGATTTAAACAATGGCAACAATCAAATAATGCATTTGAAAAAAGGAAACTAAAGGGTGATTTTTTAGCTGGTTTGGTTTTGGCAACACTGGTTTTGACAGCTGACGTGTGTTTAGTACCTTGTGTCACTGTCAAACAGCTTCAGTTTGGTTTGCAATTTAACCATGGATCGTCTTACAAATGAACAACGCTTGCAAATTATGGAACTTTACTATCAAAATTCGTGCTCGGTTCGAAATGTTAATCGCGCGAATTAAAACACTTGGTTCTTACTTTTAAAATTAAACAATATTTATTTGGAACTATGTCCTTTATTATTGAAATACTTTTTACTAATTCTAAAAGGAGCTTAAGGCTACTATGTAGTTACAATAAGACTAACGATAAATTCATCATACAGTCGTATTTATATACTTTTCTTATCTATCTACAAGGAGACCCAAGCGTACAATCGTCTTGCTTGATAATGAAGAAGAGATAATATTCCAACATTGTATACAAACGATATTATCTCTTTTACATATGTTATCATTGTAGCGTTGTGTGCAAGACTGTACTAGAGACTAAAGATATCATTGAATACAAATAATGTTATCTTTTTTCTCAATATGTTTTGCTATGGATACTTAACTCCCCCCCTTGTTAAACGAAATCGTCCCGATTTTTCGACGCTATTTTTAACATCTCTCTTTCATAAGTTTTGTTATATGCGTCAATCTTTTTTTGTTTTTGACGATCTGTTATACATTGTATAGTTTTTATCATTACGTACGTAAATGCTAAAATAACAATCAGTGTTACAATTGTGTATATAGTTGATAATATCGGTTTTTCTTCAAAAGGAATAATTAGTTTTTTTAAAGTATCTATGTTATCGAATTTGTATATTGTATCTTCTTTAATTATTTGGTCGATGTAAGACTCTGAATTATGATTTCTTAATATAACTTCTTTAATTTGCTTATGCATGTTTTTGTATATTTTATCATCTAGATTTATAGTATTTTCATAAGTAACTAAGTTTATACCATTAATTGTTTGATTATTTAGCTTATGCTTACCGCTTAATAACATAACACCGGATTCAATTTCTAAGTCGTAATCGTATTCTTGTTTAATGTTGCATTTTGAAGTTATATTCTTTAAAAGTGGAATAAGACAATTTTCTTCTTCAAAGTTAATTTCACAAATGTTTTTACTTAGATGATTTTGACAATTTCTTGTTCTTAAATAAGTTTGGTTACATAAGGCAATTGTTTTATCTGTAATGATTTTTCCATGTTTTGAATTTAAGGGTGTTACTTTATACAATTTACATGATTTAATTAGAACTGGATATTTATATATTGTGATGAAGAATTCATCAGTTCTAGCTAATAATATTTTAGAGTACTCAAGTATATTTATTATGGGTACTTGAATTATTTCATGTTGAATAATATTTTTAATGTCATCTAAGTCTAGGCTTTCTGATAAATATTCATTATTTTTTGCTGCATTAATTGTTCTGGTCAATAATAATAATTGTTCGTACACTTGTTCTATTACTAAATGTTCTTTAAGGCTCTGACCTTCGAATTGTTGCAAAATTTGTTCGAATCTAGAATTTATAGTTTTTTGTTTATTATTGTTTTCTATGAGATTATTTATACTCGTTTCTATGTTAACTAAGTCATAATGGTCAGGATTACCAAACACATATTTGAAAGCTGTTCCTAAAAAGTTAATTGATCTAGTATGCCTAGTATGTTCTTGTAATTGGTCTGCTAAATTCTTAATTTTACTTAACCAAATTTTTTCTTCTTGTGTAGGTTGATAGTTACTAGTTACGATATTTACGTAAGGTTGAAATATCGAAGTCAGGTTGGTGGCATGTAACAAATAAGTTTGTTCTTTGAATAAATACACGTCATCTGTTTGCGTAAGTATAAACTTCTTGTTTAGTAACTCAGTTATTTGAACGTTTCCTTGCCCTTCTTGACTCTGTACAATTCCTAGTAATGTTAGGAATATTAATATTTTCGTCATCTAAAAAATGATAATTCTTTATGTTATCCTTGTGAATTTTTATTCCCTCTTTAGAGATTACAGTGTCTCCTTTATCTTCTTCTACTATTCTTGTTATGTATCTGGCGTTAGATTTCTTTCTAAGACCTGTGATTCTTACCATTATCTTATCTCCTTTTTTATATTCTCTGTGTCGAGTTCCTTTATTTAGACGTTCGATCACTTTTTTGGATGCTGAGTTTAGTTTATTTATTATAATTTCACTATTGCTATATTTATTTTGATTAAAGAAAATGTCTCTAGGTTTCAAACCGGTAACTGAGTGTATGGAATTATTTAATTCACGCACTGTTCTAAATATTTCTTCGATAAGTCTTGTTTTATTCTGAATTGTGAATATTCTAGACAGTTCAGTTATTGTACCGTTTACACGTTCTACCTGACCGTTCGCTGTCGATCTGTATACTGGAGTTTCTACTTTAGTTATGTTGTATTTCAAACACATTTGGTTCACCATTTCTGTTTTGAATCCCTTCTCGTTATCTGTCATGAGTCGTTCACATTTTGGGAAATAATTAGATAAGACCTCTTCCATAACGTCGTACAGTCTGTTTCGAGTTTCGATTTCCCGAAGGATTGTATATTTAGAATACTTATCTACTGTTACAAGGAAAGTATACTTGTCGTTGAAGTATATGTCCATATGAATGTGTGTTCCCACATGTGTTGGTATTTCTGAATTATTCAGGGGTTCTCTGATAGGTTTTCTTTCATATTTTCCAAATAGACATGCTATGCATTTTTTGTTGAAACTCTTTGCTTGTTTATTTAGATCGGGCCAGTAATATTTCTCTGAGATTTCTTGTATATTGTTACGTAACCCTCGGTGTGCTCTTTCGTGAGTTACCCTTACAAGTTTTAGTTGTTCCTCCAAATTTGTCACGTCTTGAAGTTTTCTTGGTGTGAATATAAATCTTACTAGTGGGAATTCTTTTTTTATGTTTTCACCATATTTGTATATGTTTTCAAATTTCGTATGCAAAGCTACAATCTTTTGGGGTTGTATAACTTCTTTCATCTGCCTTAGTAAAGAGTCTTTGTCCTTAAACTTTATTATGAGTCTTATTTTGTTACCAAAATAGATTTGTGTTTCGATATTATTTGTTATATCTTCAATAAGTTCGAACTGTGCAGTGTATGCATTAAAAGGCTGATTCACAGTTTTTATTATATCATTAGAAGAACTTTCAGCTGAATGTGCTGTTTCTATGGTAGAAGTATTTATGCGTTGACGTGATAATGCGTCAGCTACAAGATTTAGGTTTCCTGGTTTATAAACTAATTTTGCTCCAAAGTCTTCAATGATTCCCTTCCAACGTTTCAGCTTTGTGTTGGGATTTTTTTCTGATACCGAATATATAAGGCTCTGGTGATCGGTATATATGGTTAAGTCTGCTATACCATATATGTAGTTTCTGAGTTTTTGTAAGGACCATATGATCGCTAATAGCTCTTTCTCGTTTGTGCTATAGTTCTCTTCTGTCTTACTCAGTGTTCTTGACAAGAAGTGTATAGGTTGCTTATTCTGACTTAGTACGGCTCCAATAGCTATGTTGGATGCATCTGTAGTAAGCTCGAATGGTTTACTATAATCCGGTTGAAAAAGTTCGACTTGTTCTTTCAAATAATTTTTTAAAATTCTAATCGCTTCTAATGCTGAATCATTCAGATTTAACTTAATATTTTTACTTTGTTTTTTGTTTACTTTACCGTTATCTCCTCGTAAATATAATGTCAGGGGCTTGGCTATGCTTGCGTATCCTTTTATAAACTTACGATAGTAACCTGTAAGACCTAAAAATCCTCTCAAATCCTTTACCGTTTGTGGGACTGGAAAATTTTCTATAGCTGCTATTTTCTCAGGGTTCGTAGTGATTCTACCATGTCTGATTATGTGACCTAAGTATTCTACTTCTTCTTGAAAAAACTTACTTTTCTCATCAGATATTTTTAATGTGGCTTTATTGAGTACGTCGAATACTTGACTTATGTGCTGTATATGTTCTTCCTCAGATGAAGAATATATCAATACGTCATCAATGTAAACGTGTACGAATTTACCTACAAAGTCTCTCAAAATGTCGTCCACGCATCTCTGAAATATGCTTGGTGCATTTTTGAGCCCGAAAGGCATTCGTTTAAAATGATATTTTGCGCCATTTATAGCAAAAGCTGTTTTTTCTTTATCATCTGTTTTGATTTTAATTTGGTGGAAACCTGACTCCAAATCTAACGTTGTAAAGTACTTGGCTTTACCTAAATTTTGAATTGTCATGTTGACATCCGGAATGGGGTATCTGTCTGTTACAGTGTGAGCGTTAAGTTTTTGGAAATCAACAACCATGCGCCGTTTTGGTTTTCCTTTTTCGTCCAAACCTTTTTTAGGTACTGTCCATATGGGACTGTTATAAGGACTATGGCTTTTTTCTATTATATTGTCATGTAAGAGTTTCTGTATTTCTTTGTTTACGAATTCGTTATCTGCTATGGGATATGGATATTGTTTAACATAAACCGGATTATCATTGGTCGTCCTAATGCTTGCTTCTATAGTATCTGTAAAGGGTAACGGTCCTATGCTGTTATTAATCTTCATCAGTCTATCTATGTCTGCTTTATAAATATTATTTTCCCCAATTATGTAATTAATTTTCTGAATAGATTCGACACTGCTTATGGTAGTTAGAGTCATATTACTGAAATTTATTTCCGCGTTTAGAACTTTAAGTCCTTCATATCCTAATATCATATCAAAAGACTGAATATCCTCTAATTCAAAAAATGTTATATTTTTCTTTAATATCCTAACTACTTTCTTTGTATCTACCATAGAATAACCATGCATTGTTTTTATTTTTATAGGTTTAATTTTAATTTTTTCGCTAGAATCGCATTTTCTATTAATGTAATTATGGGTTGCACCAGTATCAATAAGAATTTTATAAATTTTCTTAGAAATAGTACTAGTTAAATTTAAGCAGGGCAACCCGTCTACTAGTTTAAATGATCTATTCTTATGTTATTATTTACCATACATTCCGTTTCATCTGCTTCTGCATATGTACTGCTGACATCGTCTCTGCGTTGTTGTCGGGAGTTATTTACTCTCTGCTGCTTGAAGTTCTGCTGATAAGATCGTTGCGGTCTGTTGTGTGTGTTGAAACTCCCGCTGTGTTCACGTTTCGCTGGTGGATTATATACATCGGGTTTGTATTGATTCCAATTTTGTCGCTGTGCATGTACAATTTGTCTCGAGTTTATCTCCATCGGCTGTGGTCCGTCATTTCTCTTGGAAGGGTTTAGGCGTGGTCCTTGATTGTGTTGCTGCATATTATCGTATTGCTTCTGGGGTTGATAATTCGTTGTTTGGCTCGAATAGTTTGGTCTTCTTTCGTTTCTGTGTTCATGTGGCATATTTTTGTGGTGCTTATCTTGAGTGAGATGTAAATGCCTGTGCACATTATCATGTTCTATTCTGCGAGCAATTGCGAATGCGTGTTCTAGATCATTTATTGTAGCTGAATATAATGATCCTCTTGTAAAGTTGTCACTCATACCATCAATGAATATACGAACTGCGTCGTCGTTAGCATTTTTAATTAGTCTGTCGATTATATTCGGCGGATCACCTGACATAGTGATTTTTGATATTATTAAATTGAGATTTTTATTTATCTCGTCGTGGTATTCAGACAGTGTGCTTCTTTTTTGCGTGATGGCTTTCATCATGTCTTGTAGCACGTATAGAGGTTCTTGATTAGAGTACGTATAATCTAATCTGTTACGTATCGCCTCAAAATTAAAAATTGTGTTATAATTAGTTAACACATTCGCGGCTGCTCCCTGTATTTTACTTTTCACTATAGTCAATGCTGCTGCGTACTTACTGTGTGTTTTGAGGTTTTTAATGCTGTCCATTAATCTGGATGCTTCTTCGCGCCACGACCGATAATTTGATTGATCGCCGTTGAAAATAGGTAGGCTTTTAAATGCGTCTAACTGTATTTCACTACCATCTGTATATGTGGTTCTTATTTCCTCTAGCACAGGTATGTTTGGTACTATGCCTAATCCAGATTTTACTTCATTTAGTTTTGTTTCTAAATTAGTGTTTATTTGATTTTGGTTAGTTATTATTGCTGCTAACCTTGCATTCTCTGTGCGTGTGTGCTCTAGGGTTTGTGTTACTGTGTTGCACCTGGTTTCTAAAGCTTCTAATCTTGCCATTAATACTGCGAGTTGTTCCATTTTGAACTCGTGTCTGTTGTCGTCGAATTTGTGTGTTTTTTTTTTTTTTTCCACATATACACTTTCACTGAATTGCTTTGCTGCTTCGTACGAAGGAGCTATATTTGTACCTGCTATGCTAGGTAATTCTTGTAACCGGTAACGCGAGTGTTCTGTTTATACTAGATTTCACTACTTGTTCCCGAGGTCCGCTCGATTGAAGTTAAAAAGTATATTTAACCTCCTGGCAGGATCGCCAATTAAAACACTTGGTTCTTACTTTTAAAATTAAACAATATTTATTTGGAACTATGTCCTTTATTATTGAAATACTTTTTACTAATTCTAAAAGGAGCTTAAGGCTACTATGTAGTTACAATAAGACTAACGATAAATTCATCATACAGTCGTATTTATATACTTTTCTTATCTATCTACAAGGAGACCCAAGCGTACAATCGTCTTGCTTGATAATGAAGAAGAGATAATATTCCAACATTGTATACAAACGATATTATCTCTTTTACATATGTTATCATTGTAGCGTTGTGTGCAAGACTGTACTAGAGACTAAAGATATCATTGAATACAAATAATGTTATCTTTTTTCTCAATATGTTTTGCTATGGATACTTAACTCGCGCTGCTTCCATTTTATGATCGGCATTCTCGACCTTCTGAGCAGTCGATTCGGAAGATTGTGACCAAATTTCGCACCAAATTTACTTTGTTGGACATTAAACCACCAACACGTTTACGTACTGTGCGTAGTGAAGAAAATATTGCGGCCGTATCAGCTAGTGTGACAGAAGACCGCGAAATGTCGATTCGGCGCCGTTCCCAGCAGTTAGGCCTTTGTTACAGCACTACGTGGAAAATTTTGCGGAAGGATTTGGGCGTAAAGCCTTTTAAGATACAGCTGGTGCAAGAACTAAAGCCAGCCGACCTACCACAACGCCGAATTTTTGGTGAATGGGCTCTTGGATAGCTGGCCGAGGATCCGCTTTTTTATCGAAAAATTGTGTTCAGCGATGAGGCTCATTTTTGGTTGAATGGGTACGTAAATAAGCAAAATTGCCGCATTTGGAGTGAAGATCAGCCAGAAGCATTGCAACAGCTACCAATGCATCCCGAAAAAGCCACTGTTTGGTGCGGTTTATGGGCCGGCGGCATTATTGGGCCATATTTCTTCAAAGATGATGCGAATCGCAGCGTTACTGTCAATGGTGAACGCTACCGAGCGATGATAACAAACTTTTTTTTGCCCGAAATGGAAGTTCTTGACTTGCATGATATGTGGTTTCAACAAGACGGTGCCACATGCCACACAGCACGCGAAACAATGGCGCAATTGCGAGGCGAGTTTGGTGAACAGTTAATTTCACGTTTCGGGCCGGTCAATTGGCCGCCTAGATCGTGCGATTTGACACCATTAGATTATTTTTTGTGGGGGTATGCCAAGGCTAATGTGTATAGGGACAAGCCTGCTTCGATTGACGCACTGGAAGCCAACATCCATGCATTCATTCGTGAGATACCGGCCGATATGTGTGAAAGAGTATGCCAAAATTGGACTCAGCGGATGGGCTACCTGAGACGCAGCCGCGGTCAACATTTGCATGAAATTATCTTTAAACATTAAATTGCAAGGTTCAAACTATCGATTCAAATAAATATTTCATTCATTTTTTCGAATTTTTTGTGTTTTTTTTTTAAAAAAAGTTCTAAACCTCTTAAAAAATCACCCTTTACAACCAAAACAACAACAATAGAGGCTATACGAATAGACCCAACAACAATAACCCAAGATATGCGAACAATTACCAACCAAATCAGAGGTACTCAAACAACAACCAAAGAGTTTACAATAATCATCAATCTCATAACACACCAAATCAACAATACAACCATAACTTTAACTACAACAACAACTACAGAAACAACCTTCAAGTAAGACAAAACAATGAACAGTCAAGAAACAATTTTAACAGGCATACTAACAATGGAAGAATTAACATTATCGACAACCAGGGAAACGTAAATGGTCCGGATAACTCCATGAACAACTCTCCGGGATACCAAAATCAATAGTACTAAACATCTCCAACTACCCCATAAACCATATAGAGATACAGGTAGCCACACTCAAGAGAAACCTGACATATCTCATAGACACAGGCGCAGACATATCCATATGCAAAGAAGAAAACATAGATATAGACACAAACGAAAAATGCAGACTAACAGGAATAACACAAGAAGAGATCCACTCACTAGGGATAGCAAATTTAGAACTTAGATTAAACGATACCACAATAACCCACAAGTTTCACATAGTAGACAAATATTTCCCAATTTCAACAGACGGCATTCTAGGTAGACTTTTTTCACGGTACATGTGTAAAATAGATTATGAAACTTATACACTCACAACAATAGTAAACGAAAATGAAATAGTCCTACAAATGTCAGCAAAAATCCAAAGAAAAATTACAATACCACCTAGAACAGAAGGTATATTCCCTATTGACCTAAAATTAGTTAAAGAAAGCATCATTTTGAATGATGAAGTCGAAAAAGGAGTATTTATAGCCAACTCCATAGCACCAGCCAAGGGTAGATGCCATATAAAATTATTAAACACAAATGATTTCGAAGTAACCATAGAAAATATTAAACCAAAACTAGAGACACTAGAAAACTATAGCATTATGAAGATAAACGAAACGACATATGATGAACGGAGAGCACAAAAACTATTAAAGGAACTTAAAATAGGCCAGACCGACTCAGAGACAGAAAAATTACATACACACTTATTCAGACACTATCAAGACATTTTTCACCTTGAAAATGAACCACTAACAACAAATAACTTTTATTCACAAAAACTTAGTACAACTGATAACAATCCAGTATACATAAAAAATTATAGGCTCCCACATACACCAAATTACGAAATAAGAGAACAAGTTAGAAATTTATTAGAAAATGACATAATAGAACATTCGGTTAGCCCTTATAATGCACCACTACTACTAGTACCAAAGAAGAATGAAGAAAACACAAAGAAATGGCGTTTGGTAGTAGATTTTCGAAAACTGAACGACAAAATAATTAATGATAAATTTCCACTGACAAGAATCGAAGATGTACTCGACAAATTAGGTAGAGCGAGGTATTTCTCTACTCTTGACATGACTAGCTCATTTCATCAAATACCACTTGAACAAGACCACTAACGGCATTTTCCACACAAGACGGACATTACCACTTCAAAAGACTACCTTTCGGATTGAAAATATCTTCCAATAGTTTCCAGCGAATGCTTACAATAGCTCTAAGCGGATTAGAATCCGACGCTTTTCTATATGTGGATGATATCATAATTTTCGGATGCAGTCTAAAACACCACAATAGAAATCTAATTAATGTATTTGAGAGACTAAGACAATATAATTTGAAACTTAATGCTAGTAAGTGTCATTTCCTCAAATCAGAAGTCGTATACTTAGGACACCTAATAACAAGCAATGGCATAAAGACGGACCCTACCAAATACAGAACCATAGAAAACTACCCAACACCTAAAAACGCAGATGAAGTCAGAAGATTCGTTGCAGTGTGCAATTACTATAGAAGATTTATTCCTAATTTTGCTGAAATTGTAAAAAGCCTTAACTCACTCCTCAAGAAGAACCAACCTTTTATTTGGTCAAACGAATGCGAGGCAGCATTCACCGAGTTAAAACAGAAGTTAATAAACCAACCAATCTTGCAATATCCAAATTTTGACAAGCCATTCATACTGACAACAGACGCATCAGATTTTGCACTAGGTGCAGTACTTTCGCAAGGCGAAATAGGTCATGACTTACCAATATCATACGCTAGTAAGTCACTCCAAAAACACGACATAAACAAACCTATAATAGAAAAAGAGTTACTAGCAATCCACTGGGGAATCAATTTCTTTAAACCCTACCTATATGGAAGAAAATTCATGGTCATAACCGACCATAGACCGCTAGTATCTCTATTCGCACACAAAAACCCATCTTCTAAGATGACAAGAATCTGACTAGACTTAACAGACTATGATTTTGAAATAGTTTACAAACAAGGCAAAATGAACACAAATGCCGATGCATTATCAAGAATCAAGATCGATAGCGACATCTTGAAATCCATGATGGTAGAAAATAATAATGAGAATAACATTAGCCGCAGCGATACTGACTCCAAGGAGCAGATCATGGCAATTACAAGGGGTGTGGCACAAAAGTTTGCCAATAATAATAATATTAATAACAAGGAGAACTACACATCTCAACAGAAGATTGATCACCTTCACATGTGGGATTGTACGTACATATCTGACGTCAGAAATTTTAAGAAATTGAAATTTGAAATAGCGAGAGATAGAAAAGAAAATATGAATATTAATATGAAGCAAATAAAAAGTAGCAGTCCTACTATTAAAATCAATGAAGATAACGTTAACATAAGATGCAGCGATAATCCAGCGAAACACGTTTCGACCCTGGAGAAGCTTGTATCAAACTTAAGAAAGATTACGGAAAAAGAAGTAGCGCTAACGATGACGAAGACAAAATATTTGAATACATAGAAAAAGAAAGATTAAAAGAAATTTATAATAGGTTACAACCAAGAGAAAGATACTCGCCAATGAATATAATTATATACAAACCCCCTAAGAAAATTACAAAAAAGGAAGAAAAACATAATCTCATAAACGAATACCACAATACACCACATGGAGGACATCTAGGAATACGAAAAACAGTAACAAAAGTCAAACAGAAATACATCTGGAAAAATATGAGACAAATGGTAAAAAAACACGTGAACGCATGTGAACAATGCACTAAAAACAAACAAACGAGACACATTAAAGAAAAGATGATAATAACGGATACGCCAAGCACTAGTTTCGAAACGATACAAATTGACACAGTAGGACCCCTCCGCATTTCAAACGGTTTCAGGTATATACTCACAATGCAGTGCGAGCTTACAAAATACATCGTAGCACATCCCATCGAAATTAAAGACGCCAAGACAATTGCCAAAACTTTAGTAGAACAATTTATTTTGAAATATGGATGTTTTAAAATCCTTAAATCCGATAATGGAACCGAATTCAAAAACGAACTAATGAAAAACATATGCGAGATGCTAAAAATCAAACCAATCTACTCGGCTCCTTATCACCATCAGAGCATAGGCTCTTTAGAAAGAAATCATAGAGTCCTCAACGAATTCCTTTTGAATTTTACCGAAGATAGCGAATGGGACATTTGGATTCCATACTATGCATTTACATACAAAACCACACCACACGTTGACACCAATTACTCACCATACGAGCTAATATTTGGAAAACTTGCATACCTTCCAAATGATGTAATTAAAGATAATACACAAAACTATAATCTAGAAAATTATGTTAACGAAATAAAAGTAAGACTTAATCATCCTATAGATAAGACACATAGAATTATTGAAAATGTTAAACATAAAAGAAAACTAGAATACGATAAAAATACGAATTGTTCAAACTTTAACATAGGAGACCTAGTTTTTGTAAGACTAGAAAGTAGGAAAAAGTTACAAAATCCATATCATGGACCATATACATAAAGTAGTTAAAACTGACAATGTAAATACAACAATAGACATAAATGGTCAACACAAAAAGTATCATAACAATAGCCTTAAGAAATACAAAATAGATCAATAACGAAAACAAATAATGAGAGTGTAATTATAACCTACAACAAATAATATAATGTAACCACCATACACAAAAAAAAATTTTATATAAACAAGACAATGTAACTAGAAACTATAGAAAACCCTACGTAAAGCATTTCCAAATTGACCGCCTGACACATTTTCTTGCAAAATTATTTTTAATATAATTTTCCGCTTAAGGATGAGGGTGTAGTGTACACAGAATATCAAAGTACAATAACTATAACAAATAACGAGTGAACGAATGACAACATGCATTGCACATTGCATAATATTGCATTGACTCACTTGAGTTCATGTTATGATGTTATGTAAACAGAACACTGTGTGACACACAAGTCTCATTCATTCACTTATCACGTCCCAAATGCCAAATATTGCCTGAAGGAGTAATCGGACTCTTTCCGCTCGGGTCAGGTGTCGAAATAGATTTGGGAATGCTAAGGTGGGTCAACTAGTATATAAGTAGTACGTTTAGGAAATAAAGCAGATTCATTTTTGTACTCGTACGACTTGTTTCCCGATTCTATGGCACTTGATGGCGTATTGAGCCTGCCTGGTATTATATCCTCTTGTTGAACTCGACTTGATCAAAAGGGAGAGTATATTTACAATATATACCCCTAGTACAAAAAAAAATTGGAAAATTTGAAAAAAGACATATATCCCGTTCGAATCCTACTATGTCACATAGGTTATTAGAAGCGTGTATTCATTAGCTATTAACCCAATTCATAAAATAATTTGTCGCTCTTCTCTAAATGTGTCAAAAGCTAACTACTTCATTTTGCCAAAAAAGGCCGTATATATGTTATGTTATGTTAAAGTGGCTCTCGGTGAGAGAAACACTTAGGCCGTTGATCGGTCCATTGTGCATACCACTAGTGTTTAGGGGTTCCTTTACTGGTTACTCATTGTGAACCATTTGCTACTGTTAATAAAGCCAAGAATGCTGGCAGCGCTGATATTGCATAGATCACTAAGATCATTGAGGAATTAGTTTCCTAAGTGCGCCATCCTTAGGTTGGATAGAGCAGGGCAGCTACAGATGAGATGGGTGACGGATTCGTCCTCCTCCTCATCCCTACAGCTTCTGCAGAAGTCATTATGTGGCAGTCCAAGTCTTTGCGCGTGTCTGCCCAGAACACAATGACCGGTGATGACGTTAGTGACCAATGAAATACTACGTCTATTGAGACGTAGAAGCTCTTTGGATCTTTTATTATCCAGTGTCGGCCAAGTAAGCCTGGCAAACATCACAGTATTCTAGATGTTTCCATCTATGACTTGCTGTCCCTATTGCGTTCGCATTGATAATATGTTTAGCGTAAGACAGCAGTGCCTGCACGTTGTGCAGACTAACACTTTCAACGCCGGAGGAGCCTAATCTAGCAAGTTCGTCAGCTACACAGTTCCCTGGGATATCACAGTGTCCCGGAACCCAGCAAAGCGTAAGGTTGTACTGTCCAGCTATCTCGTTAAGAGATACGCGGCAATCTTCCACCGCTTTAGACCTTATTTCGCTGGATATTAAGGATCTGATGGCAGCCTGACTGTCAATATATATGACAATATCCCTGTGTGATATTTCATTAATCAACAGCCACGCTGTGGCTTGACGAATAGCTGTTATTTCGGCTTGGAAGACACTACAGTGTACCGGGAGAGAGAAGGAGAGGCCCAGGCTCAGTTCTTCTGAGAATACCCCTGCTCCGACTCCCTCTAATGTTTTGGAACCGTCCGTAAAAATTGACAGTGCTTCTTCGTGTAGGACATTTCGTGAGTCCCATCGGGATCTGTGCGGTATTTCGCATTAAAAGCCCTTTTCGAAGTCGATTTTCGTAGGCAGATAGTCAGTAATAGAGGGTAAGGGTCTGTAGGAGGATGCTGGCATGGCCAGTTGGTTGTCCTCTCCAGTGCTAACCCTCTCTGAGTCTGATAGCCGCGTTAGCGTCGTATTCCTTGCTGACGATGTCTAGAGGAAGAAGATTAAGCATTACTTGTAGAGCGGCGGTGGAAGATGTCCTCAGTGCACCCGTAATGCTGATGCATGCCAGGCGTTGAGTCTTCTCAAGGGCCTTCAGATTGAACTTTTTATCCAAGGCCGGCCACCACACGACGATTCCGTAAAGAATGATCGGTCTGATCACCGCGGTATAAAGCCAATGCATTATATTTGGTTGGAGGCCCCATCTCGAGCCGACAGCCCTCCTACAGGAGTAGAGAGCCACTAGGGATTTCCTAGAACGTTCGGCAATGTTCTCCCTCCATAAGAGTTTGCTGTCTAATATGAGCCCTAAGTACTTGGCACTTTTGACAAACTCGAGTGGAGTGCCATTGAGATTAGGGGGGGTGATAAGAGCAGTCTTAACCCTTCTAGTGAATAGAACTAGATCCGTTTTTGTCGGATTGACGCTTAAGCCGTATAAACCCCTAGTAAAAAAAAAATTGGAAAATTTGGAAAAATCCATATATCCCGTTCGAATCCTACAATGTCACTTAGCTCATTAGAAGCGTGTATTCATTTGCTATCAACCCAATCCATAAAATAATTTGTCTCTCTTCTCTAAATGTGTCAAAAGCTAACTAGTTCATTTCGCCAAAAAAGGCCATATATACCCCTAGTACAAACAAAATTTGGAAAATTTGGAAAAATCCATATATCCCGTTCGAATCCTACTATGTCACATAGCTCATTAGAAGCGTGCATTCATTTTCTATCAACCCAATCCATAAAATAATTTGTCTCTCTTCTCTAAATGTGTCAAAAGCTAACAAGTTAATTTTGCCAAAAAAGGCCACATATACCCCTAGTAAAAAAAAAAAATGGGAAAATTTGGAAAAATCAATATATCCCGTTCGAATCCTACTATGTCACATAACTCATTAGAAGCGTCTATTCATTTGCTATCAACCCAATCCATAAAATAATTTGTTTCTCTTCTCTAAATGTGTCAAAAGCTAACAAGTTAATTTTGCCAAGATATATACCCCCCCCCCTAGTACAAAAAATAAATTGGAAAATTTGGAAAAATCCATATATCCCGTTCGAATCCTACTATGTCACATAGCTCATTAGAAGCGTGTATTCATTTGCTATCAGCCCAATCCATTAAATAATTTGTCGCTCTTCTCTAAATGTGTCAAAAGCTAACAAGTTCATTATGCCAAGAAAGGCCATATATACCCCTAGTACAAAAAAAAAATTGGACAATTTGGAAAAATCCATGTATCCCGTTCGAAACCCACTATGTCATATAGCGCATTAGAAGCGAGTATTCATTTGCTATCAGCCCAATCCATAAAATAATTTGTCTCTCTTCTCTAAATGTGTCAAAAGCTAACAAGTTAATTTTGCCTAAATATATACCCCTAGTACAAAAAATAAATTGAGAAATTTGGAAAAATCCATATATCCCGTTCGAATCCTACTATGTGACATAGCTCACTAGAAGCGTGTATTCATTTGCTGTCAGCCCAATCCATAAAATAATTTGTTTCTCCTCTCTAAATATGTCAAAAGCTAACAAGTTAATTTTGCCAAAATATATACCCCTATTTCACATAGTTCATTAGAAGCGTGTATTCATTTGCTATCAGCCCAATCCATAAAATAATTTGTCTCTCTTCTCTAAATGTGTCAAAACCTAACAAGTTAATTTTGCTAAAATATATACCACTAGTACAAAAAATAAATTGGAAAATTTGGAAAAATCCATATATCCCGTTCGAATCCTACTATGTCACATAGCTCATTAGAAGCGTGTATTCATTTGCTATCAGCCCAACCCATAAAATAATTTGTCTATCTTCTCTAAATGTGTCAAAAGCTAACAAGTTAATTTTGCCAAAATATATACCCCTAGTACAAAAAATAAATTGGAAAATTTGGAAAAATCCATATAACCCGTTCGAATCCTACTATGTCACATAGCTCATTAGAAGCGTGTATTCATTTGCTATCAGCCCAATCCATAAACTAATTTTTCGCTCTTCTCTAAATCTGTCAAAAGCTAACAAGTTCATTTTGCCAAGAAAGGCCATATATACCCCTAGTACAAAAAAAAATGGGAAAATTTGGAAAAATCCATAAATGCCGTTCGAATCCTACTATGTCACATAGCTCATTAGAAGCGTGTATTCATTTGCTATCAGCCCAATCCATTAAATAATTTGTCGCTCTTCTCTAAATGTGTCAAAAGCTAACAAGTAAATTTTGCCAAGAAAGGCCATATATACCCCTAGTACAAAAAAAAAATTGGACAATTTGGAAAAATCCATATATCCCGTTCGAAACCCACTATGTCACATAGCTCATTAGAAGCGTGTATTCATTTGCTATCAGCCCAATCCATAAAATAATTTGTCTCTCTTCTCTAAATGTGTCAAAAGCTAACAAGTTAATTTTGCCTAAATATATACCCCTAGTACAAAAAATAAATTGAGAAATTTGGAAAAATCCATATATCCCGTTCGAATCCTACTATGTCACATAGCTCATTAGAAGCGTGTATTCATTTGCTGTCAGCCCAATCCATAAAATAATTTGTTTCTCTTCTCTAAATGTGTCAAAAGCTAACAAGTTAATTTTGCCAAAATATATACCCCTAGTACAAAAAATAAATTGGAAAAATATGGAAAAATCCATCTATCCCGTTCAAATCCTACTATGTCACATAGTTCATTAGAAGCGTGTATTCATTTGCTATCAGCCCAATCCATAAAATAATTTGTCTCTCTTCTCTAAATGTGTCAAAAGCTAACAAGTTAATTTTGCTAAAATATATACCACTAGTACAAAAAATAAATTGGAAAATTTGGAAAAATCCATATATCCCGTTCGAATCCTACTATGTCACATAGCTCATTAGAAGCGTGTATTCATTTGCTATCAGCCCAATCCATAAAATAATTTGTCGCTCTTCTCTTCTTCTCTAAATGTGTCAAAAGCTAACAAGTTCATTTTGCCAAAAAAGCCCATATATACCCCTAGTAAAAAAAAAAATGGGAAAATTTGGAAAAATCCATAAATGCCGTTCGAATCCTACTATGTCACATAGCTCATTAGAAGCGTGTATTCATTTGCTATCAGCCCAATCCATAAAATAATTTGTCTCTCTTCTCTAAATGTGTCAAAAGCTAGCAAGTTAATTTTGCCAAAATATATACCCCTAGTACAAAAAATAAATTGGAAAATTTGGAAAAATCCATATAACCCGTTCGAATCCTACTATGTCACATAGCTCATTAGAAGCGTGTATTCATTTGCTATCAGCCCAATCCATAAAATAATTTGTCGCTCTTCTCTAAATGTGTCAAAAGCTAACAAGTTCATTTTGCCAAGAAAGGCCATATATACCCCTAGTACAAAAAAGAAATTGGACAATTTGGAAAAATCCATATATCCCGTTCGAAACCCACTATGTCACATAGCTCATTAGAAGCGTGTATTCATTTTCTATCGGCCCAATCCATAAAATAATTTGTCTCTCTTCTCTAAATGTGTCAAAAGCTAACAAGTTAATTTTGCCTAAATATATACCCCTAGTACAAAAAATAAATTGAGAAATTTGGAAAAATCCATATATCCCGTTCGAATCCTACTATGTCACATAGCTCATTAGAAGCGTGTATTCATTTGCTATCAACCCAATCCATAAAATAATTTGTCGCTCTTCTCTAAATGTGTCAAAAGCTAACTAGTTCATTTTGCCAAAAAAGCCCATATATACCCCTAGTAAAAAAAAAATGGGAAAATTTGGAAAAATCCATAAATGTCGTTCGAATCCTACTATGTCACATAGCTCATTAGAAGCGTATATTCATTTGCTATCAGCCCAATCCATAAAATAATTTGTCTCTCTTCTCTAAATGTGTCAAAAGCTAACAAGTTAATTTTGCCAAAATATGTACCCCTAGTACAGATGATTGCCTTGCTTTATGCGTTGGACTACTTGCTTGAGTGTCAGGTGGAAGGAAGAAATATCCTCATAGCACTGGACAATCAGGCGTTGATCAGATGCATGGAACAAACAAACATCACAACATCACTGGCACTGGAATGCGTACTTAAACTCAATAAGTGTTCATCTAAAAATGAAGTAACACTGACTTGGGTACGAGGACACATAGGGATCGAAGGCAATGAAAAGGCGGACTCCCTTGCGAAACAGGGGTCAACTGAAAAGTTGCTGGGACCAGAACCATTCTCTTCAATTGGCAGAGGAATGGTTGAACAGCTTGTCCACAAATGGATCACGGCAGAACACCTGAGAAGGTGGTCAACCGTGGAACAATGTAGACAAGCTAAAATGGCAATAAAGTGGCCAACCTGCTCCACTCAAAGAAGAGTTCTAAGCATGAGTCGAGGAACATTGAAATGGGTGGTGGCTTTGTCTACAGGACATGGTAATTTCAGGTATCACTTAAGGAAAATGGGCCTTATATTTAGAGGATGATACTTGTAGACTATGCCTGGAGGAATCTGAGACAGCGGCACATATATTGTGTCAATGCCCGGCATTGGCTGGCAGAAGAATGAGGATCTAGGGACATCAATGGGTCGAGACCCAGTCGATGAAACGGATCTCCCATAAACAGATGCTAGCGTTAACACTAGGAATTGAGCCCAGAGAAGAACTGTGGAGAAATCCAGAGAGTATCTCTGAGTAAGATTTACAGTGGTAGAGAGACGAAAAGAGACCCGACAATGGTGGTCTGATTCGATTATCTCTCGAAATATATATATATATATACCCCTAGTACAAACAAAAAATTGGACAATTTGGAAAAATCCATATATCCCTACTATGTCACATAGCTCATTAGAAGCGTGTATTCATTTGCTATCAACCCAATCCATAAAATAATTTGTCTCTCTTCTCTAAATGTGTCAAAAGCTAACTAGTTAATTTTGCCAAAAAAGGCCATATATACCCCTAGTAAGAAAAAAATTAGAGAATTTGGAAAAATCCATATATCCCGTTTGAGTCCTACTATGTCACATAGCTCATTAGAAGCGTGTATTCATTTGCTATCAACCCAATCCATAAAATAATTTGTCTCTCTTCTCTAAATGTGTCAAAAGCTAACAAGTTAATTTTGCCAAAAAAAGGCCATATATACCCCTAGTACAAAAAATAAATTGGAAAATTTGGAAAAATCCATATATCCCGTTCGAATCCTACTATGTCACATAGCTCATTAGAAGCGTGTATTCATTTGCTATCAGCATAATTCATAAAATAATTTGTCGCTCTTCTCTGAATGTGTCAAAAGCTAACAAGTTCATTTTGCCAAAAAAAGGCCATATATAGCCCTAGTACAAAAAATAAATTGAAAAATTTGGAAAAATCCATATATCCCGTTCGAATCCTACTATGTCACATAGCTCATTAGAGGCGTGTATTCATTTGCTATCAACCCAATCCATAAAATAATTTGTCTCTCTTCTCTAAATGTGTCAAAAGCTAACAAGTTCATTTTGCCAAAAAAAGGCCATATACACCCTTAGTACAAAAAATAAATTGGAAAATTTGGAAAAATCCATATATCCCGTTCGAATCCTACAATGTCACATAGCTCATTAGAAGCGTGTATTCATTTCCTATCAACCCAATCCATAAAATAATTTGTCTCTCTTCTCTAAATGTGTCAAAAGCTAACTAGTTCATTTCGCCAAAAAAGGCCATATATACCCCTAGTACAAACAAAAATTGGAAAATTTGGAAAAATCCATATATCCCGTTCGAATCCTACTATGTCACATAGCTCATTAGAAGCGTGCATTCATTTTCTATCAACCCAATCCTTAAAATAATTTGTCTCTCTTCTCTAAATGTGCCAAAAAAGGCCGTATATATGTTATGTTATGTTATGTTAAAGTGGCTCTCGGTGAGACAAACACTTAGGCCGTTGATCGGCCCATTGTGCATACCACTAGTGTTTAGGGGTTCCTTTACTGGTTACTCATTGTGAACCATTTGCTATCGTTAATAAAGCCAAGAATGCTGGCAGCGCTGATATTGCATAGATCACTAAGATCATTGAGGAAGTAGTTTCCTAAGTGCGCCATCCTTAGGTTGGATAGAGCAGGGCAGCTACAGATGAGATGGGTGACGGATTCGTCCTCCTCCTCATCCCTACAGCTTCTGCAGAAGTCATTATGTGGCAGTCCAAGTCTTTGCGCGTGTCTGCCCAGAACACAATGACCGGTGATGACGTTAGTGACCAATGAAATACTACGTCTATTGAGACGTAGAAGCTCTTTGGATCTTTTATTATCCAGTGTCGGCCAAGTAAGCCTGTCAACATCACAGTATCCTAGATGTTTCCATCTATGACTTGCTGTCCCTGTTGCGTTCGCATTGATAATATGTTTAGCGTAAGACAGCAGTGCTAACTAACACTATCAACGCCGGAGGAGCCTAATCTAGCAAGTTCGTCAGCTGCACAGTTCCCTGGGATATGTTACGATTTGCACCGTGCTTCCTCTTGAGAGGGAAGAGTGCAAAGCGGAGAGTAAAAATAAAAATGCTCAAGTGTTACTTTAATATCTATTGGCCCGCTGTCTTCGGCAGGGCTGCGACCAATAGTATTTGTTTATTGTTTAATTATGTTTAATTATTTAATTAATTAGGATTTGACTCGCTGTCTAGAGCTTGGCTGCGATCAATCTGATAGTTAAATTTTTTTCTGTCTTTCCTGCTCACAACCTTTGCCTTTTATACATTTAATCTTCATGACCTGTCTCCTATCTTCCCCCTCCTTGCACCATAGTTTCCTTAACAGTTACCATATGTGCACACGCGCTATTTTTAGGTATTGCTTAATTGTTTTCCGTTCCCATTAAAAGTACCCAAATGACATCTTGGGTGTCATTTGCCTTACGCTGGTGTCAAGTGTCATCCATTCATAATTTATTATTACGTCCCCGATAGCTCAACGTAGTAAAACTCCGATATGCAACTATTGCAGTTTTGCCATATGTTGGCGTCCGCTGGGCAATCGGAGTTGGGTTACGAGTGTATCGTTTTGGGTAGATAGGCACTTGACTCATTGCGCTTGGGTGGCGTTTGGGCAAAAGGAAAACGAATGAAAACAAAGCGAATGACCTATTAATAGCCGTGCGCTCTGGTAGTGTATTTGGTGTATGGATTGAGTGGGAAAACATGAGAAGGTGATGAGTAGGGTGGGTCATGGTATGGTTGTGCGGATCACAACATCCCACCATCCTTAGAAAAAGAAAATTCTTACCTGAAGGGTTAGAATTTTCTGCAAGAAGGCTTGGGTGTGAACAACAAAGATCTTACAAAAATTACATAATTTGAAATAAATAACTCAAGAGTTATCAGAGAATTCCACCCTTGAAGAGGTTCGTGGTTCCCTGTTGGATTATAAGTTATTACATTTTATTTTTCTTAATATTAGTATTTTAATATGCTAGGTTATTTATTTTGTTTTTTGTTTTTTTTTTTTTCATATTTTGTATAAAATTAATATATATCTATAAATGTAATATAAAAGTAATGTACATAAAAATGTTTTATTGTCTTAAAAATAGTCGGATTCTTCAAAGTATAATTAGTTTTTTTTTTTTTTTATAAAATTAATGTATTAAAAGTAATATAAAAGTAATAAAAACGTTTTATCGGATTCTTCAAATACACATGTTTTTTTTTTTTTTTTAAGGTTAAAAATAGCGTAATTTTGTATAATAGATTTGCTTATAATTTGGAAATGGAAATGGAATGGGTAATACTTTCATTTTTAAACACCGGTAGTTAAAACTAACTTCGGTCCTGAAGATGAAAGGGGTTCATGTTTAATTTGGGCTTGGGATGTGGTTGGTAAAGATTCTATAGTCTCGTGGTTCGTGTTAGCATTTCCCGTTTTGTTACCTCTCTCTTTTAGACGTTTTAATAGGCGGTAAAGGCTAAGTGCAAAAATCAGCAGTAGAATAGCGTAAATCAATGTGTAGTGATGTACGTCGTGGGAGTTTAGAGATAAGAGGGACACATTTTCTTTTGCTTTAAGGTTTTTTATTCCCTCTGAAATGAGCTTAAATCCTTCTTGGCTTGAGAATTTTATAAACGCCACTGGATTAGATTTGCTGATTGCCGGGAGAGTAATATAGCTGGGGTTGTTTGATAAGCCTATCTGTGTGTGCGTGTGAATGAAGTGATAAGTGAGTGGTAAGTTTATTCCGTGAAGGATTTAAGGTCGTTATTATGGACTATTTTAATTTTGTTCCGAACTCGAATTTCAATATTTTCTGAAGAAATGATGTTTGTTACGTCATAGGGTCCTTCCCAAAGTGATGAAAGTTTGATTTTACGTACATGATTTCTTAACAGAACTTTATCACCAACATTAAAGAGTTTGATATTTGTTCCGATATCATAGTAATCTTTCGATTTTACCTTGTTTGTTAACAGTTTTTCGTGTGCTATTTGGAAACTGTGTTGGAGACGAGCTTTCAACTCGTTAGAATATTTTTCGTAGTTGTAACTAATTTGTGGATTTTGTTCGAGAGGATTGGGTATCCTTGCTGGATATCCATAAAGTAACTCGTGGGGAGTGTAACCAGTACTGCTATGGTTGGTTGTATTAAAAACAAAAATGGCGTAGGGTATCCACGTGTCCCATGAGAGGGGGTCTTTGTTGACATAATGTCGAAGATATTCCGCTAAGGTACGGTGGCTACGTTCTAAAGCTCCATTGGTTTGAGGGTGGTAAGAGGTAGTTTGTAGTTTCTTTATTTTTAAAAGTTTACAGATATCTTTGAAAAGTTGACTTAAGAAATTTGTGCCTTGATCAGTGAGAAGTGATTCTGGGAAGCCAAAACGACACAATATTTTTTCGACGAATGCTCTAGCCACCGTAGAGGCTTCAGCATTTTGGAGCGGTATGACTTCTGTAAATTTCGTTAAGTCATCTTGAAATGTGAGCAGATATTTAATGTTATCATGGCTCACAGGTAAGGGTCCTACAATGTCTAGAGCTACTCGCTCGAAGGGGGTGGAGCTTGCCGTGGTTATTTTCATTGGTACCTTGTGGTTTCTACTTAGTTTGTTTTGCTGACATGATTTGCATTTGTGAATATATTCCTTCACATCTTCAACGAGAGTCGGCCAGAAATACCTTGTTCTTAGACGTTTTATGGTCCTGGAAACTCCTTGATGGCCACCGAATGGTGAATCGTGAAATTCAAATAATATTTACTTTGTTTATGGAGTCTTGGTCAGTTAGAAAAATTCTATCATCGATGAAAAAGTGTAAGGTCACGTCTAGGTTTTGAAAGACTTTCTCGAGGAGGGTCTTGAAGATGAGCCGTGTTTCGGCCCCTAGAACTGCTGTGGAAAAGCCTACACTTTTTAGACCTTTTCTACTTACTATTTCCTTGATTTCTCCTAAAAATTTTTCAGAAATAATTTTATCTCTAGTGCTTCTGAAAGGTATTGGTAGAGTCACTACATGTATCGTTTGGTTGTTGTCCGTTTGGAGCGAAACCATTTCACCTATTTGGGGTTTCGAGAAATCAGTAAATTTTTTCTTAAGAATTTCTTCATCCCTGGACTCAATTAAAGGGAGTATTATTATTTTAAATTGTATGCTTTGGTCTTTAAAAATTGATTTTTTTTCTTCTTGTAGAAGAAACCTTGAGATAACCTGAATTGCGTCTGGGTCATTGTGCGGTTGTCGCGAAGGCTCCCCCAGTTTTTGTTTCTGTCCACGTGTGGTTACTAAGACGTGTTGTTCGTTAAGGACTTCTGCATCAGGCTTCGGAATGCGACTTAGTGCGTCGGCGTTGGAGTTGTTTTTGCCTGCTTTATACAGAACTTGGTATTCGTATTCGTCCAAGAGGATCCTCCAACGAGCTAGCCTTGATGTTGGGTCTTTCAGATTCATAAGCCATTGAAGCGGTTTGTGATCAGTACATTTAATGTACGACTGGCATAACATATTGGCTTGTCCTCTCCTATTTGACCTTGTGAGAGAATGGCTCCTAATCCGATGTCACTAGCGTCAGTTGTAATTATAAAGGGTTGGTCGAAGTTGGGGTAGGTCAGAAGTGGTGGCTCTATGAGCAACTCTTTGAGCTTGCGGAATGCTTCGTCGGCAAACGCATCCCATTTGAACTCGACGTCCTTTTTTAGTAATTTGGTCAAAGGTTTGGCTATGGTTGAAAAATTATTTATGAATCTTCTATAATAACCAACAAAACCTAGGAAAGATTTAATTCCCTTTACGTTTTTAGGTATAGGGTAAGTTATAACCACTTTTATTTTTTCAGGATCTGGTTTAAGACCGTCTTCGGTGATAATATGCCCGAGATACATTAATTCCTTTTTTAAAAAGTTACACTTATCGGGCTGTAGCTTGAGATTGTGTTCCTGCAACCTGCCTAGTACTCGTATTAGTTTTTTATTATGTTCTTCGAGATCGACATACACAAAACAATCAAAACCTTGTAATCCTATCAACACCGTGTTCATCAGTCGCTGGAAAGTAGCTGGTGCGTTTTTAAGACCAAATGGCATACGGGCATACTCGTAGTGTCCATAGGGAGTGCTGAAACCAGTTTTGCATTTTCCGTCCTCGTCCATGCGGATTTGGTGAAATCCTTTGGCCAAATCCAAGGTACTAAAGTACTTGGCTTTTCCTAATTGATCCAGAATATCAGTAATGTTTGGCAGGGAATATGCATCGCCAACTGTCAATTCATTTAACCGTCTGAAATCAACCACTACTCTCCATCTTTTGTTGCCTTCCTTGTCCGATTTCTTGGGAACCAGAAGCAACGGAGAGTTCCATGGACTAGCGCTGGGAGTTATTATGCCTTCCTGCAGCATTTCATTCACTTGTTTGTGAATCTCGCTTTTTTGTGATTCTGGAAGCCTGTACGGTTTCACAAAAAGCGGTGGTTGATGGGGATCCGTTATGATAGGGTGTTTAACAGTGTCGGTAAAGGTTAGCTGGTCTCCTTCTAGATAGAAGAGGTCATTGTATTTTCGGCAGATTTCGAGTATAGAATCCTTTTCTTCTTGATTGCAGTGATCAAGATCTATTACCGACTCTAACTTGGTTAGTCTTCCTTTAATAATGTTTTGAGTTTTACCTGTTATAATGTTAAAATTGTCTAGCTTGTCCCATTCGAGATCGATGTCCTGGTACCGAACCTTTTGTTCAGTGTCCGAGGTATTCATCATCATGACTCTGACTGTGGAATCTGTGGGTTTAGTTAGAGACTCGCCTAGGTAAATTCCTGGCTGGATTATCTGTTTTTTTATAATGATATTAAAATTGGTTTTGAGGGGGACAGGGATGTCCACTACCTGCTGAGTTCGGGGTTTGAGTGTCACTACATTCTGTTCGATAATGAATTTTTTTGTTACTGCCTCAGTCTTACTTCGTGCTGGACTTATTATATTTTGCTCAGTCTTATTGGCTATTGCTGAGTCTATTGTTACCACAGCCTTATTTTCTGCTGAGGTTCTTTTGTCCTCAGTCTTACGTTGTGCTGGGTTATTTATTTTATTTTGCTCAGTCTTATTGGCTATTGCTGAGTCTATTGTTACCACAGCCTTATTTTCTGCTGAGGTTCTTTTGTCCTCAGTCTTACGTTGTGCTGGGTTTGAATTTGCATGATCCTCTGTTACCTTAGATGTAACGCTGTTCCTCTCGATATTACTCGAAGGTATTACCTCGAAAGGTGTTTAGTCTCGAGAGGTTTCTAGCGTCGTATTATCTTTGTGGGTATTTGAGGTTGATGCAATCGAATTTTTATTATAATTTTTTTTAGACTTATTTTCTGCTATGGTTTTGTTTACCATAGTCTTACATTTTGCTAAGTTTTGAGTTAATGTATTTTTTGATGAGGGATACAATCTTAATGTATTGTGAACGTAGTTGATCACACAAGAATATTTTTTGAGGAAATCATTTCCAATGATTCCGTCAAAATTAAAAGAGGTGTTTCCGTGAAGGATATTGAACGGGTGTTCGATTTTGAAAATGTAATTTCCTGATTCGAGATAGAAAGTTTCAATAGTAAGACTAGTGCTCATGGTTTTGTCTCCATTCATGGTAGAAACTATCATGTCGTTAGTATTTTTATTAATAAGTGGATTACTAGGGGTTTTTATTATGCTGATTTCAGAACCTGTGTCAATCACAAAGCTCCGTAACTTTCCATTTTCAGCTGGGATCCTAATCATGCTGAGGTTGTTATTGGGCAGGAGTTCGATTAAAATGGATGTTAACATTTTTAGTTCATTTCCTGGTGAACTGAGGCTTCTACTTGTAGTCGGGAAGGGAAGCCGTTCTCCTCCTCCCGACTGTGGTCGTTTCCCGTCATGTTTAGTGGCTGATTAAGCGGGACTTGGTGATAGTTCACTTGCCGCCTTTGGTTATTGCCATCATTATTATTATTGCTTTGAAGTGGGAATTGCTGAGGCGCAGGATTGAGATTCTGCGGAGCTCTTAGTCGATTGGAGCCTTGTGAAATATTTTGCATCTGTATATGAGATTGGCGGAGTCGGCATTCATTGAATGAGTGGTTCCTTTTATTGCAGTAATTGCATGTTATGAATTGTACTTCCCTTTTAATTTGGTTGGGCGGACGGTTTTGGAAAGACTGATTTCGGTAACAAGTCTGTTTTGTGTGGCCTGGTATTCCGCATATTTCGCAAATGGGCTTTTGCGTGTAAGTGGGCCTCGTAAGTAATTTGGGATGAACGGTTAGTCTCTCCAATCTCGCAGCATGGTCCTCTGCGTAGGTGATAGCTTTTTTAAGGTCTGTTTCACCATGTGCTTGGACCATGATCCTTATATTGTCGTTTCTTAGCCCGTCCTCGAATGCCTGTATGGCTAGCTTGTCATTTTCTATATTCAAGAACCTTCGTACCGCGGCGTCACTGGTACTGTTCAGGGTGGCAGATTTTAGTGCGGACAATAATTTGCACACCCTGTCGCCGAAATCCTTAACAGGCTCCCTTTGACTTTGCTTTATCCCCAGGAGTTCGTTCTGAGCGGAGGATCGAGATTTCGTCTCCTTGAACTCCGCTTCCAAAATTGATTTTAACGCTTCCCATGTGGTGACGTTGTTGAACTGTAGCAGTTCGAAAGCAGGGCCTTGAAGTCGAGTTTTGACGATGTTTAAATACATTGGCTTCTCGTTGGCCTGGGCCGAGGAAAAAAGTATATCACCGCAGGAAGTGAACTTATTGAGTTCAACGGGATCACCGTTGAATAAAGGGACTATATTAAATATGTCCGTAATGGTGACTTTGAATTCCATTTTCACCGAGATGTGTACTTCGTTAAAAGGTGGACAGTTTAAAATTCCAATCTCTTCAGGAGGAGAATGGAAGGGGAGGATGTTGAACAGGCCAGCAGTGATTAATGCTTACCTATGAGCTTGTCTCGTAACACGCCTAATGTTTACAGCCCACGTGACGGAGTGATGGAAGTAAACGAACCCAAAAACTTTACAGGGTAAAATAGGAATGGGAGAAGATTGGAAAAGGTAACAATAGTATAGTTAGGTATGTATGTTTGTTTGTATGTAATTATATATGTATATATACAAAGAAAAAATGTTGTCTAAAAAAAAAATACCTTATATGTTTAAATAAAAATATTGTAGTTTATTGTTGTTACTGCTGGTGCTGTTGATGTTATTGTTGTTACTGCTGCTGCTGTTGAAGTTATTGTTGTTGCTGCTACTGTTGAAGTTGTTTGCCAGGCAGGCTTCACGCCCTATAGGTGCAATTACAGCCTGGTCTTTTCACTGCCCAAATGTTTGCCTCCGCGTCCTGTTTTTAGGAGTTCAGGTTTTATTCTTTTTGGGACTTTGTAAAAAAAAATTTTTTTTCACTTAAATTGGTGTATAGCCCCAGTAACGCTTCACTACACAACACTTTAACACTTTTTACTTTTGTTTTTACCGGTGTGTAGCCCCGGTTACGCCTCAAGATTTTAATAGTAATATATATATACTCTATGTAGATTGATCTTGTGAGAGTAAAAATAAAAATGCTCAAGTGTTACTTTAATATCTATTGGCCCGCTGTCTTCGGCAGGGCTGCGACCAATAGTATTTGTATATTGTTTAATTATGTTTAATTATTTAATTAATTAGGATTTGACCCGCTGTCTAGAGCTTGGCTGCGATCAATCTGATAGTTAAATTTTCCTGCTCACAACCTTTGCCTTTTATACATTTATTCTTCATGACCTGTCTTCTATCTTCCCCCTCCTTGCACCATAGTTTCCTTAACAGTTACCATATGTGCACACGCTATTTTTAGGTATTGCTTAATTGTTTTCCGTTCCCATTAAAAGTACCCAAATGACATCTTGGGTGTCATTTGCCTTACGCTGGTGTCAAGTGTCATCCATTCATAATTTATTATTACGTCCCCGATAGCTCAACGTAGTAAAACTCCGATATGCAACTATTGCAGTTTTGCCATATGTTGGCGTCCGCTGGGCAATCGGAGTTGGGTTACGAGTGTATCGTTTTGGGTAGATAGGCACTTGACTCATTGCGCTTGGGTGGCGTTTGGGCAAAAGGAAAACGAATGAAAACAAAGCGAATGACCTATTAATAGCCGTGCGCTCTGGTAGTGTATTTGGTGTATGGATTGAGTGGGAAAACATGAGAAGGTGATGAGTAGGGTGGGTCATGGTATATGATATCACAACAGATATCACAGTATCCCGGAACCCAGCAAAGGGTAAGGTTGTACTGTCCAGCTAGATACGCGGCAATCTTCCACCGCTTTAGATCTTATTTCGCTGGATATTAAGGATCTGATGGCAGCCTGACTGTCAATATATATGACAATATCCCTGTGTGATATTTCATTAATCAAAAACCACGCTGTGGCTTGACGAATAGCTGTTATTTCGGCTTGAAAGACACTACAGTGTACCGGGAGAGAGAAGGAGAGGCCCAGGCTCAGTTCTTCTGAGAATACCCCTGCTCCGACTCCCTCTAATGTTTTGGAACCGTCCGTAAAAATTGACAGTGCTCCTTCGTGTAGGACATTTCGTGAGTCCCATCGGGATCTGTCCGGTATTTCGCATTTAAAGCCCTTTTCGAAGTCGATTTTCGTAGGCAGATAGTCAGTAATAGAGGGTAAGGGGCGTGTCTGTAGGAGGATGCTGGCATGGCCAGTTGGTTGTCCTCTCCAGTGCTTACCCTCTCTGAGTCTGATAGCCGCGTTAGCGTCGTATTCCTTGCTGACGATGTCTAGAGGAAGAAGATTAAGCATTACTTGTAGAGCGGCGGTGGAAGATGTCCTCAGTGCACCCGTAATGCTGATGCATGCCAGGCGTTGAGTCTTCTCAAGGGCCTTCAGATTGCACTTTTTATCCAAGGCCGGCCACCACACGACGATGCCGTAAAGAATGATCGGTCTGATCACCGCGGTATAAAGCCAATGCATTATATTTGGTTGGAGGCCCCATCTCGAGCCGACAGCCCTCCTACAGGAGTAGAGAGCCACTAGGGATTTCCTAGAACGTTCGGCAATGTTCTCCCTCCATAAGAGTTTGCTGTCTAATATGAGCCCTAAGTACTTGGCACTTTTGACAAACTCGAGTGGAGTGCCATTGAGATTAGGGGGGGTGATAAGAGGAGTCTTGACCCTTCTAGTGAATAGAACTAGATCCGTTTTTGTCGGATTGACGCTTAAGCCGTATATACCCCTAGTAAAAAAAAAATGGGAAAATTTGGAAAAATCCATATATCCCGTTCGAATCCTACTATGTCACATAGCTCATTAGAAGCGTGTATTCATTAGCTATTAACCCAATGCATAAAATAATTTGTCGCTCTTCTCTAAATGTGTCAAAAGCTAACTAGTTCATTTTGCCAAAAAAGGCCATATATACCCCTAGTACAAAAAAAAAAATTGGACAATTTGGAAGAATCCATATAACCCGTTCGAATCCTACTGTGTCGCATAGCTCATTAGAAGCGTGTATTCATTTGTTATCAGCCCAATCCATAAAATAATTTGTCTCTCTTCTCTAAATGTGTCAAAAGCTAACAAGTTCATTTTGCCAAAAAAGGCCATATATACCCCTAGTAAAAAAAAAATGGGAAAATTTGGAAAAATCCATATATCCCGTTCGAATCCTACTATGTCACATAGCTCATTTGAAGCGTGTATTCATTTGCTATCAACACAATCCATATAATAATTTGTCTCTCTTCTCTAAATGTGTCAAAAGCTAACAAGTTCATTTTGCCAAGATATATACCCCTAGTACAAAAAATAAATTGGAAAATTTGGAAAAATCCATATATCCCGTTCGAATCCTACTATGTCACATAGCTCATTAGAAGCGTGTATTCATTTGCTATTAGCCCAATCCATAAAATAATTTGTCGCTCTTCTCTAAATGTGTCAAAAGCTAACAAGTTCATTTTGCCAAGAAAGGCCATATATAAATGTGTCAAAAGCTAACAAGTTAATTTTGCCTAAATATATACCCCCAGTACAAAAAATAAATTGAGAAATTTGGAAAAATCCATCTATCCCGTTCAAATCCTACTATGTCACATAGCTCATTAGAAGCGTGTATTCATTTTCTATCATCCCAATCCATAAAATAATTTGTCTCTCTTCTCTAAATGTGTCAAAAGCTAACAAGTTAATTTTGCCAAAATATATACCACTAGTACAAAAAATAAATTGGAAAATTTGGAAAAATCCATATATCCCGTTCGAATCCTACTATGTCACATAGCTCATTAGAAGCGTGTATTCATTTTCTATCAGCCCAATCCATAAAATAATTTGTCGCTCTTCTCTAAATGTGTCAAAAGCTAACTAGTTCATTTTGCCAAAAAAGCCCATATATACCCCTAGTAAAAAAAAAATGGGAAAATTTGGAAAAATCCATAAATCCCGTTCGAATCCTACTATGTCACATAGCTCATTAGAAGCGTGTATTCATTTGCTATCAGCCCAATCCATAAAATAATTTGTCTCTCTTCTCTAAATGTGTCAAAAGCTAACAAGTTAATTTTGCCAAAATATATACCCCTAGTACAAAAAATAAATTGGAAAATTTGGAAAAATCCATATAACCCATTCGAATCCTACTATGTCACATAGCTCATTAGAAGCGTGCATTCATTTTCTATCAACCCAATCCATAAAATAATTTGTCTCTCTTCTCTAAATGTGTCAAAAGCTAACAAGTTCATTTTGCCAAAAAAGGCCGTATATACCCCTAGTAAAAAAAAAAAGGAAAATTTGGAAAAATCCTTATATCCCGTTCGAATCCTACTATGTCACATAGCTTGAGTGTCAGGTGGAAGGAAGAAATATCCTCATAGCACTGGACAATCAGGTGGTGATCAGATGCATGGAACAAACAAACATCACAACATCACTGGCACTGGAATGCGTACTTAAACTCAATAAGTGTTCATCTAAAAATGAGGTAACACTGACTTGGGTACGAGGACACATAGGGATCGAAGGCAATGAAAAGGCGGACTCCCTTGCAAAACAGGGGTCAACTGAAAAGTTGCTGAGACCAGAACCATTCTCTTCAATTGGCAGAGGAATGGTTGAACAGCTTGTCCACAAATGGATCACGGCAGAACACCTGAGAAGGTGGTCAACCGTGGAACAATGTAGACAAGCTAAAATGGCAATAAAGTGGCCGACCTGCTCCACTCAAAGAAGAGTTCTAAGCATGAGTCGAGGAACATTGAAATGGGTGGTGGCTTTGTCTACAGGACATGGTAATTTCAGGTATCACTTAAGGAAAATGGGCCTTATAGAGGATGATACTTGTAGACTATGCCTGGAGGAATCTGAGACAGCGGCACATATACTGTGTCAATGCCCGGCATTGGCTGGCAAAAGAATGAGGATCTTGGGACATCAATGGGTCGAGACCCAGTCGATGAAACGGATCTCCCATAAACAGATGCTAGCGTTAACACTAGGAATTGAGCCCAGAGAAGAACTGTGGAGAAATCCGGAGAGTCTCTCTGAGTAAGATTTACAGTGGTAGAGAGACGAAAAGAGACCCGACAATGGTGGTCTGATTCGATTATCTCTCGAAATATATATATATATATACCCCTAGTACAAACAAAAAATTGGACAATTTGGAAAAATCCATATATCCCGTTCGAATCCTACTATGTCACATAGCTCATTAGAAGCGTGTATTCATTAGCCATCAACCCAATCCATAAAATAATTTGTCTCTCTTCTCTAAATGTGTCAAAAGCTAACTAGTTCATTTTGCCAAAAAAGGCCATATATACCCCTAGTAAAAAAAAAAATGGGAAAATTTGGAAAAATCCATATATCCCGTTCGAATCCTACTATGTCACATAGCTCATTAGAAGCGTGTATTCATTTGCTATCAACCAAATCCATAAAATAATTTGTCTCTCTTCTCTAAATGTGTCAAAAGCTAACTAGTTAATTTTCCCAAAAAAGGCCATATATACTCCTAGTAAAAAAAAAATTAGAAAATTTGGAAAAATCCATATATACCGTTCGAATCCTACTATGTCACACAGCTCATTAGAAGCGTGTATTCATTTACTATCAGCCCAATCAATAAAATAATTTTTCGCTCTTCTCTAAATGTGTCAAAAGCTAACTAGTTCATTTTGCCAAAAAAGGCCATATATACCCCTAGTAAAAAAAAAAATGGGAAAATTTGGAAAAATCCATAAATGCCGTTCGAATCCTACTATGTCACATATCTCATTAGAAGCGTGTATTCATTTGCTATCAGCCCAATCCATAAAATAATTTGTCGCTCTTCTCTAAATGTGTCAAAAGCTAACTAGTTCATTTTGCCAAAAAAGGCCATATATACCCCTAGTAAAAAAAAAAAATGGGAAAATTTGGAAAAATCCATAAATGCCGTTCGAATCCTACTATGTCACATATCTCATTAGAAGCGTGTATTCATTTGCTATCAGCCCAATCCATAAAATAATTTGTCTCTCTTCTCTAAATGTGTCAAAAGCTAACAAGTTAATTTTGCCAAAATATATACCCCTAGTAGAAAAAATAAATTAGAAAATTTGGAAAAATCCATATAACCCGTTCGAATCCTACTATGTCACATAGCTCATTAGAAGCGTGCATTCATTTCCTATCAACCCAATCCATAAAATAATTTGTCTCTCTTCTCTAAATGTGTCAAAAGCTAACAAGTTCATTTTTGCAAAAAAGGCCGTATATACCCCTAGTAAAAAAAAAAATGGGAAAATTTGGAAAAATCCATAAATGCCGTTCGAATCCTACTATGTCACATATCTCATTAGAAGCGTGTATTCATTTGCTATCAGCCCAATCCATAAAATAATTTGTCTCTCTTCTCTAAATGTGTCAAAAGCTAACAAGTTCATTTTTGCAAAAAAGGCCGTATATACCCCTAGTAAAAAAAAAAAATGGGAAAATTTGGAAAAATCCATAAATGCCGTTCGAATCCTACTATGTCACATATCTCATTAGAAGCGTGTATTCATTTGCTATCAGCCCAATCCATAAAATAATTTGTCTCTCTTCTCTAAATGTGTCAAAAGCTAACAAGTTAATTTTGCCAAAATATATACCCCTAGTACAAAAAATAAATTGGAAAATTTGGAAAAATCCATATAACCCGTTCGAATCCTACTATGTCACATACCTCATTACAAGCGTGTATTCATTTGCTATCAGCCCAATCCATAAAATAATTTGTCTTCTTCTCTAAATGTGTCAAAAGCTAACAAGTTAATTTTGCCAAAATATATACCCCTAGTACAAAAAAAAAATTGGACAATTTGGAAAAATCCATATATCCCGTTCGAATCCTACTATGTCACATAGCTCATTAGAAGCGTGTATTCATTTGCTATCAGCCCAATCCATAAAATAATTTGTCTCTCTTCTCTAAATGTGTCAAAAGCTAACAAGTTAATTTTGCCTAAATATATACCCCTAGTACAAAAAATAAATTGAGAAATTTGGAAAAATCCATATATCCCGTTCGAATCCTACTATGTCACATAGCTCATTAGAAGCGTGTATTCATTTGCTATCAGCCCAATCCATAAAATAATTTGTTTCTCTTCTCTAAATGTCTCAAAAGCTAACAAGTTAATTTTGCCTAATATATATATCTAGTACAAAAAATAAATTGGGAAATTTGGAAAAATCCATATATCCCGTTCGAATCCTACTATGTCACATAGCTCATTAGAAGCGTGTATTCATTTGCTATCAGCCCAATCCATAAAATAATTTGTTTCTCTTCTCTAAATGTGTCAAAAGCTAACAAGTTAATTTTGCCAAAATATATACCCCTAGTAAAAAAAAAATGGGAAAATTTGGAAAAATCCATAAATGCCGTTCGAATCCTACTGTGTCACATAACTCATTAGAAGCGTGTATTCATTTGCTATCAACCCAATCCATAAAACAATTTGTCTCTCTTCTCTAAATGTGTCAAAAGCTAACTAGTTCATTTTGCCAAAAAAGGCCATATATACCCCTAGTAAAAAAAAAATTGGAAAATTTGGTAAAATCCATATAGTATGTAGGTTGTTTGGTATCAATGCCGTTTATTGTCATTTATTTTAAGTTACTTTGTATCAATGTCATTAATGGTCATTCATTTCAGTTTGTAGTTCAATATATGTTTACTCTGGGATCGCCGACCGCCGGCCACATTGTTTATGTTTACGGTTCAATGGTATCACCATGATGAGATATCGGTCGCTTGTTCTCGCGTTCCTTTCGAGTCAACCGAGGAGTATCGATTGCATTGATTCATCGGGAATGGAATGCAATCGATGAGATCGAATGAAAGTGTTGACCTAGATTGGCGGTCATAAAAGGCAAAGACGACCAGCATTTGATTGTAATACAATGACGCCGTTGAAAATAGCATTGGTCGTACTGGGCGCCTGCCATGGATGGATGGCCCTGACGTTGGTCATCAAACTATGGACTTGGCACCAGGTGTTGAGTGCGGTTGGCCTATGGGATTGGATGGGATGAGCCGACAAGGAAGGAGACGAGAACAAAAGCAGGCAGTCTTGAGATAGCGGTGAAACGATATGGTCGGCGGTCCGGTGAAGATAGATACCCTTGTTCAGTGAAAGTAAAATAAATGTAACATTTGTTCACTAAGAAGAGTCAAGTTTTTTTTGTTTATTGTTTTCTTGATATTGATTCTACATGGGGGCTCAACCGGGATCTGAAAGATTGAGAGGTATAACGGAGTTTGATCAAAAAGAGGTGTAACGGGGTTTTATTGGAACATTGAAAAGTTACGGCGGGTTTGTGGAAAGTGTCACGACGCAACGAGGTTCGTTGGTTTTAACCGAAAAACAGTGAACGGAAGGTTACGAGTGTGCGTTACAACGCTACGAGGAAAAATTGTGCGTGCGGCAAGCTACGAGGAAACGAAGGTTACGAGAAAAATTGTGCGTTACGTCAAGCTACGAGGAAAAATTGTGCGTGCGGCAAGATACGAGGTAGAACTGTGCGGCATCCCAGTTACGAAGTTACGGTGGTATACGAAAGATAGATAAGAAGAAGTGTTAAGTCTAGGGGGGTTAAGTGAATGGACGAGTTACAAGAACTCACGGTTAGACAGCTACAGGCATTCCTGAAAGGAAAAAACTTGTCATACCGTTACAACGTGAAGACAGATTTGTTGACTCGAATCAACAATACATTTGGAAGAGGAGTCATAACGAAGGAAGAAATCTTAGCAGCCTCAAGGGGTAGCGATAAGGAGACCAGCGACGAGGAGGAGAATATCGACGAAGAGGAGACCAGCGACACGGAAGAAACAAAACAAGAAGGAGTTAACGGAGAAGGGGAACCAGGCGACAGGACAGGAATCAACATGATTCCGAGACGTCGAAGACTCATTGGAGCATTTTTCAGGAGAAGTGGGAAAGGGATTCGAAACCTGGATAAGAGATTTCGAGGAAATCGCGACGGTGTGCAGATGGAATGAGATACAGAAATTCCTATATACTAAGCGACTACTGAGGGGAGCAGCCAGGCTCGCAGTGGAGGCGAGGTCAGGTATATCTAGTTATGCAGCGCTAAAAACTATTTTGGAAACGGAGTTCAAAACTAAGCGGGCTAGTATCGAAGTCCATCGAGCCTTAGAAGCGCGTAAAAAGAAGAGCACGGAGAGTTTGTTGGAGTACGTATACTCAATGCAACAGCTTGCGAACGAAGGAGCCGTCGAGGAAGTATCATTAGTCGAGTACATACGCAACGGAATTCCGGATTCAGTACAGAACAAGACCATATTATACGAAGCAACTAGCGTAGAGGAGCTAAAAAGGAAACTAGAATGCTACAGCCAAATGCAAAGATTTATACCAATACAAATCACGAACAGGAGTAGCACGAGGCATCAACCGCCGGCGAGAGGAGCAGCTAGAAGTGCAGCAGCACAAGGCAGACGGTGCCACAACTGCGGCTCTACAGCACACTTGGCGATAAACTGTCCAGACAGATCAAGAGGGACGCGCTGTTTTAATTGCAACCAATTCGGACATATATCGCCAAACTGTCCGGTAAAACATGAAGCACCATCAACATCGAGAGGAATAAGCCACGTGAACCGTATCGAGTCAGACGGAAGTCACTTACCAATACTGATTGAAGGCAGGTCATATTTCGCGTTTATAGACAGCGGAAGTGACGTGTCCATCATGAACGAAACTGTGCAAGGGAGGATCAAAAAAGCACAACTGGAGACGTCTGGGGTTATGCTAAAAGGAATGGGAGGCAGACCGCTGAGGACTCTAGGAGCTTGCCTAACGGAGATCCACATCGGAGAAGATAGTCACTGGATCCGTTTTCACGTGGTGCCAGACCAGTGGGTGCCAGACGAAATTCTATTAGGAAAGGACTTTCTGATGAACGTGGAACTGGTCGTGAGTAAAGGTAAGATAAAGAGTGTAAAAAACGTAGGTCCAGTGGATCCTGAAGTGGAGAACAGCTACGATTTGGAAGAAAATGATGTCTTTAAAATCGAGTGGAAGGATGACAAGGAGAGTGAAGAACCAGAGTTGCGAGTGGGCAACGATGAATATCGGGAATTGGTCACAAATATCATAAAGTCATATTCACCAAAGAATGTTACAAAGTCGTGCGTCGAGATGGGAATTGTACTGAGGGACGAAGTCCCAGTATACAGAAGAGCAAGGATTGGCACCGATAGAAAGAAATGCAGTAAACCAACAAGTACAGGAATGGCTAGAAGAGGGAATAATAGTACCAAGCAGATCGGAATACGCCAGCCCAATAGTGCTAGTGAAGAAAAAAGATGGATCCTATCGACTGTGCGTCGACTATAGAGAGCTGAATAAAAAAGTGGTAAAGGATAGGTTCCCGATGACGGTAATGGAAGAGGTATTCGAGCAGATGCACAACGCCAAGGTATTTATAACTCTAGATCTAAGAAACGGATTTTTCCATGTTGACGTCGCGGAAGAGAGCAGGAAGTATACTGCGTTCGTCACACCAGATGGGCAATATGAGTTTAAGAAGGTGCCGTTCGGACTGTGTAACTCGCCGGCAGCCTTCCAGAGATTTATTAATCAGATTTTTCGGGAGTTGGTACTGCAGGAATATTTGCTTATATACGTGGATGACATAATAATCTACGGAACTAGCGAGGATGAGGCTCTGGAGAAACTGAAAGTCGTTCTAAAAGTAGCCGAAGAGTACGGGCTAAAGATTAAGTGGGAGAAGTGCAGTTTCCTAGCTAAGTCGGTAGAGTTCCTCGGACACGTCGTAGGCGAGGGAGGCATAAAACCATCGAAGGAAAAGGTAAGGGCAGTGCAGAAATATCCGGAACCGAACAGCGTAAAAGCCATTCAAAGTTTCTTGGGGCTAACGGGGTTCTTCAGGAAATTCGTTAAAGACTACTCGACGATAGCGAAGCCGTTGTCGGATTTACTAAGAAAAGATAGTAAATTCGAATTTGGGGAGAAAGAAAAAATAGCGTTTAATGAATTAAAATCTTGTCTTTGCAGGGATCCAGTGTTGAAATTGTTCAACCCCCAGCTACATACGGAGTTACATACAGATGCGAGCATTGTAGGCTACGGAGGTGTAGTACTACAAAAACACGACGACGACCAGCTACATCCAACATTCTTTTTAAGTTTTAAGACAACACCACAAGAACAGAAGTACACGAGCTACGAGTTAGAGGTACTGGCCATTATGAGGTGTCTGAGCAAGTTACGAGTTTACTTGCTAGGGCTGGAGTTTACTATCGTAACCGACTGTAAGGCGTTTGAGGCAACAATGGCGAAGAGAGACCTATGTCCAAGAGTGGCCAGATGGGCCATTATGCTACAGGAGTACTCAATGAAAGTGATACACCGAGCGGGGAGGACAATGCAACACGTGGATGCCCTAAGCCGATATCCAGTAGTAATTAGAGTAGAAGAAGGTCTACTACACCGCATAAAGACGGCTCAAGGTAAGGACGAATATTGCCAATTAATTCTGAATGTTATAGCAGCCACGGGGAACTACAAAGATTTCGAAAGACGGAACGATATACTCTACAAGTTCGAAGAGGGAGCATACCTACTGGTGATTCCGAAGTCTATGCAGAAGGAGATAGTGAGAGGAATCCATGAGCAGGGTCACTTATCGGCGAAACGAGTGGAAGTAGTCTGTAAACGGGATTACTTCATCCCAAAGCTAGCAAACTGTGTGCAGAACGTGTTGTCGAACTGCGTGGCATGCATTTTGGCAGCAAGAAAAGGGGGGAAAATGGAGGGTTATTTGCATCCAATAGAAAAGAGCGATGTACCACTGCACACGTATCACGTCGATCATATGGGTCCGCTTCCATCTACCAATAAGTTGTATAATTATGTTTTTGTTGTAGTAGATGCCTTTACGAAGTTCACTTGGATCTACCCAGTACGGAACACGAGATGCGAAGAAGTAATCTAGAAACTAGAACTGCAAGGTGAAGTATTTGGACAGCCAGTCCGCATCGTGTCGGACAGAGGAGCCGCCTTCACCGCAAACGCTTTTAAAGAATTTTGCGGAGCTAACCACATACAGCACGTGTTGACCACCACAGGCGTACCTAGAGGGAATGGTCAGGTGGAGAGGATGAACCGCACCATTATTGGTATGCTTACACGGATGTCAATCGAGGACCCCAGGAAATGGTATAAGCACACCGATCGAGTACAACGGGTGATAAACTCCACAGTGTCAAGAAGTACGAAGCGCAGTCCATTCCGTCTGATGTTCGGAGTGGACATGAGACGGAGAGAAGACGAACAACTGAAGAAACTATTAGAAGAAGCGGCACTGGAAAATTTCGAGACGACGCGCGATGAGCTAAGAAGATCCGCTAGGGAAGAGATCGGGAAGGTCCAGCAGGAGAACCGTCGCACCTATGACCAGAGAAGAAAGGCAGCCCGAGAATACAAGGTGGGCGACCTTGTGGCAATAATGAGGACACAGTTCGGCGTGGGCTTAAAATTGCATGCGAAGTACTTCGGGCCCTATGAGGTGGTAAGGGTAAAAAGGAACGACCGGTATGACGTCAGGAAGGTGGGACAGCACGAGGGACCGAACAATACGTCAACAGCAGCCGACTGCATGAAGCCGTGGGTCACCAATGACGACGGCGACGATGCGGAAGAAGACGAAGACGAAGAAGACTAAGAAGCTATTCGACTGATCGACTGAGGACAGTCGAGAAGCTCCAGGATGGCCGAGTGTAGGTTGTTTGGTATCAATGCCGTTTATTGTCATTTATTTTAAGTTACTTTGTATCAATGTCATTAATGGTCATTCATTTCAGTTTGTAGTTCAATATATGTTTACTCTGGGATCGCCGACCGCCGGCCACATTGTTTATGTTTACGGTTCAATGGTATCACCATGATGAGATATCGGTCGCTTGTTCTCGCGTTCCTTTCGAGTCAACCGAGGAGTATCGATTGCATTGATTCATCGGGAATGGAATGCAATCGATGAGATCGAATGAAAGTGTTGACCTAGATTGGCGGTCATAAAAGGCAAAGACGACCAGCATTTGATTGTAATACAATGACGCCGTTGAAAATAGCATTGGTCGTACTGGGCGTCTGCGGTGGATGGATGGCCCTGACGTTGGTCATCAAACTATGGACTTGGCACCAGGTGTTGAGTGCGGTTGGCCTATGGGATTGGATGGGATGAGCCGACAAGGAAGGAGACGAGAACAAAAGCAGGCAGTCTTGAGATAGCGGTGAAACGATATGGTCGGCGGTCCGGTGAAGATAGATACCCTTGTTCAGTGAAAGTAAAATAAATGTAACATTTGTTCACTAAGAAGAGTCAAGTTTTTTTTGTTTATTGTTTTCTTGATATTGATTCTACATATATCCCGTTCGAATCCTACTATGTCACATAGCTCATTAGAAGCGTGTATAAATTTTCTATCAACCAAATCCATAAAATAATTTTTCTCTCTTCTCTAAATGTGTTAAAAGCTAACAAGTTCATTTTGCCAAAAAAAGGCCATATATACCCCTAGTACAAAAAATAAATTGGAAAATTTGGAAAAATCCATATATCCCGTTCGAATCGTACTATGTCACATAGCTCATTAGAAGCGTGTATTCATTTGCTATCAACCCAATCCATAAAATAATTTGTCTCTCTTCTCTAAATGTATCAAAAGCTAACTAGTTCATTTCGCCAAAAAGGCCATATATACCCCTAATACAAACAAAAATTGGAAAATTTGGAAAAATCCATATATCCCGTTCGAATCCTACTATGTCACATAGCTCATTAGCGTGCATTCATTTTCTATCAACCCAATCCATAAAATAATTTGTCTCTCTTCTCTAACTGTGTCAAAAGCTAACAAGTTTCTTTTGCCAAAAAAGGCCACATATACCCCTAGTAAAAAAAAAATTGGAAAATTTGGAAAAATCAATATATCCCGTTCGAATCCTACTATGTCACATAGCTCATTAGAACAGTCTATTCATTTGCTATCAACCCAATCCATAAAATAATTTGTCTCTCTTCTCTAAATGTGTCAAAAGCTAACTAGTTCATTTTGCCAAAAAAAGCCATATATACCCCTAGTACAAACAAAAATTGCAAAATTTGGAAAAATCCATATATCCCGTTCGAATCCTACTATGTCACATAGCTCATTAGAAGCGTGTATTCATTTGCTATCAACCCAATCCATAAAATAATTTGTCTCTCTTCTCTAAATGTGTCAAAAGCTAACAAGTTAATTTTGCCAAAAAAAGGTCATATATACCCCTAGTACAAAAAATAAATTGGAAAATTTGGAAAAATCCATGTATCCCGTTCGAATACTACTATGTCACATAGCTCATTAGAAGCGTGTATTCAATCCAATCCAATCCATAAAATAATTTGTCGCTCTTCTCTAAATGTGTCAAAAGCTAACAAGTTCATTTTGCCAAAAAAAAGGCCATATATAGCCCTAGTACAAAAAATAAATTGAAAAATTTGGAAAAATCCATATATCCCGTTCGAATCCTACTATGTCACATAGCTCATTAGAAGCATGCATTCATTTTCTATCAACCCAATCCATAAAATAATTTGTCTCTCTTCTCTAAATGTGTCAAAAGCTAACTAGTTAATTTTGCCAAAAAAGGCCATATATACCCCTAGTAAAAAAAAAAATTAGAAAATTTGGAAAAATCCATATATACCGTTCGAATCCTACTATGTCACATAGCTCATTAGAAGCGTGTATTCATTTACTATCAGCCCAATCCCTAAAATAATTTGTCGCTCTTCTCTAAATGTGTCAAAAGCTAACTAGTTCATTTTGCCAAAAAAGGCCATATATACCCCCAGTAAAAAAAAAATGGGAAAATTTGGAAAAATCCATAAATGCCGTTCGAATCCTACTATGTCACATATCTCATTAGAAGCGTGTATTCATTTGCTATCAGCCCAATCCATAAAATAATTTGTCGCTCTTCTCTAAATGTGTCAAAAGCTAACTAGTTCATTTTGCCAAAAAAGGCCATATATACCCCTAGTAAAAAAAAAATGGGAAAATTTGGAAAAATCCATAAATGCCGTTCGAATCCTACTATATCACATAGCTCATTAGAAGCGTGTATTCATTTGCTATCAGCCCAATCCATAAAATAATTTGTCTCTCTTCTCTAAATGTGTCAAAAGCTAACAAGTTAATTTTGCCAAAATATATACCCCTAGTACAAAAAATAAATTGGAAAATTTGGAAAAATCCTTATAACCCGTTCGAATCCTACTATGTCACATAGCTCATTAGAAGCATGCATTCATTTGCTATCAACCCAATCCATAAAATAATTTGTCTCTCTTCTCTAAATGTGTCAAAAGCTAACAAGTTCATTTTTCCAAAAAAGGCCGTATATACCCCTAGTAAAAAAAAAATGGGAAAATTTGGAAAAATCCATGTATCCCGTTCGAATCGTACTATGTCACATAGCTCATTAGAAGCGTGTATTCATTTGCTATCAACCCAATCCATAAAATAATTTGTCTCTCTTCTCTAAATGTGTCAAAAGCTAACAAGTTAATTTTGCCAAAATATATACCCCTAGTACAAAAAAAAAATTGGACAATTTGGAAAAATCCATATATCCCGTTCGAATCCTACTATGTCACATAGCTCATTAGAAGCATGTATTCATTAGCCATCAACCCAATCCATAAAATAATTTTTCTCTCTTCTCTAAATGTGTCAAAAGCTAACAAGTTCATTTTGCAAAAAAAAGGCCATATATACCCCTAGTACAAAAAATAAATTGGAAAATTTGGAAAAATCCATATATCCCGTAAGAATCCTACTATGTTACATAGCTCATTAGAAGCGTGTATTCATTTTCTATCAACCCAATCCATAAAATAATTTGTCTCTCTTCTCTAAATGTGTCAAAAGCTAACTAGTTCATTTCGCCAAAAAAGGCCATATATACCCCTAATACAAACAAAAATTGGAAAATTTGGAAAAATCCATATATCCCGTTCGAATCCTACTATGTCACATAGCTCATTAGAAGCATGTATTCATTAGCCATCAACCCAATCCATAAAATAATTTGTCTCTCTTCTCTAACTGTGTCAAAAGCTAACAAGTTTCTTTTGCCAAAAAAGGCCACATATACCCCTAGTAAAAAAAAAATTGGAAAATTTGGAAAAATCAATATATCCCGTTCGAATCCTACTATGTCACATAGCTCATTAGAACAGTCTATTCATTTGCTATCAACCCAATCCATAAAATAATTTGTCTCTCTTCTCTAAATGTGTCAAAAGCTAACTAGTTCATTTTGCCAAAAAAAGCCATATATACCCCTAGTACAAACAAAAATTGCAAAATTTGGAAAAATCCATATATCCCGTTCGAATCCTACTATGTCACATAGCTCATTAGAAGCGTGTATTCATTTGCTATCAACCCAATCCATAAAATAATTTGTCTCTCTTCTCTAAATGTGTCAAAAGCTAACAAGTTAATTTTGCCAAAAAAAGGTCATATATACCCCTAGTACAAAAAATAAATTGGAAAATTTGGAAAAATCCATGTATCCCGTTCGAATACTACTATGTCACATAGCTCATTAGAAGCGTGTATTCAATCCAATCCAATCCATAAAATAATTTGTCGCTCTTCTCTAAATGTGTCAAAAGCTAACAAGTTCATTTTGCCAAAAAAAAGGCCATATATAGCCCTAGTACAAAAAATAAATTGAAAAATTTGGAAAAATCCATATATCCCGTTCGAATCCTACTATGTCACATAGCTCATTAGAAGCATGCATTCATTTTCTATCAACCCAATCCATAAAATAATTTGTCTCTCTTCTCTAAATGTGTCAAAAGCTAACTAGTTAATTTTGCCAAAAAAGGCCATATATACCCCTAGTAAAAAAAAAAATTAGAAAATTTGGAAAAATCCATATATACCGTTCGAATCCTACTATGTCACATAGCTCATTAGAAGCGTGTATTCATTTACTATCAGCCCAATCCCTAAAATAATTTGTCGCTCTTCTCTAAATGTGTCAAAAGCTAACTAGTTCATTTTGCCAAAAAAGGCCATATATACCCCTAGTAAAAAAAAAATGGGAAAATTTGGAAAAATCCATAAATGCCGTTCGAATCCTACTATGTCACATATCTCATTAGAAGCGTGTATTCATTTGCTATCAGCCCAATCCATAAAATAATTTGTCGCTCTTCTCTAAATGTGTCAAAAGCTAACTAGTTCATTTTGCCAAAAAAGGCCATATATACCCCTAGTAAAAAAAAAATGGGAAAATTTGGAAAAATCCATAAATGCCGTTCGAATCCTACTATATCACATAGCTCATTAGAAGCGTGTATTCATTTGCTATCAGCCCAATCCATAAAATAATTTGTCTCTCTTCTCTAAATGTGTCAAAAGCTAACAAGTTAATTTTGCCAAAATATATACCCCTAGTACAAAAAATAAATTGGAAAATTTGGAAAAATCCTTATAACCCGTTCGAATCCTACTATGTCACATAGCTCATTAGAAGCATGCATTCATTTGCTATCAACCCAATCCATAAAATAATTTGTCTCTCTTCTCTAAATGTGTCAAAAGCTAACAAGTTCATTTTTCCAAAAAAGGCCGTATTTACCCCTAGTAAAAAAAAATGGGAAAATTTGGAAAAATCCATGTATCCCGTTCGAATCGTACTATGTCACATAGCTCATTAGAAGCGTGTATTCATTTGCTATCAACCCAATCCATAAAATAATTTGTCTCTCTTCTCTAAATGTGTCAAAAGCTAACAAGTTAATTTTGCCAAAATATATACCCCTAGTACAAAAAAAAAATTGGACAATTTGGAAAAATCCATATATCCCGTTCGAATCCTACTATGTCACATAGCTCATTAGAAGCATGTATTCATTAGCCATCAACCCAATCCATAAAATAATTTTTCTCTCTTCTCTAAATGTGTCAAAAGTTAACAAGTTCATTTTGCAAAAAAAAGGCCATATATACCCCTAGTACAAAAAATAAATTGGAAAATTTGGAAAAATCCATATATCCCGTAAGAATCCTACTATGTTACATAGCTCATTAGAAGCGTGTATTCATTTTCTATCAACCCAATCCATAAAATAATTTGTCTCTCTTCTCTAAATGTGTCAAAAGCTAACTAGTTCATTTCGCCAAAAAAGGCCATATATACCCCTAATACAAACAAAAATTGGAAAATTTGGAAAAATCCATATATCCCGTTCGAATCCTACTATGTCACATAGCTCATTAGAAGCGTGCATTCATTTTCTATCAACCCAATCCATAAAATAATTTGTCTCTCTTCTCTAACTGTGTCAAAAGCTAACAAGTTTATTTTGCCAAAAAAGGCCATATATACCCCTAGTACAAACAAAAATTGCAAAATTTGGAAAAATCCATATATCCCGTTCGAATCCTACTATGTCACATAGCTCATTAGAAGCGTGTATTCATTTTCTATCAACCCAATCCATAAAATAATTTGTCTCTCTTCTCTAAATGTGTCAAAAGCTAACTAGTTCATTTCGCCAAAAAAGGCCATATATACCCCTAATACAAACAAAAATTGGAAAATTTGGAAAAATCCATATATCCCGTTCGAATCCTACTATGTCACATAGCTCATTAGAAGCGTGCATTCATTTTCTATCAACCCAATCCATAAAATAATTTTTTCTCTCTTCTCTAACTGTGTCAAAAGCTAACAAGTGTATTTTGCCAAAAAAGGCCATATATACCCCTAGTACAAACAAAAATTGCAAAATTTGGAAAAATCCATATATCCCGTTCGAATCCTACTATGTCACATAGCTCATTAGAAGCGTCTATTCATTTGCTATCAACTCAATCCATAAAATAATTTGTCTCTCTTCTCTAAATGTGTCAAAAGCTAACTAGTTAATTTTGCCAAAAAAGGCCATATATACCCCTAGTACAAACAAAAATTGCAAAATTTGCAAAAATCCATATATCCCGTTCGAATCCTACTATGTCACATAGCTCATTAGAAGCGTGTATTCATTTGCTATCAGCCCAATCCATAAAATAATTTGTCTCTCTTCTCTAAATGTGTCAAAAGCTAACAAGTTCATTTTGCCAAAAAAGGCCACATATACCCCTAATACAAACAAAAATTGCAAAATTTGAAAAAATCCATATATCCCGTTCGAATCCTACTGTCACATAGCTCATTAGAAGCGTGCATTGATTAGCTATTAACCCAATGCATAAAATAATTTGTCGCTCTTCTCTAAGTGTGTCAAAAGCTAAATAGTTCATTTTGCCAAAAAAGGCCGTATATACCCCTAGTAAAAAAAAGAAATTGGAAAATTTGGAAAAATCCATATATCCCGTTCGAATCCTACTATGTCACATAGCTCATTAGAAGCGTATATTCATTTGCTATCAGCCCAATCCATAAAATAATTTGTCTCTCTTCTCTAAATGTGTCAAAAGCTAACAAGTTAATTTTGCCAAAATATAAACCCCTAGTACAAAAAATAAATTGGAAAATTTGGAAAAATCCATATATCCCGTTCGAATCCTACTATGTCACATAGCTCATTAGAAGCGTGTATTCATTTGCTATCAACTCAATCCATAAAATAATTTGTTGCTCTTCTCTAAATGTGTCAAAAGCTAACAAGTTCATTTTGCCAAGAAAGGCCATATATACCCCTAGTACAAAAAAAAAATTGGACAATTTGGAAAAATCCATATATCCCGTTCGAAACCCACTATGTCACATAGCTCATTAGAAGCGTGTATTCATTTGCTATCAGCCCAATCCATAAAATATATTGTCTCTCTTCTCTAAATGTGTCAAAAGCTAACTAGTTCATTTCGCCAAAAAAAGCCCATATATACCCCTGGTACAAACAAAAATTGGAAAACTTGGAAAAATCCATATATCCCGTTCGAATCCTACTATGTCACAGAGCTCATTAGAAGCATGCATTCATTTGCTATCAACCCAATCCATAAAATAATTTGTCTCTCTTCTCTAAATGTGTCAAAAGCTAACTAGTTCATTTCGCCAAAAAGGCCATATATACCCCTAGTACAAATAAAAATTGAAAAATTTGGAAAAATCCATGTATCCCGTTCGAATCCTACTATGTCACATAGCTCATTAGAAGCGTGTATTCATTTGCTATCAATCCAATCCATAAAATAATTTGTCTCTCTTCTCTAAATGTGTCAAAAGCTAACAAGTTCATTTTGCCAAAAAAGGCCATATATACCCCTAATACAAACAAAAATTGCAAAATTTGAAAAAATCCATATATCCCGTTCGAATCTTACTATGTCACATAGCTCATTAGAAGCGTGCATTCATTTTCTATCAACCCAATCCATAAAATAATTTGTCTCTCTTCTCTAAATGTGTCAAAAGCTAACTAGTTCATTTTGCCAAAATATATAACCCTAGTACAAAAAATAAATTGGAAAATTTGGAAAAATCCATATAACCCGTTCGAATCCTACTATGTCACATAGCTCATAGCATTAGAAGCGTTCATTCATTAGCTATCAACCCAATTCATAAAATAATTTGTCGCTCTTCTCTAAATGTGTCAAAGGCTAACAAGTTCATTTTGCCAAAAAAACCCAAATATTCCCCTAGTACAAAAAAAAAGTAGTAAAAAAAAAATGGGAAAATTTGGAAAAATCCATAAATGCCGTTCGAATCCTACTATATCACATAGCTCATTAGAAGCGTGTATTCATTTGATATCAGCCCAATCCATAAAATAATTTGTCTCTCTTCTCTAAATGTGTCAAAAGCTAACAAGTTAATTTTGCCAAAATATATACCCCTAGTACAAAAAATAAATTGGAAAATTTGGAAAAATCCTTATAACCCGTTCGAATCCTACTATGTCACATAGCTCATTAGAAGCATGCATTCATTTGCTATCAACCCAATCCATAAAATAATTTGTCTCTCTTCTCTAAATGTGTCAAAAGCTAACAAGTTCATTTTGCCAAGAAAGGCCATATATACCCCTAGTACAAAAAAAAAATTGGACAATTTGGAAAAATCCATATATCCCGTTCGAAACCCACTATGTCACATAGCTCATTAGAAGCGTGTATTCATTTGCTATCAGCCCAATCCATAAAATAATTTGTCGCTCTTCTCTAAATGTGTCAAAAGCTAACTAGTTCATTTTGCCAAAAAAGGCCATATATACCCCTAGTAAAAAAAAAATGGGAAAATTTGGAAAAATCCATAAATGCCGTTCGAATCCTACTATATCACATAGCTCATTAGAAGCGTGTATTCATTTGCTATCAGCCCAATCCATAAAATAATTTGTCTCTCTTCTCTAAATGTGTCAAAAGCTAACAAGTTAATTTTGCCAAAATATATACCCCTAGTACAAAAAAAAAATTGGACAATTTGGAAAAATCCATATATCCCGTTCGAATCCTACTATGTCACATAGCTCATTAGAAGCATGTATTCATTAGCCATCAACCCAATCCATAAAATAATTTTTCTCTCTTCTCTAAATGTGTCAAAATTTAACAAGTTCATTTTGCAAAAAAAAGGCCATATATACCCCTAGTACAAAAAATAAATTGGAAAATTTGGAAAAATCCATATATCCCGTAAGAATCCTACTATGTTACATAGCTCATTAGAAGCGTGTATTCATTTTCTATCAACCCAATCCATAAAATAATTTGTCTCTCTTCTCTAAATGTGTCAAAAGCTAACTAGTTCATTTCGCCAAAAAAGGCCATATATACCCCTAATACAAACAAAAATTGGAAAATTTGGAAAAATCCATATATCCCGTTCGAATCCTACTATGTCACATAGCTCATTAGAAGCGTGCATTCATTTTCTATCAACCCAATCCATAAAATAATTTGTCTCTCTTCTCTAACTGTGTCAAAAGCTAACAAGTTTATTTTGCCAAAAAAGGCCATATATACCCCTAGTACAAACAAAAATTGCAAAATTTGGAAAAATCCATATATCCCGTTCGAATCCTACTATGTCACATAGCTCATTAGAAGCGTGTATTCATTTTCTATCAACCCAATCCATAAAATAATTTGTCTCTCTTCTCTAAATGTGTCAAAAGCTAACTAGTTCATTTCGCCAAAAAAGGCCATATATACCCCTAATACAAACAAAAATTGGAAAATTTGGAAAAATCCATATATCCCGTTCGAATCCTACTATGTCACATAGCTCATTAGAAGCGTGCATTCATTTTCTATCAACCCAATCCATAAAATAATTTTTTCTCTCTTCTCTAACTGTGTCAAAAGCTAACAAGTGTATTTTGCCAAAAAAGGCCATATATACCCCTAGTACAAACAAAAATTGCAAAATTTGGAAAAATCCATATATCCCGTTCGAATCCTACTATGTCACATAGCTCATTAGAAGCGTCTATTCATTTGCTATCAACTCAATCCATAAAATAATTTGTCTCTCTTCTCTAAATGTGTCAAAAGCTAACTAGTTAATTTTGCCAAAAAAGGCCATATATACCCCTAGTACAAACAAAAATTGCAAAATTTGCAAAAATCCATATATCCCGTTCGAATCCTACTATGTCACATAGCTCATTAGAAGCGTGTATTCATTTGCTATCAGCCCAATCCATAAAATAATTTGTCTCTCTTCTCTAAATGTGTCAAAAGCTAACAAGTTCATTTTGCCAAAAAAGGCCACATATACCCCTAATACAAACAAAAATTGCAAAATTTGAAAAAATCCATATATCCCGTTCGAATCCTACTGTCACATAGCTCATTAGAAGCGTGCATTGATTAGCTATTAACCCAATGCATAAAATAATTTGTCGCTCTTCTCTAAGTGTGTCAAAAGCTAAATAGTTCATTTTGCCAAAAAAGGCCGTATATACCCCTAGTAAAAAAAAGAAATTGGAAAATTTGGAAAAATCCATATATCCCGTTCGAATCCTACTATGTCACATAGCTCATTAGAAGCGTATATTCATTTGCTATCAGCCCAATCCATAAAATAATTTGTCTCTCTTCTCTAAATGTGTCAAAAGCTAACAAGTTAATTTTGCCAAAATATAAACCCCTAGTACAAAAAATAAATTGGAAAATTTGGAAAAATCCATATATCCCGTTCGAATCCTACTATGTCACATAGCTCATTAGAAGCGTGTATTCATTTGCTATCAACTCAATCCATAAAATAATTTGTTGCTCTTCTCTAAATGTGTCAAAAGCTAACAAGTTCATTTTGCCAAGAAAGGCCATATATACCCCTAGTACAAAAAAAAAATTGGACAATTTGGAAAAATCCATATATCCCGTTCGAAACCCACTATGTCACATAGCTCATTAGAAGCGTGTATTCATTTGCTATCAGCCCAATCCATAAAATATATTGTCTCTCTTCTCTAAATGTGTCAAAAGCTAACTAGTTCATTTCGCCAAAAAAAGCCCATATATACCCCTGGTACAAACAAAAATTGGAAAACTTGGAAAAATCCATATATCCCGTTCGAATCCTACTATGTCACAGAGCTCATTAGAAGCATGCATTCATTTGCTATCAACCCAATCCATAAAATAATTTGTCTCTCTTCTCTAAATGTGTCAAAAGCTAACTAGTTCATTTCGCCAAAAAGGCCATATATACCCCTAGTACAAATAAAAATTGAAAAATTTGGAAAAATCCATGTATCCCGTTCGAATCCTACTATGTCACATAGCTCATTAGAAGCGTGTATTCATTTGCTATCAATCCAATCCATAAAATAATTTGTCTCTCTTCTCTAAATGTGTCAAAAGCTAACAAGTTCATTTTGCCAAAAAAGGCCATATATACCCCTAATACAAACAAAAATTGCAAAATTTGAAAAAATCCATATATCCCGTTCGAATCTTACTATGTCACATAGCTCATTAGAAGCGTGCATTCATTTTCTATCAACCCAATCCATAAAATAATTTGTCTCTCTTCTCTAAATGTGTCAAAAGCTAACTAGTTCATTTTGCCAAAATATATACCCCTAGTACAAAAAATAAATTGGAAAATTTGGAAAAATCCATATAACCCGTTCGAATCCTACTATGTCACATAGCTCATAGCATTAGAAGCGTTCATTCATTAGCTATCAACCCAATTCATAAAATAATTTGTCGCTCTTCTCTAAATGTGTCAAAGGCTAACAAGTTCATTTTGCCAAAAAAACCCAAATATTCCCCTAGTACAAAAAAAAAGTAGTAAAAAAAAAATGGGAAAATTTGGAAAAATCCATAAATGCCGTTCGAATCCTACTATATCACATAGCTCATTAGAAGCGTGTATTCATTTGATATCAGCCCAATCCATAAAATAATTTGTCTCTCTTCTCTAAATGTGTCAAAAGCTAACAAGTTAATTTTGCCAAAATATATACCCCTAGTACAAAAAATAAATTGGAAAATTTGGAAAAATCCTTATAACCCGTTCGAATCCTACTATGTCACATAGCTCATTAGAAGCATGCATTCATTTGCTATCAACCCAATCCATAAAATAATTTGTCTCTCTTCTCTAAATGTGTCAAAAGCTAACAAGTTCATTTTTCCAAAAAAGGCAGTATATACCCCTAGTAAAAAAAAAATGGGAAAATTTGGAAAAATCCATGTATCCCGTTCGAATCGTACTATGTCACATAGCTCATTACAAGCGTGTATTCATTTGCTATCAGCCCAATCCATAAAATAATTTGTCTCTCTTCTCTAAATGTGTCAAAAGCTAACAAGTGAATTTTGCCAAAATATATACACCTAGTACAAAAAAAAAATTGGACAATTTGGAAAAATCCATATATCCCGTTCGAATCCTACTATGTCACATAGCTCATTAGAAGCATGTATTCATTAGCCATCAACCCAATCCATAAAATAATTTTTCTCTCTTCTCTAAATGTGTCAAAAGCTAACAAGTTCATTTTGCCAAAAAAAGGCCATATATACCCTTAGTACAAAAAATAAATTGGAAAATTTGGAAAAATCCATATATCCCGTAAGAATCCTACTATGTTACATAGCTCATTAGAAGCGTGTATTCATTTTCTATCAACCCAATCCATAAAATAATTTGTCTCTCTTCTCTAAATGTGTCAAAAGCTAACTAGTTCATTTCGCCAAAAAAGGCCATATATACCCCTAATACAAACAAAAATTGGAAAATTTGGAAAAATCCATATATCCCGTTCGAATCCTACTAAAGGGTGATTTTTTAAGAGGTTTAGAACTTTTTTTAAAAAAAAAACACAAAAAATTCGAAAAAATGAATGAAATATTTATTTGAATCGATAGTTTGAACCTTGCAATTTAATGTTTAAAGATAATTTCATGCAAATGTTGACCGCGGCTGCGTCTCAGGTAGCCCATCCGCTGAGTCCAATTTTGGCATACTCTTTCACACATATCGGCCGGTATCTCACGAATGAATGCATGGATGTTGGCTTCCAGTGCGTCAATCGAAGCGGGCTTGTCCCTATACACATTAGCCTTGGCATACCCCCACAAAAAATAATCTAATGGTGTCAAATCGCACGATCTAGGCGGCCAATTGACCGGCCCGAAACGTGAAATTAACTGTTCACCAAACTCGCCTCAAGAACTTCCATTTCGGGCAAAGAAAAGTTTGTTATCATCGCTCGGTAGCGTTCACCATTGACAGTAACGCTGCGATTCGCATCATCTTTGAAGAAATATGGCCCAATAATGCCGCCGGCCCATAAACCGCACCAAACAGTGGCTTTTTCGGGATGCATTGGTAGCTGTTGCGATGCTTCTGGCTGATCTTCACTCCAAATGCGGCAATTTTGCTTATTTACGTACCCATTCAACCAAAAATGAGCCTCATTGCTGAACACAATTTTTCGATAAAAAAGCGGATCCTCGGCCAGCTTTCCAAAAGCCCATTCACCAAAAATTCGGCGCTGTGGTAGGTCGGCTGGCTTTAGTTCTTGCACCAGCTGTATCTTAAAAGGCTTTACGCCCAAATCCTTCCGCAAAATTTTCCACGTAGTGCTGTAACAAAGGCCTAACTGCTGGGAACGGCGCCGAATCGACATTTCGCGGTCTTCTGTCACACTAGCTGATACGGCCGCAATATTTTCTTCACTACGCACAGTACGTAAACGTGTTGGTGGTTTAATGTCCAACAAAGTAAATTTGGTGCGAAATTTGGTCACAATCTTCCGAATAGACTGCTCAGAAGGTCGAGAATGCCGATCATAAAATGGAAGCAGCGCGCGATGAACATTTCGAACCGAGCACGAATTTTGATAGTAAAATTCAATAATTTGCAAGCGTTGTTCATTTGTAAGACGATCCATGGTTAAATTGCAAACCAAACTGAAGCTGTTTGACAGTGACACAAGGTACTAAACACACGTCAGCTGTCAAAACCAGTGTTGCCAAAACCAAACCAGCTAAAAAATCACCCTTTATGTCACATAGCTCATTAGAAGCGTGCATTCATTTTCTATAAACCCAATCCATAAAATAATTTGTCTCTCTTCTCTAACTGTGTCAAAAGCTAACAAGTTTATTTTGCCAAAAAAGGCCATATATACCCCTAGTACAAACAAAAATTGCAAAATTTGGAAAAATCCATATATCCCGTTCGAATCCTACTATGTCACATAGCTCATTAGAAGCGTCTATTCATTTGCTATCAACTCAATCCATAAAATAATTTGTCTCTCTTCTTTAAATGTGTCAAAAGCTAACTAGTTCATTTTGCCAAAAAAGGCCATATATACCCCTAGTACAAACAAAAATTGCAAAATTTGGAAAAATCCATATATCCCGTTCGAATCCTACTATGTCACATAGCTCATTAGAAGCGTGTATTCATTTTCTATCAGCCCAATCCATAAAATAATTTGTCTCTCCTCTCTAAATGTGTCAAAAGCTAACAAGTTCATTTTGCCAAAAAAGGCCACATATACCCCTAGTACCAAAAAAATTGGACAATTTTGAAAAATGCATATATCCCGTTCGAATCCTACTATGTCACATAGCTCATTAGAAGCGTGACAAAAATTTGGAAAAATCCATATATCCCGTTCGAATCCTACTATGTCACATAGCTCATTAGAAGCGTGACAAAAATTTGGAAAAATCCATATATCCCGTTCGAATCCTACTATGTCACATAGCTCATTAGAAGCGTTCATTCATTAGCTATCAACCCAATTCATAAAATAATTTGTCGCTCTTCTCTAAATGTGTCAAAGGCTAACAAGTTCATTTTGCCAAAAAAAACCCAAATATTCCCCTAGTACAAAAAAAAAGTTGGAAAATTTGGAAAAATTCATATATCCCGTTCGAATCCTACTATGTGACATAGCTCATTAGAAGCGTGTATTCATTTGCTATCAGCCCAATCCATAAAATAATTTGTCTCTCTTCTCTAAATGTGTCAAAAGCTAACAAGTTCATTTTGCCAAAAAAGGCCACATATACCCCTAATACAAACAAAAATTGCAAAATTTGTAAAAATCCATATATCCCGTTCGAATCCTACTGTCACATAGCTCATTAGAAGCGTGCATTGATTAGCTATTAACCCAATGCATAAAATAATTTGTCGCTCTTCTCTAAGTGTGTCAAAAGCTAACTAGTTCATTTTTCCAAAAAAGGCCGTATATACCCCTAGTAAAAAAAAAATGGGAAAATTTGGAAAAATCCATGTATCCCGTTCGAATCGTACTATGTCACATAGCTCATTACAAGCGTGTATTCATTTGCTATCAGCCCAATCCATAAAATAATTTGTCTCTCTTCTCTAAATGTGTCAAAAGCTAACAAGTTAATTTTGCCAAAATATATACCCCTAGTACAAAAAAAAAATTGGACAATTTGGAAAAATCCATATATCCCGTTCGAATCCTACTATGTCACATAGCTCATTAGAAGCATGTATTCATTAGCCATCAACCCAATCCATAAAATAATTTTTCTCTCTTCTCTAAATGTGTCAAAAGCTAACAAGTTCATTCTGCCAAGAAAGGCCATATATACCCCTAGTACAAAAAAAAAATTGGACAATTTGGAAAAATCCATATATCCCGTTCGAAACCCACTATGTCACATAGCTCATTAGAAGCGTGTATTCATTTGCTATCAGCCCAATCCATAAAATATATTGTCTCTCTTCTCTAAATGTGTCAAAAGCTAACTAGTTCATTTCGCCAAAAAAAGCCCATATATACCCCTAGTACAAACAAAAATTGGAAAATTTGGAAAAATCCATATATCCCGTTCGAATCCTACTATGTCACATAGCTCATTAGAAGCGTATATTCATTTGCTATCAGCCCAATCTATAAAATAATTTGTCTCTCTTCTCTAAATGTGTCAAAAGCTAACAAGTTAATTTTGCCAAAATATAAACCCCTAGTACAAAAAATAAATTGGAAAATTTGGAAAAATCCATGTATCCCGTTCGAATCGTACTATGTCACATAGCTCATTACAAGCGTGTATTCATTTGCTATCAGCCCAATCCATAAAATAATTTGTCTCTCTTCTCTAAATGTGTCAAAAGCTAACAAGTTAATTTTGCCAAAATATATACCCCTAGTACAAAAAAAAAATTGGACAATTTGGAAAAATCCATATATCCCGTTCGAATCCTACTATGTCACATAGCTCATTAGAAGCATGTATTCATTAGCCATCAACCCAATCCATAAAATAATTTTTCTCTCTTCTCTAAATGTGTCAAAAGCTAACAAGTTCATTCTGCCAAGAAAGGCCATATATACCCCTAGTACAAAAAAAAAATTGGACAATTTGGAAAAATCCATATATCCCGTTCGAAACCCACTATGTCACATAGCTCATTAGAAGCGTGTATTCATTTGCTATCAGCCCAATCCATAAAATATATTGTCTCTCTTCTCTAAATGTGTCAAAAGCTAACTAGTTCATTTCGCCAAAAAAAGCCCATATATACCCCTAGTACAAACAAAAATTGGAAAATTTGGAAAAATCCATATATCCCGTTCGAATCCTACTATGTCACATAGCTCATTAGAAGCATGCATTCATTTGCTATCAACCCAATCCATAAAATAATTTGTCTCTCTTCTCTAAATGTGTCAAAAGCTAACTAGTTCATTTCGCCAAAAAGGCCATATATACCCCTAGTACAAATAAAAATTGGAAAATTTGGAAAAATCCATGTATCCCGTTCGAATCCTACTATGTCACATAGCTCATTAGAAGCGTGTATTCATTTGCTATCAATCCAATCCATAAAATAATTTGTCTCTCTTCTCTAAATGTGTCAAAAGCTAACTAGTTCATTTTGCCAAAAAAGGCCATATATACCCCTAATACAAACAAATATTGCAAAATTTGAAAAAATCCATATATCCCGTTCGAATCTTACTATGTCACATATCTCATTAGAAGCGTGCATTCATTTTCTATCAACCCAATCCATAAAATAATTTGTCTCTCTTCTCTAAATGTGTCAAAAGCTAACTAGTTCATTTTGCCAAAATATATACCCCTAGTACAAAAAATAAATTGGAAAATTTGGAAAAATCCATATAACCCGTTCGAATCCTACTATGTCACATAGCTCATTAGAAGCGTTCATTCATTAGCTATCAACCCAATTCATAAAATAATTTGTCGCTCTTCTCTAAATGTGTCAAAGGCTAACAAGTTCATTTTGCCAAAAAAACCCAAATATTCCCCTAGTACAAAAAAAAAGTTGGAAAATTTGGAAAAATCCATATATTCCGTTCGAATCCTACTATGTGACATAGCTCATTAGAAGCGTGTATTCATTTGCTATCAACCCAATCAACAAAATAATTTGTCTCTCTTCTCTAAATGTGTCAAAAGCTAACTAGTTCATTTCGCCAAAAAAGGCCATATATACCCCTAATACAAACAAAAATTGGAAAATTTGGAAAAATCCATATATCCCGTTCGAATCCTACTATGTCACATAGCTCATTAGAAGCGTGCATTCATTTTCTATCAACCCAATCCATAAAATAATTTGTCTCTCTTCTCTAACTGTGTCAAAAGCTAACAAGTTTATTTTGCCAAAAAAGGCCATATATACCCCTAGTACAAACAAAAATTGCAAAATTTGGAAAAATCCATATATCCCGTTCGAATCCTACTATGTCACATAGCTCATTAGAAGCGTCTATTCATTTGCTATCAACTTAATCCATAAAATAATTTGTCTCTCTTCTCTAAATGTGTCAAAAGCTAACTAGTTCATTTTGCCAAAAAAGGCCATATATACCCCTAGTACAAACAAAAATTGCAAAATTTGGAAAAATCCATATATCCCGTTCGAATCCTACTATGTCACATAGCTCATTAGAAGCGTGTATTCATTTGCTATCAGCCCAATTCATAAAATAATTTGTCTCTCTTCTCTAAATGTGTCAAAAGCTAACAAGTTCATTTTGCCAAAAAAGGCCACATATACCCCTAATACAAACAAAAATTGCAAAATTTGAAAAAATCCATATATCCCGTTCGAATCCTACTGTCACATAGCTCATTAGAAGCGTGCATTGATTAGCTATTAACCCAGTGCATAAAATAATTTGTCGCTCTTCTCTAAGTGTGTCAAAAGCTAACTAGTTCATTTTGCCAAAAAAGGCCGTATATACCCCTAGTAAAAAAAAGAAATTGGAAACTTTGGAAAAATCCATATATCCCGTTCGAATCCTACTATGTCACATAGCTCATTAGAAGCGTATATTCATTTGCTATCAGCCCAATCTATAAAATAATTTGTCTCTCTTCTCTAAATGTGTCAAAAGCTAACAAGTTAATTTTGCCAAAATATAAACCCCTAGTACAAAAAATAAATTGGAACATTTGGAAAAATCCATATATCCCGTTCGAATCCTACTATGTCACATAGCTCATTAGAAGCGTGTATTCATTTGCTATCAACTCAATCCATAAAATAATTTGTTGCTCTTCTCTAAATGTGTCAAAAGCTAACAAGTTCATTCTGCCAAGAAAGGCCATATATACCCCTAGTACAAAAAAAAAATTGGACAATTTGGAAAAATCCATATATCCCGTTCGAAACCCACTATGTCACATAGCTCATTAGAAGCGTGTATTCATTTGCTATCAGCCCAATCCATAAAATATATTGTCTCTCTTCTCTAAATGTGTCAAAAGCTAACTAGTTCATTTCGCCAAAAAAGCCCATATATACCCCTAGTACAAACAAAAATTGGAAAATTTGGAAAAATCCATATATCCCGTTCGAATCCTACTATGTCACATAGCTCATTAGAAGCATGCATTCATTTGCTATCAACCCAATCCATAAAATAATTTGTCTCTCTTCTCTAAATGTGTCAAAAGCTAACTAGTTCATTTTGCCAAAATATATACCCCTAGTACAAAAAATAAATTGGAAAATTTGGAAAAATCCATATAACCCGTTCGAATCCTACTATGTCACATAGCTCATTAGAAGCGTTCATTCATTAGCTATCAACCCAATTCATAAAATAATTTGTCGCTCTTCTCTAAATGTGTCAAAGGCTAACAAGTTCATTTTGCCAAAAAAACCCAAATATTCCCCTAGTACAAAAAAAAAGTTGGAAAATTTGGAAAAATCCATATATTCCGTTCGAATCCTACTATGTGACATAGCTCATTAGAAGCGTGTATTCATTTGCTATCAACCCAATCAACAAAATAATTTGTCTCTCTTCTCTAAATGTGTCAAAAGCTAACTAGTTCATTTTGCCAAAATATATACCCCTAGTACAAAAAATAAATTGGAAAATTTGGAAAAATCCTTATAACCCGTTCGAATCCTACTATGTCACATAGCTCATTAGAAGCATGCATTCATTTGCTATCAACCCAATTCATAAAATAATTTGTCGCTCTTCTCTAAATGTGTCAAAGGCTAACAAGTTCATTTTGCCAAAAAAACCCAAATATACCCCTAGTAAAAAAAAAATGGGAAAATTTGGAAAAATCCATAAATGCCGTTCGAATCCTACTATATCACATAGCTCATTAGAAGCGTGTATTCATTTGCTATCAGCCCAATCCATAAAATAATTTGTCTCTCTTCTCTAAATGTGTCAAAAGCTAACAAGTTAATTTTGCCAAAATATATACCCCTAGTACAAAAAATAAATTGGAAAATTTGGAAAAATCCTTATAACCCGTTCGAATCCTACTATGTCACATAGCTCATTAGAAGCATGCATTCATTTGCTATCAACCCAATCCATAAAATAATTTGTCTCTCTTCTCTAAATGTGTCAAAAGCTAACAAGTTCATTTTTCCAAAAAAGGCAGTATATACCCCTAGTAAAAAAAAAATGGGAAAATTTGGAAAAATCCATGTATCCCGTTCGAATTGTACTATGTCACATAGCTCATTACAAGCGTGTATTCATTTGCTATCAGCCCAATCCATAAAATAATTTGTCTCTCTTCTCTAAATGTGTCAAAAGCTAACAAGTGAATTTTGCCAAAATATATACACCTAGTACAAAAAAAAAATTGGACAATTTGGAAAAATCCATATATCCCGTTCGAATCCTACTATGTCACATAGCTCATTAGAAGCATGTATTCATTAGCCATCAACCCAATCCATAAAATAATTTTTCTCTCTTCTCTAAATGTGTCAAAAGCTAACAAGTTCATTTTGCCAAAAAAAGGCCATATATACCCTTAGAACAAAAAATAAATTGGAAAATTTGGAAAAATCCATATATCCCGTAAGAATCCTACTATGTTACATAGCTCATTAGAAGCGTGTATTCATTTTCTATCAACCCAATCCATAAAATAATTTGTCTCTCTTCTCTAAATGTGTCAAAAGCTAACTAGTTCATTTCGCCAAAAAAGGCCATATATACCCCTAATACAAACAAAAATTGGAAAATTTGGAAAAATCCATATATCCCGTTCGAATCCTACTATGTCACATAGCTCATTAGAAGCGTGCATTCATTTTCTATAAACCCAATCCATAAAATAATTTGTCTCTCTTCTCTAACTGTGTCAAAAGCTAACAAGTTTATTTTGCCAAAAAAGGCCATATATACCCCTAGTACAAACAAAAATTGCAAAATTTGGAAAAATCCATATATCCCGTTCGAATCCTACTATGTCACATAGCTCATTAGAAGCGTCTATTCATTTGCTATCAACTCAATCCATAAAATAATTTGTCTCTCTTCTCTAAATGTGTCAAAAGCTAACTAGTTCATTTTGCCAAAAAAGGCCATATATACCCCTAGTACAAACAAAAATTGCAAAATTTGGAAAAATACATATATCCCGTTCGAATCCTACTATGTCACATAGCTCATTAGAAGCGTGTATTCATTTTCTATCAGCCCAATCCATAAAATAATTTGTCTCTCTTCTCTAAATGTGTCAAAAGCTAACAAGTTCATTTTGCCAAAAAAGGCCACATATACCCCTAGTACAAAAAAAATTGGACAATTTTGAAAAATGCATATATCCCGTTCGAATCCTACTATGTCACATAGCTCATTAGAAGCGTGACAAAAATTTGGAAAAATCCATATATCCCGTTCGAATCCTACTATGTCACATAGCTCATTAGAAGCGTGACAAAAATTTGGAAAAATCCATATATCCCGTTCGAATCCTACTATGTCACATAGCTCATTAGAAGCGTTCATTCATTAGCTATCAACCCAATTCATAAAATAATTTGTCGCTCTTCTCTAAATGTGTCAAAGGCTAACAAGTTCATTTTGCCAAAAAAAACCCAAATATTCCCCTAGTACAAAAAAAAAGTTGGAAAATTTGGAAAAATTCATATATCCCGTTCGAATCCTACTATGTGACATAGCTCATTAGAAGCGTGTATTCATTTGCTATCAACCCAATCAATAAAATAATTTGTCTCTCTTCTCTAAATGTGTCAAAAGCTAACAAGTTCATTTTGCCAAAAAAAGGCCATATATACCCTTAGTACAAAAAAAAATTGGACAATTTTGAAAAATGCATACCTATATCCCGTTCGAATCCTACTATGTCACATAGCTCATTAGAAGCGTGTATTCATTTTCTATCAGCCCAATCCATAAAATAATTTGTCCCTCCTCTCTAAATGTGTCAAAAGCTAACTAGTTCATTTTGCCAAAAAAGGCCATACAAAAAAAATTGGAAAATTTGGAAAAATCCATATAACCCGTTCGTATCCTACTATGTCGCATAGCTCATTAGAAGCGTGTATTAATTTGCTATCAACCCAATCCATAAAATAATTTGTCGCTCTTCTCTAAGTGTGTCAAAAGCTAACTAGTTCATTTTGCCAAAAAAGGCCGTATATACCCCTAGTAAAAAAAAGAAATTGGAAAATTTGGAAAAATCCATATATCCCGTTCGAATCCTACTATGTCACATAGCTCATTAGAAGCTTATATTCATTTGCTATCAGCCCAATCCATAAAATAATTTGTCTCTCTTCTCTAAATGTGTCAAAAGCTAACAAGTTAATTTTGCCAAAATATAAACCCCTAGTACAAAAAATAAATTGGAAAATTTGGAAAAATCCATATATCCCGTTCGAATCCTACTATGTCACATAGCTCATTAGAAGCGTGTATTCATTTTCTATCAGCCCAATCCATAAAATATATTGTCTCTCTTCTCTAAATGTGTCAAAAGCTAACTAGTTCATTTCGCCAAAAAAAGCCCATATATACCCCTAGTACAAACAAAAATTGGAAAATTTGGAAAAATCCATATATCCCGTTCGAATCATACTATGTCACATAGCTCATTAGAAGCATGCATTCATTTGCTATCAACCCAATCCATAAAATAATTTGTCTCTCTTCTCTAAATGTGTCAAAAGCTAACTAGTTCATTTCGCCAAAAAGGCCATATATACCCCTAGTACAAATAAAAATTGGAAAATTTGGAAAAATCCATATATCCCGTTCGAATCCTACTATGTCACATAGCTCATTAGAAGCGTGTATTCATTTGCTATCAATCCAATCCATAAAATAATTTGTCTCTCTTCTCTAAATGTGTCAAAAGCTAACTAGTTCATTTTGCCAAAAAAGGCCATATATACCCCTAATACAAACAAAAATTGCAAAATTTGAAAAAATCCATATATCCCGTTCGAATCTTACTATGTCACATGGCTCATTAGAAGCGTGCATTCATTTTCTATCAACCCAATCCATAAAATAATTTGTCTCTCTTCTCTAAATGTGTCAAAAGCTAACTAGTTCATTTTGCCAAAATAGATATATACCCCTAGTAAAAAAAAAATGGGAAAATTTGGAAAAATCCATAAATACCGTTCGAATCCTACTATATCACATAGCTCATTAGAAGCGTGTATTCATTTGCTATCAGCCCAATCCATAAAATAATTTGTCTCTCTTCTCTAAATGTGTCAAAAGCTAACAAGTTAATTTTGCCAAAATATATACCCCTAGTACAAAAAATAAATTGGAAAATTTGGAAAAATCCTTATAACCCGTTCGAATCCTACTATGTCACATAGCTCATTAGAAGCATGCATTCATTTGCTATCAACCCAATTTATAAAATAATTTGTCTCTCTTCTCTAAATGTGTCAAAAGCTAACAAGTTCATTTTTCCAAAAAAGGCAGTATCTACCCCTAGTAAAAAAAAAATGGGAAAATTTGGAAAAATCCATGTATCCCGTTCGAATCGTACTATGTCACATAGCTCATTACAAGCGTGTATTCATTTGCTATCAGCCCAATCCATAAAATAATTTGTCTCTCTTCTCTAAATGTGTCAAAAGCTAACAAGTGAATTTTGCCAAAATATATACACCTAGTACAAAAAAAAATTGGACAATTTGGAAAAATCCATATATCCCGTTCGAATCCTACTATGTCACATAGCTCATTAGAAGCATGTATTCATTAGCCATCAACCCAATCCATAAAATAATTTTTCTCTCTTCTCTAAATGTGTCAAAAGCTAACAAGTTCATTTTGCCAAAAAAAGGCCATATATACCCTTAGTACAAAAAATAAATTGGAAAATTTGGAAAAATCCATATATCCCGTAAGAATCCTACTATGTTACATAGCTCATTAGAAGCGTGTATTCATTTTCTATCAACCCAATCCATAAAATAATTTGTCTCTCTTCTCTAAATGTGTCAAAAGCTAACTAGTTCATTTCGCCAAAAAAGGCCATATATACTCCTAATACAAACAAAAATTGGAAAATTTGGAAAAATCCATATATCCCGTTCGAGTCCTACTATGTCACATAGCTCATTAGAAGCGTGCATTCATTTTCTATAAAAACAATCCATAAAATAATTTGTCTCTCTTCTCTAACTGTGTCAAAAGCTAACAAGTTTATTTTGCCAAAAAAGGCCATATATACCCCTAGTACAAACAAAAATTGCAAAATTTGGAAAAATCCATATATCCCGTTCGTATCCTACTATGTCACATAGCTCATTAGAAGCGTCTATTCATTTGCTATCAACTCAATCCATAAAATAATTTGTCTCTCTTCTCTAAATGTGTCAAAAGCTAACTAGTTCATTTTGCCAAAAAAGGCCATATATACCCCTAATACAAACAAAAATTGCAAAATTTGAAAAAATCCATATATCCCGTTCGAATCCTACTGTCACATAGCTCATTAGAAGCGTGCATTGATTAGCTATTAACCCAATGCATAAAATAATTTGTCGCTCTTCTCTAAGTGTGTCAAAAGCTAACTAGTTCATTTTGCCAAAAAAGGCCGTATATACCCCTAGTAAAAAAAAGAAATTGGAAAATTTGGAAAAATCCATATATCCCGTTCGAATCCTACTATGTCACATAGCTCATTAGAAGCGTATATTCATTTGCTATCAGCCCAATCCATAAAATAATTTGTCTCTCTTCTCTAAATGTGTCAAAAGCTAACAAGTTAATTTTGCCAAAATATAAACCCCTAGTACAAAAAATAAATTGGAAAATTTGGAAAAATCCATATATCCCGTTCGAATCCTACTATGTCACATAGCTCATTAGAAGCGTGTATTCATTTCCTATCAACTCAATCCATAAAATAATTTGTTGCTCTTCTCTAAATGTGTCAAAAGCTAACAAGTTCATTTTGCCAAGAAAGGCCATATATACCCCTAGTACAGAAAAAAATTTGGACAATTTGGAAAAATCCATATATCCCGTTCGAAACCTACTATGTCACATAGCTCATTAGAAGCGTGTATTTATTTGCTATCAGCCCAATCCATAAAATATATTGTCTCTCTTCTCTAAATGTGTCAAAAGCTAACTAGTTCATTTCGCCAAAAAAAGCCCATATATACCCCTAGTACAAACAAAAATTGGAAAATTTGGAAAAATCCATATATCCCGTTCGAATCATACTATGTCACATAGCTCATTAGAAGCATGCATTCATTTGCTATCAACCCAATCCATAAAATAATTTGTCTCTCTTCTCTAAATGTGTCAAAAGCTAACTAGTTCATTTCGCCAAAAAGGCCATATATACCCCTAGTACAAATAAAAATTGGAAAATTTGGAAAAATCCATATATCCCGTTCGAATCCTACTATGTCACATAGCTCATTAGAAGCGTGTATTCATTTGCTATCAATCCAATCCATAAAATAATTTGTCTCTCTTCTCTAAATGTGTCAAAAGCTAACTAGTTCATTTTACCAAAAAAGGCCATGTATACCCCTAATACAAACAAAAATTGCAAAATTTGAAAAAATCCATATATCCCGTTCGAATCTTACTATGTCACATAGCTCATTAGAAGCGTGCATTCATTTTCTATCAACCCAATCCATAAAATAATTTATCTCTCTTCTCTAAATGTGTCAAAAGCTAACTAGTTCATTTTGCCAAAATATATACCCCTAGTACAAAAAATAAATTGGAAAATTTGGAAAAATCCATATAACCCGTTCGAATCCTACTATGTCACATAGCTCATTAGAAGCGTTCATTCATTAGCTATCAACCCAATTCATAAAATAATTTGTCGCTCTTCTCTAAATGTGTCAAAGGCTAACAAGTTCATTTTGCCAAAAAAACCCAAATATTCCCCTAGTACAAAAAAAAAGTTGGAAAATTTGGAAAAATCCATATATTCCGTTCGAATCCTACTATGTCACATAGCTCATTAGAAGCGTTCATTCATTAGCTATCAACCCAATTCATAAAATAATTTGTCGCTCTTCTCTAAATGTGTCAAAGGCTAACAAGTTCATTTTGCCAAAAAAACCCAAATATTCCCCTAGTACAAAAAAAAAATTGGAAAATTTGGAAAAATCCATATATCCCGTTCGAATCCTACTATGTCACATAGCTCATTAGAAGCGTGTATTCATTTGCTATCAATCCAATCCATAAAATAATTTGTCTCTCTTCTCTAAATGTGTCAAAAGCTAACAAGTTCATTTTGCCAAAAAAAGGCCATATATACCCTTAGTACAAAAAAAAATTGGACAATTTTGAAAAATGCATATATCCCGTTCGAATCCTACTATGTCACATAGCTCATTAGAAGCGTGTATTCATTTTCTATCAGCCCAATCCATAAAATAATTTGTCCCTCCTCTCTAAATGTGTCAAAAGCTAACTAGTTCATTTTGCCAAAAAAGGCCATACAAAAAAAATTGGAAAATTTGGAAAAATCCATATAACCCGTTCGTATCCTACTATGTCGCATAGCTCATTAGAAGCGTGTATTAATTTGCTATCAACCCAATCCATAAAATAATTTGTCTCTCTTCTCTAAATGTGTCAAAAGCTAACAAATTCATTTTGCCAAAAAAGGCCACATATACCCCTAGTACAAAAAAAAATTGGACAATTTGGAAAAATGCATATATCCCGTTCAAATCCTACTGTCACATAGCTCATTAGAAGCGTGCATTGATTAGCTATTAACCCAATGCATAAAATAATTTGTCGCTCTTCTCTAAGTGTGTCAAAAGCTAACTAGTTCATTTTGCCAAAAAAGGCCGTATATACCCCTAGTAAAAAAAAGAAATTGGACAATTTGGAAAAATCCATATATCCCGTTCGAAACCCACTATGTCACATAGCTCATTAGAAGCGTGTATTCATTTGCTATCAGCCCAATCCATAAAATATATTGTCTCTCTTCTCTAAATGTGTCAAAAGCTAACTAGTTCATTTCGCCAAAAAAAGCCCATATATACCCCTAGTACAAACAAAAATTGGAAAATTTGGAAAAATCCATATATCCCGTTCGAATCCTACTATGTCACATAGCTCATTAGAAGCATGCATTCATTTGCTAGCAACCCAATCCATAAAATAATTTGTCTCTCTTCTCTAAATGTGTCAAAAGCTAACTAGTTCATTTCGCCAAAAAGGCCATATATACCCCTAGTACAAATAAAAATTGGAAAATTTGGAAAAATCCATATATCCCATTCGAATCCTACTATGTCACATAGCTCATTAGAAGCGTGTATTCATTTTCTATCAATCCAATCCATAAAATAATTTGTCTCTCTTCTCTAAATGTGTCAAAAGCTAACTAGTTCATTTTGCCAAAAAAGGCCATATATACCCCTAATACAAACAAAAATTGCAAAATTTGAAAAAATCCATATATCCCGTTCGAATCTTACTATGTCACATAGCTCATTAGAAGCGTGCATTCATTTTCTATCAACCCAATCCATAAAATAATTTGTCTCTCTTCTCTAAATGTGTCAAAAGCTAACTACTTCATTTTGCCAAAATATATACCCCTAGTACAAAAAATAAATTGGAAAATTTGGAAAAATCCATATAACCCGTTCGAATCCTACTATGTCACATAGCTCATTAGAAGCGTTCATTCATTAGCTATCAACCCTATTCATAAAATAATTTGTCGCTCTTCTCTAAATGTGTCAAAGGCTAACAAGTTCATTGTGCCAAAAAAACCCAAATATTCCCCTAGTACAAAAAAAAAGTTGGAAAATTTGGACAAATCCATATATTCCGTTCGAATCCTACTATGTGGCATAGCTCATTAGAAGCGTGTATTCACTTGCTATCAACCCAATCAACAAAATAATTTGTCTCTCTTCTCTAAATGTGTCAAAAGCTAACAAGTTCATTTTGCCAAAAAAAGACCATATATACCCTTAGTACAAAACATAAATTGGAAAATTTGAAAAAATCCATATATCCCGTTCGAATCCTACTGTCACATAGCTCATTAGAAGCGTGCATTGATTAGCTATTAAGCCAATGCATAAAATAATTTGTCGCTCTTCTCTAAGTGTGTCAAAAGCTAACTAGTTCATTTTGCCAAAAAAGGCCGTATATACCCCTAGTAAAAAAAAGAAATTGGAAAATTTGGAAAAATCCATATATCCCGTTCGAATCCTACTATGTCACATAGCTCATTAGAAGCGTATATTCATTTGCTATCAGCCCAATCCATAAAATAGTTTGTCTCTCTTCTCTAAATGTGTCAAAAGCTAACAAGTTAATTTTGCCAAAATATAAACCCCTAGTACAAAAAATAAATTGGAAAATTTGGAAAAATCCATATATCCCGTTCGAATCCTACTATGTCACATAGCTCATTAGAAGCGTGTATTCATTTCCTATCAACTCAATCCATAAAATAATTTGTTGCTCTTCTCTAAATGTGTCAAAAGCTAACAAGTTCATTTTGCCAAGAAAGGCCATATATACCCCCAGTACAAAAAAAAAATTGGACAATTTGGAAAAATCCATATATCCCGTTCGAAACCCACTATGTCACATAGCTCATTAGAAGCGTGTATTCATTTGCTATCAGCCCAATCCATAAAATATATTGTCTCTCTTCTCTAAATGTGTCAAAAGCTAACTAGTTCATTTCGCCAAAAAAAGCCCATATATACCCCTAGTACAAACAAAAATTGGAAAATTTGGAAAAATCCATATATCCCGTTCGAATCATACTATGTCACATAGCTCATTAGAAGCATGCATTCATTTGCTATCAACCCAATCCATAAAATAATTTGTCTCTCTTCTCTAAATGTGTCAAAAGCTAACTAGTTCATTTCGCCAAAAAGGCCACATATACCCCTAGTACAAATAAAAATTGGAAAATTTGGAAAAATCCATATATCCCGTTCGAATCCTACTATGTCACATAGCTCATTAGAAGCGTGTATTCATTTGCTATCAATCCAATCCATAAAATAATTTGTCTCTCTTCTCTAAATGTGTCAAAAGCTAACTAGTTCATTTTGCCAAAAAAGGCCATATATACCCCTAATACAAACAAAAATTGCAAAATTTGAAAAAATCCATATATCCCGTTCGAATCTTACTATGTCACATAGCTCATTAGAAGCGTGCATTCATTTTCTATCAACCCAATCCATAAAATAATTTATCTCTCTTCTCTAAATGTGTCAAAAGCTAACTAGTTCATTTTGCCAAAATATATACCCCTAGTACAAAAAATAAATTGGAAAATTTGGAAAAATCCATATAACCCGTTCGAATCCTACTATGTCACATAGCTCATTAGAAGCGTTCATTCATTAGCTATCAACCCAATTCATAAAATAATTTGTCGCTCTTCTCTAAATGTGTCAAAGGCTAACAAGTTCATTTTGCCAAAAAAACGCAAATATTCCCCTAGTACAAAAAAAAAAGGTGGAAAATTAGGAAAAATCCATATATTCCGTTCGAATCCTACTATGTGACATAGCTCATTAGAAGCGTGTATTCATTTGCTATCAACCCAATCAACAAAATAATTTGTCTCTCTTCTCTAAATGTGTCAAAAGCTAACTAGTTCATTTCGCCAAAAAAGGCCATATATACCCCTAATACAAACAAAAATTGGAAAATTTGGAAAAATCCATATATCCCGTTCGAATCCTACTATGTCACATAGCTCATTAGAAGCGTGCATTCATTTTCTATCAAACCAATCCATAAAATAATTTGTCTCTCTTCTCTAACTGTGTCAAAAGCTAACAAGTTTATTTTGCCAAAAAAGGCCACATATACCCCTAGTAAAAAAAAAATTTGGAAAAATCAATATATCCCGTTCGAATGCTACTATGTCACATAGCTCATTAGAAGCGTGTATTCATTTGCTATCAGCCCAATCCATAAAATAATTTGTCTCTCTTCTCTAAATGTGTCAAAAGCTAACAAGTTCATTTTGCCAAAAAAGGCCACATATACCCCTAGTACAAAAAAATATTGGACAATTTTGAAAAATGCATATATCCCGTTCGAATCCTACTATGTCACATAGCTCATTAGAAGCGTGAAAAAATTTGGAAAAATCCATATATCCCGTTCGAATCCTACTATGTCACATAGCTCATTAGAAGCGTTCATTCATTAGCTATCAACCCAATTCATAAAATAATTTGTCGCTCTTCTCTAAATGTGTCAAAGGCTAACAAGTTCATTTTGCCAAAAAAAACCCAAATATTCCCCTAGTACAAAAAAAAAGTTGGAAAATTTGGAAAAATTCATATATCCCGTTCGAATCCTACTATGTGACATAGCTCATTAGAAGCGTGTATTCATTTGCTATCAACCCAATCAATAAAATAATTTGTCTCTCTTCTCTAAATGTGTCAAAAGCTAACAAGTTCATTTTGCCAAAAAAAGGCCATATATACCCTTAGTACAAAAAAAAATTGGACAATTTTGAAAAATGCATATATCCCGTTCGAATCCTACTATGTCACATAGCTCATTAGAAGCATGCATTCATTTGCTATCAACCCAATCCATAAAATAATTTGTCTCTCTTCTCTAAATGTGTCAAAAGCTAACTAGTTCATTTCGCCAAAAAGGCCATATATACCCCTAGTACAAATAAAAATTTGAAAATTTGGAAAAATCCATATATCCCGTTCGAATCCTACTATGTCACATAGCTCATTAGAAGCGTGTATTCATTTTCTATCAATCCTATCCATAAAATAATTTGTCTCTCTTCTCTAAATGTGTCAAAAGCTAACTAGTTCATTTTGCCAAAAAAGGCCATATATACCCCTAATACAAAAAAAATTGCAAAATTTGAAAAAATCCATATATCCCGTTCGAATCTTACTATGTCACATAGCTCATTAGAAGCGTGCATTCATTTTCTATCAACCCAATCCATAAAATAATTTGTCTCTCTTCTCTAAATGTGTCAAAAGCTAACTAGTTCATTTTGCCAAAATATATACCCCTAGTACAAAAAATAAATTGGAAAATTTGGAAAAATCCATATAACCCGTTCGAATCCTACTATGTCACATAGCTCATTAGAAGCGTTCATTCATTAGCTATCAACCCAATTCATAAAATAATTTGTCGCTCTTCTCTAAATGTGTCAAAGGCTAACAAGTTCATTGTGCCAAAAAAACCCAAATATTCCCCTAGTACAAAAAAAAAGTTGGAAAATTTGGAAAAATCCATATATTCCGTTCGAATCCTACTATGTGGCATAGCTCATTAGAAGCGTGTATTCATTTGCTATCAACCCAATCAACAAAATAATTTGTCTCTCTTCTCTAAATGTGTCAAAAGCTAACAAGTTCATTTTGCCAAAAAAGACCATATATACCCTTAGTACAAAACATAAATTGGAAAAATCCATATATCCCGTTCGAATCCTACTATGTCACATAGCTCATTAGAGGCGTGTATTCATTTGCTATCAATCCAATCCATAAAATAATTTGTCTCTCTTCTCTAAATGTGTCAAAAGCTAACTAGTTCATTTTGCCAAAAAAGGCCATATATACCCCTAGTACAAACAAAAATTGCAAAATTTGGAAAAATCCATATATCCCGTTCGAATCCTACTATGTCACATAGCTCATTAGAAGCGTGTATTCATTTGCTATCAGCCCAATCCATAAAATAATTTGTCTCTCTTCTCTAAATGTGTCAAAAGCTAACAAGTTCATTTTGCCAAAAGAGGCCACATATACCCCTAGTACAAAAAAAAATTGGACAATTTTGAAAAATGCATATATCCCGTTCGAATCCTACTATGTCACATAGCTCATTAGAAGCGTGACAAAAATTTGGAAAAATCCATATATCCCGTTCGAATCCTACTATGTCACATAGCTCATTAGAAGCGTTCATTCATTAGCTATCAACCCAATTCATAAAATAATTTGTCGCTCTTCTCTAAATGTGTCAAAGGCTAACAAGTTCATTTTGCCAAAAAAAACCCAAATATTCCCCTAGTACAAAAAAAAAGTTGGAAAATTTGGAAAAATTCATATATCCCGTTCGAATCCTACTATGTGACATAGCTCATTAGAAGCGTGTATTCATTTGCTATCAACCCAATCAATAAAATAATTTGTCTCTCTTCTCTAAATGTGTCAAAAGCTAACAAGTTCATTTTGCCAAAAAAAGGCCATATATACCCTTAGTACAAAAAAAAATTGGACAATTTTGAAAAATGCATATATTTCGTTCGAATCCTACTATGTCACATAGCTCATTAGAAGCGTGTATTCATTTTCTATCAGCCCAATCCATAAAACAATTTGTCCCTCCTCTCTAAATGTGTCAAAAGCTAACTAGTTCATTTTGCCAAAAAAGGCCATACAAAAAAAATTGGAAAATTTGGAAAAATCCATATAACCCGTTCGTATCCTACTATGTCGCATAGCTCATTAGAAGCGTGTATTAATTTGCTATCAACCCAATCCATAAAATAATTTGTCTCTCTTCTCTAAATGTGTCAAAAGCTAACAAGTTCATTTTGCCAAAAAAGGCCACATATACCCCTAGTACAAAAAAAAATTGGACAATTTGGAAAAATGCATATATCCCGTTCGAATCCTACTGTCACATAGCTCATTAGAAGCGTGCATTGATTAGATATTAACCCAATGCATAAAATAATTTGTCGCTCTTCTCTAAGTGTGTCAAAAGCTAACTAGTTCATTTTGCCAAAAAAGGCCGTATATACCCTAGTAAAAAAAAGAAATTGGAAAATTTGGAAAAATCCATATATCCCGTTCGAATCCTACTATGTCACATAGCTCATTAGAAGCGTATATTCATTTGCTATCAGCCCAATCCATAAAATAATTTGTCTCTCTTCTCTAAATGTGTCAAAAGCTAACAAGTTAATTTTGCCAAAATATAAACCCCTAGTACAAAAAATAAATTGGAAAATTTGGAAAAATCCATATATCCCGTTCGAATCCTACTATGTCACATAGCTCATTAGAAGCGTGTATTCATTTGCTATCAACTCAATCCATAAAATAATTTGTTGCTCTTCTCTAAATGTGTCAAAAGCTAACAAGTTCATTTTGCCAAGAAAGGCCATATATACCCCTAGTACAAAAAAAAAATTGGACAATTTGGAAAAATCCATATATCCCGTTCGAAACCCACTATGTCACATAGCTCATTAGAAGCGTGTATTCATTTGTTATCAGCCCAATCCATAAAATATATTGTCTCTCTTCTCTAAATGTGTCAAAAGCTAACTAGTTCATTTCGCCAAAAAAAAGCCCATATATACCCCTAGTACAAACAAAAATTGGAAAATTTGGAAAAATCCATTTATCCCGTTCGAATCCTACTATGTCACATAGCTCATTAGAAGCATGCATTCATTTGCTATCAACCCAATCCATAAAATAATTTGTCTCTCTTCTCTAAATGTGTCAAAAGCTAACTAGTTCATTTCGCCAAAAAGGCCATATATACCCCTAGTACAAATAAAAATTGCAAAATTTGAAAAAATCCATATATCCCGTTCGAATCCTACTATGTCACATAGCTCATTAGAAGCGTGTATTCATTTGCTATCAATCCAATCCATAAAATAATTTGTCGCTCTTCTCTAAATGTGTCAAAAGCTAACTAGTTCATTTTGCCAAAATATATACCCCTAGTACAAAAAATAAATTGGAAAATTTGGAAAAATCCATATAACCCGTTCGAATCCTACTATGTCACATAGCTCATTAGAAGCGTTCATTCATTAGCTATCAACCCAATTCATAAAATAATTTGTCGCTCTTCTCTAAATGTGTCAAAGGCTAACAAGTTAATTTTGCCAAAAAAACCCAAATATTCCCCTAGTACAAAAAAAAAGTTGGAAAATTTGGAAAAATCCATATATCCCGTTCGAATCCTACTATGTGACATAGCTCATTAGAAGCGTGTATTCATTTGCTATCAACCCAATCAATAAAATAATTTGTCTCTCTTCTCTAAATGTGTCAAAAGCTAACTAGTTCATTTCGCCAAAAAAGGCCATATATACCCCTAGTAAAAAAAATATGGGAAAATTTGGAAAAATCCATATATCCCGTTCGAATCCTACTATGTCACATAGCTCATTAGAAGCGTGTATTCATTTGCTATCAACCCAATGAATAAAATAATTTGTCTCTCTTCTCTAATTGTGTCAAAAGCTAACAAGTTCATTTTGCCAAAAAAAGGCCATATATACCCTTAGTACAAAACATAAATTGGAAAATTTGGAAAAATCCATATATCCCGTTCGAATCCTACTATGTCACATAGCTCATTAGAAGCGTGTATTCATTTGCTATCAATCCAATCCATAAAATAATTTGTCTCTCTTCTCTAAATGTGTCAAAAGCTAACTAGTTCATTTTGCCAAAAAAGGCCATATATACCCCTAGTACAAACAAAAATTGCAAAATTTGAAAAAATCCATATATCCCGTTCTAATCCTATTATGTCACATAGCTCAATAGAAGCGTGTATTCATTAGCTATCAACCCAATTCATAAAATAATTTGTCGCTCTTCTCTAAATGTGTCAAAAGCTAACAAGTTCATTTTGACAAAAAAAAAAGAAGCAAATATACCCCTAGTACAAAATTTGGTAGCCCACAAAGTATGCATCAGATTTGGAGTGTTGTAAATCCTGCCTGACAATTTGTATAAATCCTGAAAGTATGCAATACCCCTGCGATCAAATATCGCTAACCCTGAACGTATGCATTGATCTTAACTTCGAAATTTCCATACATAAACTGGCTGATTAAAAATGGATCGTGTACAAGTTCACCCCACCTAGCGCCATCTACCAAAAATCGCATTACTCAGCCTTAGTGGATAGTGCTACCGAGTATTGTTTTGAGTATTAAAGTTTCTCTAAAGTCTAACAGCCGAATTTATTACATTCCCTTACATCGCATAAAGATTTACGCAGCCTTTACGTGGCTTACCTGCAATTTGTATATATAAACATTATTTCGCTGTAACCTTACCAAACGTGATTTGTGTTTAGTAAGGAAAAATTTTGATAAACTATTACAGTAAACACTGAAATCAACCTGCAATAGTTTAGCTGCGACAACGTCAATGTCAAATAAGAGGAACAAAAAGCCAAGTGACAGCTAAAAAACTTATACATGTGGAATTTGGAATAATATATGAGGGAAGAATGGATGTAGGTACCAATTTTATGTAATGTTAGGTAGGAGATATAAGGGTTGGAAATGCTTTATGTTTGTGGTACCTGAATGGAGTTATAAGATTTCAAGGCTGTAAATATTTAATTAATTTAAATCTGAAGCTAAAACAAAAAGGTTTTTGAGAAAATAAATTGACTTTTAGCTTTTTTGTTGCGAAACGGATGGCAACAACTGTTTGCAAAGCGATAAGAAATTTTCGAAGGATTTTATTTTAAAAATAATGTTTAAATGTCAATAAAAAGCTGCCTGCAGCTGAAAAATGTAATTTGATACATTTTCAATGAATTTTCATCCCCAGCCAAGTTTCGCACCTAGCCGCATCTATATCGCAAATCTGCAACTGGACACATATTTTCTCACTACTTACCTTCATCGTTCAGGTTGTAGTCTATTCTATAGTATTTATGTGGTATTCGATTGGGATCTCTCAGAGCACTTTTTTGATCTCAGATCACTTTTTATATTCGTTTGGTGCAAAAAAAAGCAATCTTTTTAAGATTTCAGAGCACTTTTGCGAATCCGGGTTTTTTCCCAGAGTTGCTTCAATTTACCAATACACCTACTTCTGATTTGACATTTCGCCTACAAAGAAAATAAAAAAAAAAAAAAAAATGTAAGCACAATTTGACAGATACCCCACTAACACCAACAAAAAATCAGATTACTTTTTGTGTTCGATTTGCCACACGAAATCTGAAATCTTAGAGCGAATCTATAGAAGCCCAAACGAATGTCACATTAAAGTGGAAAATAAGTGTTATTATATTATAAAACAAGTTTGACATATGGGGTAGTTGCTACCAAGCCAGGTTAAATTCACTTATGTATACGGACACCCATGAACGGATGAATATTTTTGCGAATTTTTGTCTTTTATTCCCTCAAGTTCTCTAAAGTTAAAAACAAACGCGATTTTTTTACTTTTATTTTCTCAAAAAACTTTTTGTTTTAGCTTCAGATTTAAATTAATTAAATATTTACAGCCTTGAAATCTTATAACTCCATTCAGGTACCACAAACATAAAGCATCTCCAACCCTTATATCTTCTACCTAGCATTACATAAAATTGGTACCTACATCCTTTCTTCCCTCATATATTATTCCAAATTCCACATGTATAAGTTTTTTAGCTGTCACTTGGCTTTTTGTTCTTCTTATTTGACATTGACGTTGTCCCAGCTACCCTATTGCAGGTTGACATTGCAAAAGTCCATTCGAAAGCATTTTGGAATTGTGGCAGATAATTTGACTTTTTTTGTGTAATGGATTTCAGTGTTTCCTGTAATAGTTTATCGAAATTTTACCTTACTTAACACAAATCACGTTTGGTAAGGTTACACCGAAAAAATGTTTATAAATAAAAATGTCAGGTAAGCCACGTAAAGGCTGCGTAAATCGTTACGCGATGTAAGGGAATGTAATAAATTCGGCTGTTAGACTTTAGAGAAACCTTAATACTCAAAACAATACTCGGTAGCACTATCCACTAAGGCTGAGTAATGCGATTTTTGGTAGATGGCGCTAAGTGGGGTTGACTTGTACACGATCCATTTTTAATCAGCCAGTATATGTATGCAAATTTCGAAGTTAAAATCAATGCGTACGTTCAGGGCTAGCGATATTTGATCGTAGGGGTATTGCATACTTTCAGGATTTATAAAAATTGTCAGGCAGGATTTACAACACTCCAAATCTGATGCATACTTTGTGGGCTACCAAATTTTGTACTAGGGGTATATTTGCTTCTTTTTTTTTGTAAAAATGAACTTGTTAGCTTTTGACACATTTAGAGAAGAGCGACAAATTATTTTATGAATTGGGTTGATAGCTAATGAATACACGCTTCTAGTGAGCTATGTCACATAGTAGGATTCGAACAGGATATATGGATTTTTCCAAATTTTCCAATTTTTTTTTTGTAAATACTAGGGGAATATTTGGGTTTTTTTGGCAAAATGAACTTGTTAGCCTTTGACACATTTAGAGAAGAGCGACAAATTATTTTATGAATTGGGTTAATAGCTAATGAATGCACGCTTCTAATGAGCTATGTCACATAGTAGGATTCGAACGGGATATATGGATTTTTCCAAATTTTCCAATTTTTTTTTTTGTACTAGGGGAAGATTTGGGTTTTTTTGGCAAAATGAACTTGTTAGCCATTGACACATTTAGAGAAGAGCGACAAATTATTTTTTGAATTGGGTGGATAGCTAATGAATACACGCTTCTAGTGAGCTATGTGACATAGTAGGATTCGAACGGGATATATGGATTTTTCCAAATTTTCAAATTTTTTTTTGTACTAGGGGAATATTTGGGTTTTTTTGGCAAAATGAACTTGTTAGCCTTTGACACATTTAGAGAAGAGCGACAAATTATTTTATGAATTGGGTTAATAGCTAATGAATGCACGCTTCTAATGAGCTATGTCACATAGTAGGATTCGAACGGGATATATGGATTTTTCCAAATTTTCCAATTTTTTTTTTGTACTAGGGGAATATTTGGGTTTTTTTGGCAAAATGAACTTGTTAGCCTTTGACACATTTAGAGAAGAGCGACAAATTATTTTATGAATTGGGTTGATAGCTAATGAATACACGCTTCTAGTGAGCTATGTGACATAGTAGGATTCGAACGGGATATATGGATTTTTCCAAATTTTCCAATTTTTTTTTTTTGTACTAGGGGAATATTTGGGTTTTTTTGGCAAAATGAACTTGTTAGCCTTTGACACATTTAGAGAAGAGCGACAAATTATTTTATGAATTGGGTTGATAGCTAATGAATACACGCTTCTAATGAGCTATGTCACATAGTAGGATTCGAACGGGATATATGGATTTTTCCAAATTTTCCAATTTTTTTTTTTTTGTACTAGGGGAATATTTGGGTTTTGTTGGCAAAATGAACTTGTTAGCCTTTGACACATTTAGAGAAGAGCTAAAAATTATTTTATGAATTGGGTTGATAGCTAATGAATGCACGCTTCTAATGAGCTATGTCACATAGTAGGATTCGAACGGGATATATGGATTTTTCCAAATTTTCCAATTTTTTTTTTGAACTAGGGGAATATTTGGGTTTTTTGGCAAAATTAACTTGTTAGCCTTTGACACATTTAGAGAAGAGCGACAAATTATTTTATGAATTGGGTTGATAGCTAATATATACACGCTTCTAATGAGCTATGTGACATAGTAGGATTCGAACGGGATATATGGATTTTTCCAAATTTTCCAATTTTTTTTTTTGTACTAGGGAAATATTTGGGTTTTTTTGGCAAAATTAATTTGTTAGCCTTTGACACATTTAGAGAAGAGCGACAAATTATTTTATGAATTGGGTTGATAGCTAATGAATACACGCTTCTAGTGAGCTATGTCACGTAGTAGGATTCGAACGGGATATATGGATTTTTCCAAATTTTCCAATTTTTTTTTGTACTAGGGGAATATTTGGGTTTTTTTGGCAAAATGAACTTGTTAGCCTTTGACACATTTAGAGAAAAGCGACAAATTATTTTATGAATTGGGTTGATAGCTAATGAATACACGCTTCTAATGAGCTATGTGACATAGTAGGATTCGAACGGGATATATGGATTTTTCCAAATTTTCCAATTTTTTTTTGTACTAGGGGAATATTTGGGTTTTTTTTGGCAAAATGAACTTGTTAGCCTTTGACACATTTAGAGAAGAGCGACAAATTATTTTATGAATTGGGTTGATAGCTAATGAATACACGCTTCTAATGAGCTATGTCACATAGTAGGATTCGAACGGGATATATGGATTTTTCCAAATTTTCCAATTTTTTTTGTGTATTAGGGGAATATTTGTTTTTTTTTGGCAAAATTAACTTGTTAGCCTTTGACACATTTAGAGAAGAGCGACAAATTATTTTATGAATTGGGTTGATAGCTAATGAATACACGCTTCTAATGAGCTATGTGACATAGTAGGATTCGAACGGGATACATGAATTTTTAGTATTGAACATTTTTATTTTTATGTATTTTTAGCTTACTTTTTTGGTCTTAAAATAAACTTTTTGCAACATTTAGAGAAGAGCGACAAAATATTTTATTCTATGAGCTGATAGGTAATGAATAGATGCTTCTTTTGGTGTATATGACTTTGTTAAATTGTAACGGAATATATTTTTTTTAATTTTTCAAAGTGTTTGTTTATAATGGATATATCCTACCGTTTTTGGCCCATTTAGAGAAGAGCGAAAAAATATTTGATTTAAACTGATAGTAGCCTATAATTATACGCTTCTTTTAAGATATGTAGCATATTAAAATTCGAAAGGGTTATTTTTTTATGAATTTTTTAATAATCTATTTGATTTTCCTTCAAAACCAAAAGAGTTTTATAGCGAACTGACCGTCACAAAAAACACAAATTTGAAATTGTGGGCGAACGGCTTACCCGGCTGGAAAAATTTTTACATTTCCCCAGAGCGATTAAATCGGTGATTGGTATGCGCAAAGAAAATCCTTCAAAAGTCAATGTGGCGGTTCCAGCTTTACCGGTAAGCTAGGTCCGCCACAAAATCTCCCACTTCCCGAAGAGCGGAAAAATCAAGAATAGAGCAATTAATTAGCGATTAAATAGCAATTAAATCCCATGTACTTTGTTTGGCAAAATTCAAATGTGGCGGTTCCAGCTTTACCCACGTGTGTCTATCTGTCTGTTGAAAAGACGATAGCGTCCAAAGGAATCAACGTAGGCAAATGAGGTTTGGTGAACGGACTTCTTTTTGTCGTCGTCAGGTTGGTATTCCAAATGGGCTATGTCGCTCAAGTATTTCAGGTACTTCTCCAAAGACGATTAAACCACTTTGTTATTAAGTATGTCACCTGTACTATTTTTACAAAAGAAACACTTTCTAGAAATTTCATTGCGTTTTAAAATTCAATGTGAAGAATCCAGTTAGGAAAATTTATTTACTTGACCTGTGCTATCGACTGGGCTTTTACAAACATACCTATTGATAATGGGAAAGCTATTTTAGCTCAATTGTAAACTTAGTACTTTCCAGAACTTTGCGCAATATGAATGATTACCTGTAGGTACGGATCATAAGATTTTAAGAAAACATACAAAATGTACGGAAGGGTTATAATAGTCAATAAATAATAAAAAAAAGTACCTTGAACAGGTAACAACAGGTAGAATTGTAATTAGTTTACTCAAAAGCTGATTTTTGTTATTTGTGGACCTGTACCTATACCTGTTTATGATGATCAATCACTTTTTGAAAAAGTCGAGTTGACGATGCATTTTAGTTCTCTTTCTAGAGATCTTTCTATTACTGTTTTCGTTAGTTCCAAAAGCCAACTAATTCCAGAGACATTTTAAGTTGAATACTTGGGTTAGAATCAAAACATATGTATTTCTTATTTCACTTCATTGTTAAAATCAAAATAACTCTATTCCAGTACTAAATTCAAATATTTGTTTATGTAAAAATCAGAATATGAGTATTCCACGGCTTAAGAAACGTTTTCTTTGAATATCTGAAAACTAGTGAGAGTGGAATACGTTGTTTTTGATTCTGATAAACATCCTGTTCAATGTAATTACGTACTACCCCACATGCCTAAACTTTTGCATGACTTGATTAGTGAGGGTATCAAAACATCGGCCAGGCCGATGATAAAACTTTTACTTGTTTTTTTTTTATTAATTCGGCCTTATCGCAAAAAATTTAAAACCATTTCAGGTCAATTTTAAACTTAGTACTTTCCAGAATTTTGCGCAATATATATGATTACCTTTATCGGGTCATAAAATTTTAAGAAAACCCAAAAAATGTACAGAAGGGTTATAATCAGGGAACGGATTCTGTTGACCTAAAAAATCAAAAAGAGGTAAAACTAAACTGTGAAAAAGGCATAAATGCCTTTTATTAAAAAGGAGACATTTTTAAAGCATTATAATATCACTGTACCTTTACTCACAAACAATATTCGGGAAATCACTGAGAAAGATCTTATTCGTCCCAGTATGCGACGAAATATGCACCTAGACGACACCGTTCGCACTTATGAGCAAGTGCCTCACAGATGTCTAGCGGTGTTGCGCCACGGCAACTTACTTTACGCTTAAGTGAAATTTCCCAATGAAATAAAACAAATTCGGTTTCCAAATATCCCTTTAATAAAAAAACCCTATTATTTTCAATATCTTACATTCTTTTGGCCAAGTAGTAGACGAGGCGAGTGGTCTCTGAGGTTGTTGGATCAGCACTGTTTTCTTCGTCTCCTTCTTGTCACAAAGAAACCTTAGACCAAGTCCAGCACGTCCCAGATATGCGTCGCCTTTAGAGTTTTGTACCATGTAATGGCTTTCCACAGCTCATTTGCAATGTACGCCCCAACACCAAGAGTACAGACTATCGCGATGATTGTGTATATCTTCGTCATGTTGTTGTTCTGTGGTCTGTTTTCGGCGTTGTCCCCTTTTTATCGCACCATTCAAGTCAAGTGGGCGTGAATCATCACTTAATTGGTTGGTGGTTCGGTGTCAGCCAGCAATGGGTCAGGCCGCAACAGAGTATCGAATCTTGATATTATGTCAGCCGACAGTGGGTCAGGCTGCAACATAATATTTCCTTATCGGCGACTTGTTGTTAATTGACGTGATATGGTTTACTTCGATGCATTCTGGACTAATGGCCTGGATAATCGTATGACAATGCTTTGTCATACATTGTCGGATGGTTTGTTCTGCCTTTCATGTTGCTAGTCGCAACATCCTCCCCCCCGGCGACGCGAGGGTTGTCCAGTGGTCATGAAAATAAAAGAGAAAAGCAAGTGCGTTGGTTTGTGTTGGAACATATTTGATCGAAATGATCTAACTTATGGATATCTATAACTAAATTAAAAATCTCTAAAGACAGTATAGGATTAGAGTTAACATGCTTACGGCTCGATTGGTAGTTTGCATATTTTTGCGATTGGTCTAACATAAATCCCCTTCGCTGTTTTCACTGAGACTACGAGTGTCAGTCCGTTCGATCCAGGTTTTGTCTCGACGATTCGTCCCAAAGGCCATAATGTTGGAGGTGTTTGATCGTCTTTCATCAATACCAACTCCCCGATGTCAAGATTCGTTGATGGATTCAGGCACTTAGGCCGTTGCTGAAGTCGTGCCAAATATTCCGTTTTCCATATTTTCCAGAAGTCTTGCATTAGTTTCTGCATGAGCTGCCAACGCGTTAATGAATTTTCCTTGCACTCAGTCAAATCCCTTTCTGGCATTGTATTAAGGGCGGACCCGATAAGAAAGTGTCCTGGAGTTAGAATTTTCAAATCTTCCGAGTCTTCTGTCAGCGGACATAATGGTCGTGAGTTAAGCCATGCTTCAATTTTTGTCAATGTGGTGCATAGTTCTTCAAATGTTAAGGTATAGTTCCCCATGATTCGATGTAAGTGGAACTTTATTGATTTTACCCCGGCTTCCCACAATCCACCAAAGTGTGGTGCTGCCGGCAGGTTGAAATGCCAGGTCGTGCCATTTGCTGTTAATTGATCCTTAATATCTGCATTCCATTGTTTGGTTAATTGTTTTATTTCGGCTGACATCATATTCTTAGCTCCCATGAAATTGGTCCCGCAATCGCTGTACATGTTTGCGCAGATTCCTCGTCGTGCCACAAACCGTTTGAACGTTGCGAGGAACGTGTTTGCGCTGTAGTCACTAACCAGTTCAATGTGAATGGCCTTGGTGCACAGACAAATGAATATCGAGATGTATGCTTTCGTCCTCTTGTTACATCTTCCCTTCCATGCTTTGACCTGTATTTGCCCGCGAAATCCACGCCGGTATTGTAAAATGGTCGGGCTAATTGCACTCTTGCACTGGGTAGTTGGCCCATCTGTTGCTGCTCAATGGTTGGTTTGTTTCTGAAACAGACAATGCAAGTGTGAATGCATTTTTTTACTCCGTTCTTCATTTTCAAAATCCAAAATCTAGTTCGCAGATAGGCCATCATCTGTTGTTGCCCTCCGTGTATGGTTCGCATATGGGCATCTTTGATTACTAGTGAGGTTAACGGGCTTGTTGAGGGCAACACAATTGGATGCCTTTGATCATATGGTAAGTCTGCATTATCTAGTCGGCCACCTACTCGTAACACCCCGTTTTGATCGAGAAAAGGGCTTAGTCGTTTTAACGTGCTTTTCTTATTCAGGGTGTTTTGATTCGTTAGGTGTTTCACTTCTTCTTCAAATTGTTCCCCTTGCACGATTTTGAGGATTCGAAGCATTGCCCCTTCCAGTTCTTCAATTTTTAGATTGCCGGAGAGGTTTGGGTTCCCTTTTTGACAATTGTTATTGAATCGTAGGCAATATGCGGTTACCCTAAGCAAACGTTGGAGTGATGAAAATCTATCCATTAATGCTATATCCTTTTTACCTTGGATATACATACAGACTGAAAATATATTTTGTTTGGTGCTACATTTATTAAGGTGGTTCGCATATGAAGCTTCAGTTCTCTGTTTTAAGAGTGTCTTTTTGGTGGCCAGATCAGTGTCTCTAATTTCTTCGACAGCGTGCGTTTGGGCGTCAAAGTTTTCCAGAAATGATGGCCCTCCCACCATTGCCGGCAGTCAATAAGTTGGCTCCTGGAAGCAATATCCGCAGGGTTTTCCTTGGATGGAACGTACCTCCAATTGCCTATATTCGTGAGACGTTGGATTTCGGTTATCCGATTTGCGACAAATGTTTCACGCTTGTGAGGTGCATGTTTTATCCATGCCAATACAATCTGCGAGTCTGTCCATGTGAAGGTTTGAATTTGTTCCAAATGAATTGTCGTTTCTACATGATTCATTAGTTTTGCTAGTAGAAGTGCCCCACATAATTCTAGACGTGTAAGCGTTTCCTTTTTGACCGGAGCCACCTTGGTTTTTGATATTATGAGATTCGTTGTTACTATGCCATGGGTCAGTGCCCGAAGATAAATCGTTGCGGCATAGGCATTTTCAGAGGCGTCGCTGAACCCATGTAGTTGCACCCCGGTGTGTTTACTTGTATGTATCCATCTTGGAATTCGCAATCTTTCCAGATCTGGCAGTTCTATTCTGAACCTTTCCCATTTCGCCTTAGTCTCTGAGTTGACTTCTTCATCCCAGTCAGCTTGTTGTTTCCACAAGTCCTGCATGATTATTTTTGTCTTTATGATGCACGGAGAGATCCAACCCTTTGGATCGTACATACGTGCAATGTCTGACAAGATTGTCCGTTTTGTGCATGCTCCTCGTTCAATCTTATGTAGTTTAAACGTAAATAGATCTCGTGCAGGATGCCACTGAATGCCTAGAGTTTTGATGCAGTCCTTTTCGCTAAAAGATAGAGGTAACTCCACTTCCCCAAACTCGGCTGGAATAGCTTCCAGGAATTCGTTAGAATTGCTGGCCCATTTACGTAGAGGAAACCCTCCTAGCGACATCATTCTCATTAATTCCTCTCTCATACGATTTGCTTCGGGAATGGAATCTTCTCCGTGTATGAAGTCATCCACATAAAAATTATTTTCGGCAATAGCTGCTGCCAATGGAAAATCGTTCCCTTCATCTGCTGCCAGTTGGCGTAGTGTTCTAATTGCCAAGAAAGGCGCAGCTGCAGTTCCAAAAGTCACTGTCTTTAGACGAAATGTTTTTACTGTTTGGTCTTCTCTCCTTCTCCACAAGATTAATTGGTACATAGCGTCTTGATTAGCTATCCAAATTTGTCTGTACATTTTGTTGACATCAGCCACATACGCAACTCGATGCTTGCGAAAACGTAGTATGTGATCAATGATATTGTCTTGCTGCTTCGGTCCAGTTAGCAAATGATCCGTCCGATGTAGGACAGGATGCATCGAAAACGATGCGAAGCTTTGTGGTTGTACTTGCTTCCTTCAGTACAGCATGGTGTGGCAAATAATAATGTTGATGCGCGTTGATCAACTGGACGTTCGGGACTTCTTCGATCTGGTCCAATTCGAAATACTCTTCCATCCCTTGTTTGTATTTTTGAGCAAATTCTGGGTTCGTTTTGAACCGTTTTTCAAGCTGAATGAATCTGGCTAGGGCTGAGTTGTATGACATCCCTAGTCTTGGACGATGTCCTTCCTTGAACGGAACCTTCCGTCTAACATGCGTTCGTGAGTTTTGCAAAAATGAGACTCACAGTCTTCTTCCTCGCGGGTAAACACCATTTTTTGTGGGTCCTGTTCGATTTCCCAAAATCTCTGCAAGATCCCTTCCACGTTTTCTGTCTTCGTATAAAATGAATTCGTAACAAGATTGCCTTCAAAAATTGGGCCGATCAGCACCCATCCAAACACTGTTTCTTGTGCCATAGGTGTACCACATTTTCCCTTGATCAGGACTTGGAGCGCAATTTCTGGGTACACATCACTTCCTAACAATATGTCAATTTTGTTTGGGTGATTAAACTGGGGGTCAGCCAATGCAAGTCCGGATATGTGTGGCCACTCTGACCTATCCATTTTCTTGCTTGGAAGCCATGCTGTTAGTCTGGACAATACTAAAACCTGAATAGTAATGCCAAAATCATGGTCCATTAACGAATGTAAACTGACGAACAACAACTACTCACTCCGCCAATCCCGCCAATATCAGTTATTTGTTTTGTCTTCCTTAAGTTCAACAATTGAACTGCAGATTCGGTTATGTACGACGCTTCCGATCCAGGATCCAGCAACGCGCGCAGTGTGATTCGTTGACCTGACTGATCAATCGCGTTCACCAGCATCGTTGCCAAGAGAACTGTTGGTTGTTTCTTCTCCTGTCTTCCTCCTGCTGCCTGAACTTCTGCCATCACGTATGCGTTGCAATTTTGTGATGTGGAAGCTTGAGGATCCCTTGGTCTATTCATTTGTTGACCATTCCCATTAGGTACCGGGTGTGACGTAGTGGACCCTCTGGCATGATTTCCTTGAAGATGCAATAAGGTGTGATGCTGTCCTTGGCATTCAGCACACTTGTATTGACTTGCACAATTATTTCTGTCATGCCCTCTTGCCAGGCAATTAAAGCACAAATGATGTTGACGCGTAATTTCTTGTCGTTTCCTTGGATCGGCTGACAAAAATTTGCTGCATCGACGAATCGAATGGGATCCGTTGCACAAGTCGCATGCATAATGATCATTTTCCTTTGTGTGCAAGGAAATTTTCTTGGAGCTTGGTCCCTGCCCAGTCTTGGCGATCTGACCAATGGCTTCCAGATTTCTATACCTGTTTGTGAGAAATTCTGTAAAATCCGCGAAATCAGGCAATGCTTTGGAAGATCCGAGATGCTCTTCCCAAAGACCCTGAGTTTGCGACGGTAATTTCTGTGTCATTAAATGAATAATTATGGCGTCCCATTGATGCACCGGTACCTCCAAATTTCTCAAAGATTGGACACACTCATTAGTGGTGTCCAATAATGCTTTGATGCTTCCCACGTCTTCATTGTGTAACTTCGCTTGGTTACAGAAAAGTCTCAGTTGACAATTGACTAGCAAGCGTTTGTGCTCGTATCGCGTCGTCAGAATTGTCCAAGCTGAATCATAATTCTTTTCGTTGATCACCAAATGCTGCAGCAGACTCGCGGCTTCGTCGCTGACATTTGCTTTCAAATAGTGCAACTTTTGCACCTTTGACAATGTGTGATTGTCATGCACAATGCTTTTGAATAAGTTGCTGAACTCTGGCCAACTCTCATAATTGCCACCAAAACATGGTATTTTGATGGCTGGAAGCTTAAAATCACTGGAAATAGTGGGACCCACTGTTTCCTTGGGTACATTGAGGGTGTCGAGGGCTTCCTTCAATGTAGCCACATACTGAAAGTATATTTCCTTCAGTTGTCCGAAAAGTTCCTTTTCCAAATAGGAAGCTTTGACTTCACTTTTTTGTCTTACTCATAATTTCCTATTCTACCTGAATTTAGAAAATCTTAATAGTTTTAGGCACTGTGCCATTTTATTTTTATTTTTTTAATAAGTTCCAACGCACCTGATTTCTCCTTTTGGTTCCACAGTATCTGCCGGTGGTCAAATAGCTGCTTCCTCTTCAGTGGTTGTCGATGGCCAAATAACTGCCTTCTTCTGGTTGGTCTCACTTTATCACTCTAGTTTATTTTCACTATAAGCCTAGAGGGACTGTCTTTCCCGATGTTGGATCACAACACTGTTAAATTCTCTTCCAAAATACACAATATTTGTTCTCACTATAAGTTTCGAGGGACTGTCTTTCCCGATGTTCACAATAAAATCCACAATACACAATACACTTATCCTTGAAGAAGGATAATCCGGTTCGAAGGACCAACAGTTGCGCCACGGCAACTTACTTTACGCTTAAGTGAAATTTCCCAATGAAATAAAACAAATTCGGTTTCCAAATATCCCTATAATAAAAAAACCCTTTTATTTTTAATATGTTACATTCTTTTGGCCAAGTAGTAGACGAGGCGAGTGGTCTCTGAGGTTGTTGGATCAGCACTGTTTTGTTCGTCTCCTTCTTGTCACGAAGAAACCTTAGACCAAGTCCAGCACGTCCCAGATATGGGTCGCCTTTAGAGTTTTGTACCATGTAATGGCTTTCCACAGCTCATTTGCAATGTACGCCCCACCGCCAAGAGTACAGACTATCGCGATGATTGTGTATATCTTCGTCATGTTGTTGTTCTGTGGTCTGTTTTCGGCGTTGTCCCCTTTTTATCGCACCATTCAATTCAAGTGGGCGATGAATCATCACTTAATTGGTTGGTGGTTCGGTGTCAGCCAGCAATGGGTCAGGCCGCAACAGAGTATTGAATGTTGATATTATGTCAGCAGGCAGTGGGTCAGGCTGCAACATAATATTTCCTTATCGGCGACTTGTTGTTAATTGACGTGATATGGTTTACTTCGATGCATTCTGGACTAATGGCCTGGATAATCGTATGACAATGCTTCGTCATACATTGTCGGATGGTTTGTTCTGCCTTTCATGTTGCTAGTCGCAACAAGCGGTTTTTGTCAGACGTATTTATACAGCTTATACGACAAACACCGAAGAAATAAAATTCTGGAAATTGCAAACACTACACAAAACACTAGTAGAATGTAGATATAGATATTTTTTACAGCGCAGTGCGCATTAGTGCAAACACACAGAGAAAGCTCACACACAAACGCAGTTGCAGTTTGTGAGAAACATATCGAAAAATTAAGCTTCGACACGTGTTCAATTGCATTTCCACCCATATGCTGTATCCACCTTCAAGTGGAGCAAATGGTCACAAGTATGCTATCATCGTGTAGATGGCGCTTCATTTTTTTTTGTGATCACATCTTTTGTCTCTGGGTGCGAGAGACCCTATGACATTTTTAATTCATTCAGTATCGTAAACGCTTTCCTTTTAATGGTGGACACTCCGTTTTTTCGCAAATAAAACCCACATTTTCTTCATTATATTTCATGGCGGCGCATACCGCCAGCACCATTGTTTAAAATATAAATTAAAGATAATAAAGTTTGTACATTTTTGTGGGGTACATACCGTAGAAGTGTTTTAAGTGGTTTTCATTTTTTTCTCGTGTCGGCACTCGAACATTTTTGGTCCAAACGAACCAGGTTTTTTACTTTAAAGTTCTCCGGGATTTATCAATTTATCGGAAATTATTACGCCGTCTTTCCACGTGAACGCAGAAAATTTTCCCTAACGAAAGCTATTGCTACGACGTGCAATAAATTATGCCATGTGCTCTCGGGACGCCATCATCCATTTTCTCGATTCTTCGTTGCGATAGTGAACATACTGACCATATCGCCCCCAATCTCATCGTCGAAAATCGTTGCCATCCAGTGGTTTTTTCTGGATTCATCAGTGACGGGCAAGCAATTGCGCTATCGCCCCCCAATTCCTTCAAGATCGCCGCCATCACGTGTTCTCTCGGGACGCCATCATCCATTTTCTCAATTCCTCGTTGGAATAGTGAACGTAGTGACACTATCGCCCCCAGTCTTATCGCCGAAAATATTTGCCATCCCCTGGTTTTTTTCTGAAATTCTTCAACCCTACACCAAGACACGTTGCGCTTCATTTTCTTCGGCATCCTCTTCACATCGTCATCATCATCTTCACATCGTCATCATCATCTCCACATCGTCATCATCATCTTCACATCGTCATCATCATCTTCACATCGTCATCATCATTTGCACATCGTTATCAGCAGCTCGCCACCAGTCATCACCGCAACATACATCTATAGCTATAATCATCAAATCTTTGTTCACGCTGCACAAGTACAGGCACTAGTAATAAGCGCATCTTATACATTCCGTAGATTTGTAGTAACTCGTATATTTATTTCGGAAGTAGTAAATTTTACATTTAATACTGGACAGATTCTCAGTCTCCCTGTGAGTAGGATAATTCGACAGTTTTTTGATCGCGCGGTCTTGATTTCAAGTAGCAATAATTGTGGCAAACTCGCGGTTGATTTTTATTTTTACACCATGGGTTACCTGGAGGATGTGATTTTGGTCAGTGATACGTTGGTTGAGTTCCATGCGGCCTTTAAAGGAAAACCGCCCACCTTTTTTACGCTTTCCCTTTTGGAAGCATATAGCTCAGAACTAAGCGAATTATGCCATGAAGTAAAAAGTTATTATACCCTTTTTGTAAGTCAAGCATCGAGAGATGACGAACTCCGGGATTCTCTGAGCGCTGTAAGAGCAAAATACCAAAATTCTTCAGACACCTATCTCACATGCTTCAGTGAGATCCTCGATCTCAAAAAATCTCTTCAACCAGGCGTTAAACCAACCACTACCGATACTTCTTTGCCGGAAGGAAAATCAGATGCAAACTATTCGCTGAATAGCCTCAAGCTCCCACCGTGCGACACGGAAGTTTTCCAAGGAAATTATTTAGAATGGCCCGCGTTTCGGGATGTGTTTACCGCGGTTTACCTCAACCACGCGAAAATTAGTCCGGTGCAGAAATTATTCCATTTACAGGCAAAAACCCAAGGCGATGCATTAAAGATATTTAACAAGTTATCATTAACGGATGAAAATTGTTCTCTTGCGTTTAACTCCCTTCCTGATCATTACGAAAATAAGCGTATTTTGGTCAACACACACTTAAAGATTCTGCTCAACCTACCCTAATGCTCTTTCGAATCGGCAAAAGCTATAAAGGATCTACAAGGGTGCATCAATGACGCTTTGTTGGCGTTACAGTCACATGGTATATCCATCGCAGGATGGGATGCCTTCATAACTTATTAGTGTTCCACCCGACTTCCTGATCGAACTCTTGCGCTTTGGGAAGAATCCTTACGTAAGCCTACCGAAATTCCTAAGTGGGAAAGCATGAACGTTTTCCTTTCCAATCGGTTCCGCGTGTTAGAAAGCTAAAAACTAAAGGGCAACCCTCAATTGCTTCACGTGTCCGCACCCATCATACAAAATCCACTACTCCGTGTAAAATTTGTAAAGGACAACATGTCTTAAGGCTTTGTACTATGTTTCTGAATATGGACGTTGGGATCCGTCGCGAGTCTGTGCGCAAGCATAAATTCTGCTATAACTGCTTGGCAGTAACGCACAACGTATCGACGTGTCAAAGCAGCAACACGTGCCTTAAGTGCAAAAGCAAAGATCACACACATCTGCATGTGACATCACACCCCCCTGCGTCAGCGCCCCCCCTCCCTCAAGCCTCATCAAGCTCTTCTATACAGTCCACTAACCTGGATATTGTTTCGCAACCCCATTTCACGATGACATGCTCTCAGGCGCTCTTAGCTACAGCTATAGTAAGTATTCGACTTCAGAACTGTATCTTGGTACGTGCCCTGCTCGATCAGGGCTCCGAAGTCTCCTTCATCTCGGAGGACATTCAAAGACGTTTAAAGTTACCAACTCAGGCGGTGCAGGCGCAAGTCACTGGCATGAGTTCAACGCTTACTGCCACTTCATCTAAGCTGTGCTCGTTTACGCTTAGCTCTCTAACCGATCCGAGTTTCAGTCTACCAGTGCGAGCCCTTGTACTTAAAAAAGTAACTGGAAATTTACCCTCTGTCTCCATTACCGTGACCGACAATCACCCGAAGATTCATTTACCACTGGCTGATCCTTTCTTTAATCAAAGCTCGAAGATTGATATGCTCATCGGTGCCGACGTATACCCCTTCGTTATTTGTGATGGAATCAAACCTAACGTTTTAAATTCCTTGATGGCCCAGAATACTGCCTTTGGATGGGTTTTACTCGGGCCTCTTGGTAAGCCAGTTACCATTCACCGATCAACGTTTACTAGCGTCGTCTCCCATTTCAATGAGGTTACCCTGGAACAGGATTTACAGCGTTTTTGGCTACTCGAGGAACTGCCCGCCAAAGCCTTTTCTACTCCAGCGGATCAATTTTGTGAAACGTTATACAAGGAATCTACGTTCCGAGATTCCACCGGACGATATGTAGTTCGTATGCCTTTCAAACAGGACTTTCCTCAATTGATCTCTCTTGGTCATTCGAGAGCGAATGCCATTCGACAGTTTTGTCGAAATGAATTCCGCCTTCTTCATAAGCCCGATCTTAAAAGGGAGTACGACTCCGTCTTAAACGAATATGCGTCGTTAGGCCATATGGTACCCACTCTCCCAAAAGAAGACGTTTCGGAAGACAAGGTGAATTCCTTTTATTTGCCCCACCATTAAACCCGACAGTCTAACCACTAAAGTCCGCGTTGTGTTCAACGCTTCGCAGGCATCCTCGAACGGTACCAGCTTAAATGCCGTACTTTATCCTGACCCCACTCTCCAAGCCGATATTACTTTGCTCCTTCTAAGCTGGCGTTTTTACAAATACGTTTTTAATAGTGATGTAGAGAAAATGTACCAACAGATTCTCATTCACCCCGATCAGACCCAGTTTCAGCGTCTTTTATTCCGCCCTAGTCCCACAGATACCCTCACTGACTTCGAGCTAAAAACGGTAACGTTTGCGCTCCCTATTTAGAAATTCGCACTCTCCGCCAATTAGCCGACGACGTGCTCTCCTCTCACCCTCTCGCTTCGAGAATTCTTAAGGAAGAATTCTACGTAGATGACGTCCTCTCCGGGGCTCATGATTTGTCAACTGCTCTTAAGTCCCAGCAGGAACTTGTAGCGGTCCCGCACTCTGCGGGTTTTAATGAATGAATGAAGATTTCTTAAAGTTACCCGATAATAGCACTCTCAAAACGCTAGGGATCCGTTGGAATGCGTCTTCTGACACTTTCTCATTTTCAGGCCAAGAACTTCCTAACTCAGAACCGACCACCAAGAGATGAGTCCAACCACTAATCGCTAAACTCTATGATCCTGCAGGCTAGCTTGCGCCAATCGTGGTAACAGCAAAAATGCTCATGCAGCAAATCTGGAAAGATCGCACGGAGTGGGATGGAAATCTGTTAGACAGCACCGAATCTAGGTGGAAAATCTTTACTTCAACTCTTTTCGATGTCCAATTCATCCGCATTCCTCGATGGTTGGATTATTCTCCGTGGAACACAGTCCAGCTTCATGGGTTCTGTGATTCCTCGGAAAAGGCCTATGCGGCTTGCATGTATCTGCGCGTACAACAGGGACCCAATGCCTTTACCGCCCGGCTTTTGTGGGCCAAATCTAAAGTTGCTCCAGTCAATCCCATTTCGCTACCTCGGTTAGAGCTCCAAGGTGCGGTATCGAAGATGGTACGGGTGGTATCCGAAAGTTTCACGTTTTTAAACCTCTCTGACATCCATTTGTGGACCGATTCTACAATCGTTTTGGCCTGGCTGGGGAAACACCCCAGCATGGAAGACATTTGTCGCTAACAGGGCTTCCGAAATTCTGCGGAACGCTCCTAGCGCCCATTGGGTGCATGTTTGTTCATCGGAGAACCCGGCAGATCTGGCCACCCGTAGAGTCACTCCGAAAGAATTGCAAGCCAGTCGACTGTGGTGGGAAGGGCCTTCTTGGCTACATGAACCCCCACACAGCTGGCCGTCATCAACACCGGGCACTCCGGACGAAGTTAATTTAGAACGCAAATCCCTGCAAACCTTATCGAACCAAGTGACCTCCGATTTCGAAACCATCGTTGGGAGGTGGTCGTCCTGGCATAAGGCCATAGGTGTTATCGCCTACATATACTGTTTTTTTCAACGCATCTCGCAACCGAGCGCTACGTACCACTTATGTGACTCGTGCACTTTCTCACCAGGAAATCTGTGACACCAAAGAAAAGCTCTTACCCAGACTAAATGTTTCCCTTCGGACTATAAGGACGTACCCTATCGTCCAAGAGCTGGCTACTAACTTTTAATGCCTTTTTAGGCAACAAAGGAATCGTGAGGTCAAATGGAAGGTTGTCCGCATCTACTCTTTCCCTTTCGGAACGATTTCCGATTCTCTTTCCCTATAAGTGTCTATTTATTCAACTCTACGTTACCTACATCCACCAACTGTCGCTCCACGTTGAGTTATAGCTGACTGGATACCCAAACTTAAAAATTTGGTCAAGAAATGTATACGGGAATGTCATGTTTGTACGCGCCACAAAAAAAAAATCCTCACCCAGCTGATGGGAACATTGCCCCGTGAGCGAACCACGCTAAGTCGTCCCTTTGTTAATACAGGCATCGATTTCGCGGGACCCTTTCTGTTGAAAACCTACTATGGTCGAAAATGCCGCCTTGACAAAGAATATGTGTGTCTTTTCGTCTGCTTTGCAACTCGAGCCATACATTTGGAGGCCGTCAGTGATCTATCCACCGAGGCTTTTCTGGCGGCATTCACCCGCTTCGTCTCGCGTCGCGGTACCCCGTCCCAAATATTCTCGGACCATGGCACCAACTTCGTCGGGGCAGCCCGATTACTTACGCATGATTTATACAAAGCTTTACTGCACAGCTCTCGAGAAAACTCGGATAAATTTTCCCAAATACAGTGGAATTTTATCCCCCCCAGCTCTCCCCATGTAGGAGGCCTGTGGGAAGCGGGTGTCAAAAGCTTCAAATTGCACTTCCGGAAACTAGCTGGAAATAAAAAATTCACTTTTGAAGAATTTGGTACTCTGCTCGCGCGCATCGAATCCAACCTCAACTCTCGTCCCATCTCACCGATGTCTGAAAACAGACATTGATCCCCCTCACTCCGGGTCATTTTCTTACCGGCGATTTGCTGCAAAGCCCCCCTGAACCCTCCTATTGTGACCAATCCTTGAGCGTCATGAACCGCTGGAGGAAGCTGAAGATACTCCACCATCAATTGGCCATTTGTTGGAAATAGGAATACTTGAAGGAATTACATCGTCGGTATAAATGGAAAAGTCCTCAGCGCAACCTCCAAGTCGATGACTTTGAAGCGGTCATAACTTTCATATTTATAAACGCGAATTGCTGAATGCACCCGCTGATCATTGCATTCAGAACACGTCCCACGAGCACACCGAAGTACGAAATAGAAAATGCGAAATGTCACTCTCTCCCTCTCGCGGTTTTCGGTTCTTAACTCAGGAGTTTTTTTTCGTTCTTTTTTATCTTTATCTCGTTGGCTGGAGGTTGTCGGCATTTTTATCGCGTGTACCAAGATGCACCATTTGTAATATTAAAATTAAATTCAATAAAATAGAGTTTGACTTTTAACTCTCGTTTAATACGTTTAATACGAACGTGCAGTTTTATTTTCGCGCGTGTGCCGCATTTTGCACGACGCATACGAAAAACTTGGTTGTAATTCGCAACGAAAATGTACCCCCGAATGAGTGGAGATAAGGTCGCATTCTGAAGGTATACCCTGAGTCTGACCAAAAGGTGAGAGTGGCGGACATACGAACGCAAAAGGGAATAATCACACGTTCCGTGGCCAAGATTTGCGTCCTCCTCCCCCAGTAAGAATTAAACTTATCCGACTCTCCCGCAACTTCACGTTTTAACTTATCTTCCCCTCAACCCATTAAAGCGTTGGGAAAATAGTAGCATCTATCAAGTTATCCTTGAATGAGAATCTCCTGAATTTATTCCAAATGTTGAATATATTAAAAAAAAAAAAAAACAAACCAAAAAAATTTTCTGAATTTATTCCAAATGTGGAAATGTTAAAAAAAAAAATAACCTTTGTATTCCAATTACAAATAATTACAATTATTTATCTATCTACATCAAAAATCAGAATCGGCCTGTACTTGTGTAAAAAATAATGTATTCTATTACTTATTTTGAGTTAAATTATATTAATTATTATATTTGTTACATTTATCTATGAAAATGAATATTCAATTATACCTTGGCTAGCATTTATTATTATAACTAGATGTACTTACTTATCTTTCAACCATGTTTAACAATTAAGTTATCTTAACTGCTGTTCAAGTAGGCGCAGTGGCTTAGTGGTTAGTGTGTTGGACTACTAAGCGAGGGGTCCCAGGTTCGAATCCCGCAAAAACCCAAATTCCAACTTATGGTTTTTTTTCCGCTGCGCCACCTCTCGCGAACGTCTGACAAACATCCGAGAGTATAACTGTCATGAAGGACCTTCTCAATTAGCCGTTTGGACCCGGCATAAAATTGTAGATCCCTTCCATTCGTCCCAAAAATGAAAAACTCACACAAACGAATGGTTGTGAGAAGCTAGGCCTAGGGTCCCTACAGACCTGTTGCGCCAATTATTTATTTATTTATAACTGCTGTTCAAACTAACTATTAGCTATATCTTAATTTCGTCTCTCGCCCCTTGAGGTTTTTACTTTCTCTTGTATAAATTTTGCTGCAGTCGCTGCAAGGTGGGCGGTAATGTTCAATTGCATTTCCACCCATATGCTGTATCCACCTTCAAGTGGAGCAAATGGTCACGAGTATGCTGTCATCGTGTAGATGTCGCTGGTGATCACATCTTTTGTCTCTGGGTGCCGACTTTGACATTTTTAATTCATTCAGTATCGTAAACGCTTTCCTTTTAATGGTGGACACTCCATATTTTCGCGAATAAAACCCACGTTTTCTTCATTATATTTCATGGCGGCGCATACCGCCAGCACCATTGCTAAAATATAAATTAAAGATAATGAAGTTTGTACATTTTTTGTGGCGGCACATACCGTAGAAGTGTTTTAAGTGGTTTTAATTTTTTTCTCGTGGCGGCATTCGAACAACACGAAATTTTAAGGAAACCTAAAAATGTCCTACAAAGCTAAATATAATGTTACCTCGAACAGGTAACAACATGTAGAATTGTAATTAGATTACTCAAAAGCTGATTTTTATTATTTGTGGACCTGTACCTATACCTGTTTATGAGAATCAAAAGCGATATATTCCGCTTTTTGAAAATGTGGAGTTGCCGATGCATTTTAATTCCCTTTCTTCGTTTTCGTTAGTTTCAAAAGCCAACTAATTCCAGAGATATTTTAAGTTGAATACTTGTATTAGAATCAAAACATATGTAGTTCTTATTTTACTTCCATGTTAAAATCAAAATAGCAAAATATATAAAAATCAAAATATGAGTATTCCACAGCTTAAGAAACGTTTTCTTTAAATATCTGAAAACTAGTAAAAGTGGAATAGGTTGTTTTTGATTCTGATAAACATCCTGTTCAATGTAATTACGTACTACCTCACATGCCTACAATTTTGCATGACTTGTATGCAGTGTAGGGTATTTAAGCATATGTCAGGCCGATGATAACACTTTTACTAGTTTTTTTTACTTACATGGTCATTGTGAGAAAAGTGTACAATTAATAATTGCTTATAACCGCAAGAAGGCTCGACATTGAAAGTACCATCCAAGAGATAGTTTCGGTGCGATATGTCGGGTAGATCTTGGATTGCGGTCGCAATAGCTGGGGACAAGAATATGGCGTAACTTAAGTTTTCCTCCAGTACTGTACTCCTATATAAAGGATCGCTATTTTGGTATCTGGACATACCTACCACATTTATCCATGACAGTACCAATTTTAAATATAATACGGACTTCAAGTAGATAAAAAAAACAGTACAAGTTCAAGTATACGTTCATATGCGGTATAGCTACGGATAAATTAAAATATCGACTTGATTCGAAAATTGGCTTTATGTCACTTTCCGGATTTGGCTTTATGACGCTTTCTCAAAGTGTCATAATACCAAATGCTAGAAATTGGCTTTATGGCACTTTCACAAAGCGCCATAAGGCCAAATTTCGAGATTTGACCTTATGACGCTTGGCCGTATGTCACGGCAACTGTGCAAGCAAGTAAGTCCTTTGGTTTGGCAGCTGGTCGACACGCAGGCGTAGGCTCGGCTTAGCTCGCCGTAGTGGTCGTGGATCTTGCTACCTACTTCTCCCACTCAAAGCTAAATTAATTCGTGCCGGAATACGTATGTAAAGTACACGGTGATAAAAGGTATGTTACAGAATGCTTATTGTATGTTTTACCTTTTTTATTCTTCAAGCGGATGTGCTTCTATATACCCGCGCTAGATATACCTATATCCACCCCGCACCTCATACTTATTATGTCCTCATCGTCTTAATGGCTCTGATGTTGTGTCCATTAGCCGGAATACCCAACCAGTATCGCACTCCTAGGAATGCGCTACCACGTTATTTGCTATCCGTCATCAAAAATCTTTGCAAATAACCCCATAACTTAAACCACGTTTCACCTCCCCTCACACGGTACCGATCTCACCAGCTGATTTTATACTTTAAATATTTTAACTCCTTCTCTTTTCAAACAACCACTAGTTTACACTTCATATCATTTAACCTTTACTCATTTAATTCAACTCACAGTAACTCTTGTATCTCAATAGCAGTCATAAAAACATGTACTTCATTTCGTACTTCTTATTATCTAACAAAATTTATTTTCCTAACTTCCTCGACGCTGATGTGCACATTTAAATCTTATTTACTAGCGAGCTACTATAATATATTATATTAATTTTAAGGTTTTAGTTCAATTTTAGGATTAAAATTAGTTCTAAGTATTACTTTATAGGGTAAGTTTTGATTTTCGTTTCAATTTAGTATTTAACATTCCTCTCTTATTAGGTTCTCTTAGCTTGTCTACGGTATGTCTCTCGTATTACGCAATCGTTTTACTTTTAATCGATCGCAATAAACAAAAAAAAAATTATTAGCTTTTTGTACATACGGTTTGGAGTGATGATTTCAGTGGAACAGGTAGCTAACTGGCGACACTGTGTCGTATATGTCGCGGAGGCTTGCTCTTTGTTGAAGCGGTTTCTTCTATTTCGGCTGCTGGCCGCAAGCAATGATGATGACTTGTTTGTCGGCTGCACAGACTGCACTTTCTGGTGTGTATCGCCTGCTTTGCTAGAGCGGGTATATTGCTGGAGAACTTGCGTTGACGGTCCTTGTTAGCATGTCTTGCGGGCGCAGGTGGCAGGAATGTAACACTTCCTCGCTTTTGTGTCTGCCAAGTATTTTAATGGAGTGGCTGGAGATTACGCACAGCTTAAAGCTCCTACTATAATTGCAGCCCGGGAAAAGAAGTGAAGGCTATTCAGCTTCCAGAATAAACCTCTGATTAGCTCACTTCCGGCTGTAGGGATCGGGTAGGAAGATAAAGAGAATTAGAAACTAGGATAGGTAGATCATGCCTTGCACGTCAATTACCTGCGACAATGGTCAGAAGGCTTTAAACTTTTGGAGATTTTTCCCCTTGCCGAATAAGTTCCGATCGCTGATAATATAATCCGGATACATTTAAAAAGAAAAAAAATATACGCCACAAGTCGTGTGGAAATTCCACTGCGCTTTACTTACGCCAACCACCGTCGTCGATCAAAGCTTAGAGAGAAAGAAAGCAAGCACCCGGAAATGACTTGTTTTACCCAGGGGAAATTATTGACGGTGTGGAATTCACGCAGCGACCTCTCGAATTTGAGGTCGAAAACAAGTCTAACACTTAACGAAGAAGTTAAGCTTTGTTTGAACTTTTAGTTTTAGCGTTAAGTCTTGGTTTTCACATACCTTTCTTAGAAAGATGGAAATCTAAGTGGAACCAGCTGCACGTTGCAGACTAACAGAAAATATTGAATCAAATGACAAAATGTGTTTCTTACTTATTTAACAAAAAATCACCTGAAGGTGGATTCAGGTTCCCAAAATCCGTGTTCCGACTGTATTTTTTTTGGAATAAGAAAAGTTCTTCTTCATCTCTTTTCTTAATTCTTGCACTGCATATTTCAAAATCTATTTTGGGTGCAACTTTAAAAACAACGTAGCCTAAAAATACCTCATTGATACCAAATCAATGGTCATTTCAGAATTACAACTTTCAAAATTATCACCAACAAAAAAATGTGGGTACTTTTCTAGAACATCGAGGTCAGTCAGTTCCTTGTTACATTGCTGCTCATGTTGAGTTGACATGGAGACAGAAACATTTTCGTCGACTCCAATAACGTTGAGCATGGGGTCGTTGTCGTCTTCGCAATTACTTAAGGAACTGGATTGGACTATATTAATGGCATATAAAATTCATATAAAAACGGATTTTGATTGTTTCCCCCTTTGTTGTCTAACAACTGCAGACAAATTTTAAAGTGGATCTTGATTTAAGCGTTTGGTCAGTAGAAAAAAATTCTCAGAATCATCTTTAAATAATTCTTCAGTAAGTTGTAGAGCTCCGTTCATTGTTTGCTCAATACCTTTCAAAAAATATACAGTTTTCGTTTTTTTAACTAATGTAATTTTAGCGATATAGGATTTGAAGGATTTTAGAAATTCATGTGCACAATTATTATTATTTTTTAATAGCTGATCTATAAAAATTGTCCGAATTTAAGGAACCGCTATTCATACAATCAAAAAGGTGACCAATTTTAGCTATAAAATTTGCTGTAGAAAGCGCAATTTCTTTTGAGCAGTTCTCAAAACCACAAGAAAACAATTAGAAAATAATCCTCTTACCATAAAAACACAAACCTGCTTACAAAAATTCCCATTTCGCCTGTAGCCCAAATCTTCAAACCTATCAATTAAATCTAATTTCGAGTTGTGTATTATAATGAACTTACATGTATTATAATACATACATACACATAAAATTTTTTTTTAATATGTTGAATAAAGAAGTTGAAACTGAGCTGCGTAAGAGATCGGACGTCTTTCATTACACAAGCAACAATACATGGTGGCAGCGGAAACGCGATATTAAATAAGTAATAATCACAAGTTTTTTTTTCCTTTTGCAATTATGCCTGAAAACGCCCCGAGTACACCTATATTCAAAACTGCAGTGAATGTTAGCAATTTCACAGTGCAGGCGCCAGACCAGTTCACGTTTCGTCCAGAAGACTGGCCGATGTGGAAGCGAAGCTTTGAGCGATTCAGGATTGCATCCGGTTTATTGAATAAACCGAGCATATACACTGGCATATCTAATGGGTCTACAAGGCGATGAGGTTTTCCTTTCCCTAAACCTAGGGGAGAGCAACAGGGAAATCTACCCCGATGTCATCAAAACTTTCGAAAATAATTTCATCATTAAGCGGAACGTCGTCTTCGAGCGTGCAAAATTTAACTCTAGAAATCAGATAGATGGAGAGAAAATCGAGGATTTTATTGCAGCTCTCTACACATTATCCGAAAATTGTGAGTACGGCAAAGAAAATAAAGAGGTAAGTGGTGTCGACATTACCACAGAATTTCCAGAACTCTTTAATGGTCTAGGGTGTTTTCCGGGAGAGTACGCCATTGAGTTGAAAAAGGATGCTACACCATATGCAGTACATTCCGTGCGCAGAGTACCGATTCCATTAATGGAAAAACTAAGAGAAAAACTTGATGTAATGATCCCGCAGGAAGTAATTAAGCCAGTGGAAAAACCAATCGAGTGGTGCGCCCCGGTAGTGACAGTAAACAAGCCTAATGGGGACACACGGTTATGCGTAGATCTCACCAAGTTAAATTCATGTGTCAAAAGAGAATGGCATCCGATCCCAGTTCCAGAACATTCCCTGGTGCAGTTAGCAGATGCCAAGTATTTTTCAAAACTAGATGCTAATTCTGGATTCTGGCAGATCAAACTAGCTCCAAGAAGCCAATTACTTACCACATTTTTAACTCCTTTTGGTCGATTTTGTTTTCAGCGCATACCATTTGGAATCACATCAGCACCAGAACACTTCCAACGGAAAATTCAAGGTGTTCTCCAGAATCTACCAGGGGTCATGCCACATGGATGACATTTTGGTATATGGCGCAACAATGGAAGACCACGAAGCAACGCTGAGAACCATTTTGACCCGATTAAAATCAGCAGGTATCACGCTCAACAAGGATAAATGTTCAATTGGTGTAAGAAGTGTGATATTTGCTGGACACCAAATAGATCAAGAGGGAATAAAACCACAAGCATGTAAAATAGAAGCCATCCAAAAATTTCGACGGCGTCGAACGTAGCAGAACTTAGACGATCCCTAGGATTGGTGAACTATCTAGGTAAATTCGTTCCAAACCTATCTCAATTACTAAATCCACTAAGCGAGCTTTTACGTAGCAACGCAGTTTTTCAATGGGATTGTGCGCATGACGCCACATATGAAAAGGTCAAACAGATCCCAATATCTCATCCTACTCTCATACCGTTCAACCCGAAGCGTCTCAGCAGACGCGTCGTCATTCGGCATAGGTGCCGTCTTGCAACATGAGGATGACAGAGGCAACTTGAAACCAGTTGCTTATGCTTCGCGTACTCTATCTGAAAGCGAGAAACGATACGCACAGATAGAGAAGGAGTCTTTGGCGCTCTCTTGGGCTTGCGAGCGATTTCGAGACTACCTGTTGGGAATGCAGTTCGAAGTGGTAGCCATATACTCAACTAAAAATCTTAACGACTTGACACCCAGGCCTCAAAGGATGAGGATGAGAGCGATGCAGATCTGTTTTTAAGTCAGATATACACCAGGTAAACAACTGATTGCAGCCGGCGCGCTTTCACGTCAACCGCTGAACAAGATGGATGAAACTGATCTAGAAGAAGATCTTGGAGTTTATGTTGTTGAAATCCTATGGGATCTTCCTGCTACAGATCACAAAACTAAACAAATTCAAGAGGCGCAACAAAAGACGAGAATCTGAGGATATCAATACACACTCAAAGGATGACCGAAAAGGCAAACAGCATGTGGAAAAGTGCAAGCGTTTTGGAATGACCGGTTCAGCTTTTCGGTTAACAAAGGTTTGCTCATGTATGGAACACGCATCGTTAACCCACAATGTCTTCGAAAATAAATTTTAGAGCGAATACACATTGGATACCTTGGAATAGTCAAGTGCAGAGCTAGGGCCAGAATATCAGTATGGTGGCCAAACTGTTCGAAGGGGATCAAACACTTTATCTCTAGATTCCATATCTGCATTAAAGATAGGGTTCGCCGACACGAACCCGTGATACCTTTAGTAGTTCCAGAGCGTCCATGGCAAATTATTGCAGGTGATTTATTTTCATTGGACACTAATCATTACTTACTTGTTGCAGATACGTATTCGAGGTAACCAGAGTTGGCACGTTTAGAAGATCTATCATCGCATGACGCTGCGTCATCAACCATCTCAAATCAATCTTCGCTAGACGCGGAATTGCAGAAGTTTTCAGAAGTGCAGAAAAGAACTCAGCCGAATTTCGCTATTTTACTCGAGACTGGAACTTCAAACACATTACTTCAAGTCCCCGTTACCCACAAAGTAATGGGTCCATAGAAGCGATAAAGGCACAAATATAGCACCAATCCGATCCATACATTGCTCTTATGGAATACAGAGCTACTCCATTAGCAGATGGGCGCTCGCCAGCGCAGCTTCTGATGGGGAGACGAATTAAAACAATGTTACCAATAGCACAGTCACAACTTTTGCCAGGAGCAGTTAGCAGCGAAAATCATAAAATGGCTTACCAGCATCGAAAAGTTAGACAGGCAAGTTATTTCAATAGACAGCACGGTGTTATCTCGAGGCCAAATTTCCAAAAAGGAGATGTAGTGTGGGTGCGTGATAGTCCTTCATATAATAATTATATATAAATTGTATGTATGTAAATATTTGCTTCTTACTTGAAAAGAGGGATATATTATAATGAACTTACATGTATTATATGTATTACATACATATACATGTATTCTCTTAAAATGTTGAATAAAAGGCCTTTTTTTATTATGCTCAAATGATCTATATAGATCATTGATTTCCACAGTTTACAACAACATAACGTGATCCAACTGTTGTTGTAAACCATGGAAATCCATGATCTATATAGATCATTTGAGCATAATAAAAAAGGCCTAAAGTAGTTGAAACTTAGCTGCGTAAGAGATCGGACGTCTTTCATTACACAAGCAACAATACAAGTTGTACCTCAATTCCCTTTTGATTGCAATTTCATCATACAGTAAAACAGCTTGTCCTTTTTCTCTTTCAGCAGTAGATAAAATTCTGTTCTGCCTTAAGATTTTTTTTAATTCATTAATTTGTTTTTCCAGAGCAATATTTTTTTCCTGTAAAACGCAGTTAATTTATTGTATTTTTCACAATTTGTGCATACAACTTCTACAGACATAGAAGTTTCCGAAGAATTCCTTCTTCTAGGTAATTCTGCAAAGTTAAATAAATGAAGATGCTCTGTTTCAAAATGCTTGCCTACATGAATGCTAAGATTTACTGTCCATTTTTCAATTTCTTTTTTCCTATGTCCTCCGAATTAAAGTGATAATCAATTTTGTTTCTAAATTATTTTCAGAGATTCCGCATTTTTCCCTCCAAATTTGAACCATAGGAGAATCCAGTAGCGGAAATTGAAATACTTTTGCTTCTGGATTATGCCTTCTTGAAATATAACAACCAGTAATACAGCATTTTATGCCAGATCGTAAGCTATTCTTTTCGTTCATTTTTTCGCAACGCAAGAAATACATTTTCCACCAATCTACATGTGCATCAACGAAGCGAATGAAACAATCGGCACTGTGCAGAAGGATCGTGTGCCTTTCGTCAATCCTCGTCATCGTCTCGTCGTTCATCAAGAACAGGTTATGCGGAAAGCCGAATATTCTGTTGGTACATGTGCGACTGTGCGTGTTCCTGTAGCCATAAAGAGGTATCGTAAGTCCTATTATCCTGTGGATGACTGTGTCGCTGTTTGTATTGTAACTTCTCGTTGAAGTGTTTTATGAAATTCTCTGAGCGCAAGATTAAAAAGTTCTTGATAAAGAAAAGCAATAGCAAAAGCTGTGTGAGCGGGCAGCAATATTGGAACCCGCCATACAACAATTTTCAGTAGAATCATTTGTATGAGATGCGTCTTCTTGGTAATTCTATATTCTTTGCTTATATGCAGTGGAGGGTGTCAAAGCATCGGCCAGGCCTATGATAACACTTTTACTTGTTTTTCTTTTGAATTTGTTTAAGTAGTGATGGATTCATCCAAGGTTTAAGACAAATGCCTTTATTATTTTTCTGTCTTATCGTTTGCTGGCTGCTGGAAATATGGGCTTGAAGCTTGTTGAGAAATAAATCGTAAGCGAATGAAGGGTCATTAGGTACAGAGGAAGACATCTTCCCAGAATTCAAAGTTCAAACTGTCCCTAAGGGTATTGAAATTAACTTTCGAAAATACTTCACACTCAAATCGATTTATTCTAGTTACATTCGGCCTTACTAATAATCAAACTCAAATGTCAACGATTACCTAGTTGCCAACTTTAGTAAGAATGTACAGCCTTAGTGAAAAGGTACCAATAAACATTTAGACCTCCACATTTGCTAGTGTGACAACTTTCTTAGAATCTATTACTATATGTTGACATCGCAGAATTCAAATCTCATAATTTGTTTTCGTGAAAAACAGGGTCAATAGTTTATTTCTCAATGAGGATTTTATTAAAAAAAAAGGAATACTTAAATTGCAAATTAATTTGCCCAATAGATATCTTTCATAGGCTTTTTGAAGCTTATAATCATAAACTAACTACTTAATAGACTGACAGCTTCCGTGCCCCTACCCGATTTTCCCCGCAAATTTCGAATGAGAGCCCTCTCTCGCACTCTCTTCTTTTTCCTGTCTGTGAATACGTGTATTAATGGCCGCCGGGTTGCACTCTTTCAATAACAAACAATTTGTAAATAGATTTATAACAATAAATGTAAAAAAAGTACATGTTGATTATGGTTTTATTAGGTAGGATAGCTTGTTCTCTACTCATATTCTGCATCAAAAACTGTTCATCATTCACATTTCATTTGTTTTTTAGTTTTATTTGTATGAATTCTATTTTTGACACCAAAATTTAGCTGTATAAATAAAAACCGTGAACCCAAGCTTCCACTAGGGCATAAGTGAAATTTAGAAAATTTTCATGAACGTTGAATAAATTTTTATTAGGCTTGGTTAATGATTCCAAATTCGTTTATCTAACACCATATTTGTACAAAATCAATATACGATTGGAAATTCTGTAGTTTATGAACTGTGTTGAATAATGTTACTTAGGAACAGTAAAAATGCAATTGCTATTCGTATTAAAAAAAAAAGTATATAGCAATTATATTATATATCGGAAAGCAAAAAAAAGTGATTAAACTCCTAACAAAAAGAGTATATATATTATTAATTGACAAAAACAAGTGCATTCTTTGTGCTTTTGGGATACAAAAAGTGATCAAAACATTTTTTTATTGTTCCGAGTATTTCACATAAATATAATGCGATCTACGAGGATTTTTGTATTATGGCCTTTACCAGAAAAAGCCAAATAATGCATACAAATTTTACAGCAATAGTATAAGCAATAAAAATATCGAATTAAATATTCGAATTAAACAAATGCATAATTGATATTTTATTGTTCATTTTACGTACTAATTACAAATTATAATTTATTCTAAAACTAAAAAAAATATTTTTCGCCACGACATAAAAACAAAATGTTTTCCCTAAACGGTGTTCAAACATTTTTTTTCTTTGATCAAGATTGCTTTTTATGTTCGATTTGCAATCTTATTTTTTATCTAACACTCTTTTGAGAAATCTCGATTTTTTTCTCATATTTACACATACTTTCACTAACACCAATGTGTATGACACACAGCTGGCGGTTACGAATTGTTTATCGTTGGAAGGATTGCTTTTTAACTGAATTATTAATTTTTCGAGAATGGAAACGATTTTTATATTAAATTATTTCGAAATAGTTATTAAAACAAAGTTGAAAATAAAAACAACTTTTTTGCTTTGATACCCTCCACTGCATACAAGTCATGCAAAGTTTTAGGCACGTGAGGTAGTACGTAATTACATTGAACAACAGACAGAGACACACATGGGCCTAATACTGATTTTGTATGGGAGGTACCGGAACTACTTGACCGACATAGCCCATTTTTAATACCAACCTAACGAAGATAAGAAGAAGTCCATTCAACAAACTTCATTGGCCGAGGTTGATTCCTTTGGACGCTATCGTGTTTTCAAGAGACAGAGAGACACATGGGTCTAATATTGGTTTTGTACGACATAGCCCATTTTCAATACCAACCTGATGACGATAAAACGAAGTCCTTTCACCAAATTTCATTCGCTTATGTCAATTCCTTTGGGCGCTATCGCGCTTTTCGACAGACAGACAGACGGACAGACAGACGGACATGGCTAAATCGATTCAGAATTTGATCCTGATTCAGAATATATATACTGTTGCCTCGCAGCAATTCGCCAGTGAACAGTTCGTGAAACCAACGATAATCAAATCTTCCTGACCCACTAGATATTTCGAAAAAAGACGTAGGCGAACTATTTAAGTGGGAATTCAATTTTATTTTCTGAAAATATGACACAATTTTATATATAATACCAGTACAACAGAAAACAACTTACATTGTTCGGGACTATTCTAAAACAAAACTGCGGATCACTGATAGGGCAACCACTGCTGTACCATTGAGTATCTAAATTGACAATTTTAGTTTTTTAATCGGTTTATACAAAATTACAAATACTTTACCTACAATTTCTTTTTTTAAATACCTCGAAAATTGAACAGAACTCAACCGCATACGACAGCTTTTACTTTTTTTTATTTGACAGAACAACTGAATTAAGGTTATTGGCCAAGGGCAACGAATTCGCCATTTCTGAATAATGACAGAAACTGCCTGAATTCGCCAAACCTTAAACAGTGATGCCAACGTATTAATATCCCGACTTATTTAAATTGAGTGAAAAATTAAAAAATGCTTAAATTTAACTCCGGAAAATAAAGTAAATAAAATAAAAAATTGTTAAACTATAAACTTAAATATTTGGCTCGATGACATATACTTTATGAGGTCTCCGGTGACTCCTTCCTGGCGTTACAAATGTAATTACAAAGTGAATATACCTTCCTGTGGAGGGTATAATCACGCAGCTTAGAATGTATAAAACGTATTTAATATTTAGACAAGAAAAGAAAGATGACCATATGTCATCAGGTCTGGCACGAGCAAAACAGAAAAGTGATGCCAAGTTACAAAGTAAAAGAAACATTCGCTTTTCAACACCCCCACTGAATGTTATTTTACTTAAATATCAACCCCACAGCTTTCGAACAAGACAAGTGCTTCTTACTGTCCAGAGCCTTGGTGAGAAGATCTGCTATCATTTCATCTTTGCAAATGTACTTTAAGTTGATCGTGCCATCTTCTATTTTATCACGGATGAAGTGATGCCTAACGTCGATGTGTTTTGTCCGTTGATGATAGGCGCTGGTTAACGCCAAAGTGATCGCACCTTTATTGTCACAGCAAATTGTTGTAGAGTTTGGACAGCTTGAGATAAGTTCAGCTTCCAAATTCTTGAGACAGATTGCTTATTGAGTCGCTGAAGAAACCGCCATGTATTCAGCCTCAGTGGATGAGAGGGCAACAGTGGGCTGCTTTTTAGAGTTCCAGGATACTGCGCCTTGTCGAGAGATGAAGTGAAAGACCCCCTATCTTCGGTATCGTTAGCCCATATATACCTTGATGTTACCATCGCCAAACTTGCTAAACTCCAATTTAGCACCAGCTATGCCTTTAAGATATCGAAGGATTCGCTTAACTGCAGTCCAATGTGCCTTCCCATAGTTGTTGTTATATCGAGATACAGCGCTCACCGCAAAACTCACATCAGGTCTCGATACCTGAGCCGCAAACATAATACTTTCGACTGCCTCCTGATATGGAATTTCTGACATATCAATTTTTTCTTGTTCCGTTTGAGGAGACATGAGTTTTGTCAGCTTCTGATTAGCATTCATCGGTGTACTAGAAGGATTACAGTCTGTCATGTTAAGACGTGCTAATATTTCATTTATATGCCGTGCTTGATCAGTTCTTATGACTCCCTTTGAGCGGTCGCGAGTTATTTGCATTCCTAATGCAAATCGTGGCTCACCCATGTCTTTCATTTCGAAAGTACAATGGAGGGATGACTTTAATTTCTTTTTGATATCTGTATCTTCTGTAAATATCAAAAGATCAACATAAATTGCTATCATAACCAGATTCGTATCTTTACCTAAATAGTACACATAGGGGTCAGTATTGGACCTCTTTTGACCGAATTTCTTTAAAGCAGTGTCAAGCTTTTGGTTCCATAACCGACTTGCTTGCTTCAACCCATACAATGTTTTTTTCAGTTGACAAACTTTGCCGGTATTGTCGGTGAAACCTCCCGGTTGTAGCATATAAATTTGTTCGCCAAGATCACCCACGAAAATGCAACCTTCGGATTTGGGGTCTAACTTCTTACGTCGCTCTTTTGGTATATGCACCATCGCCTTGCATCCGAATATTCGCAATCGACTCATGTCTGAAGTCCTGCAAGACCAGACTTCCTCAGGAACATATCCAGTAGACGAACTGCTTGGCGATCTATTGATAATAAACACCGCTGCAGCAACTGCTTCAGCCCAAAGCGATTTCGAAACGTTTGCATCCAGAAGCATACACCTCGCCTTTTCGATGATCGTCCTGTTCATCCGCTCTACTAAGCCATTTTTCTGTGGTGTGTACGGTGCCGAAGTCTGATGACGTATACCATACTTGCGCAATAATGTCTGAAAAGCACTGTTGCAATATTCAGAACCATTGTCGGTGCGCAAGACCTTGATTCGCTTGTTACATTGGTTCTCGACAAGTGCCTTGAAGTCTTGAAAACGATTTCGGGTTTCATTCTTCGAGGTCAAGAAATAAACGAACACCTTTCTTGAGCAGTCATCAACAAAAACCAATATGTAACGAGCACCGCCCATGCTAGTCACGTGAATTGGCCGACTTTGTTTGCCCTTGAGACAAACTTCACTGTTCATATTATTGACAGTTGGAAACTTTACCCGGATCACTTAGCTGTCGAAGACTTACCGCATTCAGATGTCCCATTCTTCTATGCCATAGGTTAAACTCTGCATCAAAACTATTAACAACGAGCGCACGATCACCGACTGGACTGTCCAATTTAAATAATTCTCCATCATGAGACGCAGTCGTTACCAGTTCATTTTCAGTATTGTAGATTTTACAGCCACTAGTGTTAAAAACTACTGTGTTTCTTTTGGGAACTATTTGGCTGACTGAAAGAAGATTTGTGCATAGTTTAGGAATGCAAAGCACATCTTCCAACCTAACTTCTAGGCCATTTGCACCCACCAACCGGTAAATGTGCATAGCCTACACCTTCCATACTCAACCGCACCCTCGTTACTGCACTGTTTGGACGGACAATTACGTGTAATATGTCCGTAATTTTTGCATTCGTAACACCTTGGTCCTTTGCTGCTTCCGTTGGTACTGCTGCTCGAATTGATTTTCTTTTTGGTAGACCAGTTGTGCTGTCCCTTTCGCCCATAGAAATCAACTTTATTTTCGCCACCATCCACTTTAACGTCCTGAAGAATTTTGGTCGTTATTGCATCGCCAGTGATAGGAACACCTGAACTCTCGATGCCCATGATCATCGGTTTATACTCCTCCGACAATCCAGCTAGCAAAAGAGTCCCGATCCATTCCTCGCTCACCTGCAGGCCAACACCGTTGAGTTTGTGAGCTGTCGTGACTATTTGATTCACGTACTCCTCGGCGGACGAGCTGTCCTCCATCATCGTGGTACTGAGCTTCCTTAATAGACCCACTCTTCGTGTGAGTCCATTGCCCTGGAAAGCCTTCTCCAGATTGGTCCACCTAGCTGTCTTGGCGGATTGAACATGGACGAAATTAATCGAGTCGATTAACAAAATTATTTTCGACCTAGCCTTGGTGTCCTTCTTTATGTCCGCTGCCGCCTCGGATGCAACGCAGTCCCAGAGTTCCTCGTGCTCTAGGTATGCACGAACGGCAAACTTTCACGCGTCGTAATTCTCTCGGCCCTTTAGCTTCTCAATCGATGGCAAACTCGTGTGAGACATTTTATCTATAATTATTACGTTTAATCTAATATAGGGACTGGGCCCATAACCTGTTATTAGAGCAAAGTTGAAAATAAAAATTACGCAGCTTACAATGGATAAAACGTATATATTTAGACAAAAAAGAAAGATGACCATATGTCACGAGCAAAACAGAAAAGTGGTGCCAAGTTACAAAGTAAAGGAAACATTCGCTTTTCAACAGAAATGAGTTATTATAAATGTGTACAAATCAATTCAAATGGATTTCTAGTGCAAGTGAAAACAAATATTTTTTTCGGCCAACTCAATACACACAAGAACCAATAAAATTCGGATTTTATGTTCGATTTGGCAGCAGAAATCTGAAAAGCCAAATTAAAAACGACATAAGAACAATTGTTATTTGCGCAACACAATAACGAAATGAAAGCCCACCTTAAGCTACAGACATCCGGTTTAAACCGGAAGAGTGTAGGCTGGTTATTTTCAAGGATGAGTGAACCCCTTTGATTAACATAGGCACAAACACATGAATTCAAACTGGGCTACATCCAAGGTCAAATTCAGCTTGTAGGCGATTTATCTTTTTTGGCTGAAGCTGTCAGTCTATTTAGTAGTTAGTTTATGCTTATTATAAGCAACAAACAAAACACAAAATAGGAAATGCACAAAATATCCGCTGATCTGTCAAATATCATATGCAAACTTTCTTCTACACAAAAGCTGTCATGTGTTCTCCTCTATGAATTCACACCAAATAAAACAGAATTCTGTATATCTTGAATTCGAAGACACTACCTCCAGAAGTTCCTAAATTTGTTATTTCGTTAGGATTTTGCTGAATGCTGACAATTCTTGTATCTACATATATATTCCGCGAAGTCATTCTTTTCGCGCCAACCAATGATTCATTACAGATTCTCATTCTCGGGTAACAAACTTCTCTTTCAAAAGGGTTTGGTTGCAGCCAAATATCTACCTGAGCCGCCTAAGGTACTGAGAGTTGTACAAAGAAGTAGGTATTCAGGTACATTATGAGCTGTCCAATTTTAAGTGAACAGATATTTTAATATTTTATTCTCTTTGCGACGACTCTTAAAAAAGTATTGGAAAGATACCAAACTTATATAAAGTATATAGAATATATCTGTGGCAACAAGGAAGAACAGCATAAGTCGACTTATGTCACAATTGAGTTAATGTTACTATCGGATGCCCCGTACCCTGTTCTATACGCCATATTTTTTTCATTCAAATGTCTTTTACGGTTGCAGTGTTATGGATCAGGAAAAAACGGATAAGATATGGAAGGCATATCTGAGTTCAAACTTTTAACCTTCGCTCCTGAAAAATGGCTAAAAATGACTTATGCTGCTTTTCCTTGTTGCCACAGATATATATATTAAGCATTTGTTACTCGCAATCTATTAAAAAAGGAAAACCAATCAAAAAGCAAGCACAAGTTGAACAAGATAAAGCAGAGAAAATCATTAACCATATCATTTAATCAAAATATTTGAAATATTTGTTTCAAGTGTTCAGAAATAAAACAAAAATGCAATATTTTTTCAATTTTGTGCAAGCATTTATACAATATTGAGTTTGCCAGAATTAAAAACCACTTGCATTGTTGTATTTCGAATAAAACCACAAAACATTTACAATTTACTGAAATTAGTTTATAATTATAAGCGCTTAGGCTGAACAATAGGGTACTTAAATTCGCTCCTAAATATAACGAAATTCCATACCATCATTTAGGATGGTTGGGCAACACTCCTCTTCAAAATGACATTAAGGGAGGATTTATTTAGCTAATGCCCGAGATAAACATGGGTTTCTAAACATTAATATTTAACCCTACAGTTAGCGATATTGTGGCAACTATATTTGTTTATTGGTAAAGGGATTTCGGAAAGTGTGAGGTCTTTGCGTAAACTGACTAAAGTTGATTATTGGTAAGGCCGATTATAATTAAGTTGAAAACTTGTTAAGCTGTGATCTGTTACATTTAAGTCAAGCACTGTAGTTTTTAAGTCTATGCTATTATTACGATGAATCCTAATAAATATGTGGTCTAAGCACGCTCCTAATCGAGTAGGCTGATTCAACAAAGAATCAAATCCAAATGAGGATAAAGCCGACACTAAGTGATCGACTTCAATTGAATTCAACAAAATATTGATATGAAGTCACCAAGCAAAACAAAATTTTTACATGATTGGAGTTCCAAAAACACAGAAAATTCCTCAGTAAAGGCTTTCGCGTTAGATCCTTATATGCCATTCCTATATAATACACCACCAGCTGCATAGGAATCATTGCACGCAGCGTCAAAAAAAAAGTTAGGGAAGTCCACGATTTCATTATCAAAAATCCAGATCTCAGATAAAGATAAGGTCCAGTAAATGATCTAATGACGCAAGATGAGAGGAAAATGTATCAAAATTCATTCTTAAACCACGAATGTTTTGATGAATTATTATAGAAAACTCAGAATGTTGCTCCTCGTTTGCATGGTCTATACAAAAACAATTCGAATCATCAAAAAAAGCAAAGGAGCGGTTTACGTTATTGGTTACATTAATTGGAGAATTTAAAAAAGCATTTCTATAATTTAAATTTATCATATCCCTAAATTTTCAAAAAATGTCCAAAAGAACTTATTTTAATAGCTTGTCACCCTCTTGTTTCCTAAAAAGTAGGTACCTACTGATGAATTTCTTAACCAAACATATTTGCAAATGTTATTGCCTAGGTTGATTCCTTTGGACGCGTGTTTTCAACAGACACAGAGACACATGTATGGGAGGTACCAGAACTACTTGACCGACATAGCCCACAATTTCATTCGCCTATGTCAATACCTTTGGACGCTATCGTGTTTTCAACAGACAGAGAGACACATGGGTCTAATATTGGTTTTGTATGGGAGGTACCAGAACTACTTAACCGACATAGCCCATTTTTAATACCAACCTGACGAAGAAAGAAGTCCTTTCACCAAATTTCATTCGCCTATGTCAATTCCTTTGGGCGCTATCGTGCTTTCAGACAGACAGACGGACAGACGGATAGACAGACAGACAGACAGACAGACGGACATGGGTAAATCGATTCAGAATGTGATCCTGATTCAGAATATATATCACGGAAAGAATTTTAAGATCAAATCAAGAAAAATAAGCGCAGAATCACGAAAAGTTTGTCTAGTTTTAGAGCTTAGCTAAGGATTTACTAATTCACGACTTTTTATTCGCAATTCTATAAATTGTACGAAGTGAAGATATTGACCATCAAAAGTCGTGAATCGACACTTTTCATTATCAATAATGCAATCAAACGAGAAACACATATTGCCATAACCGATCGCAATTCGACACAAATAGTTATCAATTTGATATAACATGGATTGTAAATTGCAAAAACAATTCGTAAATTACCACTTTTCTGTTGTAAATTACGATTTCGTCCCTTAGCAAATTACAACCGTTTAGTCTTGAATTGCAACTCAATAGTGTTGATTTGCAAACTAACAGGGGAGATTTACTACTTCAGTGGTTGCAATTTACAAATTCTTAGTCGTAAATTGAAACTTTTTTTTATCAATTTGCAATTCATATTTTGCAATTTACGTTTCTTGAGTAGTGATTTGAGGTATCACCGTATTAAATTGAAAATGTTTTATCGTGAAATTAGAATAATTTATTATCAATTTACAACTTATATCTTGTAATTTACAAATCAGAATTCATAGTTGTATTATTTAGGTTATTTTCGTATTCCTCCTGATATCCAAGAAAATTATACGGCGCCATATCGTCCGGAAACAACAGTATTTGCCTGGGGTGGTTTTTCGGTCTATGATGAAATTTAAAACACAAAAAAAATATTTAGATGAACTTGACATTGATACGAACCTTTACAATTCTTCTCGATTACATATTTTAGAATACATTCCAATTGATACTTCTTTTCTAATAGCAAGATGTAACTTCTGAAAACAATACAGATTTATATGCATAGGTAGGTACCTACTTCAGGGTTTTTGGAATTCAATAGGTACTTACCAAATGTATTCCAGAATGTTTTATAATTAGTAGGACACTCACTATCCATACGAATTAGTTATATTTAAATTTAAACAACTTTAACCAGACTGTGCCAAACAATCTCGCAAATCACCACAAATAAAAGAAGCTCGAATTGATACTTCTAATCGTAAACTACAACAAACAGAATTTGGTATTCTCCGCCGTTTTCAATGTCAAATTACCAATTTCTGTATCAATCCATCAAAACTTCGTTGTGATTTGCGAGAAATATATAAATCGTAAATTGCAACTCAAAATTTTGCAATTGGTGATTTTCAATTATTTCCGTGTACACTTTATGAGGTCTCCGGTGACTCCTTCTTGGCGTTACAAATGTAATGACAAAGGTAATATACCTTCCTATGGAGGGTATAAAAACTAATAATTATCCGATTAATCAGTGTAGCTTTTAATATCATACTACTACTTTGCCTAAGAGTTATTGGGGTTAGTGCTACAGCACCTCAAATATCTCCCTTTGAGCCCATTAAAATAATTTCTTTAATCTGCGAGACGAAGATGCTTAAGAAAGGGGAAGTTAAGACACAATTTACCCTTTTCACATACCATTTCCACACAATTTTACGCTACACAGAGAATTGCTTACTCGTACTTTAATTTTCAACAAAGCACTAGCATATTTTAACAATCATTGAATTTGTAATCTATCATAATTCCAAAAGAAAACCAATTGTCGCCGATTTTGCATTTTGTATTTTAAATTTTGTATTTCCAAGAAAACTAAATATGTACTTCCAATTTATTGCAATGTTATTAGTTTTAAGTAATAAATATAAGTCAAATCTTAATAAAGAGTTGAGTTATTACACACCAGTCGAACCGAGTGCTTTCTCTTTTTTACTCCCGCGCAACCGGACGCGATAACTTGTATGTGCACCCGTTTTTTTTTAAGGCGCCACAATGGCGATCCTCATTCAGATGCGATCAATATTATTACACCAGGCGAACATAATATTTTCAGCCTAAGGTAACTTAATTTTCAGCGAACATCCTCCCCCTCACAGATTCATACAATTTGTTTTCCTTGTCTTCCATGCATGGCTATGGCTACCCAGTCAGCTAGCCATAACAACATTTGACTGGGCTCATATGTATTGATTCACATATACTAAATAGCCTACCTACTAGTGCGCAATGAAAATGTATATTTTGCAGGGAATATTCTGTTGAGAATGAAAACTATTTTTGAACACACTCATATTGTAAACCATGTGTAAATGTCAACCTACAATTATGTCAAATATATTTCTTTTTTTCTTTCCTTTTTCTAACCTACTCGGAAGTACTTTTTCTTAACATACCATTATTGCTGTGGGCCTTTTGTTATGTTTACGTTCTGCATTGTGATTTTCCTTTCTTGCTGCTGAAATTTTGAGCAGAGCTGCGAAAGGTCTTTTACTAACAGAGCTAAACATAAAATTTGGATCAGAGGCTAAATTAGGAAAGCACAAAAATTAATGGCTTAGCAAATCAAAAGCACATAAATCACACATTATGTATTTGCTTTTTATATTTTCGATTTTCATCCGTTTTTAGGATTTAAGTTAACAGTTTCCTATGAGCTTATTACAATTGAGGTTTGTAATGCGATTTCTAGCTAAACGGCTTGAGCTACGAACCTGGAAATATACCACAAGAAAAGCACATAAATCAATATGGGATATTATTTTTTTTATTTTTCGGCCGATTTTACTATGTGCTCTGCTGGCTTGACGTTAACTTGGGAGAGAACTTTTCAAAGGTCGATTTTCTCCGAAACCATTGGAGCACAAATATCGAAAAATTAGCACAAAATTCAGGGTTATTCAAAATCGATTTTTGACATATGTGCTCTACCAAGTTGACGGAGGTTCGAGAACCGTGATGTGTTCTGCAACCATAAAATCTAAAACCGGCCAGATGGTCCTGAAAGCTGAGAAGGTAAGCAATGTATTTTTGTTTGACAATGCAGTTAGCTCTTGCTTTGTGGCACGAGAACCAAAGTGGTTTCCGTAGTTTGGCATAACGGAAACAGTCATTTCAGTTTTGGGAACCTAAATGAAATGATGGAAAAGAGTATGGTTCGGGGAATGGAGATTGAAATGATAAGTGCCCGAAAGGAAAAATTTGTGCAAGACCTTTCCCTAGAGCTACTGAGCAAAGATCGGAAAATGTTCTTGATCTTTTCCATACGGATGTATGCGGATGCGGACCCATGAATGTATGCTAAAATGGCGGCTCAAGGTATTTCGTCACATTTACTGACGACTGCTTTAGGTATAATTATGTGTATTTCCTGAAAAGGAAGGAAGAAGTTTTTGAAACTTTTAGAATGTTCAGAGCAAAAGTAGAGCGTCAAACGGGCAATAAAATTAAAATGTTACTCAGCGACAATGACACAGAATATGTGAATAATGCATTTAACAGCTACTTGGCAGAGAACTGTATTAACCCTTGTAAGGTGTGTCTAATGTACACACGGCTAATGTTTTGATGTGATATTTCAAAAACTATATCACATTTAGACATTTCAATTTGCGACTTCTGTATTGAACGTTTTTCCGGTAAAAAAAATAAATATAATTATATATACCTAAAACAAAACAAAAAACATTTTTGGGACGTAAACGGGCTTCAGCGTCCAAAAGACACATTCGATTCAACCAACTAAATACCGATATATGAGAGTAGGCATTGCTTTTCACTTTCTTTGTTCATAGAAAGTTTTCGTTTTGAGTGATTCTGGATTGAGAAATTAAAAAATTATAATATTCACTTTCTATGTGTAGTTACAGTTTTTGATATAATTGTATCGTATGCGATGCCTACGAGTGTATTTCCTATAAATACATCCAACATACATTACATATACATATACATATTCCCTTTACACCCATATAATATTATAACACTTAGGTTATTCGTACTACTGCGCGTACGACTTAAATTCATTCTTTTATCAACCCGCAAGCGAGCCAGCTGTGCTACGCATAGTGTGCCAGCAAAATAAATTTGGGTTTTTTATGAGCAAAGCTCTTTTTCCCAAAACAAAAAATGATCAGACTTTTATTTCGATCGGAATAGTTTTTCAGCCGTTTAATTTTTCCTACGAAACATTTGGTCCATGTAGAGCCGGATAGTGCCAGCGGCCAGTGAAAAAGTGCATAGTGTAAAATAGTAACATTTGTGAAAAGTGAAACAAAATAATTTAAATGTGCACCAAAATTTATCATCGATGACGAAGTAGCCAGCCCAGACGGCGGCACACACACATACCGAGCCAGTAAAATCGCCAGCTGCCAGATGGTAAAAGTATATCGCAGGATAGGGTAAGCGTGCGAGTGAGCGAGACAGACAGCGTGCAATGTAAGCCAGTCGAGTTTGGAGAGTTGTGGAGAGTTGTGTGAGCTAGTGCCATACGCAAGAGCAACTTTATTAATATTTTATTAAATTTTTTATTGTATTAAATTTTCTTTATATTTTCTTTATATTTATTAAGAAAAAGTAAGTGTGCAAGTGCAAGCTCAATATTAATACTCAATATAGGTATTTATACATAGTGCAAGTGGACGAAGAATAAGGGTGGTTTTTGGCAAGCGAACGAGCACAGTGTTTTTCCTCTTTTTTATGACGGGAATTTATTTTTTTTCTTGTAGATTAGGTGGGAAAGAGTTCTTTTGTTTTTGCCGGCATAGGTATGTGCAAGTGGAAAGTGTACAGTGTAGTTGTCATGATTCGGCTTCAAACATGCCTAACGTAGCCAGTAACAGATAGTGATACACACAAGCGAAGTAATACTCGTGGATGTGTAAGCAAGGGTTATTTTTTCTGTGTTTTGTTTTTGCACAAACACAAGGGCAAATTGTACAGTATGGCATGCGCATGTCAAAGTAGGTAGGAAGATATTGCTTACAGCGGAAAGTCCGAATATTCACAAGAGATGAAATTCGATGAACAATGATAATAAGTGCAAGTGGGAAAGTGTATCTGCAGACAGATAGTGTGCTAGTATAGACAGTTGAGCAAGTAGACAGAGCAGTGCAAGTAGATAGTGGTGAATTTAAAAACAAATTCATGAGTTATGTTCAGACAGATAGTGTGCTGTATAGACAGTTGAGCAAGTAGACAGAGCAGTGCAAGTAGATAGTGGTGAATTTAAAAACAAATTCATGAGTTGTGGTCAGATAGGTAGTGTGCCAGTACAGATAGCTAAGCAAGTAGAGAGAGTAGAGCAACTAGTGTTTGTTTGTGTTTACGTTCGTTTGCCATGGATACCCAAAGCAAAATACATTTTTTTATCAAAAAGCATTTGATTAAGAGCCAGCATAATAAAGTAATAATAACATTTCCTACAGCAGTGCCAGTGCGACATTTAACTAATTATTAGTTCTGCCTTTTTTGGTGTTATTTTCTTTTTTTTTCTCGTTTTCGTTTTTCCTTTTTCTTCATATTTCTTACAGACCGATAGCAAGTACGAAGGGTCATGAAGCAGTAATGGACACCATCCAGCGTTTGGCTGCTTATGTGGAAAGCGTGGAGTTCTCCCTCAATGACTGCGAGGGACTGAAAGTGCGTCTCGAGCGGCTTGATGATGCGTGGGCTTTATTTCAGACCATACATTCCGAGCTGCTCGACACGATTGCCAGCAAAGAGCTAGTACAAATGGAGAAGACCATGGTGAAGGCAGAGTCCCTCTACTATGACACCAAGGCAGCGTTCCGACGTCGTTTGGGTATGTTGCAGCGCCAGGAGACTGCCGAACAGCTAAAGAAAGTACCGATAGTGGTGCCAGCGAATTAACCACAGCCGATAGCAGTGCAAGTACAGATGCCAGTACAGCTCCAGGATAGTCTCCAGGAGCATCTCAACCAGTTGTACGACAGGAAATACTACACCTGTTGTGAATTATTGGACCAGCTTATAGATTTGCCAGCTTTGCAAGGAAATCCAAGGTCGGATGACTTGCAACAGATGTCCAATGTCACCCACGAGACATTACGCCAGCTGCGAGCTAAAGGATTGCCCACTGAGCATTGGGATATGTTCGTGGTGCACATGCTGCACGAGCGGCTGGACAGTGAAACTGGAAAGCAGTGGGAGCTCCAGCGCCAGTCCGAGACACCGACAGCCAAGCAGATGCTTGAATTCCTGGACAAGTAAGCTTCAGCAAGCAGTCATATACCGGACACCCAGAGGTTCTGTTCGATGGAATCCGTGAGTAGCTTAAAAGCAAATCGTGCTGATAGAGGCTTCAACCGATTCGAATGCGGACGTGCCAGTCAACGAAAGAGCATTGCCAGTCAGCCAGCAAAGGAACCAGTTAGAGTGCCGAATCCCGCAGCAAAGCTGTTGCTGCAGTTCAAAAGGCAAGCGTCAACACTGCACCGCATCGTCACAAGTGCTAAGTGTGCAACGGAGAGCATCAGCTCTACAACTGCGAGCAGTTTAAAGAGTTGAACTTACGAAACAGGAGAGAGTTTGCCCAGACAAGAGGTCTCTACGAGAATTGTCTGAAGTAGGGGCATAGTGCAAGCCAGTGTTACCAGGGTGCATGTCCACGATGCCCTGAAGGACAGCAGCATAACAGCGTTTTATGCCCTTCTCGGGATAAATAAGCCAGCCATCGTCCTGAGGGTCGAAACTACAGCCAGAAAGCGCAAGTGTCATAACGAATGACTAGAGTAGAAAGCGAGCAAGCGCCGAAAGACAGCCAGTATAGATAGTGCCTCTATTACATAAGAGGAAGCAGCAAAATTCTTTCTACTCCTTCCTAAGTTTTAAAGCGAGTGCGACAGCGGCACTACTGCCAACAGTGATCGTGAGAGTTCAGTCAAATGACATTCTCTCTGGATCAGTGCGTGTCATTCGAGAGCACAACCAAATCTTATGTTGAATGATATTATTCAATCGCTTCACATTGAAGTATCGTCTACAGAAAGGGGAGTTATCGGAATCAATGGCAATCCCATTCGATCACGAAAGCGAGCGATAGTCCGAATAGTGCCCTGGTTTTCGTACAACGCATACATAGAGGATAAATTTTGGATTCTGTCAAAAGAATCGAATCGGACAGTTTATACACCGCAAGGGAATCTACAGCCGATAGTTGCTAGTCGCGACAGACAATTTGCTGATCCAGCGTATTGGAGGAGAGCTCGATCTGATATCTTGTTGGGAGTCAAATTCTTTGCGAAGATGTTGGCCAACTCGATTCCTCGAAACATACAAGGTGTTGTCTTGATAGAGACTGCCTTTGGGACAGTGGTCTTTGGTGAACATCCGTTGAATACGGACGCTGAGACAGGAAACCTTTTATCAATTGCAAAATGCATTGAGATGGACAGCATGGAGCGACGACTCTGGGAAATGGATCAGGTCGGATCGCAAGCAGAGCGAGATGAGCAAGGTCGTTTTATTGGCACAATTCCAATGAAACCAGTCACGAAAGAGATAGGGAGTTCAAGGGAGATAGCATTGATACGATTTATGTTTTTGGAAAGGAAGTTAGGTAGGGAGCCAGCATTAAGGGAGAAGTACATATGTTGACTTCATGCGAGAGTATGAGGGTCTTGGGCATATGACGAAAGTGATTGGCACGCAAAGAGCAAGCGAGCTAGTATATTACGTTCCGCATCATTGTGTAAAAAAGAAGTTAAAGCAAGGGTTGTGTTCGATTTCAGTTTTCGGACTGATAAAGGTATATAACTCAACGAAGTCCAACAGCTTGGTGGAAAGTTACAGCGAGATTTACCAGAGATAGTGATGCGTTTTCGAAGGCATCGGATAGCGTTCAGTGCTGACATCAAGATGATGTTCAGACAAGTGCGAGTAGAAAGACGACAGTGAGACATACAAAGAATATCCTGGCGTGAATCACCAAAGGAAGAACTGCAGTGCGAGCGGTTATACAGTGTGCAAGGGATGCAAGTGAATTCTTTCCAAATGCAGCGAAAGCAATCGAAAGTGGCCTATACATGGATGATTGTGTATCAGGTAGTGATAGTGAACAACCAGCATGTTTTAGTAGCAAATAAAGTCGACAGGATATTAAGGACAGCAGGTTTTGAACTACGAAAGTGGAAGTCGGAAAGTAAATGGCTAGCGAGCAAGTTTAGTTTGGACAGTGCAAAAACTATGGTTTTTGATAATAGGGAGCAAGCAACAGTTATAGGTATACAGTGGCTAGTTGATGCCGATCAATTCACTTTCGTAGTGAATACACATGAGATAGCCGAAGAGATTACAAAGCGAAAGATATTGAGTTGTGTAGCTCAATTAAACAAATGGGCACCTATATAGCGCCAGTGACAGTATTAGGGAAAAATGTAATTCAAGATAGATGACGATTGGGTCTCTAATGGGACTAGGAGGTGCCAGTAGAAATCAGGGCTAGATGGCTGGGAGGCTCGGATGCTTCGATGACAGTATATGTGCGAGTAGAGCAAGTGAATGGACAGATAATGAGGAAGTTTGGAACTTGCAGCGGCTGAGTTGCTGAGCGGTCTGCTAGTTGATCATACATGTCGGTACGAAAGGCAGTCCAGCTGACTTATTCAGTCGAGGAGTAATGCCAGCAGAGTTGATAAAAAGCGAGTTATGGTTGTACGGGCCAGCCTGACTGACTTCAGCGGGAAGTAAATGGCCAGTGAATCCGATGGTAAACAAAGTGCCAGCAGCTGCATCAGAAGAGATGCATGTATGTATAGTGACGAATTTCATGTAAAGTCTTAGCATATGGATACTGAGCCAGTAAATGACAGTTTTAATCGCTGGGTATGCCATGGGTTTGGCCATCCTCGGCTATGTATTTCGTTTCATGAATACTTTAAGAGCGAAGCGACGAAAGATTACGGCGAAAAAGTGAATCTACATCCGTTGCACTGCAAGTATGCGAAAGGGTACCTGCCATTCAGTATTTAATTCGAAAGTCACAAGAAGATAGTTATAAGAAAGATGTTTCTGCAATTCGAAACAATGGACAGCTACCCGAAGCCAGCAAATTCGAATCTCTTAGACCCGTGTTCGATAGGGATGGTATCCTACGTGTCGGTGGGCGCCTTCACAGAGCAAGTGGAAAGTATAAATTGCGCCATCTAGCAATAATACCCAATGGGTCGCGGTTGGCATGGCATAATGCAGATCGTATGACAAATCAAGGAGGTGTGCCAATGATGAGGCAGTACATGCGCCAGCGATTTTGGATTCCGAAGCTGAGAAATGAGCTGAGGAACTTCTTACATAAATATGTGACTTGTGTAAGATACAATTATCGTTTTTAACAGCAACTGATGTCAGAGCTGCCAGCTGATAGGGTGCAAGTGAGAAAGCCGTTCCTGCATACTGATGTTGATTATTCAGGACCATTCACGCTTAAAGTATTGGATATAGAAGGAAAGCAGGATATCAGGAAAAATCTTGGATGCCAATTTGTTGTATGGTGCCAGCAGCCCCTCATCACGGTGGCAAATTTGAAGCAGCAGTCAAATCGATTGAATATCATTTGAAAAGAATAGTTGGACAGCGTGTGCTAGAATATGAACAGTTTTCAATACTACTCATAGAGATAGAGGGCATATTAAATTCACGCCCACTTCATCCATCGAGCGATGTTCCCGCAGGCATGTAAGCGTTAACGCCAGCGCATTTCCTGATTGGTGAACCCATAGTGTTACCAATACAAATTGCGATAGTGGAGCAGTCAAATACGAAAGGGAAAGAGAAAGAAAGGCAAGCGATGTTACAGCATTTCTGGAAGAGAAAGGGAAGGTTTGCAAGTTGGACAGCTAGTATTGATTCAAAGCGAAAGTTTTGCGCCAGCACAGTGGTCAATGGGAAGAGTGTGCCAGCTTATTAAGAGCAAGGATGTTTTAGTCAGATCTGTAATCATACAAACCGAAACCGGAAAGTTTGCTAGACCAGTACAGAAAGTGTGTATCCTGCCAGTCGACACAGCAGGTCCGGAGGGCCAAGAGCAAGCGGAACAACGACAACGCCTACTGCGGAGAACCTAGAGGAAAACGAGCGTTTTCGGCGGCACTGTATCGTATGCGATGCCTACGAGTGTATTTCCTATAAATACATCCAACATACATTACATATACATATACATATTCCCTTTACACCCATATAATATTATAACACTTAGGTTATTCGTACTACTGCGCGTACGACTTAAATTCATTCTTTTATCAACCCGCAAGCGAGCCAGCTGTGCTACGCATAGTGTGCCAGCAAAATAAATTTGGGTTTTTTATGAGCAAAGCTCTTTTTCCCAAAACAAAAAATGATCAGACTTTTATTTCGATCGGAATAGTTTTTCAGCCGTTTAATTTTTCCTACGAAACAATAATAATACATTGACAATAAATTTAACTTGGCAGGTAATAATTTATTTTGCACAGCATTAGGTGTGTGTATGCTTTATTATTACTTTTATTTTTCAGAAATTCTTAAATATGTCGAACAGTAAACCATTGTTGGAGACGTTGGATCCGACTCCGAATCTGACTCGAAATTGGATAACACTTCTAGATATGGAAGAGGACTCGGAAATTGAGGATAGATCACAAGAACAGCACGAACAAACTACGATGTACACTTCCAAAGATAAAGTAAGTTGGTCAAATAATTCTTTTCCTTCTGGTCGGGTTCGGGCATATCATATAAATACAATTGGTGTAGTTCTGTTCGACTAAGATTGAATTTGACTGCATGTCTTTAAATGCAAAAATCTTAGAAACTGCTGAATATATTCTGATGCATTTTACTCAGTCCTATAGAGGATAAATAGGCCTACAATATCCACTTTGTTTCAACTCTATATCTTTACAAATTCCGGAAAAAATTGGACAAGAGTAATTAATTTTTTCGTTTCGTTTCGCTTTTTTCTTTTGTCACGCTTTCCGTTCGAAAATACTGGGAGCTTTTAAATATAGTAAACACCAGCTTATAGAGGACATCTCCGGTTACATATTAGGATATCCATTAACTCGATAACTTAAAAGGTTTTTAAATAAATAGGCAGAATTTGAAACATTTCTACGATTTTCACCTGGGTGAGTGGATAGGCACTTCATTCTCAAATCAAACACACTAACCGCGCAATATATTGACATCTCTTTTAACTTTATTTCATACCTATGGCGGAGAGGGAGACAGACAAGGGCAGTATGCTGTTTGGTTTGCTAAGAAAGAAAAAACCATAAAAGAAATGTCAAACAGGTATAGCTATCAGTGATCCCAGATCGTGGGAAATTACCCATTTTTGGGCATTTTGCCTTTCAAAAAAGGCTAAAAGAACGCAGAAGGGCATTTTTTATCTCGAAACAAAAAAAAAATGAAGTGCACGGATGGGTCGAACGAATCTTTCCCGTTAATCAAAAGTTTGGTTGGTTCTTTTCTTATTTTATTAAGTAGGTAGGTAAAGATCTGAGAACAAGCTATGGTTAAAGAGTTAAAAGCGTCTACAGTACTATTTTATAAGATCTTACACTTAACAAGATTTGTGAGTACAAGGCAAAGTGTAGCAGGATTTTCTGTTTTCTGGTGTTTTTATTTTTGACTGGAATATATTAGCAACGCTGGTGTCTATGATTGGAAGTAGGGTACGTTAGACCGATATCATCATATAAATAAAATCATATAAATAAAATTGGTGTAGTTCTGTTCGACTAAGATTGAATTTGACTGCATGCCTTTAAATGCAAAAATCTTAGAAACTATTGAATATATTCTGATGCATTATTATCAGTCCTATAGAGGATAAATAGGCCCACAATATCCACTTTGTTTCAACTCTATATCTCTATAAATTCCGGAAACAATTTGACAAGAGTAATTTATTTTTTCGTTTCGCTTTCCCTTCGAAAATACTGGGAGCATTTAAATATAGTAAACACCAGCTTATAGAGGACATCTGCGGTTACATTTCAGGATATCCATGAATTCAATAACTTAAAAAGTTTTTAAATAAAAAGGCAAAATTTGAAAATTTGAAACATTATTAAACTATTTTCACCTGGGTGAGTGGATATGCATTTCATTCTCAAATCAAACACACTAACCGCGCAATATATTCACATCTCTTTTAACCTTATTTTATTCCTGTGGCTGAGAGGGAGACAGACAGAGGCAGTATGCTGTTTGGTTTGCTAAGAAAAAAAAACCCATAAAAGAAATGTCAAATATGTAGGAAAAATATGTTTACCTCTGTTTTGCTTACAAAAAAAAAAAAAATTCTATGAAAGAAATATCAGATAGAGATAGCTTTGAGTGATACCAGATCGTGGGTAATTACCCATTTCGTTTTTTATAGAGTAGAGTTTTTAAATAGCGTTTTTAACAGCCCATGGCCTCAATGCTCATAAAATGGTATTAAAAGTTGGAGTTCCCATAACATAATGCAAACATAATGCTTGACATGAGGCTTTAATTTTAACTGGGTGTGGTAAAGGAGATGCGGTGTTTATACCAAGAATACAAATAATTCACAGTAATTATTAATTTCAGTTTAAACCGATTCGATTGCCTATTAATGTTTGTTTTGAAATGACAATCCATAAGTCACAGGATCAAACTTTAAGAAATGCGGGAGTTGATTTAAGCAAGCAGTTATATGTAAAGTGCTCCAGGGTAAGTAATGCAGCAAATATCACTATCTTAGTCGATAGAAACAAAACAGCCAAAAAAATTTGTCCCCAACAAGACAGAAAATTTCTTAATTTTGTTTCCATCAACTGTTCTGAAACCACATTTTACACGGGCGAAGCCGGGTGGGTACAGCTAGTACATAATATAATAAGAGGCGTCAAGGCGTTGCACAAAGTAAATCGCCCACCAGGAAAAGATGTTTATGACCCAGTGGACGCTTTTTATTTGTATTTGGATGCTGACATTGTAAATGAAATTGTTTAATTTACAAACCCAGAAGCTTCTCCAGTCTTAGTAGGATCAAATTGGAAGAACACTGATAGTATTGAGATGGTTTGTTGCTCACTGCTGGTCATCTCAAAACAAAATATGACCAATTGCGATATTTCATGAAATCATACGGTCCTCCAATTTTCAGGGCAACGATGGGCTTGAAGCGCTTTAAATTTCTGTTAGGGCTTATAAGGTCTTATAACAAAACAAGTAGATCCCATCGAGGTCAAAAAGATAAATTAGCACCTTTAAGAGATATTTTCAATAAAATAAGTAATAATTTGAAGAAAATGTATAGTCCAGGAGAAAATATAATTTTGGGTGAGCAGCTTATGTCGTTTTGAGGACGTTGTCCATTCAAACAATATATGCCTGCTACACGAGACAAAGGCCCAAGGCCTTGCTGCACAAGTGGTAGTATCAATAACAGAACCTTTCTATGGATCTCACAGAAATGTTACATTAGACAATTATTTTACTGACTTATATTTAGCTTAAAAAATGCTAACAAATAGTTTGAATATAATCGGAACTGTAGAATAAAAGATTTGTGCCAAAAGAATTTCTTCCAAATCGTAAAAGAAAGGAACGTTCATCGATATTTGGACTCTATAAAAAAAGCTACACTTGTTTCGTATATGCAAAAAAAGAATAAATGTGTTTTAGTTCTATCTACAACTCATAACAAGCCGGAGATAAGCATTGGGGATTCTCGAAAGCCTGAAATAATATTGAGTTATAATAAAAGAAAGGACATTGACCAGTTGGTACACGCGTACATATCCAAACGACGAACAAACTTTCGCTTACTTTACAAATTTGCGGGATGTCAGTTCTGTAGCTGCATATATTATGTATATATAATCTCGACAAACTTATACCCTAAGTGGAATGAAAAAAAGAACGAAAAAAGACGATTGTTTCTTGTCAGTGTTGCTGAAGCTCTTATAAGGCCACATATTGAAAGACGGATTTGTATTGGTTTAAAGAAATCCTCTGTACAAGCGATGTCTAATTTTTTACCACAACCAAATCCACCTTCAGAGGAGCCCCCAGTATGAAGCAGATTTGTGATATCTGCAGGAAAAACATTTGCAATCAGCACAGCACAAGGTCGGAAATATGCTCAATTTGCCAAAATAAATAGTTTCATTTGCTGTAGCACCACATTATCTAAATGGTTGCGTTTATTTTTCGGAAAAAATTACAAAATAAAGCAAAAATTAAACTACCTATGATAAAAATGTATAAAAAAGTGTATCACTTATATTTCATCCAATAGTTTCAGCAATGTGTCTATCGGACACATAAGTCCGTTTGTGTAAGAAATATTATTTGAACGGCAACAGAATGGCGTATTTTTTCTAGAGAACCAGGTAGATGGCAGCGCTATAGGAGTTTGCGAGAATTTCTAGCAAGCAGACGAGGAAAATTTGGAAGAAGCTGAATAGTCCAGTACAGAGACGGAGATTACGGTATATAATAAGGAAGCTGTGCCAAAAAGGGGACCAGGTAGACAACAGTAAAATCCAATAAGCCATTTGGCTCAGTGGAGCAAAGCATCGGCGGGGCATGATACAATACATGCCGCGTCTAAACTGGTGTCCGACATTCAATGGTACAAAAGTAAAAAACAATGCACGGGTGCCTGCCTGATTGACTTGGAGAAGGCCTTTGATACCATATGGTTGGAAGGGCTTTTTTACAAATTGAGCAGGTTGGGCATAAGTAAACCACTACTGTACATGCTGCTTAATATGCTTACCGGTAGAAAGTTCGTTGTTAAAAATGGCAATGTGACGTCTACTGGGGTGTTCGAAATCAAAAATGGTCTGCAACAGGGAGCGCTTAATTCGCCTATCCTTTTCAATATTTTTACAGCTGATCTGATAGGCTCGCTTCAGCACGCGATTGCGTACGCGGACGATTTGATCGCGTACAGATCAGCTTCAAAGATTGACGTTATTGCAACTCTATTGCAGCGTGACTTCGATAAGATTCAGCGATATTGCGAAGACTGGAAGCTGAAGATCAACTTTCAGAAGTCGGAAACCATTCTATTTAGAACGTCGTTGTCTCTGGCCACTAGGGATACAAAAAAGAACTGGCGAAAGCTCTCTATTGTTGGAACTCACGGGCGTCCACTCGCGCACAAAAATGTTTTCAGATACCTTGGACTTTGGTTAGACCAATATCTATATTTTAATAAACATGTAGATGTTGCTCTCTCCAGAGCCCGAGGTGCTTTTGCCCTTACAAAGAGACTGTTTTATAGCAGCCAACTCGATGCAAGGGTGAAGGTAATCTGCTACATGGCGCTCATTCGGCCCATGCTCGCATATGGATGTCCCGCGTGGTTCAACATAGGGGCAAGTAGGATGGAAAAGATTCGGGTGTTTGAGAGGGCCTCCTTCGGGCTTGCCTTCACTTATACAGAACACCAGAGTCTCAATACATAAAATTCTACTCCAATGAGGTCCTATACAATAGGGCTAATCTGATAAGAGTGGACAATTTCCTGATCAAGATGACTCAAAGGCACATTGCGAGGGCAATGACGTCGATGAATAACCTGATCTTCCGGGCTTATTACCCCAATTATAGGTACCATGAGAGGGTGCGTCTTAGCGGCTTTGTCCCCCAGAAGCATTCCTCTACTTTGATCAGCAGGCCTGATCCAGGATAGATCGGCGGTACCGTTAATCTTCCACGTTGCCCGTACAACTGTGGATAGGCGACTTAACTACAACAGAGACGTCACACAGAGCGCTGAGGAGCGTCTCCGGTTTATTCGATCGGTATCGGTGCGCGATAAAAAAGATGTAGAAAAGCAGCACCAATTTTGGTGGCTTTTAGAGAGAGCTCCCTCGTCGATCCCTTTTGATCCGGGGTAGATCCGACTTTTCATATAAGTATATTATATGCCTTGGCCGGCTTACATAGTTTAAGTGGGTGGTAGATTTAAGCTTTAGATGTAAGATAGCAACACAGCACGTGGCTCTTAGGGTTTAAAAAAAAAAAAAAATTAAAAAAAAAAATAAAAAACACACAGCACACGGCTTAAAAAACAAAAAAAAGTGCATATATAATTATGCAACGTAAATAGTTAAGTTAGGTTAAGATTTACTATTAAGTTAGCATATAAGTTTTAATTATAAGATAATAAAAAACAACACAAAAAATGTTCAGTTACTAAGTTTTTCGCATTACATTTTCTTAGTTTAGACGTAAGTATTATTATTATTTAATTTTAAAATACTAAATGCAAGTTAGGTTAAGTCGAAAGACAACTTTAATTACTTAAGTGTAGCTTAGAGTGCCCGCATAGGGCCAGTAAGTTAGAAACATTAATATTAATATCATAATTAAGTTAGTTAAGCTAGTTAGTAAGATTAAATGAATTACTCCAATAAAAAGCATTTAAAAAAAAAAAAACCCAGGAGAAGCCTGGTTCGAGTCCCAGTGGGGGAAAACTTTTTTTAAATAAATAATTAAGTTAAAACAAAAACAAGAAGAGGAAGTGCCGCAAGGCAATCAGGCGATGGACACTGGCCAGCCAAAGGTCCCGCAAGGAGATGCCCCGTTGCGAAAGAGATTGACGAAGCAAGTCAAGGTTAAATTGCAGCAAGTGATGGGAGCAGAAAACACGACAACAACAAGAACAGCTACAGCAGAACCATTGCCATGAACAAGTGCAGCAGTATTAGGTGCACTAACAGAGGTACAGTCGACAAAAGTTGAGAAAAGGCGAAGAAAACTAAAACCCACGCCAAATTTGTCAAAAAGAAAGACAAGGTCAGATGGGGAAATGATGACGACACAAGCAGCGGCATCAGAATCCGACTCTGACATCGACAATAAAGACGAGGATGATGCCCGCAGCTACTCGTACGAGTCTGAAGGGGGCGAAGGTCGGTATGTGGGCGAAGGTAATTCGTTTCAAGAATAACTGGACGCCGTAAAAGACCGGGACCAACAACAAGACGATGAAGAAGAAGACGAAGAAGCCCAGCTCGATCGTCTGATCAAAGAGCTCCTCGCTAAGAGGGACAAATTGAGCCAGCAAAAGATGCTTCAGCAACAACAAAAGCTTCAGCAACAAATTCAGGCTGAGCAGCAACAGCACAAGCAACAACAAAAATTAATGAAGCAGCAGCAACAACAAGCTATGCTAAGGCAGCAACAACAGAAAAAGCAGCCAGCACAGAAACAGCAGCTGCCACCGCAACAACAACAGCAGCAGAAACAGCAACAGCAGCAGAAACAGAAACAGCAGCAACAACAGACGAAGAAAGTCAAAACACCACCAATAAATGTGAGTTACTAAGTCACTAAGTACTTTTTTATTTAAAGGCTTAACGCCACAAAACACATTATCATGTGCACAAATTTGGAGGAGCACAAAAAAGTACGCGCCACTCAGGAGAAAGCTGAAACCAAGTATTTCACTTACACTCCAAAAGGAGAAAAACGGCAAACGGTGCTGCTTAAGGGTATCGACCCTAACATAACAATAGAGGAGCTTGAAAAGGAGCTCAAGAATTATGAGTGCGACGACCTTAAGTTCGTGTGGGTCAAGCCGTTTTCCTGGGGTGGTAGCCGCAAATTACCATTGTTTTTGGTGCAACTAACACCCGACAGCAAAATTGATAGTCTGAAAAGGATCAGATTCCTGTACTATTTTCCCCTGTCCGCAGACGAGGAAAACGGCAGTACGTTGGGAAAAATTAAAAAGGTCAGATCGCGTACTTCAATGTATGCGCTGCCAAAGGTTCGGGCACGCCGCAGCTAACTGCCACATGCAGTTTAGATGTGTCAAGTGTGACAAGGACCACAAACATGGGGAATGTGCTTTAGGTACCGATAGGGTAGAAGATCGAGGCCAGCTCTCGTGTGTACTCTGCAAGATATCAGGACATCCCGCTAATTTCAAGTGATGCACGAAGTATCTGCAGGTTAAACAAAATGTGCAGGCTCGAAAACTAAAGTCTGAAGAAGAGAAGGGTCGAAAGAGTCGCTCGTACTCGAATTTTGTTGCACCCGATGTGTCCTTTGCCCAAATAGTATCTGGACCGGGTAGCACAATAATAAAAAGCGCGCCGAAGTTTCCTACACCGGAAGCGGATCTGGATTTGAAAACGATCCTTCAGTCATTGCACGGAAAGATCGATCATTTCCAGAAAAAGTTAAATGAGCAAGCGGCTCGAATAGACGTTATCTATTCGACACTGTTTGCCGAGTCTCACTTCTCACTTCACTAATCCGGATCGAGAGAAGGAACAATCTTTCCAATCTGTTGGAAGCCGAAAAGCCAGATGTTCTTTTGGTTAGCGGAACTAAGCTAACTCCGAAGCACAAATTAGGCTATAGAAATTACCATGTAGTTAGAAGAGACCGACCCCTCTCCACACAAGGAGGTGGGGTCGCTATCTTAACACGTAAAGGCTTGCGCCATAGGGTCATATATAGCGGGGACGTGCGAAGGTTCCAGGTGCTGGAAGCATGCTTCGTATGCATTCCCCTCAGGCGGGTGTATGTGGTGTCGCTTTATGCACCTGAATCTCCTCAACGCATTGAATTTTTAAATGAGATCGAGACGCTTTTTCGTTGCTTACAGCTTGAATCGGAAGATAATTTTTACTTTTTGGGCGGAAACCTCAATGTTAAACATGCGGCATGGGGAAATGATATTCCGAACCCTGGGGGCAACCAGTTTTACTACTGGTGGCGTCATAATATGATTGAGTACAAACTGGAATTGTACGCGACGGATATCCCGTCTTTCCCTAGAGATGGTTCTTTCTTGGACTTGGCGCTAGTTGACGATTGACTAGAACTAACGAACACTGATCTAAGCACGCGGAACTGTTTACGAGCGGTTGAGTACGATAGTGATCACTACGGACTTGCCACCGTAATACGGATCCCGAACGAGCAATCGCAGCTGGAGCAGAACGACCAAGTGCGTTCTTTCGATTACCGAAGAGCGCAGTGGTCGCGCTTCTCCAGAGTCGTAAAGCGCGAGATACGCTCATGCGAGATCGACCCACCGAAAAACAGGAACTTAACGAACGATGAGATCGACAGTCATTTACGGAAAATGAATGTCGTCATCAAACAGACAATGGAGCGGACTATCCCTCGGGTAGGACGTTCCACCAACGAAGAACAAACTGAAAAGTATCGAAACGCGACAATCGATGCTCTGTACAGACACAAAAGTAGACTGCTCTCGAGGCTTAAACGGCTACACAGACAGTTTACCGACAGGAACGATCCCGAGTTAAGGACACTGAAGTCAATGATCAAAAACTTGAAACAGTTGATCACCGAGAATTACAGAAAATCTGTAAGTTTGTATTGGGGCAATAAAATTCGGACAATAAAATCCAGTTGTCCGAATATGTTCCCACAAATAAATAAACTGTTCGGGCGGAAAGATCATAACGACATTTCATGTGTCCGAATACCTCAGACGAACGAGAACAGACAGACACTTCTGACTGCTGGCATAAGTCCGGAAAGTGCTGACTCGAACGACGGTTTTTTCGTGGTCGAGGACCCGTAGGAGAGGGTGGATTTGATGGATTTTTCGGAGCTTTCTTTGAGGCTGTGTATACGGTGAACAATCCTGTTCGCTGTTATCGCGACCTCGAGGAGAGAGCGTTTCTTAACCACTTTTATCTGCGGACCGAAATCCAAAATAGGAGATCCGAGAACAACGGTTTCACCGTGTTCAATGACGACAACTGTGCAAATGGCACAATCGCCGATGTAAGTTGTTCTCATCTGTTCGTGAGAAAAGATGAACTCCGGTGCATCTTCGAGTCACTGAAGAACAAAAAGTCGTCGGCGGGAGTGGACGGTGTCACAAACGTCGTATTAAGACACCTGCCGTTAGAGGCGATAGATATCTTCGCCACGCTATTTAACAATGCGCTGAATAATGCATAATGCTACCGAGACTGGACCGACGCTTAAGGCCTCGCTCGAGTCTCGGCGGCGCGTATGTGCACCTTGTTGGCGGCTGATAGGCGCCCATGGACGCAATCAGGATGGTGACCAATCGGAGAGATTACTCACCTCCCTGATTATAGGTAATTTAGATTAAGTAGCTTAGGTAGTGTTAAGTGGTTTTAGTTTTAGGAATAGTGAAACAATAATAAAGAATTCAAGTTTTATAAAGTTTCTTGAAAATAAAAAAACAAAACATAATAGCGATTGATAGATTTAAGGCCGAAAGGCAATCGTTTTAAGCACATCGTTAAGTTTAGAGCGCTCGCTAAGAGCCAGTAAGCTAGAATAAGATAAATGTTAGTTTTAAATTAAATTTAAATTAAAAAAAAAAAAAACATTGTTTATCACGGATGTGCTGCACTAGCGTTATTATTTTTTCAAAAGTTTGGCTTGAAAGATTACTTCCCTTTAACAAATTTACTATAAGATGAACCCATTAAATATTCGATTCCCTTAAACATTTCGGTGGAAAATTGAGTTACATTCGGCGAACATGACTCTAGTAGCGGTATGCAATATTCGCATGCGTCTGACAGAAGATTTTTGTCTTGCCGTTGTAATTAATTACTCAGGGAGTTCATTATATTAATACATGAGCTATAAAATTTCTGTATACTTTTTAGGTGTTTATTAAAAAATGAGAATGAAACTTATATCATTCGAAAGGTACTGTGAACACCTAGCACAAACAAAAATTTGTGAGTATATGTCGCCAATAAGGCTGGTAAAATTAAGTTTACAATTCCCAATACAAAATGCTTATCAGTTTTGGTGACATTCACTTTGTCGACGCCATATTACCATAGTAACATATTCATCTTAGATTAGAACCTATTTTTGGAGGAATGCAATTTACTTATCCTAAAAGTAAGCAGCTGTATAATTTTGTTTCAATGATGACACTATGGAAAATATTTTTCGACATATTCATAGTGGCGTGTTAAAATGTAAATCCTGAGTAAAACTTATATTCCAAGGGGCGTATTTTTTCTATATCTTGATATTGTTTTTTCGTTTATTTAAAAACAACATAATATTGTGGTACGTTTAGTCGAAGTTCGACCACGAACGAGACTAGTCTTAATAAATGATTGGTGAAAACGTCTGGCAGTAATACATTACCTATGATATTTCAAAGAGTCAATTACCCATATACAAAAAATTCAGCTTTGATAAAATTACGCACATACGCACCACCTGAAAACTGCCACACGTTAATTTTTGTTATCAATAGCTTAAATTTAACAAAAAAAATATTAACTAGCTTTTCGACGTTGCATAAACGTTCACCAACTCTTAAACTAATGTGTGGATGGTGTTTGTACACCTGTTGTTTACATGAAAAAAATGTTCGTTTAGTTTTTTCTTTATTCAACATAGCATTATTAAAATTATTTATTTTGCGAGGAAACTTTTACGAGTATTAACATAGTAATCAACAATTAAATTTTCCAAAAGACGTCTAATATTGCCTCCCATGCATTTTCTGCTTTTAACTACATTTTTTGACAAATTGTAAACTGGAAATATTTTTTGCATTCATTACTTTCATCTTTAGTTTTGATCTTTATCAATAAAACTAACAATGTTAACCGGCCTTAATTGCTTTATTTACCCAATAGAGACATTTTCTTTTGAAAATATAAAATTCCTTAAGTTTATAAATTGTGACATATTTTCTGAAATACATAATAGTGTTTTAACACAACGCACAAAATGAAACAAGCGATCGCATAAAAAAATTATAACAGCTGATGACCATCACAACAAACATTAGTCCTGTTTTATAAACATTATTTTCAGTAAAGCTATGTATAGTACAATCTTACAGATTTTACTGTACTTACAATTACAAAAACTGAACTCTACTCTGAGATTTACACTTCTAGGTATATACCCAGATTCCGAGTACCTATGCATTTATGACCAATGTTTTCAATGCTCAATAAAATAATTGAGAGTGATTTCCTCCGATTCAGGCGACTTCTGGTTTGATACTGCTCTCTCCTTGCGTCCGTCACTGAAACTGAATGACGCTGAAAGCAGCTTACTGAATCCCAGAATTATCATGAACAAATCTAACAGTTCGAACATAAACTGAATGTTTTCCCAAGCACTTAGAACCTAGCTGCTCCCAGAAGTCACTTGCACTTCCAATGTTAAGTAGACTGTAATTGATTCAATTGCGTGCTGAAGATTCTAATTTACTTTGTTTTACTAGAAAAAAATATCCAATAAAGTAAACCTGTTTAAGGTCCTTTTTTCCTTCCATTAGCCCAAAAGTATTTAGTTCGGTCAATGTAGGTATATTATTACCCTGCATCTAAGCAACCTTTTTCTAATCAATATAAAGCTAGTTATTTTATATTTCTGTAAATGCATTTCCATCTAACTGAGAATAAACCCAAGAAGTTGAGGGAAACAACAATCAATATCTTGCTTTCGTTATATATGATTAACGATTAATTATTAATTCCCCTTTACTTCAATAGGTACCCTTATCATTGCTTTGTTCCAAGCTACACATATATAAGCTCAGAAAACGATTAAAACACCCAATATTAGAGCTGTAGTTCCCAGATCTATAATATCCAGATAACTTTAGAGCAAGAACTTATGAAATAACTATTTAAAAAAAATCTGTAGTAAGTTCCTTACTGGTATGAAGATAAGCGAGACAATAAATAATTTTTTACCTTCATAAATGTGTATTGAGAAATATCTGTACATACTTACATATACTCTACTTAAGCAACATCAGCTGATACCGTATAGTTGTGAAAGAATCAATCGAATTTATCTTATTTTTGTATTCATTTACTTTATTTGACACATATTAAAATTTGAATACATAAGCAAAAAAAAATAAAAAAAAAATTTACTACTATGTTTTTCACTAGTTAGAAATAATCAACCTATGAAATACATTATCGCAATTATCGTATTTGAGACAAAATTCACTTTTCTGGTATTTCTTTTCTACACTTTGCCAATCAGAAATATGTATTCAACTGAAGTTATTAGTCCGGGTAACTTCCAATGATGACTGAAAATGCACTTCCCTCATTTTCGAATGTACACGTCCTTGCCTTGTAATTCTATAAGCTGTCATCTAGGGTGATTTTACAGGAAATTGGACTACCGCTAAAATGAGAATCAGCCAAATTTTGATTCCTTTATACGAAACTAATTCTCCATACGTATCCAATAGGCAACATTTGATTCAATTTGTAAGTTTTTATTCTTTTTTCTCTGGAAAAGTGGAAAAGCAATCCTATAAGGCTAATTCCCCGCAGTAAGTGGCAAAACCAAATTAAAATATATTTAATTTTTTTCGGAATGAAAAAACGTCGTTGATGATATTTAAATGTCTTTTTATTAAGAACCTCATGGGTAAACTCGCGGGTGGTACGTCTGCCCGTCTTGGCTATTCATCGAGGAGAGAGTCGTTCGTCGGCTTTTCTTCGCGACGTTGCCGGGTCAGGTCAGATTGACTGGTGCAGGCGGCTTCTATCAGCTGCCGAACTGTCAGCTTTGGCATGACCGGCGCTGCCAGGCGTAGTTGCCTAGCGGGCCACAGAGGCCCTCCAGAAGACTTCCGCTCTCCATATGTAGCGTGCAGGAATCTGGACGCTGCGACCTATACGGGTGCGGGAAGGATGAGTTGTCGTTGGTTATGGCGGTTGCAGGTTGCACGGCGTGGGTAGGCGGTGTCGTGTACGCGGGTTTTAAGCGGTCAGTTTTTTTTTGTGTGTTTTCCTCAAACGTTAAGGGTGAAGAATTTGTCGTGGCGTTCGGTTATTTTATAGGGTCCTTCGTATGGAGGGACTATCGATGCTTTGACTGAGTCGTTTGTGTTCCATTAAGATGTGCCCTTCGAACAAATCTCGGAAGTTGCGTACGGCTAGATACATTGCAGTGAGTTCCCTGTCGTACGTGGAGTAGCGTTGTTGTGTCGAGGAGAATTTCCCAGCGGCTCTGCTACGTTGTCGACCAGTTGATGCAGGGCGGCGCCTGCTGCTAAGTTCGATGCGTCTGTAACCAGGCTCAACTCTGCCAGACGAACTGTTTGGGCTAGAAGTTTTCGACAGTCTTTGAACGCTTCGTCCGTAGACTGTATCCAGTTTAGCACAGATTTGTCGTTTTTTCGATTACCTGGCAATGACAACAAGGGGATTTGTATGAATTTGCGGTAAAAGTTTATTGGCGCGAGGAAACCCTTCAGTTGCTTTACTGTGTCGAAGGCCGAATGTCATGTGGGTGAACTCGTATAGACCGAAAGGCGTGATGATGGCGGTCTTAGGAACGTCGTCGGGGTTGATCGGGAGCTGGTGAAAAGCTTTTTGTAAGTCTATTTTTGAAAAGATGGACCTACCTCGGAGTATATTGGCGAAGTTGTGCATGTACGGAAGGGGGTATCGATCGGGCAACGTAATCGCGTTGAGGCTTCTATAGTCTCCGCAGGGCCTCCACGACCCATCAGTTTTACGCACCCTGTTAAGCGGGCTGGACCAGTTTGATTTCGAGGGTCGGCAAATCCCAGCCCGCATGAGTAACTCGAACTCCTTCTTGGCGGCGATCAGCTTGTCTGGGGGTAGGTGGCGTGCTCGTGCTGAACATGGTGTGCCATTTGTTTCCATGTAATGAAGAGATTCTGATTTGGTAGATGCCCCCGCTGGTGCGAAGCGTGTGATGTTCGGGAATGCCCTTACGATGTCGGCGAAGGGTGCATTTCGATCGATGAGCTGCGGGACCTGTTGGTTGCTGGTTATCGCGCAAAGTGCTTTCGAAAGCGACTTGGTGCGCGGATCGATGAGATGAGCTCCTTTCACGTCGACCATTAGATCATGATGTTGCAGGAAATCGGCCTCGATGATTGGAGAGGTGATGTCGGCGACGATGAATGTCCAAACGAATGAACGGCGAAGACCTATGTTGAGTTCATGGGTGACCTCTCCGTAGACCTTTATATGCGAACCATTTACGGCAAACGACTGCATGGCGAGGCCTTTTTGTCGATGACGATGGCGGAATGCCATCTATCGCTTAAAAAAGAAAGGTTAGTGTTGTTTTCACGTAAACATAGTCTATTGACAGAGGCTGGGGACGGTTGTTTTTTTCGTCGCCCTATCTGAGGCGGCCGAGCGGAGTCATGCTTGTGACTGCGGGGGCGGAGTGGCGGATATTTTTCAGCGGAAGCGGCATGATTGCGATGAAACCAGCAGTCGTCGAACTGGTCACTGGATTGCTCCTGTCTGCGCTGGCTCGAGATACGGGGCTGAGCTGAGCGTGATGGTGTGCGAGTGCGTGGACGTGATGGTCGTTGTTGGCGTTGCTCCGTTAGCAACTTTGAAAACTCCATTACCAAGTGAGCGATTTTGGGTGTGGACGAGCAGTGTTTAGTTGCCGGTGCTCTACATTTTCCATCACTGTGTCGTCGATCTGCGTTTTGTCTGCCGCGGAGCCTTTCACCATGACGGTCACGGACCGATTGAGGTAGGCGCGATGCCCATAGGTCGAGTACGACTGGCTCGCTTAGCGAGCCCTTGGCTGCCTGCACCATCTCATAATAGAGCTGGCTCGGTTTCTTGTCGCCGAGGGGCATGTCGTGAAGCACGCGGCGAAGTCGTTTTTGCTGGCTGTCGGCATATAAAACGAATGTGTACGAATATAATCGTATTTGTCACGCTCCGGGGCGGCGTGGATTATTTGCCGGAGCTCCGTAATCCGAGCAAGCGGGAGGTGCGAGCAAACAGTGTCGAATTTTCGTCCGTCCTGTGCAATTCCAGATGCCCGGAAGACAAAATTTAGTAGAAAGAACCAGTTGTCGATGCCGGATTCCACGAACGGTGGCATTTGGAGGCGAGCGTAGTAGTTCGCGGCAACATCCGCGTGCTCGCTTGCCTCTACTTGTGGAGCACTCTCTTTGCCGCTAACGCTTGGGGTTTCTTGTGGTGAACATCATGTCGGGGTCACCACTTTAGTCGTCGGAATGAAAAAACGTCGTTGATGATATTTAAATGTCTTTTTATTAAAAACCTCGTGGGTAAACTCGCGAGTGGTACGTCTGCCCGTCTTGGCTATTCATCGAGGAGAGAGTCGTTCGTCGGCTTTCTTCGCGACGTTGCCGGGTCGGCGTCGACGTTGGGCCCGCTGATTGGCTGGCTTCTATCAGCCGCCGAACTGTCAGCTTTGGCATGACCGGCGTTGTCAGGCGTAGTTGCCTAGCGGGCCTAAAACCCCCGCCACATATATACCGCCAGACTAGATTTTACGAAATCGCATATTGTTGTTATGTATTAAATTGCTACATTTATAACCCTAGATCCTAACACAGATTGGTATTATAAGCAGTTTGTGAGTTATTATGTTTAAGGCAGTCATAAGTCGAACAATAAACTAAGTATTAAATAGACCGTCAGCTCTTAAGTTTCCTATCTTGGAATATAAAAAAATAAAATAAAAAAAAAATTAAACTTTCTACTCATCGTGAGCGGCAAATACCTATCCACTACTGATTGCTGGTACCGAAGCTCGGTAATAACTTTACTTTTATATATAGCTACATATTCGGTATACCTAAAATCCGTAAGCCGAGGGAAGCGACACTGCACCGACAAACCAGAGAGTTGACTTGTGTATCAGCAGCAAAAAGACAGCAGTGAAGGAAACATTCTCTGCGCTAATTGCCAAAACACTAGGAGCCAAGCAAGATATCATTATATACATATTTTTGTTTACTAATATCTATTGTAATAAGCCAAAAGGGGGATTAGTAGAGGGAGCTAGGAGTGAGAAAAATGACAGGAAGTAGGGATGTGGACGGGACCTTAGGATGGGATGAGAGAAAGAGAAGGATGGAAGGTAGAGAGTGAGGAGCGTGGCATGCGTGTATATGCACGACTTAGCTCGCCGAACGGGGGAGTCCTTGTCCTCACTACTCCACGAAACCTATTACAACACATATAACATGCCAATAAACATACAGGTACTCACTTCGGCTTTAGTACCGGAAGCGGACGGACATCAACCACTCTGAGAGGCGCTGCTGATGGTTTTGCAGCGAAGCCATTGCCCTCCCGACCTTGAAGCTCCGTGGCCATTTTGTGAACTTCCCCGATATAAGTGCCTCGCTTTAAACCAGATCACCATAGCCAATGGTTATCCGCCAACCATGCCGCACCCCTGAAACCTTGCGTTTAGCAAGTCATTAGGACAGCCACAACATGCGTGAGATCAATCGACTGGGTTTTCCTCATACCGGCGTGAACAATCTCAAACATTTAGTGTTTTTTCTTAGGATTTTAGGCACCACAGATTCATCTTATGAAAATAAAAATAAATAGTTGGCGCAACAGTACTGTAGGGACCCTAGGCCTAGCTTCTCACAACCATTCGTTTGTGTGAGTTTTTCATTTTTGGGACGAATGGAAGGGATCTACAATTTTATGCCGAGTCCAAACGGCTAATTGAGAAGCTCCTTCATGACAAGTTATACTCTCGGATGTTTGTCAGACGTTCGCGAGAGGTGGCGCAGCGGAAAAAAACCATAAGTGGAATTTGGGTTTTTTTCGGGATTCGAACCTGGGACCCCGCGCTTAGTAGTCCAACACACTAACCACTAAGCCACTGCGCCTTATATCTTATGAAAATATGAAATTCAAAAAACAATGATTTTAACAAAAAAAAAAAAAAAAGGTTTAAACAACTAAACTCAGCTTCACCGTCAAACACACAACATTAATCGAGATGGCCTTTTTGCCACCAAAATGCGGCTAGTAATATTTAAGCGGGGTTCCTACTTATAGAGAGCTCTTTATGTGTATCTGGGTCTCAAAAGCTTTAGGACTTCGCGAAACAGATCAAAAAAAAACTAGCGGGTGTGCTGAAACTCAAGCCTATCACACTTAAAACTGGTAATCTTAACAATAAATAACACTTACAACTAAAGAAACAATTAACCAAAAAAAAATAATTAAATAAATACGAGCAGGAAATTTAACGTTTTCAACAAAAAAAAAAAAAAACATCCGCCGGATTTTTATCCAGCATGCATAACGCAGCATACATCCATTGCTTTGTTGTTTAGCAACAAACAAAGGGTAAGTAGGTCTCACAAAATCGCGTACAGTGCTAATTTATCTTTCCTTTGTATTGCTGTATTACGTGGTCTTATTTTGCGTAATCGTGATTCGCCAGAGTAGCACCCTTGTAGTTTGCACACTTGGAGTAGTGCCGTACCATTACACTATACAGTTCTCCGTGCAAAAATTTTACAAGCGGTATCTTGCCCGGTAACGCTTATTTGCTTATCTAAAGCCAATCTTCAGTATATTACAGGATTTTGTATATTTTTTTTTTTTTTGCAGATTAAGACCGCCGTCGGTTAATTTCGGCGGCCACCACTGGAACGATTTTAGTAGATGACCGCCAACACCAATATTAAGATTTTAGGATGTTCAGGTCCGCCTAACAATATGTTATAATTTAATCTTAATCTTCCCGCACTGATTATTTGTATATTTAAAATAAAACTCACCCCAATAATAAGATCTAGTAAATCTATTTTGTATTTGCCTCGGCTGTACCTTTTTCCGTCGGGTTTCTTTTCTGTGTAAGAAAAAATGTTGTTCACTGAAAACTTATGAAACGTTGTGCCTCTGACCACACTTGAACTATTGAACCTAATCATCGCAAGACCTGTACGGTTTGGCTCTTTTCAACATTAATGCCCACTAGTACCTCTATGCTCTAGATCTTCCGATGTCTAGGTTGGCTATAAGTGGGAGGATGCATTTTTGAGTTAAGTTCATAGGGAAATTTATTCAGCTAGTAACAACCGGTTTGAATATATGCTAGCGCTCCAGACACCTACCATACATTTTCTCTTCATCCCAGACAGAGGCCGCTTTTACACAAACAATTCCTAAGTACCCACTTACCAAGTGTTTACATTTAGCATTTGACGTCACTGTGGTATTTAATATGGCTGCCCTGGCAGCACAGTACCAGAACAATTGCACTCGCAATGACATTTGCCAATTGTGGTAATTTACCAAACGCACCCCAACAATGAAACCAAGTGTCATAAATGATAAGGAATACAAGATGGAGAACGGAGTCGGTCGGTTTGTATTTTATTTTTGTAAGCATTTTATAAGTTCTCCTTTTAATTTGTTTTGCAGGTGGCTGTTACAAAAACCTCCGAACATGTCTGAGGTCCTACTGATGAATGTGCGGAGGAACATATAGCACATCTGCATTTGGAACGTGGGGAAGAACCCAAAACAACCAAGCCGGGCAATATGCATGTTGGGTAAGTTTTCATACGCTTTTTGCTTTTGCCTCCATCGAGTGCCACCGGCACAGATATTTAATAAACTTTGATTATTATCGTATTATTCATATCAGTAGCACTACTGCTCCACCTCGACTGCTACCTAAGTTGCCAACAAGAGGGATTGGGTTTTACGCGTTAGAGCCGTTGCAGTAATTCCTTTCCTTGCGTACTTGCTGGTGTTCTGGCCTTCGTGAACGTGAGTACCATTTTGCCTTCCCATGCATGCTATCGCTTGATATACGTCTATATAAATGCTTTACTTTATTATCAATATTGATATTTTTACTCTAGTAATACGCTAATCAAGCATATCATCTATATAAATTCAATACATACATGCAAACGTATTCAGTAACTTATACTTAACAACCTTATTCTAGATAGATACGAGGTGAACGAATAAATAAATCAAAAAAAAACTATCAAATGAAAGTAGATAAATAGTTAGACATGTTAATAGCTAGGTAGATACAAAAGCATATTGTTTACAACCGAGTAAAAATAGAATATGATATTAACGAAGAACAAAGAAAATAAATCGATTCATCTAAATAGATATATACGGAACGTAATTAATAATAGCCTAACACTAATAGATAAAAAAACGAATAATTCAATAAATAACAAATAAGATAACTACTACAAAGAGTGATAAGTGATATAAATAAATAAATAATAAATACTCTATGATAAATAAGTAAATAACATAAAGATAAGGTAATTACTTAACATGTTCAATAAATAACAAAGATAACATGTGAAGATAAGAAACGACTATTTAAATAAATAACAATTAAGCTAACTACTACCTACAAGGTGTGAATAAATTATATAAATGAATAGGTTAATAAATAAATAAATAAATAAATAATTGGATAAATACATAAATCAATAAATGACAGATAAGATGGGGGATGTATATGTGCAATGACTAACAAAGCAGATGACTACGTGGAATATCGCAGTAAGATGGTATATCACAGATTAGAAACAGCTTTTAGGTACATTGGTTTATTGTTTTATGTCTTTCACGTGGAAGACCCCTATTTTCTTTCCTAACAATTTCTCTAGTTCGTACATGTTTTTACCTACTTGCTTTAGGTAACGTTAGGTCCTTCGAACGAAATTCCTTCTATATACCTCTTGTCCAGGTAGAAATCTTATTTTTCGTGAACGTATGTTGTACTGTTCTGCATTTTTTTTCGCCTGCTTGCAGTATGTTTCCCTTAATCTTATCTCTCATGCAGTGCAATCTCTTTTTTCGGGTTAGGGTTAGGAGTTCGCTGTCGTCTATAGCGTTCAGCTTTTCTGCCAGTTTATAGCAACTACCGTGGGTCATCATGTTTACTCCAAACAAGGCGAAATATGGTGACACACCGGTAGTAATATGGATCGAACTCCTAAGCGCACATGCGATGTCGCTGAGATGTGCATCCCAGTCGCGTTGATCATTTTAGATATATGTGCGAATCGCAGCTAGTAGCGTCCTGTTTACTCTTTCCGATGTGTTGGATTGCGGTGCGTAGTTTGCTGTTCGGAGGTGTCGGATTCCATATTTTGATATCAGACTTCGGAAGTCCTTCGCAACAAATTGCTTCCCATTATCTGAGTGCAATATTTGGGACACTCCAAACATATTGAAGACATCTTCTATAAGGAACCGTACGACACTTCTTGTGTTAGCATTTTTCAATGGTTTAAACAGAACAAATTTTGAGAGATGGTCAAGGACAACAAAAACATACGCGTTACCGGATTTCGATCTTGGATATGGGCCCAGAAAATCAATATAGATCTTTTGAAATGATCGGTCTGAACAAAAACTGTTACTAATAGGTGGACGAAGGACTTGGTTAGACGATTTACATTGTTTACAGATTTCACACTGAGTGACATATTTCCTAATTTGAACCGTCATGTTCGGCCAGTAAAAGTACTGTCGGACTCTTTGAAGGGTTTTTGCTATTCCTCCGTGAGCTGCCTGAGGAGGTTTGTGTGCACTAACAATTATTTCCTCTGTCAACCCAGATGGAATCCAGAGTTGCCATTGATGTTCTATCATGGACTCATGTCCTGTAGGTGGTAAAGCACGTTTGTACACAAAGCCGTCCTCTATTTTGAGATCCGGTAGCTCATCCGCGTGACTTTTGATGGTTTCAATTAGGCTTTTGTACTCGTCTGATTGAAATTCTTCAGAGTCAAGGTCTATTAGTGGCGCTATATCCTCAATATCGATCCTATCAACGTAGACGCAGGAAAGAGTGTCTGGTACTACATTAAGTGTGCCTTTGCGGTGCTCGATGTCGAAGGTAAATGCCTGCAGTTTAAGACTCCACCTGGCCAGTCTACCATTCAAGTCTTTAAGACCCATTAGCCAACGCAGGCTAGAATGATCGGTGATGACCGTGAATGACATTCCTTCGACATACGGCCTAAACTTTTGCACTGCCATAACCGCAGCCAGACACTCCTTCTCGGTCACGCTGTAGTTTCTTTGACAGCTGTTCAATTTTTGAAGAAGAAGAAGTACGATATTGGGTACTCATCATTTTGATTATTTTTTTGAAATAGTACAGCGCCTATTCCAGAGTCAGAAGCATCGCATTGGATGAAAAATGGCCTTGAGAAATCAGGGTGTGTCAGAACAGGGGCAGTAGTTAACGCAGTTTTAAGTTTCTGGAAGGCTATCAGGGCTTCATCTGTGATTTCGAACTTTTCTTTTCTTTTTTTCAACAGGTCTGTGAGGGGAGCCGTCAGACAAGAGAAATCTCTGATAAACCTCCCGTACCAGCCCGCGAGACCGAGCAGTCTGCGGACTTGCTTTGGCGATTTCGGGATCGGAAAATCTGCAATTGCAGCAACTTTTTTCGGATCCGTCTTAAGCATCCCACCACCAACTATGAAGCCCAGGTACTTCAATTCCTTGAAGCAGAATTTTGACTTGTTCACGTTGATGGTGAGATTCGCTTTACACAGACATTGCGCTACCTCGTCAAGCAGAGCCACATGGGTCTGGAAATCAGGAGCTACGATGAGCAAGTCATCCAGGTAGACAAAGACTCTGTCCTTTAGCCGCGAGGGGATCACCTTGTCCATTAACCGGCACATTCTCTGCGCCGCATTGCATAGTCCGAAGGGCGTGACAGTAAACTGGTACAAGGGTCTCCCTGGCTCCGTAAACGCAGTTTTCTCCCTACTCTGCCTCTCCAGCGGTATCTGCCAAAATGCGTCTATTAAGTCGACACTACTTATGAAGTAGGTGTCTTGCAACCGGCTGAGAAGTCCGTCGATGTGGGGGAGAGGATAGGCGTCTTTCTTTGTCAGCGCATTCATTTTTGGCGAGTCCAAACACAGCCTGTTTTTCCCGGTTTGCGTATAAGAACCACTGGTGAGCACCATACGCTCTCACTCTCTTCCACCACGCCTAGACTAATCATCCGGTCGACCTCCTCGTACAAAAGGGCTTGTATCGCTGGAGACACAGGGTAGTGACGCTGCTTCACGGATGCTGCGTCTCCTGTGTCGATGACATGCTCTTCCGGCTCCGTCTTTCCAAGACCGTGCTGTGTATAGCAAAGAAATTTTGCTCTGCTCGCCTCCAGTCGGGATCGCTGTTCATCAGAAAGTTCGTAGATGTTTGGACCACATTTAGCATCCGAAAGTAGCGTTATCGTGCTGATTACACTCGGTGCTATCTTAAATACCTTCCAGAAATCTACGCCCAAATAAAGTTCCTGTTCAAGATCTGGAACAAGGTACAAGTACATAAGGTTTGTGCTATTTTTGTATGTCACTGGCACATGACCTCTGCCAATAATGAACTGACTTTTGCCATCAGCAGTTTTAACCCCAGACTTATATGGGTATATAGTTACATCAAGGGATTTTACAAAATTTACGCTATTCTTCTCCAGGATACTTATGCTGGCACCACTATCGAGTAGCCCAAGGACTTCCTTATTTGCTATTTTGACTTTCGCATAAGGCCTAGGATCAGCAATAGTATCAACGATGGACGACGAAATTCGTTTTCATGTATCTCCTCTAATATTGTATCGTTCTCTGGCCTTCAGTATCCTTCGTGGCGGTTGACGATCACCTCTAAAAATCTTTTCTCTAATTAATAGTAATTCTCTATTCTAACATGTAACGGCTTTAATTCGAATCTTTTCTTAGAACTACCTTCACCTATATTCTTATCTCTAATTAATATCCTAATGTGTCCATTTTCAGACTTTGGACACTGGTTAACTCTAAAGTCTGTTTGTGACTCATCGTGGCTTTTTGTTTTTATTAGGGGGTCTGAGTCGAACGCGACTCCCGTAAAAATGCATTGCGTTCTTTGCCCTGTTTTCCGGGTTACACCGAGGACATTTTGGGGTTATGACGCCTCCCTGTCCGCACTTATAGCAGACAATATTACGCACATTTTCGGGGCAGTCTATAGTCTGGGACTTTTGGTCTGTTTGAGGTCGTAACAATTTTTGACCAGTACGAGAGAAATTCATCGCTGCCACGCCAGCATCCAGCTCAACTGTATCGTCTTCGCCGTAGTTTAACTCATGGACAGGAAACTTGGCTTGTGCGCGATTGTATCTGGGATCCCTGTTTTGCATTGGATATGCATTTTCTGCCTCTTTGCACATGCTCCTAAGATGTTCAAGGGTAAATATCGACTTTGGGAACACTAGCCTTCCAATACTGTCTTTCAGGTTTCTTTTTAGGATTATGACTAAGTCAATTTCCGGTATGGGAACTTGAAGTTGCGATTTCAGTTTTGTTATCGCATAAAAGAAATCATCGGACGACTCCAAGGCACCTTGTCGTCTATCCATAATTTCTCGGATAATCTCGAAGTCTGATTTTGAGTTGCGAAACTGTCGCATAAGCGCATCACGGAGCATTGGCCAATCCGGTCGATGATTGCTTCTTTGGAACTGCCAGTACCTCTCATAAGCGGCACCAGACAGCAGCAAGTGGAAATCACGGAGAATTTCTAACCAAGGGCATCTATAATGGTGTTGAATGGGTTCCAGGCGGAACATGAAATCTTCTACTGTGAGTACATCCGGTTTTCCTTCGAAATTTAAACCCCATTTGTCAATTTTTATAGGTCCCCCAATAGAAGGATACGATTGAGCCTGATTGCCATCTGGCACTCCTGAATTCATCCCCGAGTGATGCGGAATGAAATTCTGTTGGAAATTGTTCGAAACGTTGTCCTGCCTATTCGATCTATTATTATTGGTATTTCGATTTCGGCTCCAATTTCTACCATAATGAAACACAACTGGTGGAGCTTCGGGTTGCTGTTGACTCGCAAAAGCAACGCCAGTAGGAGGCTGTGGTGACTCTGTAGCCTCTCTCCACATGTTGCTATTACTGGACGCGTTTAGTTGGGGTTGCTGAGTTACGGCAGGTAAGGGTCTAATGACGTCATTAATTACTTTCATAAAAGACATTAAACTACTTTTAAATTCTCTTTTCATATCCTCTGATATTTCATGCTTAAGAGAACTTTCATAAGAGGCAAATGAATTAACAACGGCTTAATTAATATATGATTTTAATTCCGTTGGCACGAGAATGTTTTCGTTTGCCCCAGGATGACTATTCTCTGTTGGAATGGCGTTCTGAGGGAGATTCGTTAAAGTCCGAAAACGTTCGTTCTGGGCTTCAGGGGATGCAGCACTATTTCCACTTAGGCTGCTATACGATGGTGTTCGAACTGAGGACCACGAACTTGGCTGCCCATCCGATAAGCGTGGATGCACCCTTGCTAGGTAATAGCCCATGTGCTGATCTCTGAAGCTACTGGTGGTACAATCGCGGGTTGCGGAAAGTCGTTAGCGGCTCCTACTGGAATAAAGTTACTTTTAGGTGGTGGGGAGCGCTACACATTCGCCATTGCGATCGGTGTATTATTAGCTAATGCTGCGGTTGTCGAACGTGTGATTACTCGCCTACTATCTATTTCTTTCTCTCTTCTTATTTTTTGATTAATTTTTTTCTTTTTCAGATAACTTCATATTACCTTTTTGGATACGGAAGATTGTTGCGGTTACTGAACACACAACAACACTCAAATAATGACGACAAGCATAAATAAATATGGACTAAACGTAAGAATTAAATTTTTATATGAGTATAGTATGTATATATTTAAGGGTTATTTAAGGGAATTATATATATATATAAATAGACACTGAAAATAAGTTTATATGATTTTATAACTTATTACGTAAGGAGGTTAGTTTATATCAATAAGGTGGATAGATAAGAAAGGGATATTTATTTTAAATAAATTGAAAGGTACGACCAATGAACACTATTTGTTTGTGATCGTTTACTTCAACATTCTCCCCATCCGGCTCGAAGGACCACAATGTTTTGCGTGTAACCTTTCGCTGGTGAATGGACTTGATTTACTTTGATGATTTTTTTTTTTTTTTACTTTCTCGAACTCAAATCTCTCGGAAAACCAACTCAAGAATTAAACCACTTCCTTCTGTTACGTGTAGAATTATATATATTGTAAATAAAACCATTAAAAATGTACATAAGACGTCTTAAACGTCAATACAAAAAACTGTCATAATTTGTTTCAGGTTAAATGAACATTTACATTGGCAATAAAGTTAAATATTTTATAAACAGTTTACATTAGTTTGCATATAAATAATAGAAGTTAATAAATTCATTTCAACATTCTCCCCCCCGTGAACTCTGTTCGCAACAAGCACCATCATCATCATCGAACGATTCGCATTGCGGTAATGCGGTGGACATCTCTGCTCATAACATATATCCTGTTTTCTGTTTCGCTCATTTCAAATTCTTTTCATTATCTTCTTCTCTGCGAATATATAATTTGACTAATTAATAAAGAAGACAAACATATACAATTATAAGCATAGGTGAAAAAGGATCATGCTAGCTATCTCTTTTGCCCTAACGTTGATAGCATTTCTGCTGACTGACTACTTGAATTGGCCTTGGAATCGTTATCAGTTGTTGGCGTCAGCGTCGCTCGCTGGGTTTTATTTTTATTTAATTTGCGTTGTTCAATCGGGTTGAATTAATATTAATTGGTTATATTGTGTTGTGTTGTGTAATTTCAGGTGAGTACCTTATCTATATTAATAATATATTAAATATGTAATATGTTTTCATTTTGTGTTGAATGTTTCATTTTCCCTTGTGTTTCAATGTAAACATGTTGCTATTAGTGTATGTGTTTATGTGTAGTATAAGGCTATGAATGAAATTCGTAGATTGAGTGCAAGTGTTGAGTCGAATTTGTACTAATGATGTGACCTTAGTACCTTTGTGTTGTAATTGTGTAAATAGTACTATTTCGTATTATTTTGTATTAGTATTATTATTTTTGATTTTGTTTTGAAATAGTGTGGTGATGTGTTATGGATTTTATTAATTCATGTTATCCATGTTATGTTGTGTCCATATAATATTTATATGTGTATATATATATGTGTATATTTTTTTTTATTTATATTAGTGTATTTTCCGTAGAAATTGTGTTGGATGGTAACAGGCATATTTTTCCGATGGATCGTTTTAGTTCTCCGTTCTGGGTTTTGAGTGTCACGACGCGTACCAATTTGTCTGCTCCGGGATGTGTTGCTGTGACTCTTCCCAAGCTCCATTTAGAAGGCGGCAATCTTTCGTCCTTTATTAGAACAAGGTCCCCATTGGTGATTCCGCGTGAGTCCTCTTTAAGCCATTTTGGCCTTTGTTGCAGACGGGTGAGATATTCACTGCTCCACCGGTTCCAAAAGGACTGCATAATTGCCTGTACCCTCTTCCATCGATCCAAATGGGCAACCTTGTCGATTGCATAATCCGGTTGTATTGCGGTAATAATTGCATCTCCTGTCAGGAAATGTCCTGGCGTAAGCACGTTGAGATTGTCGACGTCTTCCGACAAAGGACATAAGGGCCGTGAATTGAGGCATGCCTCGATCTGCGAGAGTAGAGTTGCCAGCTCCTCGTACGTCATCGTTTGGTTACCTGCGATTCGTTTCAGATGGAATTTAATGGATTTTACCCCTGCCTCCCATAGTCCTCCAAAGTTGGGGGAAGCCGGTGGGATAAAATGCCATTGCGTTCCATCATTACTCAGCGACTCTGCTACCTGGTCCCAATCGAATCTTGCTGCTTTTAGGAGTTTCTGCAGCTCCGTGTTCGCACCGACGAAATTCGTGCCGCAGTCGCTGTACATATGAGTACAGAGTCCCCTTCGTGATGTGAAGCGCCTGAATGCAGCTAAAAAGGCCTGAGTCGTCATATCACTGACGACTTCGATGTGAATCGCCTTGGTCGCCATGCAAATAAAAACTGCAAAATAGCCTTTGAAACTCTTGGCGTTTCGTCCTCTCCAGGTCTTGATATCGATGGGGCCTGCATAGTCCACACCTGCGTGACTAAAAGGTCTCGAAACCCGTACTCGAGGGGCAGGTAGGTTTCCCATCAGTTGCGTCATCGGTCTAGCCTTGTACCGGAAGCAAGTGTTGCAGCTGTGGATGCACCTTTTGACTGCGTTTTTCAGATTGCAAATCCAATACTTGCTTCGCAAGTATGCCATCATTGGTTGAACGCCACCGTGTAAAGTCCTTTTGTGTGCCTCATCTATAATCAACCGCGAAAAATGATGGTTAGGCCTAAGAAGAATTGGATGCTGTTGGTCGTAATCGAGTGATGAGTTCTGTAGCCTACCACCTACTCGAAAAATGTTGTTTTTGTCCAGGAATGGTTTCAAACATTTGAACCCCTTAATTTGCCGAACATCTGCAAACATCTCCCGCTGCACGACGTAAACTGCTGTTAATAATGCTGCATGGAGCTCCATTAACAGAATTGGGCCGAATTTTCGTTCACGCATGGGTCTCCTGGCATTAAAAACGAAGCGATTACAACGTGATATAATCCGCACAATTCTAGACAAATTCTACTTTCTTTGAATTAAAGCGCTGAACTCATTTTTCTCCTGTCTTATGTGGTGAACCCTTGTAGATCGCATCCCTTCGTTGGTCTCCAATGAAGCGGGTTGAGTGGGAAAAGGAATTTCCCAAGAATGGTGAAGGAACTCTGGCCCGTTCCACCAAAATTTATTTCCGACGAGTGAAGAGGGAAGTACGCCGCGAGACGCAAGATCTGCTGGGTTGTGTTGGGATGGAATATGTCTCCACATATCGCACTTAGTGAGCCTTTGAATTTCCGCAACTCGGTTGGACACGAACGTTTCCCATCTCGAAGGAGTAGCTGTAATCCAGCATAAAGTGATCAGCGAATCCGTCCATGCAAACATCCTGGTATTTTGAAATCCTAGTGCTGTAGATGTCTCGTTCAAAAGCTTTGCTAAGATGACGGCGCCACAAAGTTCCAAGCGTGGTAGCGTAATCTTTTTTAAAGGCGCAACCTTTGTCTTGGAAATCAAAAGATTCATGTGGATCTTGTTGTCCTCATCCAGTACTCGCAGGTAAATTGCCGCTGCATAAGCTTTCTCGGAAGCGTCACTAAATCCATGTATTTCCAGATTTTTGCTCTTGTCGTGTACCTGGATCCACCGAGGAATGCAGATCTGCTCAACAGCTGGAAGATCTTCCCGAAAAGCAAGCCATTCTTGCTTTAGCTCTGGCGTTATGGGTTTGTCCCAGTCTAAGCCTCGTGACCAAAGTTCCTGCATCATCAGCTTCGCCTTCACAATACACGGTGAAATCCACCCAAGTGGATCGAAAAGCCTGGCAATTGTCGAAAGCATTGTGCGTTTGGTGACTTCCGCCTCTCCCAACTCGACGTTCTCAAACGAGAATGAGTCGCTTAACGGTTGACACTTAATGCCGAGGGTTTTGACGTGTGTGTTGGCTGAGTCAAACGGCAATGAAAAGTCGACTTCGCAGTCTGAAGGTGGAAGGTGTTGCAGAAGATCCAAGGAGTTACTTGTCCACTTTCGTAAGTTGAAACCTGCTGATGACAACATGGATCTCAACTGTTCTCTCTTTTCTAGGGCTTCTTCAACTGTATCTGCTCCCGTGATAACGTCATCCACGTACGTATCCTCACGCAAAATAACGGCAGCCTTGGGAAAATTTGCTTCCTCGTCGTTCGCTAGCTTGTGAAGCGTCCGAATCGCCAAATATGGAGCAGATGCAGTACCAAAGGTAACTGTGTCCAGTCGGTAAAGCTTCACGGAGTGCTGTGGATCATCTCTCCAGTATATCAGCTGATAAAAAGCATCTTGTCCGTCCACGAAGATCTGCCGATACATTTTTTCCATATCTGTCGTAAACGTATATTGATGTTTTCTCCAACGCTGAATGATATTTAAAACATCGTTTTGTATTTTAGGACCTACTAACAGGTGATCATTCAGCGAAGTACCATCGGACGTTTTGGCAGCAGCATCGAAGACAACTCGCAGCTTTGTAGTCGAACTCGCTTCCTTGAATACAGCATGGTGCGGAACAGCATAATGGTAAGGAGTTAAAAGTATTGTTTTGTCCTCATCTTCAAGTAGCTTCATGTGACCTAGTTGAATATACTCCTTGATACATTTCGTGTAGTCTTCTCTCAGTGTAGGGTTGTGCAGGAACCTTCTCTCCAACTGATAGAACCTCCTTAAAGCACCGTCCAAAGATGTTCCCATTGCCGGGTAACGCATTTCCTTAAAGGGCAGCTTGACCTGGTATCTTCCATTGGGCATCCGTTTGGTGTTTTCCGCAAAATGTTCTTCGCATATTCGATCTTCTCGGGCCTCAAAATTCTGGAATGGCGATTCCTCAATTTCCCAAAATCTTTGTATTTGAGAGTCAAGATCAAAAACTTGCATAAAGCTTCGAACAGGTGTCGGTTCCACTGGAAGTTTGCCTACAAGGATCCATCCAAGAAGAGTGTTTTGGGCTATTGGTGACAGGGTTTCATCATTTCGGATGATTTCTGGAAGTATGATTTCCGAATAGACATCACTTCCCAGAAGTATATCCACAGTGGCGGGTTTGAAGAAGCATGGATCAGCTAATCGTAGACCATCGATGTGATCCCACTTCCTTATTGTCAGTTCTTTGGCCGGAAGAAGCCCAGTCAGTGATTTAAAAACGTATGCTCGTATCTTAGTCACGAAGTTCGAGTGGTTTGACCCGAATGTTATGTCAACTGAACTATGACATGTACCACTGCTGACCTTCCCCAGCCCTGACACATTCAAAAAAATACGACGACGTTTAAGTTGTAACGCTTGAACGGCAGCCTCAGTAATGAAAGTGGCTTCTGAGCCCGAATCAATTAAGGCACGAAGATTCATAAAAGCTCCCCTTGAGTCCCTAACCTTGATTACAGCAGTAGCTAAAAGGACTTGAGTGTTTTCATATTGTATCGAGTGACAGGATCTAAATGCGGCTGATGTCGTCGGCTGCTCAGTACCGGTTGGTTGAAAATTCGGTGCAGAAGGGTTAATTGTACTAACTTGATATGAGTTTGTGTGAGTATTTGTGTGTGGGGTTTGATTAATGGACTGTATTGGATTGATATTGTGTGGTGTATGGTTTGAGTCAGAGATTTGATATTGTGTGGAGTTTGGTATATTGCAGGGAGTAGTGTGTTGTGTAGGGTATGAGTGTGAGTGTGAAGTGGGGTGCTGATTGATTGGGTTATTGCTGAAATGGAGTAATGAATTGTGTTTTTGTTGGCAGTAGTAGCAACGCATTTGACTAGGGCATTGGTGTGTAGAATGGCTGTAAGCCAGGCAATTTTCGCAGACGCAAATTTTTCGCACGATGTTGCACCGCTCGGAGATGTCCATTTTTAGAAACTTGTTACATTTCCGCAACGAATGTTGTCCTTTGCTGCACACCTTGCAACTAAATTGCTCCTTTTGTCGATTTTTTATGTGAAACACTGCTTTCGATGTTGCATTCTTACTGGATGACTTCGGCTTCTGCTGTTCCAAAACCTCCAGTGTCCGGAATCTGGTTTCCAAAAACTCTGAGAATTCGGTGAAAGTCGGTGACTCCTTGCTTGAACCCAGTTTTTCCTCCCACAGTTGTTGTGTTGAACCTGGAACCTTTTGCAACAATACGTAAATCAATATTGAATCCCAGTGCTGTACTGGGAGCCCTAAGTTCTTAAGAGAATGTCGACATTCGGTGGAAATATCCAGCAAACTCTTTAACCCTGATGCAGTTTCATTATGCAACACTGCCTGACCAAAAAAAACCTTGAATTGCGTATTAACTAATACGCGCTTATGATCATAGCGTGATGTTAAAATTGTCCACGCCATGTCATAATTCCCCTTCTCGATAGTTAAATGTTGAAGTAAACGATCAGCTTCACCTGTCAGACAAGATTTGAGATGCTGAAATTTCTCAATCTCAGTCAACGATTCATTGTTGTGAACTAGCGAACAAAACGTGTTGTAAAAAGATCTCCAATTTTCGTAGCTTCCAGCGAATGTTGGCAAAGCGATGTTCTGCAACCGGAATTCGGAACGCGAAGATGTACTGACAACTGGTTTCTTGTCCACTTCCTCCTTGTCCAACTCATCCAGCAGCTCCGTTTTGTACTCCATGTACATTTCTCTGGCCAACTCATAGTGCTCGTCGATCTCTTGTACTCGCTCTTCGTCGTCCGTCGCATCAGTAAACTCTTCACAACGCGTGGAAATCATTTTAAAATGTTCCTCCAACAAAGTTAAACGAGTAGAAACAAAATTTTTTACACTTCGTGTCTAACGGGCAGTTTCTTTTTTGGTTTTAAAACTATTGAAATCCCTCTCCATTTGTTGTATTGCCTTTTTGATGGCCTTTGAACTCATATTTTTTCTTTGTTCTTATATATTTGCAGGTATATATAGTAAGTATATAAAGTAAGTAGTGGTACTTACGGTTTTTTCAGACAAAATCCTCCGCCGGCAAATGGATTCCAATTTATGAGAAGACTTCTTCACGAATTTCAGCACCCAATAATCAAAAAAGGCTCGATGGACCAATGTTTTGCGTGTAACCTTTCGCTGGTGAATGGACTTGATTTACTTTGATGATTTTTTTTTTTTTACTTTTTCGAACTCAAATCTCTCGGAAAACCAACTCAAGAATTAAACCACTTCCTTCTGTTACGTGTAGAATTATATATATTGTAAATAAAACCATTAAAAATGTACATAAGACGTCTTAAACGTCAATACAAAAAACTGTCATAATTTGTTTCAGGTTAAATGAACATTTACATTGGCAATAAAGTTAAATATTTTATAAACAGTTTACATTAGTTTGCATATAAATAATAGAAGTTAATAAATTCATTTCAACAGTTTGTTTGTTTTAATTTTACATATACGGTAGGGGTGTTTCTGGTGACTTTCCTTGGCTCTGTTGTTGTCGGATGGGTGATCTGACCTTTTAGCTAGTTTCAGTTTAAGACTGCAGACGGACGAATTGAGAATTCCTTCAGAGTGGCGGAGTAAATAAACCCAGAGGAACAAGGACACACAAGTTTGCATCTCTTCACGCTTCCGCTATCCCATTCTAGCCACTATTAGAGCTTTCGATGGAAGACTTGAAGCGATCCAATTTGCACAAAAATAAGAAGACTACTACTAGACAGATGGACTAATGCTACTTGACTCGACAAACAGTCAGACTAGGTCACTAGTTCCATGTAAGAATGAGACGATACAAAATGAAAATGGAAAAGTGAAATGTTAGGATAGTAAAGTAAAGTTTATACAGATAATAGATAGGGTTTAAACAACTAAACTCGGCTTCACCGTCCCACACACAACATTAATCGAGATGGCCTTTTTGCCACCAAAATGCAGCTAATAATATTTAAGCGGGGTTCGTACCTATAGAAAGCTCTTTATGTGTATCTGGGTCTCAAAAGCTTTAGGACTTCGCGAAACAGATCAAAAAAAAAACTAGCGGGTGTGCTGAAACTCAAGCCTATCACACTTGAAACTGGTAATCTTAACAATAAAGAAATAATAATACGAATCTGGATATCACGCCAAAAGAACAAATTTAACAATAAATAAATAAATAACACTTACAACTAAAGAAACAATTAACCAAAAAAAAATAATTAAATAAATACGAGCAGGAAATTTAACGTTTTCAAAAAAAAAAAACATCCGCGGGATTTTTATCCAGCATGCATAACGCAGCATACATCCATTGCTTTGTTGTTTAGCAACAAACAAAGGGTAAGTAGGTCTCACAAAATCGCGTACAGTGCTAATTTATCTTTCCTTTGTAGGTACTATTTTGCAGTACGGCAGCTGTATTACGTGGTCTTATTTTGCGTAATCGTGATTCGCCAGAGTAGCACCCTTGTAGTTTGCATACTTGGAGTAGTGCCGTACCATTTGGTGATTTACCGGACACTATATAGTTCTCCGTGCAAAAATGTTTGTTTGGTACAAGCGGTATCTTGCTCGGTAACGCTTATTTGCTTATCAAAAGCCAATCTTCAGTATATTACAGGATTTTGTATATATTTTTTTTTTTTTTCAGATTAAGACCGCCTTCGTTTAATTTCGGCGGCCACCACTGGAACGATTTTAGTAGATGACCGCCAACACCAATATTAAGATTTTAGGATGTTCAGGTCCGCCTAACAATATGTTATAATTTAATCTTAATCTTCCCGCACTGATTTTTTGTATATTTAAAATAAAACTCACCCCAATGATAAGATCTAGTAAATCTATTTTGTATTTGCCTCGGCTGTACCTTTTTCCTTCGGGTTTCTTTTCTGTGTAAGAAAAAATTTCGTTCACTGAGAACTTACGAGACGTTGTGCCTCTGACCACACTTGAACTATTGAACCTAATCATCGCAAGACCTGTACGGTTTGGCTCTTTTCAACATTAATGCCCGCTAGTACCTCTATGCTCTAGATCTTCCAATGTCCAGGTCGGCTATAAGTGGGAGGATGCATTTTTGAGTTAAGTTCATAGGAAAATTTATACAGCTATTAACAACCGGTTTAAATATATATTAGCGCTCCAGACACCTACCATACATTTTCTCTTCATCCCAGACAGAGGCCGCTTTTACACAAACAATTCCTAAGTACCCACTTACCAAGTGCTTACATTTAGCATTTGACGCCACTGTGGTATTTAATATGGCTGCCCTGGCAGCACAGTACCAGAACAATTGCACTCGCAATGACATTTGCCAATTGTGGTAATATACCAAAAAAAAAAAAAAAAATAAATGATAAGGAATACAAGATGGAGAACGGAGTCGGTCGGTTTGTATTTTATTTTTGTAAGCATTTTATAAGTTCTCCTTTTAATTTGTTTTGCAGGTGGCTGTTACAAAAACCTCCGAACATGTCTGAGGTCCTACTGATGAATGTGCGGAGGAACAAATAGCACATCTGCATTTGGAACGTGGGGAAGAACCCAAAACAACCAAGCCGGGCAATATGCATGTTGGGTAAGTTTTCATACGCTTTTTGCTTTTGCCTCCATCGAGTGCCACCGGCACAGATATTTAATAAACTTTGATTATTATCGTATTATTCATATTTATTTATTTATTTATTTATTTATTTATTTATTTATTTATTTTTATTTTTGACTCTAGTAATACGCTAATCAAGCATATCATCTATATAAATTCAATACATACATGCAAACGTATTCAGTAACTTATACTTAACAACCTTATTCTAGATAGATACGAGGTGAACGAATAAATAAATCAAAAAAAAACTATCAAATGAAAGTAGATAAATAGTTAGACATGTTAATAGCTAGGTAGATACAAAAGCATATTGTTTACAACCGAGTAAAAATAGAATATGATATTAACGAAGAACAAAGAAAATAAATCGATTCATCTAAATAGATATATACGGAACGTAATTAATAATAGCCTAACACTAATAGATAAAAAAACGAATAATTCAATAAATAACAAATAAGATAACTACTACAAAGAGTGATAAATGATATAAATAAATAAATAATAAATACTCTATGATAAATAAGTAAATAACATAAAGATAAGGTAATTACTTAACATGTTCAATAAATAACAAAGATAACATGTGAAGATAAGAAACGACTATTTAAATAAATAACAATTAAGCTAACTACTACCTACAAGGTGTGAATAAATTATATAAATGAATAGGTTAATAAATAAATAAATAAATAATTGGATAAATACATAAATCAATAAATGACAGATAAGATGGGGGATGTATATGTGCAATGACTAACAAAGCAGATGAGTACGTGGAATACCGCAGTAAGATGGTATATCACAGATTAGAAACAGCTCTTAGGTACATTGGTTTATTGTTTTATGTCTTTCACGTGGAAGACCCATATTTTCGTTCCTGACAATTTCTCTAGTTCGTACATGTTTTTACCTACTTGCTTTAGGTAACGTTAGGTCCTTCGAACGAAATTCCTTCTATATACCTCTTGTCCAGGTAGAAATCTTATTTTTCGTGAACGTATGTTGTACTGTTCTGCATTTTTTTTTCGCCTGCTTGCAGTATGTTTCCCTTAATCTTCTCTCTCATGCACTGCAATCTCTTTTCTCGGGTTAGGGTTAGGAGTTTGCTGTCGTCTATAGCGTTCAGCTTTTGTGCCAGTTTATAGCAACTACCGTGGGTCATCATGTTTACTCCAAACAAGGCGAAATATGGTGACACACCGGTAGTAATATGGATCGAACTCCTAAGCGCACATGCGATGTCGCTGAGATGTGCATCCCAGTCGCGTTGATCATTTTTGATATATGTGCGAATCGCAGCTAGTAGCGTCCTGTTTACCCTTTCCGAGGCGTTGGATTGCGGTGCGTAGTTTGCTGTTCGGAGGTGTCGGATTCCATATTTTGATATCAGACTTCGGAAGTCCTTCGCAACAAATTGCTTCCCATTATCTGAGTGCAATATTTGGGACACTCCAAACATATTGAAGACATCTTCTATAAGGAACCGTACGACACTTCTTGTGTTAGCATTTTTCAATGGTTTAAACAGAACAAATTTTGAGAGATGGTCAAGGACAACAAAAACATACGCGTTACCGGATTTCGATCTTGGATATGGGCCCAGAAATATAGATCTTTTGAAATGGTCGGTCTGAACAAAAACTGTTACTAATAGGTGGACGAAGGACTTGGTTAGACGATTTACATTGTTTACAGATTTCACACTGAGTGACATATTTCCTAATTTGAACCGTCATGTTCGGCCAGTAAAAGTACTGTCGGACTCTTTGAAGGGTTTTTGCTATTCCTCCGTGAGCTGCCTGAGGAGGTTTGTGTGCACTAACAATTATTTCCTCTGTCAACCCAGATGGAATCCAGAGTTGCCATTGATGTTCTATCATGGACTCATGTCCTGTAGGTGGTAAAGCACGTTTGTACACAAAGCCGTCCTCTATTTTGAGATCCGGTAGCTCATCCGCGTGGCTTTGGATGCTTGGGAAATTCTTCAGAGTCAAGGTCTATTAGTGGCGCTATATCCTCAATATCGATCCTATCAACGTAGACGCGGGAAAGAGTGTCTGGTACCACATGAAGTGTGCCTTTGCGGTGCTCGATGTCGAAGGTAAATGCCTGCAGTTTAAGACTCCACCTGGCCAGTCTACCATTCAAGTCTTTAAGACCCATTAGCCAACGCAGGCTAGAATGATCGGTGATGACCGTGAATGACATTCCTTCGACATACGGCCTAAACTTTTGCACTGCCATAACCGCAGCCAGACACTCCTTCTCGGTCACGCTGTAGTTTCTTTGACAGCTGTTCAATTTTTGCGAGAAGTACGATATTGGGTACTCATCATTTTGATTATTTTTTTGAAATAGTACAGAAAAATGGCCTTGAGAAATCAGGGTGTGTCAGAACAGGGGCAGTAGTTAACGCAGTTTTAAGTTTCTGGAAGGCTATCAGGGCTTCATCTGTGATTTCGAACTTTTCTTTTCTTTTTTTCAACAGGTCTGTGAGGGGAGCCGTCAGAAAAGAGAAATCTCTGATAAACCTCCCGTACCAGCCCGCGAGACCGAGCAGTCTGCGGACTTGCTTTGGCGATTTCGGGATCGGAAAATCTGCAATTGCAGCAACTTTTTTCGGATCCGTCTTAAGCATCCCACCACCAACTATGAAGCCCAGGTACTTCAATTCCTTGAAGCAGAATTTTGACTTGTTCACGTTGATGGTGAGATTTGCTTTACACAGACATTGCGCTACCTCGTCAAGCAGAGCCACATGGGTCTGGAAATCAGGAGCTACGATGAGCAAGTCATCCAGGTAGACAAAGACTCTGTCCTTTAGCCGCGAGGGGATCACCTTGTCCATTAACCAGCACATTCTCTGCGCCGCATTACATAGCCCGAAGGGCGTGACAGTAAACTGGTACAAGGGTCTCCCCGGCTCCGTAAACGCAGTTTTCTCCCTACTCTGCCTCTCCAGCGGTATCTGCCAAAATGCGTCTTTTAAGTCGACACAACTTATGAAGTAGGTGTCTTGCAATCGGCTGAGAAGTCCGTCGATGTGGGGGAGAGGATAGGCGTCTTTCTTTGTCAGCGCATTCATTTTTGGCGAGTCCAAACACAGCTTGTTTTTTCCCGGTTTGCGTATAAGAACCACTGGTGAGCACCATACGCTCTCACTCTCTTCCACCACGCCTAGACTAATCATCCGGTCGACCTCCTCGTACAAAAGGGCTTGCACCGCTGGAGACACAGGGTAGTGACGCTGCTTCACGGATGCTGCGTCTCCTGTGTCGATGACATGCTCTTCCGGCTCCGTCTTTCCAAGACCGTGCTGTGTATAGCAAAGAAATTTTGCTCTGCTCGCCTCCAGTCGGGATCGCTGTTCATCAGAAAGTTCGTAGATGTTAGGACCACATTTAGCATCCGAAAGTAGCGTTATCGTGCTGATTACACTCGGTGCTATCTTAAATACCTTCCAGAAATCTACGCCCAAATAAAGTTCCTGTTCAAGATCTGGAACAAGGTACAAGTACATAAGGTTTGTGCTATTTTTGTATGTCACTGGCACATGACCTCTGCCAATAATGGACTGACTTTTGCCATCAGCAGTTTTAACCCCAGACTTATATGGGTATATAGTTACATCAAGGGATTTTACAAAATTTACGCTATTCTTCCCCAGGATACTTATGCTGGCACCACTATAGAGTAGCCCAAGGACTTCCTTATTTGCTATTTTGACCTTCGCATAAGGCCTAGGATCAGCAATAGTATCAACGATGGACGACGAAATTCGTTTTCATGTATCTCGTCTAATATTGTATCGTTCTCTGGCCTTCAGTATCCTTCGTGGCGGTTGACGATCACCTCTAAAAATCTTTTCTCTAATTTTTTTGTAATTCTCTATTCTAACATGCAACGGCTTTAATTCGAATCTTTTCTTAGAACTACCTTCACCTATATTCTTATCTCTAATTAATATCCTAATGTGTCCATTTTCAGACTTTGGACACTGGTTAACTCTAAAGTCTGTTTGTGACTCATCGTGGCTTTTTGTTTTTATTAGGGGGTCTGAGTCGAACGCGACTCCCCCAAATGCATAGCGTTCTTTGCCCTGTATTCCGGGTTACACCGAGGACATTTTGGGGTTATGACGGCTCCCTGTCCGCACTTATAGCAGACAATATTACGCACATTTTCGGGGCAGTCTATAGTCTGGGACTTTTGGTCTGTTTGAGGCCGTAACAATTTTTGACCAGTACGAGAGAAATTCATCGCTGCCACGCCAGCATCCAGCTCAACTGTATCGTCTTCGCCGTAGTTTAACTCATGGACAGGAAACTTGGCTTGTGCGCGATTGTATCTGGGATCCCTGTTTTGCATTGGATATGCATTTTCTGTCTCTTTGCACATGCTCCTAAGATGTTCAAGGATAAATATCGACTTTGGGAACACTAGCCTTCCAATACTGTCTTTCAGGTTTCTTTTTAGGATTCTGACTAAGTCAATTTCCGGTATGGGAACTTGAAGTTGCGATTTCAGTTTTGTTATCGCATAAAAGAAATCATCGGACGACTCCAAGGCACCTTGTCGTCTATCCATAATTTCTCGGATAATCTCGAAGTCTGATTTTGAGTTGCGAAACTGTCGCATAAGCGCATCACGGAGCATTGGCCAATCCGGTCGATGATTGCTTCTTTGGAACTGCCAGTACCTCTCATAAGCGGCACCAGACAGCAGCAAGTGGAAATCACGGAGAATTTCTAACCAAGGGCATCTATAATGGTGTTGAAGGGGTTCCAGGCGGAAAATGAAATCTTCTACGGTGAGTACATCCGGTTTTCCTTCGAAATTTAAACCCCATTTGTCAATTTTTATAGGTCCCCCAATAGAAGGATACGATTGAGCCTGATTGCCATCTGGCACTCCTGAATGCATCCCCGAGTGATGCGGAATGAAATTCTGTTGGAAATTGTTCGAAACGTTGTCCTGCCTATTCGATCTATTATTATTGGTATTTCGATTTCGGCTCCAATTTCTACCATAATGAAACACTACTGGTGGAGCTTCGGGTTGCTGGTGACTCGCAAAAGCAACGCCAGTAGGAGGCTGTGGTGACTCTGTAGCCTCTCTCCACATGTTGCTATTACTGGACGCGTTTAGTTGGGGTTGCTGAGTTACGGCAGGTAAGGGTCTAATGACGTCATTAATTACTTTCATAAAAGACATTAAACTACTTTTAAATTCTCTTTTCATATCCTCTGATATTTCATGCTTAAGAGAACTTTCATAAGAGGTAAATGAATTAACAACGGCTTAATTAATATATGATTTTAATTCCGTTGGCACGAGAATGTTTTCGTTTGCCCCAGGATGACTATTCTCTGTTGGAATGGCGTTCTGAGGGAGATTCGTTAAAGTCCGAAAACTTTCGTTCTGGGCTTCAGGGGATGCAGCACTATTTCCACTTAGGCTGCTATACGATGGTGTTCGAACTGAGGACCACGAACTTGGCTGCCCATCCGATAAGCGTGGATGCACCCTTGCTAGGTAATAGCCCATGTGCTGATCTCTGAAGCTACTGGTGGTACAATCGCGGGTTGCGGAAAGTCGTTAGCGGCTCCTACTGGAATAAAGTTACTTTTAGGTGGTGGGGAGCGCTACACATTCGCCATTGCGATCGGTGTATTATTAGCTAATGCTGCGGTTGTCGAACGTGTGATTACTCGCCTACTATCTATTTCTTTCTCTCTTCTTATTTTTTGATTAATTTTTTCTTTTTCAGATAACTTCATATTACCTTTTTGGATACGGAAGATTGTTGCGGTTACTGAACACACAACAACACTCAAATAATGACGACAAGCATAAATAAATATGGACTAAACGTAAGAATTAAATTTTTATATGAGTATAGTATGTATATATTTAAGGGTTATTTAAGGGAATTATATATATATATAAATAGACACTGAAAATAAGTTTATATGATTTTATAAATTATTAGGTAAGGAGGTTAGTTTATATCAATAAGGTAGATAGATAAGAAAGGGATATTTATTTTTAATAAATTGAAAGGTACGACCAATGAACACTATTTGTTTGTTTGTTTTAATTTTACATATACGGCTCTGTTGTTGTCGGATGGGTGATCTGACCTTTTAGCTAGTTTCAGTTTAAGACTGCAGACGGACGAATTGAGAATTCCTTCAGAGTGGCGGAGTAAATAAACCCAGAGGAACAAGGACACACAAGTTTGCATCTCTTCACGCTTCCGCTATCCCATTCTAGCCACTATTAGAGCTTTCGATGGAAGACTTGAAGCGATCTAATTTGCACAAAAATAAGAAGACTACTACTAGACAGATGGACTAATGCTACTTGACTCGACAAACAGTCAGACTAGGTCACTAGTTCCATGTAAGAATGAGACGATACAAAATGAAAATGGAAAAGTGAAATGTTAGGATAGTAAAGTAAAGTTTATACAGATAATAGAACATACAGGTACTCACTTTGGCTTTAGTACCGGAAGCGGACGGACATCCACCACTCTGAGAGGCGCTGCTGATGGTTTTGCAGCGAAGCCATTGCCCTCCCGACCTTGAAGCTCCGTGGCCATTTTGTGAACTTCCCCGATATAAGTGCCTCGCTTTAAATCAGATCACCATAGCCAATGGTTATCCGTCAACCATGCCGCACCCCTGAAACCTTGCGTTTAGCAAGTCATTAGGACAGGCACAACATGCGTGAGATCAAACGACTGGGTTTTCCTCATACCGGCGTGAACAATATCAAACATTTATTGTTTTTTCTTAGGATTTTAGGCACCACAGATTCATCTTATGAAAATATGAAATTCAAAAAACAATGATTTTAACAAAAAAAAAAGGGTTTAAACAACTAAACTCGGCTTCATCGTCCCACACACAACATTAATCGAGATGGCCTTTTTGCCACCAAAATGCAGCTAATAATATTTAAGCGGGGTTCGTACCTATAGAAAGCTCTTTATGTGTATCTGGGTCTCAAAAGCTTTAGGACTTCGCGAAACAGATCAAAAAAAAAACTAGCGGGTGTGCTGAAACTCAAGCCTATCACACTTGAAACTGGTAATCTTAACAATAAAGAAATAATAATACGAATCTGGATATCACGCCAAAAGAACAAATTTAACAATAAATAAATAAATAACACTTACAACTAAAGAAACAATTAACCAAAAAAAAATAATTAAATAAATACGAGCAGGAAATTTAACGTTTTCAACAAAAAAAAAAAACATCCGCCGGATTTTTATCCAGCATGCATAACGCAGCATACATCCATTGCTTTGTTGTTTAGCAACAAACAAAGGGTAAGTAGGTCTCACAAAATCGCGTACAGTGCTAATTTATCTTTCCTTTGTAGGTACTATTTTGCAGTACGGCAGTAGCACCCTTGTAGTTTGCACACTTGGAGTAGTGCCGTACCATTTGGTGATTTACCGGACACTATACAGTTCTCCGTGCAAAAATGTTTGTTTGGTACAAGCGGTATCTTGCTCGGTAACGCTTATTTGCTTATCAAAAGCCAATCTTCAGTATATTACAGGATTTTGTATATATTTTTTTTTTTTTGCAGATTAAGACCGCCTTCGTTTAATTTCGGCGGCCACCACTGGAACGATTTTAGTAGATGACCGCCAACACCAATACTAAGATTTTAGGATGTTCAGGTCCGCCTAACAATATGTTATAATTTAATCTTAATCTTCCCGCACTGATTATTTGTATATTTAAAATAAAACTCACCCCAATGATAAGATCTAGTAAATCTATTTTGTATTTGCCTCGGCTGTACCTTTTTCCGTCGGGTTTCTTTTCTGTGTAAGAAAAAATTTTGTTCACTGATAACTTACGAGACGTTGTGCCTCTGACCACACTTGAACTATTGAACCTAATCATCGCAAGACCTGTACGGTTTGGCTCTTTTCAACATTAATGCCCACTAGTACCTCTATGCTCTAGATCTTCCGATGTCTAGGTCGGCTATAAGTGGGAGGATGCATTTTTGAGTTAAGTTCATAGGGAAATTTATTCAGCTAGTAACAACCGGTTTGAATATATGCTAGCGCTCCAGACACCTACCATAAATTTTCTCTTCATCCCAGACAGAGGCCGCTTTTACACAAACAATTCCTAAGTACCCACTTACCAAGTGTTTACATTTAGCATTTGACGTCACTGTGGTATTTAATATGGCTGCCCTGGCAGCACAGTACCAGAACAATTGCACTCGCAATGACATTTGCCAATTGTGGTAATTTACCAAACGCACCCCAACAATGAAACCAAGTGTCATAAATGATAAGGAATACAAGATGGAGAACGGAGTCGGTCGGTTTGTATTTTATTTTTGTAAGCATTTTATAAGTTCTCCTTTTAATTTGTTTTGCAGGTGGCTGTTACAAAAACCTCCGAACATGTCTGAGGTCCTACTGATGAATGTGCGGAGGAACATATAGCACATCTGCATTTGGAACGTGGGGAAGAACCCAAAACAACCAAGCCGGGCAATATGCATGTTGGGTAAGTTTTCATACGCTTTTTGCTTTTGCCTCCATCGAGTGCCACCGGCACAGATATATAATAAACTTTGATTATTATCGTATTATTCATATTTATTTATTTATTTATTTATTTATTTATTTTTATTTTTGACTCTAGTAATACGCTAATCAAGCATATCATCTATATAAATTCAATACATACATGCAAACGTATTCAGTAACTTATACTTAACAACCTTATTCTAGATAGATACGAGGTGAACGAATAAATAAATCAAAAAAAAACTATCAAATGAAAGTAGATAAATAGTTAGACATGTTAATAGCTAGGTAGATACAAAAGCATATTGTTTACAACCGAGTAAAAATAGAATATGATATTAACGAAGAACAAAGAAAATAAATCGATTCATCTAAATAGATATATACGGAACGTAATTAATAATAGCCTAACACTAATAGATAAAAAAACGAATAATTCAATAAATAACAAATAAGATAACTACTACAAAGAGTGATAAGTGATATAAATAAATAAATAATAAATACTCTATGATAAATAAGTAAATAACATAAAGATAAGGTAATTACTTAACATGTTCAATAAATAACAAAGATAACATGTGAAGATAAGAAACGACTATTTAAATAAATAACAATTAAGCTAACTACTACCTACAAGGTGTGAATAAATTATATAAATGAATAGGTTAATAAATAAATAAATAAATAATTGGATAAATACATAAATCAATAAATGACAGATAAGATGGGGGATGTATATGTGCAATGACTAACAAAGCAGATGAGTACGTGGAATACCGCAGTAAGATGGTATATCACAGATTAGAAACAGCTCTTAGGTACATTGGTTTATTGTTTTATGTCTTTCACGTGGAAGACCCCTATTTTCGTTCCTGACAATTTCTCTAGTTCGTACATGTTTTTACCTACTTGCTTTAGGTAACGTTAGGTCCTTCGAACGAAATTCCTTCTATATACCTCTTGTCCAGGTAGAAATCTTATTTTTCGTGAACGTATGTTGTACTGTTCTGCATTTTTTTTCGCCTGCTTGCAGTATGTTTCCCTTAATCTTCTCTCTCATGCACTGCAATCTCTTTTCTCGGGTTAGGGTTAGGAGTTTGCTGTCGTCTATAGCGTTCAGCTTTTGTGCCAGTTTATAGCAACTACCGTGGGTCATCATGTTTACTCCAAACAAGGCGAAATATGGTGACACACCGGTAGTAATATGGATCGAACTCCTAAGCGCACATGCGATGTCGCTGAGATGTGCATCCCAGTCGCGTTGATCATTTTTGATATATGTGCGAATCGCAGCTAGTAGCGTCCTGTTTACCCTTTCCGAGGCGTTGGATTGCGGTGCGTAGTTTGCTGTTCGGAGGTGTCGGATTCCATATTTTGATATCAGACTTCGGAAGTCCTTCGCAACAAATTGCTTCCCATTATCTGAGTGCAATATTTGGGACACTCCAAACATATTGAAGACATCTTCTATAAGGAACCGTACGACACTTCTTGTGTTAGCATTTTTCAATGGTTTAAACAGAACAAATTTTGAGAGATGGTCAAGGACAACAAAAACATACGCGTTACCGGATTTCGATCTTGGATATGGGCCCAGAAATATAGATCTTTTGAAATGGTCGGTCTGAACAAAAACTGTTACTAATAGGTGGACGAAGGACTTGGTTAAACGATTTACATTGTTTACAGATTTCACACTGAGTGACATATTTCCTAATTTGAACCGTCATGTTCGGCCAGTAAAAGTACTGTCGGACTCTTTGAAGGGTTTTTGCTATTCCTCCGTGAGCTGCCTGAGGAGGTTTGTGTGCACTAACAATTATTTCCTCTGTCAACCCAGATGGAATCCAGAGTTGCCATTGATGTTCTATCATGGACTCATGTCCTGTAGGTGGTAAAGCACGTTTGTACACAAAGCCGTCCTCTATTTTGAGATCCGGTAGCTCATCCGCGTGGCTTTGGATGCTTGGGAAATTCTTCAGAGTCAAGGTCTATTAGTGGCGCTATATCCTCAATATCGATCCTATCAACGTAGACGCGGGAAAGATTGTCTAGTACCACATTAAGTGTGCCTTTGCGGTGCTCGATGTCGAAGGTAAATGCCTGCAGTTTAAGACTCCACCTGGCCAGTCTACCATTCAAGTCTTTAAGACCCATTAGCCAACGCAGGCTAGAATGATCGGTGATGACCGTGAATGACATTCCTTCGACATACGGCCTAAACTTTTGCACTGCCATAACCGCAGCCAGACACTCCTTCTCGGTCACGCTGTAGTTTCTTTGACAGCTGTTCAATTTTTGCGAGAAGTACGATATTGGGTACTCATCATTTTCATTATTTTTTTTGAAATAGTACAGCGCCTATTTCAGAGTCAGAAGCATCGCATTGGATGAAAAATGGCCTTGAGAAATCAGGGTGTGTCAGAACAGGGGCAGTAGTTAACGCAGTTTTAAGTTTCTGGAAGGCTATTAGGGCTTCATCTGTGATTTCGAACTTTTCTTTTCTTTTTTTCAACAGGTCTGTGAGGGGAGCCGTCAGACAAGAGAAATCTCTGATAAACCTCCCGTACCAGCCCGCGAGACCGAGCAGTCTGCGGACTTGCTTTGGCGATTTCGGGATCGGAAAATCTGCAATTGCAGCAACTTTTTTCGGATCCGTCTTAAGCATCCCACCACCAACTATGAAGCCCAGGTACTTGAATTCCTTGAAGCAGAATTTTGACTTGTTCACGTTGATGGTGAGATTCGCTTTACACAGACATTGCGCTACCTCGTCAAGCAGAGCCACATGGGTCTGGAAATCAGGAGCTACGATGAGCAAGTCATCCAGGTAGACAAAGACTCTGTCCTTTAGCCGCGAGGGGATCACCTTGTCCATTAACCGGCACTTTCTCTGCGCCGCATTACATAGCCCGAAGGGCGTGACAGAGGGTATCTCCGGCACCGTAAACGCAGTTTTCTCCCTACTCTGCCTCTCCAGCGGTATCTGCCAAAATGCGTCTTTTAAGTCGACACTACTTATGAAGTAGGTGTCTTGCAACCGGCTGAGAAGTCCGTCGATGTGGGGGAGAGGATAGGCGTCTTTCTTTGTCAGCGTATTCACTTTTCGCGAGTCCAAACACAGCCTGTTTTTTCCCGGTTTGCGTATAAGAACCACTGGTGAGCACCATACGCTCTCACTCTCTTCCACCACGCCTAGACTAATCATCCGGTCGACCTCCTCGTACAAAAGGGCTTGCACCGCTGGAGACACAGGGTAGTGACGCTGCTTCACGGGTGCTGCGTCTCCTGTGTCGATGACATGCTCTTCCGGCTCCGTCTTTCCAAGACCGTGCTGTGTATAGCAAATAAATTTTGCTCTGCTCGCCTCCAGTCGGGATCGCTGTTCATCAGAAAGTTCGTGGATGTTTGGATCACATTTAGCATCCGAAAGTAGCGTTATCGTGCTGATTACACTCGGTGCTATCTTAAATACCTTCCAGAAATCTACGCCCAAATAAAGTTCCTGTTCAAGATCTGGAACAAGGTACAAGTACATAAGGTTTGTGCTATTTTTGTATGCCACTGGCACATGACCTCTGCCAATAATGGACTGACTTTTGCCATCAGCAGTTTTAACCCCAGACTTATATGGGTATATAGTTACATCAAGGGATTTTACAAAATTTACGCTATTCTTGCCCAGGATACTTATGCTGGCACCACTATCGAGTAGCCCAAGGACTTCCTTATTTGCTATTTTGACCTTCGCACAAGGCCTAGGATCAGCAATAGTATCAACGATGGACGACGAAATTCGATTTCGTGTATCTCGTCTAATATTTTATCGTTCTCTGGCCTTCAGTATCCTTCGTGGCGGTTGACGATCACCTCTAAAAATCTTTTCTCTAATCTATTCTCTATTCTAACATGTAACGGCTTTAATTCTAATCTTTTCTTAGAACTACCTTCACCTATATTCTTATCTCTAATTAATATCCTAATGTGTCCATTTTCAGACTTTGGACACTAGTTAACTCTAAAGTCTGTTTGTAACTCATCGTGGCTTTTTGTTTTTATTAGGGGGTCTGAGTCGAACGCGACTCCCCCAAATGCATCGCGTTCTTTGCCCTGTTTTCCGGGTTACACCGAGGACATTTTGGGGTTATGACGCCTCCCTGTCCGCACTTATAGCAGAAAATATTACGCACATTTTCGGGGCAGTCTATAAAGTTGTGCCCTAGCGCTCCACAATTCCAACATACTTGGGACTTTTGGTCCGTTTGAGGCCGTAACAATTTTTGACCAGTACGAGAGAAATTCATCGCTGCTACGCCAGCATCCAGCTCAACTGTATCGTCTTCGCCGTAGTTTAACTCATGGCTTGTGCGCGATTGTATCTGGGATCCCTGTTTTGCGTTGGATATGCATTTTCTGCCTCTTTGCACATGCTCCTAAGATGTTCAAGGGTAAATATCGACATTGGGAACACTAGCCTTCCAATACTGTCTTTCAGGTTTCTTTTTAGGATTCTGACTAAGTCAATTTCCGGTATGGGAACTTGAAGTTGCGATTTCAGTTTTGTTATCGCATAAAAGAAATCATCGGACGACTCCAAGGCACTTTGTCGTCTATCCATAATTTCTCGGATAATCTCGAAGTCTGATTTTGAGTTGCGAAACTGTCGCATAAGCGCATCACGGAGCATTGGCCAATCCGGTCGATGATTGCTTCTTTGGAACTGCCAGTACCTCTCATAAGCGGCACCAGACAGCAGCAAGTGGAAATCACGGAGAATTTCTAACCAAGGGCATCTATAATGGTGTTGAAGGGGTTCCAGGCGGAAAATGAAATCTTCTACTGTGAGTACATCCGGTTTTCCTTCGAAATTTAAACCCCATTTGTCAATTTTTATAGGTCCCCCAATAGAAGGATACGATTGAGCCTGATTGCCATCTGGCACTCCTGAATGCATCCCCGAGTGATGCGGAATGAAATTCTGTTGGAAATTGTTCGAAACGTTCTCCTGCCTATTCGATCTATTATTATTGGTATTTCGATTTCGGCTCCAATTTCTACCATAATGAAACACTACTGGTGGAGCTTCGGGTTGCTGGTGACTCGCAAAAGCAACGCCAGTAGGAGGCTGTGGTGACTCTGTAGCCTCTCTCCACAAGTTGCTATTACTGGACGGGTTGCTGAGTTACGGCAGGTAAGGGTCTAATGACGTCATTAATTACTTTCATAAAAGGCATTAAACTACTTTTAAATTCTCTTTTCATATCCTCTGATATTTCATGCTTAAGAGAACTTTCATAAGAGGCAAATGAATTAACAACGGCTTAATTAATATATGATTTTAATTCCGTTGGCACGAGAATGTTTTCGTTTGCCCCAGGATGACTATTCTCTGTTGGAATGGCGTTCTGAGGGAGATTCGTTAAAGTCCGAAAACTTTCGTTCTGGGCTTCAGGGGATGCAGCACTATTTCCACTTAGGCTGCTATACGATGGTGTTCGAACTGAGGACCACGAACTTGGCTGCCCATCCGATAAGCGTGGATGCACCCTTGCTAGGTAATAGCCCATGTGCTGATCTCTGAAGCTACTGGTGGTACAATCGCGGGTTGCGGAAAGTCGTTAGCGGCTCCTACTGGAATAAAGTTACTTTTAGGTGGTGGAGAGCGCTACAGATTCGCCATTGCGATCGGTGTATTATTAGCTAATGCTGCGGTTGTCGAACGTATGATTACTCGCCTACTATCTATTTCTTTCTCTCTTCTTATTTTTTGATTAATTTTTTCTTTTTCAGATAACTTCATATTACCTTTTTGGATACGGAAGATTGTTGCGGTTACTGAACACACAACAACACTCAAATAATGACGACAAGCATAAATAAATATGGACTAAACGTAAGAATTAAATTTTTATATGAGTATAGTATGTATATATTTAAGGGTTATTTAAGGGAATTATATATATATATAAATAGACACTGAAAATAAGTTTATATGATTTTATAAATTATTAGGTAAGGAGGTTAGTTTATATCAATAAGGTAGATAGATAAGAAAGGGATATTTATTTTAAATAAATTGAAAGGTACGACCAATGAACACTATTTGTTTGTTTGTTTTAATTTTACATATACGGTAGGGGTGTTTCTGGTGACTTTCCTTGGCTCTGTTGTTGTCGGATGGGTGATCTGACCTTTTAGCTAGTTTCAGTTTAAGACTGCAGACGGACGAATTGAGAATTCCTTCAGAGTGGCGGAGTAAATAAACCCAGAGGAACAAGGACACACAAGTTTGCATCTCTTCACGCTTCCGCTATCCCATTCTAGCCACTATTAGAGCTTTCGATGGAAGACTTGAAGCGATCCAATTTGCACAAAAATAAGAAGACTACTACTAGACAGATGGACTAATGCTACTTGACTCGACAAACAGTCAGACTAGGTCACTAGTTCCATGTAAGAATGAGACGATACAAAATGAAAATGGAAAAGTGAAATGTTAGGATAGTAAAGTAAAGTTTATACAGATAATAGAACATACAGGTACTCACTTTGGCTTTAGTACCGGAAGCGGACGGACATCCACCACTCTGAGAGGCGCTGCTGATGGTTTTGCAGCGAAGCCATTGCCCTCCCGACCTTGAAGCTCCGTGGCCATTTTGTGAACTTCCCCGATATAAGTGCCTCGCTTTAAATCAGATCACCATAGCCAATGGTTATCCGCCAACCATGCCGCACCCCTGAAACCTTGCGTTTAGCAAGTCATTAAGACAGGCACAACATGCGTGAGATCAAACGACTGGGTTTTCCTCATACCGGCGTGAACAATCTCAAACATTTATTGTTTTTTCTTAGGATTTTAGGCACCACAGATTCATCTTATGAAAATATGAAATTCAAAAAACAATGATTTTAACAAAAAAAAAAGGGTTTAAACAACTAAACTCGGCTTCACCGTCCCACACACAACATTAATCGAGATGGCCTTTTTGCCACCAAAATGCAGCTAATAATAAAGGGTGATTTTTAAGCTGGTTTGGTTTTGGCAACACTGGTTGTGACAGCTGACGTGTGTTTAGTACCTTGTGTCACTGTCAAACAGCTTCAGTTTGGTTTGCAATTTAACCATGGATCGTCTTACAAATGAACAACGCTTGCAAATTATTGAATTTTACTATCAAAATTCGTGCTCGGTTCGAAATGTTCATCGCGCGCTGCTTCCATTTTATGATCGGCATTCTCGACCTTCTGAGCAGTCTATTCGGAAGATTGTGACCAAATTTCGCACCAAATTTACTTTGTTGGACATTAAACCACCAACACGTTTACGTACTGTGCGTAGTGAAGAAAATATTGCGGCCGTACCAGCTAGTGTGACAGAAGACCGCGAAATGTCGATTCGGCGCCGTTCCCAGCAGTTAGGCCTTTGTTACAGCACTACGTGGAAAATTTTGCGGAAGGATTTGGGCTTAAAGCCTTTTAAGATACAGCTGGTGCAAGAACTAAAGCCAGCCGACCTACCACAACGCCGAATTTTTGGTGAATGGGCTCTTGGAAAGCTGGCCGAGGATCCGCTTTTTTATCCAAAAATTGTGTTCAGCGATGAGGCTCATTTTTGGTTGAATGGGTACGTAAATAAGCAAAATTGCCGCATTTGGAGTGAAGATCAGCCAGAAGCATCGCAACAGCTACCAATGCATCCCGAAAAAGCCACTGTTTGGTGCGGTTTATGGGCCGGCGGCATTATTGGGCCATATTTCTTCAAAGATGATGCGAATCGCAGCGTTACTGTCAATGGTGAACGCTACCGAGCGATGATAACAAACTTTTCTTTGCCCGAAATGGAAGTTCTTGAGGCGAGTTTGGTGAACAGTTAATTTCACGTTTCGGGCCGGTCAATTGGCCGCCTAGATCGTGCGATTTGACACCATTAGATTATTTTTTGTGGGGGTATGCCAAGGCTAATGTGTATAGGGACAAGCCCGCTTCGATTGACGCACTGGAAGCCAACATCCATGCATTCATTCGTGAGATACCGGCCGATATGTGTGAAAGAGTATGCCAAAATTGGACTCAGCGGATGGGCTACCTGAGACGCAGCCGCGGTCAACATTTGCATGAAATTATCTTTAAACATTAAATTGCAAGGTTCAAACTATCGATTCAAATAAATATTTCATTCATTTTTTCGAATTTTTTGTGTTTTTTTTTTTAAAAAAGTTCTAAACCTCTTAAAAAATCACCCTTTATTTAAGCGGGGTTCGTACCTATAGAAAGCTCTTTATGTGTATCTGGGTCTCAAAAGCTTTAGGACTTCGCGAAACAGATCAAAAAAAAAACTAGCGGGTGTGCTGAAACTCAAGCCTATCACACTTAAAACTGGTAATCTTAACAATAAAGAAATAATAATACGAATCTGGATATCACGCCAAAAGAACAAATTTAACAATAAATAAATAAATAACACTTACAACTAAAGAAACAACAAACAGTACGGCAGCTGTATTACGTGGTCTTATTTTGCGTAATCGTGATTCGCCAGAGTAGCACCCTTGTAGTTTGCACACTTGGAGTAGTGCCGTACCATTTGGTGATTTACCGGACACTATACAGTTCTCCGTGCAAAAATGTTTGTTTGGTACAAGCGGTATCTTGCTCGGTAACGCTTATTTGCTTATCAAAAGCCAATCTTCAGTATATTACAGGATTTTGTATATATTTTTTTTTTTTTGCAGATTAAGACCGCCTTCGTTTAATTTCGGCGGCCACCACTGGAACGATTTTAGTAGATGACCGCCAACACCAATATTAAGATTTTAGGATGTTCAGGTCCGCCTAACAATATGTTATAATTTAATCTTAATCTTCCCGCACTGATTATTTGTATATTTAAAATAAAACTCACCCCAATGATAAGATCTATTAAATCTATTTTGTATTTGCCTCGGCTGTACCTTTTTCCGTCGGGTTTCTTTTCTGTGTAAGAAAAAATTTTGTTCACTGATAACTTACGAAACGTTGTGCCTCTGACCACACTTGAACTATTGAACCTAATCATCGCAAGACCTGTACGGTTTGGCTCTTTTCAACATTAATGCCCACTAGTACCTCTATACTCTAGATCTTCCGATGTCTAGGTCGGCTATAAGTGGGAGGATGCATTTTTGAGTTAAGTTCATAGGGAAATTTATTCAGCTAGTAACAACCGGTTTGAATATATGCTAGCGCTCCAGACACCTACCATAAATTTTCTCTTCATCCCAGACAGAGGCCGCTTTTACACAAACAATTCCTAAGTACCCACTTACCAAGTGTTTACATTTAGCATTTGACCTCACTGTGGTATTTAATATGGCTGCCCTGGCAGCACAGTACCAGAACAATTGCACTCGCAATGACATTTGCCAATTGTGGTAATTTACCAAACGCACCCCAACAATGAAACCAAGTGTCATAAATGATAAGGAATACAAGATGGAGAACGGAGTCGGTCGGTTTGTATTTTATTTTTGTAAGCATTTTATAAGTTCTCCTTTTAATTTGTTTTGCAGGTGGCTGTTACAAAAACCTCCGAACATGTCTGAGGTCCTACTGATGAATGTGCGGAGGAACATATAGCACATCTGCATTTGGAACGTGGGGAAGAACCCAAAACAACCAAGCCGGGCAATATGCATGTTGGTTAAGTTTTCATACGCTTTTTGCTTTTGCCTCCATCGAGTGCCACCGGCACAGATATTTAATAAACTTTGATTATTATCGTATTATTCATATCAGTAGCACTACTGCTCCACCTCGACTGCTACCTAAGTTGCCAACAAGAGGGATTATGTTTTACGCGTTAGAGCCGTTGCAGTAATTCCTTTCCTTGCGTACTTGCTGGTGTTCTGGCCTTCGTGAACGTGAGTACCATTTTGCCTTCCCATGCATGCTATCGCTTGATATACGTCTATATAAATGCTTTACTTTATTATCAATATTGATATTTTGACTCTAGTAATACGCTAATCAAGCATATCATCTATATAAATTCAATACATACATGCAAACGTATTCAGTAACTTATACTTAACAACCTTATTCTAGATAGATACGAGGTGAACGAATAAATAAATCAAAAAAAAACTATCAAATGAAAGTAAATAAATAGTTAGACATGTTAATAGCTAGGTAGATACAAAAGCATATTGTTTACAACCGAGTAAAAATAGAATATGATATTAACTAAGAATAAAGAAAATAAATCGATTCATCTAAATAGATATAAACGGAACGTAATTAATAATAGCCTAATACTAATAGATAAAAAAACGAATAATTCAATAAATAACAAATAAGATAACTACTACAAAGAGTGATAAATGATATAAATAAATAAATAATAAATACTCTATGATAAATAAGTAAATAACATAAAGATAAGGTAATTACTTAACATGTTCAATAAATAACAAAGATAACATGTGAAGATAAGAAACGACTATTTAAATAAATAACAATTAAGCTAACTACTACCTACAAGGTGTGAATAAATTATATAAATGAATAGGTTAATAAATAAATAAATAAATAATTGGATAAATACATAAATCAATAAATGACAGATAAGATGGGGGATGTATATGTGCAATGACTAACAAAGCAGATGAGTACGTGGAATATCGCAGTAAGATGGTATATCACAGATTAGAAACAGCTTTTAGGTACATTGGTTTATTGTTTTATGTCTTTCACGTGGAAGACCCCTATTTTCTTTCCTGACAATTTCTCTAGTTCGTACATGTTTTTACCTACTTGCTTTAGGTAACGTTAGGTCCTTCGAATGAAATTCCTTCTATATACCTCTTGTCCAGGTAGAAATCTTATTTTTCGTGAACGTATGTTGTACTGTTCTGCATTTTTTTTCGCCTGCTTGCAGTATGTTTCCCTTAATCTTCTCTCTCATGCACTGCAATCTCTTTTCTCGGGTTAGGGTTAGGAGTTCGCTGTCGTCTATAGCGTTCAGCTTTTCTGCCAGTTTATAGCAACTACCGTGGGTCATCATGTTTACTCCAAACAAGGCGAAATATGGTGACACACCGGTAGTAATATGGATCGAACTCCTAAGCGCACATGCGATGTCGCTGAGATGTGCATCCCAGTCGCGTTGATCATTTTTGATATATGTGCGAATCGCAGCTAGTAGCGTCCTGTTTACCCTTTCCGAGGCGTTGGATTGCGGTGCGTAGTTTGCTGTTCGGAGGTGTCGGATTCCATATTTTGATATCAGACTTCGGAAGTCCTTCGCAACAAATTGCTTCCCATTATCTGAGTGCAATATTTGGGACACCCCAAACATATTGAAGACATCTTCTATAAGGAACCGTACGACACTTCTTGTGTTAGCATTTTTCAATGGTTTAAACAGAACAAATTTTGAGAGATGGTCAAGGACAACAAAAACATACGCGTTACCGGATTTCGATCTTGGATATGGGCCCAGAAATATAGATCTTTTGAAATGGTCGGTCTGAACAAAAACTGTTACTAATAGGTGGACGAAGGTCTTGGTTAGACGATTTACATTGTTTACAGATTTCACACTGAGTGACATATTTCCTAATTTGAACCGTCATGTTCGGCCAGTAAAAGTACTGTCGGACTCTTTGAAGGGTTTTTGCTATTCCTCCGTGAGCTGCCTGAGGAGGTTTGTGTGCACTAACAATTATTTCCTCTGTCAACCCAGATGGAATCCAGAGTTGCCATTGATGTTCTATCATGGACTCATGTCCTGTAGGTGGTAAAGCACGTTTGTACACAAAGCCGTCCTCTATTTTGAGATCCGGTAGCTCATCCGCGTGGCTTTGGATGCTTGGGAAATTCTTCAGAGTCAAGGTCTATTAGTGGCGCTATATCCTCAATATCGATCCTATCAACGTAGACGCGGGAAAGAGTGTCTGGTACCACATGAAGTGTGCCTTTGCGGTGCTCGATGTCGAAGGTAAATGCCTGCAGTTTAAGACTCCACCTGGCCAGTCTACCATTCAAGTCTTTAAGACCCATTAGCCAACGCAGGCTAGAATGATCGGTGATGACCGTGAATGACATTCCTTCGACATACGGCCTAAGCTTTTGCACTGCCATAACCGCAGCCAGACACTCCTTCTCGGTCACGCTGTAGTTTCTTTGACAGCTGTTCAATTTTTGCGAGAAGTACGATATTGGGTACTCATCATTTTCATTATTTTTTTTGAAATAGTACAGCGCCTATTTCAGAGTCAGAAGCATCGCATTGGATGAAAAATGGCCTTGAGAAATCAGGGTGTGTCAGAACAGGGGCAGTAGTTAACGCAGTTTTAAGTTTCTGGAAGGCTATCAGGGCTTCATCTGTGATTTCGAACTTTTCTTTTCTTTTTTTCAACAGGTCTGTGAGGGGAGCCGTCAGACAAGAGAAATCTCTGATAAACCTCCCGTACCAGCCCGCGAGACCGAGCAGTCTGCGGACTTGCTTTGGCGATTTCGGGATCGGAAAATCTGCAATTGCAGCAACTTTTTTCGGATCCGTCTTAAGCATCCCACCACCAACTATGAAGCCCAGGTACTTGAATTCCTTGAAGCAGAATTTTGACTTGTTCACGTTGATGGTGAGATTCGCTTTACACAGACATTGCGCTACCTCGTCAAGCAGAGCCACATGGGTCTGGAAATCAGGAGCTACGATGAGCAAGTCATCCAGGTAGACAAAGACTCTGTACTTTAGCCGCGAGGGGATCACCTTGTCCATTAACCGGCACATTCTCTGCGCCGCATTACATAGCCCGAAGGGCGTGACAGAGGGTCTCTCCGGCACCGTAAACGCAGTTTTCTCCCTACTCTGCCTCTCCAGCGGTATCTGCCAAAATGCGTCTTTTAAGTCGACACTACTTATGAAGTAGGTGTCTTGCAACCGGCTGAGAAGTCCGTCGATGTGGGGGAGAGGATAGGCGTCTTTCTTTGTCAGCGTATTCACTTTTCGCGAGTCCAAACACAGCCTGTTTTTTCCCGGTTTGCGTATAAGGACCACTGGTGAGCACCATACGCTCTCACTCTCTTCCACCACGCCTAGACTAATCATCCGGTCGACCTCCTCGTACAAAAGGGCTTGCACCGCTGGAGACACAGGGTAGTGACGCTGCTTCACGGGTGCTGCGTCTCCTGTGTCGATGACATGCTCTTCCGGCTCCGTCTTTCCAAGACCGTGCTGTGTATAGCAAATAAATTTTGCTCTGCTCGCCTCCAGTCGGGATCGCTGTTCATCAGAAAGTTCGTGGATGTTTGGATCACATTTAGCATCCGAAAGTAGCGTTATCGTGCTGATTACACTCGGTGCTATCTTAAATACCTTCCAGAAATCTACGCCCAAATAAAGTTCCTGTTCAAGATCTGGAACAAGGTACAAGTACATAAGGTTTGTGCTATTTTTGTATGCCACTGGCACATGACCTCTGCCAATAATGGACTGACTTTTGCCATCAGCAGTTTTAACCCCAGACTTATATGGGTATATAGTTACATCAAGGGATTTTACAAAATTTACGCTATTCTTGCCCAGGATACTTATAATAATTGTCTTGTTTGATGAGTTAAGCATTCGTTGATAAACATCTTTTCCGATCTCGCTTGAGCGTTGATTAAGTTGGTGGTCAGCTGCTCTCTATTTTCTCGCTTTGCTTTCATGATTTTCTCCTTGCATAGATGAGAAACAAGCTTTACATGGAGAATGTTTTTTGTGCTCGCTGAATTGTTGTTGCTGTTGGTAGGTGGTTTAGCCAACTTAACTTTTTTCAAGTAGCACTTGTCGATGTCACTTTCATTTATATTCACGTTCAAGCCATCGCGAAACACTTTGAGAGCGACGTCAGTGTTTGATAAAGCTGTGTTGTTGTTGGGAACGTTGAATATTTCAATGCTGTTTGTGATTGAGCAACAGCTAATCACAAACAGCATTGAAATATTCAACGTTCCCAACAACAACACAGCTTTATCAAACACTGACGTCGCTCTCAAAGTGTTTCGCGATGGCTTGAACGTGAATATAAATGAAAGTGACATCGACAAGTGCTACTTGAAAAAAGTTAAGTTGGCTAAACCACCTACCAACAGCAACAACAATTCAGCGAGCACAAAAAACATTCTCCATGTAAAGCTTGTTTCTCATCTATGCAAGGAGAAAATCATGAAAGCAAAGCGAGAAAATAGAGAGCAGCTGACCACCAACTTAATCAACGCTCAAGCGAGATCGGAAAAGATGTTTATCAACGAATGCTTAACTCATCAAACAAGACAATTATTGAACACTGCAACGTCAATGAAGGCCACGAAGGGGTATAAATACGTATGGACGAGAAATGGGACTGTTTATTTGCGGAAGAAAGAGGGTGACAATTGTGTAAAAATAAATTCTGTTGCTGATTTCGTTAAAATATGAATTGTGTTAGTTCTGTCCCTTTCTTAGTTACAAATGCATGTGAATACCCAGTCGATCCAACTTGTCTTGTAGAATTTTGTTTTTGTTTACATCAAAACATACGTAGCATGAGAAAAAATTTTTCTGTTCTTGCAGCTCATATTGAGTCGATGGCTAATCTACCTGTCGTCATAGTTTTGAGTGAGATATGGATATATGATAATGAACTTAGTCTGTATAATATTCCGGGCTTTACTCTTTTTGGCAATTGCAATAATTTATATTCTGCTGGTGGTGTAGCTGTCTTTGTTAGAAATGACTGTGTGTTAGACTTAAATTGCTGTAGTTTGAATCTAACAAGCGCCGATTTAATAAAATTGTCGTTTGAATATGAAAATGATTATTACACTATTCTGTGCATATATAGACTACATGAATTCAGAAAAAGTAGTTTCATTGATGAAATTAGCGACGTTCTAAACGCAAATAAGGCAAAGAATTTAATTTTGTTGGGTGACATTAATATTGATATACTTAATGAAATGGATACAGATACGGAGAACTATTTAATTGCTATGGCTTCTAATGGTCTTGAGAGTCTTATTAACGAACCAACCCGTGTGACCGATTCTACCAAGAGTTGCATTGATCACATTTTTCTTAGATATCATAAAAGTAATAAAAAAATGTTTATTGGTAAAGTCTATGATATGCAACTTACAGATCATAGTATGACTGCCCTTAATTACGTCACTAATAAAAACGGTACTGAATGCATCACACCCTTATCCACATCATTTAAAAAGCGCGTAGATTTCAAACTATTAAAAGAATGCTTAACATATGAATTCTGGGAGTCGGCTTATTCCGAAAGTAATCCTTCTGTTGCTTTCGATTTATTTATGAATATTTTACAAAGCCACATTAAATCTTGTACTTTTGCGTCGAAAAAGAATTCTCAGAGAAAAAAACGCTTAAAGCCTTGGATGAGTAATAATCTCCTAAATCAGATCAGAAAGAAAAAAAAGATAAGTTTAAAATGTAAAAAACATCCCAATAATTTAAAACTAAAAAATCTGTATGACACCATGTGCAAAAAAATTCATACAAATATAGAAGACACTCGTAACAACTACTACAATAATCTATTTGCAAGAGCCAAAGGTAATATTCGAGAAGAATGGAGAGTAGTTGACAATATTTTGGGAAAGAATAGAAATCATGTCGTAATTGATAGCGTTGCAGCTGATGGAATTATTGATTCCGACTTATGCAGCATCAGTAACAAATTCAACGACTATTTCACTGATGTTTCTGAAAAATTAAAACCAGTCGTTGTAACACATCTTAACTGTAATTGCTCCATTTCTTCAAGTTTACCTGGCGAAGATATTCTACCAAACAGTTTCGTTTTTGAGCCGATAACTTCGAGAGAAATGTACAATGTTATCCTATCCCTAAAAAATAAAAACTCTTGCACGAGTGATGGTGTCTCAAGTGTGCTTCTGAAAAATATTGCCTTGTTTGTCGTTGATGTACTGAGTGTCTTATTTAATCGTAGTGTTGAAAGTGGCTGTTTTCCCGAACATTTGAAATGTGCTGAAGTTGTACCTCTTTTTAAAAAAGGTAACAGAAAAAATGTTTCGGATTACAGGCCTATTTCACTTCTCTCTACCTTTTCCAAGATATTTGAAAAACTGCTTAAAGTTCGTATTTTGTCATTCCTCGACAAGTTTAAATTCTTTTGTAGCAACCAGTTCGGTTTTAGAGCAGAAATGTCAACTGAGGATGCTATTTTGAGAGTATGCAGTCAACTATATGGTGGTTTAAACCGTAATAAATCTACCATGTGTCTATTTATAGACATGACAAAAGCATTTGATATGGTGGACCATGATCTGTTACTAAACAAACTTTATCTTGCTGGTTTTCGAGGAAACATTTTTAAATGGCTGCATTCGTTTTTAAAATATAGGAAACAGAGAGTTAATATCAATGGTGTCTTGGGTGAGTATCGAATTTTAAAAAACGGTGTTCCTCAAGGTTCTGTACTTGGCCCTTTGTTTTTCCTAATATACATAAACTCCCTTTTCAAACTCAAGTTAAATGGTATATCAACTGCTTTTGCAGACGATATAGCGTTTACTTATGAGTTCAAAACTGTATTTGATTGTGTCACAAGGATCGAGGAAGATCTCGAGATATTAAGGTTGTGGTTTACTGCCCACAAATTGATAATAAGTGAGAAAACAAAGTTGATGTCTTTCATGACAAATGGTAGTAACCTATATGATTACAACCTTTGGTTTCACGCTTTTAATACTTTTAAGCCTTTATTAATAACCCAGAAACATCTAGTTAGAATTATACTAAACAAAAATCGATTTACTGAGAGTTGGCCTTTATTTAAAACGTTGCAAATTCTACCAATCAGACACTTATATGTTTTTAAAGTTTTAAGAGAGTTCTTCAAACAAAGTGGTAATATACCGAGCAGAAATTCCCAAATGTATAACCTACGTATTAACAATACGAGCTTAGTCATTGCACCTTTTGCTAACAGAACACTTTTTTCTCGTTTTTATACTTATACAGCTGCAAAGTTTTTTAATAAATTGCCCTTTTCTATCAGAGAAATATCTTGTTTTTCCGCTTATATTAGAAAAGTAAAAGACTGGTTGTTCACTTTAAATTATGATTGCATTGAAACACTTTTTTAGATTCTTTCTTTTTCATTAACACATAAATTATAAATATTGTAATTTCCTTAGTGTATCTTATCTCTATTTTGTTACGTTTTTTGCGCTATATATATATATATTTTGTTTTTTTTAATTGGGTAAAGATTTCTCTTGAGATTTACTAAATTATTTATATTTCACCAATACACTGATTTGTCACCCCACATCAGTTACCACTTGAATTTTTAAATCTTTGATGTGTCATTCACCACTAACTTTTTAGTTAAAGAATGATTACTATTATTCTATTCCATTCTTTAATGAATATTGTTACTAGTTTAAGTATGAAATGAATAAAATCAAAATACAACAATACAACAATAAAATACAACAATTATGCTGGCACCACTATCGAGTAGCCCAAGGACTTCCTTATTTGCTATTTTGACCTTCGCATAAGGCCTAGGATCAGCAATAGTATCAACGATGGACGACGAAATTCGATTTCGTGTATCTCGTCTAATATTTTATCGTTCTCTGGCCTTCAGTATCCTTCGTGGCGGTTGACGATCACCTCTAAAAATCTTTTCTCTAATTTTTTTGTAATTCTCTATTCTAACATGTAACGGCTTTAATTCTAATCTTTTCTTAGAACTACCTTCACCTATATTCTTATCTCTAATTAATATCCTAATGTGTCCATTTTCAGACTTTGGACACTAGTTAACTCTAAAGTCTGTTTGTAACTCATCGTGGCTTTTTGTTTTTATTAGGGGGTCTGAGTCGAACGCGACTCCCCCAAATGCATCGCGTTCTTTGCCCTGTTTTCCGGGTTACACCGAGGACATTTTGGGGTTATGACGCCTCCCTGTCCGCACTTATAGCAGAAAATATTACGCACATTTTCGGGGCAGTCTATAAAGTTGTGCCCTAGCGCTCCACAATTCCAACATACTTGGGACTTTTGGTCTGTTTGAGGCCGTAACAATTTTTGACCAGTACGAGAGAAATTCATCGCTGCTACGCCAGCATCCAGCTCAACTGTATCGTCTTCGCCGTAGTTTAACTCATGGACAGGAAACTTGACTTGTGCGCGATTGTATCTGGGATCCCTGTTTTGCGTTGGATATGCATTTTCTGCCTCTTTGCACATGCTCCTAAGATGTTCAAGGGTAAATATCGACATTGGGAACACTAGCCTTCCAATACTGTCTTTCAGATTTCTTTTTAGGATTCTGACTAAGTCATTTTCCGGTATGGGAACATGAAGTTGCGATTTCAGTTTTGTTATCGTATAAAAGAAATCATCGGACGACTCCAAGGCACATTGTCGTCTATCCATAATTTCTCGGATAATCTCGAAGTCTGAAGTGAGCGCATCACGGAGCATTGGCCAATCCGGTCGATGATTGCTTCTTTGGAACTGCCAGTACCACTCATAAGCGGCACCAGACAGCAGCAAGTGGAAATCACGGAGAATTTCTAACCAATAATGGTGTTGAATGGGTTCCAGGCGGAAAATGAAATCTTCTACGGTGAGTACATCCGGTTTTCCTTCGAAATTTAATCCCCATTTGTCAATTTTTATAGGTCCCCCAATAGAAGGATACGATTGAACCTGATTGCCATCTGGCACTCCTGAATGCATCCCCGAGTGATGCGGAATGAAATTCTGTTGGAAATTGTTCGAAACGTTGTCCTGCCTATTCGATCTATTATTATTGGTATTTCGATTTCGGCTCCAATTTCTACCATAATGAAACACTACTGGTGGAGCTTCGGGTTGCTGTTGACTCGCAAAAGCAGCGCCAGTAGGAGGCTGTGGCGGCGCTGTAGCCTCTCTCCACATGTTGCTATTACTGGACGCGTTTAGTTGGGGTTGCTGAGTTACGGCAGGTAAGGGTCTAATGACGTCATTAATTTCTTTTCATAAAAGACATTAAACTACTTTTAAATTCTCTTTTCATATCCTCTGATATTTCATGCCTAAGAGAACTTTCATAAGAGCAAATGAATTAACAACGGCTAAATTAATATATGATTTTAATTCCGTTAGCACGAGAATGTTTTCGTTTGCACCAGGATGACTATTCTCTGTTGGAATGGCGTTCTGAGGGAGATTCGTTAAAGTCCGAAAACTTTCGTTCTGGGCTTCAGGGGATGCAGCACTATTTCCACTTAGGCTGCTATACGATGGTGCTCGAACTGAGGACCACGAACTTGGCTGCCCATCCGATAAGCGTGGATGCTGAGCACCTGAACTGTGGAAGCTAATTGCTTTTGGAATCGCACCCTTGCTAGCTAATAGCCCATGTGCTGATCTCTGAAGCTGCTCCTTTGCCTGATTGGAGACCAGTGAATGCCTAACTGGTGGTACAATCGCGGGTTGCGGAAAGTCGTTAGCGGCTTCTACTGGAATAAAGTTACTTTTAGGTGGTGGGGAGCGCTGCACATTCGCCATTGCGATCGGTGTATTATTAGCTAATGCTGCGGTTGTCGAACGTGTGATTACTCGCCTAATATCTATTTCTTTCTCTCTTCTTATTTTTTGAGTAAAGTTTATACAGATAATAGAATGAGATTAGAAGAAGACAAACCACTAGAACAGGCTCCAATTGTTTTTGTTGTCACCACCAAAGATACTCGTCGCAATTCAAGATGGCATTCTCCAAAGCTATCCACTTGAAGACTTACGAGTTCCTTGGTGCTGACAACAAGAACAATTGTGGACAAAAGACAACATTAAGGACGAAAGGACGTGCACAATCATACGTTGGGCGTAATAAGCCAAAAGGGGGATTAGTAGAGGGAGCTAGGAGTGAGAAAAATGACAGGAAGTAAGGATGTGGACGGGACCTTAGGATGGGATGAGAGAAAGAGAAGGATGGAGTGTAGAGAGTGAGGAGCGTGGCATGCTTGTATATGCACGACTTAGCTCGCCGAACGGGGGAGTCCTTGTCCTCACTACTCCACGAAACCTATTACAACACATATAACATGCCAATAAACATACAGGTACTCACTTTGGCTTTAGTACCGGAAGCGGACGGACATCCACCACTCTGAGAGGCGCTGCTGATGGTTTTGCAGCGAAGCCATTGCCCTCCCGAACTTGAAGCTCCGTGGCCATTTTGTGAACTTCCCCGATATAAGTGCCTCGCTTTAAATCAGATCACCATAGCCAATGGTTATCCGCCAACCATGCCGCACCCCTGAAACCTTGCGTTTAGCAAGTCATTAGGACAGGCACAACATGCGTGAGATCAAACGATTGGGTTTTCCTCATACCGGCGTGAACAATCTCAAACATTTATTGTTTTTTCTTAGGATTTTAGGCACCACAGATTCATCTTATGAAAATATGAAATTCAAAAAACAATGATTTTAACAAAAAAAAAAAGGGTTTAAACAACTAAACTCGGCTTCACCGTCCCACACACAACATTAATCGAGATGGCCTTTTTGCCACCAAAATGCAGCTAATAATATTTAAGCGGGGCTCCTACCTATAGAAAGCTCTTTATGTGTATCTGGGTCTCGAAAGCTTTAGGACTTCGCGAAACAGATCAAAAAAAAACTAGCGGGTGTGCTGAAACTCAAGCCTATCACACTTGAAACTGGTAATCTTAACAATAAAGAAATAATAATACGAATCTGGATATCACGCCAAAAGAACAAATTTAACAATAAATAAATAAATAACACTTACAACTACAGAAACAATTAACCGAAAAAAAAATAATTAAATAAATACGAGCAGGAAATTTAACGTTTTCATCAAGAAAAGAAACATCCGCGGGATTTTTATCCAGCATGCATAACGCAGCATAAATCCATTGCTTTGTTGTTTAACAACAAACAAAGGGTAAGTAGGTCTCACAAAATCGCGTACAGTGCTAATTTATCTTTCCTTTGTAGGTACTATTTTGCAGTAAGGCAGCTGTATTACGTGGTCTTATTTTGCGTAATCGTGATTCGCCAGAGTTTGTAGTTTGCACACTTGGAGTAGTGCCGTACCATTTGGTGATTTACCGGACACTGTACAGTTCTCCGTGCAAAAATGTTTGTTTGGTACAAGCGGTATCTTGCTCGGTAACGCTTATTTTCTTATCAAAAGTCAATCTTCAGTATATTACAGGATTTTGTATATTTTTTTTTTTTTTTTTGCAGATTAAGACCGTCTTCGTTTAATTTCGGCGGCCACCACTGGAACGATTTTAGTAGATGACCGCCAACACCAATATTAAGATTTTAGGATGTTCAGGTCCGCCTAACAATATGTTATAATTTAATCTTAATCTTCCCGCCCTGATTATTTGTATATTTAAAATAAAACTCACCCCAATGATAAGATCTAGTAAATCTATTTTGTATTTGCCTCGGCTGTACCTTTTTCCGTCGGGTTTCTTTTCTGTGTAAGAAAAAATTTTGTTCACTGATAACTTACGAGACGTTGTGCCTCTGACCACACTTGAACTATTGAACCTAATCATCGCAAGACCTGTACGGTTTGGCTCTTTTCAACATTAATGCCCACTAGTACCTCTATGCTCTAGATCTTCCGATGTCTAGGTCGGCTATAAGTGGGAGGATGCATTTTTGAGTTAAGTTCATAGGGAAATTTATTCAGCTAGTAACAACCGGTTTGAATATATGCTAGCGCTCCAGACACCTACCATAAATTTTCTCTTCATCCCAGACAGAGGCCGCTTTTACACAAACAATTCCTAAGTACCCACTTACCAAGTGTTTACATTTAGCATTTGACGTCACTGTGGTATTTAATATGGCTGCCCTGGCAGCACAGTACCAGAACAATTGCACTCGCAATGACATTTGCCAATTGTGGTAATTTACCAAACGCACCCCAACAATGAAACCAAGTGTCATAAATGATAAGGAATACAAGATGGAGAACGGAGTCGGTCGGTTTGTATTTTATTTTTGTAAGCATTTTATAAGTTCTCCTTTTAATTTGTTTTGCAGGTGGCTGTTACAAAAACCTCCGAACATGTCTGAGGTCCTACTGATGAATGTGCGGAGGAACATATAGCACATCTGCATTTGGAACGTGGGGAAGAACCCAAAACAACCAAGCCGGGCAATATGCATGTTGGGTAAGTTTTCATACGCTTTTTGCTTTTGCCTCCATCGAGTGCCACCGGCACAGATATTTAATAAACTTTGATTATTATCGTATTATTCATATCAGTAGCACTACTGCTCCACCTCGACTGCTACCTAAGTTGCCAACAAGAGGGATTGGGTTTTACGCGTTAGAGCCGTTGCAGTAATTCCTTTCCTTGCGTACTTGCTGGTGTTCTGGCCTTCGTGAACGTGAGTACCATTTTGCCTTCCCATGCATGCTATCGCTTGATATACGTCTATATAAATGCTTTACTTTATTATCAATATTGATATTTTGACTCTAGTAATACGCTAATCAAGCATATCATCTATATAAATTCAATACATACATGCAAACGTATTCAGTAACTTATACTTAACAACCTTATTCTAGGTAGATACGAGGTGAACGAATAAATAAATCAAAAAAAAACTATCAAATGAAAGTAGATAAATAGTTAGACATGTTAATAGCTAGGTAGATACAAAAGCATATTGTTTACAACCGAGTAAAAATAGAATATGATATTAACGAAGAACAAAGAAAATAAATCGATTCATCTAAATAGATATATACGGAACGTAATTAATAATAGCCTAACACTAATAGATAAAAAAACGAATAATTCAATAAATAACAAATAAGATAACTACTACAAAGAGTGATAAGTGATATAAATAAATAAATAATAAATACTCTATGATAAATAAGTAAATAACATAAAGATAAGGTAATTACTTAACATGTTCAATAAATAACAAAGATAACATGTGAAGATAAGAAACGACTATTTAAATAAATAACAATTAAGCTAACTACTACCTACAAGGTGTGAATAAATTATATAAATGAATAGGTTAATAAATAAATAAATAAATAATTGGATAAATACATAAATCAATAAATGACAGATAAGATGGGGGATGTATATGTGCAATGACTAACAAAGCAGATGAGTACGTGGAATACCGCAGTAAGATGGTATATCACAGATTAGAAACAGCTCTTAGGTACATTGGTTTATTGTTTTATGTATTTCACCTGGAAGACCCCTATTTTCGTTCCTGACAATTTCTCTAGTTCGTACATGTTTTTACCTACTTGCTTTAGGTAACGTTAGGTCCTTCGAACGAAATTCCTTCTATATACCTCTTGTCCAGGTAGAAATCTTATTTTTCGTGAACGTATGTTGTACTGTTCTGCATTTTTTTTCGCCTGCTTGCAGTATGTTTCCCTTAATCTTATCTCTCATGCAGTGCAATCTCTTTTTTCGGGTTAGGGTTAGGAGTTCGCTGTCGTCTATAGCGTTCAGCTTTTCTGCCAGTTTATAGCAACTACCGTGGGTCATCATGTTTACTCCAAACAAGGCGAAATATGGTGACACACCGGTAGTAATATGGATCGAACTCCTAAGCGCACATGCGATGTCGCTGAGATGTGCATCCCAGTCGCGTTGATCATTTTTGATATATGTGCGAATCGCAGCTAGTAGCGTCCTGTTTACCCTTTCCGAGGCGTTGGATTGCGGTGCGTAGTTTGCTGTTCGGAGGTGTCGGATTCCAAATTTTGATATCAGACTTCGGAAGTCCTTCGCAACAAATTGCTTCCCATTATCTGAGTGCAATATTTGGGACACTCCAAACATATTGAAGACATCTTCTATAAGGAACCGTACGACACTTCTTGTGTTAGCATTTTTCAATGGTTTAAACAGAACAAATTTTGAGAGATGGTCAAGGACAACAAAAACATACGCGTTACCGGATTTCGATCTTGGATATGGGCCCAGAAATATAGATCTTTTGAAATGGTCGGTCTGAACAAAAACTGTTACTAATAGGTGGACTTGGTTAAACGATTTACATTGTTTACAGATTTCACACTGAGTGACATATTTCCTAATTTGAACCGTCATGTTCGGCCAGTAAAAGTACTGTCGGACTCTTTGAAGGGTTTTTGCTATTCCTCCGTGAGCTGCCTGAGGAGGTTTGTGTGCACTAACAATTATTTCCTCTGTCAACCCAGATGGAATCCAGAGTTGCCATTGATGTTCTATCATGGACTCATGTCCTGTAGGTGGTAAAGCACGTTTGTACACAAAGCCGTCCTCTATTTTGAGATCCGGTAGCTCATCCGCGTGGCTTTGGATGCTTGGGAAATTCTTCAGAGTCAAGGTCTATTAGTGGCGCTATATCCTCAATATCGATCCTATCAACGTAGACGCGGGAAAGAGTGTCTGGTACCACATTAAGTGTGCCTTTGCGGTGCTCGATGTCGAAGGTAAATGCCTGCAGTTTAAGACTCCACCTGGCCAGTCTACCATTCAAGTCTTTAAGACCCATTAGCATCGCATTGGATGAAAAATGGCCTTGAGAAATCAGGGTGTGTCAGAACAGGGGCAGTAGTTAACGCAGTTTTAAGTTTCTGGAAGGCTATTAGGGCTTCATCTGTGATTTCGAACTTTTCTTTTCTTTTTTTCAACAGGTCTGTGAGGGGAGCCGTCAGACAAGAGAAATCTCTGATAAACCTCCCGTACCAGCCCGCGAGACCGAGCAGTCTGCGGACTTGCTTTGGCGATTTCGGGATCGGAAAATCTGCAATTGCAGCAACTTTTTTCGGATCCGTCTTAAGCATCCCACCACCAACTATGAAGCCCAGGTACTTCAATTCCTTGAAGCAGAATTTTGACTTGTTCACGTTGATGGTGAGATTCGCTTTACACAGACATTGCGCTACCTCGTCAAGCAGAGCCACATGGGTCTGGAAATCAGGAGCTACGATGAGCAAGTCATCCAGGTAGACAAAGACTCTGTCCTTTAGCCGCGAGGGGATCACCTTGTCCATTAACCGGCATATTCTCTGCGCCGCATTACATAGCCCGAAGGGCGTGACAGAGGGTCTCTCCGGCACCGTAAACGCAGTTTTCTCCCTACTCTGCCTCTCCAGCGGTATCTGCCAAAATGCGTCTTTTAAGTCGACACTACTTATGAAGTAGGTGTCTTGCAACCGGCTGAGAAGTCCGTCGATGTGGGGGAGAGGATAGGCGTCTTTCTTTGTCAGCGTATTCACTTTTCGCGAGTCCAAACACAGCCTGTTTTTTCCCGGTTTGCTTATAAGGACCACTGGTGAGCACCATACGCTCTCACTCTCTTCCACCACGCCTAGACTAATCATCCGGTCGACCTCCTCGTACAAAAGGGCTTGCACCGCTGGAGACACAGGGTAGTGACGCTGCTTCACGGGTGCTGCGTCTCCTGTGTCGATGACATGCTCTTCCGGCTCCGTCTTTCCAAGACCGTGCTGTGTATAGCAAATAAATTTTGCTCTGCTCGCCTCCAGTCGGGATCGCTGTTCATCAGAAAGTTCGTGGATGTTTGGATCACATTTAGCATCCGAAAGTAGCGTTATCGTGATGATTACACTCGGTGCTATCTTAAATACCTTCCAGAAATCTACGCCCAAATAAAGTTCCTGTTCAAGATCTGGAACAAGGTACAAGTACATAAGGTTTGTGCTATTTTTGTATGCCACTGGCACATGACCTCTGCCAATAATGGACTGACTTTTGCCATCAGCAGTTTTAACCCCAGACTTATATGGGTATATAGTTACATCAAGGGATTTTACAAAATTTACGCTATTCTTGCCCAGGATACTTATGCTGGCACCACTATCGAGTAGCCCAAGGACTTCCTTATTTGCTATTTTGACCTTCGCACAAGGCCTAGGATCAGCAATAGTATCAACGATGGACGACGAAATTCGATTTCGTGTATCTCGTCTAATATTTTATCGTTCTCTGGCCTTCAGTATCCTTCGTGGCGGTTGACGATCACCTCTAAAAATCTTTTCTCTAATCTATTCTCTATTCTAACATGTAACGGCTTTAATTCTAATCTTTTCTTAGAACTACCTTCACCTATATTCTTATCTCTAATTAATATCCTAATGTGTCCATTTTCAGACTTTGGACACTAGTTAACTCTAAAGTCTGTTTGTAACTCATCGTGGCTTTTTGTTTTTATTAGGGGGTCTGAGTCGAACGCGACTCCCCCAAATGCATCGCGTTCTTTGCCCTGTTTTCCGGGTTACACCGAGGACATTTTGGGGTTATGACGCCTCCCTGTCCGCACTTATAGCAGAAAATATTACGCACATTTTCGGGGCAGTCTATAAAGTTGTGCCCTAGCGCTCCACAATTCCAACATACTTGGGACTTTTGGTCCGTTTGAGGCCGTAACAATTTTTGACCAGTACGAGAGAAATTCATCGCTGCTACGCCAGCATCCAGCTCAACTGTATCGTCTTCGCCGTAGTTTAACTCATGGACAGGAAACTTGACTTGTGCGCGATTGTATCTGGGATCCCTGTTTTGCGTTGGATATGCATTTTCTGCCTCTTTGCACATGCTCCTAAGATGTTCAAGGGTAAATATCGACATTGGGAACACTAGCCTTCCAATACTGTCTTTCAGATTTCTTTTTAGGATTCTGACTAAGTCATTTTCCGGTATGGGAACATGAAGTTGCGATTTCAGTTTTGTTATCGTATAAAAGAAATCATCGGACGACTCCAAGGCACATTGTCGTCTATCCATAATTTCTCGGATAATCTCGAAGTCTGAAGTGAGCGCATCACGGAGCATTGGCCAATCCGGTCGATGATTGCTTCTTTGGAACTGCCAGTACCACTCATAAGCGGCACCAGACAGCAGCAAGTGGAAATCACGGAGAATTTCTAACCAAGGGCATCTATAATGGTGTTGAAGGGGTTCCAGGCGGAAAATGAAATCTTCTACTGTGAGTACATCCGGTTTTCCTTCGAAATTTAAACCCCATTTGTCAATTTTTATAGGTCCCCCAATAGAAGGATACGATTGAGCCTGATTGCCATCTGGCACTCCTGAATGCATCCCCGAGTGATGCGGAATGAAATTCTGTTGGAAATTGTTCGAAACGTTCTCCTGCCTATTCGATCTATTATTATTGGTATTTCGATTTCGGCTCCAATTTCTACCATAATGAAACACTACTGGTGGAGCTTCGGGTTGCTGGTGACTCGCAAAAGCAACGCCAGTAGGAGGCTGTGGGGACTCTGTAGCCTCTCTCCACAAGTTGCTATTACTGGACGGGTTGCTGAGTTACGGCAGGTAAGGGTCTAATGACGTCATTAATTACTTTCATAAAAGACATTAAACTACTTTTAAATTCTCTTTTCATATCCTCTGATATTTCATGCTTAAGAGAACTTTCATAAGAGGCAAATGAATTAACAACGGCTTAATTAATATATGATTTTAATTCCGTTGGCACGAGAATGTTTTCGTTTGCCCCAGGATGACTATTCTCTGTTGGAATGGCGTTCTGAGGGAGATTCGTTAAAGTCCGAAAACTTTCGTTCTGGGCTTCAGGGGATGCAGCACTATTTCCACTTAGGCTGCTATACGATGGTGTTCGAACTGAGGACCACGAACTTGGCTGCCCATCCGATAAGCGTGGATGCACCCTTGCTAGGTAATAGCCCATGTGCTGATCTCTGAAGCTACTGGTGGTACAATCGCGGGTTGCGGAAAGTCGTTAGCGGCTCCTACTGGAATAAAGTTACTTTTAGGTGGTGGAGAGCGCTACAGATTCGCCATTGCGATCGGTGTATTATTAGCTAATGCTGCGGTTGTCGAACGTATGATTACTCGCCTACTATCTATTTCTTTCTCTCTTCTTATTTTTTGATTAATTTTTTCTTTTTCAGATAACTTCATATTACCTTTTTGGATACGGAAGATTGTTGCGGTTACTGAACACACAACAACACTCAAATAATGACGACAAGCATAAATAAATATGGACTAAACGTAAGAATTAAATTTTTATATGAGTATAGTATGTATATATTTAAGGGTTATTTAAGGGAATTATATATATATATAAATAGACACTGAAAATAAGTTTATATGATTTTATAAATAATTAGGTAAGGAGGTTAGTTTATATCAATAAGGTAGATAGATAAGAAAGGGATATTTATTTTAAATAAATTGAAAGGTACGACCAATGAACACTATTTGTTTGTTTGTTTTAATTTTACATATACGGTAGGGGTGTTTCTGGTGACTTTCCTTGGCTCTGTTGTTGTCGGATGGGTGATCTGACCTTTTAGCTAGTTTCAGTTTAAGACTGCAGACGGACGAATTGAGAATTCCTTCAGAGTTGCCGAGTAAATAAACCCAGAGGAACAAGGACACACAAGTTTGCATCTCTTCACGCTTCCGCTATCCCATTCTAGCCACTATTAGAGCTTTCGATGGAAGACTTGAAGCGATCCAATTTGCACAAAAATAAGAAGACTACTACTAGACAGATGGACTAATGCTACTTGACTCGACAAACAGTCAGACTAGGTCACTAGTTCCATGTAAGAATGAGACGATACAAAATGAAAATGGAAAAGTGAAATGTTAGGATAGTAAAGTAAAGTTTATACAGATAATAGAACATACAGGTACTCACTTTGGCTTTAGTACCGGAAGCGGACGGACATCCACCACTCTGAGAGGCGCTGCTGATGATTTTGCAGCGAAGCCATTGCCCTCCCGACCTTGAAGCTCCGTGGCCATTTTGTGAACTTCCCCGATATAAGTGCCTCGCTTTAAATCAGATCACCATAGCCAATGGTTATCCGCCAACCATGCCGCACCCCTGAAACCTTGCGTTTAGCAAGTCATTAAGACAGGCACAACATGCGTGAGATCAAACGACTGGGTTTTCCTCATACCGGCGTGAACAATCTCAAACATTTATTGTTTTTTCTTAGGATTTTAGGCACCACAGATTCATCTTATGAAAATATGAAATTCAAAAAACAATGATTTTAACAAAAAAAAAAGGGTTTAAACAACTAAACTCGGCTTCATCGTCCCACACACAACATTAATCGAGATGGCCTTTTTGCCACCAAAATGCAGCTAATAATATTTAAGCGGGGTTCGTACCTATAGAAAGCTCTTTATGTGTATCTGGGTCTCAAAAGCTTTAGGACTTCGCGAAACAGATCAAAAAAAAAACTAGCGGGTGTGCTGAAACTCAAGCCTATCACACTTGAAACTGGTAATCTTAACAATAAAGAAATAATAATACGAATCTGGATATCACGCCAAAAGAACAAATTTAACAATAAATAAATAAATAACACTTACAACTAAAGAAACAATTAACCAACAAAAAATAATTAAATAAATACGAGCAGGAAATTTAACGTTTTCAAAAAAAAAAAAACATCCGCGGGATTTTTATCCAGCATGCATAACGCAGCATACATCCATTGCTTTGTTGTTTAGCAACAAACAAAGGGTAAGTAGGTCTCACAAAATCGCGTACAGTGCTAATTTATCTTTCCTTTGTAGGTACTATTTTGCAGTACGGCAGTAGCACCCTTGTAGTTTGCACACTTGGAGTAGTGCCGTACCATTTGGTGATTTACCGGACACTATACAGTTTTCCGTGCAAAAATGTTTGTTTGGTACAAGCGGTATCTTGCTCGGTAACGCTTATTTGCTTATCAAAAGCCAATCTTCAGTATATTACAGGATTTTGTATATATTTTTTTTTTTTTGCAGATTAAGACCGCCTTCGTTTAATTTCGGCGGCCACCACTGGAACGATTTTAGTAGATGACCGCCAACACCAATATTAAGATTTTAGGATGTTCAGGTCCGCCTAACAATATGTTATAATTTAATCTTAATCTTCCCGCACTGATTATTTGTATATTTAAAATAAAACTCACCCCAATGATAAGATCTAGTAAATCTATTTTGTATTTGCCTCGGCTGTACCTTTTTCCGTCGGGTTTCTTTTCTGTGTAAGAAAAAATTTTGTTCACTGATAACTTACGAGACGTTGTGCCTCTGACCACACTTGAACTATTGAACCTAATCATCGCAAGACCTGTACGGTTTGGCTCTTTTCAACATTAATGCCCACTAGTACCTCTATGCTCTAGATCTTCCGATGTCTAGGTCGGCTATAAGTGGGAGGATGCATTTTCGAGTTAAGTTCATAGGGAAATTTATTCAGCTAGTAACAACCGGTTTGAATATATGCTAGCGCTCCAGACACCTACCATAAATTTTCTCTTCATCCCAGACAGAGGCCGCTTTTACACAAACAATTCCTAAGTACCCACTTACCAAGTGTTTACATTTAGCATTTGACGTCACTGTGGTATTTAATATGGCTGCCCTGACAGCACAGTACCAGAACAATTGCACTCGCAATGACATTTGCCAATTGTGGTAATTTACCAAACGCACCCCAACAATGAAACCAAGTGTCATAAATGATAAGGAATACAAGATGGAGAACGGACTCGGTCGGTTTGTATTTTATTTTTGTAAACATTTTATAAGTTCTGCTTTTAATTTGTTTTGCAGGTTGTATCGTATGCGATGCCTACGAGTGTATTTCCTATATATACATCCAACATACATTACATATACATATACATGTTCCCTTTACACCCATATAATATTATAACACTTAGGTTATTCGTACTACAGCGCATACGACTTAAATTCATTCTTGTATCAACCCAGATGTGCGAAAGCCAGTGTGTCAGATAAAATAAATTTGGGTTTTTTTATGAGCAAAGCTCTTTTTCCCAACCAAAGTTTTATAGTTTTATTTAGATCGGAATACTTACAGCCGTTTCCATTTTCCTACGAAACAGTTTGGTCCATGTAGAGCCGGATAGTGCCAGCGGCCAGTGAAAAAGTGCATAGTGTAAAATACTAACATTTGTGAAAAGTGAAACAAAATAATTTAAATGTCATCGTCGATGACGAAGTAGCCAGCCCAGATGGCGGCACCCACACACACCGAGCCAGTAAAATCGCCAGCTGCCAGATGGTAAAAGTATATCGCAGAATAGGGTAAGCGTGCGAGTGAGCGAGGCAGACAGTGTGCAATGTAAGCCAGTCGAGTTTGGAGAGTTGTGGAGAGTTGTGTGTGCTAGTGCCATACGCAAGAGCAACTGATAATATTTTTCCTTGGTATTCAATATAAATTCTCTTTATATTAACATCAGTGTGCAAGTTTAATACTCAATATGGGTATTTATACATAGTGCAAGTGGACGAAGAATAAGGGTGGTTTTTGGCAAGCGAACGAGCACAGTGTTTTTCCTCTTTTTTATGACGGGAGTGTGTAGGTATGGAATTTATTTTTTTCCTGTAGAGTAGGTAGGAAAGAGTTGTTTTGTTTTTGCCGGCATAGGTATGTGCAAGTGGATAGTGTACAGTGTACAGTGTAGTTGTCATGATTCGTGTTAGAACATGCATAACGTAGCCAGCAACAGACAGTGATACACACAAGCGAAGTAATACTCGTCGATGTGTAAGCAAGGCATTTTCTGTGTTTTATTTTTGTACCAACACAAGGGCAAGTTATACAGTATGGCATGCGCATGTCAAAGTAGGTAGGAAGATAGTGTTTACAGCGGAAAGTCCGAATATTCAGATGAAATTCGATGAACAATGATAGTAAGTGCAAGTGGGAAAGTGTGCCTGCAGACAGATAGTGTGCTAGTATAGACAGTTGAGCAAGTAGACAGAGCAGTGCAAGTAGAAAGTGGTGAATTTAAAAACAAATTCATGAGTTGTGGTCAGATATGTAGTCTGCCAGTACAGATAGTTAAGCAAGTAGAGAGAGTAGAGCAACTAGTGTTTGTTTGTGTTTACGTTCGTTTGCCATGGATACCCAAAGCAAAATACATTTTTTTATCAAAAAGCATTTGATTAAGAGCCAGCATAATAAAGTAATAATAACATTTCCTACAGCATTGCCAGTGCGACATTTAACTAATTATTAGTTCTGCCTTTTTTGGTGTTATTTTCTTTTTTTTCTCGTTTTCGTTTTTCCTTTTTCTTCATATTTCTTACAGACCGATAGCAAGTACGAAAGGTCATGAAGCAGTAATGAACACCATCCAGCGTTTGGCTGCTTATGTGGAAAGCGTGGAGTTCTCCCTCAATGACTGCGAGGGACTGAAAGTGCGTCTCGAGCGGCTTGATGATGCGTGGTCTTTATTTCAGACCATACATTCCGAGCTGCTCGACACGATTGCCAGCAAAGAGCTAGTACAAATGGAGAAGACCATGGTGAAGGCAGAGTCCCTCTACTATGATACCAAGGCAGCGTTCCGACGTCGTTTGGGTATGTTGCAGCGCGAGGAGACTGCCGAACAGCTAAAGAAAGTACCGATAGTGATGCCAGCGAATTAACCACAGCCGATAGCAGTGCAAGTGCAGATGCCAGTACAGCTCCAGGATAGTCTCCAGGAGCGTCTCAACCAGCTGTACGACAGGAAATACTACACCTGTTGTGAACTATTGGACCAGCTTATAGATTTGCCAGCTTTGCAAGGAAATCCAAGGTCGGATGACTTGCAACAGATGTCCAATGTCACCCACGAGACATTACGCCAGCTGCGAGCTAAAGGATTGCCCACTGAGCATTGGGATATCTTCGTGGTGCACATGCTGCACGAGCGGCTGGACAGTGAAACTGAAAAGCAGTGGGAGCTCCAGCGCCAGTCCGAGACACCGACAGCCAAGCAGATGCTTGAATTCCTGGATAAGTAAGCTTCAGCAAGCAGTCATCTACCGGACACCCAGAGGTTCTGTTCGATGGAATCCGTGAGTAGCTTACAAGCAAATCGTGCTGATAGAGGCTTCAACCGATTCGAATGCGGACGTGCCAGTCAACGAAAGAGCATTGCCAGTCAGCCAGCAAAGGAACCAGTTAGAGTGCCGAATCCGGCAGCAAAGCTGTTGCTGCAGTTCAAAAGGCCAGCGTCAACACTGCACCGCATCGTCGCAAGTGCTAAGTGTGCAACGGAGAGCATCAGCTCTACAACTGCGAGCAGTTTAAAGAGTTGAACTTACGAAACAGGAGAGAGTTTGCCCAGACAAGAGGTCTCTACGAGAATTGTCTGAAGTAGGGGCATAGTGCAAGCCAGTGTTATCAGGGTGCGTGTCCACGATGCCCTGGAGGACAGCAGCCTAACAGCGTTTTATGCCCTTCTCGGGACATAAATAAGCCAGCCATCGTCCTGAGGGTCGAAACTACAGCCAGAAAGCGCAAGTGTCATAACGAATGACTAGAGTAGAAAGCGAGCAAGCGCCGAAAGACAACCAGTATAGATAGTGCCTCTATTACATAAGAGGAAGCAGCAAAATTCTTTCTACTCCTTCCCAAGTTTAAAGCGAGTGCGACAGCGGCACTACTGCCAACAGTGACCGTGAGAGTTCAGTCAAATGACATTCTCTCTGGATCAGTGCGTGTCATTCGAGAGCACAACCAAATCTTATGTTGAATGATATTATTCAATCGCTTCACATTGAAGTATCGTCTGCAGCAAGGGTAGTTATCGGAATCAATGGCGATCCCATTCGATCACGAAAGCAAGCGATAGTCCGAATAGTGCCCTGGTTTGCGTACAACGCATACATAGAGGATGAATTTTGGATTCTGTCAAAAGAATCGAATTGGACAGTTTATACACCGCAAGTGAATCTACAGCCGATAGTTGCTAGTCGCGACAGACAATTTGCTGATGCAGCGTATTGGAGGAGAGCTCGATTTGATATCTTGTTGAGAGTCAAATTCTTTGCGAAGATGTTGGCCAACTCTATTCCTCGAAACATACAAGGTGTTGTCTTGATAGAGACTGCCTTTGGGACAGTGGTCTTTGGTGACCATCCGTTGAATACGGACGCTGAGACAGGAAACCTTTCATCAATTGCAAAATGCATTGAGATGGACAGCATGGACAGTATGGTGCGACGACTCTGGGAAATGGATCAGGTCGGATCGCAAGCAGAGCGAGATGAGCAAGATAGGGAGTTCAAGGGAGATAGCATTGATACGATTTATGTATTTGGAAAGGAAGTTAGGTAGGGAGCCAGCATTAAGGGAGAAGTACATATATTGACTTCATGCGAGAGTATGAGGGTCTTGGGCATATGACGAAAGTGATTGGCCAGCAAAGAGCAAGCGAGCTAGTATATTATGTTCCGCATCATTGTGTAAAAAAGAAGTTAAAGAAAGGGTTGTGTTCGATTTCAGTTTTCGGACTGATAAAGGTATATAACTCATCGAAGTCCAATAGCTTGGTGGAAAGTTACAGCGAGATTTACCAGAGATAGTGATGCGTTTTCGAAGGCATCGGATAGCGTTCAGTGCTGACATCAAGATGATGTTCAGACAAGTGCGAGTAGAAAGACGACAGTGAGACTCACCAAAGGAAGAACTGCAGTGCGAGCGGTTATACAGTGTGCAAGGGATGCAAGTGAATTCTTTCCAAATGCAGCGAAAGCAATCGAAAGTGGCCTATACATGGATGATTGTGTATCAGGTATTGATAGTGAACAACCAGCATGTTTTAGTAGCAAATGAAGTCGACAGGATATTAAGGACAGCATGTTTTGAACTACGAAAGTGGAAGTCGGAAAGTAAATGGCTAGCGAGCAAGTTTAGTTTGGACAGTGCAAAAACTATGGTTTTTGATAATAGGGAGCAAGTACTAGTTATAGGTTTACAGTGGCTAGTTGATGCCGATCAATTCACTTTCGTAGTGAATACACATGAGATAGCCGAAGAGATTACAAAGCGAAAAATATTGAGTTGTGTAGCTCAATTAAACAAATGGGCACCTATATAGCGCCAGTGACAGTATTAGGGAAAAATGTAATTCAAGATAGATGACGATTGGGTCTCTAATGGGACTAGGAGGTGCCAGTAGAAATCAGGGCTAGATGCTGTGGAAAGAGATACAGGTGGAAAGAGGAAAATCCAAATTCATGGTTTTTCGGATGCTTCGATGACAGTATATGTGCGAGTAGACCACGTGAATGGACAGATAATGAGGAAGTTTGGAACTTGCAGCGGCTGAGTTGCTGAGCGGTCTGCTAGTTGATCATACAGGTCGGTACGAAAGGCAGTCTAGTTGACTTATTCAGTCGAGGAGTAATGCCAGCAGAGTTGATAAAAAGCGAGTTATGGTTGCACGGGCCAGCATGGCTGACTTCAGCGGAAAGTAAATGGCCAGTGAATCCGATAGTAAACAAAGTGCCAGCAGCTGCATCAGAAGAGATGCATGTATGTATAGTGACGAATTTCATGGAAAGTCTTAGCATATGGATGCCGAGCCAGCAAGTTGGATAGGATAGTTTCAATCGCCGGGTATGCCGACAGCCTGGAAAAGGGTTTGGCCATCCTCGGCTATGTATTTCGTTTCATGAATACTTTAAGAGCGAAGCGACGAAATATTACGGCGAAAGAGTGAATCTACATCCGTTGCACTGCAAGTATGAGAAAGGGTACCTGCCATTCAGTATTTAATTCGAAAGTCACAAGAAGATAGTTATAAGAAAGATGTTTCTGCAATTCGAAACAATGGACAGCTACCCGAAGCCAGCAAATTCGAATCTCTTAGACCCGTGTTCGATAGGGATGGTGTCCTACGTGTCGGTGGGCGCCTTCACAGAGCAAGTGGAAAGTATAAATTGCGCCATCTAGCAATAATACCCAATGGGTCGCGGTTGGCATGGCTAGTAACTTCTTACATAAATATGTGACTTGTGTAAGATACAATTATCGTTTTCAACAGCAACTGATGTCAGAGCTGCCAGCTGATAGGGTGCAAGTGAGAAAGCCGTTCCTGCATACTGATGTTGATTATTCAGGACCATTCACGCTTAAAGTATTGGATAGAGAAGGAAAGCAGGATATCAGGAACAATCTTGGATGCCAATTTGTTGTATGGTGCCAGCAGCCCCTCATCACGGTGGCAAATTTGAAGCAGCAGTCAAATCGATTGAATATCATTTGAAAAGAATAGTTGAACAGCGTATAAACAGTTTTCAACACTACTCATAGAGATTGAGGGCATATTAAATTCACGACCACTTCATCCATTGAGCGATGATCCCGCAGGCATGTAAGCGTTAACGCCAGCGCATTTCCTGATTGGTGAACCCATAGTGTTACCAATACAAATTGCGATAGTGGAGCAGTCAAATACGAAAGGGAAAGAGAAAGAAAGGCAAGCGATGTTACAGCATTTCTGGAAGAGAAAGGGAAGGTTTGCAAGTTGGACAGCTAGTATTGATTCAAAGCGAAAGTTTTGCGCCAGCACAGTGGTCAATGGGAAGAGTGTGAAAGCTTATTAAGAGCAAGGATGTTTTAGTCAGATCTGTAATCATACAAACCGAAACCGGACAGTTTGCTAGACCAGTACAGAAAGTGTGTATCCTGCCAGTCGACACAGCAGGTCCGGAGGGCCAAGAGCAAGCGGAACAACGACAACGCCTACTGCGGAGAACCTAGAGGAAAACGAGCGTTTTCGGCGGCACTGTATCGTATGCGATGCCTACGAGTGTATTTCCTTTAAATACATCCAACATACATTACATATAAATATACATATTCCCTTTACACCCATATAATACTACAACTTAGGTTATTCGTACTACTGCGCGTACGACTTAAATTCATTGTTGTATCAACCCGCAAGCAAGCCAGAAGTGCGAAAGCCAGTGTGCCAGATAAAATAAATTTGGGTTTTTTATGAGCAAAGCTCTTTTTCCCAACCAAAGTTTTATAGTTTTATTTAGATCGGAATATTTACAGCCGTTTCCATTTTCCTACGATACACAGGTGGTTGTTACACTATATGTTTGTTTCAGACGAAGAGACCAATTTATGATGAAAAAACTCGAAAAGCATTCCAGATAAAATATTATTGGTAGGCAATGCAAAGACTTGCCAGAAACATTATTCAAGTTATCTTTTTTTTATCTACTTTTGTAGACTAACCTGTTGTCCTGTAGCTCTTGTCCGACCCTGATCGAACTTCTCAAAGGAATATTGTAGGGCCACTTGCAGATACAATCTATTGGTTCGAATCTTTATTCAATAAGTAACGTTTTATTCATACATATACAAGTAGTTTTCGTTTGTAAAAATCAAGATGTCGGGAACTAACCGACACTGACGGAACTTTGCAATTCGCTCAAAAAGGGAAGTGAGTAGTATAAATTTACCAATCCTGGGCCACAGGGAGCAGGAAGCCATTCTGTGGTTTTAGAATTTGATTGACAGCTGAATGTCTAATTGCGGTTAAGTTTGGAACGCTCCAATTGCGGTTAAGTTGTTTATTTTATTTTTGTCTGAAGTGATAAGAGTCGTTTTGGTTGTCAAATTTTGTTGTTCGGGGCACTTTTATTTCTATAAATATAGTTACTGTCATTAAGGAATTCCTAATTGTTGGAAATGTATTGGTTGATTCTGATCAAGGGCAAGATGTGTAATACAAATTGTGGTAGTCTTTCGTTTCAGAAATTCAGACATACTGCTAATTCGCTTGCTCGATAATTTAATTTTACAAAATAATATGAAAGGCTTTATTTGTGATATTTGCCAGAAGGAATTTACCTTCAATAACAATTTGAGGAGGCATATTTAGAACAAACATAAAAATAATAGAGTGCAATGTAATATTTGCGATAAAGTGTTAAACAGGAGTGACGCTCTATTAAATCATAAAATTAAGTATCATAGGGTGCGTTCGGCTGATCACATTACAAATGCGAGTGTAAATAGTTCTGGAAAAAAATGATGTGAAAATCAAGCGACTACTTCTTCGGCGGGATGTTTAAAAACGAAAATATGTGAAGAGTGTAAAATAGAGGTTCCAAAAAGTGTATGGTACTCCCACATTCGTACAAACTTACATAAAAAGAATAGTGCAAAATCAAGTGAGTCATGTGATCAATTAAAGGTGGTCAAAGACACTTCCAATAACCTCATACAGACATTAATGTATGAGAACAAAAACGAAGAATTCATAGAACCTATGACATTTTTAAATCAGTCGGAAAATGTAGTTTGTGAAAATTTAAATCGACTTTTAAATATACATTCAAATTTAAAATTTAATGTTGAGTTCTTTGGTGAATATGTGAAAATAAATAAAACTGATGAAGAAGAAGATATGGTGATATCAATAAAATCATTTCAATCAAAAATGCATCTTGTCCAGTAAAGAAATGTGTATGAATATTGTTAGAAAAATGGAAGAATTTCAGGAGAGGGATAGCGGATGGGCATAAATAAGAATAAGCCATATTGAAATTAACATGAATGAAGATAGACCAATTAGAGGGTCACAATTTATTGTACTACCAAGTTTTTTTGCAAATAAAAGAGCGTGTATTAGTATTCAAAATAGTGATAAATATTGTTTTAAATGGAGTGTAATATCGGCAATAGTACCGTCAAGCATTAAACCGCAAAGGACATCAAATTACAACATAAATGAAATTAAAGTAAGAAAAATTTCATTAAAAAATGGAGTGACTCTGAAATTCGGAGATTTAGAAATGATATAAAATCATTTGAACTATTGAATACAAAAATATAAGTGTTAATGTTTTCGGTTAATAATAAGAAGATTTTTTTGGGCTTTTATTACATCACGTCTGAGGAAAAGGAAATTCATATCAATTTGTTACTGTTGCAGGATATGGAGAAATTCCATTATGTATGGATTAAGAATATTTCAAAGTAAGAATGCGTAGTTAGTTTCTATACTTTTAGTTTTCTATACTTAAATACAGGGGCCAAGCTCATAATGAATGTAATTTAAAATTTAAGTTAACGAAATTCATCCTAGTATTTTTTCATAATTTTTCGGGCTACGACTGCCATTTGTTCATAAAAGAATTCTCAAATATTCCAGGTAATATAAATGTTATTGCAGTGAATAAGGAAAGGTATAATATCACTTAGAAAATCAATTAATCTTGTTTCTGATAAATCGTTTGAGATTCGATTTCTAGATTCTTTTAAATTTATGGCATCTAGCTTAGATGCTTTCGTTAAGAATTTATCAAAAGATGTTTTTAAAATTGTTCCTTCGGTTTTTAAGTCTGATGATGGCTTCAATTTTTTTTAATTTGAAAGATTAAGTGATAAAACGCTCCCGCCTCTCGATAAATTCTTTAGCACAATTAGTAATTCTAGTTCTACCGAAAACAAGTATAAATTTGTCAAAAAAGTATGGAAAAACTTCAAGTGCGAAAGTCTATTAGATTATTTGACGATTTATTTAAAAGCAGACGTTTCATTATTGTCTGATATATTTGAGAATTTCAGAAAAATATGTAGAAATATTTATGAACTTGGATCCCTGCCAGTATTACACATCACCTGGTCTATCATGGGATGCCATGCTAAAAGTAACAAAAATTAAATTGGAACTTTTAACTGATATAAATATGTATACTTTTATACAAAGAGGCATTCGAGGTGGTATTGTGCATTGTTGTTGCAGACACTCCAAATCGAACAATAAATTCATGAAAGATTTTAATAAAGAAAATCCGTCCGACTATTTTTAATGTATTTGGATGCCATTTTATTTGGGGCTTACTGTTCTCGATTTATCAAAATGGAAGATGTATGATTTTCATTATGAATATATGAAACCAAATTATGGTCACAATATAACTTTAAATTATATGGATACTGATTCTTTCGTATATTCTATTAAAACCGAAAATTTCTATAATAATATACTGGGGGACATTGATAAGAACTTTGATACATCAGATTATCCATATGATAATAGGTATAATATGCCAAATAAAAACAAGAAGGTAATCGGAATGATGAAATGAATGGTGAAATTATAAGAGAATTTATTACTCTTCAGTAGATAGGATAGGTAGGTTCTGGGACCACTAGAGTGGCAAAATTTGCCACCCTGCGGTTAAAGAGTTCTACCGAAAACGAGTATAAATTTGCCAAAAAAGTATGGAAAAACTTCAAGTGATTGTGGTTCAAATGTTGTGGTTTTGATGTTCCAATTGCGGTTAAAGAGTGATTGTGGCTAAGATGTTGTGGTTTTGATGTTCCAATTGCGGTTAAGTTGTTTACAATTTATTTTGGGAATTGTGGTTTTGATGTTCCAATTGCGGTTAAGTTGTGTACAATTTATTTTAATCATGACATTGACATTGGTAATGAATTTTTGGGGGCCGAAAGATAATGTTTCCTATAGGAGCTTGTTTTGGGTATAAGTAATAGTGGTCAATGTTTTGTATTGGTTTAGTTGTTTATAATTTATTTGTTGAATGCAATGATAACAACAGGTTACTATTGTTGTCAGTAGTTTTTTTTTTTGTGTGTGTCCTTGCACTGTGGTTTGAGTTTATATACCGTTGCAGAGGTTATATGTTGAATTGATTTCTGTTCAGGAAGCAGTTGTTTTGAAGCGTCATATGGATACTGTACATAACGAGATCTTAAATCATTGTTTGGTTTGTGGTAAAACATTTACTAGAAAATATAAATCAAAGGAGCATTTGTTAAAGTGTGTAGTTTTGGATGAGGAGTGGGGAAAAAATGAAGTCAATTTACCAGTTATGTCATTATCTACCTGCATCAACATCAGGATCACTATCGACATCAGCATCATTGAATATTGTGTGCAATGTGTGTAACATTAGTGTGAACAAGAAAACATGGAAGCAGCATCAGCGAAGCAATGCACATAAATCGAAAGTTAAAGTGTCCTACGCCGATAACGTGCATAAAATAATAACGTCATTCAAAGAACGAATTGTGTCATATTCCGTGATCATCATCATCAACATGATTTTTCACAAGAAAGAGGGCAATTATCAAAAATAATCATGGAGAATAATTCTATTAAATTCAATTTGGAATTATTTGCTGAATTTGTGAAGATTGATAATGAGGATGATATGGTTTTTGTTACGGAGCCATACCTAGGGACACAAAAATAAATCAATTAGGTAATCCGCATTTCCACTAGCTGAAATATTTAACCTAATATATTTGGTGTACCTACCTGCGTGGAAAAAAAAAAAAAAAATGTAAACAAAATCTTACATTGGGGTTTGGCCGCTCAACCGCCTATTGAATAAGCGTTGAGAGGACAAACCACAATGAAAGAAAAATAAACTTACCTGTGCAATAAATTAGACTGGATCTGAAAATCAAAATAAGATAAGTTAAATATAATCAATAGCATAAAATAATTTCTTACCATGTTTACGTCCATTTGTTGCACTTCCCGATTTGATTTTGACGTTTTGGCTAGTCAATCGTTTATTCGTCGTTAAGTTTTCTTCGTTCCATTCCATTGTGCTCCAAGGTAGTGGGTGATCGTAAAGATGTATGTGAAGTTTTTTTTGTAAGTTACGTTATTTTCTCTATGTTAAGTATCGTTACTTTATGTATGTATGTTATTAGGAGATAGGAGAACAAGCCTTATACGACTTGACGATTAGGAATAAAGAGACCCCTCGCTCTCATTCCAAGAGCACCGAATTTTGAGGAAACGAAGGGGAAATAAAAGAAAAAACAAAAGAAAAATAGGAATTCATAGGAAATAGAAAGACAGGGTCTGTGGAGACTTGAGAAAAGAAAGGAAGGGGTAAAACAAGTGCACCGCAAATGCAAAATTGGTTTGCCGACAGGCCTCCACAATTATATTTGGTTGACAGCAAGCGGTCGATGCCCTCAGACATCAGCTGGTAAATCGTTTCCTTTGCGTTATACAGTGACGAGAAAAATACTTACCATTTTTGAATTCCGGGGTGAGTTAGCGCAGAGATTTTTTTTTGCTGAATTAAATGTATAATTTCTTCATGGTGCAGGTGACAGTATATTGGGAATTGAAGAACATTTCTTAAATCACCGGAGAACCCTAATCGGCGTTGTAAAGGTAGGCGAACTATTAGACATTTTGTGGTTATTCTAACATCTCCCCATTTGGGTATGTATAGGCTAGTCATCAGCGAAAAGGTGACTCGGGCTTCTGTTAAGCCTTACCTAACCCGTGTCCGCAAAATACCTGTGGGGCCGTAAAGCGAGATTTCTGCCGTTGGACTGTGACACGGCAACATAATATCCAGCCAACGGTCTCCATACAAAAACGCTAACGGGTCCAAAGCCCACAGTCGCGGAACAAAGGCACTTAACAAGTCCGAGTTTATTGACCCAGCAAAGGGAATCTTCACCGGGGTACATGCAAGTGCTACGCTATTGTCTCACCCGTCTGAATAATCAGCCGGGGTGCTTCGCCACCCCACCCAAATCATCACCAACACGAGCAGAATCATCAACAGTGAATTTTTTTTTGTGAAGTGCCACAGTTTTTTTATTGAGTTGTGTTTTTTTTTTAACGCAGTTTTATTGAATTTTTTTAACGTAGTTTTATTAGTTTCCTTCTCAACTTTTAACGTAGCTTTTATTTTTTTTTATTTTCTTACTTACCTGCTCTTAATATTTTAGTTTTGTGCGCGAACAGTATACTAGAAAATAGGTAGTTTTAAGCCAACAAATTATAAAAAAAAGAGATCGAAACTTCTTGTGCTGGCGCCAGAACAACGGGGGACGTGAAACCGTGAGTAATTTTAGCTTTTGTATTATTTTTGAATTTTCTTTGAATTTTAGATTGTAAGTTTAATAGTATTAAGAGCAGAGGAGTTTTTCTTTTCCCTCATTTTTTTTTGCTATTGTATCCTTAAGATTCAATCTTCTTTTATATTTACTTTTATTATTATTTTTTTTTTCTTGATTTGGTTTTTTTATTAGTTTCCTTTGCTAGAGTTAAGATTTACATTGAATTTGATTTTTTTTTAATAAAAGTGGCACTATTTGTCCCATGTTTTCCAAATATTTTCGTGGTTTAGATACATTTTAAATATGAGCGGCTAAGAGCAAAAGCTCACGGTGTGTGGATATTTGGGAAGGCCGTCCTTTTGATAGATCGACAATGAAAATACGCGACTAACTGACGACCTGACATGACGCTTTTCTGCGTTGTTTTTTTCGGCCATTCTGGCTTAACTAGTGTTGTGACTGGAGGGTTATGAAAGGGGCTATCCCTCACAACTCCGGCCAAAGAGGGATAGCTATTGGATATGTCTGAGGACATGAAGGGTGGGTTGGCCATCCCTTGCCATTAACATCCGGTGTGTTTCGAAGTCATGGCGAACCTCTACCTCCAAGAGACTACGGAAGGACAAGTTGCGTTTAGGGTAAAAGTACATAGGTTAGATTTAAGTTATAATAGGTATAGTTTAGGGTTTATTTTATTCCATTTAGGTTAGTTTAGAAATAGATTAGGATAGGTAGGTTAGTTTCGCGGTGTCTCTTCCGTTCTTTCTTCGGGGTATTGGCATAGGTCCTTGGACATTTTCCTTTTCTACACTATCTTTCAGTTTAATTGTCCGTTTGTCAGTCCGTGGTCAAAGTCGAGTAGCTTTCTTCCTTTTATTTTCTTTCTCTATTTTTTTTGGCATGATATAAAATGTTTGTTGAGCAGGTGGTATGTGGTGAGGGGGCAAGAACACCCCCCGTCCGACGAGCTGAGCCGAGCAACCACTAGCAGGCCGCGCCCTCCTCACCTGTACCGAAGCTGCCCCTGTGGCTCGACCCTGGCTCACAACAATGGCGCCCAACGTTTTTTTTTTTTTTGGCTACGCCGATTGCGACTTCAAGGGGATGATTTTCCTTTGTGAAGGTCATCGCCTTGGACTTGCAACAGCCTTCGCGATTTTTTTTTTAGTTTAAATCTTTTGATTTTTTTTACTTTCCTGTCTATCTTTTGTTCAAGGATTGGTAGATCTTTTGGTTACGAAGCAGATTGAAGGCGGCTTTCCGATCGCTAGGTCATAAGCCTGGAGGTTTTGTGAGGTACCTAGCCTGAAGTCTGAAGAGTAACTAGAAGCAACTTTTGGTTTTATTGTGGACTCGTGGCTGTTTTCTAATCCCCAAGCGCGTAGCTAAAGGGATGGGTGAGGTAGTCGAGGGTCTTTAGTGGAACTGATAGCTAGGTCAGGTTGACTAGACTTTACCTTAGCTGCTATCCGTAGGTAATGGAGTACATTCCGAGCTTATGTGAGGCGTGGGTGGGGGCCTGGAAAACCTGATCAGGTTGGAAAGTATGTCGGAGATAGCAATCTTGGTATCTGGTACAGCCAGATAACAATTGTGGCAGAGAGGAAAGCATATACTTCAGCCATCGTCATGATTTCGAAACAGCAGTCACAACTTGACAATACATAGGACGGACTTAAACAAACGCTACACATACTTTTATACTTACTTTGCTATGTTATGTTTGTATGCATAACATACATACTTACTAACTGATCTACAAAACGGTTTTGCGGAAAAAACCTTTCCTAGTATTCACACACCAAAGCGATCTTATATATCTAACCACATATAGTTAAATCTAAACGCAAACAGAAAACATTGAAAACATCTACCACAGGGATACATTTATTACACAACTACTCATAAGTTGATAGAATACACACATAACATTGAATTGCTTAACAGATTTGGAGTAGATAGATACACGCACAGAGAGCAATAATTAGTAAACGTTAACCCAGAAAATAAAATTTTTCTTTAAATGGATAGGGGTCAAGCCAATCCAGGAGCCGTCCCAAAGAGGACCACGTTCCAAGAATCCGGAACTTCCGGAAAATCTCTTGGGTATTTCACAATGGGGAATGTTAGGTCAGATCCAAGCCAGCAAAAAGCCTCGTCTCTCAAGCCTTCTCCTACGGGGACGAACAGATTTGACTTTACGGACTTGTCTACATATTCGGCTGACTTTTTACAGTTTAGCCCAGACGACCCCAGACAGAACGTCGCAACTAACTCGACGACAAACTTGAAGGTAGCTCAGCAAAAGCAACAACCCCTTCCAATAGAACACGACGATATATACGACACTAACGAACACGAGCAACGGACTTCGACACAGAAGCGTCTGCCAATTCACCGCCAATTAGCGGTACAACAACAAGGACAGAAAACCCTGCCAACGGACGAACTTGGTGCAGGATCTGTAGCAGGAGGATGACAACATAAGGAACAGGAACATTCGTTTCGCGAAGAAGAACACGACGAACGACTAAATACGGTGGAGGAAGAAGGACCGACATCTCAAGACATGCCGGAAGAAATCTCTACTGCAATGGGAGGTAACCAGGCTGAAGTTCTCGCAGCGTTAGCACAGACGATGAAGACCATAATGATTACCTTCGAAACCAGCATGAAGGCCATAAACAATAAAGTTTCCAGCCTGGAACTTTCCATTGCAGAACATAGAGGACCAAGGGACACAACTATACACCGACAAGACGATACCTACAAACAGCCAACACAGCCCACCGTATCAACACAATACAACTACCACCAAACACCACAACTACTAGACCTCGACAATGAGAGACGAGGGCCTGAACAGTTTTACCCACAACAGTCAGGAGGAAGAGGAGTGACGCCCGTACACAAATGGGGGTTGAAGTTCGGTAGAGAGCTTTTTGTTCAGGGTAGAGACTCTACAGCGCCAAAGCGGGTTATCCGGTAAACACCTGCTATCACAGTTCCACCACCTAGTAACACGGCCAGCAGAGAAATGGTATTGGCAGTTTTTGCAAGAAAACGAGGATTGTGAGGGCCTGAGATTTTTTTTTTTTTTTTCTTTAAATATATCTGACTCGCCAACGCGATAAAGACGCACCTCGACCTGAGTAGATCTATTGTGCCATAGGATCAGAAAAGGTTTGTTTAAATTAATAGAGTTTCTACTTTCCTAATGTAGCTGATGATGATTTCAGCAGAGGATGTCTTTACTTCTTCTGGGCTTATAATTTCCCTGAGAAAGAAGTTCCTTCTGATACCACAGAGGGCTGGGCATTCACATAGAATATGCTCAGTTGTTTCGTCTTCTTCAAGACATAGGCGGCACTCCGAAGAGTCGGCTACATGTATTTTATTTAGGTGATATCGCAAACCATGGAGGGCCTGAGATACTCTGATCTCAGAAAAGAGTTGGTAAACCAATTTAGCAAAAATAGGCGGGACCATGAAATCCTCAGGTTAATTATGGATAGGAGACAGCTACCCCATGACATTCGCTCAATGACTTTACAGATGACAAACAGACCATACGAACTAGACCTAGTAGATATCCGTAGACAAAATATAAAGGATAAGGTCGCCACTCTCATTTTCGGGTGTTCCATAAGGAGCATCCAGGACCTCCGCGAAGAGTGCAGACGAGCCGAAAAGTATTTATTGGCAAGAGAACAAAAATTTAGACGACAAATAACAGAAATTGACGATCATGAAGCGTAAAGGGACCGCAATGAGCAGCTAATAACTTTTGACGATGAACAGGTCAGCCTGAACCTTGCCGCGCTGCAACATCATTGGTCGGAAAGACACGCAGGTCAAGTGAGGACAGATCGTAGGGGCGAACAGACGAGCTTAGGCAAGGCAAATTTAGCTGCAAAAACAGAAGGGAAACAACCGACATGCCCTTCCAATTTTCATTCCCTGACTTGTTTTAACTGCGGTCAGGGAAACATAAGTTTCCACTGTACCAAGTGCCAGGAAAACTTAAAAGTCGGCAGTGCACCCGGGAGTCACCAGCCGATGAAGTCAGCCTTCCCGGAGAACCAAGTCCACCCGGACAGCTCAAAATTTTAAAGAGGGATACGGTTAGGGAATGCGTCTCCCCGAGTAAGGAGATCCCTCAGCGAAAGAGTCTACATGAAAGACTCCAATTTTACAATGAGACTAGGAAGAGGATTTTCGGTGAGGAAGTGGCATCGTCGGTTAAGAAAAGTAGAAACTATAGGAAAATTAGTAGGCTTAGGGAATTATGTGCAATTAATAGACGACGAAAGAGAAACATTGTAGCATCTGTGATAACCATTACTGACGACAATAGGCCCTACGCGAAAGTTAGGATTGTAGGCGAGGAGCTCCTGGGCATATTGGATAGCGGAGCATCAATTAGCTGCCTTGGAAAAGGAGCTCTAGAATTTCTAGAAAAACATAACATTCAGATGACAAAAATGAAAACAGACATAAGAACAGCAGACGGAAACCACCAACACATTCACGGACGATTCACGACAACTGTCTCATGGGGTGGCAAGTCACACCCACTAGAAATTTTTGTAGTCCCAAGTTTCCAGCAGGCACTTTATTTAGGGGTAGATTTTTGGAAGACATTTAAGGTCGCTCCAAACATTATTGACGAGCTCGACGTTCCATCGCCGACGGAGGATCGAACACCAGTCCAGACACTCTCACCGGAACAACATCATCAGCTGGAGAGAACCAAGCAGCTGTTCCCCTCCTTCGCACGGTTGGGGTTAGGTAAGACCGGACTCGAACAGCATATTACCGAGGTGGAAGACGACAAGATCCCCATAAAACAACGACATTACCCGATCTCACCGGCGATCCAAAAGCTCTTGTATGACGAGTTGGATCGAATGATCTCCTTGGGGGTCATCGAGGAGAGTAACAGCGCTTGGAGTTCTCCGGTTGTGCTGGTGAGAAAACCAGGCAAAACAGATTGTGCCTGGACTCCAGAGAAGTCAACGCGGTGACAAAGAAAGACGCATACCCGCTTCCACACATAGAGGGGCTTTTGAGCAGACTACAAGATACAAGGTTTATATCAGGCATTGACCTGAAGGACGCGTTCTGGCAGATTCCACTGGAGCACAGATCAAGAGAGAAGACGGCCTTCACAGTCCCTGGGCGGCCTTTGTACCAGTTCACGGTGATGCCATTCGGGCTGTGCAATGCCGCACAGCGAATGTGTCGGCTTATGGACAAGGCCATACCCGCTCGGTTGAGAGAGTGTGTCTTTGTCTACCTTGACGATCTCTTGGATTGTTCTCCAGACTTCGAGTCGCATGTCAGAACGCTAGAAGAGGTAGCAAAATGTCTTCGGGAAGCTGGGCTCACGATTAACGTCGAGAAAAGTAAATTCTGTTACCGCGAAATAAAATATTTAGGGTATATCGTCGGCGATGGATGCCTACGAACTGACCCAGACAAGGTATCGGCGGTCGACGGTTTTCCGGTTCCCAAGACTCCCAAGCAGCTCCGGCGGTTTCTGGGGATGACAGGATGGTATAGGAGGTTCATTCCGAACTTTTCTACATTGTCCGCTAAAATGACTGACTGCCTTAAGAAAGAACTAACCTTCATAATGACGGACGAAGCGCTTAACGCATTTAATAAACTTAAGGCGACTTTGGTGTTCGCACCCATACTTACAAATCCCGACTTCACGAAACGCTTTTACATTCAATGTGACGCATCGACGACAGGAGTAGGGAGTGTGCTTTTCCAAATGGATGCGGAAAATAACGAGCGATCCATAGCATTCATGTCCCAGAAGCTGAACTCCGCCCAGCGTAATTACAGTGTGACGGAACTTGAGTGCTATGCGGCCGTTCTCTCTGTAAAGAAATTCAGGGCCTATGTGGAGGGACTTCCTTTCACGATTATCACAGACCATGCCAGCTTGAAGTGGCTCATGACGCAGAAGGATCTGTCTGGTCGTTTGGCCAGATGGAGCCTGAAGCTTCAAGGGTTCGACTTCGACATTGAGCATCGGAAGGGAGTTCAGAACATAGTCCCTGATACTCTATCCCGCGTCCATATGGATGAGCTCGTTCCTGAAACTGACATACTCCAGGTTGACCTTGACTCACCGTTCTTTTCCTCGGAAGAGTATGATGAGCTAAGGAAGACCGATAACGAACGACAAGACCAACTTCCTGACATCTGCGTTTCAGACGGATTTGTCTACAAACGAACCGACATTCGCACAGGAGACGCAAAACAAGACGACAGAGCCTGGAAACTCTGGATTCCGGTAGAGTTGCGTGGGAACCTTGTGGAATCCACCCACAATTCGGCATCGGCAGGACATGGTGGCATTCACAAAACACTGTCCAGGTTGCGGCAGCTATACTTTTGGCCTGGCATGGCCACCGACGTGCAGAACTGGGTGAGAGCCTGTGATGTATGCAAGTGCGTCAAACCAGTAAACATGATATCGCGACCGCCGATGGGTCAGCAAACGATAATGGAGCGACCTTTCCAAAGGCTTTATATAGATTTTCTAGGACCTTACACTCGAACAAAAAACGGAAACACACATATATTTATTGTCCTAGACCATTTTAGTAAATACGTATTCTTAAAACCCATTAGGAAAGCAACGGCTGCAGAGGTAGTTAAGTATTTAGAAGAATCAGTGTTTCATGTATTTGGTGTCCCGGAGTATATCCACTCTGACAATGGTAAGCAGTTCATTTCCGAATTGTTTGCCAGCTTATTATCAAAATATGGGGTCAAGCATGTTCGAACAGCTTTCTACTCTCCTCAGGCAAACGCCTCAGAAAGAGTAAACCGTTCTGTCCTAGCCAAAATAAGGTCTTACTTAAAGGACGACCAAAGGAACTGGGACCAACACGTATCCGACGCAGCGTTTTCCTTGAGGAGCGTGGTTCATGATTCGACCTTGTTTGAGCCCTACTACGCAGTGTTTGGCACTAACATGATTCAACACGCAAGTGCATATAACATTCTCCGACGCCTTGACAGGATCAAAAACATGAACACGGAAATTGTTACACGAAACGACAAGCTAGAGCTAATAAGGACTAAAATACTTGACAATCTAGGGCTAGCGCATCAGAAAGCAGAAAAAGCGTATAACACAAGATGAAGGGACATAAAATACAAAGAAGGACAAATAGTCTATAGGAGAAATTTTAAACAAAGCAATCTACTGGAGAGGTACAACGCCAAGTTGGGTCCTAAATTTATAAAATGTATAGTGCTGAAAGCAATTGGCAATTCACTATACGAAATAGGAAACCTTATGGGAGAAAAAGTTGGAGTTTATCACGCCAAAGATCTCCACACTTAACAAAAACCATGACGCACTCTTGCATGTCGTTGCTTGATTATCTGTGATATTCTATGTTATTTATTTATTTATTTATTTATCTTATTTGTCCGTCTCAGAGTTTATATTTATTTATTTATTTAGTTTATTTATTTACAGAGCTATTTATTTATTTATTTATTTATTTATTTATATAGTTAAGTTAGTCTTTGATAGTAGAATATGTCCCAAACAAAGTGATAACAATACTGTGATAAATAAATCAATTAGGTTATCCGCATTTCCACTAGCTGAAATATTTACCTAATATATTTGGTGTACCTACCTGCGTGGAAAAAAAAAAATGTAAACAAAATCTTACATTGGGGTTTGGCCGCTCAACCGCCTATTGAATAAGCGTTGAGAGGACAAACCACAATGAAAGAAAAATAAACTTACCTGTGCAATAAATTAGACTGGATCTGAAAATCAAAATAAGATAAATTAATTATAATCAATAGCATAAAATAATTTCTTACCATGTTTACGTCCATTTGTTGCACTTCCCGATTTGATTTTGACGTTTTGGCTAGTCAATCGTTTATTCGTCGTTAAGTTTCCTTCGTTCCATTCCATTGTGCTCCAAGGTAGTGGGTGATCGTAAAGATGTAGGTGAAGTTTTTTTTTGTAAGTTACGTTATTTTCTCTATGTTAAGTATCGTTACTTTATGTATGTATGTTATTAGGAGATAGGAGAACAAGACTTATACGACTTGACGATTACGAATAAAGAGACCCCTCGCTCTCATTCCAAGAGAACCGAATTTTGAGGAAACGAAGGGGAAATAAAAGAAAAAACAAAAGACAAATAGGAATTCATAGGAAATAGAAAGACAGGGTCTGTGGAGACTTGAGAAAACAAAGGAAGGGGTAAAACAAGTGCACCGCAAATGCAAAATTGGTTTGCCGACAGGCCTCCACAATTATATTTGGTTGACAGCAAGCGGTCGATGCCCTCAGACATCAGCTGGTAAATCGTTTCCTTTGCGTTATACAGTGACGAGAAAAATACTTACCATTTTTGAATTCCGAGGTGAGTTAGCGCAAAAAGACTTTTTTTTTTTGCTGAATTAAAAGTATAATTTCTTCATGGTGCAGGTGACAGTATAGTGGGAATTGAAGAACATTTCTTAAATCACCGGAGAACCCTAATCGGCGTTGTAAAGGTAGGCAAACTATTAGACATTTTGTGGTTATTCTAACATCTCCCCATTTGGGTATGTATAGGCTAGTCACCAGCGAAAAGGTGACTCGGGCTTCTGTTAAGCCTTACCTAACCCGTGTCCGCAAAATACCTGTGGGGCCGTATAGCGAGATTTCTGCCGTTGGACTGCGACACGGCAACATAATATCCAGCCAACGGTCTCCATACAAAAACGCTAACGGGTCCAAAGCCCACAGTCGCGGAACAAAGGCACTTAACAAGTCCGAGTTTATTGACCCAGCAAAGGGAATCTTCACCGGGGTACATGCAAGTGCTACGCTATTGTCTCACCCGTCTGAATAATCAGCCGGGGTGCTTCGCCACCCCACCCAAATCATCACCAACACGAGCAGAATCATCAACAGTGAATTTTTTTTTGTGAAGTGCCACAGTTTTTTTATTGAGTTGTGTTTTTTTTTAACGCAGTTTTATCGAATTTTTTTAACGTAGTTTTATTAGTTTCCTTCTCAACTTTTAACGTAGCTTTTATTTTTTTCTTACTTACCTGCTCTTAATATTTTAGTTTTGTGCGCGAACAGTATACTAGAAAATAGGTAGTTTTAAGCCAACAAATTATAAAAAAAAAGAGATCGAAACTTCTTGTGCTGGCGCCAGAACAACGGGGGACGTGAAACCGTGAGTAATTTTAGCTTTTGTATTATTTTTGAATTTTAGATTGTAAGTTTAATAGTATTAAGAGCAGAGAAGTTTTTTTTTCCCTCATTTTTTTTTTGCTATTGTATCCTTAAGATTCAATCTTCTTTTATATTTACTTTTATTATTATTTTTTTTTTCTTGATTTGGTTTTTTAATTAGTTTCCTTTGCTAGAGTTAAGATTTACATTGAATTTGATTTTTTTTTTAATAAAAGTGGCACTATTTGTCCCATGTTTTCCAAATATTTTCGTGGTTTAGATACATTTTAAATATGAGCGGCTAAGACCAAAAGCTCACGGTGTGTGGATATTTGGGAAGGCCGTCCTTTTGATAGATCGACAATGACAATACGCGACTAACTGACGACCTGACATGACGCTTTTCTGCGTTGTTTTTTCGGCCATTCTGGCTTAACTAGTGTTGTGACTGGAGGGTTTTAAAAGGGGCTATCCCTCACAACTCCTGCCAAAGAGGGATAGCTATTGGATATGTCTGAGGACATGAAGGGTGGGTTGGCCATCCCTTGCCATTAACATCCGGCGTGTTTCGAAGTCATGGCGAACCTCTACCTCCAAGAGACTACGGAAGGACAAGTTGCGTTTAGGGCAAAAGTAGATAGGTTAGATTTAAGTTATAATAGGTATAGTTTAGGGTTTATTTTATTCCATTTAGGTTAGTTTAGAAATAGATTAGGATAGGTAGGTTAGTTTCGCGGTGTCTCTTCCGTTCTTTCTTCGGGGTATTGGCATAGGTCCTTGGACATTTTCCTTTTCTACACTATCTTTCAGTTTAATTGTCCGTTTGTCAGTCCGTGGTCAAAGTCGAGTAGCTTTCTTCCTTTTATTTTCTTTCTCTATTTTTTTGGCATGATATAAAATGTTTGTTGAGCAGGTGATATGTGGTGAGGGGGCAAGAACACCCCCCGTCCGACGAGCTGAGCCGAGCAACCACTAGCATGCCGCGCCCTCCTCACCTGTACCAAAGCTGCCCCTATGGCTCGACCCTGGCTCACAACAACTTTGATATAAAGTCAATGGGAACACGTATGCAACCCGTTCTTTTATATGATAATATTGAAGAAATAATAAAAGAAATGGAGGATAATATAATGAAGAAGCTGGAAGAATTTCAGGAGCGAGACAGTGGATGGACTCTAATTAGGATAAAAGCCATTGAATTGAATGTTAATAGATATCAGTGTTTGCAGGGGTCAGCGCACTTCAAATTGCCAACTTTCATTAATAATAAAAAGGCTGTCATCAATGTTAAAAACAATGATATATACTGTTTCAAATGGGCTATAATATCAGCTGTGAACTCAAACGTGTCGAAACCCAATTCCTCATGGATATATAATATATATGACGTAACGAGTGACTGTATTTCCACAACTGATATGGTTCTAAATTTTAAAGATCTCGTTTTTCCTTTGGCAATTGATCAGATACCCAAGTTTGAGGTACAAAATGAGATAAGTGCTAATGTTTTCGGATACTCGAATGGTGATGAAACGAGTAAACAATGTATTGAGGGTCCATACTATCTGACTAAAAATGAGAAACCTCTTCATATTAATTTGTTATATTGCGATGATAACGAAGTGACTCATTATGTGTGGATAAAATGTTTAAGTCGGCTACTACGCGATAGGTTCCTCAATGTGAAAGAGAAAAAACTATACTTTTGTAATAGAACCATAAGACAGAATGCGCTGGTGTTGTTACGCATATGCCAAAGGAAGGGGAAAACATTGTAAAGTTTTCAAATGTCGAGAGATCTGTCAGTGTACCTTTCCTAATATATGCTGATTTTGAGGGTATATTATTACCTGTTAGTACTTGTCTTCCCGATCCATCTATATCATCAACAACAACAACTCAACAGCATGTTCCTTGTGCATTTGTCTACTACATCAATTGTTTTTTTGATAACAGCAAGAATTCAATGAGGACGTTTACAGGTATATGAAGTTTTCTATTTTATTGTTCTTTTTTTCAAGTGCTTTTTGCTTATAGGACCCGACAGTACGAGTAAATTCATCAACAATCTAAGTGAAGATATTCAACGTCTGTATGCTGATTACTACAAACATGCAGTACCGATGAAAGATCTCACACCGCAACAAGAATGGCGTCAGACGAACGAAGAGTGCTGTATATTTTGTGGGAAAAAGTTTATAGAATTTGAGTATAGAGTAAGAGACCATTGTCATGTTACGGGGGAATATAGAGGGCCTAGTCATAACAGTTGTAATTTACGAACAAGTCTTCCCAAAATTTGCCGATTTTCTTACACAATCTCACAGGTTATGATAGTCATTTATTTTTCTCTTGCTTGAATGAAGTGGAAGGAGAAATAAAGGTATTGGCTTTAAATAAGGAGAAATATATATCAATATCTAAAAAGATACTTGTAGATGAAAAATCAGGGACCTATTTTCAAATGAGATTTCTTGATTCATGTCGCTTTCTCAGCGAAAGTATTGACTCATTAGCGCAAAATGTAGTTGACGATGATTTTAGATTCACCACATTATATTTCAATTGTGATCAGCATTCGACTTAATTAAAAGAAAAGGCGTGTTTCCTTATGATTATCTAAATTCGTGGGAGCGCTTAGAAGAGAAATGTTTACCCGAAAAAAGTGCGTTCTTCAACAAACTAACTGACGAAGAATGTTCTGATGAGTCATATGAAGTTGCTCATAAAATTTGGTCACATTTTAATTTTAAAAATATGAGGGAATACTTGCAAATTTATTTACAAAGTGATGTTGTTTTGCTTGCCGATATCTTTGAGAATTTTCGAAAAATATGTCAAGAAATCTATAAATTAGATCCGAGTAGATGTTGTATCAATTTCAATGTTATTTACTTGCTCACATTTACAAAATTTGAATTCTAACTGTCCATCTTCGTATGTCAGTAAAGAAGAGGTTGTATCGATTATAGCTTTTATTTGGGAGAGGAAATCGTATCCGACTATTGCGTCAAATGTTTTGAGTTGGGGGAGAATAAAAAAATCAGTAGTTATTCCGCGAAAATTTATTTTGCATTTGCGTGAAATTGTATTTTGGCCGTTTATATTTTTGTGAAACAAATTTAATATTTTATTTTCAAATAAGCAACACATGAACAATATTTTGCTGCTACCGCTTGAGTTTATCTTGGCATATTAAGGTGTGTCCAGACCACCGAAACATTTCAGAAATGTTTATGAAATGTTTCAACTTTATCCTGTTTTGGACTATAAGAAAATAATGTGGTGGGATTATTAGTAGCGAGTAAAGTTTTTATTTTTGAAATCACGTGAAACGCGATTTACTTCAAATAATCGTATTAAATGAATCACTTTCTCATTAGGTATTCAAAGCTTTTCTGGGCATTTTTATTTTATTTAAAAACAAATAACAATCTAAGAACAGCGCTTACTTTCTGCAGGGAAACTTGTAAAACGTTTGGGTAACTGTGAAACATTTCATAAATGTTTTGTTGGTGTCCAGATCCAAACCAGCAAAACCTTTCTAAACATTTCATAAAAATTGTTTTGTTTAATAAGTGTTTTAGAAATAAATATGGAACGTGTAGGTATGTTATTGTTTATCAAATGTTTGGCTGGTCTGAACATGCCGTTATAGAACGAGAAAAAACAAAATAACTCGGAATACGGACATTGAGTTTATTCGAATGCGAAAAATTTTGTGTTCTATTTTTTAGTCTGTCAACGTGATTGTGTGGCTATCGTTTACAGGCACACCAACATTTAAAAATAAAACAAGCCACCTAGTCGGAAATAGTAGAAATAATTTTCAGATCATGATTCGTGATCTCGATGAGAAGCTGGATCATGTGCTGTTGTTGTAAGTGTATGTAAATCGATGATCTATAGCTGATAATAAAATACAGCTATTGTGTATGTTTTCTTGTTGCATACAATTTATACACTGAGTTTTTGGCAGGTTGGCTCTATCTGATTCATATGGACGCTTCGGAGGTCTATTGGAATTGTTGGATTGAAATTGTTGAGGTTCTTGCCTATTGCTGGGTGCTTTGAGAGGGTTGGGTGGGTATTGATTTTGTACTTGCACTTGTGGAATACGTCTTGAATTATATCTGAATTAGGAGGATGAAGGGTCTACACTCATGTGATCACCTTCTTGTTGCATGTTATTTTTCGCTTGAAAAGTTATAGGAGTCTTGTGAACAACTCTTTTATAATGCGGAGTGCTTCGAGGGTAAGCGTCGACTATTTTGGTATATTGATTATCGAAATCTTGCAAATTCATATCCGTGTTGATTTGCTTCGAGTTCCTGAGCTTTGGCTAATGCAGAGGGTAAGTCCTCGCAACCAGCAGAGAAAAGAATATTGCATATTGGTTTGTTAAGGCCTGAAATAAAAATACGTAAAGCGTCTTTTCGGTATTTTGCTTGTAAAGAAGTAATAAGCTGATCATTTCCTGAGTATTCCATTGTTATTTTGCTCACAATTAATGTTAAATTCTTTTCAATTTGATCATAATAATCAGAAATCGACATTCGGCCCTGACATAAAATGCTCATTTGGTTTTCTAGCACATGTAAAGGTCTTTTGTCGCTATAATGGCGTCAAAGTTTAGTACAGTATTAAAAGAGGAAATTATCAAATCAGCAGGTCCAGTTATTTTGTTTCTAATGATTGCAACTGCTTGGTAATATTTCTCGGTACCAGCATATTGCTTAAATAATTCAATTGCGTGCGCTGCTTGCCGCCACGAAAGATAACGCATTTATTCACCTGCAAATTATGGTAGTGATTTATGATGATGATTATGATGTAACAGAAATGGGTTTATAACTGCAAATTGTTTCACCAGTATGTTCTAGGTTTTTCAATCTATCTTCCAGGGCAGAGCATTTCCGGAAGATATTTGAATCATTAGCTTGAGAACATTTTCACAAGCGGATTCTACTGCGACTTCTATGGCAGTTGAAAGGACACTAGTTGGTACAGCGTTACTTTGTGAAGGTGAAGCCATATTTTTTTCTTTTATTTATTTTAGAAAATTAGATTAATCTTTGATTTGATGACGAGAAGAAAAAATCACTTTTTGTTCACTTAATCTTCACTATTAACTACTATTCACTATTATCTCTTCTAAAGAGAGTTTCAATCTTCTTAAACTTTGCTTAAATCTATGCTTACAACACTAATAGGATCTGCATTATCTCCAGGTTAGGTGCTTGGTAGTTTAGCTGTTCGCGGTTTTCGTGTTTTTTTTTACTTATAGAATTGCTCTGTTATCTTATTATAAAGATGTTTGGAGCTCACAATACTTTACGAAAATTTAGCTAGGCGTTTTGATGTCCGTCGCGTTTTTTGTATTACTTCTTACGAGTTTTTATTATTATTTGCTCTATTTTCTTCTAATTAAGATCTTTGGAGCACACAATACCTCGCGAAAATTTAGTTGGGCGCCAATGAATAAATGTGACCGATTACTTCGGTGTGTAAATCAATTCTGTTTTATTTTTTCCAATCTTAAATATACATTACATTAGAATTGCATAGTTGCAAAATTATAAAGGTAGGTCAATGACAAGACAATGGGTGAATGTGCTGTGTTGCTTACGCTTAATGTGAATGTGCTTGGAAGTGCTGATAGAGCGGTTAGGTAAGTCGATTTGACGGAAGTGCAATGTAAGGGAAAATAATATAGTGTGCTAGGCAAATTGATTGTGGAAGTGTGCTGTTAACTCCTCGCTCTGTTAAGTTTGAACGTCTCTGTTCAATATTTTATGGACTTGTATTCGAATTGCTTCAGTATCAAATGGCGTTTCTGCTTGGGGTTGCGTAGTAGTTATTGTTATATTTTTAGGCTTCATTTTGACGTAATATCACCAAAATTATCAAGAGGAGGGTTCCACTAACTCCGTACCAGGTTCATTTGCTATTTTCCAGTGTAACTTTAAATTCTTCAATTCGTTCATTGTTACGAATATGAAGCTTATGTAGTAGATAAGGTAAAGAAACTTTTTGTTGAAATTCAGTCTCGTTCAAAATTATCTTTCTTGGTGCTGGTAACTGTATGACTTCACTCGGGTGAGTTGCGTCAAATTGTTTTCCAGTAATCACAATTCGGTCCTGGAAGGTCACTAGAAAGGTTCCGTTAACACAAATACGTTTTCCTTTTTGTTCTATTAGTAAGCTCTCGTCACGTGCTATAATTAATCCATCGTCAAGCAATTGAATTTTATCCAAGTGGTTGGCTGATGTTGTTGGGCTGTTGGCTGTTTGGTTGCTTAGGAGTTGGGAAAGGCAAGTGGCTTCGTTATTAATTTTGCAGTAGGTATGTGTAGGAAATAGCTTTTTTACAATTGTGTAGGGGGAAATAATTTTCATTGCAATTCGCAGTTAAATTGTTTTTTAAGTCTAATATTTTATTATTATGCATTACTGGAGCTATTTCAAAAAGTTTACAAGTTTCTTTAACTCTAGGGATCTTAATTAGATATACAAGTGTTTCATTGTGGTAATACATTTTAACATCAACAATAATTAACAATTCACGTATGGACGTTGCAGTGTTTTCTTTAAAATTAATGAATTCTATTTCTTCTATATTTAACATTAAATGATTAACAATATTGTGTTTTGCTAGTACAAGAGCATACAGATTATTCTTTAAGTTATCAATAACAATTCTGTTTCTTCTCGTCACCAAAATTGTTAATATTTGATAATCTATTGTAACTTGATCATGGTTGATATTATTTATTTTATTGATTCTGTCAGTAATTTCATTTAATTTATTTTCTATTTCTTTATTTATCTCTATTTGCCTATTATTTCCCCTGACTAATTCATTTTCTTGCATTCTAAGTATTTCGAAATCTTAATGATCTGGTACTCCTGCGACAAATTTTATTGCGGATCCAATGAAATCAATAGATCTACGAATTTTTATAGGAGTTTCTAAGACTCGAAGTAAGCGCTCTATTTCTTTAACATCCTGCTGCAGTTTCTCCTTATCTCTTTCATCTTCAAGAGAGTTTATAATTGGTCGAATGTTTCAAATAAAAGGAATATTCGAAAATTGCTATGTCGCCCTTAGGTATTGGGATAAATTCTGCATTCGAATAGTCCATTATTTTTGTATGTACTAAACAAAAAATAGTAAATCTGGAAATAAGAAAATTTATCTCAAATTATTTATATGCGCCTGTCTTTCATCAATTACTACAGCTGTTCCTAAGTTGGCCTGAACTGTTTTTTCATTGTAAATTTTGGAGAACTTATTTCCGATTCTTCTATTTGTTTTTAAATAACCTTTATCGCCTGGTTTGAATTCTTTAGGTGTAGTCTTTTTGTTCTGATATTTCAGATCTTTGGCCTGTTTTGTTTTGAGTTTTAAAGTAATTTCGTTTTTCAGTTGCTCAGGAATACTATGAAAAATATCTACAGGCTTATAACCGGTGACTGAGTGGATCGTGTTACTGTATTTGTGGGTTGAAAGAAGCATCAGTTCAGCAACATCTGTAATTGTTTCTTTTGTACAGCGAGCAATTTCAGCAAGGGTTGAGTGAAATCGTTCAGCCTGGCCTTTGCTTTGACTATGAAGTGCTGGTACTGTGTGTGTTGAGATATTGAACTCATTTTTTTATAGTGCCTGAGTTGAAATAGATGTAAAAGCTCCTTCGTTATCTGTGACTATTACCTTCGGATTTCTAAATTGAGAGATGATTTCTATTAAGGGTTTTCTTATATCAGTAGAGTTTCTAGAAGCAATGTGTTTTATGATAGCAAACTTTAAGAACTTGTCGACACATGTAATAAAATAGTTTTGTCCTGTATTGTAATAATAATTTTTTTTCGTTTCGTACCTCCAACCGTTCGGACGTGTTTTTCTTCTGCTCCCGCTGCGCGAGTTTATTTAATTCCAATTTAATTTATTTGCTTACTTGCAATTTTTCCCTGAACACCTATTTCTTGGTCATCGCCTTCACCTACTTAAAAGAACTGACCCACCTCTCGTTTTAATATGTCAAAGCAGTGTGGCAATTCTGTTTGTGTGCTATCATCGCAAGACCTTAGTGCTGACTGGGTGAAATGTAATGGTCTATGCGGTAAATCGTTTCATGCTCTCTGCACCGGGTTAAGCAAGCGCTCCACTACATACCTAAGTGACTATAATAACAATTTCCTTTTTTTCTGCGATGAGTGCAAGGGCATCTCCCTTTCGCATGTAATGCTCGCGATAAAATGTGTTAGTGACACCCTTAACGCCAATTCCTCCGAGTGTAAAATGCTTCACAAGCATATCGTGACCCAACTTGCAAAATTTGACGATCTTTTCAAGTGTGTAGAAGAAATATGTACCAGCATAGATCTTTCCACTACCTTCTGTAAAACGAAGTTCAAAAATATAGACAAACAGCTGGCAAGTCTTAGTGAATTAACAAAAAAATCGCCGGCTGAATTTAATTCCAAATTTTTGAACATAAAAAGTGACATTAAATCGGATATTAATGCAATTCTGAACCCGCATTTAATAACGATCGATGATCATCTCAACTCCGTTCGCTCTTACCTGGATACGTACTTACAAAGCCCATCAAAGCCAACTGCTCCACCTCATCAACCCGTCGATCCACTATTGTTGGATTTAATAAGCAAAATCAATGATATTAGTAACGATGTTGCTGCTTTTCGTGTAGTTATGGGCGATATTGATGAGAATATTAGAATGACTTCAAACAAGATTGATTTCATACCAGAGCTCATTCAGCCACAATCGAGCTCCGTATACAATACATCAATACTCGCTGAAATCCATGAAAGTACAGACTACCAAACTACACCCATTCCTCAACCAACAACAACGACGACTACAGCAACAACAACAACCACTATTAACACTACAATAGCATCTCCTAAAACATCATCACTAGTGCCCACACCATTACCGTCCACATCGCCTGCTGCACCCCTTACTTTGCCTGCTCCCCCCACCGCTGCTCCACGCAGGCTTATAAAACAATTTGGTACTACGTGGACACCCTCCGATTGGCAAGACAGACTCGATAAACTGGAGTCTGAAAACCTCACCACTCTCTTCATCAAAGGCGCCCCCCAATATGCAGATATCTCTTGGATTAAGACATTTTTCACTAAAAGATTTGGCATCACTATCAGCCAATGCAAAATGTTTAACCATAAAGGTAACCGCAAATTTAAATTAGACCTCCCCACTAAGTATGAATGGTTATTCCTAAGGTCTGCTGGTGATATTCTTAACCTCGGGAAGATGAGTATATGCAAGTGGACGGAAAAGCCCTCCAACGCTCATAGTAATAAATCATCAAAATCCTTGCCTTCCAACGCTCCTAGTAATAAGTCATCGAAATCTGTCCCCTCCAATAATAATAATAAAACTAGTAATAAGATACCAAAACCTGTTCCCAATTCCCGTCCTAAACCTGACCCGAATTGGAGCCTAAAAACCAAACTTTTTCCTAATTTCGCCCCTCCTACCCATATCCCTAACAACCCACCCTCTTCTTCTTTAAATATTTCTAAGCCATCTAAAGCCCCGCGTAACCGCGTCTCTTTTAAACTTACTCCAGCATCTAACACCATCTCCTCTACCCCATCTACTATATCACCCTCGAATAATAATAATAATAATAATTCTTTTCCGAGTTTTGACTTAACAACAGGTGCTAAGTACCCAAATTTCATTAGTTCCCATTTTATAAATCCCACATCTAGTACATCTAATGACTTATCCAATACATCAGCCAAATCCTCTTTATCCCCTTCCTCTTCGTCCATCCCTTCCCCTACAACGACCACCACTACTATCCCATTTCTCGATCCCCTTTTGCCACCCCTTGTTAAACTAACCCAGCAAACCCTCGATTCCACAGAATGTCGATATGCGCTCTCTAGGCTTAGAGAAAAAAAAACTTACGAGAATACTCGTCTCTTTCTTGCATATCTTCATGACAAATCTGACTCGGTTTGCTACGAGGGTAAGACAAAAACTAGCGTCATGGTTTCAATCCAGCAGGAAGGTCTCCCTACCGACCTTACCAGTCTAAGGAACATCTACACCAAGTTCCACGAGTCTTTTAATATATCGCCACAAAAAGTAGTGGAAGACCTTACGGCATTTGGAAACTTTGTTCACTCCAAAAGAATATCACACCTCCAACGGAGCCGCGTAGACCACAACACATTTTTTCGTCCCTAAGGTGCCTCTACCGCCATTGATTCACCCCTCATCTCCGAACGAAATTCCTCTTACCTTTTATTACCAGAATGTAAGAGGGCTGCGCTCCAAAACCAGTGCTGTTTTGCGCCAATCTCACGCTCTTCCATTCGATATATATGCCCTAACTGAAACCAACCTAATACCGAACATAAAAAACCAAGAGTTATTTCCCCCTTCTTTCAATGTCTTTCGAGACGATGATCTTAACCGCCCAGTAGATGACTCTCCTTGTCGAGGCGTTCTACTGGCCACTCACAATAGTCTTGACGCATCTCCTCTTGCTATTTCCTCATCTTCAAAACTAGACTTTGTTTCAATAAAAATAACTCTCCCCCATAAGTCCCTGTACGTTATGTGTTTCTATATTCTACCAGCCCAACCTATCGAATCCTACCAACTTGCCATTAGTACAATAGACTTAATAATCGACGCATCTGACTCGCTTGACGATATCCTGATTTTCGGCGACTTTAATCTGCCTCAGCTGCACTGGACTCCATCAGAAGATGAGTCCTTCTTTATAGCTTCAAATGCCAAATCAACCAAGGAATGTCTCTTCATAGATAGCCTGACTGACTCTAGTCTATGCCAAGTTAGCGGGGTCTCAAACTACATGGGTAGGCAATTAGACCTAATCTTCACAACTGATCCCATCAACTCCTCTGTCTCACCTTGTCCCCTTTCTCTATCTAATATTGATAACTTTCATCCCCCTCTTCTTCTTTCATATTTCCACAACTCTCCACTTCAGTCCAGTTCTTCCGCCGTCGTCTCCTCTTACGACTTTCACAAAGCTAACTTTCAAAAAATTAATACCTATCTCAGTAGGTGCTCTTTCGACTTTTCCAACCTTTCCTTAAACGATGCTCTTTCCATGTTTTACAGAGAATTATTTACCGCTATATCTCTCTATGTCCCCATTTCTCGCCATAAAACTTCATCCACATCGCCCCCGTGGTATAATAGGAGACTCCGTTCCTTACGAAACAAAAGAAACAAGTTATGGACAGTTTTTCTTCGCACCGGTTCTTCTTCTGACTATACCAACTATCTCGGTACTTACCTTAATTTTACCCAGCTTTATAACTCTCTCTACCAACGCTATCTAAATGATGCACATACCAATCTAATAAACGACCCTAAGTCCTTTTTCCAATTCGTAAACTATAAAAAAAAATCCGACGGCTACCCTCCTTCGCTCTCTTACGAAAATGTATCATCCACCGACCCACATACCATTGCCAACTTCTTCGCCACTTTTTTTAAGCAATCTTTTGCCGATAACTCCTTCGAACCTGACTCCTCTTACTTTAGCTACCTACCTAAGTTCTCTATCGGCCCCTTTCTCTCACAAACTGTTGACCCTTCACTTATTGTAAATAAGTTACAAAAGCTCAATGATGAGTTCTCACCCGGTCCAGATGGTCTTCCAGCCATTTTTCTTAAGAAGTGTTCTTCCAATCTCTCGCTCCCCCTTTCCAATCTCTTTCGTCTATCTCTTCTAAAAGGAGAATTTCCCCAGATTTGGAAGACTTCGTTCATTACTCCGATACACAAAAAAGGGTCAAAAAATGAAGTTACTAATTACCGCCCAATTGCTAAACTCTCTCATATACCAAAACTTTTTGAAAGTATTTTATACGAAGTCTTAAGCTTTCGGTGCAAGTCTCTTATTTCCCCCCACCAACATGGCTTCCTGAAAGGTAGATCAACAACAACAAATCTCGTAGAATTTGTATCCTTTGCCCTATCAGCCTTAGAGAGTGGCAACGAAGTCGACGTTATTGCAACTGACTTCAGTAAGGCCTTTGATAAGATATAGCATCAACTGATCCTCTTCAAACTGTCAGCCCTTGGCTTTGAACCTATATTGATAAAATGGATATCATCCTACCTTGCTAACCGCTATTATAGCGTCCGCTTTAGGTCCGTACTTTCGTCCTCCTTCTTAGCAATATCTGGTGTCCCTCAAGGCAGCCATTTAGGTCCCCTTCTCTTTATCCTTACGGTAAATGATCTTGAGAAGGTCATTAAACACTCGTCTCTCTCTCTCTACGCAGATGATACTAAATTCTTCAAAATCATCTCTTCACCTCAAGACTCCTGTCTCCTTCAACTAGACCTTGATCGTTTTTCGACCTGGTGCCTTAAAAATTGCTTAGAACTTAACATCCCCAAATGCCAATCCATTACCCTATCGCGAAAGCGCAACATGTCCCCTCGCCGACTCTACCTTCTCCACGGTCACCCAATTTCTCTAGTTCAATCTCTGCGTGACCTTGGCATATTGTACGATAGGGAGCTAAATTTTCGTTCGCATATTGAGGATATTATCTTAAAGGCCAACTCATCACTCGGCTTTGTTAAGCGATGGTCTAAAGAATTCTCGAACCCGTACGTGACCAGATCCCTCTATATCACCTTTGTTCGCCCCCTCCTTGAGTACGCTAGTCAAGCGTGGGCTCCCTTTCATCAAGTTCATAAGCATAGAATTGAGAATGTCCAACGCCGCTTTCTTCGATTTGCTCTTCGAGGTCTGCCTTGGGACGATCCTTTCATTTTGCCACCATACATAGACCGGCTCAATCTCATTAACCTGAATACCCTTGAGGAACGCAGGGACGCTGCAGACATTCTTTTCATTTATCGACTTCTCTCTGGCTCCGTTGATTGTGCGTCTCTCTATAACTCTATTTTCTTTAACACAAACCCCCGTAATTTACGTTGCCCACGTCTCTTTTACCTACCAACCCATCATACCTTATATGGCTCCAATGAACCAATCTCCCGTATGCTGCGAAAGGTTAATTCTAACTATTCTGTTTTCGATTTCAACCGCAGCACTGCCCACCTCAAACTCCATCTCCTCCACCATTCCCCCTATCTTTAAGTCTTAGTTTTAAGGTTTTCCATGTCCTAGTTTTAAGTGTCATAGTTTTAAGCGTCATAGTTTTAAGTCTTAGCTTGTATTAAGCCAAATATATGGGGGTACTGCCCCCACCAAAATTAATTAAATTATCGAAGTGAAGGATTTCTCCTACATTAGTGGGAATTGGTGTTGCACCGATTGGATGTTGTTTCGGCCTACGAAGATATTTATTTTCTTTGCAAATCTTACACTTAGATGCATAGTCTTTGCATAGTTGTTTTAAATTGGGAAAATAATGTTCAGAAATTATTTGGTTATAGTTTGGTCCTCTGTGTGCTCTGTTGTGTTCGGTTATTAATATGTCGTCTTGGTCGTTTTTGTTAAATACGTCCTGTACAAGTTTTTTAGTAGGTATATTTCATTTTAACTTTTGGAAATGAATCCATTAAGTCGTTCTGTATTTGTCCTAATGTTTCATGATCGCAATTAATTCCATTGGTTATATCGGTATTAAGAACGTTTTTAAGTAATTTTATTAGCCCTGGTATTGATGAAAATGTTACTGTGTGTCTAACTTGCTTTTGGAAAAGTAATTTTATTTTTTTTACTATTCTCAACACCCGGAAGAATAAGGATTTAGTTCTTGAAGCAAATGATAGGATTTGCTACTGATGGAATTATTTTTGTTAAAGATTCTTCGCTGTGAACAGTTCCTTCAGAAGTGGATAAGGTGTTAATGTATTGACGGGATAGCGCATCTGCCACTCTATTTTCTTTACCTGGTTTATAGTGATAAGTCGGTGAGTATTGCTCAATTAATGCTCTTGTTACGATTTTGATGTTTGCTGCTTGTATTTGTTGATTTACACCATCACATTTGTGCACTTGAGAACGTATTTTGTTAATTTTTCTCAAAAGTAGATGTTCGCCAATATCAAACAGAAATAACACTCGCCGAGAAGTATTAGGTAGAGATAATTTTTATTTTATTTCATATAGTATGTATTGGTAATGCAAGATTGAATGAAGTTTTTGTTTCGTTTATTTTCTTATTGCATAAATATTTTATTCTACGTTATTCACTTTTGCTTTAACAAGGCAGGCAGCAGCGACTTGTATCGAACTGACAACACTGCTCTACGAAAATATACTAACTGTCTGCTCTGGCTCCAAACATGAACTTTTCTGGACGTGTCATTATCTTGAAGAAGAAGCTGGCAGTGTCCGGTTCACGCCGCGAAGTACTGCGATCGTGGGAAAGGAATGTTTGCTTGCATTTGTCATATAAAACCATATGGAAATATGCGATGCACTTGTCACATTAAACCATATGGAATTATTGTATAGTGGGAAGGAAATAAGAAGGCAATCAGTAATTTGAATTAAGCAAAAGGTAAGCATATTTACGTGTGCAAAGAAATATGTGAATGTGCTTTGGCCATATAACACGATATGAAGATATTGTATTGTGAGAAATAGTATATGAATGGAAGATAGGATAGGCAGGCTAGATATAGGAGTTTTGAGCATGCAACAAATCCTTCCCCCCTAATTAAAGAGTGTTATTCTTTGAAGAGGAATAAGACTCGGAAATTTTTTTCCAGTATTTGGTACCAGTTTGAAGGCAGAACAGGACAATTTAACAATGTTTTTACCTAGTTTACCATTATTTTTAGTTTTTCTTTAATTTTAAATTAAAGGTAGGTACTAGGTATGAATATACATAATTTTTTTTTTTACATTTACTTTAATATTTAGAACTTTTTTTTTCTTAACGCTAAACCTTTTAGATATTATTTACTTTCCACTAATTACTAATTACTTATTAATTGTTGTAAGTATAGTCTCTTACAATTTTTGTTTGTTACTTTTACTTTAATATTTAGAACATTTGTTTTTTCTTAGAACATTTGGCGGTAAAGCCTTTTCACTTTGCCAGTTTCTTAAAATTTTGGGTATAGTTTTACAAACGATTACAAACGGAAATTGAGAGGGAAGTTATGGATAGGGTGCGGTGATTAACAGCTTTGGTATTATCTTTTAGTTGCTCTAACTTGTCTTGTATTTTCTCCAAGGATTGAGTGCTTTTATGGATTATTTCATTGGTATCCGAACCTATTATTAATCGCGTTTGATTCAAATTTACAGCACTGGGGATAAGGGAAGTAAGGTTTAAGCTGAAGAATTCTTTACTGGCGGAGGGGAAATATTTCGGTTGTACAATGAACAAAATGGGGCCCGAATTACCTTGATAATGTATCGTCTTATCGAGAACTTGAACTTCACACGGTTCATTTATTGTTAGTATGCCTTGTCCTGTTAGTCTTGGCGTTCATAATATCTTCGAACAGGCTACATGTAGTATGGTAGGTTTGGTAACTGAATACAACCAAGTATTTGGCCTAGTCATTTTGATTAATGTATCCTGTGAGGGATATTGTACTCGATAATGGCATTGGATGCTATCATTAAGAGGATTAAAGAATACTTTTACGATGCATTCGTCTGTGGCTGTTGCTCGTGTTATGGGAATCTCTAGTTTTCCCACATGAGTGGTAACGTTCAACCCACGGGTAATTGTGATAAGAGATTTGACTTCTTCACCCTTTATTGAGAGAAACTCCTGGGATTCTGTTTGCGTAGCTATATGTGAATACTTTATATCGGGTACTAATGAGTGGCCCGCTGAAAGGTGTATCGGGAAACAACGAATTTTAAAAAATTGCATTGTGGGTAATGCAAAAATAGGTAGTATAATTTTAACTACTCGTTTTTCCTGTAAGAGATGTGATTGTACTTCTGCTGTTTGATATAACATTGACAAGTATTTGTCTTCGCAGATTGGGTTCGACCTTTTATAAATATTTAAAAAAGAATTTGGGGATATTAATAATGGATGTATTTCGTTATTTCTGGAGGCTAGTATGATATCAATTAGGGTACTTTGGCGGGTTTCTATTTCGAGGATTTGTAGAAGGATACTTGTTACAATTTTCTGCCTCAACTGTATTTTAGTAAAGTCGTCAGTCAGTTGTATGATCCGTTTATTTTGAGACCAATTTGTTGCTGTCTGTCCATTAGCGTTCTTAAAGGTGCTTGTATTTGTTTCAGGGTAGTGCTTACTATCGAGATTTGCTGCTGGTTAAGTTCAGCTAGTTTTCGTTCGTCACTTTGTAGGTCTTCTAGTTTGCTGTAAATTTCCTCTTCATTTTCATTATCCATTGTGCCAAAAAGGTAATGGAAAACGTTCCCGATGCCATTGAAGAGAGATCTCGGTTGCCTGGATTTCGGAAGTAGTTCGTGGATTATTTTGGTACGACTTTTAATGGTTTCCATCGCCGCATGAATGTGCCGTTGTTGCAGTTTGCAACAGTTTTGTGCTAGTTTTGGTATTGTGCTAGTTTTGGTATTACACAGTTGGCTGACAAGGTGTTCCGCATGTTCCGCCAGCATTGTTTGGTTGCTCAGTTCGGATAAATCTATCTCTGTGAGAACGGTCCATGTGTTGTGGTAGACCCATAAGTTACCTAAACCCTCAAATAGCACTCCTGTTTTGTTGAGAGAATTCACCGTGTACGGTATTTCGAAAGCTTGACCAAGGGGAAGCATGATTGTTAAGAAAAGAATCATGAGCTACATAATGTACTGTAGGAATTTTTTTTTTTGTTATTGAAGGTGAAAATCTCGAACGACACAATGGGGCTAGAAACCCAGAGTAGTGTGGGACTCTAACCGCACTAAAAACACCTCCTTAATCATGACCAATCAAAGAAAGATCGACAAATGATTTTACTTTCAACGTTCAGTTGCGTTCGAGAAGGTATTACAATTTAAATACGGGTTCTCATATTTTTTAGATTATAAGTTCGTGAGGCTTAGTTCTTCTTAATCTACAAATATTATATCGTACATTTAAGACGTCTATTATTTCAGGATTAATATGCATCTGCAGACGGTCATTGTGACGAAATGCGTACTTTTTAATTACTTCCGTTACAAGATCAATATGCAAATCACGATGCAAGTCATTATTTCTAATAAACCACGGGGCATTTACTATTCCCCGAAGAATTTTGTTTTGGAATGTTTGTATTATTTGTACATTTGTTTTCTTTGTGCAGCCCCATAATTGGATACCATACGTCCAAACAGGTTTTAGTATCTGATTATATTATATTAAAATTTTATTCTTAGTGGACATTTCAGAGTTATGTCCTAGCAACCAATACAGTTTTCTATACCTAATATTTAACTCTTCTAATTTCTTTTTCACATGTTCCTTCCATTTCAGTTTAGCATCTAGATTCATACCCAGATACTTAGCTGTGTTAGAATAAGGAACTACTTGGTTATTAATAACCACAGGAGCGTTCGTTATTTTTTTATTTGTAAAATTGATATGAGTGGACTTTGACTCATTGAGTCTAATTCGCCATCGTTGGGCCCAATCACATATCTCGTTAACAGAATTTTGTAGCTTTTCTGTGGATTTAGTCACGCATCCATCAGTTGATAGAAGAGCAGTGTCATCTGCGAATGTAGCTATCATCACATCGTTTGTATGTGGTATATCACTAGTATACAGTAAGTACATGGTTGGTCCCAGAACACTTCCCTGTGGAACTCCTGCTTGTAATTCTTTGAGTTCAGAGTACGCTGAACCATAGCGAACTCTAAAGAATCTATTTGAAATATAAGATTTAAGTATCTCATAATATTGTCTTGGTAGATCCCTGTGAAGTTTATACTCTAAGCCCTGATGCCAGACCAACGTCTAAAAATAGTGTAGAGCAAACTTGCTTTTCTTCTAATGATTTTTCTATAATATTTGTTATACGATGTATTTACTTGATCTATTGTCGAGTGTTTATTTCTAAGCCCAAACTGGTGGGTGGGAATAAGCCTTCTTTGTTCTATTATTCTGTCTAGTCTTTTAAGAAGCAGTTTCTCAAAATGTTTTGTTAATACAGGTAAAAGTGAGATTGGCCTGTATGAGGTGACTTCTGATGGAGGTTTACCTTGTTTAGGTATAACTATAATTTCTGCTATCTTCCAATGATATGGAACATATCTTAGCTTAAAACAAGCATTAATTAAAAGCTTAAGTTTAACCAATGTTATGAAGGGTAGTTCCTTCAGAATTTGGGCAGTTATAAGATCATAACCTGGCGATTTTTTATTAGAGAGCTTATGAATACATTTGTGCTGATCTCTTTAAGTGAACCGTAAGTGTTTACGTCTTCATCTATCCTATCAAAGAATTCAAGGCGTTCGTTTGCCACACTAGGTGGAAAAGGTTTTAAAAAAATTTGTTAAATGTTCCGAAAATAGTTTGACCTTTTCTTTTGGGTCGCCGATCCATTTCCCATCAGATGTTTTTAACGGAGGATCTTGCGTTTGAGGTCTTTTTAAAATTTTGGCAGCCTTCCAAAGGGAGTAGTCTGTGACTTTGTCAGCAGTTAAATTGCAAATATATTTAGTAAGAGTTCTATTTTTAAACTCACTGATACTTTTTTTAAGGTTATTGTTAAGTCTATTGAATATAGTTTTATCGCCGGGATATCTTGTCATTTGCCATTTTCTCCGGGCTCTTCTCTTTTCTAATATTAGTTCCCTAATTTCTGTGGGGTATTTTGCCGATGCTTGTTTACGTTGCTGAATAGTTGGTGTACTATCTTCTGCCGCCCTTTGTATATCGGCAATAAATTGTTCCACTTCGATGTCAATATGCCTTGTTGTGGCTAGTGGAGCTCTAAGGTTTATAAAACCTTCGAGTTTTTTTTTTAAATTACACCAGTTTGTTCTTTTGCTGGTAAGTCTTTCATTGCTTATCTGCTCTACTGACATGCCATTGACCGTTAGGATTACAGGTGTATGGTCCGACGACAAATCATCACTGTTTTCAACTCTTACTTCTTTTGTATTGAATCCTTTCGTTATGAAGAAGTCAATAAGGTCTGGTATTTTTGCTGGGTCGGATGGCCAATAAGTAGGCGATCCAGTCGAAATAAAGTTACAGTTAAAATTTCGCCCTGCTTTGTAAAGCTTCCTGCCTTTCGTCGTTACTAATCTGGACCCCCAATAGGTGTGTTTTGCATTGAAGTCACCACCAATGATAAAGTTAGTACCTAGAGCTCGGAAAAGGTCGTTAAGATCTTCCTCTGCAGGCGAATGTCTAGGTGGACAGTATATAGCAGCTATGTTAAATTGCTTGCTTTTAGTCGCAATGTTTATTATCGCTACTTGCATGGTTTGTTTTCCTATTTTGGGCATTTCATAGGGTTTTAAAATACTTTTTACAATTACAGCACTACCTCCCCTGGCACTATCAGAAGGATGGGGAGAGTGGTAACAGAGGTACCCAGGAATTCTAATTGTTGTTCCCTGTTTAAAGTGGGTTTCAGAAATCAGGCAGACGTCAATATCTTCATTGCGTAAAAATATCTGAAACAGAGATGTGTTGGTGTAAACCATTTGCATTCCAGGTTGCGACTTTTAGGTTTTCAATCATTGTTATTTTGTTGATTTTTTCCTTTGAAAAGTTCTTTGCTCAGTAGCTTAATAACTTTATCTTAATTATCCAATCTTTGAATAATAGTAGAAAGCATTTCCTTTACTGATATTTCTTCTTCTTTACGTGTATTTTTCACAATTTGGGAATATGATTTGTTATTCACAACTGGTGTGTTTGTTTTTGTCGCAATTGTATTTTGTGGATTTTGCTGTTTTCGCCATTTACCTGTTTCTTGTTTGTATTTTTAAGAGGGTTCTGTTGGTGTTTGGCAGTACCTCTCTTTTTCTTTTCTTGATATTATTTTGCTGCCGGACAGCCTCTATAATTAGCTGGGTGGTTTCCATGACAGTTGATGCATTTTACTTTCTAATCCTTTTTTTGTGGACAACTATTTGTTGGATGTTTTCCTTCACATTTAACGCACGTAAAATCTCTTTTGCAATAGCTTTGCGTATGCCCGAAAGCTTGGCATCGTTTGCATTTAGTTAAAGAGTTGTATTTTCTTCGAAGAGGTTCAATCTTGACTACAATATTCATTATTGATTTAATAGCGTATACCTTTTCAATATCTTCATGATTGTGAAAGGAGAGCGTAAAAAGGGGTAATTTTCTATTTCTTGTAGTTTTTTCCCCTTCATTATCTGATGTTTTTTCTTTTTTAATTAAGTTCTTGGCTTCTATAATTTTAAATTTTAGTCGCCTCTTACGACAGGCATGCCTACCTCGGGTATATTCTGTCCCCTACCCGAAGGGGTAAAAGAAAATGAAAAAGAAGATGTAAAAAAAAAATGGTGAGAAAGTCAAGTGTTAATTATTTTTTTTTTGTTATGGATCACAATTTCTTTTCTACCAACTTTGATAGCTGTGTTTACAGGTCCTTTTATACTTGTTACTGTATGAGGCCCTCTCCATATGGGTGATAGTTTTCCTTTTCGGTTTTCGCTTTTGACGAGTACTTTATCCCCTATGTGAAATGAATGAGGTCTTATTGTTTTGTCAAAATAGGTTTTTGACCTGTGTTTGCTTGCTAAGAGGTTGCGCCTGGCTATGGAATATGATTTTTTAAGTCTATATCTTAGAAGATGGCAGTAATTTTCGTGATTGTATATGGGTTCAGGATCTCTCAACTTTTTTATCTTAAGCAGTTTGCAGAACCCTTTAAATAAATCACTGAGAAAGTTTGTCCCCTGATCCGTGACAATCTGTTTAGGAATACCGAAACGTGTAATTATATTATCGAAAACAACCTAAGCCACGGTTTGGGCCTCTGCATTTTGCATAGCATGACAATCAACAATTTTCGTCAAATTATACTGAAAGGTTAGAATATACAAATTTCCAGACTCTGAGTGTTTTAATGGCCCTAAGGTATCTAAATATACCTTATCAAAAGTTTTTTCGGCGATGTCAGTGATTATCATTGGCATTCGTATTAAAGGTGTTGCTTTCATGGTCTGACATTTTTTAATGTAATTTTTGATGTCTCTGAGCATGTGCCGCCACCAATATTTTTTGCGAACTCGCTTATACGTTTTTATTACGCCTTGATGACCACCAAAAATTGAGTCATGGTAGTCCTTGAGAATGGTTTGTATCTCTTCGGGGCTACTGATTTCTTCTATGGGTTTTGTATTTACTGCTTGTAATTCCTTTGCGCTCTGTGTTATAAGGGAGGCTTTTGATTTTTCAGAATCGCTTGTTTGTGTGATTTGGGTGCTTTGACTAACTGTAGGTGCTGGCTCAGGAGATGGACTTTTCCTTTGTTCTTGTAACCGCGTTACAGCATTAGATACTGCTGATTTTATCGGTAGAATGTCCATGACCTTGTTCGGTGGTTGGTGCACCTCGGCTTGTACTTCAATTATAAATATAGTTTCTTGTGTAATTGACTGAGATGCATTCAAATCCGCACAAAACTTGCACTCTACCAGTTCTTCAATTGTTGGCTTAGCTTTCTCGGCTTCGTATTCGGCATATGTTAGGATTTTGTCTGTGACTGTACACTGTTTGGGTTGCCGTTCTTGTGCAGGTTTCGCCACATTACATTGTGGAATTCGGCTAAGGGCATCAGCATTGGTATTGTATTTGCCTGGCTTGTATTCCATTTTGTAATCGAATTCCGACAATTTGTGATGAAATCGAACGAGGCGAGTTGTGGGATCTTTCACGTTAAATACTCCCTTTAAAGGCTTATGATCTGTATATATAGTAAATTTGCGCCCTTGAAGGTAGCATCTAAAATGTTTAGTAGCCCATACGATTGCTAGTAACTCTTTCTCAATAGTAGAGTACTTACGTTCGGCTTTGTTTAAGGTGCGGCTAGCATATGCAATGGGCTGGTCTTTACCTACATCGCCCTGGGATAGTACAGCTCCGATCGCTTCACCGCTTGCATCCGTCGTCAGATTAAAAGGCTTAGAAAAAACCAGATAGATCAATAAAGGAGGTGAGACCAAAAGTTCTTCGATTTCTTGAAAAGCTCTCTGGCATTTTTCAGTCCAGTTGAACTTTACATCCTTACGGAGTAGGTTTGTGAGGGGACGAACTATTTTAGAAAATTGTGGGATAAATTTACGGTAGTAGTTAGCGAGCCCCAAAAAAGATTGGACCTGCCTAACTGTTCGTGGAGATGGAAAATTTTGCACTGTGGCAGTTGTGCTAGGATTTGGAAGTGCCCCTAATTCTGAACATATATGTCCCAAATAAACTACTACCTTTTGTAGGAATCTGCACTTTTCCGGCTGCAGTTTTAAATTATTTCTTCTTAATCTATCAAAAACCCTTTTCAGTTTGATGTTATGATCCGTGAGGTTTTTCCCGTAGATGACGATGTCGTCCAGGTATACGAAGCATTCAATACCTTGTAACCCCGTAAGAATATAGTTCATCAAGCGTTGGAACGTGGCCGGCGCTCCTTTTAAGCCGAAAGGCATACGCTTAAACTCATAGTGTCCATAGTTGGTGCTAAAAGCGGTCTTTGGTCGATCCTTTGGATCTACTAGAACCTGGTGATAGCCACTGGCTAGATCGATCATGGAAAAATAACGGGAATGACCGAGTTGATCAAGTATGTCCTCAATTCGAGGAAGGGGGTAAGCATCACCTATAGTGCAGTCATTCAGTTTGCGAAAGTCAACCACGACTCGCCATCTATTTTCACCATCCGGACCCGGCTTTTTGGGGACTACCAGGAGAGGTGAGTTCCAAGGACTTTTGCTAGGTTGGACAATGTCGTCCTCCAACATCTCCTTTAACTGATCAATAATTACTTGCCTTTTAATCTGGGGTAGTCTGTACATTCTTTGATTTATCGCTGCCTTATTTTATTTATATATATTTATCCTGCACCAATGGTATTTCATGTGTTAGACGGGTTGTGTATGAAAGGCGATCGCCTTTTAAATGAAAAATATCGCAATACTCATTGCAGAGATTAACAATGGCAGTCTTTTCTTCAGAACAGAGATTTTTCCCTATGTTGAGCTCGTTTTCGAGTTTAACTATTCGCACGTTATGTTGTGGATCGTCCGGATTCTCGTTGTCCGGTATGAAGTATTTTACGTGCTGAATTGAATGTTTCGTCTCTGGAGTATGTTCCTTTTCGGATTCCAGAGGAATTATTTTATAGTCTTGTGCTGGACTTAGTTGGAACCTTAATTTGTGTATGATAACTGTTTTGTTATTTATATTAAGGGCACTTATTAAATATTTCATTTGACCTGAAGGAAAAATACAGTTAGAGAGGAAGACTCCATCACCTACTTTATCGGGTAAGCAGAGCATTTCTTCCGACAACTCTAAAGGAATTGTTATAAGTTTTTCTGACCGTTCAGGCAGACAGACAGGCTTCTCAAGTACAACATCCAAACACTTAAATTGGTTGTAGGCGTTGTTTCTGTCCAAATTGTTTCTTACTAAAAAACAAGCATCCTTTGTTGAGGTTACGCAGTCAGCTTCTTGGGTGCAAGAAGCCTTAGAGACTATACGGCTTTTGGATTGGGCGACTGTTGGCTCCAATTTTGCTGTATATTGTCCCACTTCGACTGCCCTTTTAGGACTCGGAATAAAATCGGGGTAATTCAGAGGTATGCTTAACTCCTGTGCATTGGTTTTCGTACAAGGGAATTTCAGTTGATGGTTAGGCCCATCTACATTACAATGTTTTGATAGAAAGTCGTTTCCGAGTATTCCGTCATCCGAAAACGTTGCGGTCTTACCCAGTACTTGGAAGGTGCAGGGAATTTTAGACTTAACATTAAACTGTCCCTGGCAGGCACCAACACTCTTTCCTTTACCAAAAGGTGTTTGCAGTAGGCATGCCTTATCGGTTTCTAATTTTACATCTGGCTTGAGTGACTTCTGTTTGGTTAGACTAACTTCGGAGCCGGTGTCTACGATTAGTTTTGCATGACCGTTTAGGCCTATGTCGAGAGGAAGAACTATTGTGGGGACACCGTGTTTGGGCTTCCGAAGGTTCCCTTTAGTTTTTTCGTTATAAGTTAATGTCGAGCCGGGGGTTTTGGGCTCGACAGTTGGGAGTTTCCCTGGTTCTCCGATTCCCATTTCATTTTTTGTCGGCATTCGGTGACATCATGGCCGGGTCGACCACAAAAATTACATTTTTTTTGTATGTTATAGACCCTGGGTATTTTTTCCGGCGGGCCATTAGGGGGAATTTTCATAAACTCTATGGGGATTTCTTTGATTGAAGTGCTTTTTCCTATTACTGGCAAAATTGTTAGTATTTGGCTTGTTAGCTCGTCGGCAGTCTCTAATGTCGTGATTATAGTATAGTCTGCAATTATTTTGTGAATTATTTGGAAGGATTTTATTGTGGGCAAAGTTATGGGATTGCTGTATATTTAAATCGAACGGTGTTACTTGGGGATTTAGCTGCGGTTGAGAAAAACTACTATTGTTCCCGGGTCATAAGCTCGGATTCGGGAAAATATTGTTAAAAGTAGGATTGGTAGGGTGTTGAAATTGGGCATTTAAATGCACAAGTTGTTGTGTTGGAAGGACAGTTTGTTGCAACCGTTCCATATATAATGCTCGTTGCACTAGTTTGTCTATAGATTCATCCCCTACCGTTAATAAATATTGACAATGATACGGATTAGAGATCCCTGTTTTTAAAGCGTTTTTGGCAAAATCTTCCAACTGTGTTTTCAGAGCTGGAGTTGCCACACAGCCATATTTAAGGTCCGCTGCCTCCTTGCAAACCTGCAGCATCTGCTTTATCCTAGTGGTAAAAGCGATGAGAGCTTCCAAGGGGTACTGTCTCATTGTTATTAGTTTATTTACCACTTCTTGGTACGTTTCACGGGGCAGATAAGTGCGGTTGAGGAGCTCTTCTGCTTCCTCAAAAGATGTTATTTGATTAGATGCGACTAACAAATAAGCATCCCCTCGCAGTCTGGTAGGGAATATTTGGACAAAAGCTTGGTGTTCGGCATCAGGTAGGCATTCAAGTACCTTCTTACAGCAGCCTAGAAACGTTTGCAGTTCTGTACTCAATGCAGGGCTTTGTTCACCCGAAAATAGTTGCACTATCTGCGCAGTTAGTTTGGCGATTTTGCAGTAATCTGCCAACATTTTAAAATTTGTTTCTGGTTTATTTTCTATAGTTTGCAATTCAATGAATAATTCCTCTTCAGATTCAGAAACGGAAATGTCCAACCAGTTTAAAATAATTTCGCTATACCTCAAATCACTTTCACTACTCAGCCCTATCACAGAATCCATTCGTAGCAAATCTACGAATCGAAGTTACGATACGAACTACGAAAAAATGCTATCACACATTCCGAACGAAATCGCAAAAAGCATTGCCACATAGAACTCTCACACTCTCATTTTCGAAATCAGCTGTTAAGTGTCAAATTTGTCTAATTTGTGAATATTATTGAAATAAATTGTGCGCTAAGCTTATAAGTATTCAATAAACTCGGTTTTATTCTGAAATCTAAATATATAATCACGAAAAATGGAAACTATTGGCTTCGCAATTATTGTTGCTCAAGAGGAATCCTTCAGGCGAAAGTCCAATCTGAAAATTCAAAGAAAAATGCTTCGAGACGCTTGTGACCCATTTGATCTGGATGAGCCAATGTAAGAGTAAAGAAACTTTCTTGTGTTCAAAAATTAAAATAAACTTACAGATTTCAAAGAAATTTCCGACTCAACAAATCTGCATTTAAGTATGTATTAGATGAACTGCAAAATGATTTTGAGCCATCTGTGTTTTCGTGCTCAATAACTCGAATATGTCGCCTCGTGGCAGTCTTAAGGTTTTTCGCAGGAGGTGGTTACCAACTTGGAGTAGGTAACGATTATGAAGTTGGAATGGCACAATCCACCTTTTCCACAACACTCAAAAATGTTCTGAACATACTGGAAAGAAGGCTTTGTCCTGTCTGGATAAAAATCCAGATGAGCGAAGCGGAAAAGAGGCTTGCGAAACGAGATTTTTATTTGAAGGCGAGTTTTCCGGGTGTTATTATGTGTGTCGATGGAACACACATTAATATAATTGCTCCTTCCGAAGAAACAGGGATATATTACAATCGCAAAGGGAAATTCCGCATAAACGCGATGCTGGTAAAATTATTTCTGAACTTGTAACTTACATGGATTTAATAAATGGATATTTATTTCAGATCTGTGACAACAACTTAAAAATAAGAAGTGTCGATGCACGCTATCCAGGTTCGAACCATGATTCGCACATATGGAATCTAAGCCACGCGAAACGATACTTCCAATCAAAGTATCAGGAAGGCGAGAGGAATACTTGCATTCTAGGTTTGTAGTGATAAATGTTATACAATCTATTCTATATTTTATGATATTAAGGTGATGCTGGCTATCCACTTGAACCTTGGTTGATGACTCCTTATCGTTGTGCAGAAGCTGGAAGTCCGAAAAACATATTCAACGGTAAACACAGCAAAACCAGAAACATTATTGAAAGGGCTATAGGAGTAATGAAGAACAGGTTTCGATGCATACTTGGTGCACGTCAACTGCACTATAGTCCTCAAAAAGCTTCACAAATTATAAACGTCGTTTGTGCCTTGCATAATATATGCCTTCATTTTCGTGTCCAGGACTACACAAATATTCCCTATAATGAATTTGAAGACCAAGAAGAACTAAAGGGTGATTTTTTAGCTGGTTTGGTTTTGGCAACACTGGTTTTGACAGCTGACGTGTGTTTAGTACCTTGTGTCACTGTCAAACAGCTTCAGTTTGGTTTGCAATTTAACCATGGATCGTCTTACAAATGAACAACGCTTGCAAATTATTGAATTTTACTATCAAAATTCATGCTCGGTTCGAAATGTTCATCGCGCGCTGCTTCCATTTTATGATCGGCATTCTCGACCTTCTGAGCAGTCTATTCGGGAGATTGTGACCAAATTTCGCACCAAATTTAATTTGTTCGACATTAAACCACCAACACGTTTACGTACTGTGCGTAGTGAAGAAAATATTGCGGCCGTACCAGCTAGTGTGACAGAAGACCGCGAAATGTCGATTCGGCGCCGTTCCCAGCAGTTAGGCCTTTGTTACAGCACTACGTGGAAAATTTTGCGGAAGGATTTGGGCGTAAAGCCTTTTAAGATACAGCTGGTGCAAGAACTAAAGCCAGCCGACCTACCACAATGCCGAATTTTTGGTGAATGGGCTCTTGGAAAGCTGGCCGAGGATCCGCTTTTTTATCGAAAAATTGTGTTCAGCGATGAGGCTCATTTTTGGTTGAATGGGTACGTAAATAAGCAAAATTGCCGCATTTGGAGTGAAGATCAGCCAGAAGCATTGCAACAGCTACCAATGCATCCCGAAAAAGCCACTGTTTGGTGCGGTTTATGGGCCGGCGGCATTATTGGGCCATATTTCTTCAAAGATGATGCGAATCGCAGCGTTACTGTCAATGGTGAACGCTACCGAGCGATGATAACAAACTTTTTTTTGCCCGAAATGGAAGTTCTTGACTTGCATGATATGTGGTTTCAACAAGACGGTGCCACATGCCACACAGCACGCGAAACAATGGCGCAATTGCGAGGCGAGTTTGGTGAACAGTTAATTTCACGTTTCGGGCCGGTCAATTGGCCGCCTAGATCGTGCGATTTGACACCATTAGATTATTTTTTGTGGGGGTATGCCAAGGCTAATGTGTATAGGGACAAGCCCGCTTCGATTGACGCACTGGAAGCCAACATCCATGCATTCATTCGTGAGATACCGGCCGATATGTGTGAAAGAGTATGCCAAAATTGGACTCAGCGGATGGGCTACCTGAGACGCAGCCGCGGTCAACATTTGCATGAAATTATCTTTAAACATTAAATTGCAAGGTTCAAACTATCGATTCAAATAAATATTTCATTCATTTTTTCGAATTTTTTGTGTTTTTTTTTTAAAAAAAGTTCTAAACCTCTTAAAAAATCACCCTTTACAAGACATCGACATTGATTATACCAGAAATCACCGAAACGCAGCGGAAGCATTTAGAAATAACATCTTAAACACATTTATAACGTAAATTCATTTATTAAAAACAAAATAAAAACTTTCACAGTCAAAATGATCTTAAAACTATACTTAATTCATTTAAATCACATCTTAATTCATATTCACAGCACACATTCATACATTTGGGTTTGTTAGCGTTTTATTATTCGCGATTAAGCTTCTCTTCTTTTATTCGTACAATCCTGAGCTTAATTTCAATTTTTTTTTGCAGGAGCTGTTCTTGTATTTTGTTATGTCTTTTATTTTCTTCAATTTGCATTTTCTGCAAGTCGCACAGTTTGTCTATCCCTCTGTAAACTCTTTTTGTGTTCGCTGCAAGGTCTTCGAAAAGTTTTGCTTGTTCCTCGTATTGTTTTGCAGTTTTTATGTAAAAACTATTCTGCTGCTCAATTTGCTTATTAAGAAGGCTTGTTGTGTCATCTGTTTTACGAGACGTTGAAGGCAAACACGCTTTTGGTCGGAGTGTCCCGTGGTCGGATGACATAGACACATCTAGAGTGTTATTAAGCTCAGAAGCAATAATATCACTTTCTGCCTGTTCTTGAAATTCAACAGGATTAACAGATCCAAAAGAATATGAACCTCTTATTCCTGACGTGGAAGTCTGAAGACATGCAAGTTTTATGACACTTTCCTCCATTTTTGTAAAGGAATGTAGCCGGCATTGTCCGCCACCAGTTGCTGTCACTTCTTTCTTGTTTTCAACAAGTTTTCTTTTTATGTACGACTTCCAATCCAACCACACCTAGAGTATTAAGCAAAATTTGAAAATAGATTCAATTATCAAGATGGTATACTTACTTTTCTCCACACCATAGCTTCTTTAGAAGGTGGCCCAAGAGCGTTCAAATCGGTCTTCACGTTTTCCCAAAAAAGCGTAACTTCTTCTTTTGCTGCTTTTGTATATCCTTGTGCAAGATCAGGTTTTTCATTCAAGAATTCCAAAAGCCTTTCGTATTGTGCTTTAGTTGTTGTTTGTGCCCTTTTAAAGCAAAAAATGTAGAAATAACTTTTAAAATATATATAAATACTTACATTTTTAAACAAAACACAATCGCTTTCTTGCACTTCGACGTAAATAACTTGTCGTAGAAAAAGATAACAAATTTCCATTTCATTCGTATTCAGTGATACCAAATTCCACGAATTTCGAAATTCGTAGCAGATTTTTCACGATTTTTCTACGAATGAATTCTGTGATAGATTTTTCGGAGTTCGTAGCAAATTTTCGATTACGATGGAATTCGTGATAGGGGTGATTATCTATAGCAAGGGGGTGCGTTTGACCTTGAAAATCTAATAATTCCTTTTTAAATTGTGCTGTTGCTCTTTCAGATGGCTAATTTTACTGGGTCTCTGCTCACGGGTTTTTTCTAGTTCTCTGTTTATATTTTCACACTGCAGAACTGTTCGATTTTCATTGTTTCGCGCTTTAACTAGTATTAATTCTAAATAATCACTTAAACTTACACTATTTGATAATATCGTCCCGGATCGAAGTCTTCTGGGTGAAAATGCTGGTTGTAGTGGTTGCCGTGGTTGTCCTGTTGAAGTTCCTGGTTGGTCGGCGGGATTTTCTTCTGGAGTTGAGTCCTCTCTAGTTGGTGTTGCTTGGTTCATTTACGTATTCATATACTCTCGAAACCAGACTCAGTTTCGAGTTTAAGGGTAAGGTAGTCTTGCCCAGTATAATTATTCGGATTAAGGCTTTTCAAGCTATTATCAGTTTAAAACTGTTGCTTCCTTAATCCTACCGGCTGCGCCAATTTGTAACGATTTTGATGTTTGTTGATTCACTCCATCACATTTGTGTACTTGAGAACGTATTTTGTTTATTTTTCTCAAAAGTAGATGTTCGCCAATATCAAACAGAAAAGACACTCGCCCAGAAGTATTAGGTAGAGATCATTTTTATTTTATTTCATATAGTATGTATTGGTAATGCAAGATTGAATGAAGTTTTTGTTTCGTTTATTTTCTTATTGGATAAATATTTTATTCTACGTTATTCACTTTTGCTTTAACAAGGCAGGCAGCAGCGACTTGTATCGAACTGACGACACTGCTCTACGAAAATATACTAGCAGTCTGCTCTGGCTCCAAACATGAATTTTTTTGGACGCGTCATTATCTTGAAGAAGAAGCTGGCAGTGTCCGGTTCACGCCGCGAAGTACTGCGATCGTGGGAAAGGAATGTTTGCTTGCATTTGTCATATAAAACCATATGGAAATATGCGATGCACTTGTCACATTAAACCATATGGAATTATTGTATAGTGGGAAGGAAATAAAAAGGCAATCAGTAATTTGAATTAAGCAAAAGGTAGGCATATTTACGTATGCAATGAAATATATGAATGTGCTTTGGCCATATAACACGATATGAAGATATTGTATTGTGAGAAGAAGTATATGAATGGAAGATAGGATAGGCAGGCAAGATATAGGAGTTTTGCGCATGCAACACTCTCCATCTTTTGAGTTTGGTGTTTGGATTTTTATCAGATATAGCAAAAGTCAATGGCTGATGGTCAGTAAAGATGTTAATAATAGGCGCGCCATATAAATAATTTTTAAGCGTTTGCAATGCCCAAACTATCGCTAACATTTCGCGCTCGTTTGTAGCATGATTCTCTTCAGTTTTACTCAATGTTCTAGATATCATTGTGATAGGTCTACCTCCTTGAGAGAGAACAGCTCCTATTGCTTGTGATGACGCATCAGTGGTCAAGTCAAGAGGCTTACGGAAATCAGGATGTAATAATAAAACGTCTTCCGATGCTAAGATATGCTTAATTCTGTTGAAGGCACATGTGGCTTCAGAATCAAGTTGGATTTTTTCATTCTTTGATCTATTTGTCCCTATACTACCATTTTCTCCTCTAAGGTACTTGGTTAACGGTTTTGCTACCAGCGCGTAGTCTTTTATGAACCTACGATAATAACCCGAAAGCCCAAGAAAAGATCTTAAGCTTCGAAGTGATTTTGGTATTTCGTAGTTAACAATATCCTTAACTTTGTTGGGACAAGTTTTAATGCCTTCACTAGATATTAGAAATCCTAGGAATTCTACTTCACTTTTAAAGAACTTGCACTTTTCTGGAGAAATTCGCATATTAGCCTCGAAGAGTTTGGAAAATATTATGCCAATATCTTCTAGGTGATTTTCTTCTGTTTTAGAAAAAATTATCACGTCGTCTATATATACGTGGCACCTTTTACCTATTTCACTTCTTAGCACATCATCGTTTGCTCGTTGAAATATGCTGGGAGCATTCTTCAACCCAAAAGGCAATCTGCAGAACTCATATTTTCCATTATTAATTGAAAATACAGTTTTTTCCCTATCCTTTTCATCTAGGAGTATCTGGTGAAACCCTGACTTTAGATCTATTGTTGTGAAGTATTTAGATTGGCCTAAATTAGAAAAGATAAAAGAAGTTTCAGGAATTGGGTATCGATCGGAGATTGTATGTTCATTTAGCTTTCTGTAATCGAATACTAATCTAGATTTGGGAGTACCATCTTCATTCGTTCCTTTCTTGCCAACTATTAATATGGGGGTATTGTATGGAGAGTGTGATGGCTGTATGATTCCATCGTCCAACAATCTTTTGATTTCTTTGTTAACAAATGGAGCAGCAGACATATTGTATGGTCGTGGCCTTGAGTAAATTGCTTCTGAATTTAAAGTTCTAATGGATGCTTTTATATTTGTGTTAAATGGCAATTTTTCATCAGGTTGCGCGAAAACTTCTGAGTAGTCTTTTATTAAATTTTGAAATTCATCTTTGATGCTCTCGGCAACTGATGTTGTATCAATTTCAATGTTATTTACTTGCTCATATTTACAAAATTTTATTTCTAACTGTCCATCTTCGTATGTCAGTAAAGAAGAGGTTGTATCGATTATAGCTTTTATTTGGGAGAGGAAATCGTATCCGACTATTGCGTCAAATGTTTTCAGTTGGGGAGAATAAAAAAATCAGTAGTTATTCCGCAAAAATTTATTTTGCATTTGCGTGAAATTTTATTGTGGCCGTTTAGGGTTTTGGCATTGAAGGGATTATTAATTTGAACGACGTTTTTTAAGTTAGGTATATCTTTTATATAATTTTTGGCTGTGCCCGTGTCAATTAAGATTCTCATTGTTGTTGATTTATTGAGTCTCTTTTCAACGTAGGGTAAAGCCGAAGTTATTCTAAAAAAATAATTTTGTCATTGTATTCGGGGTTAGATTCAGTTTCATAGTCGTCATATTCGTCACTGTCCTCGGTACTATTAGCTGTTTTTTATTATCAGCGTGATCTGATCCGAATTAGATCACGAAAATAAAACAGGACGGATCATTGAAAAGTTTAATTTTTGAATTGTGGCAACAGTTGCTTTTAAAAACAAAACAGATAATACAGGGTGTTGCGCCACGGCAACTGACTTAAACTCACTTCGCTCGACTCACAAAATTAGCGAAGGAAAAATAAATAAGACACACAATCTAAATTTTCGTTCCTTTTATTTTGTTCGAACCCCTAACTTAAAATACAATAGGGTTAAGTATAGTTGGTTAAGGCAGGACTGTTCGCTGCGGCTGGTGTCGTCTCACTGATCAGTTGTTCCTTTTGTGGTCGTGAAGAAAATTCATCCCCAGTCCAGTAGGTCCCATAAGAGTGTAGTCTTTAGCACTTTGTACCAGGTGACGGCTTTCCATACTTCGTTTAACACATACGCCCCACCGCCAAGTGCGCCGACGATAGCAATAATTATGTATGCCTTCGCCATACTGTTTCTTCTGTGTGTTTTCTGTTTTTCGGCGTCGTCCGCCTTTTATCGCCCCATGCCAGCTTAATGAGCTATGAATCATTGCTTAGTGGTTGTCGTTTTGTGTGTCAATCGGCAGTAGGTCCGCTGCCACATAATATCTAGTGTTGATATTATGTCACCCGACAATGAATCAGGCTGCAACATAATCGTCTGCGTTCTAGTATGTCAGCCGGCAGTGGGTCAGATAATCGTTTTGTTTATCGGCGCTTTGTTATTATTGAGGTGATACAATTTGGGTTGTTTGTTTATGCACTCTGGAACTGATGGCCTGGATGAATCGTATGACAACCTTGTCCTACATTGTTGGTTTTTTTTTGTCTGCCTTCATGTTGCTCGTCGCAACATCCTCCCCACCCGCGACGTGAGGGTTTGTCCAGTGGTCATGAAAATAAAAGAGAAAAGCAAGTGCGTTGGTTTGTGTTGGAACATATTTTATCGAATTGATTGAACTTATGTATATCTAAATATAACTAAATTAAAATCTCTAACAACAGTATAGGCTTAGTTATGCCATGCTTATGGCTCGATCGGTAGTTTGCATATCTTTGTGATTGGTCGGACATATAATCCCTTCGCCGTTTTGACTGTGACTACGCGTGTCAATCCGTCCGATCCAGGTTTTGTATCGACGATTCGTCCCAAAGGCCATATTGTTGGAGGTGTTTGATCGTCCTTCATCAGTACCAACTCGCCGATCGCAAGATTTGTTGATGGATTCGTGCCAGGTATTCTGTTTTCCATATCTTCCAGAAGTCTTGCATTAGTTTTTGCATGAGCTGCCAGCGCGTTAGTGAATTTTCCTTGCACTCAGTCAAATCCTTCTCTGGCATTGTATTGAGGGCGGACCCGATAAGGAAGTGTCCGGGGGTTAGAATTCGCAACTCTTCCGAGTCTTCTGACAAAGGACATAATGGCCGTGAATTAAGACACGCCTCAACTTGTGCCAATGTGGTGCATAGTTCTTCAAATGTTAAGGTGTAGTTCCCCATTATTCGATGTAAGTGGAACTTTATTGATTTTACCCCGGCTTCCCACAATCCCCCAAAGTGTGGTGCTGCCGGCGGGTTGAAATGCCAGGTCGTGCCATTTGCTATCAATTGATCCTTGATGTCTGCATTCCATTGTTTGATTAATTGCTTCAGTTCGGCAGTAATCATATTCTTAGCTCCTACGAAGTTGGTTCCGCAATCGCTGTACATATTTGCACAGATTCCTCTTCGTGCTACAAATCGTTTGAATGCTGCTAGAAATGCAGCTGCGCTATAGTCACTTACCAGTTCAATGTGAATGGCCTTGGTGCACAAACAGACAAATATTGAGATGTATGCCTTCAATATTTTGTTACATCGTCCCTTTCATGCCTTGACCTGTACCGGCCCCGCGAAATCCACACCACTGTTGTAAAATGGCCGAGCCAATTGTACTCGTGCACTGGGTAATTGGCCCATCTGTTGCTGCTCAATGGTTGGTTTGGTTCTGAAACAGGCAATGCAAGCATGAATACACCCTTTTACTCCGTTCTTCATTCTCACAATCCAAAATCTAGTTCGCAGATAGGCCATCATCTGCTGTTGCCCTCCGTGTAAGGTTCGCATATGGGCGTCTTTGATTACTAGTGCAGTAAGCGGGCTTTTAGCTGGCAACACAATTGGATGCCTTTGATCATATGGTAAATCCGCATTGTCTAGTCGACCACCGACTCGTAACACCCCTTTCTGATCGAGAAAAGGGCTTAGTCGTTTTAACGTGCTTTTCTGATTCAGGGTGTTTTGGTTGGTTAGGTGCTTCACTTCTTCTTCAAAATATTCCCCTTGCACGATTTTGATGATTCGAAGCATTGCCCCTTCCACTTCTTCAATTTTCAGATTGCCGGAGAGTTTTGGGATTCTCTTTTTGCAATTGTTGTTAAATCGAAGGCAATATGCGGTCACCCTAAGCAGACGTTGGAGTGATGAAAATCTCTCCATTAACGCTACATCTCTTGTACCTTGGGCGTACATACAGTCTGAAACTATAGTTTGTTCGGTGTTGCATTTATTAAGGTGGTTCCCATATGACGGTTCAGTTCTCTGTTTTAAGACTGTCCTCTTGGTGCCCAGATCCGTATCTTTAGTTTCTTCGACAATGTGCGTTTGGGCGTCAAATTTTTCTAGAAATGATGGCCCCTCCCACCATTGCCGGCAATCAATAAGCTGACTTGGAAAGACTCCTCTGGAAGCAATATCCGCAGGGTTTTCCTTGGATGGGACGTACCTCCAATTGCATGTGTTAGTGAGACGTTGAATTTCGGCTATCCGATTTGCGACAAATGTTTCACGCTTGTGAGGTGCATGTTTTATCCAAGCCAATACAATCTGTGAGTCTGTCCAATTGAAGGTTTGAGTTTGTTCCAAATGGATTGCCGTTTCCACATGATTCATAAGTTTTGCTAGAAGAAGTGCCCCACATAGTTCTAGACGTGGCAGTGTTTCCCTTTTGACCGGAGCCACCTTGGTTTTTGATACTATGAGACTTGTTGTTACTATTCCATGGGTCAGTGCCCGAAGATAAATGGCTGCGGCATAGGCATTTTCAGAGGCGTCGCTGAACCCATGTAATTGTACCTCGGTGTGTTTACTTGTATGTATCCATCTTGGAATTCGCAATCTTTCCAGCTCCGGCAGCTCAGTTCTAAATCTTTCCCACTTTGCCTTAGTCTCTGAGTTGACTTCTTCATCCCAGTCAACTTGTTGTTTCCACAAATCCTGCATGAGTATTTTTGTCTTTATGATGCACGGAGAAATCCAACCCATTGGATCATATATACGTGCAATGTCTGACAAGATTGTCCGTTTTGTGCATGCTCCTCGTTCAATCTGATGTAGTTTAAACGTAAATAGATCTCGTGCAGGGTGCCACTGAATGCCTAGAGTTTTGATGCAGTCCTTTTCACTAAAAGATAGAGGTAGCTCCACTTCCCGAAACTCGGCTGGAACGGCTTCCAAGAATTCGTTAGAATTGCTGGCCCATTTGCGTAGAGGAAACCCTCCTATCGACATCATTCTCATCAATTCCTCTCTCATACGATTTGCTTCGGGAATAGAATCAGCTCCGTGTATCACGTCATCCACATAAAAATTATTTTCGGCAATCGTCTTTGCCAATGGAAAATCGTTCCCTTCGTCTGCTGCCAGTTGACGTAGTGTTCTAATTGCCAAGAACGGTGCGGCTGCAGTACCAAAGGTCACTGTTTTTAGACGAAATGTTTTTACTTCTTGATCTTCTCTTCTTCTCCATAAGATTAATTGGTACATTGCGTCTTGGTTAGCTATCCAAATCTGTCTGTACATTTTATTGATGTCAGCCACAAACGCAACTCGATGTTTGCGAAAACGTAGTATCATAGATATTATAGTCTACATAGATATTGCACGCCGTAGGAAAATAAATTACACATTCTGAGTCGGCTGTTTTTTTTCGAAGTTGGAACGATTTGTATGAACATAACACAGTACAAAATGAAAGACTAAAAAAACTCAATTCTGCGATCGTGTGATGTGTGCAGTTCTGCTTTGTGCATTGTGTGTGCCCATTGCCATCAAATGCACAGCCGAAACCACGCAGATGTGTACTGTTTCTGTTTGGTTGCAACCATTTACTTCATACATCAAACATTCATATCGCACTGTGAAACTGTGATAGCTAGGAACCAGTTAAGTTACCTACCTACTTGATTTTTTACATTTCATTGTTCTGATCATCATTCGACATTCGTCGATCGTCGTCGACTTATGTGCGTCGGTTGCTGTGCTGTGCTGATGAAAGTTTTCTATGCATCGGAGTTGGATTTGGATTGGCAAACAGAGAAAAAAATAAAAATGTCTGATAATAGAAAGTCAGGAGTTTCTTGTTCTGTATGCAAGAAAACGAGACGAAATTTTCCTAATTTGAAAATGTTTGCATGCCCGTCAAATGAAAAAAATGAAATTTTGAGCCATCTGTGGAGGCAGGCATGTGGATTTGAGAGTGAGGGAAGGTATTTCGTGTGCCAAAATCATTTCTCATCCGAATTTATTGGAAGAAAAATGCTAAAGAGAAATGCAGTTCCTTCATTAAATCTAAATGATAACACAAATCATATGGATTTAGATCTAGAAAATTGTACATCGCCTAACCATAGACGACGCTCTAGCGATTCAAGTGTAGCTTGCGTTAAGTGCGACAATTTATTAGAAAAATGTGTAAAATATAATAAACAGATTTCTCAACTTAAAAAAATGATTTACATATTCAAACAAAGAAACAAAAAATTAAGAACACAAATTAGCAGAATAAGCCGAGCTTATACTAATTTACGAGGAAATCGAAAATCAAAGCGGGTTGATCTAACATCAGAGATCCAAAAGCTGAATGTATCGGAACATTCAAAAGTATTTTGTGGTTTGCTAATGGGACTATCCAAGTCAGAAATATACAAAAACGATGAGAAAGAACTTTCCCAAAATATTTTTTATCGCTCCCAGAGCACCTACAAATTTCTTCGTGACAGGCTGGGCTTTCGCCTTCCACATATATCCACTTTGTATCGTTGGGCTCCAGTTAAGGGATTGCAGCCAGGTTTCATAAACAATGCTCATAATCTTTTAAAAGCAAAAATTGCTACATTAAGCCAGCGCGAACAAAACGTGGTTTTAATCTTCGACGAAATTCGAATTCGTCCCGACCTGACCTACAATATAAAAAACGACGTTGTTGATGGATTCGAGGATCTGGGATCGGGAAGGAAAAATTCGTATGCTAACGAAATATGTGTTTTTATGGTTAATGGGTTATATGATAGTTGGAAAAGCGTTCTAAATTATTTTGTTTCTGAAAATGGTATAAAAGCTGAAAACCTAAAAGAAATTATGGAGAGTAATCTAAAAATTTGCAAGGAACTCGGCCTGAATGTTTGTGCTATTGTTTGTGACCAAGGTCCTAACAATCGTAAATTTTATAAGTTGTTGAATGTGTCTGAGCATAATCCGTTTACGATACACAATAATAAAAAAATTTACTGTTTTTATGATTTTCCTCATCTCATAAAATCACTAAGAAATTTGTTGCTAAAATCAGATTTGGAAACACCAGATGGAAAAATTTCTTTCGACGTTTTTAAAGAAATATATAATTTAGAAAGCGAAAATTTTGCTAGGACTTATTTAAAATTCACTAGTGCTCACTTGGCTCCAAATGCATTTGAAAAAATGAGAGTAAGTTTAGCAACGCAAGTATTTAGTAGGTCATCAGCTGCTGCTATAAGAACGGCTCATCAGCTTAATTGCTTAAAGTACACCTCAGAGTTAGCTCAAGCAACGCAAATGTTCACCATCAAAATTAATGATCTTTTTGACAGCATGAACAGTGGCTCACAATATGACAAAAATATTTTGAAGCGTGGAGTGAAAGTGGGAAATGCTGCTTACAATTACATAAAAGACATTTTGAAGTATTTGAATGTAATTCAAATTTCCGGGAACACACCAAGAAACTTTTGTTTAAAGGGTCTAGAACAGACGCTTAACGGGGTTGTTTTGCTAAGCGAGGATATAGCCAATGGGTCGTTCCCTGAAGTAGATTACTTACTTACTAAAAGAATTCATCAAGACGTCTTAGAAAATTTATTTTCTGTGATACGCATAAAGGGTGGCAATAATAAAAATCCCTCAGTATATGAATTTAATGTCATCTTGTCAAAAATTCTTTCATATAATCTTATGACTTATTCACCATTAGGTAACTGCGATGATGATGATGTTGAATTTTTAGGTTTAGATGCTTTCGAAACCATATCAAATGACACCATACAGAATATGGAATGTAAAGAATTAAGTCGTGACGAAAGTTTACAAGACTATGTTATAACTACAATATTAGAGCAAGATCATCTTTCCTTGGAGACAACTGCAATGCGATATTTTGCAGGATATCTGGCCCATAAAATGTTATCAAAGCATAGCTGTTCAAACTGTTCGCAAAGCTTCCAAAAAAGTAATGAAAAAATAGATTGTCCCTCTGAGTTTTTTATTTTCGCGAAAAATTTTTCCCAAAATAGTGATTTTGGTAAACTTTTGGCACCAACTGATGAGTATTTTAACATTTGTAAGTTTAATTTCAAAATGTTTTATGTAATATTTAAACAGCGTCCCCACATGAAAAATATAAGGGAAACTATGGCTTTGGAATGTATTAGGCAAACAAATTTACGAGATCCTAGTTGGTTTGATGAAGACTATATTTGCTTTAGCCATCGAAAAGAACTGCTTTATTTTGCTCTTCTCGTCTTATTACGAAAACACTGCTCTTGGCGAATGAACAAAAGAATTAAAAGCAAACATCAGAAAATTCAAATTCTCTCAGCAAAAAGGGAAGGGACGGCAACGTCAGATAAGTGAAGCTAGCCTTTCATTTCTAATATCACAGAAAACCCTAATTCGACTATCAGTGAAAACAAAAAAGGCAAACTGCAACAACTATGGAATGGACCCAGAAAACCGGTTTTGTTTGGTGATTTTTGTTTTTTTCTTGTTGTAAGTAAAGTGTTGAATGCGCACACATCATACAGATATGGACATGGCATGGATTTGGGTTCGAGTTTGAATTCGAACAGATGGTTGGAACTGGGACCTACCAGTAAATCCCAAAGGATTGGAAATGTGCCCTTTTGCTTTGTTCTGCATGCGATATCTATGTAGACTATAATATCTATGGTAGTATGTGATCAATGATGTTGTCTTGCTGCTTCGGACCAGTCAGCAAGTGATCGTTGAGTGATGATCCATCCGATGTAGGACAGGATGCATCGAAGACAATGCGAAGTTTTGTGGTTGTACTTGATTCCTTCATCACAGCATGGTGTGGTAAATAGTACTGTTGATGTGCGTTAATCAACTGAACGTTCGGGACTTCTTCGATCTGGTTCAATTCAAAGTACTCTCAAATCTGGATTTGTTTTGAAGCGTTTTTCAAGTTGCAAAAACCTGACTAATGCTGTATTGTATGACATCCCCAATTCCGGGCGACGTCCTTCCTTGAACGGCAGTGAAACCTTATACCTTCCGTCTACCAAGCGTTCATGTGTTTATCAAAAATGAGACTCACAGTCTTCTTCCTCGCGGGTAAACACCATTTTTTGTGGGTCCTGTTCAATTTCCCAAAATCTCTGCAGGATCCCTTCCACGTTTTCTGTCTTCATATAAAATGCATTCGTAACACGTTTGCCTTCAACAATTGGGCCGATCAGTACCTATCCAAATACTGTTTGTTGTGCCATGGGTGTACCACATTTTCCCTTGATCAGGCCTTGGAGCGCAATTTCTGGGTATACATCACTTCCCAACAATATGTCAATTTTGTTTGGGTGATTAAACTGGGGGTCAGCTAGTGGAAGTCCGGATATATGTGGCCACTCTGACCTATCCATTTTCTTGCTTGGAAGCCATGCTGTTAACCTGGACAATACTAGTACCCGAATAGTAATGCCAAAGTCATGGTTCATTAACGAATGTAGACTGACCAAAGCGCTCGCTTTTGAACAACAACTATTCACTCCACCAATCCCTCCGATCTCGGTTATCTGCTTTATCTTCCTTAATTTTAACAATTGAACTGCAGATTCGGTTATGTATGACGCTTCCGATCCAGGATCCAGCAACGCGCGCAGTGTAATTGGTTGACCTGATTGATCAATCGCGTTCACCAGCATCGTTGCCAAGAGAACTGTTGGTTGTTTCGTCTCCTGTCTTCCTCCTGCTGCGACTTGATCTTCTTCCATCACGTATGCGTTGTAATTTTGTGATGTGGAAAGTTGAGGATCCCTTGATCTGTTCATTTGTTGGCCACTCCTAATAGGTACCGGTGGTCCTCTGGCATGGTTTCCTTGAAGGTGCAATAAGGTGTGATGCTGTCCTTGGCATTCAGCACACTTATATTGACTAGGACAATTATTTCTATCATGCCCTCTTGCCAGGCAATTAAAACACAAATGATGTTGACGCGTAATTTCTTGTCGTTTCCTTGGATCGGCTGCCAAGAATTTGCTGCACCGACGAACCGAGTGGGACCCGTTACACAGGGCACATGAATACTGATCATTTTCCTTTGTGTGCAAGGAAATTTTCTTAGAGCTCGGTCCTTGCCCAATCTTGGCAATCTGACCAATGGCTTCCAGAGTTCTGTATCTGTTTGTGAGAAATTCTGTGAAGTCCGCGAAATCAGGTAGTGCCTTGGAAGATCCAAGATGCTCTTCCCAAAGACCCTGAGTTTGCGCTGGTAATTTCTGTGTCATTAAATGTATAATTATAGCATCCCACTGATGCACGGGTACCTCTAAATTTCGCAGCGATTGGACGCATTCATTAGTGGTGTCCAATAACGCCTTAATACCCTTAACATCTTCATTGTATAACTTAGCTTGATTGCAGAAGAGTCTCAGTTGACAATTGACTAGCAAGCGTTTGTGCTCGTATCGCGTAGTCAGAATTGTCCAAGCTGAATCGTAATTTTTCTCGTTAATGACCAAATGCTGCAGCAGACGTGCGGCTTCGTCGCTGACATTCGCCTTTAAATAGTGCAGTTTTTGTACCTTTGATAATGTGTTATTATCATGTACGATGCTTTTAAATAAATTGCTGAATTCTGGCCAGCTCTCATAATTGCCACACCAAAACATGGTATTTTGATAGCTGGAAGCTTGAAATCACTAGAAATGGTGGGACCCGCTGTTTCCTTGGACGCATTGAGGGTATCAAGGGCTTCCTTCAATGTAGCCATATACTGAAAGTATAATTCTTTCAGTGTCCCGAAAATTTCCTTTTCTAAATAAGAAGTCTTGACTTCACTGGTCTCAGTGGACGCGACAATGAGCATATGGTGCCGTTTGGCACTTGCAAATATGTCCTCCAGCTCCTCCAATCGTGCTTGAAGAGCGAACCTTGATTGAGGAGTGGCCTTAGTCTCAACATATTTGTCATATTCAACCTTCACTTCGCTTAAGAAATTTGTGACCGTTCCGCAGGCCGTAATTAATTTCGATTTACTCATTTTCCTATTCTACCTGATTTAGAGACCTTAATAGTTTTCTACCTTGCCAAAAAAAATAAAAAATAAAATGTAAAGTTCCAACGCACCTGATTTTCCTTTTGATTCCACAGTATCTGCCGTTGGTCAAAATAGCTGCTTCTTCATCAGTGGTTGTCGATGGCGAATAGCTGCCTTCTTCTGTCGTTCAGGTTCACTTTCTTTTAATGTTTTTTATAAAGTCTAAAGGGACTGTCTTTCCCGATGTTGGATCACAACACCTGTTACACTTAATTCACAATACACTACACGTATCCTTGACGAAGGACATCCGGCTCGAAGGACCAAATGTTGCGCCATGGCAACTGACTTAAACTCACTTCGCTCGACTCACAAAATTAGCGAAGGAAAAATAAATAAGACACACAATCTAAATTTTCGTTCCTTTTATTTTGTTCGAACCCCTAACTTAAAATACAATAGGGTTAAGTATATTTGGTTAAGGCAGGACTGTTCGCTGCGGCTGGTGTCGTCTCACTGATCAGTTGTTCCTTTTGTGGTCGTGAAGAAAATTCATCCCCAGTCCAGTAGGTCCCATAAGAGTGTAGTCTTTAGCACTTTGTACCAGGTGACGGCTTTCCATACTTCGTTTAACACATACGCCCCACCGCCAAGTGCGCCGACGATAGCAATAATTATGTATGACTTCGCCATACTGTTTCTTCTGTGTGTTTTCTGTTTTTCGGCGTCGTCCGCCTTTTATCGCCCCATGCCAGCTTAATGAGCTATGAATCATTGCTTAGTGGTTGTCGTTTTGTGTGTCAATCGGCAGTAGGTCCGCTGCCACATAATATCTAGTGTTGATATTATGTCACCCGACAATGAATCAGGCTGCAACATAATCATCTGCGTTCTAGTATGTCAGCCGGCAGTGGGTCAGATAATCGTTTTGTTTATCGGCGCTTTGTTATTATTGAGGTGATACAATTTGGGTTGTTTGTTTATGCACTCTGGAACTGATGGCCTGGATGAATCGTATGACAACCTTGTCCTACATTGTTGGTTTTTTTTTGTCTGCCTTCATGTTGCTCGTCGCAACACAGGGTATTTCAAACTTCATATTGCCACCAGCCATATTGCAAATATTCTTCTCAACGTGACGTCACGCAAGGCACATGTCATTTCACTTGAAAAGTCGGGGGTGTTACCATATTTGAGTCAAATTTGCATAATTTTTCTTTTCAAATATATTTTTGTGAAACAAATTCAATATTTTATGTTCAAATATGCAACACATGAACAATATTTTGCTGCTACCGCTTGAGTTTATCTTGGCATATTAAGGTGTGTCCAGACCACCGAAACATTTCAGAAATGTTTATGAATTGTTTCAACTTTATCCTGTTTTGGACTAAAGGGTGATTTTTTAGCTGGTTTGGTTTTGGCAACACTGGTTTTGACAGCTGACGTGTGTTTAGTACCTTGTGTCACTGTCAAACAGCTTCAGTTTGGTTTGCAATTTAACCATGAATCGTCTTACAAATGAACAACGCTTGCAAATTATTGAATTTTACTATCAAAATTCGTGCTCGGTTCGAAATGTTCTTTTTCGCTTTTTTATCGAAAAATTGTGTTCAGCGATGAGGCTCATTTTTGGTTGAATGGGTACGTAAATAAGCAAAATTGCCGCATTTGGAGTGAAGATCAGCCAGAAGCATTGCAACAGCTACCAATGCATCCCGAAAAAGCCACTGTTTGGTGCGGTTTATGGGCCGGCGGCATTATTGGGCCATATTTCTTCAAAGATGATGCGAATCGCAGCGTTACTGTCAATGGTGAACGCTACCGAGCGATGATAACAAACTTTTTTTTGCCCGAAATGGAAGTTCTTGACTTGCATGATATGTGGTTTCAACAAGACGGTGCCACATGCCACACAGCACGCGAAACAATGGCGCAATTGCGAGGCGAGTTTGGTGAACAGTTAATTTCACGTTTCGGGCCGGTCAATTGGCCGCCTAGATCGTGCCAAGGCTAATGTGTATAGGGACAAGCCCGCTTCGATTGACGCACTGGAAGCCAACATCCATGCATTCATTCGTGAGATACCGGCCGATATGTGTGAAAGAGTATGCCAAAATTGGACTCAGCGGATGGGCTACCTGAGACGCAGCCGCGGTCAACATTTGCATGAAATTATCTTTAAACATTAAATTGCAAGGTTCAAACTATCGATTCAAATAAATATTTCATTCATTTTTTCGAATTTTTTGTGTTTTTTCGTTAAAAAAAGTTCTAAACCTCTTAAAAAATCACCCTTTATAAGAAAATAATGTGGTGGGATTATTAGTAGCGAGTAAAGTTTTTATTTTTGAAATCACGTGAAACGCGATTTACTTCAAATAATCGTATTAAATGAATCACTTTCTCATTAGGTATTCAAAGCTTTTCTGGGCATTTTTATTTTATTTAAAAACAAATAACAATCGAAAAACAGCGCTCACTTTCTGCAGGGAAACTTGTAAAACGTTTGGGTAACTGTGAAACATTTCATAAATGTTTTGTTGGTGTCCAGATCCAAACCAGCAAAACCTTTCTAAACATTTCATAAAAATTGTTTTGTTTAATAAGTGTTTTAGAAATAAATATGGAACGTGTAGGTATGTTATTGTTTATCAAATGTTTGGCTGGTCTGAACATGCCGTTATAGAACGAGAAAAAACAAAATAACTCGGAATACGGACATTGAGTTTATTCGAATGCGAAAAATTTTGTGTTCTATTTTTTAGTCTGTCAACGTGATTGTGTGGCTATCGTTTACAGGCACACCAACATTTAAAAATAAAACAAGCCACCTAGTCGGAAATAGTAGAAATAATTTTCAGATCATGATTCGTGATCTCGATGAGAAGCTGGATCATGTGCTGTTGTTGTAAGTGTATGTAAATCGATGATCTATAGCTGATAATAAAATACAGCTATTGTGTATGTTTTCTTGTTGCATACAATTTATACACTGAGTTTTTGGCAGGTTGGCTCTATCTGATTCATATGGACGCTTCGGAGGTCTATTGGAATTGTTGGATTGAAATTGTTGAGGTTCTTGCCTATTGCTGGGTGCTTTGAGAGGGTTGGGTGGGTATTGATTTTGTACTTGCACTTGTGGAATACGTCTTGAATTATATCTGAATTAGGAGGATGAAGGGTCTACACTCATGTGATCACCTTCTTGTTGCATGTTATTTTTCGCTTGAAAAGTTATAGGAGTCTTGTGAACAACTCTTTTATAATGCGGAGTGCTTCGAGGGTAAGCGTCGACTATTTTGGTATATTGATTATCGAAATCTTGCAAATTCATATCCGTGTTGATTTGCTTCGAGTTCCTGAGCTTTGGCTAATGCAGAGGGTAAGTCCTCGCAACCAGCAGAGAAAAGAATATTGCATATTGGTTTGTTAAGGCCTGAAATAAAAATACGTAAAGCGTCTGTTCGGTATTTTGCTGCTAAAGAAGTAATAAGCTGATCATTTCCTGAGTATTCCATTGTTATTTTGCTCACAATTAATGTTAAATTCTTTTCAATTTGATCATAATAATCAGAAATCGACATTCGGCCCTGACATAAAATGCTCATTTGGGTTTCTAGCACATGTAAAGGTCTTTTGTCGCTATAATGGCGTCAAAGTTTAGTACAGTATTAAAAGAGGAAATTATCAAATCAGCAGGTCCAGTTATTTTGTTTCTAATGATTGCAACTTTTTGTTCACTTAATCTTCACTATTAACTACTATTCACTATTATCTCTTCTAAAGAGAGTTTCAATCTTCTTAAACTTTGCTTAAATCTATGCTTACAACACTAATAGGATCTGCATTATCTCCAGGTTAGGTGGTTGGTAGTTTAGCTGTTCGCGGTTTTCGTGTTTTTTTTTACTTATAGAATTGCTCTGTTATCTTATTATAAAGATGTTTGGAGCTCACAATACTTTACGAAAATTTAGCTGGGCGTTTTGATGTCCGTCGCGTTTTTTGTATTACTTCTTACGAGTTTTTATTATTATTTGCTCTATTTTCTTCTTATGAAGATCTTTGGAGTACACGACACTTCGCGAAAATTTAGTTGGGCGCCAATGAATAAATGTGACCGATTACTTCGGTGTGTAAATCAATTCTGTTTTATTTTTTCCAATCTTAATTCTACATAACATTAGAATTGCATAGTTGCAAAATTATAAAGGTAGGTCAATGACAAGACAATGGGTGAATGTGCTGTGTTGATAACGCTAAATGTGAATGTGCTGGGAAGTAGTGTTGGGTAGGACACCAATTTAAAATGTAAAATGTTTGTATGAGGTACTCATTTTGAAATTTGAAGTGGTACAATGTACGACCTCAAATGAGGTGTTCGTGTTGCACCAAATCTCAATTCTCCTCAAAGCTCAAATGAGTTTTCTTCTGTATTTCACCTCAATTGAGGTTTGCATCTGAAATATTATATTGTACAATGGTATGAGGAAAGGGAATGAGGCATGCATTATTGAAATGTAACAATAATAAAAAGCTAAAAACAAAATAATAATAACTACATTTTGTAGTTTCATAATATTGACAACCATATTCCATACCCACAGTCGCTGCTCGCTTGCGCACCACAATCTACAACCTACAAGCAACAAGTACTTACAAATGAGCAGATCCAAAAGTGTTAGTGCCTCACTCACTGAAAATCCTCAAATGAATGGCTTTACCTCATGTCCTCATTTATGAGGTATTGCCTCATTTTTGAGGTAGTGAGGTATTCCTCAATCTTTGCCTCACTAACTCAATTGAAGTTAAAAATGCCTCACTCAAAGAAAAGAATGGTGAAGCGACGCTTTTCGGATCTATTTCTATACTCTGTTCTCTGTGTTTCTCATAAAATGAGTTGAGAGAGAAAGCGTACGTTGAGGTTGAAGTTAAATTGAGTGTGAGAGTGAGCCTTTATGGATAGTTGAAATATGGATATATGGCAAATGGTATGTGGTATCTGGTATGAGTATGACGGTAGCTGTATGAATGGGATTTTTTGGATGGGTATATTTCTACTCAAGTGTGACTCAGTTCATGTTGCACCCAACCCAATCACATCGAAATCGAATAAGTAAGATGTGAGAACTGAGAAGTTCATGCGAATGATTTTGTTTTGTGTTCCTCCATGTGACAAAATTAAGAGGTGGTACAAATTTTCGTTTTGAGGTGTTGGGACATTTTGATCAGATGTATGGGACATTTGTATTGCCTCATGTATGAGTAACACAACACTACTGGGAAGTGCTGATAGAGCGGTTAGGTAAGTCGATGTGACGGAAGTGCAATGTAAGTGAAAATACTATAGTGTGCTAGGCAAATTGATTGGGGAAGTGCGCTGTGGGACTTGTGTGACGATGACTGCAATTAACTTATATCATCTTCTGAATAACCGGAGAAACTGGATAGTGGCGCTGTTTCACAGTTTATGCGTCACCAGTTTCGATGACATGCGTCTCTATGGTTGTTTTTCCCAATCCTAATTTTGCAAAGCATGGAAATTGTGAAATCACTGCTTTAAGCTGTTCAGATTGTACTTGGTTTAAATCATGGGCTGGAGGCGCAGACTAGGTTGTGCTGTCGGACGGAAGATTACTACAGTTTTCGTCAAAAAGTTTGCTTATGATATGGGGTGTTATTTTAAATTACTTACTTACTTACTTACTTGCTTACTTACTCTTCTGACTAGGTCGATGTCGCTGTACAGCGCGTACAGTTCGTCGTTGAATCTCCTCTTCCATTCACCGTCAATGCAGACGGGACCAAAAATCACTCAAAGAATTTTCCTCTCGAAACAACCTAGAGTTACCTCATCCGCTTTTGTTAGAGTCCATGCCTCTGCGCCATATAGCATGACTGGGACGATTAGGGTCTTATAAAGGGTTACTTTAGTTGTTCGAGAGAGGGCTTTGCTACTCAATTGCCTTCTTAGCCCAAAGAAACAGCGATTGGCAAGAGTTGTTCTACGTTTAACCTCAGCGCTGGTGTCATTGTCTGAGTTCATAGCGGAGCCTAAGTAGACAAAGTCCTTAACCACCTCAAAGTTATATCTGTCTATTGTGACGTTCTGTCCAAACCGTTGGCCCATCGCCTTGTCTAAATCCTTTTTTGACATCGAAGGTCTCGGTGAGTTCTTTACCGACCTTGACGGAGCAGCGTGCATTCTCCATCGTCATCCTGCACAAACGGACGAGTTTGGCAGGGATGCCAAAACTAGACATTGCTCTTAGCTCATCCCTACATATGCTATCATAGGCGGCCTTAAAATCGATGAAAAGGTGATGGGTATCGATTTCAGAGGGTCTCCTTTCTTGAGGATCGGGCAAACAATGCTGAGGTTCCATTCACCGGGCATACTTTCCTCCGACCATATTTTAAAGATGAGTTGGTGCATGCTCCTAACCAAGTCATCGCCTGCCGCTTTGAACAGCTCGGCGGCTAGGCTATCTGCTCCAGCGGCTTTGTTAGATATAGCTATCTTCACTTCGTCCAGGTCGGGTGGACGGTATTGTTGATCCTCATCGTCCAGGTTGGATGGTTCATTCTGCCTGACAGCGGGATTTAAGTCGTCATCGCCGTTAAACAGTCTGCAGAAGTAGTTCCTCCATATCCTCAGCATCGACTGCGATTCTACTACGATGTTCCTTTGATCGTCCTTGCAGGCTTCGGTTCGGGCTCTGTAGCCTTGTGTGGTTCCTTTTACAACTACTTGTACGACCGTCGCCGTGTAAAGTCGCATTTTCTTTCTGCTTCCTAAATTAATTGAATTATTAACTACCCGTCAGCAATTCTTCTGACCCACTCCGCGCCTGTACCTACAACTAATTTTCATAATATCAGTGACCCATATTTTTCATAACAATAAGTTTGTTCTTTTTTTCTGTTACCATGTCGTGCGTAAATGCAATTTGCGAAATAAACGATATCAATGCCGACTGGATTGCTTGCAAAGGAATTTGCGGAAAAACATTCGATGCCATTTGTGTCGGCCTAAATAAAGGAAATAGTGTGTACATCAAAGAGTATCCAGACAACCTTCTTTACTTTTGTGATGAGTGTAAGACCATATCGCTATCACATGTACTTTTAGCAATAAAGTGTCTTAGTGACTCCAATGAATCTTTCATAAGACCCTGAATAAAAAAATCACTGCCAAATTCTCCAAGTAGTGTCAGATGTGTTGACGATCTTGGAAATACTCTTCAGACCGCAACCGATCTAATAAAATCCAAACTCACCAACATCGATAGACAAGTAGCCGGTCTGATCGAGTCCAATTTAGAGAAATCTAAGAACGACGAAAAGATATTGTAGATTGTAACTCTTTGCTGCAAAATCGACGATATCTCAATCCATAGTCAGCATCACCCGGATCCGCAATACTGACCTAAACAGTCTGAAGGACATATATATGAGGTTCCAGGAGATTTTTAATATGTCTCCCCAAAAAGTCTCGGACGACCTTGCTGCATTTGGTAACTATGTTCACTCTAAAAGGATCTCGCACCTTCAAGAGAGCAGAGTTGACCACTATAAATTTGTTCGTCCCTAATTTAAAAAAAAAAATAATGCTTCAAACACCCACTTCTATTAATATTCCTCTTACCTTCTTCTATCAGAAAGTTAGAGGACTGCGATGTAAAACCCGTGCTGTTTTGCGCCAATCTCAAGCTCTCCCTGTCGATATCTATGCTCTGACTGAAACCAACCTAATTCCCGATATAAAGAGCCAAGAATTATTTCCCGCTACATTTAGTGTTTTTCGATGCGACGATCCTTCCCACCCAAAGGATGACTCTCCTTACCGAGGCGTGCTAGTGGCCATACACAACGACCTCAACTCTTCCCAAATTTCCACTTCTTCTTCTTCTAAACTTGACTTCATTTCAATAAAAATAATACTCCCCCGCAGGTCCCTGTACGTTATGTGTTTTTACATCCCACCAGCTCAACCTATTGAATCCTACCAACTTGCTATTAATGCGATTAATGAAATTATTGAGTTATCTGATTCCCATGACGACATCCTCATATTTGGCGACTTTAATCTGCCTCTGCTAAATTGGAGCCCATCAGATGATGAATCCTTTTTCATAGCATCCAATCCCAATTCAACAAAGGAATGCCTCTTCCTAGATCGTTTCGCCGACTCTAGTCTATGCCAAGTTAGCGGTATCTCAAACTTTATGGGTAGGCAATTAACCCTTATCTTCACTTCTGATCCCATTAACTCCTCTGTCTCTCTTTCTCCTCTATTGCTATCAACTATTGATAACCTACACCCCCACTTCTTCTCGCTTTTTTCACAACCCTCCTCCGCAGTCCACACCTTCTGCTGCTCTCCCATCCTACGATTTTCGTAAAGCTAACATCCGCAAAATTAATGATTATCTCAGCAGAGCCTCTTTTGACTTTGTCAATCTGTCTTTAAATGACGCCCTCTCCATGTTTTATAGAGAATTATTTAGTTCTATCTCTCTTTATGTCCCCATTTCTCGTCCTAAAACGTCTTCTACATCCCCGCCTTGGTATAATCGCAAACTTCGCTTGTTACGCAACAAGCGTAATAAATTATGGACCGTTTTCCTTCGCACCAATTATTTTTCTGACTTCTCAAACTATCTCGGTTCATACTTTCAATTCACCCAGGTTACTCTCTCTACCAGCGATATCTCCATAACGCGCAAGCCAACTTTATAAACGACCCTAAATCTTTTTTCCGATTCGTCAACTATAAAAAAAAAATCCGATGGTTACCCATCATCCCTCTCTTACGAAAACGTTTCTTCAAGTGATCAACACGGTATTGGCAACCTTTTCGCCACCTTTTATAAACAATCTTTTGCTGAAAGCTTCTTTGTACCGGATACCTCTTATTTCAAATACCTACTTTACTTCTCCATTGGTCCCTTTCTCCCTCAAACTTATCTCTTTAATAGAAAATAAATTACAAAATCTAATGATGAATATTCACCTGGTCCTGACGGTCTTCCCGCCATTTTTCTTAAAAAATGTTCCTTTAATCTTTCCACCCCACTTTTATACCTCTTTCAGCTGTCGCTTTCTCATGGCGAATTCCCTCAGATTTGGAAATACTCCTTCATAAAAAGGGATTAAAAAACGATGTAACTAACTACTGACCTATTGCTAAACTTTCGCATTTACCCAAACTCCTCGAAAGTATTTTGTACGAAGCCCTAAGCTTTCAGTGTAAGTCTTTAATTTCCCCCTGGCAACACGGCTTTCTAAAAGGTAGATCAACTACCACTAACCTCGTCGAAATCGTGTCCTCTGCACTCTCAGCCTTAGAAAGTGGTAAAGAAGTCGACGTCATTGCAACAGACTTCAGTAAGGCCTTTGACAAAATATCCCATAAATTAATCCTTTTCAAATTGTCTGCTCTTGGCTTTGCTAAAATGGATAAATTCTTACTTGTAAAACCGCTTTTACAGTGTTCGCTTCAGGTCCGTCCTATCGACCCCTTTCTTGGCTACCTCTGGCGTACCTCAAGGCAGCCATCTAGGTCCCCTTCTTTTCATCCTAACCATAGACGACCTTGAAATGGTCATTCAGCACTCAGAACTTTCTCTGTATGCTGACGATACCAAATTTTTCAAACCCATCTCCTCACAACATGACCCCAGCCTCCTTTAAATAAACCTAATAAAATCTCCTCCTCGAACTTGCCTCCTCCACGGTCAACCTATATCCATCGCTCAATATATTCGCGACCTTGGCGTGTTATGCGACAGAGAACTTAATTTCCGCTCGCATATTGATGAGATTATTCTTAAAGCAAACTCATCGCTTGGCTTCATCAAAAGATGGTCCAAAGAATTCTCCGACCCGTACGTGGCCAGATCTCTTTACGTCACATTTGTTCGCCCCCTGCTCGAGTACGCTAGCCAAGCTTGGTCTCCCTTTTAGCAAAACAGGTTCAAAGCCAAGAGCAGACAATTTGAAAAGGATTAATTTATGGGATATTTTGTCAAAGGCCTTCCTGAAGTCTGTTGCAATGACGTCGACTTCTTTACCACTTTCTAAGGCTGGGAGTGCAGAGGACATATAGACAGAATTGAGAGTATCCAAAGTCGTTTTCTTCGATTTGCTCTTCGGGGACTATCTTGGAATGATAACCTAATCAAACATATTAACCTCAATACCCTTGAGGAACGCAGGGACGTAGCAGACATTCTCTTCATTCATCGTCTGCTCTCAGGCTTCATCGACTGTACATCTCTTTACAACTCTATGTCCTTTAACACTAACCCTCGGAATCTTCGTTGTCCTCGTCTCTTCTATTTACCAATTCACCGCACCTCATATGGCTCAAACGAACCAATCTCCCGAATGCTGCGAAAGGTTAATTCAAATCTTACCGTTTTTGACTTCAACCGCAGTAGTTCCTCCCTTAAAACTGACTTCCTTCACCATCCTTAGATTTAAGCCCTAGTTATTATATTTAGTTCTTAAGTTAGTTCAGGTCACTGTAGCTTGTAATAAGCCAAAAATATAGGGGTTTTTGTTCCCACCAAAAAAAAATTACCCTTTGGTAGAACTTCAGAACCTCATTCCTGCAGTAACATCTCTCTATTTCCTCGATCGCGCGCTTTTCATGCTCTTTCTTTTTCCTCCTCAGAAGCCGGTGCTCGTCTCTTATCTTCTACGCGTGGAGCTCACGAGCAGCTCTTTTTCTTCTTTGCAGCTCAGCTTTGTATGCCTCTTGTTTCGCTGCATGTGCTTGCCGGCAATCGTCGTCGAACCAGGGGTTTCGTTGCGGTGGTCGGGTGAAACCCAGCACATCAGAGGCGGCATCTCTGATGGCTTTTTGGCAATGTTGCCACTGGTCTTCAATACTTGATGCTGGCTGCATTGGATCTCTTGAGAGATTGAGAGAGACTCGGTCGGAAAAGGATCTGGTGACTTCTGGCGGTTGTAGCCGTCCGACGTCAAACTTCCTCACAGTATTTGCTTGTCATGGCGGTGTTCGGGATATCCGGAGTCGTACCTTGGCTACGACAAGGTAGTGGTCCGAGTCAATGTTCGCCCCTCGGAAAGTTCGGACATCCATAGTACTGGAGGAGACCCTTGCGTCGATCGCAATATGGTCAATCTGGTTGACGGTTGATTGGTCAGGAGATCTCCATGTGCCTTTGTGAATATCGAGATGCGGGGACCGTGTACCAGCCACGACAACATTTCGCCGCGCCGCGAAATCTAAAGTACTACCAAAGATGCCCTCTCTTCCTAACTTTGCGTTAAGATCGCCTAAGACAATTTTAATGTCATAGCTAGGGCACTGTTCGTAAGTTTTGTCCAAGAGCTCGTAGAACCTCTCTTTGGTGTCGTCGTCTTTCTTCTCCGTGGGGGCATGCGCGCATATAAGGCTAATGTTAGCGAATTTAGCCTTGTTGCGGATTGTCGTGAGGCGCTCGTTCACATAGTTAAAACTTAAGACTTCTTGCCTAAGTCTGGCGCCAACGACGAATCCACATCCGAATAAGCGCTGTTTTTGTCGTCGATAGCAGTCGTCGTAATCAATATCGCAGTTTTTCATCCTCTTTTGGCCCGGGCCATCCCATCGCAGTTCTTGGGTGGCGGTTAGATCAGCTTTATAGTGGTTCTGGGCCTCCGCTAATTGTTCGGCGGCACGCGGTCTGTTAAGGGACCTAACATTCCACGTACAGATCCGAAATTCCTTGTCCTTGTATCGTTTGCCAGGTTCGTCAACAAAAAAATCATCGGTATCCGAGGCTTGTTGATGCTTCGCAACTACAAATGTTTTACGTAGTCGGGCAGTTACCCGGGCGTACAACCCCAACCTGGAGGGCCAGGCCCTTTGTTGGACCCCTTGGGCAAAAGGGGCCGGATCTTTCGGTGTCAGTAACCCAGTTCGGGGATACGAGAGCTGCAGTTGGCCCATAAAAGGTTCATCCGCCACCATCTCTTTTTCAGTACCCTGACTAGTCCTGAAAATTCCTCACTGACCTCAGCTCCAAATATATCTGCCAAATTTACTGTTGACAAAACCGTTGACTCAATCTAGTGAATTCATCCGCCATATGTCCTCTTTCTGAGGGGCTCATGTTGGACTTCTGAGACTCGTTTAGTCAGTCATTCCGACAGAGCATTACAGGGTTGCTATTTTCTTCGTGTTCAACACTCACACTTATAAGTTTAGCACGTCATGCCCGGAATGACAAGACCACTGCCCGGTGGCTACCACGCGGAGGTAAAATAAACACAATTGATGTGTATGAACCAGTTACAACGCCTGGGCATCGCCAAGTTGACGCCAATCAGTGCCTACCCTATTCATAAAACACACAACATATTTGAAATGTTGACCAAAAATCTATGCCGAGATAGAGCGGTAGTGAAAGGCTTGGAACGAAATATAAGTTCAATTCTTTTAAAATATTTCCATAACTTACTGGAACGTTGATACGTCCAACTATCCGTTGACCCTTTCCATCAGCAGTTCTGACGGTCGCGTTATATGGAATGACTGGGATCTTGAGATCCTCTAAGAGTTGCACGCAGCCGTTTCCTAGACATGACACGGAAGCGCCACTGTCCAGCAAACCAGAAATTTCTTTGCCATGGATAAAAACATTAGCGAGGGGACGAGGATCAAGTTGTCCTTCAAGCATGGTTTCACTCATTAATTTGCGATAAGACTGTCTTTTTCTATATCGAAGCCTTGTTTTGGTAATTTTACTAGGAATGTCAGTCAACCTTAGCATTGCCGTTTTCGCCAAATATATTTTTTCGAATTCTATAGTACTCTTCCAAGCGTTCATTATATGGTTTCATATAAAAGAGTGTTGTGTTGAGGTCTGTCGCAGACTGTGAAAAAATGTTGTTTGGTACAAGGTTTAGTTTAGTGTCTCTTTCGGACGAGGTATCGCCTCTAATGGGCGTCGACGATTGGGTGTTAAAATTATTTGAATACAAGTCAGGATAGGTATTTGTTGAAGCATCTTGTTTGCTTATTCCGGGAAGGTCTGAGTCGAACAAGACTTCCCGGAGATTGTTTTGTCCGCACTCTGGTTTCCCAGTGCAATTAATAAACAGATGACCTGTTAGTTTACAGTTAAAACATGTGATATGTCTAGATGAAGACGGGTCGCGAATAATAGCTTGCTTAGGACGACTCAGGTAATTCAGTGAAAATATCCGTTGACCGTTCGGATAACGAATTCACTAATCCAATTCACTAATGTGCCTAGCATTGTTGAACCGATTCTGAGCAGAGTATCTTGACTGAAGCGTCTACATTCGTTACGAAATTGTTCAATGGTGTCTATTTGCATAGGAAATATGAAATTCATCAGCCTTGAGTTTATGTTGCCTCTCAAAATTTTGATAAGGTCGAATTCCCGAATAGGATCTCCGAGTTGACTTATGAGGCGACTAACATTTGAGTGAAAATCATTGAAAGATGCTGTTGGCAGTTGCCTTCGATCCTTAATTTGTTTTAAAATTTCGAAGTCATTCTCATAACTTTTGAATCTTTTAAATAGGGCATTTTGGAGCATCTCACAATCACCGCGCGGATTACTACGCATGTAATGCCAGAACCAGTCTTCGTTTCGCATAACTTCTTCCCACGCACAATCATAGTTCATTTTTGGAACTTCAACACGAAAGACAAAATCCTCAATCGACATTCCTTTATCAGTGCCATCAAATATAATCCCCCAACGGTCCAAGTCGAACATTCGCGGGGCTCTCCGAACGTTTGAATTTTCGGAAAATTGTATTGGCCAGCGTAAATAACTAGACCGGACAAGCTGGTGGGAACGTTGTTGTTGCCTAATACTGATGGCGATTTGCCCATGGCTAAAATCCTCCTGTGTCACGTCGAGGGTAAACGGGGTGGTTTGTCCTTGGGTCGGGGTAAGGGTGCGGATACAGTCTATCCCTTGCCCGTGAACCTCGGACGACCCTGATTGGGCGATATGTCTTCGACTAATATGAGGGGTGACCGAAACAGTGTACCCTTCGTTTATGATTCTTCGACATATCGTCCGAAATGACGTATACCGTTTGATTCAGTATCGTTAGAGCTACCCTTTCTTTGTGGGGCCCTTGGTAAGGTTGGTCGAGGAGGAGTTGACCTGTCGATAGTTAGCCTTCAGATAGGCGGGTGGTAAACGTAACGGTTGGACCCTCGCCTGAATCCTCTGGTAACTGCTCGGAAAGGGCCGATGGGGCGAGGCGTAGTAGTAGAGGTGATTGGATCAATCGTTCTGACTACTGCGCAAATTGTGAGGTGTCTCAGATTGGTAACAGATTGGGTCTGACCGAGTGACGGGTTGTTTCGGATAAACAACGAGGGGTAACCGAAACAGTTTCCCCTCTATTGCAATCCATAAACAAACTGTCTAAATAGGGGCTAATGGGATCAACTTCTGATACTGAAAATGTAAGAGTGGTCATTGCAGCCATTTGGTCTTGGTAATATAAATATTTGCTGATGCAGCGTGTGTCTGTGAGGGACAAGTCACTGAGGTCTACGAAGAAGTATTTACCTAAGTATGTTTTGCGCAAGTTTGCGAGAGCTGGGCAGGTGCACAGAAGATGGAGGACGGTTTCCTCTTCCTCCTCATCCATGCAGCTTCTGCAGAAGTCGTTGTAGGGTGCTCCTAGTCTGCGAGCGTGTCTGCCTATTAAACAGTGCCCTGTTAATACTCCTACTACTGAGCTGATTCTATTTCTTCTGATAGAGAGAAGCTTCTGAGTCCTTTTGGCATCTATGTTTGGCCAGATTTGCTTCGATGTGGTGCAGGTATTAATACTGTTCCACCTATTGTTCGCCACCGTTATTGCCTTCTTAAGTAAGGAGAATTTAATCGATTGCATAGGAGCGTACGGTTCACTGTTGTTGTTCGAGTGAAGGCCGCTGCCTTGTCTGGCTAGCTCGTCCGCTTTGCAGTTGCCAGGAATGTCACTGTGCCCCGGAAACCAGCACAGGGTTACTGAACATCTGTCCGCAATCTCGTTAAGAGATTCCCGGGATTGTGTTACCAACTTTGATCTAATTGTTGGTGTATTCAGGGCTTTTATTTCTGCCTGACTGTCTATGTAAAGGGTGATTTTTTAGCTGGTTTGGTTTTGGCAATACTGGTTTTGACAGCTGACGTGTGTTTAGTACCTTGTGTCACTGTCAAACAGCTTCAGTTTGGTTTGCAATTTAACCATGGATCGTCTTACAAATGAACAACGCTTGCAAATTATTGAATTTTACTATCAAAATTCGTGCTCGGTTCGAAATGTTCATCGCGCGCTGCTTCCATTTTATGATCGGCATTCTCGACCTTCTGAGCAGTCTGTTCGGAAGGTTGTGACCAAATTTCGCACCAAATTTACTTTGTTGGACATTAAACCACCAACACGTTTACGTACTGTGCGTAGTGAAGAAAATATTGCGGCCGTATCAGCTAGTGTGACAGAAGACCGCGAAATGTCGATTCGGCGCCGTTCCCAGCAGTTAGGCCTTTGTTACAGCACTACGTGGAAAATTTTGCGGAAGGATTTGGGCGTAAAGCCTTTTAAGATACAGCTGGTGCAAGAACTAAAGCCAGCCGACCTACCACAACGCCGAATTTTTGGTGAATGGGCTCTTGGAAAGCTGGCCGAGGATCCGCTTTTTTATCGAAAAATTGTGTTCAGCGATGAGGCTCATTTTTGGTTGAATCGGTACGTAAATAAGCAAAATTGCCGCATTTGGAGTGAAGATCAGCCAGAAGCATTGCAACAGCTACCAATGCATCCCGAAAAAGCCACTGTTTGGTGCGGTTTATGGGCCGGCGGCATTATTGGGCCATATTTCTTCAAAGATGATGCGAATCGCACCGTTACTGTCAATGGTGAACGCTACCGAGCGATGATAACAAACTTTTTTTTGCCCGAAATGGAAGTTCTTGACTTGCATGATGTGTGGTTTCAACAAGACGGTGCCACATGCCACACAGCACGCGAAACAATGGCGAGTTTGGTGAACAGTTAATTTCACGTTTCGGGCCGGTCAATTGGCCGCCTAGATCGTGCGATTTGACACCATTAGATTATTTTTTGTGGGGGTATGCCAAGGCTAATGTGTATAGGGACAAGCCCGCTTCGATTGACGCACTGGAAGCCAACATCCATGCATTCATTCGTGAGATACCGGCCGATATGTGTGAAAGAGTATGCCAAAATTGGACTCAGCGGATGGGCTACCTGAGACGCAGCCGCGGTCAACATTTGCATGAAATTATATTTAAACATTAAATTGCAAGGTTCAAACTATCGATTCAAATAAATATTTCATTCATTTTTTCGAATTTTTTGTGTTTTTTTTTTAAAAAAAGTTCTAAACCTCTTAAAAAATCACCCTTTATAATACGATAGCTTTTTTGTCTATCGCAAACAAGGCGAGTCTGCAGGCTGCCTCGCGTATAGCCATAATTTCAGCCTGAAAGACGCTACAGTGGTCTGGAAGACGTAAGGAAATACTAATTGCGGGTGATGGAGAATAGACTCCAGCTCCCGTGCCTGTTGCCATTTTAGATCCATCTGTATAGACTTCAAGTGCAAATTGTTAACTATTGTGCCATTCTCCCATTCGGAACGATCTGGGATTAATACTTTGTATTTAATGTTGAAGTCCTCAAAAGGTATGGTGTAATCCGTTATATCTGGGATTGCATTAGGGAGAATGCTCGTATGGCCTATTTGATGGTTGGTCCATTTCTGCGATTCTCTAAGTCTTAAGGCTGCCATAGACGCGACTAGTTTCCCGTATATATCGACAGGAAGAAGGTGTAGTATTGTGTCTAAGGCGGCCGAAGGGGTGGATCTGAGTGCACCTGTGATGCAAATGCTGGCTGATCTTTGTATCCGTTCCAAAGAACTGGTGTTACACTTTGTCTTTAGTGCGGGCCACCAAACCAGGATTCCGTAGAACAGAATTGGTCTGACTACCGCAGTATAGAGCCAGTTTGTTACCCTAGGCTGGAGGCCCCATTTAGGGCCCAATACCTTCCTGCATGTGTGGATAGCAACCGCGGCTTTCCTAGTGCGGTCCTGAATATTAAGCTTCCAGTTTAGCTTGCTGTCTAAAATTAGACCTAGATATTTGGCATGATTGCTAAATTTCAGCTCCTTATTTTTGAGTTTAGGAGGAGTTAAATTGGGAATTTTGTATCTGTTTGTGAACAAGATTAGCTCTGTTTTGGATGGGTTAATATCAAGTCCGACTGTAACCGTCCATTTAACTATCTTATGAAGGGCGGATTCCATAAGGTCTCTTATTATATTAGGGAATTTTCCAGTTACAGCAATGATGTCATCTGCATAGACTATAACTTTACAACCCATATTTCTCAGGATGGTGAGTGCTTCATCAACTACTAAGATCCAAAGTAGTGGCGACAACACTCCCCCTGGGGTGTTCCCCTATACACTAACCGTTTGATTTGACAGCTACCTAGTTCAGATAGGATCACTCTGCTACTGAGCATGTTTTCAATCCAGACACGTATGCAGCTGTCAACATTCAGTCTGCGGAGTGCATTAGAAATGCCTTCGGTTTTGACGTTATTGAAGGCGCCTTCGATGTCTAGAAAAGATACCATCGCATACTCTTTGATTGAGAGAGATTTTTCAATGGTGCCTACTAGTGAGTGTAGAGCTGTCTCCACCGAGAAACCCTTGCGATAGGCATGTTGGGAATCTGACAGGGAGCTAGCGGATAAGTTCTTACGAATGTATGAATCAATGAGTCTCTCCAGTGTCTTCAGAAAGAAGGAGGAGAGACTGATTGGCCTGAGATCCTTAGGGGAAACGTGTGAGGCCTTGCCACACTTTGGTATGAAAATCACATTAACCCTTTTCCATGATGCAGGAGTGTATCCGAATTTGAGACAAGTTCGGAAGATCACTACGAGCCAGGGGGTCAGAGTATCTAGAGATTTCTGTATTTCTACTGGCGTTATTTTATCTGGGCCAGGAGATTTATACGGAAGGAAGCTGTTGACGGCCCAGTAAATGCTGCGGCCGTTGACAATCCCAACCGGTGATTCTTGAGCCGGGAAGCTCGGTGGCGTTGATGAGATAGCCTCTTTTGAATTACCAGGAAAGTGTGTATTCATGAGAAGATCCAGAGTCTCTTCGTTAGACGATGTCCATTCCCCGTTGGGTTTTTGGATAAAACTAGGCATGGGTGGAGATTTGGAAATTATTTTCCGTAGCCTGCTCGAATCGGTAGTACTCTCTATGCTACCACAGAAGAGTCTCCATGATTGCTTTTGTACTTTTGTGATCTCTGCCTTATATAGCCTCAGACTAGTTTTGTATGTGTCCCAGTCTTCTTGCAGGCGAGAGGATTTGGCCAAATTGAAGCATTTCCTGCTTTCTTTGCGCAACTTTGATAGGTGAGTGTTCCACCACGGTGGTTTGCTCCCTTTTCTGTGCCTGCTGATCGGGCAGGCTCTATTAAAGGCCTCGTTCATTGATTTGGTGACTCTGTCAACCATATAATCAATATCCGATGGTGAATTTGGTTGATTAACTAAGTAACCTAGCTTCTGCTTTAGGAGAGAATTATATACCTGGCAATTGCTTTTCCTGACATTCCGGAAGGTTTCAAGTGGAGGCTTAATGAGGTCAATGTTAAATTGAATATACCGGTGGTCCGAGAATGAAACCTCTCTTGAGACCATCCAGTTGCTAATTATTAGTTTAGGAGAGTTAGTAGCTAAAGTTATATCTATGACCTCCTGTCTAATACTGTTGATGAAGGCAGGTTCTGAACCTTTGTTGCATACTACGAGATTTGTTGTCATAATGTAATCAAAAAGACACTCACCCCTGTTATTTATGCCGCTGCTTCCCCAGAGGGTGTGGTGAGCGTTGGCATTCGCGCCCACCACAAGGGGAATGTTGTCACTCTCGGCTGCCTCTACCAATCTGCGCACATTTGCTGCTGGGATGGGCCCTGTGTCGTCGTAGGGCATGTAAGCGGCCGATAACCTTAGCTTGCTGCTGCACGTGTCTATCTCCACGCAGACAAAATCTGGATCACTGAAATTGGGTATAAGGCGAGCTTTTAAACTGTTCTTTGGCAATATACAGGATCTAGGTTTACCTTCATTTTTTGTGTGAAAAAGCGTGTAGTTTTTTGCCCTTAATCCAAGTATGGTATTCTTACCATCCACCCAGGGTTCTTGGATAAGGACAGCGTCTTCTCCGCCCGTTAGCAGGCGAAGCAATAAATTAGCTGATGCTATTTTAGAGTGATGGAGATTAATCTGTAACAGTCTTAGCATCATTGCTGACTGATACGGACGCCTCTATCACTGTCCTGTTGCTTTCCTCCGAATCAGAAGAAAGCTCGTCGCTGAGGTTTATCGTTGCTGTGTCGTCGCTGTTTTTGCTGCCATCCGTAGCAGCTGGCTGCGTTGCGGCGACCCGGTTTCCTTCCTCTACGGAGACGGGAGAGAGACCGTCTAGCTCGGCCTCCAAGCCGAGGTTATTCAGCGTGGATACCACACCCGACAGAAGTCTCTCTTCCTTCTCCTGCACTCTGAGTATGAGTTCGTCCATGCCGTAGGAGAATTTATATCCCCTACTGCTAGGCCGATCGAGTGATTCCTTATTCATAAGGAATGAAACCAGCCTGCCTCTTTCTTCCGGTTCTCCGGCTCTGATGATCTTCCAATTGCTCGTTGGTAGATCGGGGTTTTGTAGACGGATCAGTCTAAGGATATCCGCTTCCGTAGACAACGGGTTGATTTTCGGTATCGTTGATTTTAGGAAGTCTACCGCACTGCTGTTCTTGCATTTAACAAGCTTTACACCGCTTGAGAACCAGCCCCCATCCACGAAGGACGGCGGTTCTGCCGAAGCATTTCCGTCCAAGAATTTAAAGACTTCTCCGGCCAGAATAGCTTTGAGCGCTAGTCAGTTCTCCCCGCTCATTTTCCCCTCGTCATTACCATTATCGTAGATACCGTAGAGCATGTTGTCTTTCACGACTTCATTGAAGGGTCTGTGTGCCGTATCAGCATTCTTTGCCTTCTTTGACGTCGCGGAAGTCTCCTCAAAGGATCTGGGTCGCTTGGTCGTTGAGACCTTTTTGGCAGGAACTACCGAGGGTCTTCCCGAAGCAGGAAGATTTTTCGAGTTACCGCATACGGTGCTGGGTGCTCCTGAGATAGGGAAAGTCATTAATAGCGGATACTTTTTTTCCGGATTCGGTTTGAGATGTCCTTGTCCTACTATGTGCCAAGGTATCGAAGTTCTTTGAAGCAGAAAAACGATTTTTCTACATTGATTGTTAGGTTTGCGGATTTTAAACATTCAGCTACTTGTGACAGCAGAGAAAGATGTTGCTTGAAATCATAGGAGATGATAAGGAGATCATCTGGGTAGACAGACACGCTTTCCCTAAGTGCACTGGGGACCACCTCATCCATTAACCGACACATCCTTTGGGGTGCATTACACAACCCAAAGGGCATGACGGTGAACTGGTAAAGCGGTCGTCCTGGCACAGTGAAAGCGGTCTTCTCCCTTGAATTCTCCTCTAGAGGAATTTGTCAGAAGGCGTCTTTGAGATCCGCACTACTTATGGAATGTGTCTCTCCGAGCCGACTGGGCAAACCCTCTATATGCGGCAACGGGGACGCATCTCGTTTCGTCAAGGAGTTCACCTTTCTGTAGTCTAAGCAAAGCCTGTTTTTGCCTGGTTTCCTGATAAGAACTACAGGACTACTCCAGTCACTTTGGCTTTCTTCGATGACTCCCATGGCGATCATGCGATCTAATTGCTCATATATCATCTTCTGAATAACTGGATAGTGGCGCTGTTCCACAGGTTCTGCGTCACCACTTTCGGTGACATGCGTCTCTGTGGTTGTTTTTCCCAATCCAAATTTTGCAAAGGATGGAAATTGTGAAATCACTGCCTTAAGTTGTTCAGATTGCACTTGGTTTAAATCATGGGCTTGAGGAGCAAACTTGGTTGTAATGTCGGACGGAAGATTACTACAGTTTTCGTAAAAATGTTTTCTTATGATACTAGTCAGGATAGGTATTTGTTGAAGCATCTCTTTTTGCTTATTCCGGGAAGGTCTGAGTCGAACAAGACTTCCCGGAAATTGTTTTGTCCGCACTCTGGTTTCCCAGTGAATGATTGCATTTGGGACAGTCAAGTACTGTATAATCATCCGTCCCACAACGATAGCAAAATAGCTTTCGGACAGGTACTGTGCAATTAATAAACATGTTAGTTTACAGTTAAAACATGTGATATGTCTAGATGAAGACGGGTCGCGAATAATAGCTTGCTTAGGACGATTGGGTAAAGAAACTGCAGATACATTATCAGGTAATTCAGTTAAAATATCCGTTGACCGTTCGGGTAACGACTAATCCAATTCACTTATGTGCCTATCATTGTTGAACGGATTCTGAGCAGAGTATCTTGACCTTGCGGCTTTCATGGACATTGAAGGAGCGTTTAACAATGTCAGAACTGATGCCGTACGCAGGACACTAAGTAAGCAACATTGAAAGTTTCATTATCAACTGGATTGTAAGCATACTCGAAGAAAGACATATAATAACTGAAATTGGGGGCTCTAAGCGAGAAGCCTATGCTTCTAGAGGAACTCCTCAGGGTAGGGTTATATCACCACTACTGCGGGTCATAGTTCTAAACGAGGCACTAATACAGCTTAGTAACAGTGGCATCAGAACAACGGCTTATGCCGACGACGTAGTTTTGTTGGCAACAGGTAAATTCCTTCCAACACTCAGCGAACAAATTGGTGGCGCCCTCAAAACCCTCGATATCTGGACCCGGAACTGCGGTCTAAACTTAAATCCCCAGAAAACCGAACTGGTTATCTTCACAAATAAGAGGAAAATACAACGCTTTGTCGCACCTTCTGTTGGCGGTATACCACTCAGAGTATCTCACAGTGCAAAATATCTGGGTCTTATATTGGACAAAAAACTAAATTGGAAATTAAACACACACGAAAGAATCAAAAAAGCCTCAGTAGCCTTCTACTCATGCAGCAGAATTTTTGAGAAAACCTGGGGACCATACCCTAAAATCAAACTGTGGATGTACACGGCTATAATAAGACCTATACTGATCTATGGCTGTCTCGTATGGTGGCCGGCAACCTGCAAAACCACCTACCTAAAGGCCATTACGAAAGTACAAAGACTAGCGTGTATTGGCACCACAAGTGCGATGAGGACTGCTCCCACTGCAGGTCTTGAGGCTATCCTCAACCTGCTGCTGCTATACATCTTTATACAATCTTCAGCTGCAATTAGTGCCTTGAGGTTAAGCCAGAAAGTAAGCTGGAGTACGAATGCAACGGGTCAATCCTAAAGCAATATTTTGGGTATGTACCCAACACGGACTACATTACGCTATACCTAGAGTTCACCAGACCTTTCTCGAGCGCCTATCCCAGCAGGGAAGAATGGAGCGCAGGACTCGTACCCAACGCACAATCCGTAGCCGTCTTTACGGACGGTTCCAAAATGGAAACCGGTGTAGGGTCTGGCGTCTTCTCCGAGTCGCTGGGCATATCAAAATCGATTCGCCTTCCCGACCATAGCAGTGTCTTCCAAGCAGAGGTCATGGCAGTGACAACAGCAGCCCGTGAGTCTGTGGTAAGGGCAATACCACCTGAAGGTATTACCTTTTTTATCGACAGCCAGGCAGCAATAAAAGCATTAACTGCGATAGAAATAAAATCAAAGCTTGTGAAATGCAGTCGCGAAGAACTCAGGGTTCTTGGCACTCAGCATAAGACATTGCTCTGCTGGGTTCCGGGACATGAAGGCATTCCAGGCAACGAAAAAGCTGACGAATTAGCGAGACTAGGTTCGGCAGCTGTATCAGAACAAGCTGACCCCTCTGTGAAAATCCCGCCTTGCGCACTCAAGCTTGAAGCAGGAAGGAAAGCCACAAGAGAGGCGAACGCTAGATGGACTGCACTAGAAACTTGTCATACCACAAAAATGCTATGGCCAACTTTCAATGAAGCCAGAACTGAGAGTCTCATACGAAAGGATAGAAAATCTCTTTCCACCCTCGTAGGAATATAACGGGGCACAGTACTCTACGGTATCACATGAACAAACTACGCTTGACTGAAGAAGAACTGTGTAGGGGCTGCGGTGATGAGGAAGCTCTTGAGGACACAACCCACTTCCTATGTCACTGCCCAGGTCTCCAACACTACAAGCACAGATTCCTAGGGAGACACTTCTTCCACGACCTAGAGGAGCTTTTCAGCACACATATAGACAAGATAATGGGCTTCATCAAATCCACAGGATGGTTTGTATGCAATAGCACAGTGCCTATTTCTGCCTATTTCTAACTATAAATGTTGGTTCATCCCCTTTATTAGCTACTAGAAGATTGTTTTCAATAATAAATTCAAAAACTGACTCACCTCGTGGGTTAATGTTCCCGCTACCCCATTGTGAGCATCAGCGTCACATCCCATAACAAAGTCCCATCTCTCCTCTTCCGCTTTGTGGACTAAGGCGTGGGTGATTGGAGCTGGTGGTCCTTCGTACTCGTAGGGCATATAGACGGCTGATAAAATCAGTGGGGGGAGCCCCCTTCGTTCAAGCCTTACCACGGTCTGGCCTAGATTGCTGTAGGTAGATAGAAGTAGTAAATTAATATGTTTTCTAGCTACTATGCATGTTCTGTTCTTACTCTCCGCATTAAGCGGTTTGATGCTGTAGGTTACTAAATCTTTATGATTTAGCCCACATATTTTGCCACGGTATATCCATGGCTCTTGCACCAAGGCAACATTTTGTGCTACTTTCATGTCGGTCTTACCTGATCATCAACCGCCTTCCTCCCTCTCTCAGTTCTTTCCGTAAAGGGTCCAACCTTGCACCGGGTAATTCCAGTACGGACCTTATTGTTGAACTTCCTCAGCAAAGGCATTGATTTGTGGTTTAACAAAACCACAATTTCAGTTCCTGCTTCGGAGTGTTCACCTACCTCGAGCACCTCCCAGTTCTCACTATGGAGTTCGGGATTTAGGTGTCGTAGGTTTCTCTCGATTCTTTTCTTTGGGATATGTGGGCCGGGAATCGAAATCCGACCCTTAGGTCTTGTGAATTCAAACAGGTCCTTCTATACGACAAGTCGTAAGTCGGCATTTGCCCATGGAGCCTGTGTAGTTTCAACGAAAGCTTTGAGCCAGTTCATCGTGAATTCGTTATCGCACGATAGGAGCTTAAAACCTTTGAAGGTCGAGAGTTGCTCAAAGAAGGGTAGCTGACCCTCTTTGTTAACGATAGTTCCGTTAACACCATCAAGGATGCGCAACTCTATGAGCCTCCATTGGTCTTTGCTCAACCTACGATCCGGCTTGCTGAAGTCCACTACCGAGTTTATTCTTCGATCGTCGCCGTGTATAGTCGCATTTTCTTTCTGCTCCCTAAATTAATTGAATTATTAACTACCCGTCAGCAGTTCTTCTGACCCACTCCGCGCCTGTATTAACTACCCGTCAGCAATTCTTCTGACCCACTCCGCGCCTGTACCTACAATTAATTTTCGTGACCCATATTTTTCATAACAAAAAGTTTTTTTTTTTTTTTTTTTTTTCTCTGTTACCATGTCGTGCGGAAATGCAATATGCGTAATAAACGATACCAATGCCGACTGGATTGCTTGCAAAGGAATTTGCGGAAAAACATTCCATGCCATTTGTGTCGGCCTAAATAAAAGAAATAGTGTCTATATCAAAGAGTATCCAGACAATCTTCTTTACTTTTGTGACGAGTGTAAGACCATATCGCTATCACATGTACTTTTAGCAATAAAGTGTCTAAGTGACTCCAATGAATCATTCCATAAGACCCTGAATAAAAAAATCACTACCAAACTCTCCAACCTAGAAAGTAGTGTCAGATGTGTTGACGATCTTGGAAATTCTCTTCAGACTACAACCGATCTAATCAAATCCAAACTCACCAACATCGATAGACAAGTAGCCGGTCTGATCGAGTCCAATTTAGAGAAATCTAAGATCGATGAAAAGATCACGGTACTACTTAATAACGTTTTGGCTGAGCTTAAAGTGATCAGTTCTGTGCAAAAGAAATGCAACGAGGAAGCACGCAACTCCATGAACTCCATGCGCGAAGATCTAGATATCCACTTTCAGTCCACTTCAACCAACCAACCACACTCAAATAATCCAGATCCAATACTTGAAGTAATGTTTGACAGAATAAGCGACGTCGGCGACGAACTCACTGCGGCTCAAACAACTATGTGCGACATTCAGAATAGGATTGTTACTCTTTGCTGCAAAATTGACGACATCTCAATCCATAGTCAGCATCACCAGGATCCGCAATACAATACTTCCATTCTAGCCGAATTATTGGATGTCGAAACCAGCTCAATCTCACCCCAACCACCTTGCCTCCTGCCGATGACTGAAACTGTCAACTCTTCTTCCGTCTCTACAATCCAAACTGAAATCGTTTCAACGCCAACTCCTCCCGTCGCCGCCCCACGTATGCTCATCAAGCATTTTGGAACTTCGTGGACACCTTCAGAATGGCAACATAGAATTGATAAACTACGCATAGAGAATCAAACGACCACTCCCTTCTTCATCAAAGACGCTCCCCAGTATGCTGATGTTTCTTGGATCTCGCAGTTCTTCAAAAAAATATTCGATATCACCATCAGTCATTGTAAAATGTTTCTACCATCCCACCACAATGGCAGGCGTAACTTCAAACTTGACATTCCGACCAAATATGAATGGCTATTTCAAAGCTCTGCCAGTAAAAACTTCAAGCTTGGTAAAATGAGTATGTGTAGATGGACGGACAAGCCCATCAAAAATAAAAATAAAACTAAATCTAAGTCTAGTAATAAGTTACCAAAACCCGTTTCAAACTCCCTTCCTAAATCCGACTCTAACTGGAGCCTCAAAACCAATATATTCCCTAATTTTGCCCCTCCGACTCATATTCCCAACGAGCCTCCTTCAGCCTCTTCAAATCCGCCACCCAAACCAACACGTAAACGTGTATCCTTCAATTTAACCGATACCTCCCTCACTCCCTCCTCTCAAAATTCCCCGCAATCATTGACCACTAATAATTCTTTCCCCAATTTCAACCTGCAAACTGGAGCTAAGTACCCTAATTTCATTAGTTCCCATATTTTAAATCCTTCATCTGATCAGTCATCCAATACCCCATCTTCCTCCCATACCCCTATTTTTGATCCCCTTCTGCCTCCCACAGTTAAGCTAACACAACAAACTTTTGACTCTACAGAATGTCGTTATGCACTTTCAAGGCTTAGAGACAAAAAGACTTACGAGAATATACGACTGCTTCTAGCATATCTACATGACAAATCCGACTCAGTTTGCTATGAGGGTAAAACGAAAACAAGCGTCATGGTCTCCATCCAACAAGAAGGTCTCCCCACTGACCTAAACAGTCTGAAGGATATATATATCAGGTTCCACGAGATTTTTAATATGTCTCCCCAAAAAGTCTCGGACGACCTTGCTGCATTTGGTAACTATGTTCACTCTAAAAGGATCTCGCACCTTCAACGGAGCAGAGTTGACCACAATAAATTTTTTCGTCCCTAATCTTCAAAAAAAAAACAATGCTTCAAACACCCACATCTAAGAATATTCCTCTTACCTTCTACTATCAGAACGTTAGAGGACTACGATCTAAAACCCGTGCTGTTTTGCGCCAATCTCACGCTCTCCCTTTCGATATCTATGCTCTGACTGAAACCAACCTAATTCCCGATATAAAGAACCAAGAATTATTTCCCGCTACATTTAGCGTTTTTCGAGACGACAACCCTTCCCACCCAAATGATGACTCTCCTTGCCGAGGTGTGCTAGTGGCCATACACAACAACCTCAACTCTTCCCTCATTTCCACTTCTTCTTCTTCTAAGCTTGACTTCATTTCAATAAAAATAATACTCCCCCGCAGGTCCCTGTACGTTATGTGTTTTTACATCCTACCAGCTCAACCTATTGAATCCTACCAACTTGCTATTAATGCGATTGACGAAATTATCGAGTTATCTGACTCCCATGACGACATCCTCATACTTGGCGACTTTAATCTGCCTCTGCTTCAATGGAGCCTATCAGATGACGAATCCTTTTTCATAGCATCCAATCCCAATTCAATAAAGGAATGCCTCTTCTCAGATCGTTTAGCCGACTCTAGTCTATGCCAAGTTAGTGGTATCTTAAACTTTATGGGTAGGCAATTAGACCTTATCTTCACTTCTGATCCCATCAACTCCTCTGTCTCTCTTTCTCCTCTATTGCTTTCAACTATTGATAGCCTACATCCCCCACTACTCCTCTCTTTTTATCACAACCCTCCTCCGCAGTCCACACCTTCTGCAGCTCTCCCATCCTACGATTTTCATAAAGCTAACTTCCGCAAAATTAATGAATATCTCAGCAGAGCATCTTTTGACTTTGCCAATCTGTCTTTAAATGACGCCCTCTCCATGTTTTATAGAGAATTATTCAGTTCTATCTCTCTTTATGTCCCCATTTCTCGTCCTAAAACGTCTTCTACATCCCCGCCTTGGTATAATCGCAAACTTCGGTTGTTACGCAACAAGCGTAATAAATTATGGACCATTTTCCTTCGCACCAATTCTTTCTCTGACTTCTCAAACTACCTTGGTTCATACTTTCAATTCACCCAGGTTTATAACTCCCTCTACCAGCGATATCTCCATAACGCGCATGCCAACCTTATAAACGACCCTAAATCTTTCTTCCGATTCGTCAACTATAAAAAAAAATCCGATGGTTACCCATCATCCCTCTCCTACGAAAACGTTTCTTCAAGTGATCAGCACGATATTGCCAACTTTTTCGCCACCTTTTTTAAACAATCTTTTGCTGATAACTCCTTTGTACCGGATCCCTCTTATTTCAAATACCTACTTAACTTCTCCATGGGTCCCTTTATCTCTCAAACTTTTGAACCCTCTTTAATAGAAAATAAATTACAAAAACTTAATGATGAATATTCACCTGGTCCTGACGGTCTTCCCGCGATTTTTCTTAAAAAATGCTCCTTTAATCTTTCCATCCCACTTTCATATCTCTTTCAGCTGTCGCTCTCTCAAGGCGAATTCCCTCAGATTTGGAAATCCTCCTTCATAACGCCAGTTCATAAAAAGGGATCGAAAAATGATGTAACTAACTACCGACCTATAGCTAAACTTTCGCATTTACCCAAACTCCTCGAAAGTATTTTGTACGAAGCCCTAAGCTTTCAGTGTAAGTCTTTAATATCCCCCAGGCAACACGGCTTTCTAAAAGGTAGATCAACTACCACTAACCTCGTCGAATTCGTGTCCTCTGCACTCTCAGCCTTAGAAAGTGGTAAAGAAGTCGATGTCATTGCAACAGACTTCAGTAAGGCCTTTGACAAAATATCCCATAAATTAATCCTTTTCAAATTGTCTGCTCTTGGCTTTGAACCTGTTTTGCTAAAATGGATAAATTCTTACTTGGAAAACCGCTTTTACAGTGTTCGCTTCAGGTCCGTCCTATCGACCCCTTTTTTGGCTACCTCTGGCGTACCTCAAGGCAGCCATCTAGGTCCCCTTCTTTTCATCCTAACCATAAACGACCTTGAAATGGTCATTCAGCACTCAGAACTTTCTCTATATGCTGACGATACCAAATTCTTCAAACCCATCTCCTCACAACATGACTCCAGCCTCCTTCAAATAGACCTTGATAATTTTTCCACCTGGTGCCTCAAAAACTACTTAGAACTCAATGTTGCCAAATGCCAATCTATTACCTTCTCACGTAAGTGCAATAAATCTCCTCCTCGAACTTACCTCCTCCACGGTCAACCTATATCCATCGCTCAAAATATTCGCGACCTCGGGGTATTATGCGACAGAGAACTTAATTTCCGCTCACATATTGATGAGATTATTCTTAAAGCGAACTCATCGCTAGGCTTCGTCAAAAGATGGTCCAAAGAATTCTCCGACCCATACGTGACCAGATCTCTTTACATCACATTCGTTCGTCCCCTGCTCGAGTACGCTAGCCAAGCATGGTCTCCCTTTCAACGTGTCCATATAGACAGAATTGAGAGCATCCAACGTCGTTTTCTTCGATTTGCTCTTCGAGGACTACCTTGGAAAGATCCCCTAATCTTACCTCCCTATCAAGACCGTCTTAAACTTATTAACCTAAATACCCTTGAGGAGCGCAGGGACGTAGCAGACATTCTCTTCATTCATCGTCTGCTCTCAGGCTTTATCGACTGTACGTCTCTTTACAACTCTATCTCCTTTAACACTAACCCTCGGAATCTTCGTTGTCCTCGTCTCTTCTATCTACCAATTCATATTGGCTCAAACGAACCAATCTCCCGAATGCTGCGGAAGGTTAATTCAAATCTTACCGTTTTTGACTTCAACCGCAGTAGTTCCTCCCTTAAAACTGACCTCCTACACCATCCTTAGTTTTAAGTCCTAGTTATTATATTTAGTTCTTAAGTTAGTTTAAGTCACTGTAGCTTGTAATAAGCCAAATAAATGGGGTTTTATCCCCACCAAAATTAAAAAAATTAAAAAAATACCGCCACTTGTAAATTGGGCTAGGTGGTCGCAGTCAGCTTAGCCCTCTTGTCGACCCTACTTGTCGAGGGTGGCGTTAGTGTGTCGTCATGCCTACCCCTCTTTGAGCTTCCCTTCATCGGCTCAGACGTCTGTCCGAGGACTACTTCCGCGCCGATTTGTGGTTGCTTGAGTCTGTCAGAGACTGAGGTGGACAACAAACGGCTTACCCTCCTCGTCCCGTCCGGACTACCAGCAGCTCGCCTAGTAGTCCCTAGGAAGCGTCGTCTACCTACTGTGTCTGTCGTCTTTTGGTCGCGTACGTCTGAGACTTTTTTGGAACAGCTTGCAACCGGCTCGGAATCAGGTGATTTCGAGTCGATTGCTGGCCGAAGTCTCTCATCGCCTGAGGTGGGGAGCAAGCGGCTTCCCGCCCTCGACGTAAGAGGTCTTCTCTCCTTTTGTCCCTGTTTGTTTACGTCATCCCTAGTGGACCTTGCGAGCTTGAGCGTGTTGCGGGCTCTATCCAGAGCAGCTCTTTCCTTGTCCGTGAAGGACTTCGGATCACGCTTACCAAGCCGCTGAATCAGACGAATGGCATTACGTCTACGATTCCGTATTGGCGTTCTTGTCTCGTCCCTAGTCTTTTGTGTAGAGACTGGACAGGGCGCAAGTAGTATGGGAAATGCCGGTTTCAGGACAGTTTTCAGACACGGATAAAATATAGGATACAAAGCCAATATTTTTAAAAAATAATGGTAAAACATCAATAAAAAATGAAAAACTGCCATATACTTAGTAAAAATTATTGTTCCAATATAGAATATGCCTACAGTATTAAATGCCCAATATTTTAAAGTTACTACTTTTAAATGTAGGGTGATGAAGTATATGAAGCTAGATAAAATTTATTAATCAAAAAAAGTTACTACTTTTAAATAAAGGCTGATGAGTACTTTTAAATTTATTTTCTCCCAACTATCATGTGGAATTAATTAAAAATGTTGATGGTATACCACTATGAGTAGCCCACCACAAATTTATCAAGACTCCCACATTTATAGCTGTTCTATTTTTAACGCCCCCGGAAATTTCGGGACCGTCAGATTTCATTTCAAGTCCCATATATTCAAGTAAGTCAGATACCTAGTCAGGTTTTTTTTTTTTTTTTTTACCCGGCCAGTTTTTTTTTTTTTTTTTACCCGGCCAGTTTTTTTTTTTTTTTTTTTTTACCCGGCCGGGTTTTTTTTTTATTGTTCAGACCTTAGAGTAGATTACTTTACTAGTTTATAGTGTATGAGTAGCTATACCAATTAGCATCAACCTTCTTTAATTCTTAAAGAGGAGAGCCAATATCGATTTGGTTCTAGACTACTCTAATATTCGTAGTTACTAATTGAACCTTTTCAATTATGAAAAGTGTTCATATTATTTTTGCATGCAGTGGGTGTATCTCAGACTCTAATAATGTTCTGGATACTGCGTTTTATATGAGTAATCCCATTTTTCTACTTAAATTGAAAAAAACTTTCGATTTGTTCAGTATGGGATTCGAACCACCACTTGGTGGATTCGTAGTCATAACGCTAACCACTGTGCTATGATCGACTAACAGTTTAGGTCATACAAATCGTAAATGCATTCATCAGATATACATACAAATTTTAATAAAATTTAAAAAAAAAATTTTATTGTTCGGTATAGGATTTGAACCACCACTTGGTGGATTCGTAGTCATAACGCTAACCACTGTGCTATAATCGTCTTTGAGTCAAACAAATCGTAAATGCATTCATCAGATACATACAAATATGTAATGGAAATATTTTGCAGTTGCAAAAATCTAAAAATAGAACTGATAACTGAGCTTGCTTGCACTCACATTCTCTTTCAATTATATGATGTCATATCTATGTCAATAAATATGCTTCAAGTAGTTTTTTATATTTTCCAGCATTTGTTTCTTTTTCTTTATCAATTGTAAGAAAGCCATATTTTTCATTCCAGCAGGCATTACAATAATTCTTAAAACATTCAAAATTTATATCAGTTATATGATCATCAAAAATATGTTTCAAGTTAGTTTTATCTTGAGAAAATAATATGATATAATTTACGTTATCTCTAATGAGTTGTTTAGGTATTTTAGAGTATGTTTGACTTAAATAAAAGCAAGAAATATTGTTATGTCTGCCATAGGCAAAGTAATTAGAAATTATATCTTGAGATTCAGTGGAAATGTCATCAAAAACTACAACTGAATGAGATGGAATTTCTTCGGGTTGAGGGAGTGAATTTATTGATAAGCTTTGAAATTTTCTAGACTCTAAGTTATGTTTTTCACATACATTATTATATTTTTCAATCAAATTTTCTAAATATTTATATTTGCCTTGGTAAGAAGTTTCTGAACAAATGATAACATCTGTATGGTACATTTTTGTAATAATGCTTAATAGAACATTAGTTTTACCACAATTACTTGGCCCACAAATAATTGCTCTAATAATATTTGGAAATAAAATATTAACCCTTTCAAAGATGTCAAAATTTTTAATAGTTAATTTAGAATTTTTATCTAAAGATTTGATTTTAATTGAACTCATTTAATAATAAAAAAATTATACTTGTGTGTGCATGACTTGATTTGTTAATGGATTATATGAAAAACTATCATCACTGATTATTAAACAATGAACTATAGAATTAGCTGGAAAAGTATTACACCATTTAAAATCAATTTTAATATCAATTACTGCTTCTTTAATTACTTCATTTTGTTTAGAAGTATCTATAATAATAACGGGATATTCACTTAAGAATTTATTATAATTAATAATTGGTTTATTATGCTCATTTTGCCCATAATATGAATTTTTAAATTCTGAAAACATGTCATATAAAATATCGCATTTAATTTGTTCATAAGATAGTCGCAATTCAGAATTAGGATATTTAGTAGTATTAAGATTTACTTGAACATTTTCTAAATTACATAAATCAAATTTACTATTTTCTTTGTTAATATCGTGATTTCTATCTGTTTGAAAACCAAGCAGAAAATATCTAGGTTTCGCACTTGTGGTTGTAATTCTTCAAGTATATTCTTTTACACTAGGAATAGAGCTTGTATAAAAATATTTCCAATTTCTAAAATACATGTTGAAATTTGTATTATTAGAAATTTGGTTACTTATATTATGTTCAAGCTCAACAGAAAATTTTACTTGTGGCATTCTCCAAATTATTTCAGAAATATTAATTTCAAATGTATGATCAGTAAGATCGGTAAATAAACAATTATTATCATCATTCGATCTAATAAGTTCTAGTTTTTGATTAATTCTAAAAATAAAATTTGTATAATCTTCAAAAAATCCCATTACAGTTTTCAAGGGAATACTAACAGAAAAATAACCTTTTTTGTTAAATACTGCTCCTTTATTCCATATTTGCCAACCTGCATTATTTAAGGCTAAATCATTAGAAAAAGATGATAATCCTTTAAGAGTAGTCGTAATACCAGGATTTTCAATTGAATCAATTTCGATTGAATTAATTGAATAAGAAATTTTACTAAACATGTTTAATAATCCATTATATACAAAATTTATGTTTTTCGTATCAATTTTATCTAAAATCTTTTTAGTAGCATCTTTCACAATTAATTGTCCCCTAATAATCAAAAGACTCTTATGGGGAAATGTTTTTATGTCTTGATTATTAATATCAATTACAATCGATCTACCAGGTGTATTAAGCTGGGTAGTATTAGCTGGGATATTATCATAAAATTGATAACTCTCGATATCTTTTTCTTCGCTTACAATATTTGATTTCATTTAATAATAAAAAAATTTAACAATTTTAATTTTTTAATTTATTTTACGAATATGTAATCTAATACTAATTTTTTCATTTCTAAAATCAATTAAATCATCATCTTGATCAACAATTCTAATATCGATTTCTCTTATTGAATTATTAGTTATTGGAAAATAAATTAAATTATTTGGAATTTCATTAATTTTTTCACCAGGTTTATCATATAAAGGGTGATTTTTTAGCTGGTTTGGTTTTGGCAACACTGGTTTTGACAGCTGACGTGTGTTTAGTACCTTGTGTCACTGTCAAACAGCTTCAGTTTGGTTTGCAATTTAACCATGGATCGTCTTACAAATGAACAACGCTTGCAAATTATTGAATTTTACTATCAAAATTCGTGCTCGGTTCGAAATGTTCATCGCGCGCTGCTTCCATTTTATGATCGGCATTCTCGACCTTCTGAGCAGTCTATTCGGAAGATTGTGACCAAATTTCGCACCAAATTTACTTTGTTGGACATTAAACCACCAACACGTTTACGTACTGTGCGTAGTGAAGAAAATATTGCGGCCGTATCAGCTAGTGTGACAGAAGACCGCGAAATGTCGATTCGGCGCCGTTCCCAGCAGTTAGGCCTTTGTTACAGCACCACGTGGAAAATTTTGCGGAAGGATTTGGGCGTAAAGCCTTTTAAGATACAGCTGGTGCAAGAACTAAAGCCAGCCGACCTACCACAACGCCGAATTTTTGGTGAATGGGCTCTTGGAAAGCTGGCCGAGGATCCGCTTTTTTATCGAAAAATTGTGTTCAGCGATGAGGCTCATTTTTGGTTGAATGGGTACGTAAATAAGCAAAATTGCCGCATTTGGAGTGAAGATCAGCCAGAAGCATTGCAACAGCTACCAATGCATCCCGAAAAAGCCACTGTTTGGTGCGGTTTATGGGCCGGCGGCATTATTGGGCCATATTTCTTCAAAGATGATGCGAATCGCAGCGTTACTGTCAATGGTGAACGCTACCGAGCGATGATAACAAGCTTTTTTTTGCCCGAAATGGAAGTTCTTGACTTGCATGATATGTGGTTTCAACAAGACGGTGCCACATGCCACACAGCACGCGAAACAATGGCGCAATTGCGAGGCGAGTTTGGTGAACAGTTAATTTCACGTTTCGGGCCGGTCAATTGGCCGCCTAGATCGTGCGATTTGACACCATTAGATTATTTTTTGTGGGGGTATGCCAAGGCTAATGTGTATAGGGACAAGCCCGCTTCGATTGACGCACTGGAAGCCAACATCCATGCATTCATTCGTGAGATACCGGCCGATATGTGTGAAAGAGTATGCCAAAATTGGACTCAGCGGATGGGCTACCTGAGACGCAGCCGCGGTCAACATTTGCATGAAATTATCTTTAAACATTAAATTGCAAGGTTCAAACTATCGATTCAAATAAATATTTCATTCATTTTTTCGAATTTTTTGTGTTTTTTTTTTAAAAAAAGTTCTAAACCTCTTAAAAAATCACCCTTTATAAAAAACTCATGAATTACATTTGTTAATTTTTTATTTTCATAACTACCAGTTGCAATATTACATTTAATTCGAATAGAATTAACTTTCATAATATTTACTGGTAAATCAGATTCTACTACTATATTTGCTGGAATAATTTGTTTACTAAATCCTAATAGAGAACCAATTGATTGATCTTTTGTGACATCTAGTTCATATTGACTAAAAATTTCAACTTTTAGAGTAGTCATATTTGGATTTATTAGAATTTTCAAATCAATATCAATAAAATCATTAATATCATCAATCTCATAAGACCCAGTTGGAAAAATAATATCAATTAATTGACCATTTTTTAAATAGGTCAGAACATTATTTTTTAATAATTCAGATATATTTGGAATTGAATTATAAGTACTAAAATTTAATAAACATATTTCATAATTTGAATTTTTATCTAATTTTATGGGTTCATCAAATTCACAAGATATTCTCGAAGAATTTCCATCCAAGGAAATAGTAGCCATATTTTTTTTATTTATTTATTCTAACAAAAATTTTAGGCAAAGATGACCACATATAACTTCATTAATTTTTTGATCAATTTATTATTTAAAAGAATAGTATTTTTATCTGTTTCAAAATATTTTAATTGGAATTTTATTTAAAGCAAATGAATCATAATAAGCAATACAATTAAAATGTTTCTTATAAGCAACCCAATGTGTACCATTTCCAGAAAAATTATCTAAATTTATGATACCAGATTCTTGATCTTTAATTTTTTTATCTTTCATAAAAACACCTCGAAAATTAGAAATATTTAATTTTTTTGCATATTTTTTTAAATCATAATTACTTAAAGGACTTACTGGAATTGAATCTATTTCAAATTTTTTTTTAGTAACATACCTTCACCAGATTTTTTAAGGAATAAACCCTTTCCATTTTTAGCATTTTCTTCTAAAGCTTTATCATGACGAATTTTTTCTTCTAATAATTTTTCATTAGTTTTTTTATCATTGTATGCCCTATATAAAGAAGTACCAGCTGTTACTGCTGCTCCTATAGCAGGAATTAAAGGAATTAATGCCGGTAGAAAACCTCCAATTTTTTCATTATTATTCATACTCTGTAACTGGGTTTTTGATAATTTTAAAGTAAAAATAGTTTTCATATCGTTTTTAATATGTTTCTTAATTGCATTTATTTGTTGATTAGATAATGGTAAATAAGTTTCATTCATTACACTTTCCTTAGTTCTTTTTAACTGAATTGGTTCTAGTTTTATTTCAATAGGTTTTTTATTTTTAATTGCATCATAAATTTTATTTTGTTGATCATCAGTTAATGAAATAGGATGTTTAAAATATTTTCCATGTTTTTGTTTAAACTGTAAATTTTCAGTATCAATTCTCATACCAAGTTTTCTTTTTACTTTCATTGCGTTAGCTGTTAAATAAGCATTTACTTTTTCACCTAAAGAAGCATCTTTTTCAAAAACTCTTTTCATAGCTTTTTCTTCTAAAATTTTATCAGCCTCATGTCTTTTATTTAAATCTTTGTGCTTTGAATAAGCAATATCATGTTCTTTTGCAGCTTCATCTAGTTTATTAATAGGTCGTATATCTTTCTCTTCATTCAAATGAAGATTAGTACCAGGTCCTAAATAATTATAACCTGGACTATGTAGTTCAAATGGGAGATTATTTATAAAACTATTTAAAATACCGCTTCCGTAATGTCTTACCATTTATTGAATAAAAAAAATAAGTAATTTAATTAAAATTATTGTCCATTAATTTTATTTATCATTTTATTTTTCATTTCAATACATGATGTATATTTATTTTTTTTTTATTAAATGATTCAGGTTTATTAAAATTATTAAAGTTAGGGGTTTTACCCAGTGAGTTATTTTTGAATGTAAATCTCCCTAAAGCATCTTTATTCCTTTTAATTGATAATTTTTTATTGTATTCAATATTCCATTCATTAAGTTTTTTAAAAACATAAGTTTCACTAACATTATTAATATTAAAAATTTTTTTAACTGATCCTTCTTTAAAATTATATGTATTTATTTTATTTCTTATTTCTTCTTCTCTAGACATTTTTTTATTTAATGAATATTTTTTATTGGTGTAATGGTATGGTTTATTGGTGTCATGGTATGGTTTATTGGTGTTACAGTATAGTGTAATTGTATGGTGTAATGGTATGGTGTAATAGTATGGTTTAAAAAAATAATTTTTTTTTATAATAAATGGATAAACAAATACAAACTTACATTCCTACTGATGAAGCATTACAAGGATTAGATGATTTAATATCAAAGCATTTAGAATTAAAAGAACTAGTAACTAACAATATAACAACTTAGATATGATAGTTGAAAAAATTGATAAAGTCCCCAATTTAGATATTAATTTAAAAAAAACTTTTAAATATGTGTTTACAGCTTTACAAAATCAACAAATATCAATAGATGTTTATAAATTTGCAAATTTTAAAAATCAAGATATAATTCAACAATTTATTGAAAGAGAAAAAAAATATAGAAATATTATTAGACAACAAGCAATAAAACACAATGATAATACAGGTTTAAAGGAGTTAAATTCAATGTTTTCTACAATTATTGTTGAACCTAAAGATAAAAAATTATCTAAATATATGACTAAAACAATGAATGATATTAAGTCTTACGATGATTTTAAACCTTTATTTTCTAAAGAAGGTGTAAAGGAATATACAGCAGAAGAATTAAAGAAAATGAAGTCTGGTAAAATTGGCCCACGATTCAATAATATTAATAAAGTAACTACTATTAACGTACCAAGTTCAAAGGGGGGCTCACAAGTTTTACATAAAAAAAATTATATTTAAATTTCACATTTTTTACCAATTAAATTAATATGTTTGGATTACTAATAAAATATATAATGACCTTATTAAATTGTTTTGATTATATTGATATAATTTTATATAATGACATATTTGGCTATGAGCATAAATTATTTTTAATTATATTTTTTATAATCATAAGTATTTTAATAATTTTATATTTCTTACTAAAGAAATATTTGATTAGGAGAATGAATTATTTTTAATAATGTTTTTAAAAGTTTAAAATTTTTTTATTTACAAAAAAATATACAACATAAATAAATAATAAAATGGAAGACAAAACAGTTAAGAAACGATTACATTACCGAACTGTAAATGGGGAAACGGTTCTATTATCTCCGATGAATGGCAAAAAAAGTATGTTTAACATGTCTAATTGAAAAAGATTTATCTGAGTTTTATGGCAAGGGGTATTGTAAACAATGTAGATATTTAAAATATAATACAGAAAAAATTCCATGCAAATGTGGAAGAGAATATGTTAGATATTCTAAAGCAAGACACTTTTCTACAAAATATCATCAATCAAAATGTTCAAATAAAGAAGAGCATACCACAGAGGCATAAACATCACATTTTTCTTTTAATTTACACAATTTACTGAAAATTTATTTATATTTTTAAAATGGTTGTAAACCCAATTCTTTTATAAATTTGTTTCTATAATAAATGGAGAAAAATTTTATAGAACCAAATTTAACATCTAACAAGACAGTCTCACAACTAAGAGAAGTGATGAGACGATATAAAAATATTTTTAATCCGCCTTCGGGGTGGGCTGCATTGAGAAAGGATAATTTAATAATGCTTATTAAAAATTGTATCACTAATCATAATGAATCCATCATTCAATCTTTTTTTAATAATTTTGATTCATATGATTTTCCAGTGGAAAATATTCGTAATATAAATGTTGAAGTACGTATTTACTGGTAAATCAGATTCTACTACTATATTTGCTGGAATAATTTGTTTACTAAATCCTAATAGAGAACCAATTGATTGATCTTTTGTGACATCTAGTTCATATTGACTAAAAATTTCAACTTTTAGAGTAGTCATATTTGGATTTATTAGAATTTTCAAATCAATATCAATAAAATCATTAATATCATCAATCTCATAAGACCCAGTTGGAAAAATAATATCAATTAATTGACCATTTTTTAAATAGGTCAGAACATTATTTTTTAATAATTCAGATATATTTGGAATTGAATTATAAGTACTAAAATTTAATAAACATATTTCATAATTTGAATTTTTATCTAATTTTATGGGTTCATCAAATTCACAAGATATTCTCGAAGAATTTCCATCCAAGGAAATAGTAGCCATATTTTTTTTATTTATTTATTCTAACAAAAATTTTAGGCAAAGATGACCACATATAACTTCATTAATTTTTTGATCAATTTATTATTTAAAAGAATAGTATTTTTATCTGTTTCAAAATATTTTAATTGGAATTTTATTTAAAGCAAATGAATCATAATAAGCAATACAATTAAAATGTTTCTTATAAGCAACCCAATGTGTACCATTTCCAGAAAAATTATCTAAATTTATGATACCAGATTCTTGATCTTTAATTTTTTTATCTTTCATAAAAACACCTCGAAAATTAGAAATATTTAATTTTTTTGCATATTTTTTTAAATCATAATTACTTAAAGGACTTACTGGAATTGAATCTATTTCAAATTTTTTTTTAGTAACATACCTTCACCAGATTTTTTAAGGAATAAACCCTTTCCATTTTTAGCATTTTCTTCTAAAGCTTTATCATGACGAATTTTTTCTTCTAATAATTTTTCATTAGTTTTTTTATCATTGTATGCCCTATATAAAGAAGTACCAGCTGTTACTGCTGCTCCTATAGCAGGAATTAAAGGAATTAATGCCGGTAGAAAACCTCCAATTTTTTCATTATTATTCATACTCTGTAACTGGGTTTTTGATAATTTTAAAGTAAAAATAGTTTTCATATCGTTTTTAATATGTTTCTTAATTGCATTTATTTGTTGATTAGATAATGGTAAATAAGTTTCATTCATTACACTTTCCTTAGTTCTTTTTAACTGAATTGGTTCTAGTTTTATTTCAATAGGTTTTTTATTTTTAATTGCATCATAAATTTTATTTTGTTGATCATCAGTTAATGAAATAGGATGTTTAAAATATTTTCCATGTTTTTGTTTAAACTGTAAATTTTCAGTATCAATTCTCATACCAAGTTTTCTTTTTACTTTCATTGCGTTAGCTGTTAAATAAGCATTTACTTTTTCACCTAAAGAAGCATCTTTTTCAAAAACTCTTTTCATAGCTTTTTCTTCTAAAATTTTATCAGCCTCATGTCTTTTATTTAAATCTTTGTGCTTTGAATAAGCAATATCATGTTCTTTTGCAGCTTCATCTAGTTTATTAATAGGTCGTATATCTTTCTCTTCATTCAAATGAAGATTAGTACCAGGTCCTAAATAATTATAACCTGGACTATGTAGTTCAAATGGGAGATTATTTATAAAACTATTTAAAATACCGCTTCCGTAATGTCTTACCATTTATTGAATAAAAAAAATAAGTAATTTAATTAAAATTATTGTCCATTAATTTTATTTATCATTTTATTTTTCATTTCAATACATGATGTATATTTATTTTTTTTTTATTAAATGATTCAGGTTTATTAAAATTATTAAAGTTAGGGGTTTTACCCAGTGAGTTATTTTTGAATGTAAATCTCCCTAAAGCATCTTTATTCCTTTTAATTGATAATTTTTTATTGTATTCAATATTCCATTCATTAAGTTTTTTAAAAACATAAGTTTCACTAACATTATTAATATTACAAATTTTTTTAACTGATCCTTCTTTAAAATTATATGTATTTATTTTATTTCTTATTTCTTCTTCTCTAGACATTTTTTTATTTAATGAATATTTTTTATTGGTGTAATGGTATGGTTTATTGGTGTCATGGTATGGTTTATTGGTGTTACAGTATAGTGTAATTGTATGGTGTAATGGTATGGTGTAATAGTATGGTTTAAAAAAATAATTTTTTTTTATAATAAATGGATAAACAAATACAAACTTACATTCCTACTGATGAAGCATTACAAGGATTAGATGATTTAATATCAAAGCATTTAGAATTAAAAGAACTAGTAACTATGTAATAGGCATGTATTAGGACTTTAAGGACGTTGGGATTTGAAAAAGACAGGAAACGGGATGAGGCAATGACAGTTGGATAGGATGAGATGGAGAAGGGGGGGAGTGTTGGATGTGATAGACGGGCACGCTTGTTTCGCTCGACTCTGCTCGCCGGAATGGTGAGGGTTCTTGTCCTCACACACCAACAATACCTATATACAAAACATATATCGTGCCTACACAACAAAAATAAAAAAAACATCTTTTCAGGCGCAGACGGACATTTCCACACAGAGAGGGTGCTGTCGATGGTATTCAGCGCGGCCATCACTTTTCCCACCCTACCTGGAAGTTCGGCGACCATTTGTGAACTTCCCCAGCGATGATTATTGAGTCTTCACCGGATCAAGCCATTTACCGACTGCAGCTACTCACCCTTCCACACCCCCTGAAAGTTGAACTTAATGATTCATCAAGCGTCTGTACACTTGAATAAAACGTATGGCTTTCATTTTGGGCGTGGGTAAGCACATTTATTTAGTTTAAATTTAATTTTAAGCATTAGAAATTAATATTAAAACTGGCAAAAGAGATAAATGTACAAGTAAAACCAAAATTTACACAATAAAAATGAATATACAAAGGAGTTTAAAATAAAATTAATAGTTAAAATCTCTTTAATCGGATTCCCGCAGGTCAAGGTCACCAACTTACTTAATTCCCTACTATTCTACTACCCAGAGTGAGCTCAGTATGGGAAGGGTGGGGGAGAATAAAAAAACTAAAACAACAAAAAAAAATCGAAGACAAAACGGACCACGGAAATCGAATAACTTGCCGAAACAAAAAAATTTCCTTTAAAAATAATAAATTAAAGCAAAGAAATCAAAAGAAAAACTTAAAACTTAACTCACGCCACTTAAAACTAAAAACAATTACATACAAAAAAAAACGGCGAAATTTGACGCTCCTAGGTATAGATGTTTGAAATATTTTCTCTTATTTGTGACTTTAACTGTTTCTTTTTCTTCGTTTAGGAACTCTTTGCATTGGCGGGGTAAAAGGGGGGTGGATATAATTCGGATTCCACTATACCCCGTAAATTATAACCGCTCATGAGGCAACAAAAACTTTCTAAAACTACCAAACCTGGTGACGTCATAGGCGTTACGTTTCTGGAAGGCAATTTACGGCTGGTGACACGATGAGAGTCTTTCCTGGACACCACAGTCACTTCCTCTTTCACGGCTTGCTTGACGTCGGTTGGCGCTTCTGAAGTTCCTCAAAACCCCTGAACCGGACAGGTCATCCAAACCTTTTTTAATTTGGCGGTCACGACTTCCTTTGTATATGGCGTATGGGCGAAGTCAATGACCGCCACTTGACCTCTATCCAGAGTGAAGGGTATCTGGTTAAATTTAACTAAAATTACTAAAAATCCTATGTCTCACATAACTTCACTAAACTCACCACAATAATCAATATAACACAAATTATTTAATTAAATTATTTGCCTATCCAGGACTTATTATTTACTTCAACCACAAAAAATGTTGAGATACAAAAAAAAATGCTTAATTGGCACGATGGCCATTTATTGGGAGATTGGTCTTATCTCGTCTTTGTTCGCACCACAAATGGTTTCAGCTAAGAAACAGCTCTTCGGCTTCCACAGCCAATAACGCCCCATACATAATATTGCCACAAATACTTGGCCAACCTTCCGTTTCTGGAGTAGCCGCTAGAGATCATGCTACCTTCTTCATCCCATCTCCACGTCCTGCTCTTTGAATTTTCAAATTCACTCAACCAACATTGAATCTGAACTCTGTCAACATGTATCTAGACATTCCATTATCATTGCATCCCTGAACTCTACCGGTTCAGCTTACTCATTTTTGACATTTCAGGCTGTCAACAAAGAAATAAAAAAAAAAAACGAGAAACAACACGTATGGATTTGCTGGGGTAAGTCATATTTATTTAATTTTTTTGTTTATATATTTTTCTTTATTATTTCAGGTAACTATGGACGAATGAGGGACTACTATTAAAGGCCAAAAAGCTGCGGTGCAACGTAATATAAGGTACCTAAGTGAAATGAATTTGTTTTGATACCTATTATTTTGTTTTGTTTTATATTTCTATCACAGGATCTATCCGCGGGACAGTACCGGTGACAGGGACAGGGTATGTTTGATCTGTACAGGTATAGTGTTGTTTTAGTTGGAATTCAAATTATAATTTCGTTGCGTTTTTCAGATTGGACTTATGGCGAGAAGGGTGACTGTAACAAATCTCTGGATTTGTTGGAGACTCTAACGACAACGGGGACAGAGACAGTCAGCCACTTGGTCTGTTTTGTGGATTCAACGTGGTGAAGAACCCCACGCTCTGTAAGCCGGGCATAAGTTTCGGTAAGTGCTTATCATAGTGGTATATAGATATAGGACAACATATAAGCATGTGTTACATACATAAATACTTAACCTAGTAATAAATTAACATAAAAATAAGTTAACATGTAAATACAAAATATTATATACATATTTGGACATAAGTCGTAACGAATAAATAGATTGTAATAAATAAATAGATATACTGAGAGATAATATAATAAATAAGTAAATAAATAAAAATAATAAACCTATAAGACATAACAATTATAAATAACATGTATATCACAGTTGAAGTGAACATGAAATTGTATAACTAACCTTAGATATAAGTATTAAATAACATATATGACTACATAGATTGAAAACATACACTAATAAATAAATAAATAATAGAATGTACGTGCACAAATAAATAAATAAACTATAATATGCTTAGATACTAACTTATAATCTAAATTGCCTAAGATATTGCACTATTATACATAAACTTAAATTAATAAGACAAGAACTAAATAAATAATACTTATGTTTGACTACAAGCAGACATAAAGATACATATATATGGCTTTATTATTTACATTAATGATACATAACAATACGGACATACTTAGCAGCTTATTGTTTTAAGTCCTTTGCATGGAAAACTCCCACTTTTTTGCCTGATAGGTTTTCTAACTCATACATATTGTTACCGATCGGTCTAATTATTCTACATTTAACAAATTTTGGACAAAGTTTCGCGGCGAGGTATTTCGAGGTGTCACTGAGGACGAAGTTTCTTCGAAATACCTCTTGTCCAGGTAGAAAATTAATATTTCGTGATCTTGTGTTGTATGACTTCGCGCTTTGCTCGTTTGCCTTTAATATATTTTGCTTAACTTTGTCACGTAGGCACTGCAATCGCGTTTGTCGGCAGAGAGTTACCAGTTCACCATCCTCTATGGCATTGAGTTTCTGTGCAAGCTCATAGTTGCTACCGTGGGTCATCATATTTGTCCCAAAGAGAGCAAAATATGGCGACACCCCGGTAGATATGTGAACAGAACTACGTAGTGCACACGCAATGTCACCAAGATGGCCATCCCAGTCACGTTGGTCATCTTTGAGATATGAACGGATGGCTGCTAGAAGAGTTCTATTAACTCTCTCCGACGCATTTGATTGGGGGGAATAGTTAGCAGTCTTGAAATGACGTATGCCATACATTTTCAAAAGATCTTGAAAGTCTTTTGCTAAGAATTGCTTCCCATTGTCAGAGTGTATAATCTGTGGTACACCAAACATATTAAACACATCGTTACGTAAATATTGGACAACATTTATGGTACTGGCATTTCTTAACGCTTTCAAAAGAACGAATTTAGACAGGTGATCAAGCACAACAAACACATAACAGTTGCCGGACTTGGATCTGGGATATGGACCCAAGAAGTCTATATAAATTTTTTGGAACGGACGATCGGTACAATAACTGTTAGAGATAGGAGGACGAAGCACTTGATTTGACGGCTTGCACTGTTTACATATAGAACAGTTAGACACGTAACGTCTGATCTGGACGGTCATATTTGGCCAGTAAAAGTATTGGCGAATTCGATACAGCGTTTTCGCAATGCCACCGTGAGACGCCTGGGGAGGATCATGAGCCCGAGAGATGATATCCTCGGTTAACGCGGATGGGATCCACAACCTCCAGGTATGTTCCGCCGTTTCGTCACCAGCGGGTAGCAAGGAACGCATATAAACGAAATTTTCCTCCACTTTTAGGTCTGGCAGCTCATCTTGGTGTTCTTCGATGGTGGCTATAAGATCCTTGTATTCATTGGAGACAAACTCGTCTGAATCCAAGTCTACCCAAGGAGCTATATCTTGGATTTCGAGACTATCCAGATGAACACGGGACAAGGTATCTGGCACCACATTCAACGACCCTTTGCGATGTTCCACATCGAATGTGAATGCTTGCAGCTTGAGGCTCCAACGCGCCAGTCTCCCACTCAAGTCTTTGAGACTCATAAGCCATCGCAAGCTGGAATGGTCGGTGATTATGGTAAAATCCATCCCCTCGACGTATGGCCTAAATTTGTGTACAGCCGTGACAGCCGCCAAACATTCCTTCTCTGTAACGCTGTAGTTTTTCTGGCAGGCGTTCATCTTTTGAGAGAAGTAGGCTATCGGCGATTCCTCGTTGCTGTCGTTGCGCTGAAATAAAACAGCTCCTATCCCGGACTCTGACGCATCGCACTGGATATAAAAACGCCGAGAAAAATCCGGGTGAGTTAGTACTGGTGCAGTCGTCAATGCAGTCTTTAGTTTTTTAAATGCCTCAATGGCTTCAGATGACATTTCAAATTTACCTAGCTTCTTTTTTAGAGTATCCGTCATTGGGGCAGTCAAGGTTGAAAAATCCTTGATGAAGCGCCTGTACCAACCTGCTAGACCAAGAAGTCTGCGCACTTGTCTTGGATTTTTGGGCACTGGGAAGTCCACTATCGCTTCGATTTTGGATGGATCCGTTTTCAACATCCCACCACCAACTATAAAGCCCAAATACTTCAATTCTTTGAAGCAGAATTTGGATTTGCTTAAGTTGATGGTGAGATTGGCTCTCCTAAGGCACTGTGCAACTTCGTCCAGCAGGGCTACATGGGTCTCAAAATCGGGAGCAATGATGAGCAAGTCATCTAGATAAACGAAGACGCGGTCCTTTAATCGTGAGGGGATCACCTTGTCCATTAAACGGCACATCCTTTGAGCTGCGTTACACAGCCCAAAGGGCATGACCGTAAACTGGTACAAGGGTCTCCCCGGTACCGCGAAAGCAGTTTTTTCCCTACTCCGTGCCTCCAGTGGTATTTGCCAAAATGCGTCTTTCAGGTCGACGCTGCTGATGAAATACGTGTCCTGTAGACGACTGAGTAGCCCGTCGATATGGGGGAGAGGATAGGCGTCATTCTTCGTCAAGGCGTTCACCTTTCGGGAGTCGAGGCACAGACGATTTTTGCCGGGTTTCCGAATCAAGACTACCGGTGAACACCAAGCGCTCTCACTCTCCTCGATAACTCCGAGGCTAATCATGCGGTCGATCTCGTCATACAGGAGGGCTTGTATCGCTGGGGACACGGGGTAGTGACGTTGTTTGACTGGGTCCGCGTCTCCGGTATCGATAACGTGCTCCTCAACCGAAGTTTTACCGAGCCCATGTTTGGTAAAACATAAGAATTTTTGCTTCACTGCCTCCAACTCAGATTCTTGTTTAAAAGACAGCTGATGTGTGTCGTCACTAGGAGAATCAGTGATCGTCATCGAACTCACAATATTGGGAGCAATTTGGAATGTCTTCCAAAAGTCTATACCTAAGTACAGCTCTTGCTCTAGACTTGGGACTAGGTATAGCGTAAGCAGCTCGGTTTGACCTTTGTAAGTCACGGAGGTTTTAATTTTGCCTATAATTGACTGGCACTTGCCATCAGCTGTTTTGACATCCGATTTAAAAGGAAAGATCGGTATGTCTAGTGACTTGACAAAACTCAAGCAGTCCTTTCCTAAGAAGCTGACACTAGCCCCGCTATCTAAAAGACCGAAAACGCTTTTGCTTGCTATCTCTATTTTGGCATACGGTCGGGGATCATTGGAGGTGTCGATTATGGTTGAAGCTATACTTTTTTTAATTTCCTTACGAATTCTATAACGATTTCGGGCTTTTAAAATGGCTTTGGACGTACACACATTATTATTTTTAAGTATCCTACCTCTAGCTATATAATATTCCTTAATCCTAACATGCAACGGCTTAATTATAAAACGTTTCCTAGTATCAACTAAGTTGGAATCTTTATCTCTTTTTAAAATTTTAATTTCTTTATTATTTATTTCAGGTTTATCATTTTTCAATGGTGTAACGGGTTCTCTAGGGACTCGGAGGTCTGTGTCGAACGCGACTCCCCCGTTTGCATCGCGTTCGTTTGCCGGTTTTCCGGATTGCAACGCTTGCACTTAGGGGTTATGACCCCTTCCTGGCCGCATCGATAGCAAAAGATATTCCGTACCTGAGACGGGCATTCCACGAAGGAATGACCTTCAACACGGCAGTTCCAACAAATCCAAGATTTTGGATTCACATAATTACGCGGTAGCTTGGGACGTGTGCCACCATATTGCATTGCTGCAACATATTGTTCTGCCTGGTGGGTATCTTCATAGTCCAGCTCATTAGCCGTGTATTTCGGCTGAAGCCTATGAGACCTAGGTGCCTCTCTGCTAGGGAAAGCATTTTCTACTTCCTTGCAGGAGCTCCTCAATTGGTCCACTGTAAATATGGTCATGGGGAACACTATCTTTCCTATTCTTTCATTTAAATTGCGCTTTAATATGCGCACTAATTCCCCTTCCGGTATTTCCATCCGTAATTGCGATTTCATTTTATAAATTGCGGAGAAGAAATCGTCACTTGACTCCCAGGTACCTTGTCTACGGTCCATGATATCTCTCATGATATCGAAGTTTGATTTTGAGTTCCTGAATTGGCGCAAGAGTGCTTCTCGAAGCGTGAGCCAATCCGGGCGGTAGTTGGTTCTCTGGTACTGCCAGTACCATTCGTAGGCGGCACCTGAGAGCAACAAGTGGAAATCTCTTAAGATTTCCGACCACGAACAGCGGTAGTTGTTTTGGAGTGTTTCCAGACGGAAGATAAAATCCTCCACATCGAGAGTCTCCGGCTTTCCTTCGAAACATATTCCCCACTTATCAATTTTTATTGGGCCTGTTACTCCTGAGTGGCTATTTGTCTCAAATGACTGACTTGGTTGGTTGGGGTAGGGTATCTCAAAATGATGACCCACCTGCTGAAACGATGCATGAGGTTGGTGATAGTGATTATTTGAGTTTTTGGCTCTACTCGATTTATGGTTGTTGTTTTTGTGGTAATTTCCATTGGGAAGAAATGGTTGAGCGGCAACGTTAAGTTGAGCTTGCTCATGCTGCGTTGAGGGCTGCGGGGGCAAAGGAAAAGTTTCTTTAGGGATAGTGCCTGTGCTCAAAGAACTATTCTTCGGGAGTGTCTGTTCTGGTTGAACAGCAGTTTGAAACTCCTTCATTAATTCCAGAAAATTGGTTCTCATTTCCTTCCGCAGATCAGCAGATATTTCATCTCGAAGAGAGCTTTGCTGAGACTGAAAAGCGGTTTTGATCGCTTGATTAATGGAAAAGTCTATGTTGGGTAAATTTGTTTTTTCGGATGTTATTGACTGATTTCTTATGGTAATGATTGGGTTTTGTTTTTCAGACGTATCGACCACAGTTCGGGTGCTTTCGTTCTGTGCTTCAATAGAAGCGGCACCAAATTGGCTGAGTGAACTGAACGATGGGGCTGAGACAGATTCTGAAGAAGTTGCAGATTCACTGTTCGCCTGCATACTTCCAGTATCGGAGAAAGATTGGTTAGACGTTGTGGTTTTAGACTTTGCCGACCTATTGGCTGGTGGTGGACTATGTTTAACAAAAGACATTGTTCTAGAGCTAGTTCCTGCTGAATGTGATTGCGAACGGGTGATTATTTTTCTAGACTCCGGGTTATAACTATGACTAACTTTGTGCTTTTTAAAATCGTCCTTAGGTGGACTCATCACAGGAAGACTAAAATGCTGACGAGAGTAGACACACTTAGAACGGGTATAATCAACAATAAAAATGCACACTTATCTATATAACAGTGAGCCGGATATGTACCTCAAGCTACAAAAAAAAATAAAAGGATAATATATCTAAAACAAGAAAATAAATAACTAAAAAGGAACAAAAAGTAATAATTGCTAGTGTGAGACGGCTAAACTAATATCTACACACGCAAAAAAAAATAAAATAAAAGGTATGTACCTATATCTAAAACTGACTAAAAAAAAAACGAGTAATTGCTTTTTGTATATATTTCAGATCGGGGGTGCTTCGGGTGCTTGCCTTCGGCGGTTTCCTTGTTGGCTAATAACGAGGCTTGATCGGCTTGGACACAAAAAAAAAAAATATAAAATAGAGAAAGACTTCGGACGGACTATATGCTAAAAATCCTCTCAATGTGGAAAACAAATACAAAAGATGAGAGGGTAGAACAAGGACACACATCGTTGTATTTCTCTCCATCTCCGCAATTCCAATCTACCTGGAAGGCTTTGCTGGAAGACTTGAGATGGTGAGAGTCGCAACACATCAATATACGAGAAGAGACGGAACAATGCAACATGTTAAGACGATTCGACACTTAATCACGGCCACTGAATCCATGTAAGTAAGACAAACACACTTTGAAATGAAAATTGAAAATTTTGACAGGATAGTAAAATTCACAGAAAGAAAGAATTAAAAGAATAGAATAGACAAAATACTAACAAGGTTCCAATTATTTTTGCTGTCAACAACAATAAACTCATCGCAATTCACTGTGATATTTTCACAAACTACTCATGTGAAGACTTACGAGTTCATTGTTGTTGGTAGCAGAAACAATCTTAGACTAAACTACATAAAGGACATAAGACTAGGACAAACGAACGTTGGGCGCCATTTGTAATAGGCATGTATTAGGACTTTAAGGACGTTGGGATTTGAAAAAGACAGGAAACGGGATGAGGCAATGACAGTTGGATAGGATGAGATGGAGAAGGGGGGGAGTGTTGGATGTGATAGACGGGCACGCTTGTTTCGCTCGACTCTGCTCGCCGGAATGGTGAGGGTTCTTGTCCTCACACACCAACAATACCTATATACAAAACATATATCGTGCCTACACAACAAAAATAAAAAAAACATCTTTTCAGGCGCAGACGGACATTTCCACACAGAGAGGGTGCTGTCGATGGTATTCAGCGCGGCCATCACTTTTCCCACCCTACCTGGAAGTTCGGCGACCATTTGTGAACTTCCCCAGCGATGATTATTGAGTCTTCACCGGATCAAGCCATTTACCGACTGCAGCTACTCACCCTTCCACACCCCCTGAAAGTTGAACTTAATGATTCATCAAGCGTCTGTACACTTGAATAAAACGTATGGCTTTCATTTTGGGCGTGGGTAAGCACATTTATTTAGTTTAAATTTAATTTTAAGCATTAGAAATTAATATTAAAACTGGCAAAAGAGATAAATGTACAAGTAAAACCAAAATTTACACAATAAAAATGAATATACAAAGGAGTTTAAAATAAAATTAATAGTTAAAATCTCTTTAATCGGATTCCCGCAGGTCAAGGTCACCAACTTACTTAATTCCCTACTATTCTACTACCCAGAGTGAGCTCAGTATGGGAAGGGTGGGGGAGAATAAAAAAACTAAAACAACAAAAAAAAATCGAAGACAAAACGGACCACGGAAATCGAATAACTTGCCGAAACAAAAAAATTTCCTTTAAAAATAATAAATTAAAGCAAAGAAATCAAAAGAAAAACTTAAAACTTAACTCACGCCACTTAAAACTAAAAACAATTACATACAAAAAAAAACGGCGAAATTTGACGCTCCTAGGTATAGATGTTTGAAATATTTTCTCTTATTTGTGACTTTAACTGTTTCTTTTTCTTCGTTTAGGAACTCTTTGCATTGGCGGGGTAAAAGGGGGGTGGATATAATTCGGATTCCACTATACCCCGTAAATTATAACCGCTCATGAGGCAACAAAAACTTTCTAAAACTACCAAACCTGGTGACGTCATAGGCGTTACGTTTCTGGAAGGCAATTTACGGCTGGTGACACGATGAGAGTCTTTCCTGGACACCACAGTCACTTCCTCTTTCACGGCTTGCTTGACGTCGGTTGGCGCTTCTGAAGTTCCTCAAAACCCCTGAACCGGACAGGTCATCCAAACCTTTTTTAATTTGGCGGTCACGACTTCCTTTGTATATGGCGTATGGGCGAAGTCAATGACCGCCACTTGACCTCTATCCAGAGTGAAGGGTATCTGGTTAAATTTAACTAAAATTACTAAAAATCCTATGTCTCACATAACTTCACTAAACTCACCACAATAATCAATATAACACAAATTATTTAATTAAATTATTTGCCTATCCAGGACTTATTATTTACTTCAACCACAAAAAATGTTGAGATACAAAAAAAAATGCTTAATTGGCACGATGGCCATTTATTGGGAGATTGGTCTTATCTCGTCTTTGTTCGCACCACAAATGGTTTCAGCTAAGAAACAGCTCTTCGGCTTCCACAGCCAATAACGCCCCATACATAATATTGCCACAAATACTTGGCCAACCTTCCGTTTCTGGAGTAGCCGCTAGAGATCATGCTACCTTCTTCATCCCATCTCCACGTCCTGCTCTTTGAATTTTCAAATTCACTCAACCAACATTGAATCTGAACTCTGTCAACATGTATCTAGACATTCCATTATCATTGCATCCCTGAACTCTACCGGTATAGCTTACTCATTTTTGACATTTCAGGCTGTCAACAAAGAAATAAAAAAAAAAAACGAGAAACAACACGTATGGATTTGCTGGGGTAAGTCATATTTATTTAATTTTTTTGTTTATATATTTTTCTTTATTATTTCAGGTAACTATGGACGAATGAGGGACTACTATTAAAGGCCAAAAAGCTGCGGTGCAACGTAATATAAGGTACCTAAGTGAAATGAATTTGTTTTGATACCTATTATTTTGTTTTGTTTTATATTTCTATCACAGGATCTATCCGCGGGACAGTACCGGTGACAGGGACAGGGTATGTTTGATCTGTACAGGTATAGTGTTGTTTTAGTTGGAATTCAAATTATAATTTCGTTGCGTTTTTCAGATTGGACTTATGGCGAGAAGGGTGACTGTAACAACTAACAATATAACAACTTAGATATGATAGTTGAAAAAATTGATAAAGTCCCCAATTTAGATATTAATTTAAAAAAAACTTTTAAATATGTGTTTACAGCTTTACAAAATCAACAAATATCAATAGATGTTTATAAATTTGCAAATTTTAAAAATCAAGATATAATTCAACAATTTATTGAAAGAGAAAAAAAATATAGAAATATTATTAGACAACAAGCAATAAAACACAATGATAATACAGGTTTAAAGGAGTTAAATTCAATGTTTTCTACAATTATTGTTGAACCTAAAGATAAAAAATTATCTAAATATATGACTAAAACAATGAATGATATTAAGTCTTACGATGATTTTAAACCTTTATTTTCTAAAGAAGGTGTAAAGGAATATACAGCAGAAGAATTAAAGAAAATGAAGTCTGGTAAAATTGGCCCACGATTCAATAATATTAATAAAGTAACTACTATTAACGTACCAAGTTCAAAGGGGGGCTCACAAGTTTTACATAAAAAAAATTATATTTAAATTTCACATTTTTTACCAATTAAATTAATATGTTTGGATTACTAATAAAATATATAATGACCTTATTAAATTGTTTTGATTATATTGATATAATTTTATATAATGACATATTTGGCTATGAGCATAAATTATTTTTAATTATATTTTTTATAATCATAAGTATTTTAATAATTTTATATTTCTTACTAAAGAAATATTTGATTAGGAGAATGAATTATTTTTAATAATGTTTTTAAAAGTTTAAAATTTTTTTATTTACAAAAAAATATACAACATAAATAAATAATAAAATGGAAGACAAAACAGTTAAGAAACGATTACATTACCGAACTGTAAATGGGGAAACGGTTCTATTATCTCCGATGAATGGCAAAAAAAGTATGTTTAACATGTCTAATTGAAAAAGATTTATCTGAGTTTTATGGCAAGGGGTATTGTAAACAATGTAGATATTTAAAATATAATACAGAAAAAATTCCATGCAAATGTGGAAGAGAATATGTTAGATATTCTAAAGCAAGACACTTTTCTACAAAATATCATCAATCAAAATGTTCAAATAAAGAAGAGCATACCACAGAGGCATAAACATCACATTTTTCTTTTAATTTACACAATTTACTGAAAATTTATTTATATTTTTAAAATGGTTGTAAACCCAATTCTTTTATAAATTTGTTTCTATAATAAATGGAGAAAAATTTTATAGAACCAAATTTAACATCTAACAAGACAGTCTCACAACTAAGAGAAGTGATGAGACGATATAAAAATATTTTTAATCCGCCTTCGGGGTGGGCTGCATTGAGAAAGGATAATTTAATAATGCTTATTAAAAATTGTATCACTAATCATAATGAATCCATCATTCAATCTTTTTTTAATAATTTTGATTCATATGATTTTCCAGTGGAAAATATTCGTAATATAAATGTTGAAGTACGTGTACCAGAACAACAAAGAGCATTTGGAAACCTAGTTACTGATATAACTTTTAGAAATGATGAAAATAGGGATTTATTTTTGCATTTTCAAAGAATTAGAAACTATTATACAAACTATGTTTTTAGAGATCATAATAGATATACAAATTTTAGAGTTTGTTTATTTATTCGTATAATAAAACGTAATACTAGAAATGAGCAAGATGAAGATTTCTATATTCAATCCTTTATAAGATTAGTAAATAAACAAAATTATTTAGAAATGTTTGATGAAATGGTTGCAGATATTATTCAAAAGTTTGAGGATAGAATAACATAAAATACAGGCTATGAATTTCGTTATATTGTTGAATCTGGTGTTCAACGAGATGTATCTCAACCACTTATTGGTGGTGATTTTATTGAATTCAATAATAAAAATTGTATAAATATTAAAAATAATGATAATAAATGTATTTTATATACCATTCTTTATTTTATACATCAAGACGAATTAAAAGAACACCCTGAAAGATCCTCAAAATACAAAAATTATTTGAGAGAAATAGAAAAGGATGAAAATTATAGAAATTTAAATATAACATACCCCTTTGAAATAGAAGAAGAAAATATAAAAAAATTAGAAGATTATTTTAATATTACTATGAATTTTTATCATTTTGAGGATGATGAATCATATGAGGATTTTGAGCAAATCCAAAGTTTATACATAAGTAAATCTTTTGATCCAAATGTTAATAAATTACATGTTGATGTATTGTATTTAGAAAAAGATGATAAATGTCATTTTATTCCCATTAAAAATTTATCTGGATTTCTGAGTGGAAAAATTCATCATTTGGATCATCGATTAATTATTTGTAGGAAATGTTTTACAAAGTTTAGATCTGAAGCTGCACTTGAAACTCATAGACGAGATTGTTTTGACAATAGATCAAATGATATAATTCAACGTTGTAAACTACCAACAGAAGAAAATAACATTTTAGAATATAAAACATATGGAGCAGAGATATATCTTCCATTTACTTTATATCTTGATTTTGAATGTTCATTAAAAAAATGCGATATTGCTAAAAAGAAAACAAAGTTAATTAATGAGCATGTACCAAATGGTTTTGGAATTTATGATAATTATTTCAAAAAATTTCATTCCTACATTACAGAAGGGTCAGAGTTGGTAGAAAATTTTCATAGTCATCTTAAATTAATAGCTAAAGTATATAGCAAAATAATTAAAATCAACAAACCAGCATATAAAACTAAAGAATCAATAGAAAAATTTGAAAATGCTACAAATTGTGAAATTTGTCATGCAAATTTTAATGATGAAAATGTTGTTAAAATGTGGGATCATGATCATTTAACGGGGGCCTATAGAATGGCATTATGTGGAGATTGTAATTTTGCATGTAAATTACCGAAAGCCTTTAACATTGTAGTTCATAATTTAAAGGGGTATGATAGTAAATTCATCTTATCAAATTTGGATAAAATAGATAATGATAATATAAAATCTGATTCTGATGATGATAGAAAAGCTAAAGAAATTGTTGTTTTTGCTTCTAGTACTGAAAAGTTTAGACAATTTAGAAAAAAAATTAAAGTTGGTGAAACTAAAAGCAAGAAATGTTTAAATCATGAATGTGAATATAAATATAATTTTCCAAAAAGTGAAACTTGTTTTAAATGCAAATCAACTAATTTGAAAGATTATATAACTGATGATCTGATTGAATTAAGATTTATAGATTCTTTAGAATTTATAAATTGTAGTTTAGATAAAGCAATTAAAAATTTATTAAACATAAACTCTGCGTATTGCTCACATTGTAAAAAAATAAGAGAATTAAAGGAACCATCTTTTAAAGTAATTAATGATAAAATTTATGCATATGACTCTTGTATGTATTGTAATGAATGTAAAATTAAAAAGCAAGTAAATTATGATCATCTTAAAAATTTTAACTATGTATTTAAAGATATACCGAAAGAAGAAATATGTTTTTTGCTGAGGAAAGGTGGTTATCCTTATGAATTTATAGATGATATAAGTAAATTAGAAATAAAAGAATTACCTAAATTAGAAAAGTTATAAATTTGCTGAAAAATTATGGAATTATTTTAAAAACAAATCAGGAGATTCTTGGTGTTTTAAAGATTATCATAATTTATATCTAAAATTAGATGTAATTTTATTGGCAGATGTTTTTGATAATTTTAGAGAAATGTGTCACAAAAACTATAATTTAGATCCCATTCATTATGTAAGCGCTCCGCATTTAAGTATTAACGCTGCTTTGAAATTTACTAGACAAAAATTAGAATTATTGACTGATTTGGAGATGTATGAATTATATGAAAAAGGTATAAGAGGAGGTATATAACAAATTATTCACGATCATGCAGAAGCAAATAATTGTTATTATTATAATGATAAAATAGAACAAGTTTATAAATTATGTAAAAAAGATGCTGAAGAAAAAGGTATTTATGATTCCAAAAAATTAACTAGTTATATATTATATTTGGATGCAAATAATTTGTATGTTTGGGCGATGAGTCAAAAATTATCTATTGGAGGACACCAATGGTTATCTAATGGAGTACTCCAATCAATCACAAAGAAATATATTAAAAATGGAGACTTTGAAAAAAGTAAAATTTCTATTGATCTTGAAGTTGATTTAGAAATTCCAGAAAAATTGCATAATTTCTTTAATGATTATGCACCAGCACCGAATCATGAAACACCAAAAATATTATCAAGTTTACAGCACGAAATGATAGCTAATAAAATTGGTTCAAAACCTAGTCAGAGAATTCAAAAACTTATTTGTAGTTTAGAAAAGAAAGAAAAATATGTTATAAATATAAGACTTTTACAAGAATATTTAAAACAAGGAGTTAAACTATTAAAAATTCATAGAGGTATTATATCTCATCAAAAAGCATGGTTAAAACCATATATTGATAAAAATACTGAGCTGAGAAAACAGGCTAATAATGATTTTGAAAAAGACTTCTTTAAATTAATGAATAATTCAGTATTTGGAAAACAAATGGAGAACGTAAGAAATAGATTAAATATAAGAATTGTAAGGAGTTCAAAAATAATGCAAAAATTAATAAGTAGAGCTAGTTATCAAAATAGAAAAATTGTTGATAATGACTTGGTAATAGTTTTTGGAAAAAAGACTAGTATTAAATTAAATAAACCATTATTTGGAGGAATAGCTATTCTTGATCTAGCAAAATTATTAATGTTTAAATATTATGTTCATTTAAAGAAAAAATATGGAAATAGAATGAAATTATTAGGTACAGATACTGATTCATTTATTATTTATTTTGAAGCGGAATCATTAGACGATATTGAATTTGATATTTATGAAGATATGAAAGAAGAAATAGATTTGTATGATACTAGTGATTTAATAGATAATTTCCCTATTGATGGATTAAAATCAAACAAAAATAAGAAAACACCAGGAAAATTCAAAGACGAATATAATGGAATACCTATTAGAGAATTTTGTGGTTTGAGATCAAAAATGTATTCATTTAGAACTGATAATAGTGTTAAAATAAATATGTAAAGGAATTAAGAAATTGAATATAAAAGCATTGAAATTTGATGATTATAAAAATTGTTTGACCAATTTGGAAATTAAAAAGGAAACTATTTACGGTATAAGATCGATTAAATTGAAGTTATATACTATACAAGAAGAAAAAATTGGTTTATCACCATATGATGACAAATTTTATTTATATAGGGATAATGAAAACAATATTTTGAAATTAGCACACGGGCATTTTAAAATAAAAGAATTAGAAATGATGTGAAGGGTCATAAAACTAAAATCTTAAGCTAGAACCCACTTTTATAACAAGCGTCTAAGGAGACGTTTCATTTTACGTTTCTCATTTAATATGGGCGCTGCATTTTACGTTTCTCATTTAATAAGATCGTTTCTCATTAAGTAATAAAACAAAGCTATAATTTTATAATGATGTAAATTTAGATATCTTATTTTTATTTTGTTCCATGTCATCTATAATTTTTTCAATGTCTGTAATTGAATATTTATTTTCTGTAATACCTCTTTGAATATTTATTTTCAATTTTTCTATGGTTGAAAAAATATTGTTTACTTTATCAATATTATCAATTACATCTTTTTTTATATCTTTAATATTTTTATCAAGATCTACCTTTAAATTTTGAAAATCTGTCTTTAAAATTTGTATGTCTTTACTAAGATCTACTTTTAAATTTTGCATATCGTTCTTTAAAATTTCAATGTCTTTATTAATATCTGTTTTTAAATTTGAAAATTCACTTTCCAATATTTTTATTTTATTATTCAAAATAGAAGTACTTGGATTATTCGAATGATTATTTTTTTCTACCGAATTTATCAATACCCATTTATATAATATAAAAATTAAATTATATTTTCTTCACTTAGTTCTTCAATTATATTCATAATTTCATTACGGATTTTAGGACTATCATTACCTGCCTCATTTTCACCAATGAGTAATAATAATCTGGCTTTTAATTCATCAATATCATTCCAATAAACATATTCAACTGGAGATTTTGTATAAATTTTAAAATTTTGTTCTATTCCAGATCCGGTTTTCTCTTTTTTTAAAATTTTATTTTTTTCTAATACAGGTTTTATATAATTCATATATTTAGATCCAGCATTTGATTTAATATAATTTGAAGATTTATCATTATTACGTGCGTATGCATATGTTATTAAAATAATGTGTTCATAATTTTCTAAATCTTCTTTTGTTATTAATTCATCATTTGGTTCTTTTAACATTAATAATTCCCATAAACCTGAAGTTCCAATATATGTTTTACCTTTTAGAATAATATCACTATTATTTATTTTAATTTGGGAATCCCCAATCCAAAGATCCTTTCCACTTTCAGTTCTTATTCCATAATTATTATCAATAATTTTTGTTTTTGAAGAATTCATAGTTAAATATTCCCCTGCGATAGTTCCGATTCCATTTTCAATATATGGTACAGGAGTTACTGAATGATCATCAAAATCAATGCTTTTCTTTGAAATTGGAGTACTAGATAATGGTGAATAAAATTCTTTACTTTCAATACTTTGTGGGCTATATATAACAATTTCTGGCTGTTTTGTTGTTGATGGTAGTAATTTCGAAAAATCATACCGCAGTTTTTTTACCTGATCACTTTGATCATCCTGTTTTTCTTTAATAGCTCTTAAATAATTATTTGCTGATGGTAAAGCTTCATTTAAACTCATTTTCAAGTTTTTTAATCCTTCATTTAAATTATGGCTATTTTCAGTAGATTGATTTAATGGTGATATAATAGATTGAAAATCTTCTTTTATCTTATCATGTTTTATTACTCTGTTAAGATTTTGTTCTTTGAATTTATTTTTCAATTCTATTGCAGTTTTAAGATATGTTTTTAAATCTAAATCAGAAATTTTATTATTCATCATTTATTTATAAATAAATTTAATAATTTTTTATAATGGATAATGAATTAGAAAGAGCTAAAGAATTACATAAACCTGTTAGAAAAAATTTTGAGCGAAGAAAAATAATTACTAAAGGTATAAATGAATTATGGGCTGCTGATTTACTTATTATGACAACTGTTGATACAAAAATAAATAAAGGGTATAAATATATGTTAAACGTTATTGATACGTTTTCAAAATTGCTTGGATAAAACCATTAAAAATGAAAGATGGGAAGTGTGTCGCAGATGCATTTTCTCAAATTATTAAAGAAGCTCCTAGTCCTCCGAAATTACTTCATACTGATTCTGGGAGAGAATTTTTAAATTCAAATTTTACTAAAGTGTTGAATAAATATGATATAAAAATGTATCAAACTTTTAGTGAGAAAAAATCTTCAATTGTTGAAAGATTTAATAGAACAATAAATGAAAAACTGAAAATTCAATTTGAAATTCAACAAAATACTAATTGGATTGATGTTATTAATAACATTTTACATGAATATAATTATAAAAATGTTCATAGAACTATTGGGATGCGTCCATGTGAAGTTAACAAAGAAAATGAAAAAGACATTTTAAATAAAATGTGTCCTGTTATAGAATTAAATGAAAAACAAGTTTTTAACATTGGAGATAGAGTAAGAATTTCAGCTTTTAAAAAAATGTTTGAAAATAAATATAAAAATAATTGAACTCATGAAATTTTTGTAATTAATGAAATTCATTTAACTCATCCTATTACTTATTCAATAAAAGATTTGAATAATGAACCAATTATAGGTAAATTTTATAAATTTGAATTACAAAAAACTGGATTTTAATATAAATTAAAAAAAATATTTTTTTTTAGTTATTCTATGATTCTGTGTAGTTATCTAGAAGAAATTTAAAACTTGATCGTGTAACTGTACAGTAATTACACATTTTACGTAACGCATCAGTTAGAATATCCATAATTTCTTCATCATTAATAAAAGGTTTTAGTTCATCTTTTAGTTTATTTATATCAATATTACGATTAGATATTTCCTTTAAATCTTTAAAGCATTCACTATTGGTAATAACTTCATCAATTTCTTCTTCTACTTCTTCACCCATAGTGTCTATAACTATTTTGTCTAAAATATTTGTAACCTTTTGTTTTTTAGTAAATTTCTTAGAGATTTTGGACCCCACCATAATTTCTTTATTTATTAATTTAAATTTTTATAAAGAAAAATAAAAAAGTGTTAACCTTTTAAAGAAGTAGTAAACTTTATCTATTGTATATATAATAATATAATTTTGTAAGTAAAATTGTGTAATGAATATCTTTTTTTTTTTTAATTCAATAAATTATAATTATTATTTTTTTCATTTTCATTAAATTTTTCACAATATTTAATAAATATTGGATCTTTTATTAATTTTGTAAAATTTAATTCAAATAATTCATTTACACACATTTCTTTATCATCTTAGTTTTCATATTTTTCTATTAAATAAGCTGATAGGGTATTTAATAAATAATAACTATTTATATAAGTGTAATTAATTTGTTTATGAGGTTCAACAGTAGTTTTATATTTTCTTTCAATTTCTTTAATTTTTTTTTCGTTTACTTTCATAAGTTTCATAAAACATTTGTTAACTTCATTAATATCTTTTAAATATAAATAGTTATTATTTTGTATTTCACCATTATCATAGAAAGTGAATCGAAATCTTTTACTAACTGCATGAAATACAGTCATGACATCAAAAAATGTGTCTTTTTTAAATCTTTTAGATAAAAGCTTTCTATACTGAATGAAATCACCGTCCTCAATATTATTATCATTATTTTCAGGAGAAAGAAAATTATTATATGCTTCAAGTCCACTTGTCATCTTTTTATTTTTTATTTTTTTTAATTGTATTTATTAATTTAAATTTTTATAAAGAAAATAAAAAATGTTTTAAACCTTTTAAAAAAGTATTAAACTTTCAAAAAAACTTTCTTTTTTTAAAAATTCTTGCTAAATAAGGAGTCTTGATAACTCTTTTTTTTTTTTCATGAAACTGACCAGGTACCTGACTTGAGTAACTTGAATATATGGGACTTGAAATGAAATCTGACGGTCCCGAAATTTCCGGGGGCGTTAAAAATAGAACAGCTATAAATGTGGGAGTCTTGATAAATTTGTGGTGGGCTACTCATAGTGGTATACCATCAACATTTTTAATTAATTCCACATGATAGTTGGGAGAAAATAAATTTAAAAGTAATAACTTTCTTCTACTAACTTCTTAATAAATTTTATCTAGCCTCATATACTCATCAGCCTTTATTTAAAAGTAGTAACTTTCTTTGATTAATAAATTTTATCTAGCTTCATATACTTCATCACCCTACATTTAAAAGTAGTAACTTTAAAATATTGGGCGTTTAATACTGTAGGCATATTCTATATTGGAACAATAATTTTTACTAAGTATATGGCAGTTTTTCATTTTTTATTATTATTATTTTTTTAAAAATATTGGCTTTGTATCCTATATTTTATCCGTGTCTGAAAACTGTCCTGAAACCGGCATTTCCCATACTACTGGCGCATCCCGATCCACTCTACCTGTCCTAACTACTGTCGCAAAACTGCCTATAGTAGAATTACCCTTGTCTACAGGGCTGCTATCGCCTGACTTTGCGGGTAACGAAGACTTTTCTTCCAAAGAAAAGCAGAGGCTTGTCTTCTTCGGATCACCCATCGCCACTTTGCTGTCGTCTACCTGAGGTCCACCCTCACTCAAACGCGGGACAGCCCCGATCGTCGCTGAGAAGGATGGGTCTTCAGCCGGCTTATGCATCGCCACTGAGAGGGTTAAAGGCTCCGAGCTTGCCGATACGGTCACCATTGGTCCTGACTGGCAGAGGCTTGTCGCGGACTTAGGCGGCCCCATCAGTGTGCTCACGCTCAGGTTCCCCGGCACCGACGGTAGAGGGGTGCACTCCTTTGGAGTATCCCCCGATACCGACCGCCCCTGGAGGTAGGCCCGCGCGTTGTGGAGTCTCTTTCTATCATTTTCAAACAGTTCCTCCCACTTCTTTGTCCCCAGTCTCTTTACTGTTAGTTTGCAGTTTTTGGCGTGCCTAGAGCTGGTGGAGCTGATAGAGAACGATGAGCTAGCGATGGAGCAGGTGTCGCTAGAATCTAGAAGAAGTTTCTCTAGCTTAGCGTCAATCACCCCAACGCTTTCCCCGTCCGAAATGTGTACAAGTGCGTCATCCGCACTAACTTCCGTTTTTCGGTCAGTGTTTGTTGAGCTAGGAGCACCTGGCCGGTCCGTACTCTTCGCTTTATATTTTGTTCAAATATTTTTTAACATTTGGGTCCCACGAGTAAGGGGGAAGAAGATGTCCGCCTGCACTCACCCCCTGTATGCAGGTAAGAGGAATTGAATTTAAACTGAAGGTCCCCAGGTATTCAGAGTTTGCGCTTGCGACTGAGCACCCCCCCAGCCATGCAGGCCTCGGCGCGTCGTTCCTTGCCTTGGGGTCATCGCCTTTCCCAAAAACCCGTTTGACGAACCGCTACATGGGAAAACATCTGTCTGAACGCAGTATAGATATGTAGTGAGTACTTAGTCTCAGGGTTATTATGGGTAAGGGACAACCTCTTCCCCCAATGGGCATCACAATGGGTCAGTATTGACCTGAGTGTGGCACGGAGCACTCCACGCCAACCCACGTACCTAACCTAACCTATCTTGACTGAAGCATCTTCTCCGTTCGTCTACATTCGTTACGAAATTGTTCAATGGTGTCTATTTGCATAGGAAATATGAAAATTATCAGCCTTGAGTTTATGTTGCCTCTCAAAATTTTGATAAGGTCGAATTCCCGAATAGGATCTCTGAGTTGACTTATGAGGTGACTAACATTTGAGTAAAAATCATCGAAAGATTCTGTTGGCAGTTGCCTTAGATCCATAATAAGTTTGTAAAGTTTCGCATAACTTCTTCCCATGCACAATCATAGTTCATTTTTAGAACTTCCACACGAAAGACAAAATCCTCAATCGACATTCCTTTATCAGTGCCATCAAATATAATCCTTCTGAGAGTCTTTCGCCCACCATACAACCGAGGCGTACATGTTAATGGGTCTAGTTATCATCGTATACATCCAGTATGCTGACCTAGGCGAGAGTCCCCACCTCTGTCCACATACACGTTTGCAATGATGTAGTACCCTTTTTGCCTTCCGGACCTTCTCCTCAACATGGTAATTCCAAGTAAGTCCAGTATCTAGATAGACTCCCAGATACTTAACCTTCTTAGTCATTGTTAGTTCCGATCCGAAAAGTGTTAAGGGCCGAAATTACAGATTTTTTCTCTTCTTAGTGAAGACTATTAGATCTGTTTTCCTTGTTCCCTTGTTCCAGACACCACCGCTCAACCACTCTGAGTGCGTTCCTCATGATATCTGCGGTGACGTCCATGAATTTGCCTCTGGCCATTATTGCTATGTCGTTGGCATATCCCACTGTGTGAATGCCCGTCGCCTCGAGTCTGTCGAGAAGAGAGTCCACAGTGATATTCGACAGTGTAGGTGAGAGAACACCTCCTTGTGGGCAACCTCTGCTAACCCTTCCTCTGAGTTTTGAGGTTCCCGTCTGAATATTAATCGCCCTTATATTCAACACATTGTCCACCCATCTTACCACCAGTGGGTTAACCCTACGTTTTTCCAAGGCTTGTTTCAGACTTTCAAAGCATATCTTATCGAAGGCACCTTCAATGTCCATTATAGTGGTCAACGCAATGCCCCCGGTATTTAGCTCTTCCTCCGCAACGCGTACTACTTGACGTAGCGCTGTTTCTGTAGACATGCCTACCCTGTATGCTGTCTACTATTTAAAGGATACATCTTAAGCGCAGTACTCTCCATATAGTCCACCACCACTCTTTCCATTATTTTTAACTGGAAGGATGTTAGGCTGACTGGTCTGAATGACTTTGCCTCGGTGTAGTCCTTTCTTCCCGGTTTTGGAAGGAAGACCACATTTGCTTCCCTCCATGTTATCGGGATATAGCCTATTGCTAGGCATGCAACGTATATATTCCTGAGCCTTGGTGCAATTATGTCTATACCTGGAAATATACCATCCGGCCCCGCAGTTTTGAAGGGTGAGAATGTTGCTATCGCACCCTTGACCGCTTTTGGTGTCACGATCCGTTCTGCTTCCGTCCTATCCATCCTGTTCGCTCCTTGTTTCCTTGGAGCCCAGGGCTGATCTGACTTATAGCTTCCTGGAAAGTGTACCTCCATTAGGACCTCATTTGTGTGATCCAGTGTTTCCACCATCTCCCCCGCTCTATTACGAATGAGTCCGATCTTAGAAACTGGATCTCTCGAGACAATCTTTTGTAGTCTACTGACATCAGATGTACTTCTCATACTCGAGCAAAAGTCCCTCCATGACTCCCTTTTACGTCGTCGCAGAGTAACGTTTAGCTCTTTCTTTTTCGCCTTATATTCATCCCATGCTTCGGGTTCTCCCCTCCTCATGGCGTGATTGAAGGCCTTCCTCGCAGCCTTTTTTAGCTTTTCAAGTTCCCGGCACCACCAAGGCGCAGGATCTTGTTTTTCCACTAAAGTAGGTGTACAAGCCACTCGGTACGCAACTTCAACAGCTGATTGCAGATGCTTCAACTGTGATTCTACATGCCAAGTGTTTTTCGGTATTCCGAATGTCATTACATTCAGTTTTTCCTCCAACACTTCAAGGTATTTTATCCTATCTGTGTTCTTCGGAATTCTGATGTATTTCCGATATTTTTTCCTTTTAGATCCATAGCGAACATCAAATGAAATGGCTCTGTAGTCCGACAATGTAGCCTGATCCATTACCCTCCAATTTGATATTCTTTCAATTATCTGGCTACTGCACAGGGTAACATCGATCACTTCCATTCGTCTCACATCGACGAAGGTTGGCTCTGTTCCCCGGTTTAAGATAGCTAGATCCTTGCATGATACAAATTCGAATAAGGCTTCTCCTCTGTAATTATCGTTGGTGCTGCCCCACACTGTATTATGTGCATTGGCATTACAACCAATTATTAGATCCTCGTTCCTGTTCCTGCATGCAGGTATGCAGATGCTATGACAAAACTTCCCGCACCTGATCCTACTCGTACTGTTGCAAGGTCTGGGGCACACAGATCCGGCAATTTATATGCTTGAACTCCGTGCCTCACCAAGATACATTACCTAATTCTTCCGCTAGTTTGTGCATAATGCAACTCAGCCATGATATTTGGGAGTCCTCTAATCTTTCCTCTAAAGATCCAAGGCTCCTGTATCAGGGCTATATCAAACGAATCCCCATCAAAACATTTAGTCATCATTGCCGATGCTGCTTTGCTGTGATGAAGGCTCAATTGAATAACCGTCAGCTTTTCCCGGTACGGGCCCACCTCCCGCCCGACTTGTGTTGATCCCATCTCCATGGTGTCTATCACTTCGTCGCCCTACCGGGTGGCTTTCCAGGTTGAGTCTTTTCCGATGATCCTTGGAACTTCATGAATGCTATGTCCAACCCGCAAAAGAGTCTATCTCCTGCTTGTCTAACCAGCCTCGCTTCCTCCCTCGGGCACCAGATCGTCAGCTTGGTTCCACCAATTTTTTTGTCATCATATCTTCCCACATGAATAACCCTCCATTTCGAAGTGTCCTTTACACAGGAATTTTGACGACAAAGTCTGGAAAGGATGACATCTTTGCTCACGGGTTGACCGGGAACGAAGATTATCAACCTTTCCACATCCTTTAGTGTGTGAAGCCTGTCTATTTTAAGGTTGATTCCCTCCCATAGGTCGGTCATCTACCCTACAGTCTCACATAGCCAACCCTTGGTTTCTTGGTTTATTCATTTTATTGCTATAATCCCTTCCTCCAAAGTTATCTTCTTTATACCGATATCACCTGCATTTGTCGGAAGTAAGTCTAGAGCCCTCAGCAGAGCATTTTTGAAAATACTCAACTGTGAAGCTTCTAGATCGCATTTTGAGATCGTTCGCCGCTGTTTGAGCAAAGGTTTTTACACCCTTGTCAACTTTGGCTCTCTCACTCCTAGCGTAAGGCTTTGCATCATCTGCTTGCTTTGATCTCCTTCCCATAGCTTGGCTCAGCTTTCGCTTTACCTTGCCTGGTCCAAGTTGCTCGGCCTTGCCCGATTCCTGCTTTCCGGATTGACTAATAGTCCGTTGTACATGTTGTCCATCGACATAACCACTGGAGTGTGGTACCTGTAGACTGACCCCATATTGTACAGACTGTCCGTCTTCCCTTCCGCCTTCCGTCCCCTTCTTCTTAGTTTTAGGTGGATTCATGGTCCCGGAAAATTTGAACCGTTTCCTAGATCCACCGTCTTCTGGAGAGGTTTCGGCAAGTTGGCAACCATTTCAGTCAACTCCTCGACCGACTTATTTATGCCTTTCGCCGAGACAGATTTGGCCAAGGCCAATCTTTGCCTCCTTCTGACCCTCTTCATTTTTTGCTTCAGTTGCTAGTGCAACTTCCGCTCGGAGTCGGGACTTCTCTCCTCTTCCAATCCGGCTTCCTCAGTTCCGGCTGACCTCTTGGCGCATTTCTGCACCGCATTGTCCACCTCCACTGACGATTGGTCTGCTAACTCTTTTGGTTTCCCATCAGAGTCCACTGACCCCTCGAGCTTATTCGGGTTCATGTCAGCGCCTTCCAGCGCCTTCCAGCGCCTTCTCGACCCCTCCTAAGCCTTCCGCCTCGTTTTCCGAAGCAATATTATTTTTATTATTTTTATTTAGGTCCATATACGTACCCACGAGTAGGGGAGAATTAAACGGACCGAATAGACAGAGATTTTCAATACCTATCATACTCAACTACATTGCAACAGAGGATTGAGCTGCCCCTGGGGAGTCTCCATTAGCGGTTCAATTATACCTGAACCCTGCGAACAAGTAGTTTTACCTACCTTATCACAGCTCCCTCGACATTGCAGACTAGTCATCTTGGAGTTTAAAGAGTTGATCGATTGATCGGTCTTGGTTCTTCAATTCACATTCAGCTCTACCAGAGGAGTTGGGCCACTACCCTGATCTAGCATCCTGTTAATCTACTTAAGCCGCCCCACCACGACAAGGTGCCCAATCTTCGGATAAAGGTAGATGAACTTACCGGCGGTTATAACATAGTAGCAGTAGTAGAAGGTGTGGTCATTGTGAACAAACCATTTGTTCCTGGTAGTTACTAGCATGCGGTGTTACGGTAGTTGGTTGTCTATTTGAGAGCGAGCGAGTTTGAATGCGCCGATTACTATCATGAGTTTGGGTTCTATTTTGTTTAGATATAGCACCCGAATTTGTATTTCCGTTGGCCTTCATTACTAAGCCGAACTTAACAGAAAGGTTACAAATCAAAATAATTTTTTTGTAATCTAACAGGTACTTTCACGAGAAGAGATTGCTTGTTAGTCATGAAAAGTAATTAATCTTAATAGAATAAAGATTCCAAAATATGGTAAAGTTTATAAACGTTATGGAATGAACAGGCGATTTACTAGGGATCTTCAGTCAGATGAGAAAATTTGTAAGGCCGTAAGATATAAACAAAAAGGAGGAAAAAAAGTAAACGGAATACAATACAGTTTGGTCAGATTCGGTACATCATACAATTCTCTTACATGAAAATGTGTTAATGACGTGTGAGCATCTTCCTATTGCAAATTCAAATAGCTATTAGCTTTGATTGTTAGGACTCATAGAAGAACTTTTCTTAATATCAATTAGAAAAATAGATGTGGATTGATCTATGTCGACGTCGTAGTATGTAAGTTAGTGTTCTAGTGCTCTGTCTTCTAATGATACAAGATCGTGATAGAACGGACTCCTAGTATTACTATGAAATTACACGTTCTGGCATACATAGAAAAACATATGCCTCATCAAAAGTGTTAAGTGTTGTGTAGCAACGTACTGAAAATGGATGGATAATGCTGCTGGTAATTTTTAATTAGATTCGACACTTAAACGTTATTAGTGTCAAGACTAAAGAGACGTTGCTTTACGGTTGGGGTGCCAAAAGTTCTGGCAGGCCCACGTTGGCCGCCAATTTTGCAGGAGACACGATAGGAGTATTGCAAATTTTGGAAAAGCAGAGGGTTGGCACGCTTGCGGTAGCTCGCGGCATTAAGGTCGTCGGTGGGGTGGTGTTTTTTTTTTTTTTTTTTTTTTTTTTATAATGAACACGCGCTAAAGAGGTTGTGACTACTCTTATGGTGTAGTTTGAAGTACACAGCGCGGGCGTTAAGGAAATTGGGATGGAGAAGATAGGAGATTCCGATGCACATTGGTCTTAAATGTCTGCAAATTGCACTGAGGGGGAAAGACCGAGCTGGGCAAGGCATTCCACATTCGTGTTGTACGGCTTATGAAAGAATCTCTATATTTCATAGTACGACCGAAAGTAGGCTGAAGGGTAAACTGATGGGCATTCCTGGCTTGGCGAGTATTGCGGTTGAATTGTTGGAGGGGTGGAATGCAGCTGGCGATTTCACTTGAGCACTGTTTGTTCTTGTGTTCTTTTCTGCTTGTCATAACTGTCTGCAATCTGAAATTTTCGTGCCAATAATATACTGACCAACACTTGATAAGGTTTACGTCTGACCGTACCGTACGTAAAAAATAAGTTTTGAAATGAAAAGAGCTAACTAACGAACACCGAGAGATAAATGAAAATACAACTAATCATGTCAGATGTTGTGACATTGGATGCCAACTATAGATTGATGAAAACTCTATGTGATGACCTTGCGGCGAAGCCTACCCTAACAATTGAATAACAAATTCAAAAGCTGGAATGGCTACCTGTGTGCCTGTGTGCCGATTTTATAGGGTATACAGGTCAGGCAAGATATGAAAGGTTGAGAGAAAGATCTACTTTATGTGCTTTTTTTTGTAAGATGGTTCTTAGATTAGATTAGATTAGATTGTAGAGCGGGAGAAGAGCCAGAGGGCTCTGGCACTGCGGCTTCTTAAAGGAGCCTATTGTGCCTACCCTGGTAGATTCGTAGAGCCATCTTTTCACTCCAGAGGCGGTCAGGAAGACAAGAATCTTCTCTGGGTGTATGTCAGAAAGGGTTACTGATTTGACAATTTCATCGCCAAGGATGCTTTTTCTGAGACGACATAGAGCCGGACATTCTGTGAGTATGTGAAGAGAGGTTTCATCACTCTCAAGACGGAGTCTACATATAGGGTCCGGTGAGACGCCAGTGCGGTGGAGATGTTTTTTCACGAGGCCATGGCCGCTGATTATTCCTGTTAGGATTCTCAGGTTGTTTTTGTCCAGATTAATCAGAAAAAGTGATTTTCTGGGGGAGAACTTGGGGAAAAATTGTCTGGTACAGTTTTGCCCAGTTGTGCTGTGCCAGATCTCATTTGACTCGGTACGAGAAAGGTTTTTAATATAGTTCCTGAAATGGTTTTTGCTGACTCCGCAGAATGGTTCAGGTCCGATAAGTGGAGTGGTTGCTGTAATTTTAGCCAGTGAGTCAGCTGATTCGTTACCCTCAAATCCTCTATGGGCTGGAATCCAGTGGAGGATGACTAGGTTTTTTTTAGAAAGTTCATAGATTGTTGTGAATGTTTCTACGATAAGTTTAGATTTTATGACAGATGAGTCAAGGGCTTTGAGAGCTGCTTGGCTATCTGAAAAGATAAAAATGGTTTTTCCACGTGTGTTAGAACTTAGATTTATTCTAGCGCAATGGTTGCTTGCGAGGACTTCAGCCTCAAATATGGATAAGTTTTTCCCAAGGCTGACTGACAAGTTCACCTGGGGCGACTCACCGTAAATTCCAGAGCCAGTCCCCGACTCCATCTTAGAGCCATCTGTATACCAGATGACGTCAAGTCGTGAAGGATTGGGTTTATATTTTTCCCAGTCCTCCCTAGGGGGGATAATTATGGAGAAGTTTTTATGGTGGCCATATTCAGGTAGCATGTCATCAAGAGGCATGCTAAATGGGCTTGAAGGCACCATAGTGTCGAGCAAAGACAAATGACCTCCCTGAAATGCAAAAGGTCCAAAGTTATTCGAATGGTACAGGCGATGGATGCTTAGTCTAGCCTCCATTTGCATATGTATATGGAGAGGAGTTAGACCTAGGATGACATTAAGTGCCATTGTCGGGGTGGAACGCAAACAGCCCGTCATGCAGTTTCCAGCTAAACGTTGAACTCTGTCTAGCTTTTTTACTGTGGTGACTTCTTTAGTTTTCGTCCACCAGACAACGGCAGCATAGGTAACTGCTGGCTTTACGACGAGCGAGTAAAGCCAATACATCATCCGAGGTTTAAGACCCCAGTTCTTACCGCAGACTCGACGACAGATCCATAAAGATCTGTTGGCTCTGTTTACGGTACGTTCAATCTGCTGGTTCCATGATAGTTTGCTGTCAAGGATAATTCCCAGATATTTGGCTTCCCGAGAGAAGTCAATGGTTTCGCCAAACATGGTGGGGCGAATAAGGAGATCTAGTTTTCTCCGTTTCGTAAAAGGGACAATAGTTGTCTTCTTCGGATTAACAGAAAGTCCTTCTTTATTACACCATCTCTGAACAACAGATAAAGCGTATTGCAGTATCTCTGAGACCGTGCTTTCGAATTTGCCACTGACGACGATTGCTACGTCATCGGTATATCCAACGGCATGTATCCCCAGATCTTCTAAGGATTGGAGCAGGTCGTCAATTACTAGGGACCATAAGAGGGGCGAGCGGACACCCCCCTGAGGGCACCCTCTAGTTGTGGTTGCCGCGATTTCCACATCTTCGATGCGGGTCTGAATAATTCTGTCATTCAGCATTGACATTATCCATTTTCCTATGATAGGAGATAGATTCATATTGTTGAGAGCCCTGTTGGTGGACTCAAAAGATGTGTAGTTGAAAGCTCCTTCAACGTCTAGGAAAGCGACAAGACAGATTTCCTTACGGTTGATGGAGGATTCAATTTTGGTTACTAAGTCATTAAGCGCTGACTCGGTGGATTTACCTGGTTGATAGGCATGTTGAATCTTGCTGAGCGGAAAGTTCTTCAGAGCTACATCTCTAATATGTCTATCAATTAGTTTTTCCATGCTTTTAAGAATGAAAGACATGAGACTGATGGGGCGAAAGGATTTCGGGCTAGAATCCAAATTTCTTCCTGCCTTGGGTAGGTATCTAACTGTGACCTTTCGCCAGGACTCCGGTATGTAACCGTAGGCCAGACTACAGCTGAATAGTTTGGAGAAGATGGGTGCCAGTGTGTCAGCTCCCTGCTGTAGAAGTGCCGGAAATATGCCGTCTTCCCCTGCTGCTTTGTAAGGCTTCAGGGAGGTTATGGCCCATCTAACGGCATTGGTACTACAGATTTCTTTCGCAATTTTGCAGTCCCCTCTCGTCGGCAGACAGATCCGCTCAAGTCGGGGGGATAGGTTTGATGTGAGGGGATCAATTATGGTTGATCCGGGAAAGTGTGTTCTAAGTAAGAGTTGAAGTGTCTCTTTCTTATTTTGTGTCAGATGGCCGTTCTCATCGATAGGTGTACCTAAAGGTACAGATCTATCAGAAGCAAGAACTTTATGTAGTCGGAAGCTGGAAGGAATATCAGAAATATCTTCACAGAACCGTCTGAATGATTCTTTTTTGGCATTTTTAATTTCTTTATTGTAGTTGGTTAGAGCACTGGAGTAGGTTTGCCAATCATCATTGCGTTTTGCTTGTTGAATAGTTTCCTTACTCTAGATCTGTGCTTTTCGAGATCTTTGCTCCACCAGGTGGTTACCCTTTTAAACTTTTTAGTCTTGAGGGGGCAATTTTCCTCAAAGGCAGATATAATAGAAGTTCTTACCATTTCGACAGAGTGTTCTAGTTTATCTTGGGTGTCAATTCGAGGTATTTTACCATTGAGAGTCTGATTTAGGTGCTCTTTATAGGAGGCCCAGTCAGTGTTTCTCTTTGGACGGTACAACGCAGTTGTAATGGTGGGTTCGTTTAATTCAAATCTGATGTGTCTATGGTCTGAACATGACGGTTCGGTAGACACGTACCAGTTGGAGATTAGGTCTTTAGATTAAGAAGTAGATATGGTAATATCTAGGACTTCTTTTCTAATAGCATTGATGAAGGTTGGTTCCCTCCCGATATTGCATATATATAAATTATTGCATGTAATAAAATCAATTAAGGACTCACCTCTATTGTTAATGTCCGAGCTGCCATAGATGGTATGATGTGCATTTGCATCGCAGCCAAGAACAATCTCTGTCTTGGAGCGTTGCGAAAACCGGAGTAGGTTCTCTATTTCTGGAGGTGGGCAAGCGGTTGAGTCACCGGAGAAATAGGCGGATGCTATTATGATCTCCTTGGTGTTGTTGATCTACACAATGGCTGCCGTGAGGTCACTGGAAATGAACTCTGTCAGTGGGAAGAAATTCGTGTTATTATTAAAAATAATACAAGTTCTAGGTCTACTTGATGAGGTGGAGTAAAGAATCCTACCTGCCGGTGTTGCGAGTCCTATAATTTTACCGTCTGTGCTAGTCCATGATTCCTGCACAAGGGCAACATTAAGACCATCCGAGATGAGGGTCTTGGTTAAGACTGCCGAGGCGGCCTTAGAGTGGTGAAGGTTGATCTGGACAACCTTCATATTTTTTTGTTGATTGGGGGGATCCTTTTATGTGGGTCCCCTCTTTTTCCGCCGTCTCAGGCCTGTGGAGGCTGACTTTTGTCAGGAGGTCTGCGAGCAGAGCCAGATAATGTCTGTCTGAAGCCTGAATGAGCCGGTTTTCGAGCCGGATCGGGGTAGTTGGGTCTGGCAGAAGAGGTGGAGGCTGATGTTTTGTCTCCTTTGTCTGTCTGAAGTGGTTTGGCGATCAGGGCAGGTGAGGGAAGGGGCTTGACCGTTTCTTCAGCCGGCTGAGCAACTGTTTGGGCTGTGGCCACAGAGGTGGTAACAACGGTGCTGGCGGGAAGCGATTGAACAGCCTCCTTGGACACCTGCTCGTTTTTGTTTGGCTCTTTAGTGCTGGATGATGTACGAGAGTAGGGATTCTTCTTGATCCTGAACTGAACCCGGTTCATGTTATAGAACGGCTGACAGTTCAGGTCTTCAAGGAGTTTAACCGAACACTCATCCATCGATAAGGTTAAGGCAAGACCCTGAGCATTCGCCACTTTCCTCAGAACTTTCCAGTCCTTGGTGGGGAGAACTCTATTTTGCAGCCTAAGTGACCGCAAAATGTCGTCCGCGGAGCGGAAGGTTCCAGGGAAGTATGCCGTTGCCACACAGGGTTTAGGAAGGTCGTCTCCTTCAACCAGTCGCAGCTTAGCGTTTTCCCATGGTGATATTTTGTCGACGATACTGGCTAGCCAGTCTCTGGTGCTAGCGTCTGCGCAGTTAACCGTCAACCACCCTGGCTTATATGAGCAGCCCAGAAAACGAATCTGTGGGCCATAGTCGGGGAGCTTCTTCACCTCCCTGACGATGGCATATTCCACTGCTTTTTGGTGTATAGGCTCAAGGTGGCCATCCGGAAAATTGTCCAGAAGGAGTCCTACTTTGACAGCTCCTATTACTTTAGCGAACAATGGAGCATTAGGTCTTGCCTTCTTACTCGGTCCGGCAGGTGAGTTGGTGCTAGACCTAGGACGTTTGTTGGCTGCAGAGGCTTCGTTGTTCGAAGGTTCGTTGAGGACTTTCTCCAGCGCCTCATTGTATGGAAGACCATCTGCAAGAAGGCGTCGTAATTTCTTCTTGTTGGATGTGGTCAAACGTTTTCTTTGAAGGGAGAGTTTTTCTATCCCTAGATTTTTAATGGATTCGGTCTCAGGAGCGTCTGAGCAGCTCCTGTAGATCACTGTCGACGAACTGTCTATCAGGGCACTCTGTCCGTCCATCATGACTGGGTTCAGCAGTTGGCTGACAGACAGAGATAAGTTCATCCTTATCTCCATTAGAAGAGGTTTTTTTGATTAGGTTTTCTATTTTGATCCCACGAGAAGCTATGGAAAAACCGTCCATCCACACAGAACCCCGCATGCGCAGATAAGGCTAAATTGAAACCGGAGGACGCCTGGTATCCGGAGTACACCGTTAGCGACTGAGCTATTTTATTGGGGCCCCCAGCCTGGGCGGCCCTGGTACGGTGCGGTTGACGCCAATAACCCAGCCCCAGATTTAATGGTTTACTCCAACCTCAAGATGGTTCTTACTTGTTCTTAATTTAATATTCCGTAAGTATCTTAATAAGTTTCTTAGATCAAACACAAAAAATGTATCGTACCCAATATATATATGTTATATCAGAAACGCTCGATTTCAAATTCAATTAACTAAAGACAATTGAATACAATGATAACAAATACATCTAATACAATGATGCGATGGTGAAATACCATAAAGAAAAATCAAATGGGAAACAACATAAATACAATGATGCGGCCATTAAAATGCCATAAACTGATCACCAGAACTTTTAGCCTTCAGCATAAAAGAAACACAATATTAACAAAGTAACAATTTTGCCTTCAGCATATGAATCCGAACACAAGTATCATTGCATCATCTATAGTCATACGTAAATGGCGCTGTCGGTTGGATACCAATCAGATAAGAGATATGGTAATCCAGTGATCGAACCGAAAAATTAAATTTTCTCGCGATCAAAAATGTATGTGAAACCAGTAAATCGAACGAATATCGGTACAACTAGTTAACAAGTAAAAGTGTGAAAAGTGAAGAATAAAATCGAATGAATATCGATTTTACACTTGACAAATCTGTGACAAAAATTAAATCGAACGAATATCGGTATAACTAGTTCACAAGTAAAACATTGAAAAGTGAAAAATAAAATCGAACGAATATCGATTTTATACTAACAAATCAGTGGAAAACATTTTTTTTTCGAACGAATATCGGAAAATTTTTATTAAGAAATTATTTAGTAATTCAGTCAACGCATATGACTTATTATTACGAATTCCATAGAGGAAAAATAATTTCAAGTGAAAACAGGTGTGAAAGTTTAATCAAACGAACATTTCAATCAAATAAAGGTTCATAAATACGTGAAACCCAACGAAAAGTGGCAAGTATTTCGAAAACCCCAACGTGTTAATAAATGAGAAGCAATAATAAACGAATTGGACGAGATTCGCAACGTGCCGAGCTGAGACAACAAAATTTCAACCAACAGAGGACCATTCACCAAATTAAGATGGAGCCCGTGGCACAGTTACAGCAACAACCACCAGTAGCAGCAGGTAATAATATATTAAGAAGTTTAGAGTTAAATCCTTTAAAATATATTATTACCTGCTGCTACTGGTGGTTGTTGCTGTAACTGTGCCGCGGGCTCCATCTTAATTTGGTGAATGGTCCTCTGTTGGTTGAAATTTTGTTGTCTCAGCTCGGCACGTTGCGAATCTCGTCCAATTCGTTTATTATTGCTTCTCATTTATTAACACGTTGGGGCTTTCGAAATACTTGCCACTTTTCGTTGGGTTTCACGTATTTATGAACCTTTATTTGATTGAAATGTTCGTTTGATTAAACTTTCACACCTGTTTTCACTTGAAATTATTTTTCCTCTATGGAATTCGTAATAATAAGTCATATGCGTTGACTGAATTACTAAATAATTTCTTAATAAAAATTTTCCGATATTCGTTCGAAAAAAAAATGTTTTCCACTGATTTGTTAGTATAAAATCGATATTCGTTCGATTTTATTTTTCACTTTTCAATGTTTTACTTGTGAACTAGTTATACCGATATTCGTTCGATTTAATTTTTGTCACAGATTTGTCAAGTGTAAAATCGATATTCATTCGATTTTATTCTTCACTTTTCACACTTTTACTTGTTAACTAGTTGTACCGATATTCGTTCGATTTACTGGTTTCACATACATTTTTGATCGCGAGAAAATTTAATTTTTCGGTTCGATCACTGGATTACCATATCTCTTATCTGATTGGTATCCAACCGACAGCGCCATTTACGTATGACTATAGATGATGCAATGATACTTGTGTTCGGATTCATATGCTGAAGGCAAAATTGTTACTTTGTTAATATTGTGTTTCTTTTATGCTGAAGGCTAAAAGTTCTGGTGATCAGTTTATGGCATTTTAATGGCCGCATCATTGTATTTATGTTGTTTCCCATTTGATTTTTCTTTATGGTATTTCACCATCGCATCATTGTATTAGATGTATTTGTTATCATTGTATTCAATTGTCTTTAGTTAATTGAATTTGAAATCGAGCGTTTCTGATATAACATATATATATTGGGTACGATACATTTTTTGTGTTTGATCTAAGAAACTTATTAAGATACTTACGGAATATTAAATTAAGAACAAGTAAGAACCATCTTGAGGTTGGAGTAAACCATTAAATCTGGGGCTGGGTTATTGGCGTCAACCGCACCGTACCAGGGCCGCCCAGGCTGGGGGCCCCAATAAAATAGCTCAGTCGCTAACGGTGTACTCCGGATACCAGGCGTCCTCCGGTTTCAATTTAGCCTTATCTGCGCATGCGGGGTTCTGTGTGGATGGACGGTTTTTCCATAGCTTCTCGTGGGATCAAAATAGAAAACCTAATCAAAAAAACCTCTTCTAATGGAGATAAGGATGAACTTATCTCTGTCTGTCAGCCAACTGCTGAACCCAGTCATGATGGACGGACAGAGTGCCCTGATAGACAGTTCGTCGACAGTGATCTACAGGAGCTGCTCAGACGCTCCTGAGACCGAATCCATTAAAAATCTAGGGATAGAAAAACTCTCCCTTCAAAGGAAACGTTTGACCACATCCAACAAGAAGAAATTACGACGCCTTCTTGCAGATGGTCTTCCATACAATGAGGCGCTGGAGAAAGTCCTCAACGAACCTTCGAACAACGAAGCCTCTGCAGCCAACAAACGTCCTAGGTCTAGCACCAACTCACCTGCCGGACCGAGTAAGAAGGCAAGACCTAATGCTCCATTGTTCGCTAAAGTAATAGGAGCTGTCAAAGTAGGACTCCTTCTGGACAATTTTCCGGATGGCCACCTTGAGCCTATACACCAAAAAGCAGTGGAATATGCCATCGTCAGGGAGGTGAAGAAGCTCCCCGACTATGGCCCACAGATTCGTTTTCTGGGCTGCTCATATAAGCCAGGGTGGTTGACGGTTAACTGCGCAGACGCTAGCACCAGAGACTGGCTAGCCAGTATCGTCGACAAAATATCACCATGGGAAAACGCTAAGCTGCGACTGGTTGAAGGAGACGACCTTCCTAAACCCTGTGTGGCAACGGCATACTTCCCTGGAACCTTCCGCTCCGCGGACGACATTTTGCGGTCACTTAGGCTGCAAAATAGAGTTCTCCCCACCAAGGACTGGAAAGTTCTGAGGAAAGTGGCGAATGCTCAGGGTCTTGCCTTAACCTTATCGATGGATGAGTGTTCGGTTAAACTCCTTGAAGACCTGAACTGTCAGCCGTTCTATAACATGAACCGGGTTCAGTTCAGGATCAAGAAGAATCCCTACTCTCGTACATCATCCAGCACTAAAGAGCCAAACAAAAACGAGCAGGTGTCCAAGGAGGCTGTTCAATCGCTTCCCGCCAGCACCGTTGTTACCACCTCTGTGGCCACAGCCCAAACAGTTGCTCAGCCGGCTGAAGAAACGGTCAAGCCCCTTCCCTCACCTGCCCTGATCGCCAAACCACTTCAGACAGACAAAGGAGACAAAACATCAGCCTCCACCTCTTCTGCCAGACCCAACTACCCCGATCCGGCTCGAAAACCGGCTCATTCAGGCTTCAGACAGACATTATCTGGCTCTGCTCGCAGACCTCCTGACAAAAGTCAGCCTCCACAGGCCTGAGACGGCGGAAAAAGAGGGGACCCACATAAAAGGATCCCCCCAATCAACAAAAAAATATGAAGGTTGTCCAGATCAACCTTCACCACTCTAAGGCCGCCTCGGCAGTCTTAACCAAGACCCTCATCTCGGATGGTCTTAATGTTGCCCTTGTGCAGGAATCATGGACTAGCACAGACGGTAAAATTATAGGACTCGCAACACCGGCAGGTAGGATTCTTTACTCCACCTCATCAAGTAGACCTAGAACTTGTATTATTTTTAATAATAACACGAATTTCTTCCCACTGACAGAGTTCATTTCCAGTGACCTCACGGCAGCCATTGTGTAGATCAACAACACCAAGGAGATCATAATAGCATCCGCCTATTTCTCCGGTGACTCAACCGCTTGCCCACCTCCAGAAATAGAGAACCTACTCCGGTTTTCGCAACGCTCCAAGACAGAGATTGTTCTTGGCTGCGATGCAAATGCACATCATACCATCTATGGCAGCTCGGACATTAACAATAGAGGTGAGTCCTTAATTGATTTTATTACATGCAATAATTTATATATATGCAATATCGGGAGGGAACCAACCTTCATCAATGCTATTAGAAAAGAAGTCCTAGATATTACCATATCTACTTCTTAATCTAAAGACCTAATCTCCAACTGGTACGTGTCTACCGAACCGTCATGTTCAGACCATAGACACATCAGATTTGAATTAAACGAACCCACCATTACAACTGCGTTGTACCGTCCAAAGAGAAACACTGACTGGGCCTCCTATAAAGAGCACCTAAATCAGACTCTCAATGGTAAAATACCTCGAATTGACACCCAAGATAAACTAGAACACTCTGTCGAAATGGTAAGAACTTCTATTATATCTGCCTTTGAGGAAAATTGCCCCCTCAAGACTAAAAAGTTTAAAAGGGTAACCACCTGGTGGAGCAAAGATCTCGAAAAGCACAGATCTAGAGTAAGGAAACTATTCAACAAGCAAAACGCAATGATGATTGGCAAACCTACTCCAGTGCTCTAACCAACTACAATAAAGAAATTAAAAATGCCAAAAAAGAATCATTCAGACGGTTCTGTGAAGATATTTCTGATATTCCTTCCAGCTTCCGACTACATAAAGTTCTTGCTTCTGATAGATCTGTACCTTTAGGTACACTTATCGATGAGAACGGCCATCTGACACAAAATAAGAAAGAGACACTTCAACTCTTACTTAGAACACACTTTCCCGGATCAACCATAATTGATCCCCTCACATCAAACCTATCCCCCCGACTTGAGCGGATCTGTCTGCCGACGAGAGGGGACTGCAAAATTGCGAAAGAAATCTGTAGTACCAATGCCGTTAGATGGGCCATAACCTCCCTGAAGCCTTACAAAGCAGCAGGGGAAGACGGCATATTTCCGGCACTTCTACAGCAGGGAGCTGACACACTGGCACCCATCTTCTCCAAACTATTCAGCTGTAGTCTGGCCTACGGTTACATACCGGAGTCCTGGCGAAAGGTCACAGTTAGATACCTACCCAAGGCAGGAAGAAATTTGGATTCTAGCCCGAAATCCTTTCGCCCCATCAGTCTCATGTCTTTCATTCTTAAAAGCATGGAAAAACTAATTGATAGACATATTAGAGATGTAGCTCTGAAGAACTTTCCGCTCAGCAAGATTCAACATGCCTATCAACCAGGTAAATCCACCGAGTCAGCGCTTAATGACTTAGTAACCAAAATTGAATCCTCCATCAACCGTAAGGAAATCTGTCTTGTCGCTTTCCTAGACGTTGAAGGAGCTTTCAACTACACATCTTTTGAGTCCACCAACAGGGCTCTCAACAATATGAATCTATCTCCTATCATAGGAAAATGGATAATGTCAATGCTGAATGACAGAATTATTCAGACCCGCATCGAAGATGTGGAAATCGCGGCAACCACAACTAGAGGGTGCCCTCAGGGGGGTGTCCGCTCGCCCCTCTTATGGTCCCTAGTAATTGACGACCTGCTCCAATCCTTAGAAGATCTGGGGATACATGCCGTTGGATATACCGATGACGTAGCAATCGTCGTCAGTGGCAAATTCGAAAGCACGGTCTCAGAGATACTGCAATACGCTTTATCTGTTGTTCAGAGATGGTGTAATAAAGAAGGACTTTCTGTTAATCCGAAGAAGACAACTATTGTCCCTTTTACGAAACGGAGAAAACTAGATCTCCTTATTCGCCCCACCATGTTTGGCGAAACCATTGACTTCTCTCGGGAAGCCAAATATCTGGGAATTATCCTTGACAGCAAACTATCATGGAACCAGCAGATTGAACGTACCGTAAACAGAGCCAACAGATCTTTATGGATCTGCCGTCGAGTCTGCGGTAAGAACTGGGGTCTTAAACCTCGGATGATGTATTGGCTTTACTCGCTCGTCGTAAAGCCAGCAGTTACCTATGCTGCCGTTGTCTGGTGGACGAAAACTAAAGCTGAGCTGAGACAACAAAATTTCAACCAACAGAGGACCATTCACCAAATTAAGATGGAGCCCGCGGCACAGTTACAGCAACAACCACCAGTAGCAGCAGGTAATAATATATTAAGAAGTTTAGAGTTAAATCCTTTAAAATATATTGAACGACTCCAAAAATTTTGACGGTAAAACAGAAGATTTGCCAATATTTATTTCTAACGTAGACGATATAATTCCTACATTACTCACTTATAATGAACAATCACAAAAAATGTGTATGAATATTTTAAAAAGTAAATTCATTGGAAGAGATAGACAGGCAATAGAAATTCATACACATCTTACAAGATGGGTAGATATCAAAAGTATGTTATTAGAAAATTTCGGCGGATTTAAAAATTCGTATCAGCTATATGAAGATTTGCGAGCTTCTCAATTTAGAGGCGACACACTCAAAATTCAGTTGCAGAGTTTTGCAGTGTTCGGTTGTGTTAATTATATTTCTCTTATTTCTCTTAAAATGGTTGTTACTAATTGCGCCAAATGCGGTAATGAAGTAATTGATTGCAATTTTGTGAAATGTGATTCCTTTTGCAATTTAATTTTTCACAAGAAATGTGCCAATATCTCTGATTTAGTTCATAAACTTTTAACTAATGATTCGAGCATTATGTGGAGATGCACTTCGTGCATTGTGTCTCACGAATCTAATAATTTGCTTATCGAAACTGTTAAACAACTTGCATGTGAAATATATGATCTCAAAAATCAATTTCATAAAAAATTCTTAGTGGATTTACCAAACGGAGACCAAAAATCATCGGAAGGAGTTTCCCACACAAACTTAATAAATAAGGGTATATGTGTACATAGATCTAAGAGTGCCTCGGATTTTCCTCAAGATATTCTCTCGCCGACGGCAATTGAATCTAATGCGGATCTAAATTCTGCTGCTGCTAAAACGGTTGCATTTGGAAGTGAACTGCCGTCTCCACATGATGGTCCTTTTGTACCTGTTGCTGCGCCTCCCAGCTCGGGGCAGCCACTCGAAGACTTAAACACTACTCGCCGTCCGGGTGAAATCTATCAAACTGCTGCTGGTCCTAGTGGTAGTTCCTCAACTGCTCCTGCTGCACAAAATCAACGTTCTTCATCTAATAAAATTCATAATTTGCTTAAAAAGCGCGTCTTGGGAACCAATACATCGTCTGAAGACAACAACATTGCCGTCATTCCGTCCTACAAATGGTTGCACCTCTCGCGTTTCTCCTCATCTACTACAGCTGATTCTATCAAAAATTACTGCTCACATAGACTTAAAATTCCATCCGATCATCTGTTATGCATGCCCCTCATTACAAGAGGTACCGATCAAACCACTCTTAAATTTGTCAACTTTAAGCTTGCTGTACCCGCTACTTCTCTTCATTGCGCACTTGATGCTGATAATTGGCCGTTAAATGTTCGTGTGAGGTTATTCAACTTTCATCCAAAAAACGAAGAAGCGGCGACAATCCCAACGCAACGGCAACTGTAGAAAGTGAAGTGATTCGTCGCTCTCATTCTCATCAGCACAGTTTTTCGTCCCCGCTAAATACATCATTGCTTAATCCAGTTCCGCCTCGTACATACCTCCCTTCGTCTTCACCGTGTTTCTCTGTATACTATCAAAACGCTAGTGGTTTACGCACAAAAACTAATCATCTCTACATTGCTGCCTCTTCCCACGATTATGACGTCATCATTATCACAGAGACCTGGTTGAATGCTAATTTCTTGTCGTCTCAACTATTCGACTCGCACTATGTGGTCTTCAGACGTGACCGCTCTCTTTCGACTGGCTTTACAAGAGGAGGTGGAGTTCTCTTGGCTGTGCGTGCATCTCTCGCCGCAAAACAAATTGCTCTTCCCATGTGCAGTGATGACATCGAACAACTCTGCGTCTGTGTTGCTGTTGCTGAACTTGGATTTGATTTTTATTTCTTAATTAGCTACATTCCTCCATGTAGTTCTTTTATTGTTTATGATGCTCACATCTCTAATATCACCTATATATCTAATTTATTAAATTCTAATCAATCGCCAGTTATTCTTGGTGATTTTAATATTGGTAATATCGATTGGAGACCGACAGGAAGCGAACAATTATTGACGGCTTACAATATAAGAAATGATATTGAGTCGCTAGTGGTTGATTCGTTATCCTCACTTTCTCTTTATCAAATCAATAATGTTATGAATGATTTAGATAGAATTCTTGATCTCGTGTTTGTTGTTGTAAATGAGTTCATCATAAGTTTAGATAATGATTTTTCACCTTTGCTTGCAAATTCGATTCATCATAAAGCCATTCAAATTCGTTTTGAATCTTATAATTTTTATAACGTCAATTGTGATAATAATGTTAAAGTCTTTAACTTTAAAAAAGCTAATTACGAAGGTTTAAATAATGTTTTCCGTTCAATTAATTGGCACAATCGCTTTTTGGGGTTAAATCTCAGTGACATTTATAACACCTTTAAACTTATTCTGTTACATGCGTTCGAGATGTATGTGTATAAGAAAACTACAGGCCTATTAGCAAACTATCAGTTATCCCAAAACTCTTTGAAAAAATCGTCAAAGACAAATTATACTTTATTGTGAAGGAGCATATATCGCCTATGCAGCATGGCTTCGTGACCGGTCGCTCTACAGTGACTAACTTAGCCCTTTTTTCCAAATTTTGTTTGAATTCTATGGAAAGTGGTGTGCAGGTCGATGTGTTATTTACTGACTTTGTAAAAGCGTTCGACAGAATCAATCACTTTTTATTGATACGAAAGTTGGCGAAACTTGGGTTTCATTCAAATATCTTAAATTGGCTTTCTTCTTACCTTCTCAATAGGAAACTCATCGTTGAAGTAGATGGTTTTCTTTCGAATGTGGTAACCGCAACTTCTGGTGTTCCTCAGGGAAGCCATTTAGGTCCATTGCTATTTTTACTATATGTGAATGAAATCCCTAAGTTTTTCAAAAAGTGTGAATGTCTTTTATTTGCAGATGATTTTAAAATGTTTTTTAAAGTCTCCAACCTCTCGGATTGCTTATTGTTTCAACACGAGATTGACCTATTTTTGCGATGGTGTTCTGAAAACGACTTGGAGCTCAGTCTGTCTAAATGTAAAGTTTGCTCGATTTCTCGTTCACTCAGTCCTTTGATTCATTCGTATGTGGCTGGGAATGTTCCTTTTACTAGAGCATATGAGATTAAAGATCTTGGAGTTATTTTTGATAGCAAGTTAAGCTTCAATTTACACATTGACTACATCGTCTCTAAGTCCTTTTCACTACTTGCTTTTATTAAAAGGAACTCAGAAGATTTCCGTGATCCATTTGTTCTTAAAACTCTCTACTGTTCTTTAATTAGATCCAGATTAGAATACTGTTGTGTTATTTGGGATCCTTTTTATGGTGTTCACTCTTCCCGAGTTGAACGGGTTCAAAAACGCTTCACTCGCCTTGCTCTGAGGAGATTCAATAGAGATTCTGAACTGCCCTCGTATAAAGCTCGCTGTTTATTGCTAGGCCTAAATTCTCTCGTTGTAAGGAGAAAGATGCAGTCCTTAGTGTTTTTAAAGGATATTGTCTCTTATAGAATTCATTGTAGTGAACTACTTTTTAGTTTACCATTCTATGCGCCAAGCAGAACGCTTAGAGAAAGAAATTTATTTTTACCTCCTGCTCATAGAACTAATTATGGATTGTCTGAACCGATTACTCGGTGCATATATTTGTTCAACTCGGTCGATAATATCTTGGATTTAACCTCAAATCGCGATTGCTTTAAACGCAATGCTCTTGATGTATTAACTTCTAATTTCATGTAATTATGCCAACTTATTGATTTTTTTGTTCTTTTCTTCTTTTTTAATAAAAAAGAAAAAATATTTTTGGATTACTATACTTATCTACAATATGTATATTATTATTATTGCGAAATCTGTGAAGGTTATTTGCCTTGTAGATGAAAATTAAATAAATAAAAAAATAAATAAATTTTACAATCACATACAACGCACCCCATCACTTTTGAATCAGAAATGTTTGCAGGAAAGTAATAGCACAGATATTCCCCGCAATAATGAAACTGCACTTAACATATTTAAAGAACGGCTTCCAACACATATGAGAACCATACTCTATGCATTGAAACCCAGTACCATGGAGTTAGCTTTACACGAGCTAAGTAACGCAGGACTTATCACAAAACAGAATCACGATACAGACTATAACGACAAACAAAAACACAATGCTAAGAAAATAGAGAATAGGTATGAACAAAAACCTAATAACAATAACAGTAGTTTTATAAAAAACCCGAATAATCCATTCAGGAACTGTAACAGTAGAGAAAATAATTTTATACCAAGCAACAGAAATATTAATAAAAATAAAAATTGGCAACCAAAGCAATACATTCCAAATAATAGCCAACAACAACGCCCTTATGATAATTATAATAAGAATAATCATAATAATAATTATAGACAATATCCTCAAAGGTTTGAGCCTATGGATATAGATCCTTCATCATCTCAAATGAGACGTGTACCTAAAGCTAATTATGTTGAAAGAAATAATGTACAAGAAAATATAGAAAGTGAAGCAAATTTTGGGCATTCAGCCTCGGAACATCACTTCCCTATATTAAATTAGGAAAAGGAAATACAAATATAAGGCTACTTATTGACACAGGAGCAACAAATAGTCTTTTGCGTGAGGAAGATTCACCAATAGAATATACTAAATGGCGTTTCAAACCTATGACAATATGCACAGCAGGCAATAACCCAATAGTCGTCACAACAGACGTAAATATCCCAAAAACAATATTTGCACTATCAGTTAAATACGATTGTGAATTCCAAGTAGGTATATACTTTCAATGAAGAGTATAATGGAATTATTGGAAACAACATATTGATCCCAAACGATGGAGAAATAAATTATAAGAAAAAAACATTGAGATTGAATGACAAAATCATACCTTTGTTCTTCAACGAAAATAAAGAAAAAGAATATGAAAATACCAACTATTTCAATGAAATTGTTCCTATGGACTCCATTATGAATACAATAATTAAAGACCAAAGATCGGATCATTTAAATGAAGAAGAAAAACAAAATTTGTTTAAAGTAATAAAAGAATGCGATGGAGCATTTTATAGAAAAGGTGACGATTTGTCTTTTACTAACCACTTAAACACAACATCCCTACAGAAGATAGTTCTCCAATATACACGAGGATATATAGATATCCCGAAATCCACAAGAAAGAAGTAGACAAGAAAATAAAGGATATGCTTGAATCGAAAATAATCCAGCATTCCACTTCACCCTATAACGCTCCAATTTGGGTGGTGCCTAAAAAAGAGGATAACGCAGGGCATAAGAATGGCGAATCGTTATCGATTATCGGAAATTGAACAACGTAACTAAGGAAGATAAATATCCTATCCCAAACATAGACTCAATATTAATAAAATTCTAATGACACTAAAGAATGCAAAACTTAAAGTATCATTAAACAAATCTGAATTTCTACGTAAAGAAACAGAATTTTTAGGTCATGTAGTAATATCAAATGGTATAAAACCAAATCCGAAAAAAATCTAAACAATAAAGAATTTCCTTATACCAAAAAATGTAAAAGAAATTCAAAGTTTCCTCGGTTTAACAGGATACTATAGAAAGTTTATAAGTGATTATCATCATCATTAAGCCTCTAACTTTATGCTTAAAAAAGGATAACAAAATAAATATAGAAGATGAATGCTATAAAGAAGCATTTTATAAAATAAAAACTCTGATGTCAGACGATCTAATAAACAGACACCCACATTTTTTGAAAGAATTTATATTAACAGCCGATGTTAGCAACTTTGCTCTAGGAGCGGTTTTGTCACAATCACATGGACCTCTAGCATTTGCTTCACGCACGTTAAATAAACATGAATGCAACTATTCAATAATAGAAAAAGAATTGTTAGCAATAGTTTGGGCAACAGCACAATTTCGACATTATTTATATGGACGCAAATTCATTATAAAAACAAAGCATAGACCATTAGTATGGCTGCAAAATTTAAAAGAACCAAATAGTAAATTGCAAAGATGGAAGATCAAACTTGAAGAATATGACTTCGAAATACAATACATACAGGGGATAAAACTTGAAAATAATATCAATATGATAAACAACGACAATGATGATGACGAATACACTCAGCACAGTGCTGAATCGGATAATTTAAGCTTATCCCTATTAGTGAAAAACTGATTAATATTTTTAATCGACAAATAATTCTCAAGGTCAATGCAAATGACGAAGAAACTAAAATTATTTATCCACATGTTGGGAAAAGAAGAATTATATTTACAAGAAAAGAATTCAAAGAAAATGACTTCGGAGATATTATTAAAGAAGTCGACCTAAAAATATTAAATGGCATTTATATAGAAAATGAGGAAATCTTTACGTATTTCCAAAACAAATGGAAATTAGAAAATACAAAATCAATTCAAATATTACACAGAAGCACAAAACTTTTACAGGATCTAAAAATTGACGAAGCAAACGAGATAATATTCAAAACACATAAAAAAATATAGGCATAGAAAAAGTATATTTAGATCTTAATCGAAAATATTACATACCAAATTTTAAAACCCTAATAAATAAACAAATTAATAATTGCCATCTATGTATGACCAAAATCGAAAGAAATCCAATAAAGTTACCTTACGAAAAAACTATAACTCCAAAAAATCCAAATAAACACTATCACATAGATATATGGTTCTTAAACCATAAGAAAAAATACCTTTCATGTATCGACAAGTTCAGTAAATATGCGACAGTAGAACCTATTAAATATGAAACATATACCGATGTTTTAAATGCTTTAATGAAAATATTTACATATATGAAAAAACCCAAACAAATTACCCTCGATAATGAAAACGCTTTTGTTTCTGACACATCAAGAAATTTTAGAAAATAATGAAATAAATATTCATTATAGTACAGCTAATCGCCATACAGGTGATTCAGACATAGAACGTCTCCACAGCACACTCAATGAACATATCCGAATCCTAACACAAATACAAGAATCAGGTGAAGAAATTGAACCCATTGAACATACAATCAAAGCCATAGACACTTACAATAATGTAAGTAATCCATTTAACAACAAAAGAAAAACCTATTGATGTACACTTTAATAAAATCAACAATGAATTAATCTATAAACGTATCGAAGAACGTAAAATTAAAATATTAAATAAACTAAACATAAATAGGAAGAATTTAAGCATAGACGAATTTATGCAAAAGTAACAGAACGTTTAGAAATAATTGAAACAAACAGCAATAACGAAATTTCAAATTTAAATAATCAAATAATAATTAATGATAAATTTAACAAACAAATAAAAATATTAACTGAAACATTGAATAATGAAACCAAGAACATAATAAAGCGAATTAACACATTTATAGACAGTTATAACTACGAAAAAGATATAACTAAAATATATATAGTATGAAATAAAGTTGAGAGAAAACCTCGACTATTTACATGAGGATATATAAAAAATAAAAGAAATAGTGATGACTTCAAGGTTAGGAGTACTAAGTATCTCTACTTTTTTTTAACTACGGAAGAAATAAATAAATAGGTACGGAATTAATATAAATAACTTAAAAGAATTGAACCGCAGTTTAGTTTTACATCAAAGCAATATAATCTTCATCATTAAAGTTCCCAAATTTACAACTTAATTATAAAATATTTACGTTCAACCCATTCCAAATAAAGAAAATAATTCACAATTAAACGGTTTTGGATATCAATGAAGTTCTTTATTCCTGTGAAAGTACGTTCGATGCCATTATGTATGGAACTCGATTTCTTTCGCATGGCCACCACGGGCACGCTTGCAGAAGTCCAGACGCTGAACCCAATTTTCGACGGTTTTCAAGCATAAATCGGCGGATACTGCTGCAATTTCACGTTCGATATTCGTACGAAGTTCATCAATCGTCGCTGGCTTGTTGGCATAGACCATAGACTCGACGTAACCCCACAGGAAAAAGTCTAACGGCGTCAAATCGCACGACCGAGGCGGCCAAGCTACTGGACCATTTCGTGAGATAACACGTTCTCCAAATTTGGTTTCCAATAAATTGATTGTGACATTCGCTGTGTGGCTTGTGGCGCCGTCCTGTTGGAACCACATGTCCTCCAAGTCCATATCATCCAATTGGGGCCAAAAATATTCGGTTATCATTGAACGGTAGCGATTCCCATTCACAGTAACGTGCCGGTCTTGTTCATCACGGAAGAAGTACGGCCCAATGACGCCGCCGGCCCATAAACCACACCAAACCGTAATTTTTTCGGGATGCAATGATGACTCATGGAGTACGTGTGGATTGCTGCCTGACCAATACCGCATATTTTGTTTATTGACGAAGCCATTCAGCCAGAAATGAGCCTCACCGCTGAAGATGATTTTTCGATGAAAATCCGAATCATTTTCAAGTTGTTGCTCAGCCCAATTCACGAACATACGACGCTTCTGGTGGTCAAGCGGCTTCAGTTCTTGCGTCAATTTAATCTTGTAAGGATGTAGGCCAAGATCTTTTCACAAAATTCGCCACAACGACGTCACAGAGATGCCCAACGCTTGAGAACGACACATTTGGGCTTTCTTCAACTGAAGCCTCAGCGGCAGCAATATTCTCGATACTACGGGCACTTCTTTGTCTCACTGGCACGGGAACATTTTGTACTGTGCCTATGGATTAAAATTTTTCCACTAGACGCCCAATTGTTGATCTGCTAGGACGATTATGACGACCATAAATTGGACGTAGCGCTCTTAACGTTGAGGCCACTTACTCCGAATTTCGGTAGGAAATTTTAATAATTTCGACTCGTTGTTGACTCGTATATCTTTCCATCATGAAATGGCAAACTTTACTGAAGAGAAATATCAAAAGAGCGGCAAGAAATTCGGCGCCATTTGCTGTCCCTGTCGCTCTACTTTTGTAGCGTCCCTGTTGAAAAACCCTTTATTAATTAATATAAAATTACAAGAAATAATTCAAAATTGTAACAATCAAAAGATTGTAACAAAAGGAAACTATCTCATCAAATTAGAAAATTGTAAAATTAAAATAAATAATAGAGAGTATGAAAGGAAAAACTATAAACATGAAGCACTAATTCCAAATACCATTTTAGATATTAATTATACTAAAATAGATGATTTAACTTTCCAAGAAATACATTATCAAAGTATAAACAATTTAAAAGAAATTCAAGAACTTAAATATAAACATAAAAGTCAAATTTAACTATATACTTTATGTTTGTAACCATGATAATCATTGTAATCATTTATATTTACATAAAAATAAGAAATAAAGGGTGATTTTTTAGCTGGTTTGGTTTTGGCAACACTGGTTTTGACAGCTGACGTGTGTTTAGTACCTTGTGTCACTGTCAAACAGCTTCAGTTTGGTTTGCAATTTAACCATGGATCGTCTTACAAATGAACAACGCTTGCAAATTATTGAATTTTACTATCAAAATTCGTGCTCGGTTCGAAATGTTCATCGCGCGCTGCTTCCATTTTATGATCGGCATTCTCGACCTTCTGAGCAGTCTATTCGGAAGATTGTGACCAAATTTCGCACCAAATTTACTTTGTTGGACATTAAACCACCAACACGTTTACGTACTGTGCGTAGTGAAGAAAATATTGCGGCCGTATCAGCTAGTGTGACAGAAGACCGCGAAATGTCGATTCGGCGCCGTTCCCAGCAGTTAGGTCTTTGTTACAGCACTACGTGGAAAATTTTGCGGAAGGATTTGGGCGTAAAGCCTTTTAAGATACAGCTGGTGCAAGAACTAAAGCCAGCCGACCTACCACAACGCCGAATTTTTGGTGAATGGGCTCTTGGAAAGCTGGCCGAGGATCCGCTTTTTTATCGAAAAATTGTGTTCAGCGATGAGGCTCATTTTTGGTTGAATGGGTACGTAAATAAGCAAAATTGCCGCATTTGGAGTGAAGATCAGCCAGAAGCATTGCAACAGCTACCAATGCATCCCGAAAAAGCCACTGTTTGGTGCGGTTTATGGGCCGGCGGCATTATTGGGCCATATTTCTTCAAAGATGATGCGAATCGCAGCGTTACTGTCAATGGTGAACGCTACCGAGCGATGATAACAAACTTTTTTTTGCCCGAAATGGAAGTTCTTGACTTGCATGATATGTGGTTTTAACAAGACGGTGCCACATGCCACACAGCACGCGAAACAATGGCGCAATTGCGAGGCGAGTTTGGTGAACAGTTAATTTCACGTTTCGGGCCGGTCAATTGGCCGCCTAGATCGTGCGATTTGACACCATTAGATTATTTTTTGTGGGGGTATGCCAAGGCTAATGTGTATAGGGACAAGCCCGCTTCGATTGACGCACTGGAAGCCAACATCCATGCATTCATTCGTGAGATACCGGCCGATATGTGTGAAAGAGTATGCCAAAATTGGACTCAGCGGATGGGCTACCTGAGACGCAGCCGCGGTCAACATTTGCATGAAATTATCTTTAAACATTAAATTGCAAGGTTCAAACTATCGATTCAAATAAATATTTCATTAATTTTTTCGAATTTTTTGTGTTTTTTTTTTAAAAAAAGTTCTAAACCTCTTAAAAAATCACCCTTTACAAATAAGAAGATTATAAATAATGTTAATCTTCCAACTTCCAACTGGTCACTTTCCGACCATAAGAAGAATCTAAAGGGGAGGTGCTATATCAGAGCAAGCTTGTGAACAAACGCTCGATTTCAAATTCAATTAACTAAAGTCAATTGAATACAATGATAACAAATACATTTAATATAATGAAGAATACAATAAAGAAAATGGGAAACAACATAAATACAATGATGCGGCCATTAAAATGCCATAAACTGATCACCAGAACTTTTAGCCTTCAGTTAAAAGAAACACAATATTAACAAAGTAACACTTTTGCCTTCAGCATATGAATCCGAACACAAGTATCATTGCATCATCGATAGTCATACGAAGAGTATAAAAAGGGATCGTTTGAACTCATTAAAGTTAGTTCTAAGAATTCTCCCACAACGTATAGCCAAAGATTTCCCCCGACCAACGGTAAGGGATCTGAAGCTTTTTTTTTAAGTTAGGAAATAAAAATATTTAAAAAAGTAAAAAGGAAAATGTTTTATTTTTTTTTATAAACACAATTTCCTTAAACGAAAATTATATGTATAATATTATAATGTCCAAGGATAGTATTTCTACGATATTAAGATCACTTACGCGTTTTTGATTTCTGGAAGCTGCATACTGCCTCGTGATGTGTGCACAGGACGAAGAGATGATGACGATGTCAAACAAAATGATCTCACTACACGGGGAAAAATGTTGATTGATTTTGGAACCTGTGATATTTTATATATATATTTTTTTTTTTTTGGGTACCTATTTACCTGTACTGAACCAAACCAATATTTTTTTCTCTTTTCCTTTTATAAATTAATCGGTCTTTTTATGGCTTTCCTTTTTTCCATTTACCCCATCCACCTTTCCCTTGGGGGATGAAGATGATTCGGTAAGCAAATGGGGTTCCGATATGAGTGTCGTGCAAACAAGTTCGTTTCAAATGGCACCTTGGTCGTCAGCCACTATCCACAAGCCTGTCACGTACTACATCTATCGGAAGAGGGTATCCCTTTAGATCCCTGCGAACCAACTTACAAAAAAAAAGCTAAACTTGTTGGTCAGATTCCTATGTTAAGTAGGAGGCGATTTGGGGGACATGAGTACAGCGGTTTCTTTTGTGTGTATTCAGTGGAGCTCTTTTCACTGTACCCAGCACCCGATATAAACGGACCAATAATAATTATTGTAAAATTAAATAATTTACAGCATTGTAACTCAGAAGAGAAGAACTCCATTTTGAACATCTGTCGAGAATACAATGATCTCTTTTACATTGAAGGCGATCACCTCTCCTATACACACACCGCAAAACACGAAATAATCACTGAGGCAGGTATACCTCCACTTTTTACAAAACCTTACCGTCTTCCGGAAAGTCAAAGGGAAGAAATACACAAACAAGTCAATGAAATGATACATATGTACGTCCAAGCTGTAGTCCATGGAATTCGCCCCTGTTACTTGTTCTGAAGAAAACAGGTAATGATGGAACGAAACGCTGGAGAGTTGTAGTAGATTTCAGAAAACTGAACGAGTTAACCATAGGCGATGCTTAACCACTTCCAAACATATCTGACATTTTTGACCAACTAGGAAGAGCAAAATACTTCAGTACTCTTGATTTGGCCAAAGGATTCCATCAAATTTTAATGGATGAGAAAGACAGATGTAAAACCGGGCTTAGCACACCTATACGTCGACGACGTAGTTCTGTATGGATATGACTTGAAAGATCACAATGACAATCATAAACCGAATACACCAACACAACCTGAAACTTCAACCCGAGTAATGCAATTTTCTAAAGCAAGAACTTGTGTATTTGGGACATATAATTTCAGAAAATGGTTTAAAACCAGACCCAGAAAAGGTAAAGGCAGTAAAAACGTTTCTAGGTCTTATAGGCTACTATAGGAGATTCATTGATAAATTTTCCAGTATATCCAAGCCTTTGAGCAAACTACTGAAAAAAGATACCGAATTTAAATGGGACGCATTCTGTTATGAGGCACTCCGAAAACTTAAAAATAAAATTATAAACCCTCCTATTTTAACCTACCCAAATTTTGACCAGGAATTCATAGTCACCACAGACGCAAGCGATGTAAGCTTAGGTGCTAATTTGAATTAGACAAGCCAAGCAAGTCGAACATTAAAAGATACCGAAATTCGCCTTAGTACCACCGAAATAGAATTATTGGCTATATGACTACGACATAAAGTATAAATCGGGAAATATGGTTGTGCGGATCACAACACAATTAGGACTTCTTTTATTTTACCTAGGTAATCCATATATTTAGTACAGGATGTGTACATTGCGGTTATTAACAATGGAAATTGATGGATCATCTGCCCAAATAAAATATAATCAGTATCTACAAATAGTTATTTGCAATTTTGCTGATAGCTATATTTTAGTTTGGTTCTTTCCCAGACGGTTTTAAAAAAAAAAATAATTACATATTTGGTGATTGGACTTATAAGACATATTCGTTGTAAAAGTACAGTAAAAAATTTAGAAAAAAAAAATTTAAAACAAGTAAAAGTGTTATCATCGGCCTGGCCGATGCTTTGATACAATCCACTGCATACAAGTCATGCAAGATTTTAGGCATGTGAGGTAGTAAGTAATTACATTGAACAACTGACAGAGAGACACATGGGCCTAATATTGATTTTGTATGGGAGGTACCAGAACTACTTGACCGACATAGCCCATTTTTAATACCAACTTGACGACAATAAAAATAAGTCCTCTCACAAAATTGCACTTGCCTAGGTAGATTCTTCTTTCAATACCAACCTGACGACGATAAAAAGAAGTCCTTTCACCAAATTTCATTTGCCTATGTCAATTCCTTTGGGCGCTATCGTGGTTTCAGACAGACAGACGGACATGGCTTAATCGATTCAGAATATGATCCTGATTCAGAATATATATACTTTAGGAGGTCTCCGGTGACTCCTTCCTGGCGTTACAAATGTAATGACAAAGTGAATATACCTTCCTGTGGAGGGTATAAAAATGGAGGGAAATTTATTTTTTGTCAGCCATAGTACTTTTTCGTTATTCTTCATCTACAAGACAAATTTTCATTTTCATTGATCTTCAACTACAAATAGGTTGGTCATCAGAATTTCTAAAAATATGCTTGCCATGTTCTACTAATTGTTAAGTGCTATGAAGGTTGCCTATCATTTTGGAAATTAACATTTCGAAAAGTAATGATATTCCATACTTTGTTTAGTCATTATGCTATCCTTGTAGGCACTTATATTAAATTGTTTCAAATTTTGTGATAAATAAAATTTTATTTGTTTTTTTTTCTTCTATTACAAGGAAACTTCATACAAATTAAGTCATTATAACTCAAAAATCGTACTACTCAGGAAGGTTCATATATCTCCCCTGAACCCCAAAATAATTTAAATTTGAATATTCCTTATAAATTCTTTCTTTTTTTTGTCGACATTCGCCAGCGAAATAATTTTTCTCTAAAAACAACCAAAACAGGCACAATAATAACAAATTTTATTTCCACGCATGAATATTTCACATTTTATGTTGATTACATTATTAGTTATTAACCATTTTGTCAAATTCTTTTTATTATGATAAAACACATAAAACAATAAATTTTATGTCAGCCGCGTAAAGATTATTTAATGTCGTTTAAGAATTGCATTTATTTCTGTAAGTACACATCCGGCGTAAGCAGCAACAATTCACTAGTCCAACAAATCAACACCATCAAAAAGCAACGCTCTTAGTCGTATCCCCGCAAAAATCGATACTACAGAAAAAAAGTACAAAGTGTTAGTCACTGCTAGAAGCAAGGCAAGAAGTCAAGACATTGACGAAATAGTCCTGGTGAGTAGCGAAGAAATTACACTTCGATCACTAGAGTGTAAAATAGTCGAAACATTTAAACCAATAACACTAGCTGAACACTATTCACCCATACAAATTTGTATTTTATCCCAAAAAGAACGTTTAGAGGAAGAATCTCTCGAAAATATAGCTGGCTACACTCGTACGAATCCCAACGAAATAAAAATATACCCAAATAAACCGAAATCCTCTGAAAATATCATTACTACCCTATCATTAGACACATCCACTTTTGAGAAAAACCTCATTGAAATCCAAAAATACTGCATAACAGAGAAGGTAAAACAAATCGATATTTCTACGGTAGCCCGTAGTTACGTGGAGAAAATCGTATGTCGTTTCGGAATACCCGACGCGATACTCACAGAGCAAGGTACCAACTTCTTGAGTAACCTGTTCAAACAGATAAAGGGTGATTTTTTAAGAGGTTTAGAACTTTTTTTTACAAAAAAACACAAAAAATTCGAAAAAATTAATGAAATATTTATTTGAATCGATAGTTTGAACCTTGCAATTTAATGTTTAAAGATAATTTCATGCAAATGTTGACCGCGGCTGCGTCTCAGGTAGCCCATCCGCTGAGTCCAATTTTGGCATACTCTTTCACACATATCGGCCGGTATCTCACGAATGAATGCATGGATGTTGGCTTCCAGTGCGTCAATCGAAGCGGGCTTGTCCCTATACACATTAGCCTTGGCATACCCCCACAAAAAATAATCTAATGGTGTCAAATCGCACGATCTAGGCGGCCAATTGACCGGCCCGAAACGTGAAATTAACTGTTCACCAAACTCGCCTCGCAATTGCGCCATTGTTTCGCGTGCTGTGTGGCATGTGGCACCGTCTTGTTAAAACCACATATCATGCAAGTCAAGAACTTCCATTTCGGGCAAAAAAAAGTTTGTTATCATCGCTCGGTAGCGTTCACCATTGACAGTAACGCTGCGATTCGCATCATCTTTGAAGAAATATGGCCCAATAATGCCGCCGGCCCATAAACCGCACCAAACAGTGGCTTTTTCGGGATGCATTGGTAGCTGTTGCAATGCTTCTGGCTGATCTTCACTCCAAATGCGGCAATTTTGCTTATTTACGTACCCATTCAACCAAAAATGAGCCTCATCGCTGAACACAATTTTTCGATAAAAAAGCGGATCCTCGGCCAGCTTTCCAAGAGCCCATTCACCAAAAATTCGGCGTTGTGGTAGGTCGGCTGGCTTTAGTTCTTGCACCAGCTGTATCTTAAAAGGCTTTATGCCCAAATCCTTCCGCAAAATTTTCCACGTAGTGCTGTAACAAAGGCCTAACTGCTGGGAACGGCGCCGAATCGACATTTCGCGGTCTTCTGTCACACTAGCTGATACGGCCGCAATATTTTCTTCACTACGCACAGTACGTAAACGTGTTGGTGGTTTAATGTCCAACAAAGTAAATTTGGTGCGAAATTTGGTCACAATCTTCCGAATAGACTGCTCAGAAGGTCGAGAATGCCGATCATAAAATGGAAGCAGCGCGCGATGAACATTTCGAACCGAGCACGAATTTTGATAGTAAAATTCAATAATTTGCAAGCGTTGTTCATTTGTAAGACGATCCATGGTTAAATTGCAAACCAAACTGAAGCTGTTTGACAGTGACACAAGGTACTAAACAAACGTCAGCTGTCAAAACCAGTGTTGCCAAAACCAAACCAGCTAAAAAATCACCCTTTATATGTAAAATTCTAAAAATCAAAAAAATACAGACAACTCCATACCATACCATGCTCAAACAAACGGAGCTTTAGAACGCAGTCATCGAACGTTAACCGCATACCTCAGGCATTACGTTAACAATGACCAACTTAATTGGGACACTTGGCTACCCTACTCCATATTTGTTTATAATACAACACCCCATAGTAGTACTACGTTTAGCCCATTCGAATTACTTTATGGTTTTCCAGCACGAATACCTAGTTCCATTAACAGGAACCCCTAAACAATGTACTTGTACAACTATGACAATTACGCTGGCGAGCAAAATACCCGATTACAACACGGATACCAAGCTGCTAGGAACATATTGCAATATAGAAAGGACAACTCTAAAACATACTACGACAAAGGTTCAAACATCAAACGTAGGTGACAAGGTATTAGTCAAAAATCACACTCGAAAAACCAAACTCTCCTCCCTATGGGAAGGACCTTACAACGTATCGAACATCATTTCTTCCGAAAATACGGAGATCCAAGTCCACAACACAAAATTACAATTATATGCAAATATAGAGAACCGAACTTCACGTTTTGCAGAAAATCGATTTACGACTGTTTCTTTTATTACTGAAAATACTTTCATCCGCAAATGGTACTCTACACATAACTCCCATTAGGGACTGCACAGGGATTTATCGAACAGTGGGGAAGAGCGGAGTTATACTCCCATGAATGGAAGCTAATCGTATAGTACGATTTAGAAAAGCTGGCAGTAGCTTTAAGCCAGGCCAATCAGTATGTGGCAGAAGTAAACCAGCTGTGTGGGCATCTGCAAGGTAAATAATGTTGTGACATCGAATGCAATGGCGTCACGAGTTAAACCATCTCCTTTCTGATGCTACCCAGAAATATAGTATAATCGCTACCGACTATAGAAGGAGGGGAAAGCGAGCACTAATAAATACAATCGGGACGCTGAGTAAAGCATTGTTTGGCACTTAAAGTGAAGAAGATGACGACTTTTACAATGGACAAATAGAAAAGTTAGAGTTAAACGCAAAACACTTGTAAGGAATCAATCTTGAAACCACAGCCAACGTCTTTAATAAATCGGAAATAGCCAGGGGAAATTAACTTATAGCAATAACTTTGAAGCTAGGCATTGTGAGGGAATTAGCAAATAAATTAAACAATATGAGCCACCAAGAACAACTGCTTTCAGAAGTTTCTTCACTGATTACACTATCAATAATACGTTATCAGAACCCAGAGACGAATTTCTACTTATATACGAGGTGGGCCAAAAGAAATCACCCTCTTGGAAGATGTTCTTATTTTTGCAAATGGCAATAGACAGATGTAGAATACAAGTGAACAAGCCATGGAGCGATACACTCCCCAAGAACGCGGAATAATCGTGTCTATTTTTTTGCGTAACAATTCGTCTGTAGTGTTGGCGCAGCGCGAATTCCGTCGCCGATTCCACTGCCGTCCGACACCGACTGCGCAAACACTGCGCCGTTTGGCCACCAACCTTGAAGAGTATGGGACCACACGAGACGTTGCCAAGAGTGGCCGGCCCCGGAGCGCCCGTTGTGCCGAGAATATCGCCGCTGTTGACGAGGATGTCGAGCTGTCGCCGGAAACATCGACCAGACGCCGTGCCTCGCAATTAGCCTTCAGCCGGTCGTCCCTAAGGCGAATTTTGGTCAAAGACTTGCGCATGTTCCCGTACAAAGTCCAGTCCGTGCATCAGCTGCTGCCTGTCGACCGCCAAACGCGTGTAACCTACGCCCAAGCCATCCTCAATCTCGAGGACGAAGTGGACGATTTTTCGACCAAAATCATAATGAGCGATGAGGCTCATTTCCACCTCAGCGGGTACGTGAACAAGCAAAACTATCGCTTCTGGGGCACCGAAGATCCACGAGTAATGCACGAGGAGCCATTACACCCGCTCAAAGTTACTGCATGGTGCGCTGTTCACGCGCGGGGTCATCGGGCTATTTTTTTTTTTTTTTGGTCAAACGATAACAGTGGACGGTGCGCGCTATAGGGCCATGTTAACCGAGTTTTCTGCCGCAATTGGACGAATTAGGAGTGGAGGACATGTGGTTCCAACAGGACGGATATTCTGAAGGCGGCGTTCCCGTGTCGCCTCATCTCTCGTTTTGGCGATTTGCACTGGCCCGCAAGATCGCCCGATTTAACCGTTCCAGACTTTTTTTGTGGGGTTTTTTAAAGTCCGGTGTTTACGTGAACAAGCCCGAGACCCTAGAAGATGGAAAATGCCATAAAACGAGCCCGTATGGCAATCAATTGAGACGGCGCCCATTTGGCCGATATTATCTTCTCGACTTAACTAATAAAATTCTAAAGGTTCAAATGAACATAATCAAAAAACAGAATCGAAGTTTTTCATTTAGAAATGTAATGAGAGCCAAACAACATCGGATGACTTCTTTTGGCCCACCTGTATAAATTAACACCGGCAAACCACCTCCACGCGCAGCGGAAATGCTGATCAAGCGTCTAGGGCAGCGAAACGAATTTCCATGGAAATTCAATCGAAAAATCGAAAACTGCAAGCTATGGGATTGTTATTGCGAGCTTTGGTTATAAAGTATAAATTGTAATAAGTTAGTCGTAATCGGTTTGTTGAAGAATAAAGGTCAGAGCAATCTGCTCTGAATATTTTTTTTATAATAATTCGTGCGTAGATCGTATTAACTGGCGCCCAGCGTGGGGCTGCGCTCTGTAACACTGTACAAATTTACTGTTAACATAAAATCTCGAGTGAACTCAGGCAATAACCAAGCCTAAAACCAGTGAAAGTGTTTGCAAATAAAGAGTGGACAACCAAGCCACCAACATAACAGTGAAATAAATAAAAAGTGGACAATCAAGCCACTAATATAACGGTGAAACAAATAAAGAGTGGACAACCAAACCGCCCAGTGAAGTAACCAAAAGAGTGGATAACCAAACCACCACGATAACAGTGTAGTGATAGGGAAAACGAAGGCCCCCGAGTAGTTCTACTAACCAAAAGGAACAAAAAGGTTAGATGCTACAAGAATTAATTATAACATTACTGTAAGTCAATTATAAATAACTTAAGTAACAACAATTTACATACTTTACACCTGTGTGAAACCAAATCATATTTAACCCAATAAGAACAAAATAGTTGCATAAGTCTTACAATTGTGAAATACTATTCAGAAAGTTCATTACAAATTTAACTATCCCTTTCTTAATTATTGCTCTGAAAGAAAGCACGTTGATTAAAACATCCCTTATCATTACTTTAATGAACGATATAATTGATTCTTCACTTCAGGCTCCCATTCCTTCCCCTGCTCCAAATGCAATTAACGATGACATGATTCAGATAATCTCACAGCTAGTAACTCAAACCCTTCAAATACAGGGACGGCAACTTTTCAATTCTATCATGAACCCTGCGTCCGACATAAATAATGATATAGATCAGCCAATAAATCTAGCCAACGATAGGAATCTGTCCGAAATGGACAAAATACCCGACGTAGTGAAAAGCTTAAGAGAATTCTCTGGCGATAATACGATTAGCAGGGTTCAATTTGAATTCATTTAAGTTTATTTTAATTAACAATAGTGGTAATGATATTTTAAGATATTGATTCCACAAGCAAAAGTGGAGAGAGGCTGGTGCGCACACGTTGAGAGCCAAGAAGGAAAAGACGGAAATTGACCCAGGCGGAAAATGGCAGACGTCAAAGCTGAATGTCAACACGGTTGACAACCGGAATCTTCATTGGACGCCATCTACATCTTTGGGTGCGTCCGAAAACTACCCCGGGTCCAAGGCTCCGATTTGTAGACACAACAGTTTCCTCAACACTTATTTGGAATTAAACCTGACTCGCTTATCTCTCAAACGTTCGGACCGTCTTAGCACGACTGTGGTAGAACTTGTTGGCTGTTGATCCTGTTCAGACACCAGCTGTTCTGCTTCAACAGGTTGAGTAGGCGTGGAGCACACTGGTTCAACTGGAGATGTGAGCTCAATCAAAGGGGGTGATAGCGGATACGCCTCTATGATTGAATCGTCTTCTATAATCGGTGCAGATCGATGTGTTTCTTCTACTTGAGGATTCTTTCTCTCAATGGATGTGCGTCATCTGCAATCAATTGAAAAGTGGGGTTAGTAAATGGACCAGTGGTACTTGCCTGAATCTCCGAAGCTGTCTTTCTTGTATCCAAACAGGAAGCTCGGTGTCGAATTTGGTTTTGGTGACGGCGCCAAATAGTGCCGAATTCGGTTGCGACCTCATACATCCGCCTTCCCCGTACTCCTCTTATGACCGCTTTAACCCATTTCACTTTGTGTAGATATTGACGAACGGAAACAGCTTGGCCTATGGCGAATTTGGATGGTGAACTTTTCCCACGCTCTCTTTCAGGATCTGGACATATGGCGGACAGAACGGTGCGATGGCAACGTCCATGCCGGTGACTTCCCATCGGTGCCTGGGGTTGACCGATAGGTGGACAAGAATAATTGCAAAGCCTCATCACTGCGATTTAAATCACAGAGTATCTTCGCTAAGGCTGTTTTGAACGTCCGTACCATCCGTACAGCAGCTCCGTTGGACTCAGGGTTGAAAGGGGCTGTGGTAATATGTTGGATGGAATGACGGGCACAAAAGTCTCGAAATTCTGCTGACGTAAATTGGGGGCCATTGTCCGACACTATGGTTTTTGGCAAACCTTCCAGAGCGAACAGTGAGTGCAGCGCGCTTATGGTTGACTTCGATGTAGTAGAGGTCATCCGTACGACGAAGGGAAACTTCGAGAACGAGTCAACGATTATAAGCCACATATGCTTCTCGAAAGGGACTGTGAAGTCAATGTGAATGCGTTCCCAAGATGCCTCTGCGCATGGCCAACTAGAGTACTGCTTTGGTGGTTGACTTGCGTGGATCTGACAGGCGGAGCAATGGTGGACCATTTTATGAATTGCCTCATCTATACCGGGCCACCAGCAATAACGACGAGACAACTGCTTTATACTGGTTTCTCCAAAATGTCCTTCGTGCAGCAAGGCAAGTATTCGCGTCTGAAGGCTATCAGGAACCACTACTCTGGTATGATCTGTCTGCAAAAGAACAACATTAGTACACACACACAAGCTTAACCTGCGACGATAATAAGGAATCAAATTGGCTTCGCTACTCGGTAAATACTTCGGCCAGCCATTTTGAATGTACCAAACCACCCGGCTAAGAACTGGATCCTTTTCCGATTTCTCGGACACCACTCTGCAGTTAATTGGAAAATCTTCCACCACTGAGTGGTAAATACTTTCCACAGAATGACATATTTCCGATTTGTCAAACTCCTGATCTGGTCCAACTGGTAACCGGGAAAGGCAGTCAGCATTGCCATGCTGCTTTGTTGGACGATACCGTATAGAATACGTATAGCCTATAAGCGTTATTGCCCAGCGCTGTAGACGTTGAATTGTCATCTGGGGCAATCTCTTGCTCGGGTTAAAAATAGTCACAAGGGGTTGGTGGTCAGTAACGATTTCAAACTCACGACCAAATAAGTATTGGTTGAATTTTTTTACGCCGTAGATTATCGAAAGGGTCTCTTTTTGAATCTGACTATAGTTCTTTTGGGTTTCGGTCAGAGTCTTTGAGGCGAAAGCGATGGGCTTCTCCGTTCCATCGGGGTAGATGTGTGATATGACGGCGCCAATGCCGTGGGACGAAGCATCTGTTGCTAAGGATACAGGTAAATTTTCCTCGTAATGGACAAGTCTCGTTTCGTGCATAATCTTCTCTTTGAAAGTGTCGAAAGATTGTTGCTGTTCTCTCCCCCAGACAAATTTCACATTATTCGAACGGAGCTTGTTGAGCGGGGCAGCGATTTGTGCGAAGTTTTCGATAAACTGATGATAGTAGTTTAATTTCCCCAAAAATGCCTCCAAATCTTTTAGATTCTTTGGTTTGGGAAAGTCTCTTAGTGCCTGTAGTCGTGACTCGGATGGCCTTACTCCATTTGCGTCAATAATGTGACCCAAATATTCAACTGTTCTTTCTGTGCAAATTGACATTTCGCAAGGTTACACTTAACTCCGTGTGCTTCAAAACGCTCTAGGACTGTTTTCAAATTTCGTAAATGCTCAGCTGGCGTTTTCTCTGAAACAATGACGTCATCAATATATGCGCCGCAGCACGTTAAGTCCCATGTCAGCTGGTCGATGAACCTTTGGAAAATTCCGGTAGAACTGGATGTGCCGAAGTGCAGCCTTTGGAGCTCGAATAATCCAAATTCAGTTGAAATCACGCAGATTTTCTTCGATTCTTCATCTAAGGGGATTTGTAAGTAGGCTTCAGACATGTCAATCTTTGTAAATATTTTGGCATAGGATGGCGATCAATTTCTAGTTGCGGGTTAATGGTCACTTTGTAGTCGCCACAAATGCGATTTTCTGCTTTCACGATTGGCTTCTGAGCGTATGGTACAGCTTTAAGCTTTAAGTGAGCCTCGTATTGAGTACTGCGGCCTAGCCCTGGGCTGAAAACTGATTTATAGGACTCACAAAGTAATTTCGCCTGAACAGAAAGTTCTTCCCTAGTTTCGTCGCGTATTTGGAGGACTAGCTCTTCTGTTGAACCGCTGAGAGAGAACTTGAACGCTTTTAGCCAATCTAAGCCCATAATGTTTGACCCATGTTCACTATCTACGACAAGTAATGGCAATACAATCACTTTCTGTTTCCATGCTACCTTTACGTGTACCAAGCCCTTAACCGGCACCTCAACATTCCCGTAAGCTCTTAACTTCTTATCAGTGTACTCGCAAGTCGGTTGACCTATACTTCGATACCCTTGCATACCTATCAGTGAACACGATGCACCCGTGTCTACTTGAAATTTCATCGACAAATCATTGATCGACAGTGAAACCATCAATTTTTTGCTATCCTCAGAATTATGGACCTTCTCTACATGCGTGTCAACCGCTGCGTGCTGCAGCTGATTAATTGAATGAGCGGTTTCGTTAACACTTCGGTGGCGATTGTTTTTGGAAGAGCTTTGACGAGAATGTGAACGCGAATGTGATTGCACTGAGTTTGGGCGAGAGTTCCTATTGTTTCTGGCGACAGCTCGTTGTCGAGAGCGTGTACCTGTACCTGATTGTGAAGTGTCTAATTTCCTCTGACTTGCCATACATACGCTTTGTATGTGTCCCCTACGTTGACACTTGTCGCAGATTAAGTCTTGATGCTTGCAATTATTTCGATGATGACTCACATGGCAAGCGGGGAATGATTTACGGTTTAAGAAATTTGTATTTGACTTACTTGAGTGTGGAAATATAGCGTTGACCTCTGTTGTGGCTGCTGAGCACTTGTCGGTGTCCTTTAAAATTGTTGACGCCAGCTGAGATGTCTCAAATCCCGCGATGATCTCCTGCATTTTCTCCAAGTCAGTCACTATAATTTTGCCCTGGTGACATTTTATGGCGGAGGAATTTGCATCTCGACGCGAGTATATGTTGGTTAGATTGAAAATGTTGAGTTAACCGCGAGGTTAGCTTAGAATATGTGTGTGTACTTACATCTGTTGTCTCGAACAACTTTTTAAGCAGGTCCAGAAGATAATCACCGCATGATGACAAGCAAAATGATTTCATTAGATTCTCATCTGACACCGCGTGAGTTAAGTATTGGTCATAAGAGCACCATATTACGCTTATAAACCATACTTGCTGAATTTACAGTAGACTATTCTTACTGGTAAATTATTATCGTCATCACTTTTATGTTGACACATAAAAGCGACGAAGACCGAATAAAATAAACAAATGAAAGTAGGCCAATTCATTGGGCAACCTATTGAAAAATAGAGTGAATAAAGACACCCAATGCATTCGGCTTACCCAGTGGAAACTGTAAAGGCAAGCAAGTCAATGGGGGATTTATGTCGTAACATAATAATACATTAAGTAATACATTCATGTCAATTTTCTTCTGGCATTCTAGCAGTTGTAACAGTTAGTTCTTTTACAGACCTCAACGAGTACAACGGTGCAGCTCCGCTTAAGACGGCGACCGTCCTTTATTGTACTTAAATAATTATAGAACCCTAAGCAAAAATAATAGATAAAGAATAAATCTTTGTTAAAAATTTTGTCGGTTGTTTATAATTTGTGTGGCGCAGTTGGTAGGATCAGGTACAACTATCCTGATCCAAAACGTGAAAGTTCGCTACGTAGCAAAGAGCCTTATCGCAGCGACACGACAGTTAAGAAGTTAATAAAAGCAAACAAATTCGGGAAGTGACTTTTGTGCTCGAAAAAAAAAAAAAAAGACTACAAGTATGGCATATAACCAGGGAGAGATGCCGGAAGTGTCTAATCGAGATATTTTGAATAGCCTTATGGCTATTGTGGCCAGAATCCCACCGGCTAGCATTGGCGGCCATGTACTACGAGAGATACAGCACCTACCCGAATTCGAAGGAGATAGCAAAACGCTGACACACTTCCTAGTAATGGTGGAAAACCATCTCACAAATACCGGAGGGGACCAGCAGGCAACATGGACGATAATCCAACAGACGAAGATCAAAGGACGAGCAATGGATCTACTCCTAGTCAATGGCGTGACCACATGGGCCCAGGCAAAGGAACTCTTTAGACACCACTACCGTCCGATCATCAGCAGTACGGATTTGACGAGGGAAATAGTGAACATGAAAGTGAGTTCTATTTACGATTTAGTTAACAAATTAGAATATTTATTAAGTAAGGTTAATACGTATGTCATATTTTCCGACAATCAGGAGCCTGAGAAATTGTTGCTCCACAACATTATTATAAATAAAGTGAGGGACATTACTGTAGGTAACTTAGCTAGAGAGTTAAGAGATAAGTATGATATACCAAGTATAAAACGAATTTTATTCTCCTACATTGGGTATGATCATGGAAATTTAAAGACCATGGACAATAAGCATCCAAGTAGACAGCAGAACAGAGTTCCTAATGAACAAACACCTGGGGGATATTATAGGAACTCAGGGAATTTTAGGAATGGGGGTGATCAAAGTGGCAGACTCTCAGGGAACGTTAGAAATAATAATTATTATCAGAACGAACCAAGAACATCAGGAAATGCCAGGCAAAATCAGTCTCAAAGGCCACAGGCCATGGATACTAACAACGTACAAACCGACCAAGGGCCCCTCAGACAGGAAATTAATTCAGTAGAGCCACCGGTTTTTCTGAATGGAGCCTCGGACAACTAATGACCATACCCACTACTATTCAAAACCAACGGCACTACATTCTAATAGACACAGGAAGTGCCATGACTATCGTTAATACAAACAAACTCGACATGACACCGTACCCAATATTAGATACCCGACAAGTTGAAATAAGAACTATTAATAGTACCATAACTCAGAGTGCGAACATAATTCAATTTCCCGTTCCAACAGAATTTGGCTACAGCAATAACACATTCATTAAAGCTTACGCTCAGAGTTTAGAGAACAAGAACTATACCATACTTCTGGGTATGGATGTTCTCAAAAATATAATTAAAACTATTGACATAGAGCAAGGAAAGATAACTCTAAGAAACAAGACCGTTCTAAAGATAGAGCGTGGACAAGAGCTGTCTTGCAATTATCTAGAAGAAGGCAATCCTGACTTCGGCAGCCTCAATCGCGAAGAACACTCAGCATTGGCCTCCTTACTAGACGATTTCCAAGATATCCAATATCGGGAGGGCGATCAGTTAACCCACACCTCGACGATCAAACACGAAATCCACCTTAAAGAAGATAAACCAATATACTCAAAGTTGTATAGGTTGCCAAAAAAGCACGAAGATGAGGTCATTAAACAGATTGCAGACATGGAGCGACAGGGTATAATCAGGAAGAGTATGAGTAGATTCGCTTCCCCGATCGTGGTTGTGGCAAAGAAACCAGACCAAGATGGTCAGTTGAAGTACTGCATTTGTGTCGACTATAGAGAGTTAAATGCACTCACTGAAGATGACCGCTTTCCTCTACCAAATATAGACAATCTCTTTGATAAGTTAGGGAAAGCAATGTATTTTTCGACTCTGGATTTAGCAAAAGGGTATCACCAAATATTAATGCATCCAAATGATATTGCGAAAACCGCATTTATAACTCCGCAAGGATTGTACGAATATGTTCGTATGCCGTTTGGGCTTAAGAACGCCCCAGCTACTTTTCAGCGCTTAATGAACCACATATTAAGGGAACACATAAACAAAACCTGCGTTGTCTATTTAGACGACATTTTAATATTCTCCACTTCTTTGAAAGAACATTTGAAAAATCTTAGAGACATTTTGTTAATTCTGGAAAAGCATAATTTAAAATTGCAAATTGGTAAATGCTCATTCCTTAAGAAAGAAACAGAATTTTTAGGCCACATTCTGACGGAGGAGGGCATAAAACCGAACCCTAACAAAGTAGATACAATCAAAAACCTCTCACTCCCGCAAACTGAGAAACAACTTAGAAGTTTTCTAGGAGCCTCAGGGTACTACCGGAAATTCATACAGGATTATGCAAAAATCGCATATCCAATGACCAAGTACCTCAAGAAGGACACCAAAATAAACGTGAACGACCCAGAGTATGTGAATGCTTTCGAAACACTCAAACTTAACTTGATAACACACCCAATTCTTAAGTTTCCGGAATTCGAGAAACAATTCCAGCTATACACTGATGCAAGTAATTTCGCCATCGGAGCTGTCCTCACACAAGACAAACAGCCGGTTTGCTATATTTCAAGGACTCTTAACGAGCATGAAAGAAACTATTCCGTGACGGACAAGGAATTTCTAGCTATCGTGTGGAGTGTATCCAAATTAAGACCATACCTGTGGGGGAATAAGTTCAAAATCACGACTGACCATCTCCCTATAAAATACTTGAATAAAAAATATAATGGTGCCGAATTCTCTCAGCGCAACCAAAGGTGGCTACTTAAATTGCAAGAGTTTGATTATGAGATTGAATATCTCAAGGGCCAGGAGAATAAAGTTGCCGATTTTCTAAGCAGAATCGAAGAAGCAAGCTTGGAAGTTAATCAAATGTCGGACAACGAAACCGTGCATTCAGGAATGGAGGAACAATTTGATCACATTCCCATCAAAGAAGGGATAGTCAATATATATAAACAACAAATCATTTTAAGTTACGATAAGGAACCAAAAATCGAAACACTTCATGGTAAAAGAATTTTGTATATTAGAGCTTCAGATCCTATAGGAATAATAACGGGCCAACTCAAAGAAATAGCTCAAGGAACAATTGGCATTTATGCTGAAGTCAGAGAGCCGGATTATAACAAAGTTCAGCAAATAATCATAAATTTATATGCAGGAAACAGAAAAACTAAATTTGTGAAACTAACACGGAGAGTAAGAGATTTAAGAACAGAGGCTGAAGCTAGGAGACAGATATCCATTTACCACATTAGAGAGAGTCAACACTCGGGAATTATAGAATCTTATAACACACTGAAACAACAAATTTATTATCCTAAACTTACTCGAGTAATTACCCAGATAATAAACAATTGCGATATCTGCCAGAGAGCTAAATATGAGAGAAAACCGATACAGGAAAAGTTCAAGTTAACGGAGACTCCTAACCAGCCTAATGAAATAATTCATATAGACATCTACCATTTCCACAAACACATATTTCTAACAATGATTGACAAATTAACAAAGAAAGGGTATGTGTACAGACTTGAAAGTAAAAACCACATTCACAAAATAGACGCTATCACTGAACATCTCACTAGAGTAGGCTCACCTAAAAAAATCATAACAGATAACGAGTTTAACACTGCATATATTAGAGAATACCTTAGAGAACGAAACATTGACGTACATTCTACTAAACCAAATTCACATACAGGTAATGCTGACATAGAACGTCTACATAGCACCATAGCCGAGATTTTACTTACCATGAATCAGGAAGAGTCAGTAAACACAAAGATGTTTAGAGCTTTTCAGATTTATAACAAAAGATATCATACTACGATAGGCATGTCACCGGAACAGGTCCTACCTACAAATGTAGAAGCGGTGGTAAGGAGACTTAAAAAGAAGAAAACAAATGTCATAAACAAAAGGAATCAAGGCAGGGAAGACTATATATAAACCAGGCAAGTGGGTTATATTAAAAATTATAAACATGTAAGACATAAGAATGAACCTAATTTTAGATTGAGAAATTTAGATAGGGTACATACATCAAATATTAAAAGACCAAGACAATTTGCAGAATCTGCCACTGATGTTAATCTTCCTAATGATGACAACCAACCTAGTACAAGCGGCACTGGTAATAACGCCAATCGAGAGTAATAGCGGATTCACGATAATAAATATGGGGGAAGGAGAGATTATCAACCAGACTCAAACCATCCTTCACATCGTTAAGTTAAACAAGCTGGCAGAAACATTACAGGAAATACAAAAATTGGAAATTATTGGGCAAGACCCAGAAATAAGAAGAGAATGTTTAACAATTTATACAAAAATACTTAGTATCATGCCTCCTAAGACACGATCCAAGAGAGGACTCATAAATTTTGTAGGAACTACTCAGAAATGGTTATTCGGTACCATGGATGATGCAGATAGGGAAGAGATAGACGAACACCTTAGAATAACAGATACTAACAATAAAAACGCAATTCACGAACTAAATAATCAAATTAAAATTAACACGCAATTAGATGAAAAAATGAAGAACATAAGGGATTTAGTTGCAAAAGACAGGGAGGAAATAGAACGATATCAGAACGAAAGTCAACAATTACAAAAGACAATACTTAAGCGTATACAACGGACAGAAGTACTCACTAGACTACAAATGTTAGAGAAACTAATTGATAATTTATTAGATACCATAGCAGCAACCAAATTAGGAATTACTCTCCCTAGTCTACTCACAAAAGATGAGTTAATTATGACAAACATGGATTTAAGCAAGTTGAAAAATATTAAATCAGGAGTAATGAAATATACGGATGACTCTATTATTATAGCATTAAAAATACCAGATGAAATTATTACACTCCCAATCAAATTAATTGCACCGATAACAAATCATGAAAAACAAGAAGTAGATGTAGAACCATTTATTGTAACTGTATATGAAGGAAACGAATATAAATATGACAGCGAAAAAACTAATGTTAACGATTTAAGAAGAAGAAATGATTGTATTGTTAAACAAAATTGTTTGATGAAAATTAATAGAAACTTTGAAATTATGGAAATAAATGAAAGAACTTATATTGTTAAAAATGCCGAAAATATAACCGTGCAAAATAATTGTGACTCCAGAGACTTAACTCTTGCAGGAAACTATATTATTAATATTCAGAATTGTAATATTAAAGTTAATGATGCTATAATTAAAAATAAGGAAACCAACTTTACATTTCAATTTCATTACGAAGAAATTAGTAAAGAAAATGTCACTGCTAATACCATATTTAAAAAATTTGAAAAATGGCATGAAATTGAAAATAGACGTACTATAGATCTAGTTGAATACCATAAAATAAAAACCTATGTAATTTCCGGTACAACTATGTTCACAATCATAATAATCACCGTTATTGTCGGAAGCATAATTTACAAGAATGTCAGAAGAACGAAAAAAATTAAAGTAAAAATTACTAATTTAACGGAAAAACAAGAAGAAAACGCAATAGATATTCCAAGTCATAATAATTTCCAGGAGAAAATTTTCTCTAAGGAAGGAGGAGTTAAGTATTGGTCATAAGAGCACCATATTACGCTTATAAACCATACTTGCTGAATTTACAGTAGACTATTCTTACTGGTAAATTATTATCGTCATCACTTTTATGTTGACACATAAAAGCGACGAAGACCGAATAAAATAAACAAATGAAAGTAGGCCAATTCATTGGGCAACCTATTGAAAAATAGAGTGAATAAAGACACCCAATGCATTCGGCTTACCCAGTGGAAACTGTAAAGGCAAGCAAGTCAATGGGGGATTTATGTCGTAACATAATAATACATTAAGTAATACATTCATGTCAATTTTCTTCTGGCATTCTAGCAGTTGTAACAGTTAGTTCTTTTACAGACCTCAACGAGTACAACGGTGCAGCTCCGCTTAAGACGGCGACCGTCCTTTATTGTACTTAAATAATTATAGAACCCTAAGCAAAAATAATAGATAAAGAATAAATCTTTGTTAAAAATTTTGTCGGTTGTTTATAATTTGTGTCGTGTGCGTGGAAATGTTGCTTCAGTTGGAACAGGTAATTTTCCCAATTGGCCTTTGCTGGATCGAAAGCTGCGAACCTGGGAATGCTGGGGCTCGATGCACCGGTGACACTTTTTATCAAGTCCCTCATGCTGGCCATGTTCGTCTCCATCATGGAAGCAAACCACTCTTGCTGCTGTCTAATTAATATCTCCTCCATCCTCGTCGCCAAATAATACGATTAGTAGGGTTCAATTTGAATTCATTTAAGTTTATTTTAATTAACAATAGTGGTAATGATATTTTAAGATATTGATTCCACAAGCAAGAGTGGAGAGAGGCTGGTGCGCACACGTTGAGAGCCAAGAAGGAAAAGACGGAAATTGATCCAGGCGGAAAATGGCAGACGTCAACGCTGAATGTCAACACGGTTGACAACCGGAATCTTCATTGGACGCCATCTAGATTTTTGGGTGCATCCGAAAACTACCCCGGGTCCAAGGCTCCGATTTGTAGACACAACAGGCGAAGCACATGAATTTAACTCATGGAAAAAGAGTGTCGATAGGATACTCAAAATCTATGAACATCTGAAAGGTACCCCCAAGTATTACGGGATCCTATCGGTCATCAGAAACAAAATTACGGGCTACGCAGACGTAGCCCTAGAATCCTACAATACCCCATTAAACTGGGATAAGATATCAAAATGTCTTACCCTCCACTATGCAGACATGAGGGACTTGGGAACCCTCGAGTACCAAATGACAACCTTGGTACAAGGTAGTAGTAGGATTCCCGAGTTCTATCAGGCCGTCTACCACCACTTGTCGCTTATCTTAAATAAGTTAGGATCAATGGATATGAATCAGGAGTCCATGAACAACATGACTCAGTGTTACCGGGACAAAGCTCTCGATACCTTCGTCAGAGGGTTGAGAGGCGACTTGCCCAGGTTACTCAGCATCCGTGAGCCTGCTGACCTCCCCCAGGCTTTGCAACTATGCCTAAAATTACAAAACGTTGATTTTCGAGCCCAGCATGCAAACAATTCGCAAGCTAGCACCCGAAAAACATTTCAACAAACACCGCCTCCAGCTCCCCCTAGAAGAAACAATCTTGTACATTCAGGACCAGCACCAATTGCCGCAACCAGACGCGAATTTCATCCCCAGCTACTCCATAACCCACGTAATGCTCAACCACCACAGTTTTATAGGGAACCTCAGTATCTACAGCAGAGACCACCAGCAAATCAACGTCCGCTTCCTCCGAAGCCAATGGACGTCGACCATTCCGTCAGATCCCAAAATGTGAATTACCAGAACAGACCCCGTAACCAACTGTTAGTTCCACAGAAACGCCAATATTCACAACAGGCCCATCATCCACACAAAATGCAGAGAGTTTTCCACACTGAAGGACCCGATCCGGAAGAGAAGACATCGGAGGAATACGAAAACGAGATAGAACAAGAAGACCAAAACTATGACCAGACATTAACGAATTACATTGACTCACAAGATCACCTTGACTTTGATCAACCTGAAGAACTGGTTCTCTTCACTTCCCTATTTCGAACATATTTCTAGAAGTGGAGAGACCCTAAAATTCCAAGCTAGCACCCACCGGGTCAAACAAGAATTACGTCCAACCACGTCATATTAAGAAACCCTCATTGAATGATAAACCCTTCTACGCTCATTCCTTTGGAGGAAGCATAAAAATAACACACCATGCACTTATCCAACTTTTCGGTCCTCAAACAGACAAAATGAAATTTTGTATTCTCCCCAGTCTTATTTCATTTGATGGGATCATAGGACATGACACCCTGAAACAATTAAACGCAATCATCCATACGAGCAAAAATCACATGTCTATCTACCCCGGTTTCACCCATCCAAGAATTTCAATCCCACTCAAACAACATCAATCACAATCTGTCAACAACATAAACATTAGAACGGACCACATGACTAAAGACCAACATTCTAAACTTATTAAAATTATTCATAAATGCCCCAATCTCTTTTCGGAACCAAATGGAAAACTAACATACACCACCATGGTTAAAGGAGAAATTCGAACTACAACCCGAGACCCCGTGTATTCGAAATCATATCCTTATCCCATGGCACTCAAAAATGAAGTCGAAAAAGAAATACGAAAATTATTAGAAGATGGAATCATAAGACCATCAAGATCCCCTTATAATTCTCCTGTTTGAGTTGTCCCCAAAAAAATTGATGCTTCAGGAGAAAAAAAAATCCGAATGGAAACGAAATAGAGCAGGAAGAAAAAATGCTAAGGATACATCGCAGAGCCCATCGCAACGCCGAAGAAAACCGAGCCCAATTGCTAGAAAACTTCTATTTCCCTAAAATGTCATCAAAAATTAAAAACCTGGTAAAACGTTGCATAACCTGTAAATAAAGTAAATACGACAGGCACCCTAATAAGCCACATCTGAAACCTACACCCATCCCTAATTATCCGGGACACACCATTCATATCGACATATTTTCCACCGAAAAACAACTTGTCCTAACAGCCGTCGATAAATTTACAAAATTCGCTCAAACCAGAATTATCCCATCACGCTCAATCGAAGATATTAAACGACCACTACGAGATATTATATTCTTCTTTTGCGTCCCTGAAGTTGTCGTAATAGATAACGAGAAGGCGCTAAATTCAGCCTCAATAACTTCAATGCTGGAAGACGACCTCCAAGTAAAGATTTTTAAAACACCTCCATATAAAAGTGAAGTGAACGGTCAAGTTGAAGGCTTCCATTCCACATTGTCAGAAATCATGAGGTGTCTGAAATCAGACGGACCTGCACGGTCTTTTGAAGAACTCTTAGAACGAGCCGTGAACGAATACAACTTTACCATCCATTCAACGACAGGTAAGAAACCAATAGAACTATTTTACGGAGGAATTCCCAGACTAAATCCCGAACAATTTGAAAAGACACGGTTGACTAATATTTAAAAACTTAGAATCAAGCAAGAGAAAGGTACGCAGGTACGGACCAGAAATAGTTAAGGAAAACGAAAACTCTACCGTCATAACCGAATCCGGCAAAGCAGTACATAAAAGTAACATCAGAAATTAAATTTTATTTTTACAGATGTGCATTTTGCACTTGCCAGGCAACCATGCAAATATTGGACTTCTCAAACGCACAAATAGTAACCTTTCACGTTTGACAGACAAAGATACAAGAAGGAAATTTTAAACTAATACATGTTATCAACTTAGATCAATACGACCAATTCATATCTGCAATAACTCCTATCCTTAAACTTGAATCAACCCAAAACCATACAATATTCCCTTTGCTATCACACGAGCTGCAACAAATTAAAAATCTTTTGCATAACTTGAAACCGCGAATAACATAACGTTCTTTACATTTTATCGGTAGCACATGGAAATGGATTGCTGGCAACCCAGACCATGATGATTTTGTCACCATCAAAGAAAAAGTCACAGAAGTACTTAAAAATAATAACAAGCAGGTTGTCATAAATCAATTATACAATGAGAGAATGAATAATATCACTAAGGTACAAAACGAAATACAGAAATTATTAAAAGAAAACAATAAAGTAAGCTTCGAGGTAATAGCAAATGTACAATACAAAATTAAACTTGTAAATAAAAGAAGAAATAGAAAATGTTAATTATGCCATTCATTGGGCTAAATTAGGCATGATCAATTCATTTATTTTATCAAAAAAAGAAATAGAACTTGCTACAAATATTTTAAATAAACAAAAATTACCATATAATACAATAGAAGAAGCTTTAGATTTCTCAGAAGTAAAAGTCATAAGCAATAGCTCAACAATACTCTATATTATAAACATTCCGCTAACAACAAATGAAACCTATGAAAGTCTTGTAATTAAACCAGTAAAGAAAAGTAATATTGTAACAGAAATTTTATTTGAAGTAATTCTTAGGAATAATGAAGAGATGTACGGAACTGTAGAAAAATGTAAAAGTTATAACTCTTTATCAATTTGTAATTCAAAAGACATTGTCAACATTAGAAACGATACATGTATTCCCAGCTTGCTCAACAGTCTCCCAGCCATCTGCAACACCGTCAATAGCCAGCATATTCCAACCATAGACGAGATATCAACAGGCAATATATTGCTAAATCAATTTACCGGAACCGTACAAGTAGAAAACATTACCCACAGCCTCAACGGAACATTCCTAATAAAATTCCACAACACCACTATTAATATCAATGGTCAATCATTTATTTCCCAAGAAGTGCCGATGGTCAAAGCATTACCGGCAATACTCCAAGACAGTCCAAAGGAGAAAAAGTACAGAGAAATCTTATCTCTAGAAATGATGAAAGATCTTTTCATCAACAACACAAATGAAATCCGACTATTATAAACGGAGAAAAACACACATCAGGTAAATAATCGGTTGTTCGGGTGATATATTGGAGGGCAGAGAAAGAAATCGGTAAAGATAAAAAAAAAGATAAATAGAGTCGGGTTTGGATTTCCAAGTTAATTGGGCGAGTTCTTACCTCCTTGATGGGTTACAAAAAAGTGAAAAATCTAGGGTTTAAAATTGATTGAGGGAAATTTGGAAAAGGGAATTTAATATTGAAGAAAGGACCAACTGAGCAACTGCTTAGTGGCGGCATCTAGCAGCTCATCGCACTTTTCACCTAAACATTTCCGGCCCTCTTGCAGGGTTGCTGCAATTAAATTCATAAAGAACGACCTAAATATGCTTAATACTAAAGGGGGAGCCTTTTGTTCCGAAGAGGCTCCACTCACTCCGTTAGAAGGAATAGTTAGTAGGGGATAATCTTATAATAAGCTTATAATAACAATGGTATATATATAAGGCATAATAAACAAATACTTATCTTGAAGTGAATAAGATACTACTATAGATACATAAATTCATTGTAATAAATGGAGAGCAGTGCATTAAAATTCATTAAATTATATTCACGATAATTAATTTAGTTCAAGATTGCGGTAAGACACATCATTTTGCGATCGGGCTGGTCAAAATGCCATGTTGAGTCCGAACCTCTGCTACCCGAACTCTACCATCAGGTCCTACATGCAGTTTTACGATTCGTCCTAGACGCCATTCATTTGGGGGTAGATTTTCTTCGCGTATGACAACTAGATCGTCAAGAGATATATCTCGTTGGGGAGACTTCCACTTATATCTTTTGTGAAGTTCTTTCAGGTATTCTTCCTTCCACCGTAGACAGAATTTATGATGAAGAAGCTTTACCTTTTCCCATTTACTGACTACGTTTATGGAGTCGGAATCCATATCTGGTTTCGGCGGAGCTAATAAAGGCGCCCCACGAAGGAAATATCCTGGGGTTAATGGTGGGATATCAACGGAGTTATCAGTCATAGGAGAGATGGGTCTAGAGTTCAGGCATGACTCAATACGGGCAAGGAGAGTAGTGAACTCTTCGAAGGTGAACTTGTGGTCCCCAGCGGTCTTGCGAAAGTGAGTTTTGAAGCTCTTGACGCCTGACTCCCACAAACCACCCATGTGAGGAGCGCCAGGTGGAATGAGCTTCCAAGTCACTCCTTAAGGTTGATATTTATCAGTTATTTCCTTCGAAAACGATTTCACAAACTCCTTGAAATCCTTGGCCAGTATCTTGCTCGCACCCACGAAGTTTTTTCCGTTATCGGAAAATACCACATTGGGTAATCCACGTCGAGCAACAAACCTTGCAGAGGCAGCCAAAAAGGAAGCAGTAGACAATTCACTAGTTGCCTCAAGGTGAATTGCCTTGGTGGCAAAACAAACGAAAAGACACACGTAGCCCTTGGAAAGTCGACAACTTCTTCCTCAGAAGCTTTTAATAGTAAATGGTCCTGCAAAGTCAATACCAGTAGTTATAAAGGGGGTTGAGATTATGGATCTTTCCTTTGGGAGCGCTGCCATGATTTGTGACTTAGCCCGTTGTTTATGTATTGTACAAACTTTACACAATCGAATACACTTTTTTACTAAATTCTTCAGTTTCGGTATCCAAAATTCCGATCGAACAAGGCGAATCATGAGTTGATTGCCTCCATGCATTGAGACTTGATGAACAAAGTTAGTGAGCAAATTTGTTAAGTGAGCGCCATAGGGCAAAATTATAGGGTACTTCTCGTTGAACGAAAGTAATGAACAAGTAAGTCGTCCATTCACACGCATCACTTTGTTGTCATCTAAAAACGGATTCAAAGTCAATAACGTGCTTTTTCTCCCGATCTGCTGATCTTGAGATAAAGGAAAGTAGATTGACGAGGCTTACTTGTATGAATAAATCGATACACATAGCACATCACGCGAATCATTCTTGCCCACTTGAAACAATTTGTAATAAGGGTTTCGATATTTAGAGTTTGTGTGATCGCAAATGTTTTAACTGGACGAACTTCTAAATCCTCTTCGTTAGGATTTTCTAGAGTAAGAGTTGGCCATAGGCTTGTAGGCTTCGATAACCACTCAGGACCGTGCCACCATAAAGGGCTATCTCGGAGCTCCACTGGTGTCAAGCTACGCGTCAGCGGGGTTATCAGCGGACGAAGCGTGATTCCACTTCCTGTTATCCACATTAATTAAAATTTGGGAAACTCTATTTCCGACAAAGGTTTTCCAACCACGCTAATACAATAGAACTATCCGTCCACAGAAATAAATCCGTATTCTGATAATTCAATTGAGAGATAATTTTCTTTGTCAATTTGGAGAGCAATACAGAGTCACAAAGTTCCAACCTATGTAGGTAGAGTGATTTGCTTTACTGGGGCTACTTTGGTTTTCGCACAAAGAAGATATGATGAGAATTTTTTAATGGTATGTTGGACATTGTAAATATAATAAAAATGTAAATATAATGCAGCAGCGTAGGCGCGCTCGGAAGAATCACTAAATCCATGTAGCTGAAATGAAACTGATGGTTCAAATTGTATCCATCGGGGAACATGTATGTATTGGATATCAGGAAGATTAGCTAAAAAATTCTTCCAAGTTTGACACGTCAGTGGCTTTAGGGGTAAGTCCCATAATGTCCCATCACGCCATATATGCTGCATTATAAGCTTAGCCGTAATGATGACTGGAGCCAGCCCTCCAGCGGGATCGAACAAGCGTGCAATAATTGAAAGGACATTTCGTTTGGTTGTCGGAAGAGTGGTGACTCTTGGATTGGAGAGAAGCAGCGAAAAATCGAAAGAATCGCTTCTTGCATTCCATTGAATACCTAGCATTTTCGTGGACGAATATTCCTGTAGTTTTAGGAAGTCCTGATTTAGCAGATGGCCTTCAGGGATTTTTTCAAGAAGGGTTGAACAATTGGAAGTCCATTTACGGAGAAGGAAACCCGTGGAACCTAGAGCATCCACCAGCTGCTGTTGTGCTAACTTTGCAGTTTATAATTCATGTGATCCAGATAGCACATCGTCGACATAAAATTCCTTTTTTAGAATATAAGAAGCCAGAGGGAATTTATCTTGAATGTCGTCAGCTAACTGCCGAAGGGTTCTAATAGCCAAATATGGTGCACAGTTAACACCAAAGGTAACTGTTTGGAGTTCATAATCATGAATAGGTGTTTTATTCGAAGTTCGAAATAGAATTCTTTGAAAGGCAGTGTGGTTTGGGTGAACGAGTATTTGCCGGTACATTTTCTCAATGTCCGCATTGAAAACATACTTGTAAAATCTCCAATTGAGGATTAGAGATACAAGATCAGATTGAAGACTTGGGCCAGGGTAAAGGGAGTCATTCAAACTGATCCCGTTACCAGTAGGATTCGAGGCATTAAAAACTACCCGAATCTTGGTCGTGGTACTTTCTGGTTTTACCACCGCATGATGAGGTAGGTAATAGGACCCGATTGCCTTCTCATTTTCAATCTCGACAGCTTCCGCAACTTTCATTTAATTAAGGGTAAAGTATTCTTCGATGTCCTTATTGTACTCTCCTCGGAAAGTTGGATTCTTGGACAATGAATTCTCAGTACGAAGAAATTGTTTCATGACCACTTCACGAGATCGGCCTAGCACAGGGACAGAGTTTTTGAAGGGTATCTCCACGACATACCGGCCTTCGGGGTTGCGATAAGTGGTTTCTGAATACCTCTTCTCACATACTTCATCATCAGGGGAAATGGGTTTAGAATCACAAATCTCTTCCACCTCCCAAAACATAGAAATTTCCTGATCCAGTGAAATCTCACTGAAAAATGATAAAAACGACGAGTAGCAGTTTGGAGTTGTATTGCGAAGCGGGCCTGATAATACCCAGCCAAAAATTGTGTTTTGCGCTAAAATAGTACCAAAAACGTTTGAAATAAGGCCATCTTGGAGGAGAGAGGGATATATGTCAGCACCAATTACCATATCAATTTTGGAGATGCAATAAAATTTGGGATCTGCTAAGGGGTAATCAATCGATTCAGATATTTCGGAGGGGTCAACCGTACATGATGGTAAATCTCCTGTAAGGCGCTTCAGAACAATCGCTTTCACGGCTAAAGTAAAGTTAGGATTGTATCTCGACTTAAGTATGATTGAACAAAGCTTTGAAGCGGTAGCAGTCACCACTTAATTAATTCCAGATATATGCGCTTGAATGTATTGTACTGGAAGTCCAAATCGTTTTTGTACCTCCGCGGATATAAATGTCACTTCAGATCCCGGGTCTATAAGGGCGCGTAAACAGAAGGTATTGCCGATATTTTCAATATTTACTAACGCGGTAGCCAGTATCACTCGATTGTTATTGCTACTAAAATGGGAAAGCAAACGAGTCGATTCAAAGGAAGTAGATGGGTTATTAGTGGACTGTATATTGGGGGTTTCGAATAGGGTAGATTCTTGCGTACTTCCTTTGCTATGGGAGACGTGTGTAGCAACTCCTGGGTTCGGAGTTGATTGGTGCAGAAGGGTATGATGTCGACCTTTGCATCGCATGCAAGTATGCGTGCTTTTGCAGTCCCTTTCCATATGAGAAGTTGCTAAACAGTTCCGACAATATTTTAGCGAATTAACTGCTTTTATTCTGTCATGAACAGACATTTGTAAAAACTTACTACAAACCCGTAACGAATGATTCTCGTTGCATAGTTTGCAGGTATAAAGATAAGGCTTAGAATGATATGAATGATGTATGTTTAAACGACATGACTGTGAATGAGTGGGTTTTTGAGGTAAAGTTTTTGGTTTGGAGGTAAACTGCATATCGGAAACTGTTTCCAGCACTTGGTAACGATTAGTGAGAAAGGCGTTCAATTCGGACCATAAAGGGATATCTCGTGGATTTTTAATGGATTGTTCCCACAGAGAAAGAGTTTTTTCCGGCAAACTGCTTGAACACAAGTATATGAGTATCTGATCCCTATTGGATGTATCAATTTTATGAGCTTTAAGAGTCGAAATACTATCATTTATATCCCGTTGCAGATCTTTAATACACTTACTAGATTCCACTGTAATGCAGGGTAAATTAAATAAAGCTCTGAGCTGGCTATTCACTAAAATCCAAGTATTTTCATATCTGTCCTTTAATGCTTCCCAAGCCAGATCAAAACTATCCGAAGTGAGAGGAAATTTACACACAATATTACTCGCCTCTCCTTTGGTCTTTGAACGAAGATGAAATAATTTTTGTACTGCGCATAACTTTGGATGATTCACGTAAACGGCCGTGAACATATCTCGAAGAGAGTGGCACATCAAATAGTTGCCATGAAATACATCTGTATCACATGGGGGGGACTTTTAGACACGGGGTGTTTTGTGTATCCTTATCTATTGGGGCAGAAAGATTATTTTCTTTGATTGCCGCCAATTTGGTTGATAAATCATTAATTTCGCTTAAACAAGTGACATAGGTGTCGGATGAAAGTTTGTATTTGATCTTGATCGCCGCAGTTTGATTTATATCCGAAGAGTCATCTGCATGCACGCAAAATGCATAACTTTTTTTCACCTCACCCCATAAATCCTTCAGTTCGGTCCTGAGAGCCTCTAATGAGGCGATCGAACGAACAGTAGCAGGCTTTTCTTTAAAATCAGAAGCAAACTCAGCAAGCTGATCTGCAGCAAAAATGAACTCGTCTAAGCCAACCATGATAAACTTATGAAGTTCCAATATTAGAAAATAACCACGAAATAAAGTATACTAAATGAAAGATGACAACAAGTATAGCGAATGTATTCGGACTAACCTCGCGTACCGTTCGAAGTAATTAAACGGTTTATTTTAACGAGCTAATCAAGAGTTTATGAATATAACCGTTTGAAGGGAAAACGGGACAGTTCGCGTCACTGAAAAATGTGTCGATAACGGACCTAGTAAACGCTTTATGCTTTCTTAAAAAAGACAATGGAATGACCACTAACCTTGATCTTGCGTTTGCACCGGCACATGGGATTAATTATTTTCCTTTTTGGGACACTTTGCAGATCTTTGGATGACACTTTGACACCGTTTTTGCACTTGTAAAAGACCTTTTACTCAATTAACTCGATTGAACTGTATTTTTTCGTAATTAATTAATATTATATAAATGGGCATATAATTAAATATATGTACCGAACTTATGACCGAAATTTTGACTGCACGTGCACGTTTTATATGAGTGGGCATTCGCGGAGAACTACAGCATGTGACAAAGTTAATAGACGAGTCTGACTCTGAATTAAGCTATTGCTCTAATGCACTGATCTACATAGAGTACGCACCTGATCTTAGTGATTGATAAGAGTTTCTGCTTGTGATGCTATGCTGGTGCAATTCTGGTTAACTCGATTATTCGCTCTCTGGAATATATTTTTGCTTCAGCGGGTGGCGTCTTCCTCAGGTATGGATTTTTTTTGCTTAAAAGGGCTTTCTCTGCTCTCTTTGGGTGATGCTCCTTTCTTTTATATGCGGCTCGATTGGACCAATAAATAATCGGTTGTTCGGGTGATATATTGGGGGGCAGAGAAAGAAATCGGTAAAGATAAAAAAAAGATAATTAGAGTCGGGTTTGGATTTCCAAATTTATTGGGCGAGTTCTTACCTCCTTGATGGGTTACAAAAAAGTGAAAAATCTTAATTTACCAAAATTGATCTTACATTCTAGGGTTTAAAATTGATTGAGGGAAATTTGGAAAAGGGAATTTAATATTGAAGAAAGGACCAACTGCTTAGTGGCGGCATCTAGCAGCTCATCGCACTTTTCACCTAAACATCAGGTAACCACCTACTCACTCATCTCCTGTCTCGGAATACTCGCTATAATAGCCACGATTCTCAAGCTTTTACCTAAACGAAACAATACCAAGGTCACCATCCAGATTCCTAAAGAAGAGGCCCATGAAGAACATCCGGAACGAGGGGCAATCGCATCACCCAACGCACCCCAACATCTTGAGATGCCACGCAAAGATTTAACGACATACCATATTTCTAACGATTGAGGACAATCGCACTTAACAGGGGAAGAATTAACACCGGCAAACCACCTCCACGCGCAGCGGAAATGCTGATCAAGCGTCTAGGGCAGCGAAACGAATTTCCATGGAAATTCAATCGAAAAATCGAAAACTGCAAGCTATGGGATTGTTATTGCGAGCTTTGGTTATTAAGTATAAATTGTAATAAGTTAGTCGTAATCGGTTTGTTGAAGAATAAGGGTCAGAGCAATCTGCTCTGAATATTTTTTTATAATAATTCGTGCGTAGATCTCATTAACTTATATATTCACATATAGTTTTTTTTTCTTAACCTAGATTCCGCGTTTCCATATAGTCAAATAGTTATTATTCCGATAAATGAAAAAAACGTTTATTTATTTTATTTATGATTTATTTATTATTTATAAAGGGTGATTTTTTAGCTGGTTTGGTTTTGGCAACACTGGTTTTGACAGCTGACGTGTGTTTAGTACCTTGTGTCACTGTCAAACAGCTTCAGTTTGGTTTGCAATTTAACCATGGATCGTCTTACAAATGAACAACGCTTGCAAATTATTGAATTTTACTATCAAAATTCGTGCTCGGTTCGAAATGTTCATCGCGCGCTGCTTCCATTTTATGATCGGCATTCTCGACCTTCTGAGCAGTCTATTCGGAAGATTGTGACCAAATTTCGCACCAAATTTACTTTGTTGGACATTAAACCACCAACACGTTTACGTACTGTGCGTAGTGAAGAAAATATTGCGGCCGTATCAGCTAGTGTGACAGAAGACCGCGAAATGTCGATTCGGCGCCGTTCCCAGCAGTTAGGCCTTTGTTACAGCACTACGTGGAAAATTTTGCGGAAGGATTTGGGCGTAAAGCCTTTTAAGATACAGCTGGTGCAAGAACTAAAGCCAGCCGACCTACCACAACACCGAATTTTTGGTGAATGGGCTCTTGGAAAGCTGGCCGAGGATCCGCTTTTTTATCGAAAAATTGTGTTCAGCGATGAGGCTCATTTTTGGTTGAATGGGTATGTAAATAAGCAAAATTGCCGCATTTGGAGTGAAGATCAGCCAGAAGCATTGCAACAGCTACCAATGCATCCCGAAAAAGCCACTGTTTGGTGCGGTTTATGGGCCGGCGGCATTATTGGGCCATATTTCTTCAAAGATGATGCGAATCGCAGCGTTACTGTCAATGGTGAACGCTACCGAGCGATGATAACAAACTTTTTTTTGCCCGAAATGGAAGTTCTTGACTTGCATGATATGTGGTTTCAACAAGACGGTGCCACATGCCACACAGCACGCGAAACAATGGCGCAATTGCGAGGCGAGTTTGGTGAACAGTTAATTTCACGTTTCGGGCCGGTCAATTGGCCGCCTAGATCGTGCGATTTGACAACATTAGATTATTTTTTGTATGGGTATGCCAAGGCTAATGTGTATAGGGACAAGCCCGCTTCGATTGACGCACTGGAAGCCAACATCCATGCATTCATTCGTGAGATACCGGCCGATATGTGTGAAAGAGTATGCCAAAATTGGACTCAGCGGATGGGCTACCTGAGACGCAGCCGCGGTCAACATTTGTATGAAATTATCTTTAAACATTAAATTGCAAGGTTCAAACTATCGATTCAAATAAATATTTCATTCATTTTTTCGAATTTTTTGTGTTTTTTTTTAAAAAAAAGTTCTAAACCTCTTAAAAAATCACCCTTTACAAGTTAACATCTCTAATGCTTGACACCGACTGAGGACTGACTAAATTTTTGGTATAATTCGGCTTTTATCATTCTCTTTGAGAAAAGAGAAAGATAGAGCCGATAAACTTTTGGGTATCATCTCTCACACACCAGCCGTGTGGTTTATCATGAGGCGGGTGTGGGGGAAATGTCCCATTTATTAAACTATCACACCTCCCTCATTAGGTTTTTTGGTCCTCCAAAAACATAATAATATATAATTTCGTTCATAAATAAACTAAGTTAAATAAATAAATTTAATTCAAAAATAAAAATATTTTTACATGATTGAGCTTTAATTTAATTGACATAAAGAATATATTGCTATCAAAATATTTAAACTACTTCATAAAATGCATCTGTTGTATCTAATTGTATCCTTAATATGAACAGAATTGATTAGGCTTTTATTGCTTTTGTAATGTCAAAGACAATTCTAATTCTAATATATCAACAACATAATTTCTTTCAAGTTAACATTTTTTCAACTCTTTGTGTTTTGGTTTACAGTTTGCAATATTTCTATTAACTACAATACTTTCGCATCGATTGTGTTGTGTGTTCTTGTTTCTGTTAAGCTTTCTAGTTCACTCAGTTAGAAATTCGTCCGATAATTGTTTTATTTTATTTTTGTCGTAGTTCTTATTAATAAAGTCGATCGGTCTTAAATTAGTGGTTGAATGTGTGGTCACATTATAAATTAAAATTATTTTAAAAATTCGGTCTTCTAAATCGTCTAAATCCGTCCTATCAGTTTCGGCTTTAATTAGTCTCAAGTGCTCATTAAGGATTCCGTGCAGTCTCTCGATGTCGGAATTACTTGTTTTGTTATATGCAGTTGTCTGGTGGAATATGATGTCGTTGTCTTTTAAAAATTGTTCGACGGCGCTGTGAATGATACACTTTTCGCCATCCGAAACTAATTTTCTCGTTTTATCTAAATAAACGATTCTTTCTTTAATGGCATTTAAAATGGATACCCAAGTTATATCTATAAATTATGAATAGTGTTTTGAAAATTTGGCGATCTTGGATAGGTACATAACGTTTCTACATGGAAACCAAATGTCCATGTGTACGATGTCATTGGAATTTGTGGGTGATTCCGTGTGTTCAAAAGGTAAGTCTGGGGGTGTCTGTCATATTTTCCTATATTACATACGTCACAATTGTTAATAAATTTATGAATTAATTTAAGCATATTTGGATAGTAGTCTAACAATTTGAGTTCTGAAAATACTTCAGAAATTCCTCTATCGTTCTTTTTTAGGTGTTCCTTTTTTATTATTGTGAGCATTTCATTCTTATCTGTTATATCAGTCAATTTAGTACATGATTTAAGCATTTTTAAGTTCTTGTTATTGGCAAAATATCTTACGTATGATTCTTGAAATTTCAGAAATAATTGTATGTCATTGCAATAAATGCACATCAGGCCCTTGTCAATAATGAATCTTTTCATTATATCCAGTAAATTGCTATCTTTTGTAACATATATGAAGTTTTTGCATTTTTTATTAATGATTTTTGTGAAAAATTATTCTTTATTACCAACTTCTAAAAATATTTGATTCTTGTAAATGTTGACCGCTTTCTCTGTTATATGTATGTAGTGTAAGTCATCTTCGCCTGCACTATGTGTTGTAGCATCGGTGGACATAATCTCTTGGTCACCGCCACTTCCGTCTTCCTTATTATTAAGTTCATACTCGTAACTGTTGTCAGATTCATTAAAAATGTCGGTTAATGTTATTTCATTTTCATTGTCTTCTTGATTAATGTCATTATTGGGGTCATTATTAGGGTCATTACAAAAAAGTCGGCTGAGTCCATCTGCCACATAGTTATCCTTGCCTTTTATATAATTTACTGTGAAATCGTATTCATTAAGCTGCATTTTCCAACGTTGCAATTCCATATTGGGCTACTTTAAGCTATTAAGCCAAATGAGTGGTCTATGATCCGTTTGCACAATAAATGATCGGCCATAATGGTTAGTATGGAAGTATATCACAGCCCAAACGATTGCCAAGAGTTCTTTTTCAATAGTTGAATATCGAATTTCGTGATCATTTAAGGTGCGAGAAGCATAACAAACCGGTCGATTACTTTGGCTTAAAACAGTGCCCAATGCAACGTGGGTAAAGCTGGAACCTCCACATTCGAATTTCGCCAAACAAAAAACATGGGATTTAATTGCTATTTAATCGCTAATTAATTGCTCTATTCTTGATTTTTCCGCTCTTCGGGAAGTGGGAGATTTTGTGGCGGACCTAGCTTACCGGTAAAGCTGGAACCGCCACATTGACTTTTGAAGGAAGTTTGCGCATACCAATCACCGATTTAATCGCTCTGCGGAAATGTAAAAATTTTTCCAGTCGAGTAAGCCGTTCGCCCACAATTTCAAATTTGCTTTTTTTGTAACGGTCAGCTCGCTATGAAACTCTTTTGATTTTCAAGGAAAAGCAAATAGATTATTAAAAAATTTATAAAAAAATAACCCTTTCGAATTTTACTATGCTACATATCTTAAAAGAAGCGTATAATTGTAGGCTACTATCAGTTTAAATCAAATATTTTGTCGCTCTTCTCTAAATGCGCCAAAAACGGTAGGATAGATCCATCATAAACAAACACTTTGAAAAATTAAAAAAAATATATTACGTACAATTAAACAAAGCCATATAGACCAAAAGCGTCTATTCATTACCTATCAGCTCATATAATAAAATAATTTTTCGCTCTTCTCTAAATGTTGCAAAAACTAAAAAGTTTATTTTAAGACCAAAAAAGTAAGCTAAAAATAAAAAAATAAAAATGTTGAATACTTAAAATTCATATATCCCGTTCGAATCATACTATGCCACATAACTCATTAGAAGCGTGTATTCATTAGCTATCAACCCAATTCATAAAATAATTTGTCGCTCTTCTCTAAATGTGTCAAAAGCTAACAAGTTAATTTTGCCAAAAAAGGCCATATATACCCCTAGTACAAAAAAAAAATTGGAAAATTTGAGAAAAGCCATATACCCCGTTCGAATCCTACTATGTCACATAGATCATTAGAAGCGTGTATTCATTAGCTATCAACCCAATCCAGAAAATAATTTGTCGCTCTTCTGTAAATGTGTCAAAAGCTAAGAAGTTTATTTTGCCAAAAAATAAGAAGAAAGAAGCAAATATACCCCTAGTACAAAATTTGGTGACCCACAAAGTATGCATCAGATTTGGAATGTTGTAAATCCTGCCTGCCAATTTTTATAAATCCTGAATGTATGCAGTACCCCTACGATCAAATTTCGTTAACCCTGAACGTATGCATTGATTTTAACTTCGAAATTTCCATACATATACTGGCTGTTTCAAAATGGATCGTGTACAAGTCAACCCCAGACAAGTGTGGCGACTTCAGCGAAACACAATCTGCAAGATAATAACGAGACATAGATGTCGCACTAAACGCCAGGGAGTTTTCTGAAAGAAGAGGAGATTGCAACGTAGTTTTTTAGAGAGACACGTTTTTTGAGTTTGTCTTAATGTAACATTTTTGCTTAATAAAGAAATAATAAAGTACACGCCCGTGCCTGAAGTATTGAGAAGGTACTAGTGAGTGCCAAAAGTGGTGACCCCGACGTGATACAAACAAGTTTACACACCAAGGCACGTACGCCATTTTTCCCTGTTGTAGTTTTGATGCGATACAATCTTCGCAGATTAAGAGGGCGTAGACTCAATCTCTCAAGGTCGGAATCGTCGTCCGACGAAGAAAACACGCTTCCTATTCAGCGAGACAGCCCCCATACAACAATGACCAATCCTGCAGACGATTCGACTGTAGAGCTCATTAACAAGCTCCGCGAGGAACTCCGTGAAGCAAACGAAGTCATGGAGCAACTCAGAAAAGTAAACATTGCCCAAACTGGTGCCACTACTTCACAGGGAACGATTCCTCTCGAAGCTTTTGCAACCCAAGCGCAAAACATTCAGAGCAACTTGCTACCATCGTTTGCAAGTCGAGCTGGACAACACCAGCCATCTGTTCAACGCGTTCGTCTGCCAAAGTTCAACCCGCAATATCCACAACTCTGGCTTACGCAAGTGGAAATGTCGTTTCAACTCGCTGATGTCAACAACGACGATGAACGCTATGCCAATTTGCTGGTTAGTCTTGAAGGCGATGCATTAAGAGCAGTTGGTGATTTGGCAAGTAATCCACCTTGCAACAACAAATTCGTCGCACACTCAAAGAACGATTGGTGAATCATTTTGCCCCCACGGCAGAATCACAATTACGAAGAATGCTACGAGGTGAAGACATGAGCGGAAAAAAACCATCAGCCATCCTAGCATACATGAGGCATCTCTCTGATGGTCGCTGCGATCCTTCAATCATGCGCACACTCTTCTTTGATCGACTTCCTGAGAATATCTCTACAGTTCTGCTAGCAACCGGACAAGATGACCTCGACAAGCTGGCCGAAGTGGCAGACAAAATATTCGACATGACCACCACGCATCACTTATGCACCGTTTCTAATCCTCCGACAGTAGTAGCTTCAGCGGAAAACATACAAGCTATTTCGAGGGTAGACACGACAGCGTTGGATGACATCAAAAAATCGATCGAATTTTTGCGCAAGGAAATTCAGATCCTAAAATCGAACAAACAACCGAACAACAGATCATCGTCACGCAACAGATCTCAAAGCAGACCACGAGCCGTGAAAGGTGGTGATGCCGACCTGTGCTACTTTCATCAAACGTTTGGCAGTGATGCACGAAAATGCAAAGTCGGCTGTCGTAACTGGACGGAAAACTAAAACTGCCGTCGGGTCAGGCGGTCACTCACGGCAACAGAGATTTTCACCGTCTACAAATCACTGATAAAACCAAAGGAATGTCATTCTTAATCGACACTGGAGCTGACATTTCCGTTTTGCCAAAGAAATATTCTATTAGTGCCTCATCAGCCTCGTCTCAACTTTATGGTGCCAATGGTACAACAATATCGACCTATGGTACTAAAACTATGGTACTCGACCTTGGTCTTCGACGAAAATTTTGTTGGCTATTCATAATTGCCGATGTCAAACAACCTATCATTGGTGCAGACTTTATTCATCACTTTGATCTAACCATCCGATTAAGCCAAAAGACGATCAGCGACAACAAAATAGATCTCAGCGTACAAGGCCGTATCATCAGCAGTTCACAACCAACACTTAGACGAAAACACTCGCTTTGCCAATATTTTAAAAGATTTCGTCGACATCACACTTGACAAACAGAGCTGCGTACAAGATCACTACGTACAGCATCACATCATAACCAAAGGACATCCAGTTGCGGAACGGGTTCGTCGGCTTGCCGGTGAGAAGCTCAAAGCAGCCAAGGATGAGTTTAAAAACATGATGCTTCAAGGGATCTGCAAACCATCTAAGAGTGAGTGGGCATCTCCGCTACAAATGGTACAAAAGAAATCCGGAGGTTGGAGGCCGTGCGGTGACTATCGACGCCTAAATAATATAACCGTACCAGATCTGTATCCAATACCACACCTCCGAGATTTCAGTCATCAACTCAACGGTTGCACCATTTTCACGACCCTCGACCTGAAAAGGGCATATCATCAGATTCCACTCGCTCCAGAAGATCGACCTAAGACCGCTGTCATAACCCCTTTTGGCCTCTTTAAGTTCAACGCGATGACATTTGGTTTATGCAATGCCGCCCAAACAATGCAACGTTTCATGGACTCAATACTAAGAGGACTTGAATTCTGTTTTTGTTACATCGACGACATACTCATTGCGTCAACTAATGAAGAAAAGCATAGACAACATTTGCGCACAGTTTTTGAAATACTCCAACAGTTCGGCCTATAGTCATCAATGTATCCAAGTGTCACTTTGGACAATCAGAGGTAAGATACTTAGGATACACCGTAGATAAGACAGGTATAAAACCTCCATCCGACCGGGTCGAAGCACTCACAAGCTATCCAAACCCGACGACGGTGGATCAACTACGAAAATTCTTAGGTTCGTGGAACTTCTATCGAAGCTGTATACCTGCTGCTTCAAAATCTCAAGCTCCTCTCGTAAATTTAACCATTGGAGCTAAGAAAAACGACAAGAGACTCATCAAGTGGGATCATCAAGCAGACCGAGCATTCGATGAATGCAAAGCCAAGTTGAGGGACGCAGTGCAGCTAGCACATCCACGTCCAGATGTGCCTTTGGTCCTAAGGTGTGACGCCTCAGACGTCGCAATTGGAGCCGCGCTCGATCAGCGCGTCAACGAACTTTTCAAGAAAACTTAATCCCAAAGAGGCGAAGTACAAAGTCTATGACCGAGAACTCTTAGCCATATACAGAGCCATAAAACACTTCCATCACCTCATAGAAGGCAGAGAACTTATCATCCTCACCGACCACAAGCCATTGATATACGCTTTCGACCAGAAATCCAATCACGCATGTGACCGCATCGCAAGGCAACTCGAGGAAATTAGCCGCTTCTCAACGAGGATAGAATTTGTCTCGGGAAAGGAGAACGTCGTAGCCGATGCGTACTCCCGCATTGAAACCATCAACATGCCCGTCACAATCAGCACTACAGACTTGTTCGAGATGCAACGAGATGACGACGAACTGAAGTTTCTTCTTAAATCCCCAGGTAAAAATTCACTTCAACTATGACGATTACGAACAGATGATACCGACACCACTGTGTATTGCGATGTTGGAGGCAACGACATTCGTCCATATGTGCCAAGAACCCTTCGCAAAAAAGTTTTCGACAGCGTACATAAACTGTCACATCCCAGTGGAAGAGCGACCAAACAACAAATACGCACCAAGTATGTGTGGCCAAACATGTCAAAAGACATACTTTCGTGGGCCAGATCATGCATACAATGCCAACGTAGCAAGACAAGTCGACACGTTAAGAATACACCAACACACATCGACATGCCAAGTAGTAGATTCGAGCATGTGCACATCGACATCGTCATAATGCCACTTGTAAACGATTTTCAATATCTATTAACCATGATAGATCGCTTTACAAGATGGCCGGAAGCAATACCACTGAAAGACATCACAGCGGAAACTATCGTCAGCTCATTCTTCAACCATTGGGTATGCAGATTTGGGGCCCCTAAAACAATAACGACTGACAGGGGAGCACAATTCGAATCTGCATTATTCGAAGCGCTCACGAAACTCATCGGAAGCAAGCGTATCAGGACAACCGCCTATCACCCAGCCTCCAACGGAATGATCGAGCGCTGGCACAGGTCATTGAAATCGTCGATAAAGTGCCAGGAAGTAACAGATTGGGTGAGTGTTCTTCCTACAGTTTTATTAGGCCTGCGCACGAGCTTCAAAGAAGACTTAAAATCGACCGCCGCGGAACTTGTTCTTGGAACAACCCTCAGATTGCCAGGCGAATTCTTCATGCACGAGGAAGTCTCACTTGAACCTGACATCTTCGTTGAAATATTCCGAGAGCATATGCGACAGGTTAAGTCAACGCCTTCGGCTCATCACTGCCGAACAAAACCATTCGCACACAAAACACTATACACTTGCTCTCATGTTTTTGTGAGAGTGGATGCGGTTCAGAAACCGTGTGAACAGCCGTACGATGGACCATATGAAGTGATGGAACGTACCTCGGACTACGTGTTCAAAGTCAACATCGAGGGAACACCGACAACAATATCCACAGAACGTCTCAAGCCAGCATTTTATGAAAACTGCGCCGACGAAGCAGACACTCCAAGAGGCAGCTATACTCCAATCAATTTTCCATCACGACTAGAATGTAGAACACCACCGACACTTGCAAATTCATCAGCTCCAAGTACAACACAGGCCAGCTCACATCCCATGATTGTGTCATCACGGCCAGTATGCAGAACGTCATCGTCACCTTCAATTACATCTTCATCAGCTACAAGTACAGCATCGACCACCAGTTCAGCTGCAGTAAGGCAGCGCCTACGTCGACAAATCTCTTGGGTGAAATGAAAACATATCCTGCACAGAAAAAGCTGAAACAAGTAATATTTGCAAATTAAAAAAAAAAAAAAAAAACAACAAAAGAAAACATTCATCGCTGTCACTTGGGGAGGAGTACCAACTGTGGCGACTTCAGCGAAACACAATCTGCAAGATAATAACGAGACATAGATGTCGCGCTAACGCCAGGGAGTTTTCTGAAAGAAGAGGAGATTGCAACGTAGTTTTTTAGAGAGACACGTTTTTTGAGTTTGTCTTAATGTAACAGTTTTGCTTAATAAAGAAATAATAAAGTACACGCCCGTGCCTGAAGTATTGAGAAGGTACTAGTGAGTGCCAAACAAGTTCCCCACCTAGCGCCATTTACATCTTAACTCCGCAACTGACTGCCAATAATCGCATTACTCAACCTTTGTGGATAGTGTTACCGTCGAACGAGTATTATTTTGAGTATTAAAGTTTCTCTAAAGTCTAACAGCCGAATTTATTACATTCCCTTACATCGCGTAAAGATTTACGCAGCCTGAAATGGCTTACCTGAAATTTTTATTTACAAACATTTTTTCGCTGTAACCGCTGTTTAATAAGGTAAAATTTCGATAAACTGTTACAGGAAACACTGAAATCCATTACACAATAAAAGTCAAATTATCTGGCACAGTTCCAAAATGCTTTCGAATGGACTTTTGCAATATCAACCTGCAATAGGGTAGCTGCGACAACGTCAATGTCAAATAAGAAGAAGAAAAGGCCAAGTGACAGCTAAAGATCTTATACATGTGGAATTTGGAATAATATATGAGGGAAGAAAGGAGCAATTTATGTAATGTTAGGTAGAAGATATAAGGGTGGGAAATGCTTTATGTTTGTGGTACCTGAATGGAGTTATAAGATTTCAAGGCTGTAAATATTTAATTAATTTAAATCTGAAGCTAAAACAAAAAGTTTTTTGAGAAAATAAATTGACTTTTAGCTTCAGAAAATTTGAGAAAAATAAAAGTAAAAAATTTGCGTTAGTTCTTAACTTTAGAGAACTTGAGGAAATAAAAGACAAAAATTAGCAAAAATATTCATCCGTCCATGGGTGTCCGGCTTTGTAGCACCTACTCCATTTGTCAAATTGGTTTCCAAAAAACAATTAGCCACCACAACATCGAACATAAATTGTCTTATAATATGGTAACACTTATTTTTCACATTAATGTGACATTCGTTTGGGCTTCTACAGATTCGCTCTAAGATTTCAGATTTCGTGTGACAAATCGAACACAAAAAGTAATCTGACTGGGTTTTGTTGGTGTTAGTGGAGTATCTGTCAAATTGTGCTTACATTTTTTTTCACTTTATTTTCTTTGTAAGCGAAATGTCAAATCAGAAGTTGGTGTATTGGTAAATTGAAGCAAGTCTGGGAAAAAACATGGATTCGCAAAAGTGCTCTGAAAACCTAAAAAGATTGTTTTTTTTTGTACCAAACGAATATAAAAAGTGATCTGAGAGCAAAAAAGTGCTCTGAGAGATCCCAATCGAATACCACATAAATACTATAGAATAGAATACAACCTGAACGATAAAGGTAAGTAGAGAGAAAATAAGTGTCCAGTTGTAGATTGGCTACAATACAATTTTACAATTTCTTTTACAAGCAGCTGACTTTTCAACAAGATTCGTCTCATTTACATATAATCATATATGCCTTTAAAATTTTCTGAACATTTTCTCCTATAGGTTTAAATATTGCAACGATCTATATTGAAAAAATAATAAAAGCAAATGAAATAAATCTTGTTGAAAAGTCAGCTGCTTGTAAAAGAAATTGTAAAATTGTATTGCGAAACGGATGGCAACAACTGTTTGCAAAGCCATAAGAAATTTTCAAAGGATTTTTTTTTTTAAAATAATGTTTAAATGTCAAAAAAAGCTGCCTGCAGCTGAAAAATGTAATTTGGTACATTTTCAATGAATTTTCATCCCCCAGTCGGAATTACTTGTTTTGTTATATGCAGTTGTCTGGTGGAATATGATATCGTTGTCTTTTGTTCGACGGCGCTGTGAATGATACACTTTTCGCCATCCGAAACTAATTTTCTCATTTTACCTAAATAAACGATTCTTTCTTTAATGGCCTTTAAAATGGATACCCAAGTTATATCTATAAATTATGAATTGTAGCGTGTTTTGAAAATTTGGCGATCATGGATAGGTACATAACGTTTCTACACGGAAACCAAATGTCCATGTGTACGATGTCATTGATATTTGTGGGTGATTCTGTGTGTTCAAAAGGTAAGTCTGGGGGGGTGTCTGTCATATTTTCCTATATTACATACGTCACAATTGTTAATAAATTTATGAATTAATTTAAGCATATTTGGATAGTAGTATAACAATTTTAGTTCTGAAAATACTTCAGAAATTCCTCTATCGTTCTTTTTTAGGTGTTCCTTTTTTTATTATTGTGAGCATTTCATTCTTATCTGTTATATCAGTCAATTTAGTACATGATTTAAGCATTTTTAAGTTCTTGTTATTGGCAAAGTATCTTACGTATGATTTTTGAAATTTCAGAAATAATTGTATGTCATTGCAATAAATGCACATCAGGCCCTTGTCAATAATGAATCTTTTCATTATATCCAGTAAATTGCTATCTTTTTTAACATATGTAAAGTTTTTGCATTTTTTAGTAATGATTTTTGTGAAAAATTATTCTTTATTACCAACTTCTAAAAATATTTGATTCTTGTAAATGTTGACCGCTTTCTCTGTTATATGTATGTAGTGTAAGTCATCTTCGCCTGCACTATGTGTTGTAGCATCGGTGGACATAATCTCTTGGTCACCGCCACTTCCGTCTTCCTTATTATTAAGTTCATATTCGTAACTGTTGTCAGATTCATTAAAAATGTCGGTTAATGGTATTTCATTTTCATTGTCTTCTTGATTAATGTCATTATTGGGGTCATTATTAGGGTCATTACAAAAAAGTCGGCTGAGTCCATCTGCCACATAGTTATCCTTGCCTTTTATATAATTTACTGTGAAATCGTATTCATTAAGTTGCATTTTCCAACGTTGCAATTCCATATTGGGCTACTTTAAGCTATTAAGCCAAATGAGTGGTCTATGATCCGTTTGCACAATAAATGATCGGCCATAAAGGTTAGTATGGAAGTATATCACAGCCCAAACGATTGCCAAGAATTATTTTTCAATAGTTGAATATCGAATTTCGTGATCATTTAAGGTGCGAGAAGCATAACAAACCGGTCGATTACTTTGGCTTAAAACAGTGCCCAATGCAACGTGGGTAAAGCTGGAACCGCCACATTCGAATTTCGCCAAACAAAGAACATGGGATTTAATTGCTATTTAATCGCTAATTAATTGATCTATTCTTGATTTTTCCGCTCTTCGGGAAGTGGGAGCTTTTGTGGCGGACCTAGCTTACCGGTAAAGCTGGAACCGCCACATTGACTTTTGAAGGATTTTGTTTGCGCATACCAATCACCGATTTAATCGCTCTGGGGAAATGTAAAATTTTTTCCAGTGGAGTAAGCCGTTCGCCCACAATTTCAAATTTGCGTTTTTTGTAACGGTCAGTTCGCTATGAAACTCTTTTGATTTTCAAGGAAAAGCAAATAGATTATTAAAAAATTTATAAAAAAATAACCCTTTCGAATTTTATTATGCTACATATCTTAAAAGAAGCGTATAATTGTAGGCTACTATCAGTTTAAATCAAATATTTTGTCGCTCTTCTCTAAATGCGACAAAAACGGTAGGATAGATCCATCATAAACAAACACTTTGAAAAATTAAAATATATATTGCGTTACAATTTAACAAAGCCATATAGACCAAAAGAAGCGTCTATTCATTACCTATTAGCTCATATAATATAATAATTTGTCGCTCTTCTCTAAATGTTGCAAAAACTAGAAAGTGTATTCCAAGACCAAAAAAGTAAGCTAAAAATAAAAAAATAAAAATGTTGAATACTTAAAATTCATATATCCCGTTCGAACACTACTATGTCACATAGCTCATTAGAAGCTTGTATTCATTAGCTATCAACCCAATCCAGAAAAAAATTTGTCGCTCTTCTCTAAATGTGTCAAAAGCTAACAAGTTTATTTTGCCAAAAAATAAGAAGAAAGAAGCAAATATACCCCTAGTACAAAATTTGGTGACCCACAAAGTATGCATCAGATTTGGAATGTTGTTGAATCCTGCCTGCCAATTTTTATAAATCCTGAATGTGTGCAATATCCCTACGATCAAATTTACGCAGTCTGAAATGGCTTACATGAAATTTTTATTTACAAACATTTTTTTCGCTGTAACCGCTGTTTAATAAGGTAAAATTTCGATAAACTGTTACAGGAAACACTGAAATCCATTACACAATAAAAGTCAAATTATCTGGCACAGTTCCAAAATGCTTTCGAATGGACTTTTGCAATATCAACCTGCAATAGGGTAGCTGCGACAACGTCAATGTCAAATAAGAAGAAGAAAAGGCCAAGTGACAGCTAAAGATCTTATACATGTGGAATTTGGAATAATATATGAGGGAAGAAAGGAGCAATTTATGTAATGTTAGGTAGAAGATATAAGGGTGGGAAATGCTTTATGTTTGTGGTACCTGAATGGAGTTATAAGATTTCAAGGCTGTAAATATTTAATTAATTTAAATCTGAAGCTAAAACAAAAAGTTTTTTGAGAAAATAAATTGACTTTTAGCTTCAGAAAATTTGAGAAAAATAAAAGTAAAAAATTTGCGTTAGTTCTTAACTTTAGAGAACTTGAGGAAATAAAAGACAAAAATTAGCAAAAATATTCATCCGTCCATGGGTGTCCGGCTTTGTAGCACCTACTCCATTTGTCAAATTGGTTTCCAAAAAACAATTAGCCGCCACAACATCGAACATACATTGTCTTATAATATGGTAACACTTATTTTTCACATTAATGTGACATTCGTCTGGGTTTGTACAGATTCGCTCTAAGATTTCAGATTTCGTGTGACAAATCGAACACAAAAAGTAATCTGACTGGGTTTTGTTGGTGTTAGTGGAGTATCTGTCAAATTGTGGTTACATTTTTTTTCACTTTATTTTCTTTGGAAGCGAAATGTTAAATCAGAATTTGGTGTATTGGTAAATTGAAGCAACTCTGGGAAAAAACATGGATTCGCAAAAGTGCTCTGAAAACTTAAAAAGATTGTTTTTTTTTTTTGTACCAAACGAATATAAAAAGTGATCTGAGAGCAAAAAAGTGCTCTGAGAGATCCCAATCGAATACCACATAAATACTATAGAATAGACTACAACCTGAACGATAAAGGTAAGTAGAGAGAAAATAAGTGTCCAGTTGTAGATTGGAGATATAGAAGCCGCTAGGTGCGAAACTTGGCTGGGTATGAAAATTCATTGAAAATGTACCAAATTACATTTTTCAGCTTTTTTTTGACATTTAAACATAATTTTTAAAAAAAAAATTTTCGAAAATTTCTTATGGCTTTGCAAACAGTTGTTGCCATCCGTTTCGCAATACAATTTTACAATTTCTTTTACAAGCAGCTGACTTTTCAACAAGATTTGTCTCATTTACATATAATCATATATTCCTTTAAAATTTTCTGAACATTTTCTCCTATATGTTTAAATATTGCAACGATCTATATTGAAAAAATAATAAAAGCAAATGAAATAAATCTTGTTGAAAAGTCAGCTGCTTGTAAAAGAAATTGTATATATATATAAATATATATATTTCGAGAGATAATCGAATCAGACCACCATTGTCGGGTCTCTTTTCGTCTCTCTACCACTGTAAATCTTACTCAGAGAGACTCTCTGGATTTCTCCACAGTTCTTCTCTGGGCTCAATTCCTAGTGTTAACGCTAGCATCTGTTTATGGGAGATCCGTTTCATCGACTGGGTCTCGACCCATTGATGTCCCAAGATCCTCATTCTTCTGCCAGCCAATGCCGGGCATTGACACAGTATATGTGCCGCTGTCTCAGATTCCTCCAGGCATAGTCTACAAGTATCATCCTCTATAAGGACCATTTTCCTTAAGTGATACCTGAAATTACCATGTCCTGTAGACAAAGCCACCACCCATTTCAATGTTCCTCGACTCATGCTTAGAACCCTTCTTTGAATAGAGCAGGTCGGCCACTTTATTGCCATTTTAGCTTGTCTACATTGTTCCACGGTTGACCACCTTCTCGGGTGTTCTGCGGTGATCCATTTGTGGATAAGCTGTTCAACCATTCCTCTGCCAATTGAAGAGAATGGTTCTGGTCCCAGCAACTTTTCAGTTGACCCCTGTTTTGCAAGGGAGTCCGCCTTTTCATTGCCTTCGATCCCTATGTGTCCTCGTACCCAAGTCAGTGTTACTTCATTTTTAGATGAAATTGTAAAATTGTGTTTGTTTTATTTATTGTTTATGATGGATCTATCCTACCGTTTTTGGCGCATTTAGAGAAGAGCGACAAAATATTTGATTTAAACTGATAGTAGCCTACAATTATACGCTTCTTTTAAGATATGTAGCATAGTAAAATTCGAAAGGGTTATTTTTTTATAATTTTTTTAATAATCTATTTGCTTTTCCTTGAAAATCAAAAGAGTTTTATAGCGAACTGACCGTTACAAAAAACGCAAATTTGAAATTGTGGGCGAACGGCTTCCTCGACTGGAAAATTTTTTTTTCCCATTTCCCCAGAGCGATTAAATCGGTGATTGGTATCCTTCAAAAGTCAATGTGGCGGTTCCAGCTTTACCGGTAAGCTAGGTCCGCCACAAAATCTCCCACTTCCCGAAGAGCGGATTAATTAGCGATTAAATAGCAATTAAATCCCATGTTCTTTGTTTGGCGAAATTCGAATGTGGCGGTTCCAGCTTTACCCATGTTGCATTGGGCACTGTTTTAAGCCAAAGTAATCGACCGGTTTGTTATGCTTCTCGCACCTTAAATGATCACGAAATTCAATATTCAACTATTGAAAAAGAACTCTTGGCAATCGTTTGGGCTGTGATATACTTCCATACTAACCTTTATGGCCGATCATTTATTGTGCAAACGGATCATTGACCACTCATTTGGCTTAATAGCTTAAAGTATCCCAATATGAAATTGCAACGTTGCAAAATGCAGCTTAATGAATACCATTTCACAGTAAATTATTAAAAAGGCAAGGATAACTATGTGGCAGATGGACTCAGCCGACTTTTTTGTAATGACCCTAATAATGACCCCAATGATGACATTAATCAAGAAGACAATGAAAATGAAATACCATTAACCGACATTTTTAATCAATCTGACAATAGTTACGAGTATGAACTTAATAATAACGAAGACGGAAGTGGCGGTGACCAAGAGATTATGTCCACCGATGCTACAATACAAAGTGCAGGCGAAGATGACTTACACTACATATATATAACAGAGAAACGGTCAACATTAACAAGAATTAAGTATTTTTAGAAGTTGGTAATAAAGAATAATTTTTCACAAAAATCATTAATAAAAAATGCAAAAACTTCATATATGTTGAGCGACAAATTATTTTCTGGATTGGGTTGATAGCTAATGAATACACACTTCTAATGAGCTATGTGACATAGTAGGATTCGAACGGGGTATATGGCTTTTCTCAAATTTTCCAATTTCTTTTTTTTTTGTACTAGGGGTATATATGGCCTTTTTTGGCAAAATGAACTTGTTAGCTTTTGACACATTTAGAGAAGAGCGACAAATTATTTTATGAATTGGGTTGATAACTAATGAATACACGCTTCTAATGAGTTATGTGGCATAGTAGGATTCGAAAGGGATATATGAATTTTAAGTATGCAACATTTTTATTTTTTTATTTTTAACTTACTTTTTTGGTCTTAAAATAAACTTTCTAGTTTTTGCAACATTTAGAGAAGAGCGACAAATTATTATATTATATGAGCTGATAGGTAATGAATAGACGCTTCTTTTGGTCTATATGGCTTTGTTAAATTGTAACGCAATTTTAATTTTTCAAAGTGTTTGTTTATGATGGATCTATCCTACCGTTTTTGGCGCATTTAGAGAAGAGCGACAAAATATTTGATTTAAACTAAATTTTTTAATAATCTATTTGCTTTTCCTTGAAAATCAAAAGAGTTTTATAGCGAACTGACCGTTACAAAAAACGCAAATTTGAAATTGTGGGCGAACGGCTTACTCGACTGGAAAAAGTTTTACATTTCCCCAGAGCGATTAAATCGGTGATTGGTATGCGCAAAAATCATTAATAAAAAATGCAAAAACTTCATATATGTTACAAAAGATAGCAATTTACTGGATATAATGAAAAGATTCATTATTGACAAGGGCCTGATGTGCATTTATTGCAATGACTTACAACTATTTCTGAAATTTCAAGAATCATACGTAAGATATTTTGCCAATAACAAGAACTTAAAAAAGCTTAAATCATGTATTAAATTGACTGATATAACAGATAAGAATAAAATGCTCACAATAATAAAAAAGGAACACCTAAAAAAGAACGATAGGAAATTTATTAACAATTGTGACACGTATGTAATATAGGAAAATATGACAGACACCCCCCCCCCCCCCCCCCCCTCCAGACTTACCTTTTGAACACACAGAATCACCTACAAATATCAATGACATCGTACACATGGACATTTGGTTTCCGTGTAGAAACGTTATGTACCTATCCATGATCGCCAAATTTTTAAAACACGCTACAATTCATAATTTATAGATATAACTTGGGTATCCATTTTAAAGGCCATTAAAGAAAGAATCGTTTATTTAGGTAAAATGAGAAAATTAGTTTCGGATGGCGAAAAGTGTATCATTCACAGCGCCGTCGAACAAAAGACAACGATATCATATTCCACCAGACAACTGCATATAACAAAACAAGTAATTCCGACTGGGGGATGAAAATTCATTGAAAATGTACCAAATTACATTTTTCAGCTGCAGGCAGCTTTTTTTGACATTTAAACATTATTTTAAAAAAAAAAATCCTTTGAAAATTTCTTATGGCTTTGCAAAGAGTTGTTGCCATCCGTTTCGCAATACAATTTTACAATTTCTTTTACAAGCAGCTGACTTTTCAACAAGATTTATTTCATTTGCTTTTATTATTTTTTCAATATAGATCGTTGCAATATTTAAACCTATAGGAGAAAATGTTCAGAAAATTTTAAAGGCATATATGATTATATGTAAATGAGACGAATCTTGTTGAAAAGTCAGCTGCTTGTAAAAGAAATTGCTTACTTTTTTGGTCTTGGAATACACTTTCTAGTTTTTGCAACATTTAGAGAAGAGCGACAAATTATTATATTATATGAGCTGATAGGTAATGAATAGACGCTTCTTTTGGTCTATATGGCTTTGTTAAATTGTAACGCAATATATATTTTAATTTTTCATAGTGTTTGTTTATGATGGATCTATCCTACCGTTTTTGGAGCATTTAGAGAAGAGCGACAAAATATTTGATTTAAACTGATAGTAGCCTACAATTATACGCTTCTTTTAAGATATGTAGGATAGTAAAATTCGAAAGGGTTATTTTTTTATAAATTTTTTAATAATCTATTTGCTTTTCCTTGAAAATCAAAAGAGTTTCATAGCGAGCTGACCGTTACAAAAAAAGCAAATTTGAAATTGTGGGCGAACGGCTTACTCGACTGGAAAAATTTTTACATTTCCGCAGAGCGATTAAATCGGTGATTGGTATGCGCAAACTTCCTTCAAAAGTCAATGTGGCGGTTCCAGCTTTACCGGTAAGCTAGGTCCGCCACAAAATCTCCCACTTCCCGAAGAGCGGAAAAATCAAGAATAGAGCAATTAATTAGCGATTAAATAGCAATTAAATCCCATGTTCTTTGTTTGGCGAAATTCGAATGTGGCGGTTCCAGCTTTACCCACGTTGCATTGGGCACTGTTTTAAGCCAAAGTAATCGACCGGTTTGTTATGCTTCTCGCACCTTAAATGATCACGAAATTCGATATTCAACTATTGAAAAAGAACTCTTGGCAATCGTTTGGGCTGTGATATACTTCCATACTAACCTTTATGGCCGATCATTTATTGTGCAAACGGATCATAGACCACTCATTTGGCTTAATAGCTTAAAGTAGCCCAATATGGAATTGCAACGTTGGAAAATGCAGCTTAATGAATACGATTTCACAGTAAATTATATAAAAGGCAAGGATAACTATGTGGCAGATGGACTCAGCCGACTTTTTTGTAATGACCCTAATAATGACCCCAATAATGACATTAATCAAGAAGACAATGAAAATGAAATAACATTAACCGACATTTTTAATGAATCTGACAACAGTTACGAGTATGAACTTAATAATAAGGAAGACGGAAGTGGCGGGTGACCAAGAGATTATGTCCACCGATGCTACAACACATAGTGCAGGCGAAGATGACTTACACTACATACATATAACAGAGAAAGCGGTCAACATTTACAAGAATCAAATATTTTTAGAAGTTGGTAATAAAGAATAATTTTTCACAAAAATCATTAATAAAAAATGCAAGAACTTCATATATGTTGAGCGACAAATTATTTTCTGGATTGGGTTGATAGCTAATGAATACACGCTTCTAATGAGCTATGTCGCATAGTAGGATTCGAACGGGGTATATGGCTTTTCTCAAATTTTCCAATTTCTGTTTTTTTTGTACTAGGGGTATATATGGCCTTTTTTGGCAAAATTAACTTGTTAGCTTTTGACACATTTAGAGAAGAGCGACAAATTATTTTATGAATTGGGTTGATAGCTAATGAATACACGCTTCTAATGAGTTATGTGGCATAGTAGGATTCGAACGGGATATATGAATTTTAAGTATTCAACATTTTTATTTTTTTTATTTTTAGCTTACTTTTTTGGTCTTGAAATAAACTTTCTAGTTTTTGCAACATTTACAGAAGAGCGACAAATTATTATATTATATGAGCTGATAGGTAATGAATAGACGCTTCTTTTGGTCTATATGGCTTTGTTAAATTGTAACGCAATATATATTTTAATTTTTCAAAGTGTTTGTTTATGATGGATCTATCCTACCGTTTTTGGCGCATTTAGAGAAGAGCGACAAAATATTTGATTTAAACTGATAGTAGCCTACAATTATACGCTTCTTTTAAGATATGTAGCATAGTAAAATTCGAAAGGGTTATTTTTTTATAATTTTTTTAATAATCTATTTGCTTTTCCTTGAAAATCAAAAGAGTTTTATGGCGAGCTGACCGTTACAAAAAAAGCAAATTTGAAATTGTGGGCGAACGGCTTACTCGACTGGAAAAATGTTTACATTTCCCCAGAGCGATTAAATCGGTGATTGGTACCTATGCGCAAAAATCATTAATAAAAAACGCAAAAACTTCATATATGTTACAAAAGATAGCAATTTACTGGATATAATGAAAAGATTCATTATTGACAAGGGCCTGATGTGCATTTATTGCAATAAATACAATTATTTCGGAAATTTCAAGAATCATACGTAAGATATTTTGCCAATAACAAGAACTTAAAAATGCTTACATCATGTACTAAATCGACTGATATAACAGATAAGAATGAAATGCTCACAATAATAAAAAAGGAAAACCCTAAAAAAGAACGATAGAGGAATTTCCATATATCCAAATATGCTTAAATTAATTCATAAATTTATTAACAATTGTGACGTATGTAATATAGGAAAATATGACAGACACCCCCCCAGACTTACCTTTTGAACACACAGAATCACCCACAAATATCAATGACATCGTACACATGGACATTTGGTTTCCGTGTAGAAACGTTATGTACCTATCCATGATCGCCAAATTTTCAAAACACGCTACAATTCATAATTTATAGATATAACTTGGGTATCCATTTTAAAGGCCATTAAAGAAAGAATCGTTTATTTAGGTAAAATGAGAAAATTAGTTTCGGATGGCGAAAAGTGTATCATTCACAGCGCCGTCGAACAAAAGACAACGATATCATATTCCACCAGACAACTGCATATAACAAAACAAGTAATTCCGACTGGGGGATGAAAATTCATTGAAAATGTACCAAATTACATTTTTCAGCTGCAGGCAGCTTTTTTTGACATTTAAACATTATTTTAAAAAAAAAAATCCTTTGAAAATTTCTTATGGCTTTGCAAACAGTTGTTGCCATCCGTTTCGCAATACAATTTTACAATTTCTTTTACAAGCAGCTGACTTTTCAACAAGATTTATTTCATTTGCTTTTATTATTTTTTCAATATAGATCGTTGCAATATTTAAACCTATAGGAGAAAATGTTCAGAAAATTTTAAAGGCATATATGATTATATGTAAATGAGACGAATCTTGTTGAAAAGTCAGCTGCTTGTAAAAGAAATTGTAAAATTGTATTGTAGCCAATCTACAACTGGACACTTATTTTCTCTCTACTTACCTTTATCGTTCAGGTTGTATTCTATTCTATAGTATTTATGTGGTATTCGATTGGGATCTCTCAGAGCACTTTTTTGCTCTCAGATCACTTTTTATATTCGTTTGGTACAAAAAAAACAATCTTTTTAAGTTTTCAGAGCACTTTTGCGAATCCATGTTTTTTCCCAGACTTGCTTCAATTTACCAATACACCAACTTCTGATTTGACATTTCGCTTACAAAGAAAATAAAGTGAAAAAAAATGTAAGCACAATTTGACAGATACTCCACTAACACCAACAAAACCCAGTCAGATTACTTTTTGTGTTCGATTTGTCACACGAAATCTGAAATCTTAGAGCGAATCTGTAGAAGCCCAAACGAATTTCACATTAATGTGAAAAATAAGTGTTACCATATTATAAGACAATGTATGTTCGATGTTGTGGCGGCTAATTGTTTTTTGGAAACCAATTTGACAAATGGAGTAGGTGCTACAAAGCCGGACACCCATGGACGGATGAATATTTTTGCTAATTTTTGTCTTTTATTTCCTCAAGTTCTCTAAAGTTAAGAACTAACGCAAATTTTTTACTTTTATTTTTCTCAAATTTTCTGAAGCTAAAAGTCAATTTATTTTCTCAAAAAACTTTTTGTTTTAGCTTCAGATTTAAATTAATTAAATATTTACAGCCTTAAAATCTTATAACTCCATTCAGGTACCACAAACATAAAGCATTTCCCACCCTTACATTACATAAATTGCTCCTTTCTTCCCTCATATATTATTCCAAATTCCACATGTATAAGATCTTTAGCTGTCACTTGGCCTTTTCTTCTTCTTATTTGACATTGACGTTGTCGCAGCTACCCTATTGCAGGTTGATATTGCAAAAGTCCATTCGAAAGCATTTTGGAACTGTGCCAGATAATTTGACTTTTATTGTGTAATGGATTTCAGTGTTTCCTGTAACAGTTTATCGAAATTTTACCTTATTAAACACAAACCACGTTTGGTAAGGTTACAGCGAAAAAAATGTTTGTAAATAAAAATTTCATGTAAGCCATTTCAGGCTGCGTAAATTTGATCGTAGGAATATTGCATACATTCAGGATTTATAAAAATTGGCAGGCAGGATTTACAACATTCCAAATCTGATGCATACTTTGTGGGTCACCAAATTTTGTACTAGGGGTATATTTGCTTCTTTCTTCTTATTTTTTGGCAAAATAAACTTGTTAGCTTTTGACACATTTAGAGAAGAGCGACAAATTATTTTCTGGATTGGGTTGATAGCTAATGAATACACGCTTCTAATGAGTTATGTGGCATAGTAGGATTCGAACGGGATATATGAATTTTAAGTATTCAACATTTTTATTTTTTTTATTTTTAGCTTACTTTTTTGGTCTTGGAATACACTTTCTAGTTTTTGCAACATTTAGAGAAGAGCGACAAATTATTATATTATATGAGCTGATAGGTAATGAATAGACGCTTCTTTTGGTCTATATGGCTTTGTTAAATTGTAACGCAATATATATTTTAATTTTTCATAGTGTTTGTTTATGATGGATCTATCCTACCGTTTTTGGCGCATTTAGAGAAGAGCGACAAAATATTTGATTTAAACTGATAGTAGCCTACAATTATACGCTTCTTTTAAGATATGTAGCATAGTAAAATTCGAAAGGTTTATTTTTTTATAAATTTTTTAATAATCTATTTGCTTTTCCTTGAAAATCAAAAGAGTTTCATAGCGAACTGACCGTTACAAAAAACGCAAATTTGAAATTGTGGGCGAACGGCTTACTCGACTGGAACAATTTTTACATTTCCCCAGAGCGATTAAATCGGTGATTGGTATGCGCAAACAAAATCCTTCAAAAGTCAATGTGGCGGTTCCAGCTTTACCGGTAAGCTAGGTCCGCCACAAAATCTCCCACTTCCCGAAGAGCGGAAAAATCAAGAATAGAGCAATTAATTAGCGATTAAATAGCAATTAAATCCCATGTTCTTTGTTTGGCGAAATTCGAATGTGGCGGTTCCAGCTTTACCCACGTTGCATTGGGCACTGTTTTAAGCCAAAGTAATCGACCGGTTTGTTATGCTTCTCGCACCTTAAATGATCACGAAATTCGATATTCAACTATTGAAAAAGAACTCTTGGCAATCGTTTGGGCTGTGATATACTTCCATACTAACCTTTATGGCCGATCATTTATTGTGCAAACGGATCATAGACCACTCATTTGGCTTAATAGCTTAAAGTAGCCCAATATGGAATTGCAACGTTGGAAAATGCAGCTTAATGAATACGATTTCACAGTAAATTATATAAAAGGCAAGGATAACTATGTGGCAGATGGACTCAGCCGACTTTTTTGTAATGACCCTAATAATGACCCCAATAATGACATTAATCAAGAAGACAATGAAAATGAAATACCGTTAACCGACATTTTTAATGAATCTGACAACAGTTACGAGTATGAACTTAATAATAAGGAAGACGGAAGTGGCGGGTGACCAAGAGATTATGTCCAACGATGCTACAACACATAGTGCAGGCGAAGATGACTTACACTACATACATATAACAGAGAAAGCGGTCAACATTTACAAGAATCAAATATTTTTAGAAGTTGGTAATAAAGAATAATTTTTCACAAAAATCATTAATAAAAAATGCAAAAACTTTATATATGTTACAAAAGATAGCAATTAACTCGATATAATGAAAAGATTCATTATTGACAAGGGCCTGATGTGCATTTATTGCAATGACATACAATTATTTCTGAAATTTCAAGAATCATACGTAAGATATTTTCCCAATAACAAGAACTTAAAAATGCTTAAATCATGTATTAAATTGACTGATATAACAGATAAGAATAAAATGCTTACAATAATAAAAAAGGAACACCTAAAAAAGAACGATAGGAAATTTATTAACAATTGTGAGGTATGTAATATAGGAAAATATGACAGACATTCCCCCAGACTTACCTTTTGAACACACAGAATCACCCACAAATATCAATGACATCGTACACATGGACATTTGGTTTTCGTGTAGAAACGTTATGTACCTATCCATGATCGCCAAATTTTCAAAACACGCTACAATTCATAATTTATAGATATAACTTGGGTATCCATTTTAAAGGCCATTAAAGAAAGAATCGTTTATTTAGGTAAAATGAGAAAATTAAAGGGTGATTTTTTAAGAGGTTTAGAACTTTTTTTAAAAAAAAAACACAAAAAATTCGAAAAAATGAATGAAATATTTATTTGAATCGATAGTTTGAACCTTGCAATTTAATGTTTAAAGATAATTTCATGCAAATGTTGACCGCGGCTGCGTCTCAGGTAGCCCATCCGCTGAGTCCAATTTTGGCATACTCTTTCACACATATCGGCCGGTATCTCACGAATGAATGCATGGATGTTGGCTTCCAGTGCGTCAATCGAAGCGGGCTTGTCCCTATACACATTAGCCTTGGCATACCCCCACAAAAAATAATCTAATGGTGTCAAATCGCACGATCTAGGCGGCCAATTGACCGGCCCGAAACGTGAAATTAACTGTTCACCAAACTCGCCTCGCAATTGCGCCATTGTTTCGCGTGCTGTGTGGCATGTGGCACCGTCTTGTTGAAACCACATATCATGCAAGTCAAGAACTTCCATTTCGGGCAAAAAAAAGTTTGTTATCATCGCTCGGTAGCGTTCACCATTGACAGTAACGCTGCGATTCGCATCATCTTTGAAGAAATATGGCCCAATAATGCCGCCGGCCCATAAACCGCACCAAACAGTGGCTTTTTCGGGATGCATTGGTAGCTGTTGCAATGCTTCTGGCTGATCTTCACTCCAAATGCGGCAATTTTGCTTATTTACGTACCCATTCAACCAAAAATGAGCCTCATCGCTGAACACAATTTTTCGATAAAAAAGCGGATCCTCGGCCAGCTTTCCAAGAGCCCATTCACCAAAAATTCGGCGTTGTGGTAGGTCGGCTGGCTTTAGTTCTTGCTCCAGCTGTATCTTAAAAGGCTTTACGCCCAAATCCTTCCGCAAAATTTTCCACGTAGTGCTGTAACAAAGGCCTAACTGCTGGGAACGGCGCCGAATCGACATTTCGCGGTCTTCTGTCACACTAGCTGATACGGCCGCAATATTTTCTTCACTACGCACAGTACGTAAACGTGTTGGTGGTTTAATGTCCAACAAAGTAAATTTGGTGCGAAATTTGGTCACAATCTTCCGAATAGACTGCTCAGAAGGTCGAGAATGCCGATCATAAAATGGAAGCAGCGCGCGATGAACATTTCGAACCGAGCACGAATTTTGATAGTAAAATTCAATAATTTGCAAGCGTTGTTCATTTGTAAGACGATCCATGGTTAAATTGCAAACCAAACTGAAGCTGTTTGACAGTGACACAAGGTACTAAACACACGTCAGCTGTCAAAACCAGTGTTGCTAAAACCAAACCAGCTAAAAAATCACCCTATAGTTTCGGATGGCGAAAAGTGTATCATTCACAGCGCCGTCGAACAAAAGACAACGATATCATATTCCACCAGACAACTGCATATAACAAAACAAGTAATTCCGACTGGGGGATGAAAATTCATTGAAAATGCACCAAATTACATTTTTCAGCTGCAGGCAGCTTTTTTTTGACATTTAAACATTATTTTAAAAAAAAAATCCTTTGAAAATTTCTTATGGCTTTGCAAACAGTTGTTGCCATCCGTTTCGCAATACAATTTTACAATTTCTTTTACAAGCAGCTGACTTTTCAACAAGATTTATTATTTGCTTTTATTATTTTTTCAATATAGATCGTTGCAATATTCAAACCTATAGGAGAAAATGTTCAGAAAATTTTAAAGGCATATATGATTATATGTAAATGAGACAAATCTTGTTGAAAAGTCAGCTGCTTGTAAAAGAAATTGTAAAATTGTATTGTATCCAATCTACAACTGGACACTTATTTTCTCTCTACTTACCTTTATCGTTCAGGTTGTAGTCTATTCTATAGTATTTATGTGGTATTCGATTGGGATCTTTCAGAGCACTTTTTTGCTCTCAGATCACTTTTTATTCGTTTGGTACAAAAAAAAACAATCTTTTTAGGTTTTCAGAGCACTTTTGCGAATCCATGTTTTTTCCCAGACTTGCTTCAATTTACCAATACACCAACTTCAGATTTGACATTTCGCTTACAAAGAAAATAAAGTGAAAAAAAATGTAAGCACAATTTGACAGATACTCCACTAACACCAACAAAACCCGGTCAGATTACTTTTTGTGCTCGATTTGTCACACGCAATCTGAAATCTTAGAGCGAATCTGTAGAAGCCCAAACGAATGTCACATTAATGTGAAAAATAAGTGTTACCATATTATAAGACAATGTATGTTCGATGTTGTGGCGGCTAATTGTTTTTTGGAAACCAATTTGACAAATGGAGTAGGTGCTACAAAGCCGGACACCCATGGACGGATGAATATTTTTGCTAATTTTTGTCTTTTATTTCCTCAAGTTCTCTAAAGTTAAGAACTAACGCAAATTGTTTACTTTTATTTTTCTCAAATTTTCTGAAGCTAAAAGTCAATTTATTTTCTCAAAAAACTTTTTGTTTTAGCTTCAGATTTAAATTAATTAAATATTTACAGCCTTGAAATCTTATAACTCCATTCAGGTACCACAAACATAAAGCATTTCCCACCCTTATATCTTCTACCTAACATTACATAAATTGCTCCTTTCTTCCCTCATATATTATTCCAAATTCCACATGTATAAGATCTTTAGCTGTCACTTGGCCTTTTCTTCTTCTTATTTGACATTGACGTTGTCGCAGCTACCCTATTGCAGGTTGATATTGCAAAAGTCTATTCGAAAGCATTTTGGAACTGTGCCAGATAATTTGACTTTTATTGTGTAATGGATTTCAGTGTTTCCTGTAACAGTTTATCGAAATTTTACCTTATTAAACACAAACCACGTTTGGTAAGGTTACAGCGAAAAAAATGTTTGTAAATAAAAATTTCAGGGAAGCCATTTCAGGCTGCGTAAATCTTTACGCGATGTAAGGGAATGTAATAAATTCGGCTGTTAGACTTTAGAGAAACTTTAAAACTCAAAATAATACTCGTTCGACGGTAACACTATCCACAAAGGTTGAGTAATGCGATTATTGGCAGTCAGTTGCAGAGTTGTCAGTTATCGGAGATGTAGATGGCGCTAGGTGGGGAACTTATCTGGGGTTGACTTGTACACGATCCATTTTGAATCAGCCAGTATATGTATGGAAATTTCGAAGTTAAAATCAATGCATACGTTCAGGGTTAGCGAAATTTGATCGTAGGGGTATTGCATACATTCAGGATTTATAAAAATTGGCAGACAGGATTTACAACATTCCAAATCTGATGCATACTTTGTGGGTCACCAAATTTTGTACTAGGGGTATATTTGCTTCTTTCTTCTTATTTTTTGGCAAAATAAACTTGTTAGATTTTGACACATTTAGAGAAGAGCGACAAATTTTTTTCTGGATTGGGTTGATAGCTAATGAATACACGCTTCTAATGAGCTATGTGACATAGTAGGATTCGAACGGGGTATATGGCTTTTCTCAAATTTTCCAATTTTTTGTTTGTACTAGGGGTATATATGGCCTTTTTTGGCAAAATGAACTTGTTAGCTTTTGACACATTTAGAGAAGAGCGACAAATTATTTTATGAATTGGGTTGATAGCTAATGAATACACGCTTCTAATGAGTTATGTGGCATAGTAGGATTCGAACGGGATATATGAATTTTAAGTATTCAACGTTTTTATTTTTTTTATTCTTAGCTTACTTATTTTGTTTTGGAATACACTTTCTAGTTTTTGCAACATTTAGAGAAGAGCGACTAATTATTATATTATATGAGCTGATAGGTAATGAATAGACGCTTCTTTTGGTCTATATGGCTTTGTTAAATTGTAACGCAATATATATTTTAATTTTTCAAAGTGTTTGTTTATGATGGATCTATCCTACCGTTTTTGGCGCATTTAGAGAAGAGCGACAAAATATTTGATTTAAACTGATAGTAGCCTACAATTATACGCTTCTTTTAAGATATGTAGCATAGTAAAATTCGAAAGGGTTATTTTTTTATAAATTTTTTAATAATCTATTTGCTTTTCCTTGAAAATCAAAAGAGTTTCATAGCGAACTGACCGTTACAAAAAACGCAAATTTGAAATTGTGGGCGAACGGCTTACTCGACTGAAAAAATTTTTACATTTCCCCAGAGCGATTAAATCGGTGATTGGTATGAGCAAAAATCATTAATAAAAAATGCAAAAACTTCATATATGTTACAAAAGATAGCAATTTACTGGATATAATGAAAAGATTCATTATTGACAAGGGACTGATGTGCATTTATTGCAATGACATACAATTATTTCTGAAATTTCAAGAATCATACGTAAGATATTTTGCCAATAACAAGAACTTAAAAATGCTTAAATCATGTATTAAATTGAATGATATAACAGATAAGAATCAAATGCTTACAATAATAAAAAAGGAACACCTAAAAAAGAACGATAGGAAATTTATTAACAATTGTGAGGTATGTAATATATAAAAATATGACAGACATTCCCCCAGACTTACCTTTTGAACACACAGAATCACCCACAAATATCAATGACATCGTACACATGGACATTTGGTTTCCGTGTAGAAACGTTATGTACCTATCCATGATCGCCAAATTTTCAAAACACGCTACAATTCATAATTTATAGATATAACTTGGGTATCCATTTTAAAGGCCATTAAAGAAAGAATCGTTTATTTAGGTAAAATGAGAAAATTAGTTTCGGATGGCGAAAAGTGTATCATTCACAGCGCTGTCGAACAAAAGACAACGATATCATATTCCACCAGACAACTGCGTATAACAAAACAAGTAATTCCGACTGGGGGATGAAAATTCATTGAAAATGTACCAAATTACATTTTTCAGCTGCAGGCAGCTTTTTTTGACATTTAAACATTATTTTAAAAAAAAAAATCCTTTGAAAATTTCTTATGGCTTTGCAAACAGGTTGCCATCCGTCTCGCAATACAATTTTACAATTTCTTTTACAAGCAGCTGACTTTTCAACAAGATTTATTTCATTTGCTTTTATTATTTTTTCAATATAGATCGTTGCAATATTTAAACCTATAGGAGAAAATGTTCAGAAAATTTTAAAGGCGTATATGATTATATGTAAATGAGACGAATCTTGTTGAAAAGTCAGCTGCTTGTAAAAGAAATTGTAAAATTGTATTGTAGCCAATCTACAACTGGACACTTATTTTCTCTCTACTTACCTTTATCGTTCAGGTTGTAGTCTATTCTATAGTATTTATGTGGTATTCGATTGGGATCTTTCAGAGCACTTTTTTGCTCTCAGATCACTTTTTATTCGTTTGGTACAAAAAAAAACAATCTTTTTAGGTTTTCAGAGCACTTTTGCGAATCCATGTTTTTTCCCAGACTTGCTTCAATTTACCAATACACCAACTTCAGATTTGACATTTCGCTTACAAAGAAAATAAAGTGAAAAAAAATGTAAGCACAATTTGACAGATACTCCACTAACACCAACAAAACCCAGTCAGATTACTTTTTGTGTTCGATTTGTCACACGAAATCTGAAATCTTAGAGCGAATCTGTAGAAGCCCAAACGAATGTCACATTAATGTGAAAAATAAGTGTTACCATATTATAAGACAATGTATGTTCGATGTTGTGGCGGTTAATTGTTTTTTGGAAACCAATTTGACAAATGGAGTAGGTGCTACAAAGCCGGACACCCATGGACGGATGAATATTTTTGCTAATTTTTGTCTTTTATTTCCTCAAGTTCTCTAAAGTTAAGAACTAACGCAAATTTTTTACTTTTATTTTTCTCAAATTTTCTGAAGCTAAAAGTCAATTTATTTTCTCAAAAAACTTTTTGTTTTAGCTTCAGATTTAAATTAATTAAATATTTACAGCCTTAAAATCTTATAACTCCATTCAGGTACCACAAACATAAAGCATTTCCCACCCTTATATCTTCTACCTAACATTACATAAATTGCTCCTTTCTTCCCTCATATATTATTCCAAATTCCACATGTATAAGATCTTTAGCTGTCACTTGGCCTTTTCTTCTTCTTATTTGACATTGACGTTGTCGCAGCTACCCTATTGCAGGTTGATATTGCAAAAGTCTATTCGAAAGCATTTTGGAACTGTGCCAGATAATTTGACTTTTATTGTGTAATGGATTTCAGTGTTTCCTGTAACAGTTTATCGAAATTTTACCTTATTAAACACAAACCACGTTTGGTAAGGTTACAGCGAAAAAAATGTTTGTAAATAAAAATTTCAGGGAAGCCATTTCAGGCTGCGTAAATCTTTACGCGATGTAAGGGAATGTAATAAATTCGGCTGTTAGACTTTAGAGAAACTTTAAAACTCAAAATAATACTCGTTCGACGGTAACACTATCCACAAGGGTTGAGTAATGCGATTATTGGCAGTCAGTTGCAGAGTTGTCAGTTATCGGAGATGTAGATGGCGCTAGGTGGGGAACTTGTCTGGGGTTGACTTGTACACGATCCATTTTGAATCAGCCAGTATATGTATGGAAATTTCGAAGTTAAAATCAATGCATACGTTCAGGGTTAGCGAAATTTGATCGTAGGGGTATTGCATACATTCAGGATTTATAAAAATTGGCAGGCAGGATTTACAACATTCCAAATCTGATGCATACTTTGTGGGTCACCAAATTTTGTACTAGGGGTATATTTGCTTCTTTCTTCTTATTTTTTGGCAAAATAAACTTGTTAGATTTTGACACATTTAGAGAAGAGCGACAAATTTTTTTCTGGATTGGGTTGATAGCTAATGAATACACGCTTCTAATGAGCTATGTGACATAGTAGGATTCGAACGGGGTATATGGCTTTTCTCAAATTTTCCAATTTTTTGTTTGTACTAGGGGTATATATGGCCTTTTTTGGCAAAATGAACTTGTTAGCTTTTGACACATTTAGAGAAGAGCGACAAATTATTTTATGAATTGGGTTGATAGCTAATGAATACACGCTTCTAATGAGTTATGTGGCATAGTAGGATTCGAACGGGATATATGAATTTTAAGTATTCAACATTTTGTAATAATCAGCATGGCTTTGTTAAAAAGAGGTCAACTGTAACCAATCTTTTGGTATTCACGAACTTCGTTATTTCTGAAATTAGCAAAGGTAACCAGGTTGATGTCATCTATACGGATTTTAGCAAAGCGTTTGATAGAGTTAACCATAAACTTTTGTTATATAAACTTACAAGACTCGGTTTTCCAGTCTTCTTTTTAAATTGGCTTTCCTCCTTCCTCTCGGATAGACTCCAAAATGTTAAGTTTCGTGGTCATATTTCGAAAAATATATCGGTAACCTCTGGCGTCCCCCAAGGAAGTCATATTGGACCACTACTCTTTATATTATTTGTGAATGATATCGTTAAATTTATACCCGAATGCTTTTTGTTGATGTTTGCGGATGACTTTAAGATTTATATGCCGGGAAATGATAATCGCCCTTTCCACCTGTTAAATTCACACCTTCAGAAATTTCATCTGTGGTGCTCTAAAAGCAGTCTCTCTTTAAACATTTCTAAGTGTTCTGTCATAACTTTTTCTCGCTGTAAATCCCCAGTCATGTATACGTATTCCTTTGATGGTATAGTTATTCCCCGTGTTTATCTAGTCAAAGATTTGGGCGTTTTCTTAGATACCAAACTATCATTTACTTTTCATGTTGAGTCCATCACAAACAAGGCAAACAGAACATGGGGAATGTTAAGGCGATATGCTTGTGAGTTTTCGGATGTTTATGTTCTCAAGACCCTGTATATCGCTTTTGTGCGGTCTATATTAGAATATGCCTCTATTGTGTGGTGTCCGTATTATAGAGTTCATATAAATAGAATTGAATCTATACAAAAAAGATTTTTAAGATTCGCTCTTAGAGGACTTCCTTGGCTCGATCTTAGCAACTTACCCCCTTATTTATCTAGACTAAAATTAATTAAATTAGAATCATTGGAGGTAAGGAGAACGGTGGCCAGAGTGATATTTATTCATAGGGTTCTAATAGGAGAAATTGATTCAACGGACATTCTAAGTCTTCTCAATATTAATGTTCCTTCATTCGACCTACGTAACTCGCGATTTTTTAGTGTAGGCCATTCTCGTACAAAATACGGTCTTTCTTCCTCAATTAATGGTTTAATGTCAGTATATAATGCAAATGTCGTTTTAATCGATTTTAATTTACCAGTTTCCTCAATAAAAAGAAAATTACTTGAGAATGTACAGTCATAGTTGTTTGCTTTACGTTTACTTTGTATCATATTTTTGTAACTTTAAGTACTAATATTGTGGCCTTATGTCTATGAAAGATTTTTTGTTCTTTGGTGACAAATAAATAAATAAATTAAATTAAATTATAACCAAAAATTAAATTATAACCAAATTAAATTTTTATTTTTTTTATTCTTAGCTTACTTATTTTGTTTTGGAATACACTTTCTAGTTTTTGCAACATTTAGAGAAGAGCGACTAATTATTATATTATATGAGCTGATAGGTAATGAATAGACGCTTCTTTTGGTCTATATGGCTTTGTTAAATTGTAACGCAATATATATTTTAATTTTTCAAAGTGTTTGTTTATGATGGATCTATCCTACCGTTTTTGGCGCATTTAGAGAAGAGCGACAAAATATTTGATTTAAACTGATAGTAGCCTATAATTATACGCTTCTTTTAAGATATGTAGCATAGTAAAATTCGAAAGGGTTATTTTTTTATAAATTTTTTAATAATCTATTTGCTTTTCCTTGAAAATCAAAAGAGTTTCATAGCGAACTGACCGTTACAAAAAACGCAAATTTGAAATTGTGGGCGAACGGCTTACTCGACTGAAAAAATTTTTACATTTCCCCAGAGCGATTAAATCGGTGATTGGTATGCGCAAAAATCATTAATAAAAAATGCAAAAACTTCATATATGTTACAAAAGATAGCAATTTACTGGATATAATGAAAAGATTCATTATTGACAAGGGACTGATGTGCATTTATTGCAATGACATACAATTATTTCTGAAATTTCAAGAATCATACGTAAGATATTTTGCCAATAACAAGAACTTAAAAATGCTTAAATCATGTATTAAATTGAATGATATAACAGATAAGAATCAAATGCTTTCAATAATAAAAAAGGAACACCTAAAAAAGAACGATAGGAAATTTATTAACAATTGTGAGGTATGTAATATATAAAAATATGACAGACATTCCCCCAGACTTACCTTTTGAACACACAGAATCACCCACAAATATCAATGACATCGTACACATGGACATTTGGTTTCCGTGTAGAAACGTTATGTACCTATCCATGATCGCCAAATTTTCAAAACACGCTACAATTCATAATTTATAGATATAACTTGGGTATCCATTTTAAAGGCCATTAAAGAAAGAATCGTTTATTTAGGTAAAATGAGAAAATTAGTTTCGGATGGCGAAAAGTGTATCATTCACAGCGCTGTCGAACAAAAGACAACGATATCATATTCCACCAGACAACTGCATATAACAAAACAAGTAATTCCGACTGGGGGATGAAAATTCATTGAAAATGTACCAAATTACATTTTTCAGCTGCAGGCAGCTTTTTTTGACATTTAAACATTATTTTAAAAAAAAAAATCCTTTGAAAATTTCTTATGGCTTTGCAAACAGGTTGCCATCCGTTTCGCAATACAATTTTACAATTTCTTTTACAAGCAGCTGACTTTTCAACAAGATTTATTTCATTTGCTTTTATTATTTTTTCAATATAGATCGTTGCAATATTTAAACCTATAGGAGAAAATGTTCAGAAAATTTTAAAGGCGTATATGATTATATGTAAATGAGACGAATCTTGTTGAAAAGTCAGCTGCTTGTAAAAGAAATTGTAAAATTGTATTGTAGCCAATCTACAACTGGACACTTATTTTCTCTCTACTTACCTTTATCGTTCAGGTTGTAGTCTATTCTATAGTATTTATGTGGTATTCGATTGGGATCTTTCAGAGCACTTTTTTGCTCTCAGATCACTTTTTATTCGTTTGGTACAAAAAAAAACAATCTTTTTAGGTTTTCAGAGCACTTTTGCGAATCCATGTTTTTTCCCAGACTTGCTTCAATTTACCAATACACCAACTTCAGATTTGACATTTCGCTTACAAAGAAAATAAAGTGAAAAAAAATGTAAGCACAATTTGACAGATACTCCACTAACACCAACAAAACCCAGTCAGATTACTTTTTGTGTTCGATTTGTCACACGAAATCTGAAATCTTAGAGCGAATCTGTAGAAGCCCAAACGAATGTCACATTAATGTGAAAAATAAGTGTTACCATATTATAAGACAATGTATGTTCGATGTTGTGGCGGTTAATTGTTTTTTGGAAACCAATTTGACAAATGGAGTAGGTGCTACAAAGCCGGACACCCATGGACGGATGAATATTTTTGCTAATTTTTGTCTTTTATTTCCTCAAGTTCTCTAAAGTTAAGAACTAACGCAAATTTTTTACTTTTATTTTTCTCAAATTTTCTGAAGCTAAAAGTCAATTTATTTTCTCAAAAAACTTTTTGTTTTAGCTTCAGATTTAAATTAATTAAATATTTACAGCCTTAAAATCTTATAACTCCATTCAGGTACCACAAACATAAAGCATTTCCCACCCTTACATTACATAAATTGCTCCTTTCTTCCCTCATATATTATTCCAAATTCCACATGTATAAGATCTTTAGCTGTCACTTGGCCTTTTCTTCTTCTTATTTGACATTGACGTTGTCGCAGCTACCCTATTGCAGGTTGATATTGCAAAAGTCCATTCGAAAGCATTTTGGAACTGTGCCAGATAATTTGACTTTTATTGTGTAATGGATTTCAGTGTTTCCTGTAACAGTTTATCGAAATTTTACCTTAATAAAAATTTCATGTAAGCCATTTCAGACTGCGTAAATTTGATCGTAGGGATATTGCATACATTCAGAATTTATAAAAATTGGCAGGCAGGATTCAACAACATTCCAAATCTGATGCATACTTTGTGGGTCACCAAATTTTGTACTAGGGGTATATTTGCTTCTTTCTTCTTATTTTTTTGGCAAAATAAACTTGTTAGCTTTTGACACATTTAGAGAAGAGCGACAAATTATTTTCTGGATTGGGTTGATAGCTAATGAATACACGCTTCTAATGAGCTATGTGACATAGTAGTGTTCGAACGGGATATATAATTTTTAAGTATTCAACATTTTTATTTTTTTATTTTTAGCTTACTTTTTTGGTCTTGGAATACACTTTCTAGCTTTTGCAACATTTAGAGAAGAGCGACAAATTATTATATTATATGAGCTGATAGGTAATGAATAGACGCTTCTTTTGGTCTATATGGCTTTGTTAAATTGTAACGCAATATATATTTTAATTTTTCAAAGTGTTTGTTTATGATGGATCTATCCTACCGTTTTTGCCGCATTTAGAGAAGAGCGACAAAATATTTGATTTAAACTGATAGTAGCCTACAATTATACGCTTCTTTTAAGATATGTAGCATAATAAAATTCGAAAGGGTTATTTTTTTTATAAATTTTTTAATAATCTATTTGCTTTTCTTTGAAAATCAAAAGAGTTTCATAGCGAACTGACCGTTACAAAAAACGCAAATTTGAAATTGTGGGCGAACGGCTTACTCGACTGGAAAAAATTTTACATTTCCCCAGAGCGATTAAATCGGTGATTGGTATGCGCAAACAAAATCCTTCAAAAGTCAATGTGGCGGTTCCAGCTTTACCGGTAAGCTAGGTCCGCCACAAAATCTCCCACTTCCCGAAGAGCGGAAAAATCAAGAATAGAGCAATTAATTAGCGATTAAATAGCAATTAAATCCCATGTTCTTTGTTTGGCGAAATTCGAATGTGGAGGTTCCAGCTTTACCCACGTTGCATTGGGCACTGTTTTAAGCCAAAGTAATCGACCGGTTTGTTATGCTTCTCGCACCTTAAATGATCACGAAATTCGATATTCAACTATTGAAAAAGAACTCTTGGCAATCGTTTGGGCTGTGATATACTTCCATACTAACCTTTATGGCCGATCATTTATTGTGCAAACGGATCATAGACCACTCATTTGGCTTAATAGCTTAAAGTAGCCCAATATGGAATTGCAACGTTGGAAAATGCAACTTAATGAATACGATTTTACAGTAAATTATATAAAAGGCAAGGATAATTATGTGGCAGATGGACTCAGCCGACTTTTTTGTAATGACCCTAATAATGACCCCAATAATGACATTAATCAAGAAGACAATGAAAATGAAATACCATTAACCGACATTTTTAATGAATCTGACAACAGTTACGAATATGAACTTAATAATAAGGAAGACGGAAGTGGCGGTGACCAAGAGATTATGTCCACCGATGCTACAACACATAGTGCAGGCGAAGATGACTTACACTACATACATATAACAGAGAAAGCGGTCAACATTTACAAGAATCAAATATTTTTAGAAGTTGGTAATAAAGAATAATTTTTCACAAAAATCATTACTAAACAATGCAAAAACTTTACATATGTTAAAAAAGATAGCAATTTACTGGATATAATGAAAAGATTCATTATTGACAAGGGCCTGATGTGCATTTATTGCAATGACATACAATTATTTCTGAAATTTCAAAAATCATACGTAAGATACTTTGCCAATAACAAGAACTTAAAAATGCTTAAATCATGTACTAAATTGACTGATATAACAGATAAGAATGAAATGCTCACAATAATAAAAAAGGAACACCTAAAAAAGAACGATAGAGGAATTTCTGAAGTATTTTCAGAACTAAAATTGTTATACTACTATCCAAATATGCTTAAATTAATTCATAAATTTATTAACAATTGTGACGTATGTAATATAGGAAAATATGACAGACACCCCCCAGACTTACCTTTTGAACACACAGAATCACCCACAAATATCAATGACATCGTACACATGGACATTTGGTTTCCGTGTAGAAACGTTATGTACCTATCCATGATCGCCAAATTTTCAAAACACGCTACAATTCATAATTTATAGATATAACTTGGGTATCCATTTTAAAGGCCATTAAAGACAGAATCGTTTATTTAGGTAAAATGAGAAAATTAGTTTCGGATGGCGAAAAGTGTATCATTCACAGCGCCGTCGAACAAAAGACAACGATATCATATTCCACCAGACAACTGCATATAACAAAACAAGTAATTCCGACTGGGGGATGAAAATTCATTGAAAATGTACCAAATTACATTTTTCAGCTGCAGGCAGCTTTTTTTGACATTTAAACATTATTTTAAAAAAAAAAATCCTTTGAAAATTTCTTATGGCTTTGCAAACAGTTGTTGCCATCCGTTTCGCAATACAATTTTACAATTTCTTTTACAAGCAGCTGACTTTTCAACAAGATTTATTTCATTTGCTTTTATTATTTTTTCAATATAGATCGTTGCAATATTTAAACCTATAGGAGAAAATGTTCAGAAAATTTTAAAGGCATATATGATTATATATGTAAATGAGACAAATCTTGTTGAAAAGTCAGCTGCTTGTAAAAGAAATTGTAAAATTGTATTGTAGCCAATCTACAACTGGACACTTATTTTCTCTCTACTTACCTTTATCGTTCAGGTTGTAGTCTATTCTATAGTATTTATGTGGTATTCGATTGGGATCTCTCGGAGCACTTTTTTGCTCTCAGATCACTTTTTATTCGTTTGGTACAAAAAAAAACAATCTTTTTAGGTTTTCAGAGCACTTTTCGAATCCATGTTTTTTCCCAGACTTGCTTCAATTTACCAATACACCAACTTCAGATTTGACATTTCGCTTACAAAGAAAATAAAATGAAAAAAAATGTAAGCACAATTTGACAGATACTCCACTAACACCAACAAAACCCAGTCAGATTACTTTTTGTGTTCGATTAGTCACACGAAATCTGAAATCTTAGAGCGAATCTGTAGAAGCCCAAACGAATGTCACATTAATGTGAAAAATAAGTGTTACCATATTATAAGACAATGTATGTTCGATGTTGTGGCGGCTAATTGTTTTTTGGAAACCAATTTGACAAATGGAGTAGGTGCTACAAAGCCGGACACCCATGGACGGATGAATATTTTTGCTAATTTTTGTCTTTTATTTCCTCAAGTTCTCTAAAGTTAAGAACTAACGCAAATTGTTTACTTTTATTTTTCTCAAATTTTCTGAAGCTAAAAGTCAATTTATTTTCTCAAAAAACTTTTTGTTTTAGCTTCAGATTTAAATTAATTAAATATTTACAGCCTTAAAATCTTATAACTCCATTCAGGTACCACAAACATAAAGCGTTTCCCACCCTTACATTACATAAATTGCTCCTTTCTTCCCTCATATATTATTCCAAATTCCACATGTATAAGATCTTTAGCTGTCACTTGGCCTTTTCTTCTTCTTATTTGACATTGACGTTGTCGCAGCTACCCTATTGCAGGTTGATATTGCAAAAGTCCATTCGAAAGCATTTTGGAACTGTGCCAGATAATTTGACTTTTATTGTGTAATGGATTTCAGTGTTTCCTGTAACAGTTTATCGAAATTTTACCTTATTAAACACAAACCACGTTTGGTAAGGTTACAGCGAAAAAAATGTTTGTAAATAAAAATTTCAGGTAAGCCATTTCAGGCTGCGTAAATTTGATCGTAGGAATATTGCATACATTCAGGATTTATAAAAATTGGCAGGCAGGATTTACAACATTCCAAATCTGATGCATACTTTGTGGGTCACCAAATTTTGTACTTGGGGTATATTTACGGTGACCACCTGTACCGAAATGACCGGTACAGTACCGAAATTAAACGCTGTGTACCGGTGTACCGAAGAAAATCCTCGGTACACACAAATATACCGAAATCATTCCAATGCAAATTCGCTTATCGAAATTAAAAAAAAAAAAAAAAATAGAAAAGCGAAAGCATCTGCCTTTTGTTTCTATAGTTTTTCTTGTAGAGACTTCATGCACCAACATCCAACATTTTAAACAGACCTTTTACATTTTCTACATTTTGCACACATACATTGACACCAAAACTGATAGAAACCAGGGGATTCCCCTAAAAGCTAAAGCTATTGGCGAGATCTATTTTGATTGCAAAATTGTTCGTGTCGTGCTCGTGAATGTATGTATTTGATTTGTTTCCAAAAAAAATAAAATTGAGTTGCCAAAATGCCGAGAAAGCGAGGAATAAATGTGTTTAATGAAAATCTTAGCGAAAAATACAAGTTTATTAAGAAAACCAAAAGTGACAGTGATGTTCGGTGCAATGTTTGTTGCACCGAATTTAATATTTCTCACGGTCGCAAATCGGATATTGAATCGCACTTAAAATCAACAAGCCACCAGAAAGCATTGAATGCCGCTGCGTCGAGTCAATCAATGACCAAATACTTTAAAAGTGCAGCACTAAGCAAATCTGATTTGAATATAGCAGCGTGCGAGGGCGTGTGGGCATACCACGTTATTCGATCAAACCATAGTTTTCGCTCTGCTGACTGTGTGTCTAAAATTATTCGCAGTTGTTTTGGTTTGGCGAAGTTTACTTGCGCACGCACAAAGTGTGAGTCCATTGCATCGGGAGTGATCGCACCATATGTTTATCGCGAATTAAAAAATGATTTGGCAAAATGTCATTTCGTCACATTGATCACAGATGCATCCAATCATGGAAACATAAAAATGTTTCCGGTTCTGGTTCGCTACTTTTCAGAAACAGAAGGGGTCAAAATAAAAATAATCGATCTAACGTCTGAAAGCGGTGAGACATCGGATGTCATTGTCGCCTTGCTGAATAGTGCAATGGAAAAATTCAGTATCAAATGCAAAATTGCTGCGTTCTGTGGAGACAACGCACCGTGCAATTTTGGCAATCGCGAGCGTAGTGGTACTGAAAATACATTCTACAAATTGAATCAGCTGTACCCAGGGATGGTTGGAGTTGGATGTGCAGCACACATCGCACACAACACACTGAAGAAAGCCTGTGATCAAATGCCATTTGACGTAGAATGTGTCATCGTAAAAATATATTCCCATTTCTACTTGTTTACTGTGCGCGTGGCAAAGCTTGAGGCATTTTGTGATTCAGTTGATGTCGAATACCGAAAATTGATTGGCTACTCCAAAACTCGCTTCCTGGGTTTACTTTCGGCTGTGGATGCGATTCTTAGAATGTTCGACGGATTGAAAGAATATTTTCTTAACGACATTAGTAGTCCAGTATTATTAAAAAGATTTTTTCAGGAACCTCTGGCAGAAATTTGGCTGCTTTTTCTTCGCGACCAGGTAAAAACGAATGATGTCTATTAGGGTGCTTTACTGTGCTTTTCAAGGTGCATTGTATTGTAAGTAATAGGCCCTGTACACTGCGACCAGAAGAGATCTATTGTGTTGGCCTCTAATGTTTAACCCAGGGAGCTGTTGAGGCTCTTTATAAACCTCAGCACCCTTCTTGGTTCCATGTTTTCTATATCGGCAGGACTTAGAAATGCCCTCTGCATATGGACCGTTCTGCCCCTTGCCACTGCAGGGCATTCGCAGAGTATATGTTCCGTTGTCTCTTCCTCCTCTCCGCATAGCCGACAGGAGTCATCGTCGGATAGTCCCATCTTTTTGAGATGGTATCTTAGTGGCCAGTGCCCAGTAAGAAAACCCGTTAGTATCCTTAGGTCTTCTTTGTTTAGCTCGAGTAACTTTTTTGCCTTACTACGAGCTGGTCTTATGAATCTTTTTGCTTGTCTCTGTCCTTTGGATTTCGTCCAGTGTTCGGCAAATTGATCATCTTCCCATTTCCTGAATTTTGAGTGTACGTAGCTCAAAGGTAGCCCAAAGTAGGGTTCAGGACCAGTGAGCAGGCGTGATGCGCCTCTTCTCGCCAGGCAATCCGCTCGTTCATTACCATCAAATCCCTCATGACCTGGTATCCAAGCAACGGTGACCGTATTGTCCTTGGCCAGATCTTCGAGGAGATTAAGACATTCCCAAACCAACTTTGACCTGATCGTGTATGATCTTAGGGCCTTAAGAGCTGCTTGGCTGTCTGATAGGATGTAGATGCGGGCACCTTTAGCGCGCCTTCGTAAGCATTCTCGGACACATATCTCTATGGCGTGAACCTCCGCTTGAAAGATGTCTGGTGATTTTCCCAGTGCTACAGCTCTTTGGAACCTAGGCCCATAGACCCCAGCCCCGGTGGCATCATCTTCCATCTTCGAACCGTCGGTGTACCAGATTTGTGATCCCGATGGTATTACGAATTGGTTTGTTCTCCATGTGTTCCTGTCAGATATGACTATCTTAAATTTTCTGGAGAAGCGCAGCTTTTTAAGCATGGTATCTGATACCTTGATCACAGGATCATTTTGGAGCATTTGTAGTACTCGAAGGTGTCCTGTGAGGTTTCCTGCTTTAAGATTTGATATATCAGGGAGCCTGAGGGCACTGAGGCCGGCTTCCTTCTTTACAGCTAAATGTAAAGGCAGAAGGCTGAGCATTGCCCCTATGGCTGCAGTTGGACAAGTTTTCATTGCCCCCGTTATACCAACGCATGCTAAGCGATATATCTTGTTTAATTTTGTTTGTGCCGTTATTTGTTCGGTTTTTGGCCACCATGATATCGCTGCATAGGTGATCATTGGTTTGATGATCGTGTTGTATGACCAATAGATCATTTTTGGTTTTAAGCCCCAGGTTTTACCGAAAAGACGGTGGCACATAAAAATTGCCTTTGTCGCCTTTTTGGTGACTTGATCAAGGTGTGAATTCCAGGTGAGAGTCTTGTCTAGGATTACTCCTAGATATTTTACCTCTCTTGAAAGGTCAATGACTGCGTTATTCAGCTTGATCGGTTTTAGTTCTAGTTTTCTCTTTCTTGAGAATGGTATCATGACTGTTTTCGATGGATTTATGGTCAATCCTTTGTTCTGACACCATTTGTAGGTTAAGTTTAGGGCCCTTTGCATGATCTCCGATATCGTGGAGTCATGCTTGCCCCTAACAGTGATTACTACATCATCTGCATATCCTTGTATAATGTACCCCGATTGTGTGAGGTGGTCTAGGAGTTCATCTATGACTAAAGTCCATAGTAGAGGAGAAAGTACTCCTCCTTGAGGACAGCCCCTAGTGGCCTTTACAGTCTTTTGTGAGCCTCCATACGCCAGATTGATGATTCTGCTTTCTAACATATTTAGAACCCATTTTATGATTAGTGGGGCAATGCCTTTTCTTATCATAGCTTTTTTTATGGCATCGAAGGAGGTATTGTCAAACGCTCCCTGGATGTCAATGAAGGCACAGAGAGCCGTTTCCTTTTCTGCCAGAGCTTTTTCAATAGTCATTGTAAGGCTATGTATGGCAGTTTCGGTAGACTTGCCGGCTTGGTATGCGAACTGGCTCGCATGAAGTGGGTTACCCGTAAGGAACTGATCCCTTATGTATTGATCCAGGACTTTCTCCATGGTTTTTAGTATAAAAGAGCTAAGGCTGATGGGGCGGTATGATTTCGCTAATTGTTCTGATTTCCCACCTGCCTTTGGTATGAAAACTACCTTGACCTTAGTCCAGCTCAATGGTACGTGGCCTAGAGATAGGCTGGATCTAAAGACCCTAACGAGTTGAGGAGCCAATAGATCCATACCCTGTTGTAATAGACAGGGGTAGATGCCATCAGTTCCTGGCGATTTAAACGGGCTAAAGGACGAGATCGCCCATTTCACCCTGTCTCGTTGAAATATCTTTCCGGATAGACTATAATCCCATTTTGATACCGTGAGATCCTGGTGCCTCATCGGTAAGAGTGGGTTGGCCATGTGGATGCATTCTGGGAAGTGTGTGTCAAGAAGAAGTTGACAGGTTTCCTCAGGGGTATCAGTAAATTCCCCATTTTGCTTTTTCAGAGAGCAAATGCCATTTGAGTGATCGCGAGCGAGGACTTTTTGGAGTCGTGTAGCTGCAGGGAGATTTTCTATGTCCTCGCAGTGTTTTCTCCAAGTCACTCGTTTTGATTTTCTCAGTTCTTTATTGTACTCAGTTAGAGCTGTTCTGTATTGGCACCAATTGCCGTTGTTCTTAGCTCTATTGAAAAGTTTTCTTGCCGTGCTTCTAAGGACGTCAAGTCTTTTATTCCACCATGGAACATCTCTTCGTGTTGTCCTATTTTTGAGGGCACAGCTGCTTTCATAGGCGAAGGTTATGTTTTTTTGGAGCTGTTCGGATTCAATTTCCAGCTCCGGGATGGTTCCCAGTGGAACTAAAGAACGATTTAGTTCTGATTCGAGGACTAACCGATAGGTTTCCCAGTCAGAGGATTTCGGATTCCTGTAAACTGTGTTTCTTATGGAATAAGCCTCCAAGTCGAATCTGATGTGATTATGGTCCGACATGGATACTTCTCCGGAAACATGCCAGTTTGTGATGATATTATATATAAATGGACTTGCCAAAGTGAGATCTAGAACCTCTTGACGAATCGCATTTATGAAGGTTGGTTCTATCCCTCTATTTACCACCACCAAATTTTTAGCACAAATATATTCAAAAAGGGACTCACCTCTTTTGTTTATGTTAGTGCTCCCCCAAACCGTGTGGTGGGCATTGGCGTCACAGCTGAGGATCCACTGTAGTCTCCTTGCTTTGCAGTATCCTACCAAAGCCGCTACCTCCGAGGTTGGTGCGTCGGAGGTGTCTCCAGGGAGGTAAGCAGAGGCGATAACGACCTTCAGATCCCCTCCCTTTTGACCGGCTTTTGGTATTATGATGAGTGCCGCCACCAAATCTCCTTGAATAAATTCTGAAATTGGAAAAGTTGTTTTAATTAAGCTTTTATTTATCATAAGAGCTGCTCTCGGACGGGCATGCTGTTTATCGTAAATTAACTTACAGGTTTCTTCATTTGGGAGCCCTTTTACGGCTCCTGAAAAGGTCCATGGTTCCTGGATCATGGCTAGATCTAGGTCTTCTTTAATAAATCTCCTACTTAGGACACTAGAAGCTGCCTTAGCATGGTGGAGATTTATTTGAAGGCACTTAAGTTGCCTTCCGGTGTTATTTGCGGATGGACGTCGCATATTTTATTTTCTTTGGTGGCCCCTCTGTGCCACCTTTTTGCCCCTGCTGCTGTTTAGAAGCGCTGCCTCTTCAGGGTCTCGTCTCTCGCATTTTCGAGGTCTGCCAGAGACACGCTGCCTCTGCTTTACTCGGCTTGCAGTGGTACCCGTACCTGTTTTTGTCACCTTAGGCATCGGGTGTCTGTACGAGCAGCTGGGGGTATCTTTCGTTTTGGCCTTCGATATATTAGCCACAGTCTTTGAAGAGCATTGAGCAGGTGTCTTTGCTTTAGGATCCTGGGTGGTCCCTGTGCTTTCGACTGCAGTCTCCTTCTTGGCGACTTTTGGTCTCGGGATGTCCTTATTTCTTGGCCGTAAGTGTACATCACCGAAACAGTAGCTAATGTTGCCATTTAGGGCCTTGAGAGTATTTGCAGACGTTGGGTCTAGAGCTAAAGTGAGCTCCGTCATTTGGGGCCTTTGCACCCGGTTGAGTACTCTCCAGTCGTCTACCCTCAGACCATTGTTTTGACCTTTAACGAGGCTCAGAATTTTGTTGGTGGGGGTTTCTTCCCCAGGGAAGTAGCCGACAAAGATTTGTGGCCGAGGAACTTCTTCCTCGCTCACAGCTTTTAGTTTGGCACCTTCCCATGGTAGCAACGTTGGTATGGTTTTTTCCAACCAGTCGCTTGTCTTTTGGTCCTTGCACGTAAAGGTAAGCCAACCCGGTTTGAATGTGCAACCACGGAACTGGGGCTTGGTAGCATTATCCTGTTGTTTTATTATGCTCTCCAGGACACTATTTTGCACCAATTTTAGTTGGTCTGTGGACCATAGGGTAGCAGGGTAGTCTGTTGGTATCACCCCTATCTTTTTACAGCCAACAACATCCCGGAAGGTGGGTGCATAGGTGAAATAATATCGTTCTTTGAACTCCAGAACTAATTCTCAACAACCTGAAATTTTAATTTTTAGATCTCTAAAAAGTTTTAAAAAACACTTTGTTTTTGAGCTACATATTAGCGCATAGATATTTTATGCAAAATGCATGAACAAAATTCAAAACTGTTTGGATAATTCTAAAAATTTAAATTTTGTGCTCAAATTTGGTGAGAATTTTTTCTTGAGCTTAAAGAACGATATTTGCACTGAGAACATCGAAATGCCCGATTTTTTCATAAGACTAAAATTATAAGACTAAATTTATCTTATAGGCAGCACTTTTCAATCGCACCGTTAAATTAATTGAAAGCGACACCGTCTCGGCGATGGAAGTTGGACATGTACTCAATAATTTTATAGAATCACTTGAATCGCGACAGAAAAATGATTTTTTGTCCACAGCTGTGCAAAAGGCTATTGAAAAAGCTGCAATTGATGATGACAACGTAACGAAAGAACAAGTACTCTTAATAGCTCGATCATTTTACGGTTCGTTTAAACAATATTTTATTACCAGAATATTACGATTTAGCTTTTGTTTTTGTTTTAATTAACTTATTAGCGGAGTGCGTTGAATATATCAAGAAATGGACTGTTCATTTTGAACATCTTTCAATCCACAATTGGTCCGCACTCGACCAACTACCAAAATGGGAATATGTTGAAGCTTCCGCAAAGTTCATTGCATTGAAGAATCGCTTTGACGTCGACTCATGTGACATTGAACTCTTCGATCAGTTTACATTTTTAAACAAATATGTAACCGTTGAAAAGATTCAATCATGGGAAGAAAACAGTGTTGCAACTGACAAACGATGGGTGGAATGTTTTCAACATTTTGAAAAAAGAAACATTCCTTACAATTATATACTTAAGATCGTTGCATACATTCTTTGTTTACCAGGTACTTCAGCCACCGTTGAGAGAGTGTTCTCTTTAATAAATGAAATATGGACCACTGATAAAAGCCGGTTGAGCATTGCAACTTTAAAAGACCTTCTGTACGTCAGGTACAATATAAAAATGTCATGCCTTGAGTTCTTCGAATTTTTAAAAGGCAACCCAAAAATGCTTGAAGAAATAGGATCTGATGGAAAATATACCTTTAAAAAACGTGACAATAATAACTAAAACATTTAGTCTTTTAATAATATATTAAATAGTATATACATAGCTATTTAATAATGTATTAAAAATATAAAGATATGACTTTTAAAAATTTTATTTCTGTGTACCGAAATTGGCTTTGGAAAAAGTGGTCACCCTAGGTATATTTGCTTCTTTCTTCTTATTTTTTGGCAAAATAAACTTGTTAGCTTTTGACACATTTAGAGAAGAGCGACAAATTATTTTCTGGATTGGGTTGATAGCCAATGAATACACGCTTCTAATGAGCTATGTGACATAGTAGGATTCGAACGGGGTATATGGCTTTTCTCAAATTTTCCAATTTTTTTTTTTGTACTAGGGGTATATATGGCCTTTTTTGGCAAAATGAACTTGCTAGCTTTTGACACATTTAGAGAAGAGCGACATATTATTTTATGAATTGGGTTGATAGCTAATGAATACACGCTTCTAATGAGTTATGTGGCATAGTAGGATTCGAACGGGATATATGAATTTTAGGTATTTAACATTTTTTTTTTTTTTATTTTTAGCTTACTTTTTTGGTCTTGGAATACACTTTCTAGTTTTTGCAACATTTAGAGAAGAGCGACAAATTATTATATTATATGAGCTGATAGGTAATGAATAGACGCTTCTTTTGGTCTATATGGCTTTGTTAAATTGTAACGCAATATATATTTTAATTTTTCATAGTGTTTGTTTATGATGGATCTATCCTACCGTTTTTGGCGCATTTAGAGAAGAGCGACAAAATATTTGATTTAAACTGATAGTAGCCTACAATTATACGCTTCTTTTAAGATATGTAGCATAGTAAAATTCGAAAGGGGTATTTTTTTATAAATTTTTTAATAATCTATTTGCTTTTCCTTGAAAATCAAAAGAGTTTCATAGCGAACTGACCGTTACAAAAAACGTAAATTTGAAATTGTGGGCGAACGGCTTACTCGACTGGAAAAATTTTTACATTTCCGCAGAGCGATTAAATCGGTGATTGGTATGCGCAAACTTCCTTCAAAAGTCAATGTGGCGGTTCCAGCTTTACCGGTAAGCTAGGTCCGCCACAAAATCTCCCACTTCCCGAAGAGCGGAAAAATCAAGAATACAGCAATTAATTAGCGATTAAATAGCAATTAAATCCCATGTTCTTTGTTTGGCGAAATTCGAATGTGGCGGTTCCAGCTTTACCCACGTTGCATTGGGCACTGTTTTAAGCCAAAGTAATCGACCGGTTTGTTATGCTTCTCGCACCTTAAATGATCACGAAATTCGATATTCAACTATTGAAAAAGAACTCTTGGCAATCGTTTGGGCTGTGATATACTTCCATACTAACCTTTATGGCCGATCATTTATTGTGCAAACGGATCATAGACCACTCATTTGGCTTAATAGCTTAAAGTAGCCCAATATGGAATTGCAACGTTGGAAAATGCAGCTTAATGAATACGATTTCACAGTAAATTATATAAAAGGCAAGGATAACTATGTGGCAGATGGACTCAGCCGACTTTTTTGTAATGACCCTAATAATGACCCCAATAATGACATTAATCAAGAAGACAATGAAAATGAAATAACATTATCCGACATTTTTAATGAATCTGACAACAGTTACGAGTATGAACTTAATAATAAGGAAGACGGAAGTGGCGGTGACCAAGAGATTATGTCCACCGATGCTACAACACATAGTGCAGGCGAAGATGACTTACACTACATACATATAACAGAGAAAGCGGTCAACATTTACAAGAATCAAATATTTTTAGAAGTTGGTAATAAAGAATAATTTTTCACAAAAATCATTAATAAAAAATGCAAAAACTTTATATATGTTACAAAAGATAGCAATTTACTGGATATAATGAAAAGATTCATTATTGACAAGGGCCTGATGTGCATTTATTGCAATGACATACAATTATTTCTGAAATTTCAGAAATCATACGTAAGATACTTTGCCAATAACAAGAACTTAAAAATGCTTAAATCATGTACTAAATTGACTGATATAACAGATAAGAATGAAATGCTCACAATAATAAAAAAGGAACACCTAAAAAAGAACGATAGAGGAATTTCTGAAGTATTTTCAGAACTAAAATTGTTATACTACTATCCAAATATGCTTAAATTAATTCATAAATTTATTAACAATTGTGACGTATGTAATATAGGAAAATATGACAGACACCCCCCCAGACTTACCTTTTGAACACACAGAATCACCCACAAATATCAATGACATCGTATACATGGACATTTGGTTTCCGTGTAGAAACGTTATGTACCTATCCATGATCGCCAAATTTTCAAAACACGCTACAATTCATAATTTATAGATATAACTTGGGTATCCATTTTAAAGGCCATTAAAGAAAGAATCGTTTATTTAGGTAAAATGAGAAAATTAGTTTCGGATGGCGAAAAGTGTATCATTCACAGCGCCGTCGAACAAAAGACAACGATATCATATTCCACCAGACAACTGCATATAACAAAACAAGTAATTCCGACTGGGGGATGAAAATTCATTGAAAATGTACCAAATTACATTTTTCAGCTGCAGGCAGCTTTTTTTGACATTTAAACATTATTTTAAAAAAAAAAATCCTTTGAAAATTTCTTATGGCTTTGCAAACAGTTGTTGCCATCCGTTTCGCAATACAATTTTACAATTTCTTTTACAAGCAGCTGACTTTTCAACAAGATTTATTTCATTTGCTTTTATTATTTTTTCAATATAGATCGTTGCAATATTTAAACCTATAGGAGAAAATGTTCAGAAAATTTTAAAGGCATATATGATTATATGTAAATGAGACGAATCTTGTTGAAAAGTCAGCTGCTTGTAAAAGAAATTGTAAAATTGTATTGTAGCCAATCTACAACTGGACACTTATTTTCTCTCTACTTACCTTTATCGTTCAGGTTGTAGTCTATTCTATAGTATTTATGTGGTATTCGATTGGGATCTCTCAGAGCACTTTTTTGCTCTCAGATCACTTTTTATATTCGTTTGGTACAAAAAAAACAATCTTTTTAAGTTTTCAGAGCACTTTTGCGAATCCATGTTTTTTCCCAGACTTGCTTCAATTTACCAATACACCAACTTCTGATTTGACATTTCGCTTACAAAGAAAATAAAGTGAAAAAAAATGTAAGCACAATTTGACAGATACTCCACTAACACCAACAAAACCCAGTCAGATTACTTTTTGTGTTCGATTTGTCACACGAAATCTGAAATCTTAGAGCGAATCTGTAGAAGCCCAAACGAATGTCACATTAATGTGAAAAATAAGTGTTACCATATTATAAGACAATGTATGTTCGATTTTGTGGCGGCTAATTGTTTTTTGGAAACCAATTTGACAAATGGAGTAGGTGCTACAAAGCCGGACACCCATGGACGGATGAATATTTTTGCTAATTTTTGTCTTTTATTTCCTCAAGTTCTCTAAAGTTAAGAACTAACGCAAATTTTTTACTTTTATTTTTCTTAAATTTTCTGAAGCTAAAAGTCAATTTATTTTCTCAAAAAACTTTTGGTTTAAGCTTCAGATTTAAATTAATTAAATATTTACAGCCTTAAAATCTTATAACTCCATTCAGGTACCACAAACATAAAGCATTTCCCACCCTTACATTACATAAATTGCTCCTTTCTTCCCTCATATATTATTCCAAATTCCACATGTATAAGATCTTTAGCTGTCACTTGGCCTTTTCTTCTTCTTATTTGACATTGACGTTGTCGCAGCTACTCTATTGCAAAAGTCCATTCGAAAGCATTTTGGAACTGTGCCAGATAATTTGACTTTTATTGTGTAATGGATTTCAGTGTTTCCTGTAACAGTTTATCGAAATTTTACCTTATTAAACACAAACCACGTTTGGTAAGGTTACAGCGAAAAAAATGTTTGTAAATAAAAATTTCAGGTAAGCCATTTCAGGCTGCGTAAATTTGATCGTAGGGATATTGCATACATTCAGGATTTATAAAAATTGGCAGGCAGGATTTACAACATTCCAAATGTGATGCATACTTTGTGGGTCACCAAATTTTGTACTAGGGGTATATTTGCTTCTTTCTTCTTATTTTTTGGCAAAATAAACTTGTTAGCTTTTGACACATTTAGAGAAGAGCGACAAATTATTTTCTTGATTGGGTTGATAGCTAATGAATACACGCTTCTAATGAGCTATGTGACATAGTAGGATTCGAACGGGGTATATGGCTTTTCTCAAATTTTCCAATTTTTTTTTTTTGTACTCGGGGTATATATGGCCTTTTTTGGCAAAATGAACTTGCTAGCTTTTGACACATTTAGAGAAGAGCGACATATTATTTTATGAATTGGGTTGATAGCTAATGAATACACGCTTCTAATGAGTTATGTGGCATAGTAGGATTCGAACGGGATATATGAATTTTAGGTATTTAACATTTTTTTTTTTTTTATTTTTAGCTTACTTTTTTGGTCTTGGAATACACTTTCTAGTTTTTGCAACATTTAGAGAAGAGCGACAAATTATTATATTATATGAGCTGATAGGTAATGAATAGACGCTTCTTTTGGTCTATATGGCTTTGTTAAATTGTAACGCAATATATATTTTAATTTTTCATAGTGTTTGTTTATGATGGATCTATCCTACCGTTTTTGGCGCATTTAGAGAAGAGCGACAAAATATTTGATTTAAACTGATAGTAGCCTACAATTATACGCTTCTTTTAAGATATGTAGCATAGTAAAATTCGAAAGGGGTATTTTTTTATAAATTTTTTAATAATCTATTTGCTTTTCCTTGAAAATCAAAAGAGTTTCATAGCGAACTGACCGTTACAAAAAACGTAAATTTGAAATTGTGGGCGAACGGCTTACTCGACTGGAAAAATTTTTACATTTCCGCAGAGCGATTAAATCGGTGATTGGTATGCGCAAACTTCCTTCAAAAGTCAATGTGGCGGTTCCAGCTTTACCGGTAAGCTAGGTCCGCCACAAAATCTCCCACTTCCCGAAGAGCGGAAAAATCAAGAATAGAGCAATTAATTAGCGATTAAATAGCAATTAAATCCCATGTTCTTTGTTTGGCGAAATTCGAATGTGGCGGTTCCAGCTTTACCCACGTTACATTGGGCACTGTTTTAAGCCAAAGTAATCGACCGGTTTGTTATGCTTCTCGCACCTTAAATGATCACGAAATTCGATATTCAACTATTGAAAAAGAACTCTTGGCAATCGTTTGGGCTGTGATATACTTCCATACTAACCTTTATGGCCGATCATTTATTGTGCAAACGGATCATAGACCACTCATTTGGCTTAATAGCTTAAAGTAGCCCAATATGGAATTGCAACGTTGGAAAATGCAGCTTAATGAATACGATTTCACAGTAAATTATATAAAAGGCAAGGATAACTATGTGGCAGATGGACTCAGCCGACTTTTTTGTAATGACCCTAATAATGACCCCAATAATGACATTAATCAAGAAGACAATGAAAATGAAATAACATTAACCGACATTTTTAATGAATCTGACAACAGTTACGAGTATGAACTTAATAATAAGGAAGACGGAAGTGGCGGGTGACCAAGAGATTATGTCCACCGATGCTACAACACATAGTGCAGGCGAAGATGACTTACACTACATACATATAACAGAGAAAGCGGTCAACATTTACAAGAATCAAATATTTTTAGAAGTTGGTAATAAAGAATAATTTTTCACAAAAATCATTAATAAAAAATGCAAAAACTTTATATATGTTACAAAAGATAGCAATTAACTGGATATAATGAAAAGATTCATTATTGACAAGGGCCTGATGTGCATTTATTGCAATGACATACAATTATTTCTGAAATTTCAGAAATCATACGTAAGATACTTTGCCAATAACAAGAACTTAAAAATGCTTAAATCATGTACTAAATTGACTGATATAACAGATAAGAATGAAATGCTCACAATAATAAAAAAGGAACACCTAAAAAAGAACGATAGAGGAATTTCTGAAGTATTTTCAGAACTAAAATTGTTATACTACTATCCAAATATGCTTAAATTAATTCATAAATTTATTAACAAGACTTACCTTTTGAACACACAGAATCACCCACAAATATCAATGACATCGTACACATGGACATTTGGTTTCCGTGTAGAAACGTTATGTACCTATCCATGATCGCCAAATTTTCAAAACACGCTACAATTCATAATTTATAGATATAACTTGGGTATCCATTTTAAAGGCCATTAAAGAAAGAATCGTTTATTTAGGTAAAATGAGAAAATTAGTTTCGGATGGCGAAAAGTGTATCATTCACAGCGCCGTCGAACAAAAGACAACGATATCATATTCCACCAGACAACTGCATATAACAAAACAAGTAACTCGGACTGGGGGATGAAAATTCATTGAAAATGCACCAAATTACATTTTTCAGCTGCAGGCAGCTTTTTTTTGACATTTAAACATTATTTTAAAAAAAAAATCCTTTGAAAATTTCTTATGGCTTTGCAAACAGTTGTTGCCATCCGTTTCGCAATACAATTTTACAATTTCTTTTACAAGCAGCTGACTTTTCAACTTTTCAACACTTTCAGATCACTTTTTATATTCGTTTGGTACAAAAAAAAACAACCTTTTTAAGTTTTCAGAGCACTTTTGCGAATCCATGTTTTTTCCCAGAGGTGCTTCAATTTACCAATACACCAACTTCTGATTTGACATTTCGCTTACAAAGAAAATAAAGTGAAAAAAAATGTAAGCACAATTTGACGGATACTCCACTAACACCAACAAAACCCAGTCAGATTACTTTTTGTGTTCGATTTGTCACACGAAATCTGAAATCTTAGAGCGAATCTGTAGAAGCCCAAACGAATGTCACATTAATGTGAAAAATAAGTGTTACCATATTATAAGACAATTTATGTTCGATGTTGTGGTGGCTAATTGTTTTTTGGAAACCAATTTGACAAATGGAGTAGGTGCTACAAAGCCGGACACCCATGGACGGATGAATATTTTTGCTAATTTTTGTCTTTTATTTCCTCAAGTTCTCTAAAGTTAAGAACTAACGCAAATTTTTTACTTTTATTTTTCTCAAATTTTCTGAAGCTAAAAGTCAATTTATTTTCTCAAAAAACTTTTTGTTTTAGCTTCAGATTTAAATTAATTAAATATTTACAGCCTTGAAATCTTATAACTCCATTCAGGTACCACAAACATAAAGCATTTCCCACCCTTACATTACATAAATTGCTCCTTTCTTCCCTCATATATTATTCCAAATTCCACATGTATAAGATCTTTAGCTGTCACTTGGCCTTTTCTTCTTCTTATTTGACATTGACGTTGTCGAAGCTACCCTATTGCAGGTTGATATTGCAAAAGTCCATTCGAAAGCATTTTGGAACTGTGCCAGATAATTTGACTTTTATTGTGTAATGGATTTCACTGTTTCCTGTAACAGTTTATCGAAATTTTACCTTATTAAACACAAAAAAAGTTTGGTAAGGTTACAGCGAAAAAAAATGTTTGTAAATAAAAATTTCAGGTAAGCCATTTCAGGCTGCGTAAATTTGATCGTAGGGATATTGCATACATTCAGGATTTATAAAAATTGGCAGGCAGGATTCAACAACATTCCAAATCTTAAGCATATTTTGTGGGTCACCAAATTTTGTACTAGGGGTATATTTGCTTCTTTCTTCTTATTTTTTGGCAAAAAATAAAAACAAGTTTTTGTTAGCTTTTGACACATTTAGAGAAGAGCGACAAATTATTTTCTGGATTGGGTTGATAGCTAATAAATACACGCTTCTAATGAGCTATGTGACATAGTAGGATTCGAACGGGGTATATGGCTTTTCTCAAATTTTCCAATTTCTTTTTTTTTGTACTAGGGGTATATATGGCATTTTTTGGCAAAAAGAACTTGTTAGCTTTTGACACATTTAGAGAAGAGCGACAAATTATTTTATGAATTGGGTTGATAGCTAATGAATACACGCTTCTAATGAGTTATGTGGCATAGTAGGATTCGAACGGGATATATGAATTTTAAGTATTCAACATTTTTATTTTTTTTATTTTTAGCTTACTTTTTTGGTCTTGAAATAAACTTTCTAGTTTTTGCAACATTTAGAGAAGTGCGACAAATTATTATATTATATGAGCTGATAGGTAATGAATAGACACTTCTTTTGGTCTATATGGCTTTGTTAAATTGTAACGCAATATATATTTTAATTTTTCAAAGTGTTTGTTTATGATGGATCTATCCTACCGTTTTTGCCGCATTTAGAGAAGAGCGACAAAATATTTGATTTAAACTGATAGTAGCCTACAATTATACGCTTCTTTTAAGATATGTAGCATAGTAAAATTCGAAAGGGTTATTTTTTTATAAATTTTTTAATAATCTATTTGCTTTTCCTTGAAAATCAAAAGAGTTTCATAGCGAACTGACCGTTACAAAAAACGCAAATTTGAAATTGTGGGCGAACGGCTTATTCGACTGGAAAAAATTTTACATTTGCGATTAAATCGGTGATTGGTATGCGCAAACTTCCTTCAAAAGTCAATGTGGCGGTTCCAGCTTTACCGGTAAGCTAGGTCCGCCACAAAATCTCCCACTTCCCGAAGAGCGGAAAAATCAAGAATAGAGCAATTAATTAGCGATTAAATAGCAATTAAATCCCATGTTCTTTGTTTGGCGAAATTCGAATGTGGCGGTTCCAGCTTTACCCACGTTGCATTGGGCACTGTTTTAAGCCAAAGTAATCGACCGGTTTGTTATGCTTCTCGCACCTTAAATGATCACGAAATTCGATATTCAACTATTGAAAAAGAACTCTTGGCAATCGTTTGGGCTGTGATATACTTCCATACTAACCTTTATGGCCGATCATTTATTGTGCAAACGGATCATAGACCACTCATTTGGCTTAATAGCTTAAAGTAGCCCAATATGGAATTGCAACGTTGGAAAATGCAGCTTAATGAATACGATTTCACAGTAAATTATATAAAAGGCAAGGATAACTATGTGGCAGATGGACTCAGCCGACTTTTTTGTAATGACCCTAATAATGACCCCAATAATGACATTAATCAAGAAGACAATGAAAATGAAATAACATTAACCGACATTTTTAATGAATCTGACAACAGTTACGAGTATGAACTTAATAATAAGGAAGACGGAAGTGGCGGGTGACCAAGAGATTATGTCCACCGATGCTACAACACATAGTGCAGGCGAAGATGACTTACACTACATACATATAACAGAGAAAGCGGTCAACATTTACAAGAATCAAATATTTTTAGAAGTTGGTAATAAAGAATAATTTTTCACAAAAATCATTAATAAAAAATGCAAAAACTTTATATATGTTACAAAAGATAGCAATTAACTGGATATAATGAAAAGATTCATTATTGACAAGGGCCTGATGTGCATTTATTGCAATGACATACAATTATTTCTGAAATTTCAGAAATCATACGTAAGATACTTTGCCAATAACAAGAACTTAAAAATGCTTAAATCATGTACTAAATTGACTGATATAACAGATAAGAATGAAATGCTCACAATAATAAAAAAGGAACACCTAAAAAAGAACGATAGAGGAATTTCTGAAGTATTTTCAGAACTAAAATTGTTATACTACTATCCAAATATGCTTAAATTAATTCATAAATTTATTAACAATTGTGACGTATGTAATATAGGAAAATATGACAGACACCCCCCCCCCCCCCCCTCCAGACTTACTTTTTGAACACACAGAATCACCTACAAATATCAATGACATCGTACACATGGACATTTGGTTTCCGTGTAGAAACGTTATGTACCTATCCATGATCGCCAAATTTTTAAAACACGCTACAATTCATAATTTATAGATATAACTTGGGTATCCATTTTAAAGGCCATTAAAGAAAGAATCGTTTATTTAGGTAAAATGAGAAAATTAGTTTCGGATGGCGAAAAGTGTATCATTCACAGCGCCGTCGAACAAAAGACAACGATATCATATTCCACCAGACAACTGCATATAACAAAACAAGTAACTCCGACTGGGGGATGAAAATTCATTGAAAATGCACCAAATTACATTTTTCAGCTGCAGGCAGCTTTTTTTTGACATTTAAACATTATTTTAAAAAAAAAAGCCTTTGAAAATTTCTTATGGCTTTGCAAACAGTTGTTGCCATCCGTTTCGCAATACAATTTTACAATTTCTTTTACAAGCAGCTGACTTTTCAACTTTTCAACACTTTCAGATCACTTTTTATATTCGTTTGGTACAAAAAAAAACAACCTTTTTAAGTTTTCAGAGCACTTTTGCGAATCCATGTTTTTTCCCAGAGGTGCTTCAATTTACCAATACACCAACTTCTGATTTGACATTTCGCTTACAAAGAAAATAAAGTGAAAAAAAATGTAAGCACAATTTGACGGATACTCCACTAACACCAACAAAACCCAGTCAGATTACTTTTTGTGTTCGATTTGTCACACGAAATCTGAAATCTTAGAGCGAATCTGTAGAAGCCCAAACGAATGTCACATTAATGTGAAAAATAAGTGTTACCATATTATAAGACAATTTATGTTCGATGTTGTGGTGGCTAATTGTTTTTTGGAAACCAATTTGACAAATGGAGTAGGTGCTACAAAGCCGGACACCCATGGACGGATGAATATTTTTGCTAATTTTTGTCTTTTATTTCCTCAAGTTCTCTAAAGTTAAGAACTAACGCAAATTTTTTACTTTTATTTTTCTCAAATTTTCTGAAGCTAAAAGTCAATTTATTTTCTCAAAAAACTTTTTGTTTTAGCTTCAGATTTAAATTAATTAAATATTTACAGCCTTGAAATCTTATAACTCCATTCAGGTACCACAAACATAAAGCATTTCCCACCCTTACATTACATAAATTGCTCCTTTCTTCCCTCATATATTATTCCAAATTCCACATGTATAAGATCTTTAGCTGTCACTTGGCCTTTTCTTCTTCTTATTTGACATTGACGTTGTCGAAGCTACCCTATTGCAGGTTGATATTGCAAAAGTCCATTCGAAAGCATTTTGGAACTGTGCCAGATAATTTGACTTTTATTGTGTAATGGATTTCACTGTTTCCTGTAACAGTTTATCGAAATTTTACCTTATTAAACACAAAAAAAGTTTGGTAAGGTTACAGCGAAAAAAATGTTTGTAAATAAAAATTTCAGGTAAGCCATTTCAGGCTGCGTAAATTTGATCGTAGGGATATTGCATACATTCAGGATTTATAAAAATTGGCAGGCAGGATTCAACAACATTCCAAATCTTAAGCATATTTTGTGGGTCACCAAATTTTGTACTAGGGGTATATTTGCTTCTTTCTTCTTATTTTTTGGCAAAATAAACTTGTTAGCTTTTAACACATTTAGAGAAGAGCGACAAATTATTTTCTGGATTGGGTTGATAGCTAATGAATACACGCTTCTAATGAGTTATGTGGCATAGTAGGATTCGAACGGGATATATGAATTTTAAGTATTCAACATTTTTATTTTTTTTATTTTTAGCTTACTTTTTTGGTCTTGAAATAAACTTTCTAGTTTTTGCAACATTTAGAGAAGTGCGACAAATTATTATATTATATGAGCTGATAGGTAATGAATAGACACTTCTTTTGGTCTATATGGCTTTGTTAAATTGTAACGCAATATATATTTTAATTTTTCAAAGTGTTTGTTTATGATGGATCTATCCTACCATTTTTGCCGCATTTAGAGAAGAGCGACAAAATATTTGATTTAAACTGATAGTAGCCTACAATTATACGCTTCTTCTAAGATATGTAGCATAGTAAAATTCGAAAGGGTTATTTTTTTATAATTTTTTTAATAATCTATTTGCTTTTCCTTGGAAATCAAAAGAGTTTTATAGCGAACTGACCGTTACAAAAAACGCAAATTTGAAATTGTGGGCGAACGGCTTACTCGACTGGAAAAATTTTTACATTTCCCCAGAGCGATTAAATCGGTGATTGGTATACGCAAAAATCATTAATAAAAAATGCAAAAACATCATATATGTTACAAAAGATAGCAATTTACTGGATATAATGAAAAGATTCATTATTGACAAGGGCCTGATGTGCATTTATTGCAATGACATACAATTATTTCTGAAATTTTAAGAATCATACGTAAGATATTTTGCCAATAACAAGAACTTAAAAATGCTTAAATCATGTATTAAATTGACTGATATAACAGATAAGAATAAAATGCTTACAATAATAAAAAAGGAACACCTAAAAAAGAACGATAGGAAATTTATTAACAATTGTGAGGTATGTAATATAGGAAAATATGACAGACATACCCCCAGACTTACCTTTTGAACACACAGAATCACCCACAAATATCAATGACATCGTACACATGGACATTTGGTTTCCGTGTAGAAACGTTATGTACCTATCCATGATCGCCAAATTTTCAAAACACGCTACAATTCATAATTTATAGATATAACTTGGGTATCCATTTTAAAGGCCATTAAAGAAAGAATCGTTTATTTAGGTAAAATGAGAAAATTAGTTTCGGATGGCGAAAAGTGTATCATTCACAGCGCCGTCGAACAAAAGACAACGATATCATATTCCACCAGACAACTGCATATAACAAAACAAGTAATTCCGACTGGGGGAGGAAAATTCATTGAAAATGTACCAAATTACATTTTTCAGCTGCAGGCAGCTTTTTTTGACATTTAAACATTATTTTTAAAAAAAAATCCTTTGAAAATTTCTTATGGCTTTGCAAACAGTTGTTGCCATCCGTTTCGCAATACAATTTTACAATTTCTTTTACAAGCAGCTGACTTTTCAACAAGATTTATTTCATTTGCTTTTATTATTTTTTCAATATAGATCGTTGCAATATTTAAACCTATAGGAGAAAATGTTCAGAAAATTTTAAAGGCATATATGATTATATGTAAATGAGACGAATCTTGTTGAAAAGTCAGCTGCTTGTAAAAGAAATTGTAAAATTGTATTGTAGCCAATCTACAACTGGACACTTATTTTCTCTCTACTTACCTTTATCGTTCAGGTTGTAGTCTATTCTATAGTATTTATGTGGTATTCGATTGGGATCTTTCAGAGCACTTTTTTGCTCTCAGATCACTTTTTATATTCGTTTGGTACAAAAAAAACAATCTTTTTAAGTTTTCAGAGCACTTTTGCGAATCCATGTTTTTTCCCAGACTTGCTTCAATTTACCAATACACCAACTTCTGATTTGACATTTCGCTTACAAAGAAAATAAAGTGAAAAAAAATGTAAGCACAATTTGACAGATACTCCACTAACACCAACAAAACCCAGTCAGATTACTTTTTGTGTTCGATTTGTCACACGAAATCTGAAATCTTAGAGCGAATCTGTAGAAGCCGAAACGAATTTCACATTAATGTGAAAAATAAGTGTTACCATATTATAAGACAATGTATGTTCGATGTTGTGGCGGCTAATTGTTTTTTGGAAACCAATTTGACAAATGGAGTAGGTGCTACAAAGCCGGACACCCATGGACGGATGAATATTTTTGCTAATTTTTGTCTTTTATTTCCTCAAGTTCTCTAAAGTTAAGAACTAACGCAAATTTTTTACTTTTATTTTTCTCAAATTTTCTGAAGCTAAAAGTCAATTTATTTTCTCAAAAAACTTTTTGTTTTAGCTTCAGATTTAAATTAATTAAATATTTACAGCCTTAAAATCTTATAACTCCATTCAGGTACCACAAACATAAAGCATTTCCCACCCTTACATTACATAAATTGCTCCTTTCTTCCCTCATATATTATTCCAAATTCCACATGTATAAGATCTTTAGCTGTCACTTGGCCTTTTCTTCTTCTTATTTGACATTGACGTTGTCGCAGCTACCCTATTGCAGGTTGATATTGCAAAAGTCCATTCGAAAGCATTTTGGATCTGTGCCAGATAATTTGACTTTTATTGTGTAATGGATTTCAGTGTTTCCTGTAACAGTTTATCGAAATTTTACCTTATTAAACACAAACCACGTTTGGTAAGGTTACAGCGAAAAAAATGTTTGTAAATAAAAATTTCAGGTAAGCCATTTCAGGCTGCGTAAATTTGATCGTAGGAATATTGCATACATTCAGGATTTATAAAAAATTGGCAGGCAGGATTTACAACATTCCAAATCTGATGCATACTTTGTGGGTCACCAAATTTTGTACTAGGGGTATATTTGCTTCTTTCTTCTTATTTTTTGGCAAAATAAACTTGTTAGCTTTTGACACATTTAGAGAAGAGCGACAAATTATTTTCTGGATTGGGTTGATAGCTAATGAATACACGCTTCTAATGAGTTATGTGGCATAGTAGGATTCGAACGGGATATATGAATTTTAAGTATTCAACATTTTTATTTTTTTTATTTTTAGCTTACTTTTTTGGTCTTGAAATAAACTTTCTAGTTTTTGCAACATTTAGAGAAGTGCGACAAATTATTATATTATATGAGCTGATAGGTAATGAATAGACACTTCTTTTGGTCTATATGGCTTTGTTAAATTGTAACGCAATATATATTTTAATTTTTCAAAGTGTTTGTTTATGATGGATCTATCCTACCGTTTTTGCCGCATTTAGAGAAGAGCGACAAAATATTTGATTTAAACTGATAGTAGCCTACAATTATACGCTTCTTCTAAGATATGTAGTATAGTAAAATTCGAAAGGGTTATTTTTTTATAATTTTTTTAATAATCTATTTGCTTTTCCTTGGAAATCAAAAGAGTTTTATAGCGAACTGACCGTTACAAAAAACGCAAATTTGAAATTGTGGGCGAACGGCTTACTCGACTGGAAAAATTTTTACATTTCCCCAGAGCGATTAAATCGGTGATTGGTATACGCAAAAATCATTAATAAAAAATGCAAAAACATCATATATGTTACAAAAGATAGCAATTTACTGGATATAATGAAAAGATTCATTATTGACAAGGGCCTGATGTGCATTTATTGCAATGACATACAATTATTTCTGAAATTTCAAGAATCATACGTAAGATATTTTGCCAATAACAAGAACTTAAAAATGCTTAAATCATGTATTAAATTGACTGATATAACAGATAAGAATAAAATGCTTACAATAATAAAAAAGGAATACCTAAAAAAGAACGATAGGAAATTTATTAACAATTGTGAGGTATGTAATATAGGAAAATATGACAGACATACCCCCAGACTTACCTTTTGAACACACAGAATCACCCACAAATATCAATGACATCGTACACATGGACATTTGGTTTCCGTGTAGAAACGTTATGTACCTATCCATGATCGCCAAATTTTCAAAACACGCTACAATTCATAATTTATAGATATAACTTGGGTATCCATTTTAAAGGCCATTAAAGAAAGAATCGTTTATTTAGGTAAAATGAGAAAATTAGTTTCGGATGGCGAAAAGTGTATCATTCACAGCGCCGTCGAACAAAAGACAACGATATCATATTCCACCAGACAACTGCATATAACAAAACAAGTAATTCCGACTGGGGGATGAAAATTCATTGAAAATGCACCAAATTACATTTTCAGCTGCAGGCAGCTTTTTTTTGACATTTAAACATTATTTTAAAAAAAAAATCCTTTGAAAATTTCTTATGGCTTTGCAAACAGTTGTTGCAATCCGTTTCGCAATACAATTTTACAATTTCTTTTACAAGCAGCTGACTTTTCAACTTTTCAACACTTTCAGATCACTTTTTATATTCGTTTGGTACAAAAAAAACAACCTTTTCAAGTTTTCAGAGCCCTTTTGCGAATCCTTGTTTTTTCCCAGAGGTGCTTCAATTTACCAATACACCAACTTCTGATTTGACATTTCGCTTACAAAGAAAATAAAGTGAAAAAAAATGTAAGCACAATTTGACGGATACTCCACTAACACCAACAAAACCCAGTCAGATTACTTTTTGTGTTCGATTTGTCACACGAAATCTGAAATCTTAGAGCGAATCTGTAGAAGCCCAAACGAATGTCACATTAATGTGAAAAATAAGTGTTACCATATTATAAGACAATTTATGTTCGATGTTGTGGTGGCTAATTGTTTTTTGGAAACCAATTTGACAAATGGAGTAGGTGCTACAAAGCCGGACACCCATGGACGGATGAATATTTTTGCTAATTTTAGTCTTTTATTTCCTCAAGTTCTCTAAAGTTAAGAACTAACGCAAATTTTTTACTTTTATTTTTCTCAAATTTTCTGAAGCTAAAAGTCAATTTATTTTCTCAAAAAACTTTTTGTTTTAGCTTCAGATTTAAATTAATTAAATATTTACAGCCTTGAAATCTTATAACTCCATTCAGGTACCACAAACATAAAGCATTTCCCACCCTTACATTACATAAATTGCTCCTTTCTTCCCTCATATATTATTCCAAATTCCACATGTATAAGATCTTTAGCTGTCACTTGGCCTTTTCTTCTTCTTATTTGACATTGACGTTGTCGCAGCTACCCTATTGCAGGTTGATATTACAAAAGTCCATTCGAAAGCATTTTGGAACTGTGCCAGATAATTTGACTTTTATTGTGTAATGGATTTCAGTGTTTCCTGTAACAGTTTATCGAAATTTTACCTTATTAAACACAAACCACGTTTGGTAAGGTTACAGCGAAAAAAATGTTTGTAAATAAAAATTTCAGGTAAGCCATTTCAGGCTGCGTAAATTTGATCGTAGGGATATTGCATACATTCAGGATTTATAAAAATTGGCAGGCAGGATTCAACAACATTCCAAATCTGATGCACACTTTGTGGGTCACCAAATTTTGTACTAGGGGTATATTTGCTTCTTTCTTCTTATTTTTTGGCAAAATAAACTTGTTAGCTTTTGACACATTTAGAGAAGAGCGAGAAATTATTTTCTGGATTGGGTTGATAGCTAATAAATACACGCTTCTAATGAGTTATGTGGCATAGTAGGATTTGAACGGGGTATATGGCTTTTCTCAAATTTTCCAATTTTTTTTTTTTGTGCTAGGGGTATATATAGCCTTTTTTGGCAAAATGAACTTGCTAGCTTTTGACACATTTAGAGAAGAGCGACATATTATTTTATGAATTGGGTTGATAGCTAATGAATACACGCTTCTAATGAGTTATGTTGCATAGTAGGATTCGAACGGTATATATGAATTTTAAGTATTCAACATTTTTATTTTTTTTATTTTTAGCTTACTTTTTTGGACTTGGAATACACTTTCTAGTTTTTGCAACATTTAGAGAAGAGCGACAAATTATTATATTATATGAGCTGATAGGTAATGAATAGACGCTTCTTTTGGTCTATATGGCTTTGTTAAACTGTAACGCAATATATATTTTAATTTTTCAAAGTGTTTGTTTATGATGGATCTATCCTACCGTTTTTGGCGCATTTAGAGAAGAGCGACAAAATATTTGATTTAAACTGATAGTAGCCTACAATTATACGCTTCTTTTAAGATATGTAGCATAGTAAAATTCGAAAGGGTTATTTTTTATAAATTTTTTAATAATCTATTTGCTTTTCCTTGAAAATCAAAAGAGTTTCATAGCGAACTGACCGTTACAAAAAACGCAAATTTGAAATTGTGGGCGAACGGCGTACTCGACTGGAAAAATTTTTACATTTCCGCAGAGCGAATAAATCGGTGATAGGTATGCGCAAACAAAATCCTTCAAAAGTCAATGTGGCGGTTCCAGCTTTACCGGTAAGCTAGGTCCGCCACAAAATCTCCCACTTCCCGAAGAGCGGAAAAATCAAGAATAGAGCATTTAATTAGCGATTCAATAGCAATTAAATCCCATGTTCTTTGTTTGGCGAAATTCGTATGTGGCGGTTCCAGCTTTACCCACGTTGCATTGGGCACTGTTTTAAGCCAAAGTAATCGACCGGTTTGTTATGCTTCTCGCACCTTAAATGATCACGAAATTCGATATTCAACTATTGAAAAAGAACAATTGGCAATCGTTTGGGCTGTGATATACTTCCATACTAACCTTTATGGCCGATCATTTATTGTGCAAACGGATCATAGAGCACTCATTTGGCTTAATAGCTTAAAGTAGCCCAATATGGAATTGCAACGTTGGAAAATGCAGCTTAATGAATACGATTTCACAGTAAATTATATAAAAGGCAAGGATAACTATGTGGCAGATGGACACAGCCGACTTTTTTGTAATGACCCTAATAATGACCCCAATAATGCCATTAATCAAGAAGACAATGAAAATGAAATACCGTTAACCGACATTTTTAATGAATCTGACAACAGTTACGAGTATGAACTTAATAATAAGGAAGACGGAAGTGGCGGTGACCAAGAGATTATGTCCACCGATGCTACAACACATAGTGCAGGCGAAGATGACTTACACTACATACATATAACAGAGAAAGCGGTCAACATTTACAAGAATCAAATATTTTTAGAAGTTGGTAATAAAGAATAATTTTTCACAAAAATCATTAATAAAAAATGCAAAAACTTTATATATGTTACAAAAGATAGCAATTAACTGGATATAATGAAAAGATTCATTATTGACAAGGGCCTGATGTGCATTTATTGCAATGACATACAATTATTTCTGAAATTTCAAGAATCATACGTAAGATATTTTGCCAATAACAAGAACTTAAAAATGCTTAAATCATGTATTAAATTGACTGATATAACAGATAAGAATAAAATGCTTACAATAATAAAAAAAGGAACACCTAAAAAAGAACGACAGGAAATTTATTAACAATTGTGAGGTATGTAATATAGGAAAATATGACAGACATTCCCCCAGACTTACCTTTTGAACACACAGAATCACCCACAAATATCAATGACATATGTACCTATCCATGATCGCCAAATTTTCAAAACACGCTACAATTCATAATTTATAGATATAACTTGGGTATCCATTTTAAAGGCCATTAAAGAAAGAATCGTTTATTTAGGTAAAATGAGAAAATTAGTTTCGGATGGCGAAAAGTGTATCATTCACAGCGCCGTCGAACAAAAGACAACGATATCATATTCCACCAGACAACTGCATATAACAAAACAAGTAATTCCGACTGGGGGATGAAAATTCATTGAAAATGCACCAAATTACATTTTTCAGCTGCAGGCAGCTTTTTTTTTGACATTTAAACATTATTTTAAAAAAAAAATCCTTTGAAAATTTCTTATGGCTTTGCAAACAGTTGTTGCCATCCGTTTCGCAATACAATTTTACAATTTCTTTTACAAGCAGCTGACTTTTCAACTTTTCAACACTTTCAGATCAGTTTTTATATTCGTTTGGTACAAAAAAAAACAACCTTTTTAAGTTTTCAGAGCACTTTTGCGAATCCATGTTTTTTCCCAGAGGTGCTTCAATTTACCAATTCACCAACTTCTGATTTGACATTTCGCTTACAAAGAAAATAAAGTGAAAAAATGTAAGCACAATTTGACAGATACTCCACTAACACCAACAAACATCCACCTTCGACTATGTACCTTGCCGTGGTGTGGATGCTTAGTAGGTACCTTATGATACCGGAGGGCGATTGCAGCAGGGTCTCCCATACTGTAAGGTCTCCGGAGGAGGGTTTTCCGAAGCTAAAACATAGTCAACCCAATTCCAGTGGTGGTGTGAGCGTTTTATTCAAACCGTGCCCAGGGATGAAAGGCTGAGGGTTTCGATCAGTCGACTACGAGCTCCTTCAGGTGCCTTGGCAGGGCCTGTCGTATCCAAGTGCCCTACCCCAGCAGAACCGGCTATGTTGGGGTGGACCATTCTTCACCGGCTTACTCGTGGGAATCTTATGGACCTTTTATATAAAAATTCAAACAAAAACAACAAAAACAACAAAACCGACCTTCCAGCATTGAACAAGGACAACGACTTGACAAAATACAGGAAAACGACTTCCGACAACGACGACGACTCTACGATTCCGTCTGACTCGGATTCAAAATCCGCTAACGCGTCTGTTTCGGACGCGGAATCCAGGCAACCTGATGCTGTATCGTCGCATGATTGGCGTGGCAAGAACACCTCACCGAGCGCGATCAGGTACAAACAGGTACGTGCAGCCAAACATAAACTCGCCGCAGTCCTGGCGAAACCAGACAGTTCCTGGGATCAAAAGGACAGGGACATGATTCGTTGGGCCGGCGAGGTTCTGAAGGGGGATTTAAGCCAACCTGCTACGGGTAGGCACCATCCCTCAACAACCAATGCCACCCAACCGTCCTTACCTCCTAGCGGCCCAAGTAAGTCCAACCTTAAGAAGAGACCCCCCCTTCGAAGGGAAGGACCTACTAAAATCTTCACTCCTATCTCAGGAGCACCCAGCACCGTATGCGGTAACTCGAAAAATCTTGCTGCTTCGGGAAGACCCTCGGTAGTTCCTGCCAAAAAGGTCTCAACGACCAAGCGACCCAGATCCTTTGAGGAGACTTCCGCGACGTCAAAGAAGGCAAAGAATGCTGATACGGCACAGAGACCCTTCAATGAAGTCGTGAAAGACAACATGCTCTACGGGATCTACGATAATGGTAATGACGAGGGGAAAATGAGCGGGGAGAACTGGCTAGCGCTCAAAGCTATTCTGGCCGGAGAAGTCCTTAAACTCTTGCACGGAAATGCTTCGGCTGAACCGCCGTCCTTCGTGGATGGGGGCTGGTTCTCAAGCGGTGTAAAGCTTGTTAAATGCAAGAACAGCAGTGCGGTAGACTTCCTAAAGTCAACGATACCGAAAATCAACCCGTTGTGGAATAACGCTGGGCTTCAAGTGATGCACTGGAGCGATATACCAGTCCGCCCGAAAGGTCGTGTCTGGCTACCCCCCGGGCCGTCTACGGAAGCGGATATCCTTAGACTGATCCGTCTACAAAACCCCGATCTACCAACGAGCAATTGGAAGATCATCAAAGCCGGAGAACCGGAAGAAAGAGGCAGGCTGGTTTCATTCCTTATGAATAAGGAATCACTCGATCTGCTTAGCAATAGGGGATATAAATTCTCCTACGGCATGGACGAACTCATACTCAGAGTTCAGGAGAAGGAAGAGAGACTTCTGTCGGGTGTGGTATCCACACTGAATAACCTCGGCTTGGAGGCCGAGCTAGACGGTCTCTCTCCCGTCTCCGTAGAGGAAGGAAGGGTCGCCGCAACGCAGCCAGCTGCTACGGATGGCAGCAAAAACAGCGACGACACACCAACGATAAACCTCAGCGACGAGCTTTCTTCTGATTCGGAGGAAAGCAACAGGACAGTGATAGAGGCGTCCGTATCAGTCAGCAATGATGCTAAGACTGTTACAGATTAATCTCCATCACTCTAAAATAGCATCAGCTAATTTATTGCTTCGCCTGCTAACGGGCGGAGAAGACGCTGTCCTTATCCAAGAACCCTGGGTGGATGGTAAGAATACCATACTTGGATTAAGGGCAAAAAACTACACGCTTTTTTACACAAAAAATGAAGGTAAACCTAGATCCTGTATATTGGCAAAGAACAGTTTAAAAGCTCGCCTTATACCCAATTTCAGTGATCCAGATTTTGTCTGCGTGGAGATAGACACGTGCAGCAGCAAGCTAAGGTTATCGGCCGCTTACATGCCCTACGACGACACAGGGCCCATCCCAGCAGCAAATGTGCGCAGATTGGTAGAGGCAGCCGAGAGTGACAACATTCCCCTTGTGGTGGGCGCGGATGCCAACGCTCATCACACCCTCTGGGGAAGCAGCGGCATAAATAACAGGGGTGAGTGTCTTTTTGATTACATTATGACAACTGATCTCGTAGTATGCAACAAAGGTTCAGAACCTACCTTCATCAACAGTATTAGACAGGAGGTCATAGATATAACTTTAGCTACTAACTCTCCTAAACTAATAATTAGCAACTGGATGGTCTCAAGAGAGGTTTCATTCTCGGACCACCGGTATATTCAATTTAACATTGACCTCATTAAGCCTCCACTTGAAACCTTCCGGAATGTCAGGAAAACCAATTGGCAGGTATATAATTCTCTCCTAAAGCAGAAGCTAGGTTACTTAGTTAATCAACCAAATTCACCATCGGATATTGATTATATGGTTGACAGAGTCACCAAATCAATGAACGAGGCCTTTAATAGGGCCTGCCCGATCAGCAGGCACAGAAAAGGGAGCAAACCACCGTGGAGGAACACTCACCTATCACAGTTGCGCAAAGAAAGCAGGAAATGCTTCAATTTGGCCAAATCCTCTCGCCTGCAAGAGGACTGGGACACATACAAAACTAGTCTGAGGCTATATAAGGCAGAGATCACAAAAGCACAAAAGCAATCATGGAGACTCTTCTGTGGTAGCATAGAGAGTACTACCGATTCGAGCAGGCTAAGGAAAATAATTTCCAAATCTCCACCCATGCCTAGTTTTATCCAAAAACCCAACGGGGAATGGACATCGTCTAACGAAGAGACTCTGGATCTTCTTATGAATACACACTTTTCTGGTAATTCAAAAGAGGCTATCTCATCAACGTCACCGAGCTTCCCGACTCAAGAATCACCGGTTGGGATTGTCAACGGCCGCAGCATTTACTGGGCCGTCAACAGCTTCCTTCCGTATAAATCTCCTGGCCCAGATAAAATAACGCCAGTAGAAATACAGAAATCTCTAGATACTCTGACCCCCTGGCTCGTAGTGATCTTCCGAACTTGTCTCAAATTCGGTTACACTCCTGCATCATGGAAAAGGGTTAATGTGATTTTCATACCAAAGTGTGGCAAGGCCTCACACGTTTCCCCTAAGGATCTCAGGCCAATCAGTCTCTCCTCCTTCTTTCTGAAGACACTGGAGAGACTCATTGATTCATACATTCGTAAGAACTTATCCGCTAGCTCCCTGTCAGATTCCCAACATGCCTATCGCAAGGGTTTCTCAGTGGAGACAGCTCTAGACTCACTAGTAGGCACCATTGAAAAATCTCTCTCAATCAAAGAGTATGCGATGGTATCTTTTCTAGACATCGAAGGCGCCTTCAATAACGTCAAAACAGAAGGCATTTCTAATGCACTCCGCAGACTGAATGTTGACAGCTGCATACGTGTCTGGATTGAAAACATGCTCAGTAGCAGAGTGATCCTATCTGAACTAGGTAGCTGTCAAACCAAACGGTTAGTGTATAGGGGAACACCCCAGGGGGGAGTGTTGTCGCCATTACTTTGGATCTTAGTAGTTGATGAAGCACTCACCATCCTGAGAAATATGGGTTGTAAAGTTATAGCCTATGCGGATGACATCGCTATTGCTGTAACTGGAAAATTCCCTAATATAATAAGAGACCTTATGGAATCCGCCCTTCATAAGTTAGTTAAATGGACGGCTACAGTCGGACTTGATATTAACCCATCCAAAACAGAGCTAATCTTGTTCACAAACAGATACAAAATTCCCAATTTAACTCCTCCAAAACTCAAAAATAAGGAGCTGAAATTTAGCAATCATGCCAAATATCTAGGTCTAATTTTAGACAGCAAGCTAAACTGGAAGCTTAATATTCAGGACCGCACTAGGAAAGCCGCGGTTGCTATCCACACATGCAGGAAGGTATTGGGCCCTAAATGGGGCCTTCAGCCTAGGGTAACAAACTGGCTCTATACAGCGGTAGTCAGACCAATTCTGTTCTACGGAATCCTGGTTTGGTGGCCCGCACTAAAGACAAAGTGTAACACCAGTTCTTTGGAACGGATACAAAGATCTGCCAGCATTTGCATCACAGGTGCACTCAGATCCACCCCTTCGGCCGCCTTAGACACAATACTACACCTTCTTCCTGTCGATATATACGGGAAACTAGTCGCGTCTATGGCAGCCTTAAGACTTAGAGAATCTCAGAAATGGACCAACCATCAAATAGGCCATACGAGCATTCTCCCTAATGCAATCCCAGATATAACGGATTACACCATACCTTTTGAGGACTTTAACATTAAATACAAAGCATTAATCCCAGATCGTTCCGAATGGGAGAATGGCACAATAGATAACAATTATGCACTTGAAGTTTATACATATGGATCCAAAATGGCAACAGGCACGGGAGCGGGAGTCTATTCTCCATCACCCGCAATTAGTATTGCCTTACGTCTTCCAGACCACTGTAGCGTTTTTCAGGCTGAAATTATGGCTATACGCGAGGCAGCCTGCAGACTCGCCTTGTTTGCGATAGACGGAAAAGCTATCGTATTATACAGAGACAGTCAGGCAGCAATAAAAGCCCTGAATACACCAACAATTAGATCAAAGTTGGTAAAACAATGCCGGGAATCTCTTAACGAGATTGCGGACAGATGTTCAGTAACCCTGTGCTGGGTTCCGGGGCACAGTGACATTCCTGGCAACTGCAAAGCGGACGAGCTAGCCAGACAAGGCAGCGGCCTTCACTCGAACAACAACAGTGAACCGTACGCTCCTATGCAATCGATTAAATTCTCCTTACTTAAGAAGGCAATAACGGTCGCGAACAATAGGTGGAACAGTATTAATACCTGCACCACATCGAAGCAAATCTGGCCAAACATGGATGCCAAAAGGACTCAGAAGCTTCTCTCTATCAGAAGAAATAGAATCAGCTCAGTAGTAGGAGTACTAACAGGGCACTGTTTAATAGGTAGACACGCTCGCAGACTAGGAGCACCCTACAACGACTTCTGCAGAAGCTGCATGGATGAGGAGGACGAGGAAACCGTCCTCCATCTTCTGTGCACCTGCCCAGATCTCGCAAACTTGCGCAAAATATACTTAGGTAAATACTTCTTCGTAGATCTCAGTGACTTGTCCCTCACAGACACACGCTGCATCAGCAAATATATTACCAAGACCAAATGGCTGCAATGATCACTCTTACATTATCAGAAGTTGATCCCATTAGCCCCTATTTAGACAGATTGTTTATGGATTGCAATAGAGGGGAAACTGTTTCGGTTACCCCTCGTTGTTGATCCGAAACAACCCGTCACTCGGTCAGACCCAATCTGTTACCAATTTGAGACACCTCACAATTTGCGCAGTAGTCAGAACGATTGATCCAATCACCTCTACTACTACGCCTCGCCCCATCGGCCCTTTCCGAGCAGTTACCAGAGGATTCAGGCGAGGGTCCAACCGTTACGGTTACCACCCGCCTATCTGAAGGCCAACTATCGACAGGTCAACTCCTCCTCGACCAACCTTACCAAGGGCCCCACAAAGAAAGGGCAGCTCTAACGATACTGAATCAAACGGTATACGTTCGGACGATATGTCGAAGAATCATAAACGAAGGGTACACTGTTTCGGTCACCCCTCATATAATTCGAAGACATATCGCCCAATCAGGGTCGTCCGAGGTTCACGGGCAAGGGATAGACTGTATCGGCACCCTTACCCCGACCCAAGGACTAACCACCCCGTTTACCCTCGACGTGACACAGGAGGATTTTAGCCATGGGCAAATTGCCATCAGTATTAGGCAACAACAACGTTCCCACCAGCTTGTCCGGTCGAGTTATTTACTCTGGCCAACCCCCCCCCCCCCCCCCCCCCCCCCCCCCATGTGGTACCACAAAGGACCTATATTTACTTTGGTCTAAGTGAGTCTCTTTTGACAGCCACCTTACCTAACCTAACCTAACATCAACAAAACCCAGTCAGATTACTTTTTGTGTTCGATTTGTCACACGAAATCTGAAATCTTAGAGCGAATCTGTAGAAGCCCAAACGAATGTCACATTAATGTGAAAAATAAGTGTTACCATATTATAAGACAATGTATGTTCGATGTTGTGGCGGCTAATTGTTTTTTGGAAACCAATTTGACAAATGGAGTAGGTGCTACAAAGCCGGACACCCATGGACGGATGAATATTTTTGCTAATTTTTGTCTTTTATTTCCTCAAGTTCTCTAAAGTTAAGAACTAACGCAAATTTTTTACTTTTATTTTTCTCAAATTTTCTGAAGCTAAAAGTCAATTTATTTTCTCAAAAAACTTTTTGTTTTAACTTCAGATTTAAATTAATTAAATATTTACAGCCTTGAAATCTTATAACTCCATTCAGGTACCACAAACATAAAGCATTTCCCACCCTTACATTACATAAATTGCTCCTTTCTTCCCTCATATATAATTCCAAATTCCACATGTATAAGATCTTTAGCTGTCACTTGGCCTTTTCTTCTTCTTATTTGACATTGACGTTGTCGCAGCTACCCTATTGCAGGTTGATATTGCAAAAGTCCATTCGAAAGCATTTTGGAACTGTGCCAGATAATTTGACTTTTATTGTGTAATGGATTTCAGTGTTTCCTGTAACAGTTTATCGAAATTTTACCTTATTAAACACAAACCACGTTTGGTAAGGTTACAGCGAAAAAAATGTTTGTAAATAAAAATTTCAGGTAAGCCATTTCAGGCTGCGTAAATTTGATCGTAGGGATATTGCATACATTCAGGATTTATAAAAATTGGCAGGCAGGATTTACAACATTCCAAATCTGATGCATACTTTGTGGGTCACCATTTTCCTCACTTCTAACCGACTAAGATAGTCTGCTACGTGATTTTCTTTTCCTTTAAGATATTCAATGTCAAAGTCATATTCATTTAAATTAAATTAACTTTTCTATTTTAACTTCTCAAGTTTAAATTTATAATGTCGTTTTGCCCAAAGTGCAATAACCAAATTATAAACATTGACACTATAAGTGCAAAAATTGAAAACTTGTTTAGTGAATTAAAAGAACTCAAACAATTAGTTTCGCGCTCAATACCATCAACGAAACCACAAAAAATTGTTACCCGCTCTCAGTCCAATGGAACTCGCGGTTCTCCCATTGTCTCAAAGAATTTATCCACTAAATCTCTTTCAACCGTAAGTAAACCGTCGTCGTCAACTATAACGCTTACACCTCGTGCTGCTGCTAAAACAACATCAACCATCGCTGCTGCTTCAGATGCACACAATTTAACTGCTGTTAATGTTGCTGCCGACAACAAGCCCTCCACGGCGGCGTCAGATGCTTCTTTGGAACTAACCACCAGCATTATATCGACGCCTAGTGTTAGTGTTCTGAATGCAAAGATGAAACGCCAAAACCATAATCAATGCATAATTGGAACAAACGCTTCTGTCTCAAATGCACATATACAAGTAGTGAGGCATCTTAAATGGTTGCATTTATCATCATTCAAGCCGTCAACCACTGCTGAAGCTATTGTTAGCTACGTGTCATCAACTTTCAATGTGGATCCCTCTATGTTCTCTTGCCATCGTTTACTAAAGAGTGATGCCGATGAATCCCTGCTTAAACATATAAATTTTAAGCTGGGTATAGCTGAAAAATTGCTACCACCTCTTTTGCAATCGGAAAATTGGCCCCAAGGAGTTCGTGTGCGCACTTTTGTCTTTCATGCAAAAAACGAAAAGAGCCCACATCAACTATTACAAACATAGATCAACACCTTCAAATTAATATTTTGCCCGCATACGCCTCAGCCACCGCCTTTGCAATCAAAAAATCCACCGCTAATGCCGAAACTATTTCCAACAACAAATCAACAGATGCCGACACAGCCTCCACTTTAAATACTGCGCATGCTCATGCCGATGACGTTGCGTTTGCAAATCGTTTTCGTTCTCTCGCCTTGTTCTATCACAATGTTGGTGGAATGAGAACAAAAGTAACAGAATTTCTTCTTGCCGTTGCCGATTGTGCATATGATGTTGTTGCGCTGACTGAAACCTGGTTGCACAATGGTATTTCCTCGTCTGAATTGTTTACAGCTGACTTTGAGGTCTATCGTAAAGATCGGTGTTCGATTCAAACTGGTTGTGAAAGGGGAGGTGGAGTTTTACTAGCTTTTCGTTCGTGTTACAAAACAAAGCAGTTAACACTTCCCACATCTACAAGCGACATCGATCAAATTTGCGTATGTTTGGATTATCATCAAGGTCGTGCTAGTAATGGTTTTATTTCAAATGCATTTCATATTTATTTCTTTTTGTCATACATTCCACCTAAGTCTGATATTGAAATTTATGAAACTCATATATCGAATGTTAAAAGCTTAGTTGATAATTTAGATAAGAACTCTTTTGTAATTACGTTGGGTGATTTCAATTTACCTTATTTAAATTGGATTTTCTTTGAACCAGATAAGTGTATAATGCCATTTAATGTAACTAGCAATGTAGAATTCCAAGTCGTTGATGCTATGGCATCAATTAATTTACAGCAAAGAAATCTTGTTCCTAACTCACTCGGTAGAATATTAGATTTAGTTTTTCTTGATAATGATATTGGTGCTTCTGTTGTTGAATCTGCATTCCCATTGTTAGATAATAATACACACCATACGGCTTTAGATGTTTCTCTAAGTTTAAATGTTGCATATTCTTGGAATTCAGATGCCAAAAATAATGAATATAAATTTGATTTTATTAATGCTGATTATGAATTAATGTGTAATTTTTTTAATGAATTTGATTGGCAATTATGTTTAAATTCTGACAACTTAAATTCTATTTTTGTGTTATTTAGGAGCATATTAGATAATGCGGTCTCTAGGTATGTACCACTAAAAAAATTAAAGCCTCAAAATAGTAAGCCCATTTGGTTTAACAAAAGTTTATTAAGGCTGAAAAATGCCATGCTTAAAATGCACAAAAAAAGCAAGACAATTCCATCTTTACACGGCAAATTTCGTCAACTAAGGTCTGAATATGAATTTTTGAAAAAATTTATCTTTAGACAATATGTTTGGACAATCGAATCAAAAATTAAACAAAATTCTAAGTCTTTCTGGTCTTATATTAATGAGAAACGTAAATCTTTTGGTATTCCGGCGTATATGGTTCACAATGGTGTTACTGCCAATGATATGCAGCAGATATGTAATATGTTTGCTTCTTATTTTCAGTCAAACTATGAGGACAAATCTCTTGTTTATAAATCTACATTGACTCTTGCGTCAAGTGTTGATTTAGGTTGTCTTAGCATTACTGAAGAAGAAGTTCTTTCAATGTTGTCAACCTTAGATCAAAGTGTTAAATTAGCTCCAGATAATCTGCCACCAATTCTTCTCAAATCCTGCAGAACTAGTTTAGCTAAACCTCTTAGCATAATTTTCAATAAATCATTGGCCAATGGCGAATTTTTAGATTGTTGGAAAACCTCTTTAATAACTCCAATACACAAGGCTGGTTGCAAGGACCAGATAAATAATTACAGACCTATAGCTAAATTGCAACTAATACCCAAGGTATTCGAAGCTATAGTTAAAAATAAAATTTATGAAATCGTCCGGAATTATATATCTGAATTTCAACACGGCTTTGTTTCTGGGAGGTCAACAGCTACAAATCTCGCCATTTTTGCAAACTATTGCCTTAAAACAATGGAATCACGTCAACAAGTTGACACAATCTTTACTGATTTTGCTAAAGCTTTCGATCGTGTTCAACACTCAGTTCTAGTTAGCAAGCTAGAACGCTTCGGTTTTCATTCAAATATTTTGAAATGGATTCGCAGCTATTTAGAAAATCGTATACAATACGTAAAGATTGGTTCTTCTATATCTACTGCTGTCTATAACTACTCTGGTGTTCCTCAAGGCAGCCATCTTGGTCCTCTATTATTCTTACTCTTCATCAATGATCTACCTTCCTTTATTAAACACTCAAATTTTCTTTTGTTCGCAGACGATCTTAAATTATTTAAATGCATTGCTTCTGTATCTGATGCTTATGACCTACAAGATGATATTAATAATATCACACATTGGTGTAATCTTAATGGTCTGCAAATGAATATAAGCAAATGCTCAGTTCTTACATTTTACAGAATTCTCTCGACGGTAAATTTCCAGTATTCGATCCAAAATGAAATTCTAACAAGAGTGGAAAGTCATAAGGATCTTGGTGTAGTCTTTGACCACAAGCTGAATTTTTCAATGCACTATGATTACATCATATCACGTGCAAATTCATTATTTGGTTTCATGCGTCGCAATACCAAAGAATTTCAAGATCCATGCACATTGAAGACCTTGTTTAATTCTTTGATAAGATCAAGGCTTGAATATTGCAGTATTATATGGAATCCATATTGCCAAAATAACATTTCACGTATTGAAAAGATTCAGAAACGGTTTACAAAATTTGCTCTACGAAGGATGAATTGGAACGGTGATTTGCCAGTCTATGAAGCTAGATGCACCTTATTAGGTATTAAGCCCCTATATAAAAGGCGAATTTATTATGCGGTCTTATTTGCGCAGGATGTTCTAACTGGACACACTGATTGTCCACACCTGCTTTCTTTGTTTTATGTTTATGCTCCGTCTCGTACTTTGCGTCCAAGAGACCAGGATTTCTTTTATGTTCCTAGACATTATACAAACTATGGATTAAGCGAACCTATATCTTCTGCATGTATTTTTTATAACCGTTATGATAATTTTATTGATTTTAACATGAACAGATTATATTACAAAAGCTTTATAATGTTTTTGATGTGAGAAATTATGTACATATATTATATTAATAATTTATGCATAATGTTATTGCATTTTATTTTACTTCTGTAAATTAAGTCTATGAAAGATAATGTTCTTGTTAGACGTAAATAAATAAAAAAAAAAATAAAAAAAATAAAATAAAATTTTGTACTAGGGGTATATTTGCTTCTTTCTTCTTATTTTTTGGCAAAATAAACTTGTTAGCTTTTGACACATTCAGAGAAGAGCGACAAATTATTTTCTGGATTGGGTTAATAGCTAATGAATACACGCTTCTAATGAGCTATGTGACATAGTAGGATTCGAACGGGGTATATGGCTTTTCTCAAATTTTCCAATTTTTTTTTTGTACTCGGGGTATATATGGCCTTTTTAGTAGGATTCGAACGGGATATATGAATTTTAAGTATTCAACATTTTTTATTTTTTTTATTTTTAGCTTACTTTTTTGGTCTTGGAATACACTTTCTAGTTTTTGCAACATTTAGAGAAGAGCGACAAATTATTATATTATATGATCTGATAGGTAATGAATAGACGCTTCTTTTGGTCTATATGGCTTTGTTAAATTGTAACGCAATATATATTTTAATTTTTCATAGTGTTTGTTTATGATGGATCTATCCTACCGTTTTTGGCGCATTTAGAGAAGAGCGACAAAATATTTGATTTAAACTGATAGTAGCCTACAATTATACGCTTCTTTTAAGATATGTAGCATAGTAAAATTCGAAAGGTTTATTTTTTTATAAATTTTTTAATAATCTATTTGCTTTTCCTTGAAAATCAAAAGAGTTTCATAGCGAACTGACCGTTACAAAAAACGCGAATTTGAAATTGTGGGCGAACGGCTTACTCGACTGGAACAATTTTTACATTTCCCCAGAGCGATTAAATCGGTGATTGGTATGCGCAAACAAAATCCTTCAAAAGTCAATGTGGCGGTTCCAGCTTTACCGGTAAGTTAGGTCCGCCACAAAATCTCCCACTTCCCGAAGAGCGGAAAAATCAAGAATAGAGCAATTAATTAGCGATTAAATAGCAATTAAATCCCATGTTCTTTGTTTGGCGAAATTCGAATGTGGCGGTTCCAGCTTTACCCACGTTGCATTGGGCACTGTTTTAAGACAAAGTAATCGACCGGTTTGTTATGCTTCTCGCACCTTAAATGATCACGAAATTCGATATTCAACTATTGAAAAAGAACTCTTGGCAATCGTTTGGGCTGTGATATACTTCCATACTAACCTTTATGGCCGATCATTTATTGTGCAAACGGATCATAGACCACTCATTTGGCTTAATAGCTTAAAGTAGCCCAATATGAAATTGCAACGTTGGAAAATGCAGCTTAATGAATACGATTTCACAGTAAATTATATAAAAGGCAAGGATAACTATGTGGCAGATGGACTCAGCCGACTTTTTTGTAATGACCCTAATAATGACCCCAATAATGACATTAATCAAGAAGACAATGAAAATGAAATACCATTAACCGACATTTTTAATGAATCTGACAATAGTTACGAGTATGAACTTAATAATAACGAAGACGGAAGTGGCGGTGACAAAGAGATTATGTCCACCGATGCTACAATACATAGTGCAGGCGAAGATGACTTATACTACATATATATAACAGAGAAAGCGGTCAACATTTACAAGAATTAAATATTTGTAGACGTTGGTAATAAAGAATAATTTTTCACAAAAATCATTAATAAAAAATGCAAGAACTTCATATATGTTGAGCGACAAATTATTTTCTGGATTGGGTTGATAGCTAATGAATACACACTTCTAATGAGCTATGTGACATAGTAGGATTCGAACGGGGTATATGGCTTTTCTCAAATTTTCCAATTTTTTTTTTTTTGTACTAGGGGTATATATGGCCTTTTTTGGCAAAATGAACTTGTTAGCTTTTGATACATTTAGAGAAGAGCGACAAATTATTTTATGAATTGGGTTGATAGCTAATGATGCTTCTAATGAGTTATGTGGCATAGTAGGATTCGACCGGGATATATGAATTTTAAGTATTCAACATTTTTATTTTTTTATTTTTAGCTTACTTTTTTGGTCTTAAAATAAACTTTCTAGTTTTTGCAACATTTAGAGAAGAGCGACAAATTATTATATTATATGAGCTGATAGGTAATGAATAGACGCTTCTTTTGGTCTATATGGCTTTGTTAAATTGTAACGCAATATTATATTTTAATTTTTCAAAGTGTTTGTTTATGATGGATCTATCCTACCGTTTTTGGCGCATTTAGAGAAGAGCGACAAAATATTTGATTTAAACTGATAGTAGCCTACAATTATACGCTTCTTTTAAGATATGTAGCATAGTAAAATTCGAAAGGGTTATTTTTTTATAATTTTTTTAATAATCTATTTGCTTTTCCTTGAAAATCAAAAGAGTTTTATAGCGAACTGACCGTTACAAAAAACGCAAATTTGAAATTGTGGGCGAACGGCTTACTCGCACTTCGAAAATTTTTACATATCCCCAGAGCGATTAAATCGGTGATTGGTATGCGCAAAAATCATTAATAGAAAATGCAAAAACTTCATATATGTTACAAAAGATAGCAATTTACTGGATATAATGAAAAGATTCATTATTGACAAGGGCCTGATGTGCATTTATTGCAATGACATACAATTATTTCTGAAATTTCAAGAATCATACGTAAGATATTTTGCCAAACAAGAACTTAAAAATGCTTAAATCATGTACTAAATTGACTGATTTAACAGATAAGAATGAAATGCTCACAATAATAAAAAAGGAACACCTAAAAAAGAACTATAGAGGAATTTCTGAAGTATTTTCAGAACTCAAATTGTTAGACTACTATCCAAATATGCTTAATTAATTCATAAATTTATTAACAATTGTGACGTATGTAATATAGGAAAATATGACAGACACCCCCCCAGACTTACCTTTTGAACACACAGAATCACCCACAAATATCAATGACATCGTACACATGGACATTTGGTTTCCGTGTAGAAACGTTATGTACCTATCCATGATACTTGGGTATCCATTTTAAATGCCATTAAAGAAAGAATCGTTTATTTAGGTAAAATGAGAAAATTAGTTTCGGATGGCGAAAAGTGTATCATTCACAGCGCCGTCGAACAAAAGACAACGACATCATATTCCACCAGACAACTGCATATAGGTTAGGTTAGGTAAGGTGGCTGTCAAAAGAGACTCACTTAGACCAAAGTAAATATAGGTCCCTGATTGGGCGATATGTCTTCGAATTATATGAGGGGTGACCGAAACAGTGTACCCTTCGTTTATGATTCTCCGACATATCGTCCGAAATGACGTATACCGTTTGATTCAGTACCTACGATCGTTAGAGCTGCCCTTTCTTTGTGGGGCCTTTGGTAAGGTTGGTCGAGGAGGATGTGACCAGTCGATAGTTAGCCTTCAGATAGGCGGGTGGTAGCCGTAACGGTTGGACCCTCGCCTGTATCCTCTGGTAACTGATCGGAAAGGGCCGATGAGGCGAGGCGTAGTAGTAGAGGTGATTGGATCAATCGTTCTGACTACTGCGCAAATTGTGAGGTGTCTCAAATTGGTAACAGATTGGGTCTGACAGAGTGACGGGTTGTTTCGGATAAACAACGAGGGGTAACCGAAACAGTTTCCCCTCTATTGCAATCCATAAACAATCTGTCTAAATAGGGGCTGATGGGATCAACTTCTGATACTGAAAATGTAAGAGTGATCATTGCAGCCATTTGGTCTTGGTAATATATTTGCTGATGCAGCGTGTGTCTGTGAGGGACAAGTCACTCAGGTCTACGAAGAAGTATTTACCTAAGTATGTTTTGCGCAAGTTTGCGAGAGCTGGGCAGGTGCACAGAAGATGGACGGTTTCCTCTTCCTCCTCATCCATGCAGCTTCTGCAGAATTCGGTCTAGGGTGCTCCTAGTCTGCGAGCGTGTCTACCTATTAAACAGTGCCCGGTTAATGCTCCTACTACTGAGCTGATTCTATTTCTACTGATAGAGAGAAGCTTCTGAGTCCTTTTGACATCTATGTTTGGCCAGATTTGCTTCGATGTGGTGCAGGTATTAATGCTGTTCCACCTATTGTTCGCGACCATTGTTGCCTTCTTAAGTAAGGAGAATTTAATCGATTGTTCACTGTTGTTGTTCGAGTGAAGGCCGCTGCCTTGTCTGGCTAGCTCGTCCGCTTTGCAGTTGCCAGGAATGTCAATGTGCCCCGGAACCCAGCACAGGGTTACTGAACATCTGCCCGCAATCTCGTTAAGATCCCGGCATTGTTTTACCAACTTTGATCTAATTGTTGGTGTATTCAGGGCTTTTATTGCTGCCTGACTGTCTCTGTATAATACGATAGCTTTTCCGTCTATCGCAAACAAGGCGAGTCTGCAGGCTGCCTCGCGTATAGCCATAATTTCAGCCTGAAAAACGCTACAGTGGTCTGGAAGACGTAAGGCAATACTAATTGCGGGTGATGGAGAATAGACTCCCGCTCACGTGCCTGTTGCCATTTTTGATCCATCTGTATAAACTTCAAGTGCATAATTGTTATCTATTGTGCCATTCTCCCATTCGGAACGATCTGGGATTAATGCTTTGTATTTAATGTTAAAGTCCTCAAAAGGTATGGTGTAATCCGTTATATCTGGGATTGCATTAGGGAGAATGCTCGTATGGCCTATTTGATGGTTGGTCCATTTCTGAGATTCTCTAAGTCTTAAGGCTGCCATAGACGCGACTAGTTTCCCGTATATATCGACAGGAAGAAGGTGTAGTATTGTGTCTAAGGCGGCCGAAGGGGTGGATCTAAGTGCACCTGTGATGCATATACTGGCTGATCTTTGTATCCGTTCCAAAGAACTGGTGTTGCACTTTGTGTTTAGTGCGGGCCACCAAACCAGGATTCCGTAAAACAGAATTGGTCTGACTACCGCAGTATAGAGCCAGTTTGTTACCCTAGGCTGGAGGCCCCATTTAGGGCCCAATACCTTCCTACATGAGTGGATAGCAACCGCGGCTTTCCTAGTGCGGTCCTGAATATTAAGCTTCCAGTTTAGCTTGCTGTCTAAAATTAGACCTAGATATTTGGCATGATTGCTAAATTTCAGCTCCTTATTTTTGAGTTTTGGAGGAGTTAGATTGGGAATTTTGTATCTGTTTGTGAACAGGATTAACTCTGTCTTGGATGGGTTAATATCAAGTCCGACTGTAACCATCCATTTTACTAACTTATGAAGGGCGGATTCCATAAGGTCTCTTATTATATTAGGGAATTTTCCAGTTACAGCAATAGCGATGTCATCTGCATAGGCTATAACCTTACAACCCATATTACTCAGGATGGTGAGTGCTTCATCAACTACTAAGATCCAAAGTAGTGGCGACAATACTCCCCCCTGGGGTGTTCCCCTATGCACTGACCGTTTGGTTTGACAGCTTCCTAGTTCAGCTAGGATCACTCTGCTACTGAGCATGTTTTCAATCCAGACGCGTATGCAGCTGTCAACATTCAGCCTGCGGAGTGCGTTAGAAATGCTTTCTGTTTTGACGTTATTGAAGGCGCCTTCGATGTCTAGAAAAGATACCATCGCACACTCTTTGATTGAGAGAGATTTTTCAATGGTGCCTACTACTGAGTGTAGAGCTGTCTCCACCGAGAAACCCTTGCGATAGGCATGTTGGGAATCTGACAGGGAGCTAGCGGATAAGTTCTTACGAATGTATGAATCAATGAGTCTCTCCAGTGTCTTCAGAAAGAAGGAGGAGAGACTGATTGGCCTAAGATCCTTAGGGGAAACGTGTGAGGCCTTGCCACACTTTGGTATGAAAATCACATTAACCCTTTTCCATGATGCAGGAGTGTATCCGAATTTGAGACAAGTTCATAAGATCACTACGAGCCAGGGGGTCAGAGTATTTAGAGATTTCTGTATTTCTACTGGTGTTATTTTATCTGGGCCAGGAGATTTATACGGAAGGAAGCTGTTGACGGCCCAGTAAATGCTGCGGCCGTTGACAATCCCAACCGGTGATTCTTGAGCCGGGAAATTCGGTAGCGTTGATGAGATAACCTCTTCTGAATTACCAGGAAAGTGTGTATTCATGAGAAGATCCAGAGTCTCTTCGTTGGACGATGTCCATTCCCCGTTGGGTTTTTGGATAAAACTAGGCATGGGTGGAGATTTGGAAATTATCTCTGCCTTATATAGCCTCAGACTAGTTTTGTATGTGTCCCAGTCTTCTTGCAGGCGAGAGGATTTGGCCAAATTGAAGCATTCCCTGCTTTCTTTGCGCAACTTTGATAGGTGAGTGTTTCACCACGGTGGTTTGCTCCCTTTTCTGTGCCTGCTGATCTGGCAGGCTCTATTAAAGGCCTCGTTCATTGATTTGGTGACTCTGTCAACCATATAATCAATATCCGATGGTGAATTTGGTTGATTAACTAAGTTACCAAGCTTCTGCTTTAGGAGAGAATTATATACCTGCCAATTGGTTTTCCTGACATTCCGGAAGGTTTCAAGTGGAGGCTTAATGAAGTCAATGTTAAATTGAATATAGCGGTGGTCCGAGAATGAAACTTCTCTTGAGACCATCCAGTTGCTAATTATTAGTTTAGGAGAGTTAGTAGCTAAAGTTATATCTATGACCTCCTGTCTAATACTGTTGATGAAGGTAGGTTCTGAACCTTTGTTGCATACTACGAGATTAGTTGTCATAATGTAATCAAAAAGACACTCACCCCTGTTATTTATGCCGCTGCTTCCCCAGAGGGTGTGATGAGCGTTGGCATCCGCGCCCACCACAAGGGGAATGTTGTCACTCTCGGCTGCCTCTACCAATCTGCACACATTTGCTGCTGGGATGGGCCCTGTGTCGCCGATATCCTTAGCTTACTGCTGCACATGTCTATCTCCACGCGGACAAAATCTGGATCACTGAAATTGGATATAAGGCGAGCTTTTAAACTGTTCTTTGCCAATATACAGGATCTAGGTTTACCTTCATTTTTTGTGTAAAATAGCGTGTAGTTTTTTGCCCTTAATCCAAGTATGGTATTCTTACCATCCACCCAGGGTTCTTGGATAAGGACAGCGTCTTCTCCGCCCGTTAGCAGGCGAAGCAATAAATTAGCTGATGCTATTTTAGAGTGATGGAGATTAATCTGTAACAGTCTTAGCATCATTGCTGACTGATACGGACGCCTCTATCACTGTCCTGTTGCTTTCCTCCGAATCAGAAGAAAGCTCGTCGCTGAGGTTTATCGTTGGTGTGTCGTCGCTGTTTTTGCTGCCATCCGTAGCAGCTGGCTGCGTTGCGGCGACCCGGTTTCCTTCCTCTACGGAGACGGGAGAGGGACCGTCTAGCTCGGCTTCCAAGCCGAGGTTATTCAGCGTGGATACCACACCCGACAGAAGTCTCTCTTCCTTCTCCTGAACTCTAAGTATGAGCTCGTCCATGCCGTAGGAGAATTTATATCCCCTACTGCTAAGCAGATCGAGTGATTCCTTGTTCGTAAGGAATGAAACCAGCCTGCCTCTTTCTTCCTGTTCTCCGGCTTTGATGATCTTCCAATTGCTCGTTGGTAGATCGGGGTTTTGTAGACGGAGCAGTCTAAGGATATCCGCTTCCGTTGACGGCCCGGGGGGTAGCCAGACACGACCTTTCGGGCGGACTGGTATATCGCTCCAGTGCATCACTTGAAGCCCAGCGTTATTCCACAACGGGTTGATTTTCGGTACCGTTGATTTTAGAAAGTCTATCGCACTGCTGTTCTTGCATTTAACAAGCTTTACACCGCTTGAGAACCAGCCCCCATACACGAAGGACAGCGGTTCTGCCGAAGCATTTCCGTCCAAGAATTTAAGGACTTCTCCGGCCAGAATAGCTTTGAGCGCTAGCCAGTTCTCCCCGCTCATTTTCCCCTCGTCATTTCCATTATCATAGATGCCGTAGAGCATGTTGTCTTTGACGACTTCATTGAAGGGTCTGTGTGCCGTATCAGCATTCTTTGCCTTCTTTGACGTCGCGGAAGTTTCCTCAAAGGATCTGGGTCGCTTGGTTGTTGAGACCTTTTTGGCAGGAACTACCGAGGGTCTTCCCGAAGCAGGAAGATTTTTCGGGTTACCGCATACGGTGCTGGGTGCTCCTGAGATAGGAGTGAAGGTTTTAGTAGGTCCTTCCCTTCGAAGGGGGGTCTCTTCTTAGGGTTGGACTTACTTGGGCCGCTAGGAGGTAAGGACGGTTGGGTGGCACTGGTTGTTGAGGGATTGTGCCTACCCGTAGCAGGTTGGCTTATATCCCCCTTCAGAACCTCGCCAGCCCAACGAATCATGTCCCTGTCCTTTTGATCCCAGGAACTGTCTGGTTTCGCCAGGACTGCGGTGAGTTTGTGTTTGGCTGCACGTACCTGTTTGTACTTGATTGCGCTCGGTGAGGTGTTCTTGCCACGCCAATCATGCGACGATACAGCATCAGGTTGCCTGGAATCCGCGTCTGAAACAGACGCGTTAGCGGATTTTGAATCCGAGTCAGACGGAATTGTAGAGTCGTCGTCGTTGTCGGAAGTCGTTTTCCTGTATTTTGTCAAATCGTTGTCCTTGTTCATTGCTAGAAGGTCGGTTTTGTTGTTTTTGTTGTTTTTGTTTGAATTTTTATTAAAAAGGTCCATAAGATTCCCACGAGTAGGCCGGTGAAGAATGGTCCGCCCCAACATAGCCGGTTCTGCTGGGGTAGGGCACTTGGATACGACAGGCCCTGCCAAGGCACCTGAAGGAGCTCGTAGTCGACTGATCGAAACCCTCAGCCTTTCATCCCTGGGCACGGTTTGAATAAAACGCTGACACCACCACTGGAATTGGGTTGACTATGTTTTAGCTTCGGAAAACCCTCCTCCGGAGACCTTACAGTATGGGAGACCCTGCTGCAATCGCCCTCCGGTATCATAAGGTACCTATAAAGCATCCACACCACGGCAAGGTACATAGTCGAAGGTGGATGAATGAACTGCATATAACAAAACAAGTAATTCCGACTGGGGGATGAAAATTCATTGAAAATGTACCAAATTACATTTTTCAGCTGCAGGCAGATTTTTTTGACATTTAAACATTATTTTTAAAAAAAATCCTTTGAAAATTTCTTATGTTGCCATCCGTTTCGCAATACAATTTTACAATTTCTTTTACAAGCAGCTGACTTTTCAACAAGATTTATTTCATTTTATTTACATTTCCCCAGAGCGATTAAATCGGTGATTGGTATGCGCAAAAAAAATCCTTCAAAAGTCAATGTGGCGGTTCCAGCTTTACCGGTAAGCTAGGTCCGCCACAAAATCTCCCACTTCCCGAAGAGCGGAAAAATCAAGAATAGAGCAATTAACTAGCGATTAAATAGCAATTAAATCCCATGTACTTTGTTTGGCAAAATTCGAATGTGGCGGTTCCAGCTTTACCCACGTATTGCAAAAGTTCATTCGAAAGCATTTTTCGTAGGGGTATTGCATACTTTCAGGATTCATAAAAATTGTCAGGCAGGATTTACAACATTCCAAATCTAATGCATACTTTGTGGGTCACCAAATTTGCTTCTTTCATTTTTTTTTTTGGCAAAATAAACTTGTTAGCTTTTGACACATTTAGAGAAGAGCGACAAATTATTTTCTGTGTTGGGTTGATAGCTAATGACTACACGCTTCTAATGAGCTATGTGACATAGCAGGATTCGAACGGGGTATATGGCTTTTTTCAAATTTTCCAATTTTTTTTTTTTTGTACTAGGGGTATATATGGCCTTTTTTGGCAAAATGAACTTGGTAGCTTTTGACACATTTAGAGAAGAGCGACAAATTATTTTATGCATTGGGTTGATGGCTTATGAATACACGCTTCTAATGAGCTATGTGACATAGTAGGATTGGAACGGGATATACGGATTTTTGCAAATTTTCCAATTTTTTTTTTGTACTAGGGGAATATTTGTGTTTTTTTGGCAAAATGAACTTGTTAGTTTTTGACACATTTAGAGAAGAGCGACAAATTATGTAATGAATACACGCTTCTAATGAGTTATGTCGCATAGTAGGATTCGAACGGGATATATGAATTTTAAGTATTCAACATTTTTATTTTTTTATTTTTAGCTTCCTTTATTGTCTTAAAATAAACTTTTTAGTTTTTCCAACATTTAGAGAAGAGCGACAAATTATTTTATTATAGGTAATGAATAGACGCTTCTTTTGGTCTATATGGCTTTGTTAAATTGTAACGGAATATATTTTTTTTAATTTTTCAAAGTGTTTGTTTATGATGGATCTATCCTACCGTTTTTGGCGCATTTAGAGAAGAGAGACAAAATATTTGATTTAAACTGATAGTAGCCTACAATTATACGCTTCTTTTAATATATGTAGCATAGTAAAATTCGAAAGGGTTATTTTTTTTATAAATTTTTTAATAATCTATTTGCTTTTCTTTGAAAATCAAAAGAGTTTTATAGCGAACTCACCGTTACAAAAAACGCAAAAATTGAAATTGTGGGCGAACGGCTTACCCGACTTTAAAAATGTTTACATTTCCCCAGAGCGATTAAGTCGGTGATTGGTATGGGCAGAAAAAATCCTGCAATAGTCAATGTGGCGGTTCCAGCTTTACCGGTAAGCTAGGTCCGCCACAAAATCTCCCACTCCCCGAAGAGCGGAAAAATCAAGAATCGAGCAATTAATTAGCGATTAAATAGCAATTAGATCCCATGTATTTACTTTGTTTGGCGAAATTCGAATGTGGCGGTTCCAGCTTTACCCACGTCATTAACAGCTATATAGTCGGTTAATTCGGATTTGAATAATTTTATTTTTATTTTGTTTGTCTTGAATCAGGAATGGTTTGTGAAAAATGAAAATTTGGAAAATTCTCAACAGGTGGCGCTGTGGGCACATTTCTTGTTTCATCTATCTCCTTCTATATATATATCAAAATAAGTCGAATTGTGTTTGAATTAATGTTCTCTTAATGTGTGAACCAATTAATTTTCTGGAAACTTCAAATGAAAGGTGACGTCAATACCAATGTTTGTGTGTATATACGGTCTTTGTATGTGTATTGGCTACAGGAGTAATAGGCATTTTAGTAAACCTACACGTGTTGTCAACCTCAGAAAGCCCTCAACAACTTGGTTGAAAAAAAATGGCATTTTTTGGATATGTATGGTTGGTTGCAGCATAAAAGATAGGATAGTTTTGGTGGCCACCCGACGGGTGGCGCTGTAGGCTATCTCCAAAATCACTCAAGTGATTTCAATGGAATTTAGTGCATTGGTATGTTAGGTTCCACCTAGGACGATAGTATAGTTTTGGACCCGTTGGGTGGCGCTGCTGTCGATGTTAAAAAATTACCCAACCAATTTCAATGAAATGTTTTGGATGTGTATAGTTGGTTGCATCTTAAGGGATATGATAGTTATGGACCTGCTAGGTGGTGCTGTTGTCGATCTCCAAAACCGCTCAACCAATTTCAGTATAATTTTGTGGATGGGTGTGGTTAACCCGATAGTTCCGTTCTTGCTTTGCTTTGGGGTGGTGGGCGCAAATCGCAAGCATTTAAGAATATGTGATGTGGCATATGTGTGCGTAGGCAGTACGCTCAAGTTGTCCAGGATACTAACGACTGAAACACCGTGTTCAAAAGTCCCAACTACTGATATTTATTTTTCTATAGCACCTATATCGAAAGTGAAGTGAAAAAAAAATTATCCGAACGGTGATACTTACTTCCCGGGCTTCTTCGAGCGACCACCATTACATCATCGCACGATTTTTCAAAGAAAAGCTAAAAGCGATCAAGGCCTTCATCGTTAAGCACAATGTTTTTGGACAATCGATTTAATCATTAGCGCGGCGAGGAAAAAACTATCAAGAAGCCGACCCGGAAATCTATGAAGTCGTTTCTATGCATTGAACTCAATTTAATTCCAAGTGTTTCGTAGGAAAAATTAAACGGCTGAAAAACTATTCCGATCGAAATAAAAGTCTGATCATTTTTTGTTTTGGGAAAAAGAGCTTTGCTCATAAAAAACCCAAATTTATTTTGCTGGCACACTATGTGTAGCACAGCTGTCTCGCTTGCGGGTTGATAAAATAATGAATTTAGGTCGTACGCGCAGTAGTACGAATAACCTAAGTGTTATAATATTATATGGGTGTAAAGGGAATATGTATATGTAATGTATGTTGGATGTATTTATAGGAAATTCACTCGTAGGCATCGCATACGATACAGTGCCGCCGAAAACGCTCGTTTTCCTCTAGGTTCTCCGCAGTAGGCGTTGTCGTTGTTCCGCTTGCTCTTGGCCCTCCGGACCTGCTGTGTCGACTGGCAGGATACACACTTTCTGTACTGGTCTAGCAAACTGTCCGGTTTCGGTTTGTATGATTACAGATCTGACTAAAACATCCTTGCTCTTAATAAGCTTACACACTCTTCCCATTGACCACTGTGCTGGCGCAAAACTTTTGCTTTGAATCAATACTAGCTGTCCAACTTGCAAACCTTCCCTTTCTCTTCCAGAAATGCTGTAACATCGCTTGCCTTTCTTTCTCTTTCCCTTTCGTATTTGACTGCTCCACTATCGCAATTTGTATTGGTAACACTATGGGTTCACCAATCAGGAAATGCGCTGGCGTTAACGCTTACATGCCTGCGGGATCATCGCTCAATGGATGAAGTGGGCGTGAATTTAATATGCCCTCTATCTCTATGAGTAGTGTTGAAAACTGTTCATACTCTAGCACACGCTGTCCAACTATTCATTTCAAATGATATTCAATCGATTTGACTGCTGCTTCAAATTTGCCACCGTGATGAGGGGCTGCTGGCACCATACAACAAATTGGCATCCAAGATTTTTCCTGATATCCTGCTATCCTTCTCTATCCAATACTTTAAGCGTGAATGGTCCTGAATAATCAACATCAGTATGTAGGAACGGCTTTCTCACTTGCACCCTATCAGCTGGCAGCTCTAACATCAGTTGCTGTTGAAAACGATAATTGTATCTTACACAAGTCACATATTTATGTAAGAAGTTTATCAGCTCATTTCTCAGCTTCGGAATCCAAAATCGCTGGCGTATGTACTGCCTCATCATTGGCACACCTCCTTGATTTGTCATACGATCTGCATTATCAATTACTAGCCATGCCAACCGCGACCCATTGGGTATTATTGCTAGATGGCGCAATTTATACTTTCCACTTGCTCTGTGAAGGCGCCCACCGACACGTAGGACACCATCCCTATCGAACACGGGTCTAAGAGATTCGAATTTGCTGGCTTCGGGTAGCTGTCCATTTTTTCGAATTGCAGAAACATCTTTCTTATAACTATCTTCTTGTGACTTACGAATTAAATACTGAATGGCAGGTACCCTTTCGCATACTTGCAGTGCAACGGATGTAGATTCACTCTTTCGCCGTAATATTTCGTCGCTTCGCTCTTAAAGTATTCATGAAACGAAATACATAGCCGAGGATGGCCAAACCCTTTTCCAGGCTGTCGGCATACCCGGCGATTGAAACTATCCTATCCAACTTGCTGGCTCGGCATCCATATGCTAAGACTTTCCATGAAATTCGTCACTATACATACATGCATCTCTTCTGATGCAGCTGCTGGCACTTTGTTTACTATCGGATTCACAGGCCATTTACTTTCCGCTGAAGTCAGCCGTGCTGGCCCGTGCAACCATAACTCGCTTTTTATCAACTCTGCTGGCATTACTCCTCGACTGAATAAGTCAGCTGGACTGCCTTTCGTACCGACATGTATGATCAACTAGCAGACCGCTCAGCAACTCAGCCGCTGCAAGTTCCAAACATCCTCATTATCTGTCCATTCACTTGCTCTACTCGCACATATACTGTCATCGAAGCATCCGAAAAACCATGAATTTGGATTTTCCCCTTTCCACCTGTACCTCTTTCCTCAGCACTTTCCATCTAGCCCTGATTTCTACTGGCACCTCCTAGTCCCATTAGAGACCCAATCGTCATCTATCTGGAATTACATTTTTCCCTAATACTGTCACTGGCGCTATATAGGTGCCCATTTGTTTAATTGAGCTACACAACTCAATATCTTTCGCTTTGTAATCTCTTCGACTATCTCATGTGTATTCACTACGAAAGTGAATTGATCGGCATCAACTAGCCACTGTAAACCTATAACTGTTGCTTGCTCCCTATTATCAAAAACCATAGTTTTTGCAATGTCCAAACTAAACTTGCTCGCTAGCCATTTACTTTCCGACTTCCACTTTCGTAGTTCAAAACCTGCTGTCCTTAATATCCTGTCGACTTCATTTGCTACTAAAACATGCTGGTTGTTCACTATTACTACCTGACACAATCATCCACTTTCGATTGCTTTCGCTGCATTTGGAAAGAATTCACTTGCATCCCTTGCACACTGTATAACCGCTCGCACTGCAGTTCTTCCTTTGGTGACTTACGGCAGGATATTCTTTGTAAGTCCCACTGTCGTCTTCTTCGCACTTGCCTGAACATCATCTTGATGTCACCACTGAACGCTATCCGATGCCTTCGAAAATGCATCACTATCTCTGGTAAATCTCGCTGTAACTTTCCACCAAGCTGTTGGACTTCGTTGAGTGATATCCCTTTATCAGTCCGACAACTGAAGTCGAACACAACCCTTTGTTGAACTTCTTTGTTACGCAATGATGCAGAACATAATATACTAGCTCGCTTGCTCTTTGCTGGTCAATCACTTTCGTCATATGCCCAAGACCCTCATACTCTCGCATGAAGTCAACATATGTACTTCTAGATTAATGCTGGCTCCCTACCTAACTGCCTTTCCAAATACATAAATCGCATCAATGCTATCTCTCTTGAACTCCCTATCTCTTTCGTGACTGGTTTCATTGGAATTGTGACAATAAAACGACCTTGCTCACCTCGTTTGGCTGTTCGGACGAAGTTGTCTTCGTCTTCTTGCTCCTCTTTGTACTGGCTGGATGCGAACCGACCTGATCCATTTCCCAGAGTCGTCGCACCATACTGTCCATGCTGTCCATCTCAATGCATTTTGCAATTGATAAAAGGTTTCCTGTCTCAGCGTCCGTATTCAACGGATGGTCACCAAAGACCACTGTCCCAAAGGTAGTCTCTATCAAGACAACACCTTGTATGTTTCGAGGAATCGAGTTGGCCAACATCTTCGCAAAGAATTTGACTCTCAACAAGATATCAAATCCAGCTCTCCTCCAATACGCTGCATCAGCAAATTGACTGTCGCGACTAGCAACTATCGGCTGTAGATTCACTTGCGGTGTATAAACTGTCCAATTCGATTCTTTTGACAGAATCCAAAATTCATCCTCTATGTATGCGTTGTACGCAAACCAGGGCACTATTCGGACTATCGCTTGCTTTCGTGATCGAATGGGATCGCCATTGATTCCGATAACTCCCCTTGCTGCAGACGATAGTTCAATATGAAGCGATTGAATAATATCATTCAACATAATATGTATGTGTAATGTGTAATAACATGTAATAGAGGCACTATCTATACTGGCTGTCTTTCGGCGCTTGCTCGCTTTCTACTCTAGTCATTCGTTATGACACTTGCGCTTTCTGGCTGTAGTTTCGACCCTCAGGACGATGGCTGGCTTATTTATGTCCCGAGAAGGGCATAAAACGCTGTTATGCTGCTGTCCTCCAGGGCATCGTGGACATGCACCCTGGTAACACTGGCTTGCACTATGCCCCTACTTCAGACAATTCTCGTAGAGACCTCTTGTCTGGGCAAACTCTCTCCTGTTTCGTAAGTTGAACTCTTTAAACTGCTCGCAGTTGTAGAGCTGATGCTCTCCGTTGCACACTTAGCACTTGCGACGATGCGGTGCAGTGTTGACGCTGGCCTTTTGAACTGCAGCAACAGCTTTGCTGCCGGATTCGGCACTCTAACTTCCTTTGCTGTACAGCACGATTTGTTTGTAAGCTACTCACGGATTCCATCGAACAGAACCTCTGGGTGTCAGGTAGATGACTGCTTGCTGAAGCTTACTTGTCCAGGAATTCAAGCATCTGCTTGGCTGTCGGTGTCTCGGACTGGCGCTGGAGCTCCCACTGCTTTAAAGTTTCACTGTCCAGCCGCTTGTGCAGCATGTGCACCACGAACATATCCCAATGCTCAGTGGGCAATCCTTTAGCTCGCAGCTGGCGTAATGTCTCGTGGGTGACATTGGACATCTGTTGCAAGTCATCCGACCTTGGATTTCCTTGCAAAGCTGGCAAATCTATAAGCTGGTCCAATAATTCACAACAGGTGTAGTATTTCCTGTCGTACAGCTGGTTAAGATGCTCCTGGAGACTATCCTGGAGCTGTACTGGCATCTGTACTTGCACTGCTATCGGCTGTGGTTAATTCGCTGGCACCACTATCGGTACTTTCTTTAGCTGTTCGGCAGTCTCCTGGCGCTGCAACATACCCAAACGACGTCGGAACGCTGCCTTGGTGTCATAGTAGAGGGACTCTGCCTTCACCATGGTCTTCTCCATTTGTACTAGCTCTTTGCTGGCAATCGTGTCGAGCAGCTCGGAATGTATGGTCTGAAATAAAGCCCACGCATCATCAAGCCGCTCGAGACGCACTTTCAGTCCCTCGCAGTCATTGAGGGAGAACTCCACGCTTACCACATAAGCAGCCAAACGCTGGATGGTGTCCATTACTGCTTCATGACCCTTCGTACTTGCTATCGGTCTGTAAGAAATATGAAGAAAAAGGAAAAACGAAAACGAGAAAAAAAAGAAAATAACACCAAAAAAGGCAGAACTAATAGTTAGTTAAATGTCGCACTGGCACTGCTGTAGGAAATGTTATTATTACTTTATTATGCTGGCTCTTAATCAAATGCTTTTTGATAAAAAAATGTATTTTGCTTTGGGTATCCATGGCAAACGAACGTAAACACAAACAAACACTAGTTGCTCTACTCTCTCTACTTGCTTAGCTATCTGTACTGGCACACTACCTATCTTACCACAACTCATGAATTTGTTTTTAAACTCACCACTATCTACTTGCACTGCTCTGTCTACTTGCTCAACTGTCTATACAGCACACTATCTGTCTGAACATAACTCATGAATTTGTTTTTAAATTCACCACTATCTACTTGCACTGCTCTGTCTACTTGCTCAACTGTCTATACTAGCACACTATCTGTCTGCAGACACACTTTCCCACTTGCACTTATTATCATTGTTCATCGAATTTCATCTCTTGTGAATATTCGGACTTTCCGCTGTAAGCAATATCTTCCTACCTACTTTGACATGCGCATGCCATACTGTACAATTTGCCTTGTGTTTGTGCAAAAACAAAACACAGAAAAAATAACCCTTGCTTACACATCCACGAGTATTACTTCGCTTGTGTGTATCACTATCTGTTACTGGCTACGTTAGGCATGTTTGAACCCGAATCATGACAACTACACTGTACACTTTCCACTTGCACATACCTATGCCGGCAAAAACAAAAGAACTCTTTCCCACCTAATCTACAAGAAAAAAAATAAATTCCCGTCATAAAAAAGAGGAAAAACACTGTGCTCGTTCGCTTGCCAAAAACCACCCTTATTCTTCGTCCACTTGCACTATGTATAAATACCCATATTGAGTATTAATATTGAGCTTGCACTTGCACACTTACTTTTTCTTAATAAATATAAAGAAAATATAAAGAAAATTTAATACAATAAAAAATTTAATAAAATATTATCAGTTGCTCTTGCGTATGGCACTAGCTCACACAACTCTCCACAACTCTCCAAACTCGACTGGCTTACATTGCACGCTGTCTGTCTCGCTCACTCGCACGCTTACCCTATCCTGCGATATACTTTTACCATCTGGCAGCTGGCGATTTTACTGGCTCGGTATGTGTGTGTGCCGCCGTCTGGGCTGGCTACTTCGTCATCGATGATAAATTTTGGTGCACATTTAAATTATTTTGTTTCACTTTTCACAAATGTTACTATTTTACACTATGCACTTTTTCACTGGCCGCTGGCACTATCTCTACATGGACCAAATGTTTCGTAGGAAAAATTAAACGGCTGAAAAACTATTCCGATCGAAATAAAAGTCAGATCATTTTTTGTTTTGGGAAAAAGAGCTTTGCTCATAAAAAACCCAAATTTATTTTGCTGGCACACTATGCGTAGCACAGCTGGCTCGCTTGCGGGTTGATAAAACAATGAATTTAAGTCGTACGCGCAGTAGTACAAATAACCTAAGTGTTATAATATTATATGGGTGTAAAGTGAATATGTATATGTATATGTAATGTATGTTGGATGTATTTATAGGAAATACACTCGTAGGCATCGCATACGATACACCAAGGGAGTTTCGTTCGTTCAATAGAGAGGTTCAACTATTAAAAGGGATGCTAATAATTTAATAAATTTTAGGCGGTACGAAAATTCGCCGGGTCAGCTAGTGTAGTTATAAACAGAAACAGGAAATATTTCGAAGTTGACCATCTTTTGAATAATGAATAAAACTGGTTTATATGGATGGTGATGACGCATATGCAAATAATGCAATGCGTTCACTCAGAAACAGTAAGGTAGCATTTAAATGAGGTGATATCGAGTTCGCGTTCTTGGTACATCTGCTCAAAAAGTTACCATACCCAGATAAAAATTACCAAATTACCGAAACTCAAAAAGCAACAAATTTTTTATTTTTTTATTCTTAATGAAATGAGCAATTAGGAACAAAATTTGACCGAAAAAGAAAATCCCTTTCTTTTTGTACTATGAGGTCGGTCGTCCCTTTTAGCTTATTATAAGTGAGAAAATCCCGCACAGAGGGATAAATCCCCCGATCTTCTATAACTGCTGCACTGCGTGCTGTGTCTTAGACCTAGATATACGGAACGTAACTGGGTATGAGAGAAAGAGAGAAAGCAAATGTGTGCTCACACCTCTTCCTCTTGCCCGTAACTCTCTCTCTTTCTATATACACTAACTTAGATCTCCCTCTCAACTTCCGCGTTCACGATTTCCGTCGCTTTCGTGACGCATTCACCAACTTACCCTCCTAGTCAAGCGTGCCTAAAAAAGTTATACTTAAAAAAAAAATCTGAGAATGACATAGGCTACTTTTTGTCGCGAAAACAAAACGTGAAGGGGATGCAGTACGGTTTAAATGACGAACCAATTGTTTCTCAAGTTAGGGATAATAAAATGCAGGTATCCATATTTGGGGAATTTAAATGTGTAGGGCTAATTGGTTGTCTTGAAAGACAGGATAGTGTTGGACCCGATAAGTGGCGCTGTTGTTGATATAAATATTTAAATTAAGTTACTCAAAGTACCAATTCTACGCAGACGAAGTCGCGGGTACCAGCTAGTGCTAAATAAAAGGGGAAAGGAGTGTTATGTATTTAAGTGCTACATTCACAACCCTAGATCCTAACACACATTGGTATTATAAGTAGTTTGTAAGTTATTATGTTTAAGACAGTCATGTAATAAACTATAGGGGCGCTGACGACCCTCCCACAGTACACCTATACAACGCACACCATCAAATCATCAAAAAAATATCCACCTTAGCACATCAACATAAACATCAAACAACCCTTGCCTACATTTATAATTACAGTTACTTACACCCAATTACTAAACATATATAATACTATACACTTGTTACAAAATACAAAACACTACTCATAAAAACACTATCACAATACACATAGAAGATGGCTGTGGAATTCAGAAAATATTTTCACAAACAAAAAGTAGACAAATTGGCATTACACTAAAGGTCGTTAATGTAAATATATAGAGTGATATCTGATATATAAAAAAAAAAAAAAAAAATAGAAAAGGCCCTGACTTTCCCCAAGAATACGATTATAGAATATGTGTTAAGTGCATGTGTTTTTCGGCAAAATTAATTCCTTTTAAATCGTGAAAATGAACATTTGAAGACCTCAAAATAAAAATATTTATATGTATATTATATACACAAGTAATAACAATTTTTCGTGGCCATCGTCCCTAAATAACCTTATTAAACTTACCCCAACCCTAACAGTGTACTTGAAATGCTTTAAAATAAAATAAAAGCAAAAACAATAATAATAACTATCCCAGAAAAGTATTAAAAAGAAGAGAAAAAGTGAAAAAAAAAAAAAAGATAATAAACCAAAAAGAATAAACAAACATAATACATAGAACTAAAATCCATTTTCAAACCCTTTTCCGAATCCTCCACCGGTCAAGATTTTTTTTTTTTTAATATGTAATACAAATATTTTTTTTTCTTCATTTCATTAATTTTTTTTTTATATCGTTTATTGTTTTGTTGCATTCCATTAATTTAGTATAAATTTGTTTTCTTACATAATTTTAATTAAATTCTATACCTCAATTGTGATACCTTTTAGTGTTTTTCCTTTGTGAAATTTTTTTTTGTCTTTGGTAGTGCTTGTTTTTCTTTTAGGTACATCGTCCAGCTGCAAGTGCACCTGCATCCAGGATGAATGGTACGTTTTTATCTTGTTAATATCCTTATTATATATTTTTTTTAAAACGAATTCGTAAATTCTTCGTTAATATACAAATAAATTATTTTTTTTTTGTATCTAGTATACCTATGAAATTCTAGAATAATTTTCCTTTTTTTTTCTGTAAATATTCAAATTTATTTCTTTTCTATAACATTTGTTGTTGTCAATTATTTTAAATATTTTTTTTTTAATCAAATTGTTGTTGTCAACAATTTTGAATATTTCTTTATTATAGTATAGTTTGTTGTTGTCAACAATTTTAAAATTATAAGTTTGTTCTAATAAATATATTGTTTACTGTGTTACATTAAGTAACTTTTTGAAATGAAGTGTTTTAAATTTAATTGATGGTATTTGAATCCATCATTTGTTTAGAACTTTCAGGATCCTCTTAAAGTGTTTAACTGGGCTAGCATGAGTGAGTAGATTTAAATGTGGGGCTATTGAGATGACGTGGACGATGATGACAGACGGCAGAGTTGTCGAACAGTATTGAGTAAACGCATAGGGGTTATTACAAAAAATAAGCAAGTAACAACCATGGTACTCTACTCATTCTTGAGTAGGGTTATGGGGAGGGCAGCTCAAAGGTACCATAACACGTTCGGTACCGGTGTGGAGAGAGAAGGAAGAAGGCTAACCAACCAAGTTGATAGGTGTGGTTTGTTTTCTTCTTGGCTAATAAAGTTCCTAATATTCATTTCGTTTAGAGTCAATCCTTATCCTATCTTCTTCCTATCCCTTTAATATTCCCAAATTTTAGAACTTTCCCATACAAATTTTCAGGCATGTAAAAGTACGGTAGTCCGCAAGACAAGCAGAAGATCCCACCCCTCCGACGAGCTAAGCACTGGCTTAAACAAGCATGCCTGCCTTGCTTTGTTGACCGGACAGCCCTTCCATCAAAGTCAAAATTGAGATTCCTGCGTCTCTAAGATGGAAGGGTAACATATGTTTATATGTAAAACCGTTACAGGTGGCGCCCAACGTGGGGCCCAAAGCTTACTAAACTTTGGTTCCGCAATATCCTTGTGCAAATTAATAAAATTTCCAAAAAAAAAAAAACTTCTTAAAATTTCTCTTTTTTTTAACTTTAATTAAATTTTTCAAAATTTCTTTACTTAGCCAATAGCTAATCAGTTCTTGTATTCTTTAGTCGATTGTTAAGGTTTTCGAATCTTCTGTCCATTGCTGGTTACTTAGACCATTGTTTGCAGAGGGTTTGAAAACTTTGAACAACATACCGAGGTATAGCGGTAAAAGGTCTTTAAATGGATATTATTTCTGTTCCGTTTTTGTTGCTTTCACTACTGTATTTGATCGCAGGATCGGAAGTACATAAACGTCAAGTGTATTGCTGTCCGGGAAAGGGAATTTCCAAAGTACCTTTTCGTCAGTTGCTGTGAGCACTTGTTTATGACTTCGTCGATTTTTCTTAATATCTTTTGTTCATTTTATCCGGTATCCTTCTAGTGAAACCATGATTACACTATTACACTGACAATACAGAACCGTTAGTTAGTTCTCTCAAAGCACCATTCGACACTCTCTGGTCGTCTTTAATTGTTTGTCCGCGTTATTGAAAGCCATCCCCCATCACTCATTGAAACTTATCCTCATTTAGACCAACGATTCTGAAACCGAATCGATTTTTCTAACCCCAACCCATATAACAATATGGAAGATGGTTACTTCCTTAGAAGCAGGAAAGTTCGAAGTGACGTGCAATTGTTGTCACCAAGTTATCCAACAGATTTTAGTAATCATTCCCCACAAATTAATGATCATAGTGCTAACGATATGACTGTCGGACCTCAGTCCTTGCTACAGCCTTCGTATCACGAACATGAAATGCGACGTACAAGATCTCATATTAATATTGACAAACATTTTTCTGTATTAAATTCACCTCCTCGTGAACCTGATCTTGGTATGCCAGCTTATCAAAACACTTTTGCGAACCATCAGACATCTTCTACACACAATGTAGTGCATGATAACCCACTTCCAAGTATTTCTCCAAATTCTACGCTTCACAGCCTTAATCCGTTTAACAATCCAAACTCTTCAGATCTTCCAAAATCAAAAAAACCGCACAACACTTCCACACCCATACAAGTAAATCATGACACTACAGATACGGAACAGGTTATTGGTTCTCTTCGTACCTATGTTCGAGATATTGTATCTACGACTCTAGCCGTAAAAAGGTCTGAAGACAAACGATGTCTTCAAAAACAGTTAGAGGAAGAAAGGGCAAAACTTCGTCTAGAGGTTGCTGAAGTAATTCGTGAAACTATTCATTCCACAACTAACCTATTCGTACACAAACACATATTCCACAGAACACTCAATACCCTTCATTATTACCTACAAATAACACTCAAAACCCTGCAATACCCACATATCAACCCAATCCACTACACCAACGAAATTTTTCTCAACAACTACACAATTTGCGTTTGGATGATGCTAGTCCAACTCTATTCCAACAACACCAATTTGCGCAGACACAAAGTAGACCTTCTCATGCCTACAGAGATTTCCATAAATGGGGATTACGCTACGACAACCAGAATATGACCATAGATGATTTTCTGTTCAGGTTACAGCATTTTCGTGAATCCTACAATGTGGAATCGGATGAAATCGTCAAAAACTTCCACCATTTCATTGACGGGGAAGTCAGCTCGTGGTATTGGATCCATCTCAAATCTCATCCACACCTGAGCTGGCCATCTCTAAAAATTGCTTTGACGGAGCATTTTAGGAGCTTAGAGACCGATGAGGAGATAGCGAGAAAAATGGACGACCGACGCCAAAAACCAAATGAGCCATTTGATAGTTTTTATTCTGACCTTCTCAGAATAAATTCTAGATTACGCAATCCCAGAGGTCCGGAAAGACTTATTTTTCTGATTCGGCAAAATGTATGCTCAGACATTGGTGGTAGGTTATTGACCTTCAAAACCGTAAGCCTCCCTGAAATGGTCTATACATGCCGCAATGTATAGACCAGCAACAGCAACCAAGTTACCCACCTCAATTCCAAAGAAGGGTGAATGAACTCTGTTATGAGACTGTAGATGATGCTTACGTTCAGCCTATTGAAGCCGTCCAGTTCTCCAGGCCCCCAGGGGATAAGAGTGTAGTGGTATGTTGGAACTGCAAAGTGTCAGGGCATGTATTTCAACAATGTCCAAGTCCTCAACAGTCCTTGTTCTGTTTTAAATGTGGACTCGCCAACACAGCCACACCAAACTGTCCACAATGTTCGGAAAACCGACAGAAGAGCAATGTGAGGACCGGACAAGGTTGCTCTCAAATGAATCGTCCGGGTACACAACATCATTAGAGACTACAAACAACACAATAAACCATACACCAAACTATACAGCACCCATAACACTTTTACAAAGAACCAGCTCTCTTATTACACCAGTACAAACTTCGTACCAGCCAACCCCCAGTCTACACGAACGTCTCGTCAACTATGACAAAGTACGATCTCGGATATTTAACACGCCACCACATATGTCCGAGAAAATCTCTAAGCTTCGCCTACGTTTTGAGGATAAGAAAAATCTGTACAAAGCGATTTCTTCAACTATTCTTTTGAATGCTGAAGATCCTAGACCGTATGTTAACGTACTTTTGTATGATACCCCAGTGTTTGGACTCCTTGACACTGGAGCTTCAATCAGCTGTTTGGGAGCAGGTGCTATGGAATTTCTAAAAGCAAATAGCATTGAGCATAGACCATTTTCATCAGGTGTTAGTACGGCTAGTGGTCATAAGCAGGCAATTGTGGGCGTTGTAAACGCCAAAATTAAGTACAATGGTTTAGAGAAAGAAATGTCTTTGTTCATAGTTCCGACGCTGGACCAAAATCTGTACTTGGGAGTCGACTTTTGGAAGCTGTTTAATCTTGCTCCGCATATCATCTCGGAGTTGTCTCACATTTCCCAAACCGAAACAATAGATCCCAATGTTCATCAGTTAACACAACACCAAAAAGTAGCTCTCGAACAAGTGAAATCTTTATTTCCCTCCTTTTCCAAACATGGCCTAGATCAGACTAAATTGGAAGAGCATCACATTGACACTGGTAATTCGGTACCAATAAAACAAAGACACTATCCTGTTTCTCCAGCGATTCAAACCCTTCTTTATGCGGAGGTGGATCGCATGCTTCAAATGGATGTGGTTGAGGAAAGTTCCAGTTCTTGGAGCTCTCCAGTAGTTCTAGTGCGGAAACAAAGTGGTAAAAACCGACTCTGCCTAGACTTTAGGAAAGTCAATTCCGTTACTAAGAAGCATGCGTATCCGCTGCCACATATTGAAGGTTTGCTAGGGCGTCTTTCTGATTCTCACTTTATTTCAAGCGTGGATTTGAAAGATGCTTTTTGGCAAATTCCGCTGGAGACAAGCTCAAGGGAAAAGACTGCGTTTACTGTTCCGGGAAGACCATTATACCAGTTCAAGGTAATGCCCTTCGGCCTCTGCAATGCGCCACAACGCATGTGCAGACTCATGGATAAGGTAATTCCTTACGAAATGAAAGAGAACATCTTTGTTTACTTGGACGACCTACTTATAGCTTCAAAAGACTTTGAGGAACATTTGGCCATGCTTAAGCTCGTAGCTGGTAGATTAGCAGAGGCTGGATTGACCATTAATGTGGATAAATCGAAATTCTGCTTCAAAGAGCTTGAATATCTCGGTTTCGTTGTAGGTGAGGGATGTTTGAAGGCCAACCCCGATAAGGTAGCTTCCATTGTCGAGTTTCCTGTACCAAAAACACCTCGTCAAGTCCGTAGATTTCTTGGACTTTCTGGTTGGTACAGAAGGTTCGTAAAGAACTATTCAACACTTGCAGCGCCAATCACCAACACGCTACGAAAACGAAAGAAATTTGAGTTTGGATCTGATGCACAAAAATCATTTAATGAATTAAAGAACGCTCTGACATCTGCGCCAATTCTTGTTAATCCAAATTTCAACAAGTCTTTCATTATTTTGTGCGATGCTTCAAACTCCGGTGTTGGATGTGTACTTTGCCAAATGGATGAAGAAGGTATAGAAAGACCTATATACTATTACTCCCACAAACTCAATTCTGCACAACGTAACTATTCTGTTACACAGTTAGAGTGTTTGGCTGCGGTTCTTGGCATTCAAAAGTTCCGACCATACGTGGAAGGCCAGAGCTTTAAGGTAGTAACTGACCATGCAAGTCTAAAGTAGTTAATGAACCAAAAGGACTTGAACGGTAGGTTAGCTCGGTGGAGTTTAAAGTTACAAGGCTTTTCGTTTGAGATTGAACATCGTAAAGGTTCTCAGCACATTGTTCCCGACGCGTTATCGCGAGTATATGCTGTTGATGCGCTTGGCGATCTTCCTTCTCTTGAAAGCCCATACGATGTCCTTCATATTGACCTTGCAGATCCCAGTTTTAAATCTGATGAATATACCAAAATAATAGAAACCGTACTTAAAAACAAAGACCAACTTATAGACCTTCAAGTCTCGGAGGAGTTTGTTTATAAGAAGGTTCGGCATTGCACAGGTCATCCTGTTGAAGACGACATGGTGTGGAAACTTTGGATTCCATCGAATCTTGCTGAACGTTTGATCCTTTTGGCTCACGAACCACCAAAAGCTGCGCATGGTGGAGTTGCAAAGACCCTGTACCGTCTACGTGATCGTTTTTACTGGCCTAATATGGCGGCTGAAGTAAAATTGATCATCTCCAACTGTGATGTGTGCAAAAGCACAAAGGCTCCGAACTTTACACTGAAGCCGAAAATGTGAAAAGCTTTTATTGTTGAGCGACCGCACCAACATCTGTATGTGGACTTTCTAGGACCGTATCCCAGGTCGAAAAATGGTAACAGCTATATTATCGTTTGCTTGGATCAGTTGACTAAGTTCGTTCACATCCATCCAATACGAAGAGCGACGAGTGACAGCGCGGTTAAATTTCTTGAGAAACAAGTATTCTCAATATTTGGAGTACCAGAATCAATCCTTTCGGATAATGGGAAACAATTTGTGAGTAAGGAATTCGCCAAGTTCCTCAATACATATGGTGTCACTCACATAAGAACTGCTGTCTACTCGCCGCAAGCCAACGCAACCGAGAGAGTCAATCGATCGATCTTAGCTGCCATACGTTCGTATATTGACAAAGACCAACGTAACTGGGATGAGCAGTTGACATCCATTGCCAGCGCACTTAGATCGACAGTTCATTCAGCTATCGGCATGTCACCTTACGAAGCTTTATTCGGCCAGAGTAAAGTTGAACATGGCTCCGACTATAAACTCCTGAAGTCGTTGAGAGCTCTAAATAATGCTGAATTCGATCTTCTGCCGAAATCATCCAAAATGAACGTGATTCACACCCACTTGAAAGAATCCCTTGCTAAAGCACACGATGTATACGTCCACACATATAATACACGTAGTAAGGATATTCAATTCAAAGTGGGTGACATCGTATTCAAAAGAAATTTTGTTCTTAGCGATGCAAGTAAACATTTAAGTGCAAAGCTTTGCCCAAAATTCATAAAGGCTAAGATCAAATCCGTTCATGGCAATAATCTCTTTGAATTGCAAGATCTTCGAGGTGTTAATTTGGGAGTTTTTCACGGAAAAGATATCCGACATTAACACTGCGCCTTTTTCTTTTCCTTTTTCGCACGCTGGCTTAGCTCCAAATTAAAAGTTTTGTAGGGGCGCTGACGACCCTCCCACAGTACACCTATACAACGCACACCATCAAATCATCAAAAAAATATCCACCTTAGCACATCAACATAAACATCAAACAACCCTTGCCTACATTTATAATTACAGTTACTTACACCCAATTACTAAACATATATAATACTATACACTTGTTACAAAATACAAAACACTACTCATAAAAACACTATCACAATACACATAGAAGATGGCTGTGGAATTCAGAAAATATTTTCACAAACAAAAAGTAGACAAATTGGCATTAATGTAAATATGTATATAGAGTGATATCTGATATATAAAAAAAAAAAAAAATAGAAAAGGCCCTGACTTTCCCCAAGAATACGATTATAGAATATGTGTTAAGTGCATGTGTTTTTCGGCAAAATTAATTCCTTTTAAATCGTGAAAATGAACATTTGAAGACCTCAAAATAAAAATATTTATATGTATATTATATACACAAGTAATAACAATTTTTCGTGGCCATCGTCCCTAAATAACCTTATTAAACTTACCCCAACCCTAACAGTGTACTTGAAATGCTTTAAAATAAAATAAAAGCAAAAACAATAATAATAACTATCCCAGAAAAGTATTAAAAAGAAGAGAAAAAGTGAAAAAAAAAAAAGATAATAAACCAAAAAGAATAAACAAACATAATACATAGAACTAAAATCCATTTTCAAACCCTTTTCCGAATCCTCCACCGGTCAAGATTTTTTTTTTTTTAATATGTAATACAAATATTTTTTTTTCTTCATTTCATTAATTTTTTTTTTATATCGTTTATTGTTTTGTTGCATTCCATTAATTTAGTATAAATTTGTTTTCTTACATAATTTTAATTAAATTCTATACCTCAATTGTGATACCTTTTAGTGTTTTTCCTTTGTGAAATTTTTTTTTGTCTTTGGTAGTGCTTGTTTTTCTTTTAGGTACATCGTCCAGCTGCAAGTGCACCTGCATCCAGGATGAATGGTACGTTTTTATCTTGTTAATATCCTTATTATATATTTTTTTTAAAACGAATTCGTAAATTCTTCGTTAATATACAAATAAATTATTTTTTTTTTGTATCTAGTATACCTATGAAATTCTAGAATAATTTTCCTTTTTTTTTCTGTAAATATTCAAATTTATTTCTTTTCTATAACATTTGTTGTTGTCAATTATTTTAAATATTTTTTTTTTAATCAAATTGTTGTTGTCAACAATTTTGAATATTTCTTTATTATAGTAGAGTTTGTTGTTGTCAACAATTTTAAAATTATAAGTTTGTTCTAATAAATATATTGTTTACTGTGTTACATTAAGTAACTTTTTGAAATGAAGTGTTTTAAATTTAATTGATGGTATTTGAATCCATCATTTGTTTAGAACTTTCAGGATCCTCTTAAAGTGTTTAACTGGGCTAGCATGAGTGAGTAGATTTAAATGTGGGGCTATTGAGATGACGTGGACGATGATGACAGACGGCAGAGTTGTCGAACAGTATTGAGTAAACGCATAGGGGTTATTACAAAAAATAAGCAAGTAACAACCATGGTACTCTGCTCATTCTTGAGTAGGGTTATGGGGAGGGCAGCTCGAAGGTACCATTACACGTTCGGTACCGGTGTGGAGAGAGAAGGAAGAAGGCTAACCAACCAAGTTGATAGGTGTGGTTTGTTTTCTTCTTGGCTAATAAAGTTCCTAATATTCATTTCGTTTAGAGTCAATCCTTATCCTATCTTCTTCCTATCCCTTTAATATTCCCAAATTTTAGAACTTTCCCATACAAATTTTCAGGCATGTAAAAGTACGGTAGTCCGCAAGACAAGCAGAAGATCCCACCCCTCCGACGAGCTAAGCACTGGCTTAAACAAGCATGCCTGCCTTGCTTTGTTGACCGGACAGCCCTTCCATCAAAGTCAAAATTGAGATTCCTGCGTCTCTAAGATGGAAGGGTAACATATGTTTATATGTAAAACCGTTACAAAACACAGAAGACTGCTCAATCGTTTCATTACATGATCCACGCGTACGTGAAGTACATAACAATTGTGACAATGTGAAGGTTAAAAATGATTATTAGTAAGGCCAATAAAGTGTTTTATGGTGTATAGTTGTGGCTACCATAAACTAAGTATTAAACAGGCTGTCAGCTCAGCCAACTTAAGAGAGTTTGCCTTCAAGCTGTTTTCCGTGTTACCATGTGGGAAAGTATGTGTGCCTCTTTAAAGTAAATTAGCCGCACACATACACTTGCATATACATAGTAACCTGACAGTTCATTCAGTTTTTTTCTTTTATAGGCAATTTAAGAATTTTATTCTCAAAATTTGCAGGGGCAATCAAGCAGGTGTGCGGGAGCTGACAGGCTTTTAAATACTTAGTTTATGATGGCTAAGCAATCTCGAGCTCAAGTGATGTTTCTGAGAGTCAGAGCGGCGTCGCTCAATTTTCAAATCTGTTCTATTGTTTCTTAGTGAAAAGGTTAAAAATTACATATTTTACAATGGTAGTATGTACAGCGAACCTATCGTGCAAGGTGAATTTGTTGAGAAAATGGTGTTATGTCGATAGGTTAATTCAGAACACACCTCCAAGAGCAGTAAAACACGATCCACACTTTATGGTTGATTACGTGCTTTTCCGATTGGTTATTGAGATCAGAGAACGAAACTATCACCACCTTCACGTAAAGGCCGGAATTTGGTTCTGCGAATGTGCATAGACTAAGTAACGTAAAGAATACTTTTTTTGGAAAAAATATGTAATTTAAACTCGGTATTTTGTGACAAAACACACTTAAACAAATTCATGTTTTTAATGGATGTGTTAGCTGATATCATACTTTGTTGTCCTGAGTAAAAATTGGGACACACATGCATCAATATTCACATGAAAAACGTAGTTCAATATTTCAAAATATTGTTTGTTTTTAAACACCTGTGTTTTGCAAACTAGGGTAAAATTTCAAGATTTATCTTGACCGTATAGGTGTTTTAAGTATTACCTTTAAGCTGAGCTAGTGATCTCGATGTTTCGTACAGTGCAGAAGAAGGTACCCTTGCATGCTGCGAATCTACCCTAGGCGGCCATTTGAATGATATTACATATATTTCACACTCAATGGAAAAGTCCAAACTTTATAATGAATTAAAATTTTCATCAATTATTTGTGTTTTATTTAGCTTTACTTTCGAAGCCGAAAAACTAGTGACCCCTTACAACAAAACTGAAACGAAAACTGAAGATAAAGAAAAAGAAGTAGATCTAAGTGTAGCAGGAAATATGGCGTTTATTGAAACTATTGAGTTTTTTTGCCCGGCGAAGGCTTTGTGGATTATAAAGAGAATCTTTAACATTTGCTATATGTAAATAAAATTATGGATGATAAACCAAAAGTGTAATATTTAATAACTAATTCGGGTAAAAACTGCGGGAAACAGTCAGCGACTATGTATTTGCTCTGAAAACGTTAGCTCAATCATGTGATTTTAAAACTTTTCTCGATGACGTTCGTCGAGAGAAGCTAGTTTGCGGAACTGATAATGATAATATGCAACAAAAGCTCTAAGACGAAACGGGACTCAAATTTGACAAAGCATTTTAGATAGCCAAAGGCATCGGGATGACAAACAATAAAATGCGGGAGATGAGACCAGAGAGGTGGATTTTGGTACCACGCGCATTGCAATTTCGATGAACTTGCGCGAGAATTATCCTTTGACCCATGTCTTATGGATATGCCGTCTGACGCAATGACACCAGAAATCCTACTGCGACAAAACTACCATGTCAACTTTCCTCAGGAAACGGAATGACTTCGGCCATTTCTTTTTGTTTCGATCAGTCTTCTTCTGAGTTGGTTTTTAAAGACCGATTCAGGAGCTTTCTGGTTTCTCTGCGAATACACTGCAGTTCGGTATTCCACCAGTGTACCGGTTTTCCACAGGAGTTTTTTGAAACTGGACACGCTAGTTCAAAGCAACGGGTAATGACGCTGCTCAGATCTTGAGCAGACCTCTCCACCCCTTGTATTGATCTTAGTTTGAGTGGAGCTTTAACAGAATTGCCAAGCTCCTTCTCAAACCGAGCCCAATTTGTTTTTCTCGGATTTCTCCTCTCCAGCGAAGTTGAAACTTCACAGTAGATTTGAAATTTGATGTATCTGTGGTCTGACAAAGTGCTATCTGGCGATACCCTCCAATTTATGATAGTCTTGCAATGCCTATTGGACAGGGTAACATCGATTACTTGCTGTCTCCTGGCTGTAACGAATGTGGGTCAACAACCTACATCGTTGCTGGTGATGTCAGACGATAAGATGAAGTCCAGAAGACGATCTCCTCGTATATTACATTTGCTACTGCCCCAAACTGTGTTTTGAGCATTAGCATCGCAACATAAAATAAGACCTATCTTTTTGGACTCGCAGTACTCTATGAGCTCAACAACAGCCTTTGGTGGTGGAGGAGTTAAAGAGTCATAGGGAATGTAAGCCGATGCAACGACAAAGGTTTCCCAATTGCCGTTTGCATGGTAAGTATTAGTTGCAGCAACCAAATCTTGGCAACAGAACAAGACATATCCTAGGTTTCTCTCGGATGGATCTCGGCAGAAGCCCTGTCTATGCTCACAACCAGAGAACTACCATCTTCATCGTGACGGTATTTGCTCTGCCTGTGAGAAGGGACAATCCAGGCTTTTGTGTCCCGACCAGGATTCTGGGTATGCAGACGCTTAAGCACATCCGCCGATTTCCCTAGTTTCCCGGGGATCCAGCAGACAGCACGCGTAAGCTATAACTAGAACTCTAGAACTACTAGAGAGGAGACAGAAGCATCCTTATAGGACAGCCTACTGACCGTCAGAGCCATCCGCGACAACAATGTTTTGTCCGCTGGTACTGCAACCTGAGTTGGTTTCAGCACCTGCTTCATTCATTAAAAGTGCACGGGCAGCTCCCGCGACTGGAGAGCATCCGGAGCTCACACTTGTAGGTACTCTCGCAGCATCCGGTTTCCGTCCACCGGTACTGCTTCCATTGCTGGTAACAGCGCCGGCTTCATTTGGAGACCGCGCATGGACAGACTCACAGAATTGATGGGGGTTTATTCTCTTTACGAGCTTGGGTCACTTCTTCTTGTTTTTCGGTTCGGCAGAAGAGGAGGCAGCGTTCAATACAAGGGGTTGGTTAGCTTCAGTTTGTGAGACCTCCACCCGACCTGCTCCTTTTCAAAGGCACCACCGAAGAGCTGAGAGACGTGCTTGAGCCTTCAGCAGATAAAGCATCTTTGCGCCGCAGATCCAACAGCTTCCTCCTTTTCCTCTTCCGCTGTCCCTTGGACAGGCGCAGCTCAAGGCCTGCCTCTTCAGGAGCCCGTTCAACCAAAGAGGTATCCCGAGTCTGGCCGTCAGTGGCAGTGCAAAGGGCAGCAGCTTGTCCCATGGTCAGTTTGCAGAGTAAATCGGACATACCTGAACCCGCAAGAGTCGCTTGTGGGCTCAGGTATGAATGTTGGGGCCTCCAGAATCCGTGCCCCGGCCGTAGTCGAGAAAACTACGGATGAATTTTGGCTATTGCCATTATCACCATTTACCCGCAAGGGTACTGCTCCGTAGAGAGAGGTAACGGGTGTAACGACCCCGCGGACCCTAGTCTCATAAACCCAGAAGCGTCTGACCCATATTGGGCGGCTCCCTGGTCAGCGTCTGTTCTCCATGTCAGGAGCGGCTGTATACGTAGATAAAATACAAAAAAAAAAAGTTTAAACTTTTCACAAAAGTTAAAAAATGAATTATTATGCAATGAACAAAACAAAAGATATAATTACCCCAGATGGTAGGCCAGGTACACTGGTAAATCCACCCTCTTCGGAGGTTGGTCCCTTGGATTCTGGGGGTTACCATTTGTTGCTGAGGAATGACCCTTTTGGACGAAGTAAAAGGATAGAAAGAAAACCCCCATCGAAAAATTATAAAAAAAAATAATGAAAAAATATTCAAGGCTAAATACTTAGAAGTCTGCGAAAAAAGGGATGGGTTTAAGCAACTCAATAAGACACTACTTAAGGAATTAAACAACCTTAAGCAAGAGTTGCTTAACTCTGTTGAAAGATGAAATCAACAACCAAAAAAAAGTAAATGTCCAGCCTGCCGAGTTCTAAACAGATGAAGAAGAACTCGACAAATAAAACAGACAGAGGGTCATCGTCATATGGGCAATAAGTAAAGAAAAATGAGTACATCACCAAAAAACTCATCCCCAAAAGAAAGCTGCACAATCACTGTGTATGCTTCAGCCAAAGAAAATAAAATACAAAATCCATCCAAACCTCCACCAATTATTGCACTAAAAGTCAATAAGTATGAAAGCTTGGTCAAGTTAGTGGAGGAAAATAAAATTAAAGCTTCTACAGCATTAATAAACAAAAATGACATCAAAATTAATGTCGATGAAGAAGAGGGATACAGAATTCTGACTAAAATACTAAACCAGAAAAAAGTACAATGGTATTCTTATGAGAATAAGCAAACCAGACCAATTAAAGTTGTAGTAAAAAAAATGCATTTCTCATGCTCACCCGAAAGCATTAAAAACGAATTCAACCATTGAGGTTTTAAAATTCTGGAAGTAGTAAATATGCTAAAATCTAAAAGCAAAGTACCGCTTCCAATGTTTATGCTCAGTATCGAACATGACGAAAACAAAGAAAAAATATATGGCATTAAAAACATACTTGTGATGAAAGTTGAGATTCATACTTTACGTAAATCCAAATTAGTGCCCCAATGCAAAAATTGTCAAAGGTACGGGCATACACATAAATACTGCAGCTCAAACCCAAGATGTGTAAAGTGTGAAGGAAGTCATCACACCAAAGAATGTGTGAAGAAAAAAAAGAACAAACACCTTAAGTGTGTAAACTGCAATGAAAGCCATCCTGCTGACTATAGAGGTTGCTTAGTTGCAAAAGAAATAAAACTTGCAAAAGATAAAAAACAAAATAAACCACTTAAAAGCTCCAATAAGGAAGCACAAAAGGCCAAAAAGGACTCACAAAAGAGTGCACAAAAAGAAAAAGCGAAAGATCAAGGGATCATCAAAAAGAACGCAATACAAAACACAGCGGGCCCTAAAATGACATATGCTCAGGCAGCATCAAAAAACGCTCAAGTACCAGCAGAGAAAGCCGTAAAACGCAAAACAGAGCCACACACTGCAATGGAAACCCTCATGAAACAAGTCCTAAATAGGATTGGTTCCATGGAAAAAAACAATAAAATGATATTAGATAGAATGTCGTTGCTAGAGAGTCAGAACAGCAATAAAAGAGCTGTACCAAAAAGAGAACTTTATAAATGTATTAAAGAAGATGGCGCGAAATACCACTCGACTGAAAATCTACCTATTGGCCAACAGATAGGAATAAAACCCCAGATCTTGTCGACTTCTTTATATCTAAAAATATATCCTCAAATAAAATTAATGTGGAAGAAGGCCCTGATCTTCAATCAGATCACTCCTCAGTACTTCTTACACTTGGCGATAAAATAATGATAAAAGAACAAAGTCCAAAACTTGTTAATAGACTGACTGATTGGAACTACTTTCGACAGATGTTGGAAGAAAGTATCCAACTATCATCAGCTATTCAAACAGTGCAAATACTATCACTGAACATACAACTCCTAAAACAACAAAAAAGATTAAGCAAAATTCTTACCCTCCCGAAATATGTGAAATCATTACACGAAAGAGGAAAGCTAGAAAGCGTTGGCAACAGACAAGGGCGCCAAGAGACAAAACCACACTAAACAACTTGAATAATAAGCTCAGAAATTCTATAAAAGAATTCAAGAATGAGTCTTTAAAAAGTTACCTTAGCAGTCTTACAAATGATGCTAGTACCGACTACTCGCTCTGGAAGGTAACAAAGAAAATGACCCGACCAATAGCCCACATTCCTCCAGTAAAAACCAAAGAAGGTAACTGGGCAAAAAGCAGCCAAGAGAAAGCAAACACTTTTGCAGAGTATCTTGAGGACGTCTTCAAACCAAGAAATCGAAGAAAGGTCCAAAGAAGATCGACCAATCCGATCGGTAACAGCTAAAGAACTTGCCAAAGAAATTAAAGAAAATATAAATATAAAAAAGGCCCCAGGGTTTGATTTGAATACAGGGGAAATCTTAAAACAATTCCCACAAAAAGGTCTAAAAAAACTAGCGCAGATTATAAATGCTGCATTTAAGTTGAGAAATGTGCTAAGCATGTGGAAGGTCGCGGAGGTAATAATGATACCAAAACCAGGCAAACCACCAAGCGAAGTAACCTCATATCGCCCAATATCGGTACTACCAATATTGTCAACGTTTTTTGAAAAAATGCTGGTAAAACGCCTACAAAAAATAATGGATGAAAAATCGCTAGTCCCAAATCACCAATTTGGATTTAGAAATAAGCACAATTGACCAAGTGCATAGAATCACAGATAAGATCGAAAAATCATTTGAAGAGAAAAATGTGTGCACTACAATATTTCATGATATAGCACAGGCTTTCGATAAAGTCTGGCACAAAGGACTAATTCACAAGTTACAAAGGCAACTGCCGAATCAGTATTCAACAATTCTGGAGTCATATAAATATCAGGTCGATTCTTCAGAATTAAACAAGAGACAGAGTACTCAACATTAAGAGAAATCAAAGCTGGTGTACCACAAGGCAGTGTGCTCGGGCCAGTGCTATACCTTTTTTTTATACTAGCGATCTGCCTGAAAGCGGAGAAACCACTATAGCAACTTTTGCAGATGACACTACTGTACTTGCTGTCGGAGCAACTGTTGAAATAGCAACAAAAAAGCTCCAAAGAGCAATAAACCGTATCTCAGAATGGACTAAAAAGTGGCAGATTAGATTAAATGATCTAAAGTCTGTCCATATTAATTTTACGTATAAAAACGTACCACATATTCCAGTGTACATAGACAACAATGTAGTGGAATACTCAAATACAGCCAAATATCTAGACGCTAAACTGCGTTGGAAAACGCATGTAAAGAAAAAGAAAGACGAGTTGAACATGCGATACAGTAAAATGTATTGACTTATTGTGACAGACATACAACTACAAAAAGTTATTGCTATACAAGCAAGTTCTAAAACCAGTATGGACCTACGGGCTCCAATTGTGGGCATGCACATGCCAAACAAATTTACAAAAAATTCAAATCCTCCAATATAAAGTACTAAGAACCATAGTGTGAGAGAGAAATATTCTTACGAACAAGTAAATAATTTTTATTGTTAAAATAAACGAAACTTTGACAATTGAATTTTCCACTCTGCACAAGAGAAAGGTCTGTCCGCTTACGCCTCCATTTAACGAACAATGTAAAAGAAAAAGGAAATACGAAAAAATAAATGATGTTGCCATGTCGATAATAGACGTTGCCAGACCATCACATCCAATCGTAACGTTGCCAGATGACTACAAGGCTGTGCTTACAACTCGGCCGTTCCTGCACCTTGATCGTCCTCGATCAATGATTCATCAATAGACACCTCGCTGTCGTAGTTGTTGTCACCGTCAGCAGCGCCATCCATATTGAACAGTGATTCGCACCAGGGCTTCATCTTGTCCGAAGCGTAAATTGATATAAACCCTCGATTCGTGTTTGTAGTCCCGTCGATACTCTCAACAAGATATCGGTCGTTGCCAAGAACTTTGGTTATCATAAACGGTCCTCGGTATTTAGGTTCCAGTTTGCGAGAAGTCCCAGTAGCACCAGGTTCGTGCTCTAACACCACCAAGTCATTTTCGGAGTACTTCCTTGTTTCGGCGTGTCTTTTATCATATCTCTCCTTCCACTTAACTCGTTCATGGTTCAAGTTGTCCAAGGCTATCTGATGCTTGTTGATAGCAAGTTGATCGTCGGGGTTGTCCACCGAGGCTTCGCTTTCATTGTTTCCAACGTCGTCCAATTGCAGTGCATGAATTAGCTGATTCTTTGTTACATACATTAGCTTGAAGTTGAAAACGAGTTCGTTGGGGCTAAACCCAGTTGTTTTGTTTGTTTGTGAGTTAATAGCCCATTGAATGGTTGTGGTGTCGTCGTCCCAGTTCCGATCGTTACCACCTGTTGCTCGTAGACTGGCCAATAAGGTACGGTTGACCCGTTCGGCTTGGCCATTAGCTCGTGGCGTACGTACGGCTGTCTTAACATGTTGAATATTATATTGGTCACAGAACCCTTCGAATGTTTTCGAGGTGAAGGCAGTTCCTCGATCGGTGATCAAACGAATTGGCAACCCAAAATAGACTGCCATTTCGCTTAACGTCTGCAGCACTGGAGCGGTTTTCGTGTTTCGGACCGGCTTAATGATGACATATTTGCTGAATGCGTCGGCGACAACCAGGATGAATTGGTTTCCACGTTTGCTTTTTATGAACGGGCCTGATGGTCCAGGTGCAAGGTACGGAAAGGAATAGGTGTTACCTCGCCCAAATGCATCCGTCCTTCAGTCTTTCCGCCAACACATTTGTTATAACAGCACGAGATGCAAGATGATATGTACTCCTTTACATATTTTCGCATCCTTGGGAACCAAAACATCTTTCGTACTCTCTCCAGCGTCTTCTCAGTTCCAAAGTGGCCCAGCTCATCGTGATAGGCCCGCCAGCGGACTGTTTTCGGTACGACAAATTTCGGTCCTCGTTCAGTTTTGCGATAAAGGCGATTGTTCATTAGCGTATAGTCCTGTTGATATTGACTGTCGTTCTCCGACTTTTTAACTCCTCGCAATACCCCATGAACATCTTTCAGAATCGGATCCTGCAGCTGGACGGTAAGAAGCCAATCGCCTTCGGCTTCTGTTACGTTGAATATAAAACCGGCTGGCTCAGTAGGTTTTGCGTCCTCCACTGGTGAGCGACTAAGAGCGTCGACGTGCGTCATACGTTTTCCTGCACGATGATTGAATTCGCAATTATATTCTGACAGTTTAAGGCACCATCTCGCAATACGTGCGTTGAGTTCCGTTTTTGCCCTAGTAGTTGTTATCGCATGACAATCCGTTGCCACACTGAACGCTTTTCCTAGTAGGTACACACGGAAGCGTTCCAATGACTCTACCACCGCGAGTACTTCCAACTCGAAGCTGTGATACTTTCGTTCGGCTTCGGTACATAACCGACTGAAATAGAAAACAGGTCGCCAAGATTTTCCATCAATCGATTGCAGTAAGATACCAGCGAGACCAACGTGGCTGGCATCTGTATGGACTTCGTGCTGAGCTTCGTACTTGTATAGAGCTAATACCGGCTCACTCGGTAGCTTTGCCTTGAGTTCCTCAAACGCTTGCTGCTGTTCTTTATTCCATTGGAAGGGATGATTTTTCCGTAGCAGCATTGTTAAAGGTTCCGAGATTAGCGAGTATTTGGGAACGTATTTGCGGAAGAAACCACTGAGACCCAGAAATCTCCTAACCTCAGTTACGTTACGTGGGGCCACGAAATCGTTAATAGCATTGACCTTCCGGCGTCCCGGTGTTATCTCACCAGCTTTAACTCGGTGGCCCAGAAAATCAAACTCAGTTGACAGAAAAAAACATTTGTCCAATCGCAAAGTTAGTCCATGGGTTGCCAGTACTCCGAGAAAACGCTCCAAGTAGTCCAGTCCCTCTTCGGGGCGTTAACGAGGCCAAAAGGCATTCGATTATACTCGAAGTGCCCATCAGTTGTGATGAAAGCAGTATACGGTTTTGAACTCTCCTGCAACTCGATTTGGTGATAACCCATCCTTAAATCAAGTCTAGTAAAGAACATTTTTCCGGACAATCGTGCGAGCAGCTCATCCACAAGTGGCATTGGAAATGGCTCCTTGACGGTCACTTTGTTAAGTAAGCGGAAATCAACACAAAGTCGCTTTTCACCGTTCGACTTCTCGACCAGTACCACTGGTGACGCCTATTCGGAAGAAGATGGGCGCACAATGCCATTCTCCAGTAGCTCGTTTATAATGCGCTTAACTTCTTCCCGTTTGGCAAATGGAATTCTATATGGCTTCTGATTCACTGGGACATCCGTCGTTGTTTTTATGCTCATCTGTACCGTCGAACACTTCCCCAATTCTTGAACACTTTTGGAAAAGCAATGCGGATGTTCGGCGAGTATATCCATTAATCGTTGCTCTTGATCCCTTGTCAGCACTGGTTCAGTGTTCAACGAATCCGTTTCCTCCACCCAGCAATTGACACCTTCGATGATCACTCGTTTGCCACCTTCGCAGAGTATATCGCGTCCCAAAAGAATGTTGTTCGGGATAAACTCATCGTTGACCACCAGCAGCTCTGCGTCATGTTGGATTTGGTCGATTTCAATGGTGGTACGAACCTTAGAATCGCAAACGTATTCGCCACCAGCAAATCCTCGCAAAATTACGTAGCAAGGGATTTGCTTTTCATCGTTTGTGACGAAGGATCTCTTAACCATGGAATATACGCTCCCTGGATCGATGAAAGCAATTGTTTCGCTTCCATATACGTGGACTGTTTTCAAAACTGCATCGTTGTTCTGAGAAGTGTTTTCGTACACTGTCCTATCGCCTTCGTTGACATCGTAGCCAACGTTCGTTGTCAGCAACGACCTGGTTGTGACCGTTGCTGCGGTGATTTTGTGAACATTCGCTTGTGTTCTCCCTGTCGTTGTTGCTGCTTTGCTCTCTTGAGGACACTTTCCGGCTAAATGACCAACGCGCTGGCATGTCGTACATCGGTCTCGTTGCTGTGGCTCTGTCTATGTAAGTTGGTTTAAACTCACCCGATTTCCGGGAGACGTGGACGTTCGCCTCCCGGTTCCCTTTCTGGAAGCGTTTTGTTTCTTTGTTGCCCAAATACCGAAGCACAGCATTTAGGACTTCGTTGCAAGTGGTGACACACATCAGAGACAAGTTCGCCCTCACTAAGTCGTCATTGATACCCCGTATCAAATACTTAATTGTACTGGCCTCCGAGAGTTCACCTCTGCGGCAAATTGAAATCATCTTGTAAAAATAATTTTAAAACGAATCGTTGCTTTCCCATCTCATAGCGGTGGCTTCCAAATGAATGTCCGTGATATTGAATTCACTCTTAAAAATGCTTGAACGAATGCATTCCAAGTCAGAAAAATGTACGAATGGCCTTCGGCCCAAATTTTTGCCGGACCTCGTAGTTTTGTCAACACATCGAAAATCGTCGTCTTTTCACTCCACTGATAAGTACATTTTAACATCTCCACACGACGAATATACTGCGGTGACGGCAGAGAAGTCGAAGATGTAGGATCGAATTCTGGTATAATGTCGATCGCTTCTCTCACGTTGTTTTCGTTACTGTGCATCGCATATGTTTGCGATGGCATCTGTGACTGCATCTGCTCTCCTCGTACATTGTTGTTGGCAAATGAAGTTGATGGCAATGTTGCATACGGTGTAGATAAGGGATGATTATATACGTGTGTCTGACACAAAGGAGTGTGTGTGTACAATGGGTTTACGACGTATTGACTTATTGTTGGCGGGAAAATACTTTCGGCGGCCGGCGCCAACATGGCGGAATGATTCTGTGCATTGACATGATTATGCATGCTCATCGTGTTGTGTGTGTACAAAGAATTATGTGCAGGATCATTCACGTAAGTGGTAGCAACTCTTGCCGGAAAATGTTCAGGGAAAAAGATACCTGATTCCGTTGTAGGAACACACACCGACATGAATGGAGTCGAGGCTGAACGAGACGCTACTTTCGTGTCGTCCACGTGGACATTCAGGCGACGTATTTCATCCTCCAACGCTCGCATTCGTTTCTCCTGCTTCTCCTGCTGTTGGGAACGATGCTCCATTAGCGCCTCAATCAATTCAGCCTTTTTCCCTTGTAATGGAAGTCCCACTTCCTTACAGCGTCGTTTCAGTTGCTCCACGTTGAGATCCTTGAAATCCATTTCCACGTTCACACTTGTATCACACTCTCGTTAATTGGCGATTTTTATGGGCCACTATCCCACTTCTGAATATTGTGAGAGAGAAATATTCTTACGAACAAGTAAATAATTTTTATTGTTAAAATAAACGAAACTTTGAGAAATGAATTTTCCACTCTGCACAAGAGAAAGGTCTGTCCGCTTACGCCTCCATTTAACGAATGTCAATGTAAAAGAAAAAAGAAATACGAAAAAGTAAATGATGTTGCCATGTCGATGTTAGACGTTGCCAGACCATCACATCCAATCGTAACGTTGCCAGATGACTACAAGGCTGTGCTTACAATAGTTAATGCACCTTGATACATACGCAACGCTGATCTTCATAGAGATCTAAATATTGAAATGGTGCCACCGCTTCCAGAAACCTTGCATCAAAGTCTGCAAAAGATACCAGTTAGTTCCCTTTGAAATATGTAAATTTGAAAGATCTGGTTGCGGTACTGCAGAGTATGATTCTCCAATCATAAAATGAGATGGAGATAATGCAGTGTGTTCGAAGTCTGATGTTTTAAACATAGGGCGCGTATTAAGTAGACATTCGATTTTATCGATCGATGTATTGATCGATAAGTTTTGTCACAGAATGCGATTTGCATAAAATTATAGGATGCTTTTGTTCGTAGGTTAGGTTAGGATAGGTACGTGGGTTGGCGTGGAGTGTTCCGTGCCACACTCAGGTCAATACTGACCCATTGTGATGCCCATTGGGGGAAAAGGTTGTCCCTTACCCATAATAACCCTGAGACTAAGTACTCACTGTGCTGTTGCATACAAACCATCCTGTGGATTTTATGAAGCTCATTATCTTGTCTATATATGTGCTGGAAAGCTCTTCTAATTCGTGGAAGAAGTGTCTCCCTAGGAATCTATGCCTGTAGTGTTGGAGACCTGGGCAGTGACATAGGAAGTGGGTTGTGTCCTCAAGAGCTTCCTCATCACCGCAGCCCCTACAAAGTTCTTCTTCAGTCATGCGTAGTTAATTCATGAGATACCGTAGAGTATTGTGCCCCGTTATAATTCCTACGAGGGTGGAAAGAGGTTTTCTATCCTTTCGCATGAGACTCTCGGTTCTGGCTTCATTGAAAGTTGGCCATAGCATTTTTGTGGTATGACCATTTTCTAGTGCAGTCCATCTAGCGTTCGCCTCTCTTGTGGCTTTTCTTCCTGCTGCAAGCTTGAGTGTGCAAGGCGGGATTTTCACAGAGGGGTCAGCTTGTTCTGATACAGCTGCCGAACCTAGTCTTGCTGATTCGTCAGCTTTCTCGTTGCCTTGGAATGCCTTCATGTCCCGGAACCCAGCAGAGCAATATCTAATGCTGAGTGCCAAGAACCCTGAGTTCTTCGCGACAGCATTTCACAAGCTTTGATTTTATTTCTATCGCAGTTAATGCTTTTATTGCTGCCTGGCTGTCGATAAAAAAGGTAATACCTTCAGGTGGTATAGCCCTCACCACAGACTCACGGGCTGCTGTTGTCACTGCCATGACCTCTGCTTGGAAGACACTGCTGTGGTCGGGGAGGCGAATCGATTTTGATATACCCAGCGACTCGGAGAAGACGCCAGAACTGTCCGTAAAAACGGCTACGGATTGTGCGTTAGGTACGAGTCCTTCTCTCCATTCTTCCCTGCTGGGATTGGCGCTCGAGAAAAGTCTTGTGAACTCTATGTATGGCGTAATGTAATGTAGTCCGTGTTAGGTACATAGCCAGAATATATCTTTAGGATCGAAGAGTGCCCCGTTGCATTCATTTTCCAGTTTACTGCCTGGCTTATTCTCAAGGCACTAATTATGGCTGAAGATTGTATAAAAATGTCTAGCGGCAGCAGATTGAGGATAGCCTTAAGACCTGCAGTAGGAGTTGTCCTCATCGCACTTGTGGTGCCAATACACGCTAGTCTTTGTATTTTCGTAATGGCCTTTAGGTATGTGGTTTTGCAGGTTGCCGGCCACCATACTAGACGGCCATAGGTCAGTATAGGTCTTATTATAGCCGTTTACATCCACAGTATAATTTTAGGGGATGGTCCCCAGGTTTTCCCAAAAATTCTGCTGCATGAGTAGAAGGCTACTGAGGCTTTTTTAATTCTCTCGTGTGTGTTCAATTTCCAATTTAGTTTTTTGTCCAGTATAAGTCCCGGATATTTTGCACTGTCAGATACTCTGAGTGGTATACCGCCAACAGAAGGGGCGACAAACCGTGGTATTTTTCTTTTATTGGTGAAGGTAACCAGTTCGGTTTTCTGGGGATTTAAATTTAGACCGCAGTCACGCGTCCAGATACCGAATGTTTTGAGAGCGCCACCAATTTGTTCGCTGAGTTTTGGAAGGAATTTACCTGTTGCCAACAAAACTACGTCATCAGCATAAGCCGTTGTTCTGATGCCACTGTTTCTAAGCTGTATAAGTACTTCGTTTAGAACTATGACCCACAGCAGTGGTGATATAACCCCACCTTGAGGAGTTCCTCTAGAGGCATAGGCTTCTCGCTTAGAGCCCCCAAGTTCAGTTATTGTATGTCTTTCTTCGAGTATGCTTACCATCCAGTTGATAATGAAACTTTCAATGTTATGCTTACTTACTGTCCTGCGTACGGCATCAGTTCTGACATTGTTAAACGCTCCTTCAATGTCCAAGAAAGCCGCAAGGGTGAACTCTTTGTCATTCAAAGTTTTTTTCTATTGTACTGACAACACAGTGTAGTGCGGTTTCCACACTTCTACCTTTAGTGTAGGCATGTTGGGCGGGGATAAGTCTTCCGGGCGTAGCCTACTACGAATGTGTATATCCAACAGTCGTTCTAATGTTTTCATTATGAAGGAAGTGAGGCTTATTTGTCTGAAGTCACTTGCGTTGGCGTGACTTGCCTTGCCAGCCTTCGGTATAAAAATAACCTTCACTTTTCTCCATGTTCTTGGTATATGTCCCTTTGTGCGACAGCCAATATAAAGTCCCTTTAATACCGGAATGATAGTGTTGGCAGTTCTTTGCAACATGATAGGTAAAATACCGTCGAGCCCTGGGGATTTATAGGGAGAGAAAGATCGGATGGCCCATTCTATTCTGTCCTCTGTGATCAAATCTCCAGGAAGGTCTGTATCCCTGGTGTTATTAATAATTGCCGTATTAATAAGTCTCCTTGTTTCCTTCCTATTTGAGGCCAGTTTTCTGTTCCACCATGGAGGTGATATTTTAGTTTTCCTTTTTACTAAAGGACATACTCCTTCGAATGCCTCTTTAAAAAGAGTGACTATTTGCTCGGCTTTCAGGTCGATGTCGTTCGAGCAGTTAAGATTACCACATTGTAAAAGATCCTTTCTTTTCTCAATCTCCTTGCTAAAAAGCGCCCAATCAGCTTTTATTGGATTTCTGTGTGACTGGGGAGGGTTGCAGCAGTTGCTTACAATGAATTCAATGACCCTATGGTCAGAGTAGGATTGCACATTAAGAACGCTCCATTTATCGATAGTAAGGGTGTCGGAGTTGTTGAATAGCGTTAAATCTAAAACCTCCTGCCTAGTTAGAAATAAACTATAAATGTTGGTTCATCCCTTTTATTAGCTACTAGAAGATTGTTTTCAATAATAAATTCAAAAACTGACTCACCTCGTGGGTTAATGTCCCCGCTACCCCATTGTGAGTGATGAGCATTGGCGTCTCATCCCATTACAATGGTCCCATCTCTCCTGTTCCGCTTTGTGGACCAAGGCGTGGGTGATTGGAGTCTTCGTAGGCCATATAAACGGCTGATAAAATCAATGGGGGGAGCCCCCTCCATTGAAGCGTTACCACGGTCTGGTCTAGATTGCTGTAGGTAGATAGAAGTAGTAAATTAATATGTTTTCTAGCTACTATGCATGTTCTGTTCTTACTCTCCACATTAAGCGGTTTGATGCTGTAGGTTACTAAGTCTTTATGATTTAAGCCACATATTTTGCCACGGGATATCCATAGCTCTTGCACCAAGGCAACATCTATTTTCCTTTCACCTAAGAGATGGATGAGGTTAGCGCTAGCAGCTATGCTGTGGTCTATATTTATTTGTGCTACTTTCATATCGGTCTGTTATTGAACCTCTTCAGCAAAGGCATTGATTTGTGGTTTAGCAAAACCACAATTTTAGTTCCTGCTTCGGAGTGTTCACCTACCTCGAGCACCTCCCAGCTCTCACTATGGAGTTCGGGATTTAGGTGCCGTAGCTTTCTCTCGATTCTTTCCTTTGGGAATGTGGGCGAACCTTAGGTCTGGTGAATTCTAACAGGTCCTTCTTTACGACAAGTCGTAAGTCGGCATTAGCCCATGGAGCCTGTGTAGTTTCATCAAAGGTCTTGAGCCAGTTCATTGTGAATTCGTTATCACAAGATAGGAGCTTAAAACCTTTGAAGGTCGAGAGTTGCTCATAGAAGGGTAAATCACCCTCTTTGTTAACGATAGTTCCGTTAACACCATCAAGGATGCGCAACTCTATGAGCCTCCATTGGTCTTTGCTCTACCTACGATCCGGCTTGCTGAAGTCCACTACCGCTACTTGGAGATTGGGCCTGGTGGTCGCAGTCAGTTTGGGCCTTTTGTTGACCCTAATTGTCGAGGGTGGCGTTAGCGTGTCGTCGTGCCTACCCCTCTTTGAGCTTCCCTTCATCGGCTCAGACGCTTGTCCGGAGACTACTTCCGCGACAATTTGTGGTTGCTTGAGTCTGTCAGAGACTGAGGTGGACAGAAAACGGCTTTCCCTCCTCGTCTCGTCCAGACTACAAGCAGCTCGCCTAGTCGTCCCTAGGAAGCGTCGTCAACCTACTGTGTCTGTCGTTTGTTGGTCGCGTACGTCTGAGACTTTTTTGGAACAGCTCGACCTCGACCCTGGACGTAAGAGGTCTTCTCTCCTTTTGTCCCCGTTTGTTAACGTCATCCCTAGTGGACCTTGCAAGCTTGAGCGTGTTGCGGGCTCTATCCAGAGCAGCTCTTTCCGTGAAGGACTTCGGATCACGCTTTCCAAGCCGCCGAATAAGACGAATGGCATTACGTCTACGATTCCGTATTGGCGTTCTTGTTTCGTCCCTAGTCTTTTGCGTAGAGACTGGATAGGGTGCATCCCGATCCACTCTACCTGTCCTGACTACTGTCGCAAAACTGCCTATAGTTTAATTTCCCTTATCTACAGGGCTGCTATCGCCTTACTTTGCGGGTAACGACGACTTTTCCTCCAAAGAAAAGCAGAGGCTTGTTTCCTTCGGATCACCCATCGACACTTTGCAGTCGTCTACCTGAGGTCCACCCTCACTCAACCGCTGTACAGCCCCGATCGTCGCTGAGAAAGATGGGTCTTCAGCCGGCTTATGCGTTGCCACTGAGAGGGCTAAAGACTCCGAGCTTGGTGATACGGTCACCGTTGGCCCTGATTGGCAGAGGCTTGTCCCGTACATAGGTGGCCCCATCAGTGTGCTCATGCTCAGGTCACCCCCCGGCACCGACGGTAGAGGGGTGCACTGCTTTGGAGTATCCCCCGATACCGACCGTCCTGGAGGTAGGCCCGCGAGTTGTGGAGTCTCTTTCTATCATTTTCAGACAGTTCCTCCCACTTCTTTGTCCCCAGTCTCTTTACTGTTAGCTTGCAGTTTTTTGCATGTTTCGAGCTGATGGAGAACGATGAGCTAGCTATGGAGCAGGTGTCGCTAGAATCTAGAAGGTGTTTCTCTAGATTAGCGTCAATCACTAGTTGTCCGTACGAGTACAAGCGTTAAGCCTGAACCTGCACAGACCACACATGACCACATCCCCGCTATAACCCTAAGTCCTAGGATCGCGAACGAATCGTACCTAGGCTCCACTATCCGCCACCTGTGGTCGCGCCTGATAAGGAACCACCTCCCAGGTGTTCGTAAGACAAGTCTGAGTATTTTAAACGACCACCGACGCGAAGCACTTTGTTAGTGTCAATAAACGGAGATAAGGAAATCAGTTTCGGGATGATAGTTCTTTGCCGTTTTGCAGAGCTTCAATTACAGAAGCAAATGAAGAACGCTGAGCGCATCTGATTAAACGAGTCTGAAATTTCTTCTGCAGACAAAAAGTTGTAATTCTTACTATTCGGCAAATGAAAATAGTTTCCAATGAATCGAAATATGTATGCAACTACGCGCACGGATTTGATCCAATTTGATGAATTAGTGATGATTTGTTCAATAATGTTAGTTCCAACTAAGTTAGACACGAATACCTAAACCTTGGTTGACTTCCGTTCCTTCAATTGATCGACAGGAATACCTTGTATACCACACTGCGAGACCGGCCACTCATCCGATCCGTTTTTGAGCCAAGATGGACCAGTCCACCAGATTTCTGTAGAAGCTAGAAGAGATGGCAATATTCCGCGGGATGTGACATCAGCTGGGTTACAAGCAGATCGTACGTGATGCCATGATTTCAATGGGATTGACGACAGAATTTCCGATGTCCGGTTTTAGGAGGTGCAGAAAGCCAATGGAGAACAATTGAAGAATCGGTCCATGCGAATACCTTTAAATCATAAGCCTGCTAAGATAATTTTATTTTATTAACAAGACGTATTAGGAGAACAGCTCCGCAAAGCTCGAGTCTTCGAAGAGTACTTTGATTGGTGCGACCTTGCTCTTGGCTGCCACCACTGATATAGAAATCTCGCCAGTTACGCTAGTACTCCGACAGTATACAACAGTTGCATATGCATCCAGCGATGCATTACAAAAGGCGTGTAGTTCGCAATTGAATTTGTTACTCCATAGAATCCTAGGAATGTAAATAGACTCGATCTGATAAAGCTCCTTACGAATAGTAGTCCAAGATGTGCAAGTTCTTCTAGAACCTCGTCATCCCAGCATAATTTTTCCCTCCAAAGGTCTTGGAAGAAGATCTTAATGGCAACAATAACTGGAGTGTCGAATCGTAATGGGTCAAATATTTGCGAGGCGTCAGATAATATTCAACGTTTTGTGCAAAGTGATTGATTTGGAAGGTTTACCTTGTAGGTAAAGCAATCCTTTGATGGGCACCACTGCAACCCAAGCACCTTTACCATGTTAGAGTCCTCGTACTCGATTGGAGAAATCTCTTTTTGGTCCTCTGGTAGCGACAATAGAAGAAGCCAGCAGTTGGTGGTCCACTTGCGAAGATTGAAGCCTGCTGATTTAAGCACGTCTATAAGTTCGTTTCGTATAGTAATCAACTCCTCAATGGAATCAGCGCCAGTAATGACGTCATCGACGTAGAAATCGTTATTTTGATAATCGACGCAACTTGAGGATGGTTTGCTGCGGAGTCTGAAGCAAGCTGCTTAAGTGTGCGAACTGCCAGGAATGGAGCAGCTGAAGTACCGTAAGTTACTGTTAAAAGCCTAAAATGTTTTATAGGATCTTCTTGGTTATCACGCCAACGATTCTTTGAAAATGTGTGTGATTTGGTGAGACCCAGATTTGACGGTACATCTTCTCGATGTCCCCCGAAATGGTGTATGTATGGCGACGACATCGAAGACATATAGAGAATATGTCACACTGAATTGTGGGGCCAACGAGAAGCGATTCATTTAATGAAGAGTAACAAGTGTTGTTTGACTTAGCAGAGCCGTCGAATATCACACGTACCTTAGTTGTACTGCTATAACCTTTAATAACTGGGTGATGTGGCAAGTAATAATGATTATTTGGTTGTTGAAGTTCAGTCAAGGGGACTTCTTTCATATGAACCAGCGATATGTATTCGTTCATGAAGCGAGAGTATTCGGTTTTTAGGTCAGAATCGGATAAAAATCTCCTCTCGATGGAGTACAGACGACTTAACGACAGACGAAAAGTTTCCTGGACTTATGTTAGAAGTGGATTTAAATGGTAGTTGTACAATATATTTCCCATCTGAGTGACGATTGTGGGTTGAAGCAAAATGATCTTCACCTCTAGGCGCCAAAAACGTTCGAGGTCGAATTCCTGAGAGTAATCTAACTGTGTACAATATGTCCTCACTTCCATATTGGTTGGTGTAAGATGCTTGTAGCTACCCGGTATAACCCAGCTGAATGTAGCTGGTATGGAATTAGGAGCACCTCCTTTTGTAGGTTTCGAAGGTCCCTCAATAATGCCGAAGGCCTGATCTGACCCAATCAAAATGTCGATAGGACCAGGTATATTGAAATTTGTATCCGCCAAATTCAGTGAACGGAAAGCAATAAAATTGACATTGGTTACCACAGTTGGTGGAAGTAATGATGTCAATTTTGATATGACGTAACAATTGATGTCGATATTGTTTGAATCATATCTCGAATGCAAATTCAGTGTTACCAAACCGTTAGTAACACCTGCTGAGGTTGACAAAATTCCCATAATAGGAATGCAAAATTTTTTTCGAGAGAGTCCTACACGTTGAACACATTGTTCGGTTATGAAAGAGACTTGGGATCCTGTGTCCAGCAACACGCGAACATTTTGATAAAGTCCTTCTTTATCACGAGTTCTTACCACAGCAGTGGGAAGAATAGTAGAAGTACGACGATTTCATTCGAGGGAGTGATTATTCACGATAGGATCAACGAAGTCCTGAGGTGATGACGAGACTTTCATGTTTTACACCGAAATTTTGAGCGACATTTGTTAGTGGAATGACCATATCGAAGGCAATAAGTAAAAAAAGCATAGCGCATTTTCCTTAACAAAATTACGACGAGCATTGACCGCTGGACCGACAAAGGTTTTGCAATAAGGAAGAAGGTGATCTTCTTTACACTTTGGACACAATGATTTGGTTTCCACCATGTGTGTTCGAACAGTGCTTTGAATTTTGCTATTTGCTTTAGCACGAGTTAATGTATAGCAGGACTCCAAACAGCTACATCGATTTTCTAAGAAATTAATAAATTGATTGATGGTACAGTTATCATCGGATCCCACCTCTTCAGCCCATGCCTTTTTTGTCTCATGGTCTAATTTTTGCAGCAAAATATATATGAGCCAAGGATATCTAGAGTTAGAGTCCAGGTCCTTTAACCCTCGTATAGTTTCGTCAGCTCCATCTGTTAGTTTTCGAAGAGACTGAACGTTAGCTGAACTGCACGATGGTAATGAAATGAAAGATTGTCTGAACGAATGAACAATCAAGTGTTTTTTGTCGAAACTCGCCTCAAGTTGATCCCAAGCTTCAATGTAATTATTCTCGGCACACGAAATATGTTTTATAAGATTGGCTGTGTCTCCACCCAAGAAAGATTTTAGATAGTGAAATTTTTGTGTTGCAGTAATCGATGGATTGCAATCGATTGTTCCTATGAACAGGTCCTTAATCCCAGGCCAGTCTTTGTAGTCACAGTGAAAGGTTGGAATGACACATTCTGGCAAATGAACCGACTTGGAATTTTGTGTATTTTTCGCATCCAATTTTTGTAACAGTGATGCTTGCCAATTGATGAGGCCAATTTCTCACTAATTGATAAATCAGTTGAAACATCTTTAGAGCTTTCGCGGATCGCACTGGTAAGTAATGAATGTGCCTGACAGTATTAATCTTCGTACTCGACAAAATCTTGTTCATGATCTACGAAATCTTCTTCATCGCAAAAGTTGTATAACTTATCCTGAAGAGATGTAAAACTCGACCAGGCTTCCGCAAGACGAGCAAGATGAATTTCTAACAATTCAAGTGTTGCGGAATCATCAATCGACTGTACAAATGATAACGCCCTTGTAATACTCGCTTTGGCATGACCGCATTTGGCTTTTATGGCATTTATTGTTTTTTTTTTTTAATTCATCACGATTGCCCAAAAAAGATCAACACAATTGGCAATCACCGAATTAACCGAATGTGCACCAAAGTTTGAATAAAGTTTTTGTTCACATGCACTAAATTAATCGAAGTAATTTATTAAGCATGCAGTCTATATGTGTTTTATTGGCAATTCACAAAGATTTAGGGTTAAAACACGTGTTTTAAGATACATAATATACACGCGATATATGTACGAAACCATTAAATCCGGCTCTTGAAGGACCAAAATGACGTGGTCTCAATGGACTGTGTGAATGATAAAGTGTTTTGTGTATGATTAATTAATGTGAATGTGATTATGTTTAATTAAATTGCTTTTGTTTATAAATGTGTAGTGTATTATGTGTATGTGTTATGATCAAATTGTAAACGCAAGATTACTGTGTACGATGTGTGTTGTCCGATGGTCCAAATGAAAAAGAAAGATTCCGTCTTGTAACAAGCTTGTTCAATCGGAGCCTTTTCCGACTGCTCCGTAGAAAAAACTACTGTCGCGCGGACAAGTATGAAAATTTCGCGGATTGACTACTGTAAGCAAAGTGCGACGTTAGCTTGGAAAACGAGACGACGATTAGCAACGAGAGAAATTAATAAAAAAAGCTCTTCTCCGATTGGAGTTGACAACGATAATGATTTAATTTTCTAGATTTGGTTTTCTTGTTACATCGTTTAGAACAAAAGAGTACGTTTTAGTACAGCAGAAAATATGCAAAAGATGTCCGACTTTTGTTTTGTTGCGCCAGATTTGAATTTTACAATTGGTATAATTATATAGGTAATTCATATTTCAAATACATTATATTAGAAGAAAAATTGATACATGGTAAGTAGATGACTATTTTACAAATTTAGGTAATTAATTTGGTTTTTTGAAACGTATGTGTGAGAGATGTGTTGAGACGGGGACGAGTTCCCCAACAAAGCTAATGAAGCGATAACAAATATGACGATAAAGCAAAATAAGAAAAGAACAACAAATTACTGTAACATTCGGTGTAATATACCACTAGAGAGCAAGTAAAATAGAGAGTACTGACAGTTAAAGTATAATGGCAAATTATTATGAAATAAGGGTAGGGTATTATTTAGGATGTTGGGCACTTAGTGCATATAGTTCTGAACACATGGCGTACTGGTAGCAAAGCACTGATTTCTTGCATGTGAGCTCGGATGGTTTGATGGTCGTTATCGTATTGTTGTCTCAATGAGGACCATGCCAATAAATAACTACCATCGTTTGCTACGGACCATTCACCAACTGCACGTTTTGCAGGGCCTTCCAGAGCAGCCAAGAGTTTTCGTAAACGCTGTACATTTGTCAGTTTCTGGTTATCGTGTACCTCTTAAATGAACACATCGCGAAATCTCCAGGAAATTTTGGCAATCTATTTCGATTCGGCATATCACTCCACTCATTGTTATCAGATTGAGTTGTCTGTTCTGGTAATTGCGGAGTCAATACCGCCAGCCGTGATCGCAAAGCTGTCTTGGCTGTAAAATAAATGTCTTCGCCGTGTTCCAGAAATGTATGATCAGCTGTGTTCCCCATCAAGAAGTATTGATGACATGCGACCTCATAATCATTCCAGCACGCGTTTAGCATCTCCAGCTTTGTTTGAATTTCATGCTGATCAGCACCAATAAACTCGATTTGCTGAGTGAATTTCAAAACTCGACGGAGCGCAGCCAATTTCATTTTCCGCATTATTAATTGACCTTGGCATCGTTATTTGCTTGATGCGCCGTTTCTTTTGCAGTGGTGTCAAACTAGTAATACAATCGTTGCTGCTCTGTTCGTGTTTGTATGATGGAGCCCGCACATTGCCCAGAATACACTTGTTCTTTGAATTCAAGTTCCGATTCTTAAACAGATATTAGCTTGCAACTGCCTTGCTGAGACCGGATTATATGCAACATAAAAAGATTGAAATATGCATGCAAATATTCATGAAAAATGCTAAAAATATGCATAAAAAGGATCAAAATATGCAGCATTAGCCATATGATAGCAACATTTTTTTTATTTTAAATTCAATCAAAAATATAGCTGAATAAATAACTATGTTATTCATTTTTAATTTAGAATTTTTATAACATTTTGCCGAGATAATCAGCGCCTTCTATAATCCCCTTTCATGACAACTCATCTTTCGTTGTGTTTATTTATGTGTGGCAATACTGACAACTTTTGAATTGCAATGCCAGTATCTATCACTCTTCACTTTATACTTTTTATACTTTTCTTTCGCTACTTAGATTGTTCACTCTTTTTCAATAAATACTTTCATTCGTTTAATTATCTTATAATAAAGCACATTTTGTTAGTCTTGAAAATGTGAACAATCATGTACTGTTCCAAATGTTCGGTGGTAAGGTTACGTCTTTGGAATTTGAGTTCGCAACATCCATAGATCAGCTAGTTCCATTCGGTTCGGTAGGGCCATATCGAAAGTTCAGCTGGTAAAGATAATAGACTGTAAAGTTACTACTACTTTAATATACCTTTTGTTTCCTAAGAAATGGCATCATGAAAACTCAGGCTTTATTTTTTTATACATATTTATACTAATTTTTCCTTTGCATTTTTTTGTATTGAATTCAATCTTTTCGTTTTTCAAACAAATTAAAAATAAAATCTATAAGTTTCTAAACAATGAAAACATTTTCATAAACAAGAAAAATTGAATAAAGATTAACAAGTTATAAGTAGGAAGTATAAAACTGAGTGCAGACGTTGCTTCTTCATTCCGTGGCACATACATAGCTGCACATTCCACCACTCCATTATCGTATCTTGCCACATTCCATATGAGTGTGCTGGTCAATTTGCTCTTTTACAAAAAAATACCGCTGCGGTTTTGACACTAAGTCCATATGTCGAAACACACTTTCAGAGTGCTAATAGCCGCACAATAGGTCATTCGCTTTGTTTTCGTTTCCTAATTATCCAAATGCCAATCTAAGCACAATAGAGTCAAGTGGCGTATACCTATCTACCCAATAACATGTACACATAATACAACTCCGATCGCTCAGCGGCACAAAACTGCAACGAGTGCATATCGGAGGAATATTGTGACGTGCTATTTGGAGATCGATATACGACTTAGGAATGGGTGACACTTGACACCGGTGCAGGGCAAATGACACCCAAGATGTCAATTGGACGTTTTTAATTGGAACAGAAAACAATTAAGCAATGCCTAGAAATAATGCATATGCATATATGGGAAACAAATAAGAAACGTGGAGGGGAAAGGCGGGATGCAGGTCACGACCGAAATAATAGTATAAAAGGTGGTGGTTGTGACCAGGAAAGGACGGAGTTAAGTTACTGAGCAAACAGATCGCAGCGAACCCTAGACAGCGGATCTTGTTAGTTCTTTTAATAATAATAATAATATATTCACAATTAAAGAACTCAGGGTCACAGCCAATCACTAGAAAGCGGGCACTGCAGTATAAATTGAAAGGACAAAACGCATTTTAATTTAACTCTCCGTCCGAAACTCTTCTCCCATTGGTAAAGCACGGTATCACGGACTTAACAATACCATTCACGGAACTGGAGGAGGACCAAACAAACAATACGTGTTTTTTGCCATCGAAGAGGATGTTATTATTTTGCTCGATTTAAGGACCCAAGAATCTGGCCTCAAAGTCCATAAATTTGGAGTTCATGTTCTTCCACCCGAAAAAGAACAAAAAAGACAGCCATTGCTAGAGAAGAACCAACAATTTCCTAAAAGTTTTTCTCCAGAAACAAACGCCATCATGTGAAGAAGGCTCCGAATATGAAAAGGATTATATCGAAGAGGAACAAACGCACCTACAAGAAGAGCCAGCGTATGAAAAAAAAAAACGACACACGCTAGGACTTCACCAATCACAGAAACAGCAAAACATTTTTCAAGAAAAATCTGTACAACTCCTTGAAGAACTAAATAAATGAAAAAAATTAGAAGAATTAAAGAACAAAAAGCAAAGCTTTTAAAAAGAAGCAATGAACTTATACTTTCAGTACAGAAAACAGGAAACTGAAAGTAAGAAAGCTTGAAATTGAAAGAAAAAAACTCGATTTAAGAGAACTGCAACTGTACTGAAAAAATGAAGTGCTATTTTTTTTAACTACATATACATGTAAGTAGGTATCTATTTATTTATTTATTTCTTTTGTTATATTTTTAAAGAGTTCAAAAAGATCTATATATGAAGTTTATTTTTATTTTGAAAATACATAATTGAAATAAATGGTTAATACTATAATTAAAGAGCATCTTTTATATTGTCTCTTATTTGTTTAGCAATACTTTTAAAGTCACCAACGTTTTGTGGCGATGAAAGTTCTATATTGTCATCTTCTTCAACTAAAAGATGATGGTCGAATTCCACTTTGAACTTAATACAAACATTGTGCAACATAGCGCACACGTTTGTAATCAATGCTGCCTTTTCTCGTTTGTAGTAAAGTTCCCTCGAGTAAAGAAGACATCTAAATCTTCCCTTTAGGATACCAAAACATCTCTCTATTATGCCCCTGCATTTGGAGTGCAGCGTGTTGTACTTAGCTTCACGACTGTTTGGAGCAGCTGATCTATATGGGGTCATCAACCATGGCTCAAGACTATAGATGGCATCGCCTTTAATTTAAATATTAAAATAGTATTAGGAACTTGTAAATATGGGTTCATTGTATACGGTACCAAGAATTTTGCTGCTGTCTACTCTCTTAAAATTTATCTTCCAAAAAGTTTCTCTCTGAACTCATTGACCATACAACCGAGTCATGGGAACTCCCACCATAGCTTGCATTGACGCAGGTTATCTTTTAATTATGGTCACAGATCTATGGGTTGGTAAAAAAGCATAAGATAATAAAACATACATGTGGTTAAATACATACATACCGTCATTACGTTTAAGCTATGGTGTCCTTTTCTATTGAAGAAATTAAGTTCGGTCTTTGAGGGACGAACAATAACAATAACCAGGAAAACCACTTTTTTCAAAAAAAGATGCCTTCGCTCTCGCTTTTACCTCCTCTGTCATATCAAACGTTATCATGATGCCTAACGATTACTCATAATTTTAGAGACAGTGGATTGAGCCATAGCGATGTAATAGTCTCCTTCAACACTCTTTTGGTATGAACACTGTGCCGAAAATCTAAGGGTGCTACTGTTTTGGCGCTTAAAGTCGTCTTTAATTTCCTCCAATATTATAAACAAAGGCTTCCTTTGATAAGCGAAACAATTGAACAAACCTAAATAAACAATTTCTAAAGTATTTGATATATACTTACTCTGTGGGCGGAATATCGAGCGGGGAAGAACCACTTCTTAACAATCCTCCTTGAACATTTATGTTCACATTTTCTTCCCTTCGTTCTTCATTTTCGACATACAAATATAAACTAATTGAATCCATTTAATTTCATTTCTTCAAAACAAAATCTGAAACTTTCACTATCAACAACAGCAGCACAAAAAAAAATTGTTGTGTCGGGAAACAGGTGTCAAATATTTGGAAAAATAAATGGAAAATTGGAAGTTAGACTGGAAATAACTGGAACGCTCCGGGAAAGATAATTTTCGCCCCGTTCGCATTTGAGAATATGCAAAAGCGAACACGGTCGAAATTAAGGTATCGCTTTTGATACGATCCAACGCGCATTTGGGAATAACCCCCCTGCTTTTGGGACGAAAATCACGCATACCTCACGCCATACCCTAGGAACGTAGTATAGCCTGAGATAGCACTAGTAAATGCATTTTAGCAATGCAATAATAACTTCCACTGACTTCCGTAGCATTGTGGGTCGAATATTATCTGTACCAAGTGCTTTGAAGGGAGCAAATGTGTTGATCGCCCAGGCTATTTTCTTCTTGTCTATTTTTTCGGCTATTGTTTCTAGCTCCATTCCCTCCCTCATGCCTGATGCTACTACTTCGTAACCGTCAGACACATCAGTGCATCCTGGGAAGTGAGTGTCCGTTAGTATTTCCAGCGTCTCTTTGTGTGATTCGGTCCTTCTTCCGTCGCCCCTTCTTAGTGAAAATACTCGCATCGGTGCCTATGAAAGGTCTTTCCTCAGCCTGGATGCTTCGGTTGTAGATTCAATTGATTCGCAGAAAGTTCTCCAAGAGTTTTTCTTTGCGAATCTGATCTCTTTTTTCAGGATTCGAACGCTCTCCCTCTATGTTGACCACTCTATAAATCCCTCTTTTGAGAGATTCCATACCTAGACCTCGAGCTTCGTATTAGTTCCGCGATCTTGGGACTACACCAGGGGGGTAGCAGTGATCCGATAGTGATGCCGTGCTGGACACTCTCCAATTTGTGACTAGGACAGAACTATTTTGGGATGCAAATGTTACGTCTAAAACTTCCCTTCTACTCGCCGTAATGAAAGTGGAACCATTTCCCCGATTACATATAAGCAGATTGGAGCAAAGAAGATAATCCAACAAAGCCCCATCTCTAGTATTTATATCTGAGCTACCCCAAATACAGCCTAAGACTAAGTTTTCTTACCTTGTCCTGACGCTGCTACTAGCGCCTTTACCGGTTTGGGGGGACTGATATGTCATCGTAAAAGCATGTGTACCGACGCCACTCTGCAGCTCTCACCCTTGCCTCTGATCTCCACCACCGTAACATCACATGTGCTAAACTGGAGCAATATTAATGCGTGAAGATCTTTTTTTTCCGCAATTGGTCTGCTAGGTATGGTAACAAACCTTCCTTTGACCGAAAATACCTATGATGAGTACCTAAGGAACGGTACGTATGCATGTCTTTGTAGCGAGTAGCATTTAACGTAACGTGACGGGTATTTTCATCGATCAATAAAAACAGCCCAATGACGCCACCGGCATGTAAAACGCACCAAACAGTTAGGGTTCCCACCTGCCATTTCACCAAGAATGCGCTTCATCGCTGAAGATAATTTTGCGATGAAAATTGGCTATAACGCTCTTAAAGTTGTTTCCGCCGACTCGGAATTTCGGTAGTAAATTTTAATTATTTGTAAACGTTATTGCTTCGTTTCTTCACCATGAAAATGTTGATTTTACTGAATATTTTGATATTGACAGTTCGGTAATCGGCTTAAGAGTGCGTTCACACTGAAAGTCTGAAATTGTGAAGTTTTTTGGGAAAACGGGTTTTAGGCAAATTATCTTTGCTATATATCTCGAATACAGAGATATATAACTCTCCAGTGGAAAGGCGGCTGCCTACAAGCTGTTTTCCCGAAAAATTCATGAAGTCACGCACTTATGCTGATTTCTTTTCCAGTGTATGTGAGTTCATGAATTGGACTTTAATGCAAGAATTCGCTATTCCAAAATGTGTATTTCACCATTTTTATACCCTCCACAGGAAGGTATATTCACTTTGTCATTACATTTGTAACGCCAAGAAGAAGTCACCGAAGACCTCATAAAGTAATTTATCTTACGTAGTTACAGAAACCAATTTAATATGAATATACATTATGCACGTTTATGCCAATGTATTTATTTTATTAAAATTAAGTCTACAAAATACAAAAACTAATAATTTTGTGAATGTATTTATTTATACTTACTTTCTTATATTTATTTATATTTGTATATTATTTGTTACATCTCCTATTTTATACGCTTACTTAAGTAAGTTTTTCTCTAGTTTTTATTGAAATACTACTTGATTTGATTTTGTTAGTGTCGAGTTAAAGGTTTTCTGGGAGTTCCACTACCTGAAGGTATACTGTTTTTGGAGGGCTCCGTAGCGGCTTCTAAATATAACCTCTATTTCGAGGACTTGTAGGGAGATATTTGTAAGTATTCACTTACTGCAGATTTCCTCTTTATTTTTATTATACATCGTGCCAAGAAACTGTTGCAACCGAACCGATCTTATGATTAAGCTTTTTTTAAATTTGGAAAAAAATAAGGAGACACTTGTCAAAGAGTCAAGAAAGATGTTGATGTTGTTTTATTACGAATTTCTCTATTAAAATAACTGGCGCCCAACTTTACAAATCCTTATAAAAGGAGAAGTCAAAGAACCCAATAAGGATGTTAAAGGACCTTAACAACCCACTCTACAAATCCTTATACAAGGAGAAGTCAAGAGTAGGTAATGGGACGATTGGGGGTGGGAATTCCGTGCTAGAGTGAGAGGGAAGATATGGCCATGGAGTGATAGTGTTGTCTTTGTCGCTCGTATGTTAATTAGATATGTAGTGTGTTTGATGTGGCGCCGCCGTTGCCGCCGCAGTTGGTTGTTAGTTTTTGTTATCAGTTTTGTGTGTTTTGGGGTGTGGAATTGTTTGGAGATGACGTAATTATAGTTATTCGTCGTGTTGGGGTGTGTTGTGATGATGAAAATTAAAAAAAGCGAGATGCGTGGCTGTGTGTTGATTTGTATGGTGGATCGTTGTCGAGCGACGGTTAAAAAAGAGCGATATGTGCGTGGCTGTGTGTTGATTTGTATGGTGGACCGTTGTCGAGCGACGGTTATCGTGGCTGTTGATTTGTATGGTGGATCGTTGCCATGCGACGGTTATCGTGAGTCGTTGCCGTGGTCATGGGTTGCTTGGGACGGTTATCGTGGCTGTTGATTTTGGATGGTGGTTCGTAGCCATGGTCGTTGTGTATGTTAATTAGAGGTGGTTTTGATATGGTTTATTTGATCGAAGGGAAATGTTATTAATTTATCATCTTTAATGTATAAGTAGGAATATTAAGATGGGGTTGTTATAATTGGTAATCTTATTCATTGTATAAAAGAAGATAAGTAAATGAGGAGAGGTCATACATTAAGTAATGTTGTATGAGAATAGAACACAGGAAGTTCATGTGAAAATATCAGGCGATAGTTCGGTTCATCGATCAAAGAGACATTTTAAGGGGCACTTAGTAAGGTTCAGATTGACAACGAACCATTTGGATTCTTAGTTATAGATAAGGACAGTTCTATAAAAATGGGGCGTTACAAAAACTCATTCAAGGAAACTGCAATTTTATAAATGATTTATATCCTCTCTTTTGAAATCAGCATATATATACATATATATAAGGCCAGCGCTTGTTTAAAACCAGTTTATATTAAACTGACTTTTGTTTGAAACCAACCTGTTCAGAACAGATCTGTATAAAACTACCCTGTTTCCTAATTTAAACTAACATTTCCAGATATTATAAATGGCTACTACTGAAAATTTGCTTAAAAATCTAATAGCAATAAAAAAAGCTCTGAAGAAGAAATACAACCAAATCAAGACTGATAGAATTATAAAAGAAACCGAAATTGAAGATACTTTTAAACTAATTTCGGGTCCCTTACAAGAGATTGCGAAAAATACCAAAACAAACAAAACTCAAAGTGTTGAAGACATTAAGAAACCATTGAAACGAAGAAAGTTACAATTTAAATCACCCTTAGATATAGAAAAGGTGTCACCATTACAGTATTCAGATCTGCATGAAGAAGAAGAAGAAGAGGAAGAAGAAGAAGAAGAAGAAGCAGAAGCAGAAGAAGATGTTTCATTTAGAACACCTACTAATTCACAAATCTATAATCAAAGCACACCACTCAGTCTCTCATCACCATCAGATTCGAATCGTGATAAGACCTATGGGCCATATTTCGATGTGGGGACAAACTCTACGAAGATGGGAAGATCAAAATTCCAAATTAATGCCCAAAAAGATTTTGTAATTGATGATGAAGTCTTCCCTGCAACAGATGGGCTTTATGAGTTAATTATGCGAAAAACCCCTAGAAAAGCACGCTTTACCCCTGAAGACTTACAGCAATATCGTCAAATACTACAAAAATCTAGAGCACATATGAAAAACCATGATAGCAATTCCCAAGTAAAGGGTAATCGCGGTCAAAAGTATAAGACAATTATTAAACCTTTAATTCAAGATATGCTTAAAGAGCCACAACAAAAAATTGGTAAATCATATGATATGACATATTCTGAGAATCTCATCGATTACGTACATTGGGATGATCCTAATGAGCTCGTTGATAGACTTAGACTTTTAATCGCATCTCAAACTGCTGGCAATAATAATCATCAGAATGAAATAAACTCAATTGTTGAAGAGCTGCGTGAATCAAATATCATATATTAATCACATAGTTGAACCCTTAAAAGAAATCGTGAAAAATGTCAAAAGTGAAGAAAAAAAATCCATTTCTAATGCAAGTTTTGACTTCTCATCTCCAGAATCAAATCAGACAACGAACAATGATAATTCATTTAGGACACCCTACGACAATAGCCTTGATCAAAGCACTCCAATTAATCGATCATCCCCATCAGATTCGAATAGTGACAAAATCCACATTTCGACGTGGAATCAAATTCAACGAAATTAGGTAGATCAAGTTTTGTAATTAACGAACACAAGAATTTCGTCATTGATGATGAAATCTTCCATGGAACGAATGGCCTTTATGAATTAATATTTCGAAAAAGGCCTAGAAAAGATCGATATACCAATGAAGACTTGGATCAATATCTAAAGATATTACAAAAAACAAAAACACACTTGAAAAACTATGATAGTAACTTACAAGTTAAAGGCAACAGAGGTTATAAGTATAAACATATAATCCAACCTTTACTTCAACACCTAACGCCGAGAGTCATAAAGAAAATTGGAAAAGCATACAATAGTAATTCATCTGATGTGAGTTATTCGAATAAACCCATCGAATATGTGTATTGGGATAGCCCCAATGAACTCGTCAATAGATTAAGGCTTTTAATTGCATCTCAAAGAGCCGGCAATAATAATCTTCAAAATGAGGTTAACTCAATTGTAGAAGAATTAGGTGAATCAAATATCATACACTAATAATCAATTCAATCCATTAAAAGCAAGCAAATCAGTATGGTCCCACACCTGAACCGACTGTATAGGAACCGACCGGATAGGAACCGACCGGAATTGACCTCAACACTTGGTTCAGGAATTGGCCTATATAAAATCAATTCGCGAGGAGTTACTTTGTGATGAAAATGTTGAAGTGATGAATATCGAAGAAGTTGGCTGTCCTAATTTCAACGAATTGAAGCGACTCTATCCTTGTGAAATAAAATGTTCGCTCCATAGCAAATGCTGTGCCCTACAAAATGTATACCTGTTGGACAAATTCTTATCTGCAAATTAAATAAAAAAAAAAAAAAAAAACAAATTTCTTCTTTTTCTTTATTTACGTCTTTTATAACCATATGGAAGGGAACTATTGTCTTCGAGAAATCTACGTTTTTCCGACCTGAGTTTGTATGTTTTTGTTTCGGCAATTGTTATGACCTCGTGCTCTCGTGTCCGGCGAATATTATTTGATAAAATTTGGATATCATCGGCATTCGCAGCATTAAGTACAGCTTCTTTGATTGTCTCAAAATTTACCTTTTTCGATGCTGAATAATTCAAATTGATTCCTTTTACTTTACACACGATTTTTTTCAGTGCCATCTTTTGTACTAAAGACTTTGTAGGAATAATTTTTGGGGCTTCCACTTACGAATTCAGTAATATAACTTCCAGGCCCATAGCATTGTAATTCGTCAGTCATATCCCCTATAAATTCACCAGTCTGTGGATCAGGTTCACCTTCACGACTTACATAGATTACGGAATCGGTGTCGTAGTACAAAACTCTACCTCCTAATATTTCCAGGTAACTATACAATTTCAGACGAGCTTGTGTGGTAGTATAAGCTGCATAACACACATTAACAGTTGATAAGGTCTCCGCTTCTTCTTCTTTATACAACCAGCTTACTATAACATTTTCCTCATTTATAGGTAGAATGTGACAGACTTCAATAGTTGGATTTGTAATCATTTGGAATAATTCTGATGGACTATTAATTATACATGTTTTGTCCAAATTTACCCCAAAATGAATTAAGTATGAGCTTAGCAAAAGATCTCTTCCCAGGGTTATCACAAATTTGTTCAAAATCGAGTTTAACATCTTCATTAGCCAAAAAGTCAGCTACATATTTCTTTTTCTCTTCCATTGTAGCGCATTTATCTGGCCAGCCTGATGCTTCTTGTTTCATTTTAATGAATTTATTCATCATTTGACTGAAAAGGCCATCTGATTTTTCCATTTTATTATATTGAACCATAGAATATTCCCATATTTCGAAAATATCTACTATCTTATACCCTTTCTCCATTGCTTTTAAGACCTCATCAATAATCCAGGTTCCGTGTATAGCTCTTTCATCATCTGTGGCGGGGGTTTTAGGCCAGCCACACCGCCCCACGGCTTCTATCGACTGGTCAACTGTCAGTATTTGACATGGCCGGCGTTGCCAGGTGGAGATGCCTCGCGGGCCTAAAACCCCCGCCACAGATGATGAAAGAGCTATACACGGAACCTGGATTATTGATGAGGTCTTAAAAGCAATGGAGAAAGGGTATAAGATAGTAGATATTTTCGAAATATGGGAATATTCTATGGTTCAATATAATAAAATGGAAAAATCAGATGGCCTTTTCAGTCAAATGATGAATAAATTCATTAAAATGAAACAAGAAGCATCAGGCTGGCCAGATAAATGCGCTACAATGGAAGAGAAAAAGAAATATGTAGCTGACTTTTTGGCTAATGAAGATGTTAAACTCGATTTTGAACAAATTTGTGATAACCCTGGGAAGAGATCTTTTGCTAAGCTCATACTTAATTCATTTTGGGGTAAATTTGGACAAAACATGTATAATTAATAGTCCATCAGAATTATTCCAAATGATTACAAATCCAACTATTGAAGTCTGTCACATTCTACCTATAAATGAGGAAAATGTTATAGTAAGCTGGTTGTATAAAGAAGAAGAAGCGGAGACCTTATCAACTGTTAATGTGTGTTATGCAGCTTATACTACCACACAAGCTCGTCTGAAATTGTATAGTTACCTGGAAATATTAGGAGGTAGAGTTTTGTACTACGACACCGATTCCGTAATCTATGTAAGTCGTGAAGGTGAACCTGATCCACAGACTGGTGAATTTATAGGGGATATGACTGACGAATTACAATGCTATGGGCCTGGAAGTTATATTACTGAATTCGTAAGTGGAAGCCCCAAAAATTATTCCTACAAAGTCTTTAGTACAAAAGATGGCACTGAAAAAAATCGTGTGTAAAGTAAAAGGAATCAATTTGAATTATTCAGCATCGAAAAAGGTAAATTTTGAGACAATCAAAGAAGCTGTACTTAATGCTGCGAATGCCGATGATATCCAAATTTTATCAAATAATATTCGCCGGACACGAGAGCACGAGGTCATAACAATTGCCGAAACAAAAACATACAAACTCAGGTCGGAAAAACGTAGATTTCTCGAAGACAATAGTTCCCTTCCATATGGTTATAAAAGACGTAAATAAAGAAAAAGAAGAAATTTGTTTTTTTTTTTTTTTTTTATTTAATTTGCAGATAAGAATTTGTCCAACAGGTATACATTTTGTAGGGCACAGCATTTGCTATGGAGCGAACATTTTATTTCACAAGGATAGAGTCGCTTCAATTCGTTGAAATTAGGACAGCCAACTTCTTCGATATTCATCACTTCAACATTTTCATCACAAAGTAACTCCTCGCGAATTGATTTTATATAGGCCAATTCCTGAACCAAGTGTTGAGGTCAATTCCGGTCGGTTCCTATCCGGTCGGTTCCTATCCGGTCGGTTCCTATACAGTCGGTTCAGGTGTGGGACCATACTGATTTGCTTGCTTTTAATGGATTGAATTGATTATTAGTGTATGATATTTGATTCACCTAATTCTTCTACAATTGAGTTAACCTCATTTTGAAGATTATTATTGCCGGCTCTTTGAGATGCAATTAAAAGCCTTAATCTATTGACGAGTTCATTGGGGCTATCCCAATACACATATTCGATGGGTTTATTCGAATAACTCACATCAGATGAATTACTATTGTATGCTTTTCCAATTTTCTTTATGACTCTCGGCGTTAGGTGTTGAAGTAAAGGTTGGATTATATGTTTATACTTATAACCTCTGTTGCCTTTAACTTGTAAGTTACTATCATAGTTTTTCAAGTGTGTTTTTGTTTTTTGTAATATCTTTAGATATTGATCCAAGTCTTCATTGGTATATCGATCTTTTCTAGGCCTTTTTCGAAATATTAATTCATAAAGGCCATTCGTTCCATGGAAGATTTCATCATCAATGACGAAATTCTTGTGTTCGTTAATTACAAAACTTGATCTACCTAATTTCGTTGAATTTGATTCCACGTCGAAATGTGGATTTTGTCACGATTCGAATCTGATGGGGATGTTCGATTAATTGGAGTGCTTTGATCAAGGCTATTGTCGTAGGGTGTCCTAAATGAATTATCATTGTTCGTTGTCTGATTTGATTCTGGAGATGAGAAGTCAAAACTTGCATTAGAAATGGATTTTTTTTCTTCTTCTGGGTGTTGTAAACGTCGTCGTAGTAGTTGTTGATTCTTTATTTTCATATCTATATTATTGTAAGCAACATCTGCAGCAGCAGCAGTATCATTTTGAGTATGAGCACTTTTGACATTTTTCACGATTTCTTTTAAGGGTTCAACTATGTGATTAATATATGATATTTGATTCACGCAGCTCTTCAACAATTGAGTTTATTTCATTCTGATGATTATTATTGCCAGCAGTTTGAGATGCGATTAAAAGTCTAAGTCTATCAACGAGCTCATTAGGATCATCCCAATGTACGTAATCGATGAGATTCTCAGAATATGTCATATCATATGATTTACCAATTTTTTGTTGTGGCTCTTTAAGCATATCTTGAATTAAAGGTTTAATAATTGTCTTATACTTTTGACCGCGATTACCCTTTACTTGGGAATTGCTATCATGGTTTTTCATATGTGCTCTAGATTTTTGTAGTATTTGACGATATTGCTGTAAGTCTTCAGGGGTAAAGCGTGCTTTTCTAGGGGTTTTTCGCATAATTAACTCATAAAGCCCATCTGTTGCAGGGAAGACTTCATCATCAATTACAAAATCTTTTTGGGCATTAATTTGGAATTTTGATCTTCCCATCTTCGTAGAGTTTGTCCCCACATCGAAATATGGCCCATAGGTCTTATCACGATTCGAATCTGATGGTGATGAGAGACTGAGTGGTGTGCTTTGATTATAGATTTGTGAATTAGTAGGTGTTCTAAATGAAACATCTTCTTCTGCTTCTGCTTCTTCTTCTTCTTCTTCTTCCTCTTCTTCTTCTTCTTCATGCAGATCTGAATACTGTAATGGTGACACCTTTTCTATATCTAAGGGTGATTTAAATTGTAACTTTCTTCGTTTCAATGGTTTCTTAATGTCTTCAACACTTTGAGTTTTGTTTGTTTTGGTATTTTTCGCAATCTCTTGTAAGGGACCCGAAATTAGTTTAAAAGTATCTTCAATTTCGGTTTCTTTTATAATTCTATCAGTCTTGATTTGGTTGTATTTCTTCTTCAGAGCTTTTTTTATTGCTATTAGATTTTTAAGCAAATTTTCAGTAGTAGCCATTAATAATATCTGGAAATGTTAGTTTAAATTAGGAAACAGGGTAGTTTTATACAGATCTGTTCTGAACAGGTTGGTTTCAAACAAAAGTCAGTTTAATATAAACTGGTTTTAAACAAGCGCTGGCCTTATATATATGTATATATATGCTGATTTCAAAAGAGAGGATATAAATCATTTATAAAATTGCAGTTTCCTTGAATGAGTTTTTGTAACGCCCCATTTTTATAGAACTGTCCTTATCTATAACTAAGAATCCAAATGGTTCGTTGTCAATCTGAACCTTACTAAGTGCCCCTTAAAATGTCTCTTTGATCGATGAACCGAACTATCGCCTGATATTTTCACATGAACTTCCTGTGTTCTATTCTCATACAACATTACTTAATGTATGACCTCTCCTCATTTACTTATCTTCTTTTATACAATGAATAAGATTACCAATTATAACAACCCCATCTTAATATTCCTACTTATACATTAAAGATGATAAATTAATAACATTTCCCTTCGATCAAATAAACCATATCAAAACCACCTCTAATTAACATACACAACGACCATGGCTACGAACCACCATCCAAAATCAACAGCCACGATAACCGTCCCAAGCAACCCATGACCACGGCAACGACTCACGATAACCGTCGCATGGCAACGATCCACCATACAAATCAACAGCCACGATAACCGTCGCTCGACAACGGTCCACCATACAAATCAACACACAGCCACGCACATATCGCTCTTTTTTAACCGTCGCTCGACAACGATCCACCATACAAATCAACACACAGCCACGCATCTCGCTTTTTTTAATTTTCATCATCACAACACACCCCAACACGACGAATAACTATAATTACGTCATCTCCAAACAATTCCACACCCCAAAACACACAAAACTGATAACAAAAACTAACAACCAACTGCGGCGGCAGCGGCGGCGACACATCAAACACACTACATATCTAATTAACATACGAGCGAAAAAGACAACACTATCACTCCATGGCCATATCTTCCCTCTCACTCTAGCACGGAATTCCCACCCCCAATCGTCCCATTACATCGGAGATCCACAAAAAAGGAGACCCTCTGAACTGCGCCAACTACAGAGGCATAAGTCTCCTCAACATCGCCTACAAGATCCTATCTGCCGTAATATGTGAACGCCTGAAACCGTTTACCAACAACCTGATTGGCCCTTATCAGTGTGGTTTTAGGCCAGGAAAGTCCACAACCGATCAAATTTTCACACTCCGGCAGATCCTGGAAAAAACTCAAGAAGTCCAAATCGATACCCACCACCTATTCATCGATTTCAAAGCCGCATATGACAGCATTTATAGAGACGAACTGTACAGAGCCATGTCTAGTTTTGGTATACCGCCCAAACTCGTCCGTTTGTGTAGGATGACGATAGAAAATTCTCGCTGCTCCATCAGGGTCGGAAACGACCTCACCGACACATTCGATACCAAAAAAGGATTTAGGCAAGGCGATGCGCTGTCATGTGACTTCTTTAATCTGATTCTTGAGAGGATTGTGCAAAACTCCAAAGCCAACACCAGAGGCACAATTTTCCAAAAGTCGGTGCAACTACTAGCATACGCTGACGATATTGACATCATTGGTAGGACTCAACGTGATGTCATAGCCACGTTTACTAGCATAGAGAAGGAAGCGGCGAAAATGGGCTTAGCAGTAAATGAGGGCAAGACTAAGTATATGCTGTCATCACGAAAGGACTCACAACATCGACGAATTGGACAGAACGTCACCATTGACAGATATAACTTTGAGGTAGTACGGGACTTTGTCTACCTCGGCTCCGCTATTAACTCTGACAACAACATCTCGTCAGAAATTAAACGAAGAATTACTCTTGCCAACCGCTGTTTCTTCGGGCTAAGAAGGCAATTTAGTAGTAAAGCCCTCACTCGAACTACTAAGGAGATCCTATATAAGACCCTGATCATCCCAGTCCTGCTCTACGGCGCTGAAGCCTGGACCGTATCAAAAGCGGATGAAGAAATCCTTGGTAGATTCGAGAGGAAAATTCTTCGAAAAATCTTCGGTCCCGTTTGCGTTGACGGGCTATGGAGACGAAGATTCAACCAAGAACTATACGAGCTGTACAGCGACATGCCCCTGGTCAAAAAACTCCGCATTGGACGTTTAAGATGGCTAGGACATGTAGAACGAATGGACACCAATACTCCGGCTCGCAGAGTCTTCGATCACCGGCCAGACGTCGGACGCAGTAGAGGAAGACCTCGCCTTAAGTGGCGCGCACAAGTAGAAACCGACCTCAACCAACTTGGAGTGCGCAACTGGAGGCAGTTAGCTAAGGACCGGGCTAATTGGAGAGGCATGTTGGTTGAGGCCCAGGTTCATTCCGGACTGTAGCGCCACTTAAGTAAGTAAGTAATCGTCCCATTACCTACTGTCAAGGAACCCAATAAGGACGGTCGGAAAAACTCAACAATCAACGAACAAGAAGACTCAGCCCAATAGGATTAATCAGCGAAAAATAGTAATAGGAATGAAACTTTTATGAGTAAAAGAAAAACATAATAAGTAAAATTTAGTTGATTAGTTGATTAGTTGATTATTGAAGTAAAACCTCTTTAGGCACGTTTGACTTCGGGGGTAAGATGGTGAATGCGTCACGAAAGCGTTACGGAAATTGAGAACGGGAGTTGAGAGGGAGATTTAAGTTAGTGAAGATAGGTAGAGAGAGAGAGTTACGTTTCGTTTTGTATATTGCTGTAGGGGCAAGAGAGAGAGGTGTGAGCACACATTGTCTTTCTCTCTTTCTCTCATAGCCAGTTACGTTTCGTATATCTAAGACACAGCACACAGTGCAGCAGTGATATCAGATCGGGGGATTTATCCCTTTTTGCGGGATTTTCTCACTTATAGTAAGCTAAAAGGGACAAAGGGACTTTTCAGACCTCATAGTACAAAAAGAAAGGGATTTTACTTTTTGGTCAAATTTTGTTCCTAATTGCTCATTTCATTAAGAATAAAAGAATTAGGCAACCTACGATCAAATTAAATATTTTCATGTTTAGAAAAAAGTCATTCAAAAGATCTGAATGCTTTCATTTTCTCTTTTTTTATACACTCCACAGGAAGGTATATTCACTTTGTCATTACATTTGTAACGCCAAGAAGGAGACACCGGAGACCTCATAAAGTCTATATATTCTGAATCAGGATCACATTCTGAATCGATTTAGGCATTTCCGTCTGTCTGTCTGTTGAAAGCACGATAAAAAAAATTGCGCAAAGGAATTGATATAGGAGAATGAAATTTGGTGATAGGACTTATTTTTATCGCCGTCAGCTTGGTATTGAAAATGGGCTATGTCGGTCAAGTAGTTCTGGTACCTCCCATACAAAATCAATAGTAGACCCATGTGTCCTCTGTCTGTTGAAAACACAATAGCGTCCAAGGGAATTAACCTAGTCGAATAAAGTTTGGTGAAAGGAGCTATTTTCATTGTTGTTATGTTGGTATTAAAAATGGGCTATGTCGGTCAAGTAGTTCTGGTACCTCCAATACAAAACCAATAGCAGACCAATGTATCTCTCTGTCTGTTGAAAACACGACAGCGTCCGAAGGCATCAACGTAGGCAAATGAAGTTTGTGAAAGGACTTCTTTTTATCGTCGTCAGATTGGTATTAAAAATGGGATATGTCGGTCAAGTATTTCAGGTACTTCTCCAAAGACGGTTAAACCACTTTGTTATTAAGTATGTCACACCTATTCTATTTTTACAAAAGAAGAACTTTCTGGAAATTTCATTGCGTTTTAAAATTTAATGTGAAAAATCCAGTTTAGAAATTTTATATTTTATATATTTTAGCCTGTGCTATCGGTAGTTGGGTGTTGTATGAATAGTGTTGAAGACCGAAGAGTAAATTTCTCTGCATTTGTTTTATTATACCTACTTGTTTGAAATACTGTAGTCCTAAAGGTATTGTAATATGTAGGATTTCATTGTTAGCAGACAAAAAAATCATTAACTGTCTTATGTACATGATATGCATGCACTTGAACATTACACTCTCTCTTTGTATAATCCGCTACACCAAAATACTGGTGTTTTTGTTGTTATCGCTGTAAGCGGCCTAATGTAATTTCTTCTCATTTCGTCACTTGCGCATCAACCACTGTCGGGTAAGCATTAGGCAAATAAATTGTTGTTGCTTTGCTCTGGTGTGTGTTTCTTTTTTTTTTCTTTGAAGCACCATCAGCTAGCTTGTTCGCTGAATTATTTAAAAAGGATCGTCGAGTTATACACAATTAGGGTATGCACTGATTGGAGTCACCTTGGCGATGCCCAGGCTTTGTAACTGGTTCATGAGCTCCTCAGAAAGAGGACATATGGCGGATGAATTCACTAGATTGAATCAACGGTGTTTTCAACAGTCAATTTGGCAGATACCCTCCGACATATTTGGAGCTGAGGTCAGTGAGGAATTTTTCGGGACTAGTCAGGGTACTGAAAAAGAGATGCTGGCGAATGAACCCTTAATGGGCCAACGGCAGCTCTCACATCCCCGAAGTGGGTTACTGATACGCTTGTTGGTTGAGGCCCAGGTCCACCTCGGACTGTAGCGCCACCTTAAGTAAGTAAGTAAGACCTGTGCTATTGACTGGGCTTTTACAAACATACCCATTGATAATGTGAAAGCTACTACATACAACTCTGCCTTGTTACGAAAGTAGCATGCCGGTCCCAAGCCCGGGTAAAGGAGCAGGGTTTGAGGTAACGGTTAGCCTATCCTCAGTAGAATCAAACTGTTAGTGTGTTCTAACCCACAGGAGCCAGTGGTTAACACTCAACACGCTACGAATGGAGAAACAAAAGGAATTGTCTACTCCAGGCGGTAATGGCAATAGCCAAAATCCATCCGTAGTTTTCTAGACTACGACCGGGGCACGGATTTTGGAGGCCCCACATTCATACTTGAACCCACAAGGGACTCTTGCGGCTCTATGTCCGATTCACTCGGCAAACTGAGCATGGGACAGGCTGCTGCCCTTTGCACTGCCACTGACGGCCAGACTCGGAATCTTTGTGTAAACGGGCTCCTGAAGAGGCGGGCCTTGAGCTGCGCCTGTCCAATGGACAGCGGAAGAGGAAAAGGAGGAAGCTGTTAGGAAGAGGCGCAAGCACGTCTCTCAGCTCTTCGGCGGTGGAAAAGGAACAGGTCGGCGGAGGTCTCACCAACTGAAGCTAACCAACCCCTTGGATCGGGCGCTGCTTCCTCTTCTGCCGAACCGAAAAGCAAGAAGAAGCGACCCAAGCTCGTAAAGAGAATAAACCCCCCTCAAGTCTGTGAGTCTGTCCGTGCGCGGTCTCCAAATGAAGCTGGCGCTGCTACCAGCAATGGAAGCAGTACCGGTGGACGGAAACCGGATGCTGCGACAGCACCTACAAGCGTGAGCTCCGGAGGCTCTCCAGTCGTTGGAGCTATTTTGTTTACTCAGATAAACTTACAACACTGTGAGGCTGCTACTGCTCTTTTAAGTAGTAGGCTTGCAGTTCGTAGAAAAAAAAACTGCATAACATCCATCCAGGAACCATGATTGTGGAAAAATCGCATCTGTGGCCTTCGTGAGGTGAGCGGTCGCACAACGTTCTTTACTATAAGCATTCCGAGAGACCTAGGACATGTCTTGTTGTATAGAAATCCCTTACGGCAGTTACAATCAAACGGTTCTGTTGCCAAGATTTGGTTGCTGCAACTATTACTTACCATGCAAACGGCAATTGGGAAACCTTTGTCGTTTCATCGGCTTACTTTCCCTATGACTCTTTAACTCCTCCACAACCAAAGGCTGTTGTTGAGCTCATAGAGTACTGCGAGTCCAAAAAGATAGGTCTTGTCTTATGTTGGTATGCTACTGCACAAAGCACAGTTTGGGGCAGCAGCAAATGTAATATACGAGGGGATCGTCTTCTGAACTTAATCTTATCGTCTGACATCACCATCAACAATGTGGGTTGTCGACCCACATTCGTTACAGCCAGGAGACAGCAAGTAATCGATGTTACCCTGTCCAATAGGCGTTGCAAGACTATCGTAAATAGAGGGTATCGCCAGATAGCACTCTGTCAGACCACAGATACATCGTATCAAATTTCAAATGTACTGTGAAGTTTCACCTTCGCTGGAGAGGAGAAATCCGAGAAAAACAAATTGGGTTCGGTTTGAGAAGGAGCTTGGCGATTCTGTTAAAGCTCCACTCAAATTCAGATCAATACAAGGGGTGGTGAGGTCTGCTCAAGATCTGAGCAGCGTCATTACCCGTTGCCTTGAACTATCGTGTCCAGTTTCAAAAAACTCCTGTAGAAAACCGGTACCTTGATGGAATACCGAACTGCAGTGTATTCGCAGAGAAACCAGAAAGCTCCTGAATCGGTCTTTAAAAACCAACTCAGAAGAAGACTGGAATCTGTATCGATCGAAACAAAAAGAATTTAAGACACTAATTCGTAAATCGAAAAACGACTCTTATAGGAAATTTTGTGACTCACTAATTGCAACCAGCAGGCTTGTTAAAGTCCTCAAAAGGGACAGACCAAATAAACTGGAATCGCTCCAAAAATCTGATGGTACCTACACTGAGACAAAGGCGGAGACTTTTAGTCTCCTGCTGGAGACTCCCTTCCCGGGAAATCAGGTCACTACGTGCTCTTCAGTTGTACCGCCAACGGTGGCCACTTCAGAATGGACAAATACCACGCGGCGTAGCTAGCATATTGCATCCAGAATGGTGACGGATGACGCTATCAAATATGCAATAGCATCTTTTGAGGGTTTCAAGTCACCGGGTCCGGATGGAATCTATCCGGCTATCCTGAAACAAGGTTTTAGTCAACTGATGCCGACGCTGAAAAGAATTTTCACCGCTAGCTTGGCCTTGGCCTACATACCTTCTCCTTGGCGTATGGTTAAAGTCGTGTTCATACCAAAGATAGGTAAAACCAACACACTCTCGCGAAAAGTTTCAGACCCATAAGTCTGTCCTCCTTCCTGCTGAAAGGTTTGGAAAGACTGGTTGAGCTGCACGTGCGCAATGTTGCTCTTCGATCACATCCTCTTCGTGAAACTGCGCTTCAAAACCTCGCTGGTAGGATTGAAAGTGCTCTTGATCGGAAAGAGTACGCGTTGGGTATTTTCGTTGATATTGAGGGTGCTTTCGATAATGCGACCTTTGACAGCATGTGCAATGCAGCCAGACATCATGGTGTAGATGAAACATTGGTTTTATGGATTAAAGCAATGCTAATGCACAGGACGTTGATTGCCGAGGCGCATTGTGGCAAATGCGTCATGACTGGGGTAAGCAGAGGCTGCCCTCAAGGTGGTGTTCTGTCTTACACACAAGCCTACGCGGACGATGTCGCCGTTATATCTGTCGGTTCGGACCTAAGGACTGTCTGCTCTCTGGCGCAGAGATCCTTGGGCTTGATCGACGATTGGTGCACAAGAAATGGGCTTTCAGTGAATCCTCTTAAAACTACGATTGTTCTCTTCACAAGAAGGAGTAATGTCACTGGTCTGACTCAACTTGTGCTAAAAGGCGTCACTATCCCGATCTCCGATGAAGTCAAATATCTGGGAGTAATCCTCGATAAAAAGCTTCTTTGGTCCAAAACATGTTGAATCAAAAACCGATAAAGCGCTGTCAACTTTCTGGCAGTGCAAAGGCGCTTTTGGCAAGACATGGGCAATGATAAGACCACTTCTATGGAACAGGCTTTCGCGGAAACGTGTTACTGTCTCTTTTGCCAAACTTCAAAGAACGGTTCGTCTTGGATGCAGGGGGGCCTTCCCTAGCACGCCGGGCTCCGCTCTAGATGCTATGATGAACCTCCCCCCTCTTGATATTTTTATCATGGGGTGTACGCTGGAAACCATCTCTCGGTTAAAGAGAGGTGGCTTTTGGCACCACGCGCATTGGTATTTCGAAGAACATGTGCGAGAATTATCCTTTGACCCATGTCTCATGGAAATGCCGTCTGACGCAATGACACCAGAAATCCTACTGCGACAAAACTACCACGTCAACTTTCCTCAGGAAACGGAATGGCTTTGGCCAGACTCTGAAACAGGGAAAGCATGCCATCGTGTATTCACGGATGGCTCCAGAACCGTACAGGGGTCTGATTCTGGAGTCTTCGTGGAAAGCGAGAACATTAGACTACACTACCCCTTAGGTAACCATGCGTCTGTCTTCCAAGCGGAGATTTTCGCTATCCTTATGGCGATGCGCTATATTGAGACAAACAGGTGGAGGTCTAGAAGCATTTGCGTTTGCAGTGATAGCCAAGCTGCATTAAAAGCGCTGCTTAACCCTCTTACCTCGTCTAAGTAAGTGCTCGAAGTCTATATTTCTCTGAACTCGGTAGGAAGGCTAAACATAGTGAATCTTGTTCGGGTCCCAGGTCACACTGGTATCCAGGGAAATGAGATCGCTGATGAGCTTGCCAGGCTGGGTTCAGAAGAATCTTTCTCAGGACCTGAACCTGCGTTGGGTCTGCCTGCATCTGTGGTTAGGGCTTCCATTGATACTTGGGTTTCCCGTGAACACGAATGTCGGTGGCGTGACTGTGCTGGGTGCAGACAGACTAAACGACTGCGTCCGGACATCTGTAAAAGGTCGGCGTCTTTCCTTCTATCCCTTAGGAGAATTGACTGCAGACTGCTTGTGGGCGTCCGTTCGGGCCACCAAGCTTTTGCCAAACACTTAAATGTATTGGGCTTGAGCGACACCACCATCTGTCCTGCTTGTGGAGAGGACGACGATACAGCGGAACACTTCCTCTGTAGCTGTCCTGAAAGACGGGAGAACTAAGTACATAAAAGTAAGGTGTCTGTTTGGCAGTATAATGGACCAGTAGTTGTGTCTGGGTGCTCCAACGGATAGCAACAACCTCCAAGAATTAAAAAGAAAATACTACATACGAAACTGCTCATAGCTATCATGAAAGCATTATTTTGCCTATAAGTTAGAGTAAGATCGCAAAAAATTAAAAACCATTTCAGGTCAATTTTAAACTTAGTACTTTCCACAATTTTGCGCAATATAAATGGTTACCTGTAGGTACGGGTCATAAAATTTTAAGAAAATCTAAAAAATGTACGGAAGGGTTATAATAGTCAATAAATAATAAAAAAAAATTACCTTGAACAGTGGCTATGTTCTGTAATTTTCTCATCGATGTATCTATCACTAAAACGATAGGAATAGAAACAAAATGCCATAATATCACATGACGCGTTCTGTAACTGTGTGAATCGAAAACTATATCACATGGAACATATCGATATGAAACCTGGAAATTTGTGATATATTCATATTTCGTAACTATGAAGAGCGATAAAATATCCACTTCAACTGTCGAATTTTATCACAAAACTCAAAGCTTGCGGTTATAAAGTATTAAAACGAAAAATTAATTTCATACCGCTGTTCTAATAGTGCGTTTATTTTTGATGCTTCCCACACGTATGCATCATGAGCAGCTCCACCAAACCTTGCAAATCCTCCTAAAATCTTTAGACTGTAATCACATATCTGAAATGTGGGTAGGAACATAATTTTCATTGTTAAATTACCAGAAATGTCACATCAAAATTACCAATTGTACATTCTTTGAATGGTAACCCTTACGGTTTAAAGTAGCAATTTTCTACGTCTTGCTTAGGTCTCTTAATCCGAACGTGGGCACAATCTACTGCTCCAATAATCACTGGGAATCCAGTCATTTCATTAAATCTATTTGAATTTCGTGAACAATTCGTGTACTAAATTTTGGTTTATCTCATTGTATTCCTAAGGGGTTGGAAACTTGATGTATTTGGACATCATTTTGTTTTGCAAAACATCAGCCACTTCCAAAACCACTCGAGAAACCATTGTCCATCGCAGAAAAATAATGGCCAACATCCCTCTGAAAGGACCCAGTTGCAAAAAAAATGTAATTCAGCAGAGACCCGAATCGGGATTGGAATAAATGTATTCCTTTGCCCTTTGCACAAATGTGGACTTAGCTCGTCAATAAGTATCGGAGCTGAACCACGGGAAAAACGATACAACTCCCGAAATCTTGCTTCCGGCATTTCAAAAGGGTTTGCGCTATCTCTTAGTAGATGCCTTTGAATCCGTAACATGTTACGCCTATGGTATTCTTCACCCAAAATTAGTGAAAAGCTAAACATTTTTATAAACAACGTTAGAGCTTTTTAGAGATTTTTATTATTTGTGGACCTGTAGGTACCCATACCAGTTTCGTCGTGTCCATGAGAATACCGCACAACTAACATTTTGCAAATTGTTCAGGAGATACAAAAAACTGTTTTTCACGAAAATAGAATTATTTAGAGCTTAAATAAAAAACACGTCAATTAAATATTTAGTTCAAAAATATTTTTATTAAATTCATTTAAAAAAATAATCCATTTGTATTTAATAAATTCTTATTAAGATTAATCTTTTTTTATCTAATCTTAAGGAAAAAAATGCATCAATTTTATAAAACATAAATAAATAACATAAAAAACACATTTATTCAGTCATTTGATTACGATTTATAGCATGAGATTGCTTACAGTTAAATCAATATCAGTACATTTTTTATTGAGTTATTGAATAACTCAGTCTTATTTTTTTTGCAAGTAAATGGTAATGAATCATAAAAAAGGTGACAGTCTTTAGGAATAACAGTTTTAGTCTCCTGTAAGTGGTTGTATTTTGCCCCTGCAATTTGTAACCGATCAGAATTTAAGCGACGATATTCAACATTACTTTTCAAAGCATTTAGGTCTCGTCTCTGCGGAAGTTCTTTGAATTCGGCGTTGTAGTCTATTTTATAAAAAATCTTCCCAGATGGATCGTACATTAAGACTGTAAGGCAAGTGACAGTTTCATCACCAGCAACACTACCAGGTCTTATTGATTTATAAATAAAGTCCGTCTTTTGAGTATAATCCAATATTTGGGTAAAATCTACACTTTCAGCTTCGTATGGAAACGGATGCGTCCGCGCCTCTTTCGTTATATTTACGTACTGTGATGGCAAGTAAATCTCTTTGTTACGCAACTTACCTTCAATCACGCTGTGGACACTGTCGCATTCCATTTGCGTGTGACCTTTTGTCAAACATTTTTGTGTGATGTGGATTTCATATTGCATAGCCAAAATAAGTAAAGCGTTAGATAAAACGATGTTTCGGTTTGGTATGTACATCCATCTGTGTACAAAATTATTGGCAACTTTGATTTTTCCAGGAAATCTTTCAAAAAATTTACGAGCAAAGTGGTAAAGGTTGAAGCTGTCAAGTCCGAATTTCTTGGCTTTCGGGGCTGGACATAGCTTTACTGCCTGAAGCTCCATGCAAAATACGTTTAATTTTCCTTCCAACGCCAACTTTTTATCGAAAGTCTTGGAATCTCTGGCCTTAAGCTTTGATTCTATGTAGGAGTTGTATTCGTCATCAAGAATATTCCCCTGTTTATGAGCAATACATAGATCGCATTGATCCTTTTTGGGGGAGAAAATACCAATATTTTGATTTCGAAACTCTTGATAAAAATATCTCTTGGATAACAGTTTAACATTGTTTTCATTGCACTTTACTGTGCTTATTGAAGTAATGGGTGGCTGCAAGTAATGCTTTGATGAAGACCTTCGGCAGTACTGGGAGGGAACTGTTGGAAGAGATTTAAAGAATATTGCAGAAACTCTTTTTGTGCATTAAATGGTAGCCTGCGGCATTTGGTTCTCTTATCGAATCCATTTTTATTCGAAATCCCATTTTTTTGATTCTCTATCCAATGTCGAACAGTTGAATACTTAATTCCCAAGGTTTGTAAAAACATATTTTTACATACTTGTAGGACTTCATCACCATTCCTTTACACAGAAACAAACCTCATTTTGTTGTTCTTTGACAAGACTGTGAACGCTTTTGGCATCTAATTCAGAGACTTCGCTTGGCAAGTACTCGGATCGAAGGCTCTCAGTTTCCATATTATCTTCGGTTGTTTTTTTCGATTCTACAGACCCCAGTTCGTAACGTTGAGTGACGACTTCTGTGGAACATATTTCTTGAGGATGGGCACTGTTGGTCAATGTACGAGAATTTTCTTTGAGAGTTCTTGCATCTCCGCATTTATTGCTAGCTGTCTTCACTCCTTGGCGACGAAAAAGAAACCTCCTCCATGTTGCTGCTGAACGAAAAAGAGCACAACTGCTTTCGGCGGATGTTCGTAAAACTACACAACTACAAACAAAATTCTTGTTATAATTTTCGTTAATATAACACTTCGCATTTACAAAACACTAAACACACTTCAAACTTAGACAAACGCACTTACCAAAAGTTCTTAAAAATAAGTATAATATAAATTATTTTCACCACAATATTAAAAACAAAAATTACAATAAAAAAAGACTGTCATCTAACACGGGAAAGTGTAGTTGTGCTAAATTTCTTGAAAAATATTGTATGGTTGTAGTTATGCTGTATTTCAAACCGGCTTATATCCCTTACAACTAGGTGTCACTGTATCAATAATATCTTAAAATGCGCGCTTTGACTACTAGATCACTCCTGCATCAAAACTTACATTTTCAAATAAATGTCAGTTGTGCGGTATTCTCATGCACGCGACGTTATGACAATCAAAAGCGATATATTCCACTTTTTGAAGAAGTCGAGTTGACGATGCATTTTAATTCTCTTTCTTGGGATCATTCTTTTACTGTTTTCGTTAGTTTCAAAAGTCAACTAGTTCCAGAGACATTTTAAGTTGAATACTTGGATTAGAATCAAAACATATGTATTCCTTAGCTGTTTTTTATTATCAGCTATGATCCATATAGATCAGTGATTCCCAAAGTGGTCCAGGTGGACCCCCAGGGGTCCACGGGAGACTCGACGGGGGTCTACGTTGGCATGACAAAAAATGAGGGTTCATCAGTTGTAAGTGACGAAAATTTATCTGGTTTCGATAGTAAAGAAAAATGTTTTCAGTTAGGCATGGATCAGATATCCTGTTTATTTAGCATTAATTTCCTTTTTTTCAAACCTCCCTTAATTTGTTTGAGTAGTCTATTTTAAGAAGATTAGCGACTGTTACTTGTAAAAACTTGCATATTCGATATTCAGTGGAAAGCGCCGCCGTCCGCCCGCAAGGCTTGTTCAGACGTGCAAAGTGATGAAATACGACGAAATACGAATAAATGGAACGTAAGAAAGTATACCATTTTTCTTTTGGAACTCAACCGCGACGCACATTTCCATCGTTAGATCTAATCTTCACATTTTTTGACGAGTTTTGGGAATGTGGTAAAAAGGGGGTCCACCGAAACCAGGTTAATTTTGAAACTGGTCTATAAGAAAAATAAGTTTGGGAACCTCTGATATAGATCATCGATTTACATGCATTTACAACAACAGCACATGCTCCTGCTTCTCATCGAGATCACGAATCATTATCTGAAAATTATTTCTACTATTTCCGACTAGGTGGCTTGTTTTATTTTTAAATGTTGGTGTGTCTGTAAACGATAGCCACACAATCACGTTGCCAGACTAAAAAATGGAACACAAAAAAATCAATTGATTTATTTCGCATCCGAGTTATGTGGTTTTTTCTCGTTCTATAAAGGTATGTCCAGACTAGCCAAACATTTGATAAACTATGAAATACCTACATGTTCCATAAATATTTCTAAAACACTTATTAAACAAAACAATTTTTATGGAATGTTTAAAAATGTTTTGCTGTTTTGGAACTGGACACCAAAAAAACATTTATGAAATGTTTCACAGTTACCCAGTCATGATGGGAAATAATTTTTGTTTTACAAGTATCCTTGCAGAAAGTAGATAAACGCTGTTTTTCGATTATTATTTCTTTTTAAATAAAATTAAAATGCCCAGAAAAGCTTTGAATACCTAATGAGAAAGTGATTCATTTAATACGATTATTTGAACTAAATCGCGTGTTGCGTGATTGCCGAGACCAAAATTACAAAAATAAAAACTTTACTCGTTGCTAATAATCCCACCACATTATTTTCTTCTAGTCCAAAACAGGATAAAGTTGAAACATTTCATAAGCCTTTACCCAAGTATTAATAAACAAATATGCAAAATGTAAGTTAGCTAGTTAGACGGCAGATAGCATACAAAAATTTGACGTAACTGCTGAGTAACGAGTTGATAACTTTTATGCAGTGCTTATTAATACGGGGGTTAATAAATATGAAATCTGTCCGATTTGCTTCAGAAACATTTCAAAAACATTTCTGAAATGCTTCGGGGGTCTGGACACACCTTAATATGCCAAGATAAACTCAAGCGGCAGCAGCAAAATATTGTTCATGTGTTGCATATTTGAACTTAAAATACTAAATTTGTTTCTAAAAAAATATGGAAAAGAAAAATTATGCAAATTTGATTCAAATATGGTAACACCCCCGACTTTGCAAGTGAAATGACATGTGCCTTGTGTGACGTCACGTTGAGAAGAATATTTGCAAGATGGCTGGTGGCAATATGAAGTTTGAAATACCCTGTATTATCTGTTTTGCTTTTGAAAGCAACTGTTGCCACAATTCCAAAATTAAACTGTTTTATTTTCGTGTTCTGATCCGAATCAGATCACGCTGATAATAAAAAACAGCCCTTATTTCACTTCCTTGTTAAAATCAAAATAACTCTATTCCAGTACTAAATTCAAATATTTGCTTATGTTGTGATCAAGAATATTTCTAATAACATGTTAATCAATGTAACTTGCTCATTATACCATTAATTGTTTGTTATTGTAATCATATTATAACCTGTCAAGAACATGTCAAACCAGTGTAAATGTCAAATAGAGTATATTTTTCTGTAATCAAAATCTCATAATTCATCCGACATTCAAATAAAGAAGTCATATTTTTATAACGTCCTAAGAAAACAAGAGTTATAACTTTCATCATATAACATTTGGTCGCTTCGAGCCGAATTTGTATTTTCTACATAAACCAACGCTATATTGCATTTTGGTGCTGTAAGATTGTCCCGTTGATGTCCAAGTAGAGTATCATCCAAGTGGAATCTGAGTTCCTGCTAAAAAGGCTAAAACAATTAAACAAGTTCATGTGAGTACGCCGTTAATGTTCAATGCATACGTAATAATCGTCCATATATCTACGTTTTACTGTGCTGCGTTATTTTTACGTCGTTGGAATATCGTCCCGTTGGATTGAAGCACCGTTCATCATCTTCGTTGGAGTCTTGTGCCGTTGGAGTCTTGTGCCGTTGAAGTCTGTGCCGTTGGAGTCTGAACCGTTGAAGTCTGTGCCGTTGTCTTGTACCGTTGATGTAAATATAATCCCAGTCTACAACAGTTTTGAGTGTTCGTCATTTTGCTCCATTGGAGTCTGCAGTACTTGGATACAAGAAATCAACAGTTCATTAAAGGAAATTCAAAGTGAGTGCGATTTTAATAACTTTTATTATTCGTCCATACAAAGTGAATAATTTGATTGAAAATGAGTGCGATTTCTATAAGAATATTTAAGAAGTTGTGCAAGGCAATTGGCAAGGATAGTTTAATTTTCGAAAAAGTGAATGCTGATTTTAGAACCAAGAACTATTTGATAAGTAGATTAAACGTTTTAGAGGATAATTTGCGGAAGATTTGTGATCATTATGATGACATGAATACGGAGGATAACGAAGATATTTCGAGAGAAAGTGAGGAATTATACGATGAAGTTATGGAAACTTATTTCATGTACAAAACAGTGCTTCTAAATGAACTAGATACATTAGAGGGTCTTCATGAAAATTCGCGAGTAGCAAAAAATAATGAATCTAATTCAAGCAATGCCGCTAAAACAGCTTCGCGTGAGATACGACTTCCATCCATTACTCCTCCAATTTTCTCTGGGGATTATAATAACTGGCGTCCATTTCATGATCTTTTCGTCTCATTGATTCACAACAATTCGTCTTTGTCTAAAATTGAGAAGTTAACTTATTTAAAATCGTGTTTGAAAGGTGATGCTGCTTCTTTATTAGATTACCTCGAGGTTAACAACGACAATTATGATCAAGCATGGTCAATATTAACTACTCGTTACGATCACAAGCGCATTTTGGTCAGTACGCAGTTGAAAACGTTCTTCGATCAATCAACGATCTTTTCTGAAACCGCAGATTCAATTAAGGGCTTGCTGGATAAATCGACAGAAGTGCTCCATTCGTTGAAAGGTTTAGGTGTACCAATCGAACATTGGGATACAATCATCATTTTTGTACTGCTACAAAAGTTGCCTACGTCTACACAACAAATGTGGGAAGAAAAGTTAGGGATGAGTAAGGACTTGCCAACATTTAAAGAATTTTCGATCTTTTTGGAAACCCGTTTTCGTTCTTTGGAAGTTGTGTGTCAACAAAGGTTCAACGCAAGAACATCTTTCCAAAGAGATCAAAATAAAGTGAAGAAGGTCATGCACGTCAATTCTACTAAAAACGAAATGCTCAATTGTTCTGTTTATCATAAGGGACAACATTCGCTTCGCTCCTGTTATCTTTTTTTGAAATTGGATGTTAACGCAAGAATTAATATGGTTAATCGGCTAGGAGTTTGCGAAAATTGTTTGGCTTATAACCATAAAACTCAACAATGCCCAAGTCAAAACAGATGTTACCACTGCAAACAAAAACATCATTCCCTCCTGCATTACTTCAATAAGCAAGGTTCTAACCCATACAATCAATACACTAAGCATAGCATTCAACAAACAGAGACACATTCTGCTTCCAATCAATCACACCCTTATTCTACTCACCAGTCTGGTATACCTAATTCTTGCAATCAGTCACATCAAGTCTCAACACAAGTGAATCCAACCGCACCACCTTTTACTCCATCCCATGAACAAGCTAGTACAAGTTCGTCTGCTCGCAATTATCACATTTCCGACCACACGAATACACAAATATTACTAGCGACAGCCATTGTGATGATTCAATCTTCTACCGGAGACTTCTATAAGTTTAGGGCGTTGATAGATCCAGGGTCAGAGGCAACGTTTATCACCGAAGCAGCCGCGCAACAACTAAGGCTAAGGAAATGTCGCACGTTTACGGAAGTGACAGGGTTGGGCAACACGAAAAATGGATCTTGCCAAAACTTCGTGTACTTGAGTCTAAAATCAACACAAACCGATTTCGTAATGGATGCAAAGGCGCTAGTTTTTAAGACCTTGACAGGTCTGTTACCCAGCAAGGAATTGATCAAAACAAAATGGAGTCACATTCAAGGATTGAAATTGGCTGATCCTTCGTTTTACAAGCCCGGCCATGTTGATTTGCTCTTAGGTAACGACATATTTTGTGACATAGTTTTACCTGAAATCGTTAGGGGAAATGAGTCTGTGGCTCCCATTGCTCAAAACACTCACCTTGGATGGATTGTTTTAGGTAGGGTCCCAACAGAAACAGTTCGTGTTCATCTTCAGACCTTTGATGTGGAGACACAGATCCGAAAATTTTGGGAAGTTGAAGAGCTCCCGTTTAAGGAATCCGACACCAAAGAAAATGAGGAGTGTGAGCAACATTTCCTATCACACACTAGGCGTATGCCAGGGGGACGTTTTGAGGTTTCGCTACCATTTAAGGACAACATTCACCCAGCACTAGGAGCAAGTCAGAATGGAGCTTTACAACGATTTCACCAGCTAGAAAGAAGATTTGCGGAATACTTACATCTGGATCAGATGAGTGAAGTAGATGTCAGCCGAGATAAAGTTCTGAAATCGCCATTCCATTATGTTGTGCCACATCATGCTGTATTTAAGGAGTCCAGTACTACAACCAAGCTGCGGGTGGTTTTTGATGCTGCCTTTAAAACCACAGACGGAACTTCCTTAAACGAACATCTTATGGTTGGACCTAAAACGTAAGCAGATATAATGGACATCATCTTAAAATGGAGAAGGTACAAGATTACCTTAACGGCTGACATCGAAAAAATGTATCGGCAAATCAAGATCAGTCATGCAGATTCTTATTATCAGCTAATTTTCTGGCGGGAGAGCAAGATGGATCCCATAAAGACATATCGCTTGAAGACGGTAACCTTTGGTACGGCTTCTGCTCCGTATTTGGCAACTCGCACACTGAGGAAGTTGGCTGATGATGAAAAGGATTCTTATCCATTTGCAGCACAGATGATACGCGAGGACATGTACGTCGACGACTTGGTTAGTGGTGCAGACACAATAGCAGAAGCCAAACAAAAGCTTATTGAAATTGTCAATCTACTCTCATCAGCTGGATTTAATTTACGCAAGTGGGGAAGCAACTGCGAAGATGTTTTAAGTCTTGTCACCCCCCAAGATCGCGAAAAAGATTATACCACGATGGATCTTCACTGAAAAGGGAAACAAGGCATTACAATTGCATGGGTTTAGTGATGCGTCTATGAAGGCTTACGGGGCTGCCGTGTACCTTAGGGTTTTAGATAGGCAAAATATTATTCACACGCATCTTATTATGTCTAAAACTAGGGTCGCACCTCTGAACACCATTTCACTTCCTCGGCTTGAGCTCTGTGGTGCTGTTATGCTTGCTCGACTTTTAAATGATGTTGCTAATGTTTTACAGTTAGGAGATATCGAAGAGTTCGCGTGGACTGATTCTAGTATAACGCTGTGCTGGATATCAGCGCCACCATCAAAATGGAAAACCTTTATTAGCAATCGAGTGGCAGAGATTCAAAGGTTAACCAATGTTAATATCTGGAGGCACGTTCCCACACAACACAATCCAGCAGATTTAGCTTCTCGAGGAGCAACACCATCTAGCTTGCTGATCAACAATCTTTGGTGGAGGGGACCGGAATACCTACAGACTAGTTGGACCTTTACTATCCCAAATCAACCATGTACATTGGAAACAGAAGAAGAAGTACGCGCTGTCAAAACACACACACATTGCATAGCTGAAAACAAGAACGAGTTAATTAAACAAATCTACAAGCAATCAGACTTACAGAAATTGGTTCGAATCGTTTCATATTGTCGCCGAGTAATATTAATGTGTCTCAAAAAGATTTGTCGAGATGAAATTTTATTACCACTTTCTCCATCCGACTTACAGGCTTCAACTCTGATCTGCATTAGGCTTGTTCAGAGCGAAATGTTTATGAAGGAAATTGCGGACCTAACTAAAAAACCGTCGCTCACAAAACACTTTGGGTCCCTTAATCCATTCATCGACAAAGAGGGCATTTTAAGAGTTGGAGGTAGGTTGCAGAATTCGAGTCTTCAGTACGACCAACAACATCCAATCATCCTTAAGCCAGACCACCATTTCTCTAAACTGCTCATTCGAGATGCTCACAATAAGACCTTCCACGGAGGAATCCAGCAAATGCTTGCATATCTGCGGATGAAGTACTGGATTTTCAACATCAAGCGAAGCATAAAGAAACACATCCATCACTGTGTCATCTGTCACCGGTACAAGGCGAGACCCATGGAACAATTGATGGGCAGTTTACCGGCACCTCGAGTAAGAATTTCGAGACCATTTACTCATACCGGAGTGGATTATGCTGGACCGATTGAGGTCAAGGCCTGGAAAGGACGTGGAGGCAAAATATATAAAGGATACTTCGCTATATTTGTATGCTTGGCCACAAAGGCCATTCACCTTGAAGCCGTTAGTGATATGACCACAAAGGCTTTTTTAGCAGCCTTCCTAAGATTCACCGCACGTCGAGGAATTTGTTCGGATATCTACAGCGACTGCGGAAAAAACTTTGTGGGAGCAAACACGGAGCTTCAGAAAATGCTTAAGGCCGCAAACATGAATTGGACTGATATAGCCGCAACAATAACATCCATCGGAACAAAATGGAATTTTATTCCTCCTGCTTCCCCTCATTTTGGAGGACTATGGGAAGCAGGAGTGAAATCTGTCAAATTTCATTTGAAAAGAATCGTCAACAACGAAACGCTAACCTTTGAGGAGCTCAGCACCCTTCTAGCTCAGATAGAAGCGTGTCTTAATTCGAGACCTCTATGTCCGCTTACCGACAGTTTTGACGATTTTTCTGCGCTAACACCGTCTCATTTTTTAATAGGCACTTCGGCTCAACTCATCCCACAAGCAGATCAATCCACAGACAACGCATCACATATAGACAGATGGAAGAGAACTCAAGCAGCAGTTCATATTTTTTGGAAGCAGTGGAGCGGAGAATATTTGGCTCGACTGCAACACAGACCGAAATGGTTGAAAATTGAATCACAGCCCAAAATTGGTGATTTAGTGTTATTAAAGGATGAACGTTTACCACCGTCGAAATGGATACTCGGCCGTATCACTGTATTGTATCCAGGAACGGACAACCTAACACGCGTCGTCAAACTAAGAACAAAAACAGGAGAATTCAAGAGACCCATCACTAAAATATGTCCCTTACCATCTAACACCAGTACAGGAGAACATTCAATTATCTAACAATAACCTGACATCTAGCATTCATTCGACAAAATACTCATCAGAATCATTTCACTTCAAAAATCGACACACTCACTCTCATACAAATTCCAATTGTCATTCAAGATATGTACTTAATCGCAACTAATCCGCAGAATGACGATACACTCACAACAAAAACTAAAAATCACTTTACGCGCTCATTAAAAACTCACATTACACTCTTTATCAAAACTAGCACTACACTCATTATAAAATTCACATTATACTCATCAAAATATAATTATTAAACGATATTATAACACAAGCTCACTCAAGCACTTAAAACAACTCTTAAACACTCACTTGGCATCATACTCACAAGTTACTAGGATATCACATTTATTCAAACGCATTCAACATTGCAATCAAAATCATACCTATATATCCCACTATACATGCAAGCAAATCACACTCGCATTCAAAACAAAGCACATTACCAAGCGAACACTCACATGAACATCCAACATTAATTCTACATTTAATCCCACGATTCTACAAAAACATTAATTACAAAAATCGGAAAACTCTGTGCCAATGATCAAGCACAACACTTACTCACCAAACAACAATGTTGCTTAGCAACATCTAATTACCTGGCAACATGCATCATCAACAATTTCTGGCAATTATAAAAAATATAAATAACACTACCATAATACAGTCCGCTAATAAAAATATCGAAAACAAACAACTCACCGTAAAATGCATATTTCACACACAACACAACGCAGAATCACCCCGCTGCCCGCACAACACACTACGTTCAATCAACGAGAAAACAAAAGCGAAACAAGGGAAAAAACAAAAGGGAAAATCTCATTGATAAATGGACACACACACAAACTAATGCAATCAAATGGGACAATTTTTCTGGAAACAGAAACACCATATTTACATATAAAAACTTGTGTAAATGATAAAAACTCACCTGAATCCATTTATACACACACCTAACACTGATTTTAATAATTAAAAACGACTACGCGCATTTAAATTAAAACACAAATTTCGCATTTGCCACCAACGCGACTATAATTGGCAATCATTCTACTATCACTCGAGTTACAGCAAGTGCAAGAGGCTTGCACTTTTGTCAGCGATGGTGCGCTATGGGAAGGAAAAAGATAAACATATTGTTTGTTGTTATCGTTGATCTAGTCTCCATGTTCAGTTGTTGTCATTATACATGTTTCAATTTCCTTGTTATAATATTCTCTCTATTTACATGTGAGTTGATGCGAACAAACAGACGTATAAGACGAAAAAGTATGCTGAAGATAATCACCAGGATTGGCAAAGAGGCGAACTACGTAACGTCATGGCTGCAGAATAAGATTATTGCGAACATATCGTTCACGGGAGGGGCGAATGTTGTGATCAAGAATATTTCTAATAACATGTTAATCAATGTAACTTGCTCATTATACCATTAATTGTTTGTTATTGTAATCATATTATAATCTGTCAAGAACATGTCAAACCAGTGTAAATGTCAAATAGAGTATATTTTTCTGTAATCAAAATCTCATAATTCATCCGACATTCAAATAAAGAAGTCATATTTTTATAACGTCCTAAGAAAACAAGAGTTATAACTTTCATCATCTAACAGCTTATGTAAAAATCAAAATATGAGTATTCCACGGCTTAAGAACCATTTTCTTTGAATATTTCAAAACTACTAAAAGTGGAATACGTTGTTTTTTATTCTGATAAACATCCTGTTCAATGTAATTACGTACTACCTCACATGCCTACAATTTTGAATGACTTCTATGCAGTGGAGGTTATCAAAGCATCGGCTTTGTTCCCACTGCGGTTTTACAAACCACAAACCCTTGAACTTCAAATACAAATAAAGATGTTAAAAGCTATAATTGTAACAGAATTGGACACATGGCATCAATGTGTAAATGTCCTAGTGGTAGTAATAATTCTAAACAAAATTTAATTGCTAAAGTCTACGAAGATAGCTCGGACGAAAATATTTATAGTATAACTCTACTAAAATATGTAACCCATTAATGTTGAAATTGAAACTGTTTAAAAAATATTTTGAAATTTCAAGTAGATACGGGAGCAGCTGTATCTGCGATTCCCTACGATATTTATTTACAACATTTTAGTGAAAGTAAACTTAATTACGACAACAGCATTGTTTCAGGCTACGGAAAAAATAGACTTACGGTTAAAGGTTCTTTAATTTGTAACTTAAATTACAATAATATTGAAGACGAATTTAAATTTATAATTATTGATGGGGGAGAAAGTCCAATAGTAGGTAGAAATTTTCTTAAACATTTTAAAGTAAAAGAACTACAGCTAAATTCCATTTCACCTAAAGACGAATCCAGAAAGGTAGTCACATGAAGTGCCCATGTCGGGAATATTTTGATGAACAGATTGCCTTTTGGTATTAAATCAGCTACGGGAATTTTTCAAAGAGAAGTAGAAAAGGTCATAGGCGGTATTAAAGGAGTTATTAATTTTCTGGACGATATAATAATCACAGCTCCAGACTAAGAAACGCATAACCAGCGACTAAACGAAACTTTTAACCGGTTACCAACTGCAGGCTTAAAGATTAATTCAAAGAAATGTTTTTACGCCAAAGATCGAATGGAATATCTAGCATATATCGTTTCCGATAAAGGTATTTTTAAAATTAATCGGAATGAGACAATTAAAAACTGTCCACCACCAACTTGTATCTCGGACGTACGTTAATTTAGCGGGTTAGTAAATTATTACGGCCGTTTTATTCCAAATCTAGCCACGAAGATGTCTCCCATTCACCATTTGCTGAAAAGGACGAAATAATTTCCAATACAGTACTTGTACTCTTTGATCCAAAGTTACAATAAGCGTTAACTTGTGACGCGTCCAATGTAGGGATTGGGGCTGTGTTGGCGCATAAGTATCCAGACGGTTCTGAAAGAACAATCGAGTTTGTGTCACGGTTGCTTTCAAAAGCGGAGCAAAACTACGGGGGTAATAGAAAAAGAGGCTCTTGCCATTATTTACGCGACGAAAAAGTTCTACCAATATCTCATTGGAAACTTTTTTGAATTGGTAACCGATCACAAACCTCTTTTGGCTATTTTCGGGGAGCATATAGGAATTCCTCAAATGCAGGCAAGTAGACTTCAAAGGTCAACTTTCGGCTTTTAGGTACGAAATACGATACGTTAAATCCGAAAACAATGTCGCAGACGCAATTTCTCGTTTTCCACTTATAGTGCATTTACACCATCACGCACGCGCATTTTTGCATGAGATGGGACAGAGAAATCCGTTTATCTACAGTCAATGCAAATAAGGTGTAAGAGTGAGATCACTTATCTACCAGTTGAATTTATCTTGCTATAATATTATTATGGAGTTTTGACAGATCAGATGTAAACAAAGAAATTTATTTTCATCGATTCAACGATTAAATACAAATTCAAAAATTAATCTCGTAAAGGCCACTATATTAATAGATATCATCATCGATAGTAGCGATGATGAAGTGAAAAAGAAATGTGCAAAAAGAAAAATGAAGAGGAAGTATTGGGTGCATCCTTACCTAACGAACAGAATGCTTGATGGGGCATTTGTATCAATTTTTGGATCAAGCAAAATATTATACGAGAAGCGATCTCGGCTAAAATCCGACTTTTAATAGCCATTAGGTGAGAGTAGAATCATGTTTTTCAAATAACTTTCTTACTTTAACAAATCTAAACTATATTTTAACAGTCATATTATTATGTATATTAAAATAGATATTTGGCTACTGGCGAGTCACATGCAAGCTTAGCATTGAGCTATAAGTGTTCGGCGTCTGTCGTGCACAATATTTTAGTGGAAACAACATCAACCATAGCAAAAGTGTTAAAAAATGATGTTTTTCCAAAAATCACAGTCGCCAAATTTTTGGAAATTGCTCATGGTTTTGAGCAGCGGTGGAATTTTCCGAACTGCATTGGCGCTATTGATGGAAAACATGTCATGGTAACATCGCCGTACAACTCAGGGTCAGAGTTCTTCAATTATTGTGTTGATTGCTATATGCCACCATGATTATAATTTCGTCATGTGCGATATAGGAGCTGCAGGACGTCAAAGCGATGGAGGCATATTTCAAAACAGCGAGTTTGGAAAACTGTTTTATCAAAACAAACTTCCGTAAGTAACTATTTTCCGAAGTTTTAAATTTCATTTACTGCAGCAAAAAAAACTTACAATATTCCGAAACCCAGAGATGTGGCTCCAGATTTGTTGAAAGCGCCATACGTTTTTGTAGCAGACGATGCATTCTCCATGAACGAGAATATGAACGAGAATATGAGACTTGACGAAGAAGACAGAATCTTCAATTATCGTCTAAGCAGGGCTAGACGAAAATTCGTTCGGCATTTTAAGCACCAAATGGAGGATCTATCGAGTACCAATTAATGCAAGTCTTGCGTTAGTTGAAGATATAGTTGGTTCCATAGTTTGCTTACACAATTGGTTACGTAATCATCCGGGGAACAGGTATATCAACATGGGACCAATAGACCAAGATATGCAAGGACACTTAACGGACGTGAGCTGGAGAGAGCAGTATAATAATGGAAATTCTTCCACAAAAGCCAAGCACACACGACAAAAATTAACCAACTACTTTAATGGTAGCGGTGCTGTGGATTGGGAAGATTCCAAAATTTAAAATACGTACTTCTTTTACTTCTTTTATTAATAAATATTATTTAATTATAACAATAAACAATATGTAGGAACTAAGTTTTTTGTACTACTAAGTCACATTAAATTCATTAAAAATAAATAAACTAAAAACAGGTACTTCATTTCATATTTCGTAGGTAATTGAAAAAATAATAGTCTTACAATCCGCTCATTCCTGTGTGAGATTCATCCATCATTGCATTTACAACTGTAAAGAGACGCATATGCATTTCTCTTTGCAAATGCCGCGGTAGTTCCTCCATTTGGTCAAGTATCATTTCGCATGTTAGGGCGGCAAAGCTCTTTTTGGGTAGTGGCAACTGCTCATTCTGCTTTGACTTCATATCCTCCAACAAAATGATTGCTTTCTGTCGCAACTCATTTGTCGTTGTTTGGCAAGATTCTCCTAAAAAAGAAAAAAACCGAGTGAAATATAAATTTTAATAGTTAGCTGTATCTTATACTTCATCTTTGGGAAGCACCTGCTAGACCAGATGATGGTAAAACTTCAGGTTGCACTTTCTCGAAATACGATTTTGTTCTAAACGAAAATTTTGTGTACTAAGCACTAAGGTATAATCAATAGCATTATTACTACAGCCCACGACAGATATAAGAAACTCTTATATCCGAGTTGTTCTTATAATATGCGAACACTTATATAAAAAACGGAATGACACGGTGTGAGTGTTTCTTATATCATTCGAAGACTGTATCCTATATAAATATTACTTGTGAGGCTTATTGTCGTCCAAAAATGATAGAAGCGTTGAGTACTTGTACTGCTTAGCGTAGTTTCCCGATCCACTAGGCAGTATTTTCTTCCACCGCATGTAGAAACTTTTTAGCCGATCCCATCGAGTTCGCACAACAAAAAATGTTATCTACCATCAATTGTGTTTTCCATCTTGAATAAAACGCCGATGTGAAACAGAGAAATGTCAAACGTGAATTATGGCAGGGAAAAACATATGATAGCAGCGCCCACTTTGTTTTATAGGAAAGCGAAATTTTGAAAGCCATCGCTATAAAAATATCAATATGCATAGCTTTCACATAATTCCTAACACGTAAACAAGATGGCCGACCAAAAAACGTGTCACGTTTTTTTGCGTGTTAGGTAATGCGGTCCCTTTCAGTCACATGGCTTTTTAGTATTTAGCATCCCTTTAATTTTCCGTGTTAGGAATGTGTGACCGTGTAAATGAAACATTAAGGTAAATGAAAGCAACACAGACGAAAAATGTACTATTGACTATTTGAACCGCGTCGAAACTAACAAAGATATTTTTGTCGACGCCGACTTGATTCGCAGGGAAAGTGTCGATGACAAGGTTATTTTTGAAGTTTTAAAAGCTTACGCCTTATGAGAAGCGTATAAACGAGCTACACGTTAAAAATGGAATTTTGATGTGGGGTAACAGAGTAGTGATACCACATTCTATACGAAACTTAATTCTTGATCAAATACATCGTACTCACTTGGGTATCGTTAAAACCAAATCTTGGTTACGATCGTATTATTTGTGGTGGCCAAATATAGACAGAGAAGTGGAGGAAATGATTAAAGCTTGCGACATTTTTTTTGTCACTGTTGCCGAATCCCCCTAGGGCAAACGTTATAGATTCGGTTAAGCCAGACGGACCATGAAAGAGACTGCAAATATATTTTGCAGGTCCTTTACGAGGTTTAACCCTTTTGGTGGTAGTTGGTGCATTTGCCAAATGGATTGCGGTCTTTTACACCAAAAAACCAAATTCCGATTTTGTAGTCAGATGCTTAGGAAATTTGTTTTCTCGATTTGAAATTCCGGATGTTGTGGTCTCTGACAATGGGACCCAATTTGTCTCAGACGAAACCAATAAGTTTTTAAAAGCATTTAGGACTAAGCAAAGCCTCACGGCACCAAGTTACCCAGGAACGAACGGGGCAGCTGAGAACGCCGTTCGTACGATTAAGAATGTTATTAAAGCCCGTGAAGAAAAGACCGACATTGATAAAGTTTTGGCTGAGTTTTTGTTTGATTACAGGAATGTTAATAACTGTACGACTGGTAAGTCTCCGGCTTCATTGATATTGAATTATAAGCCTAAATTTAAATTAGAATTGGTTAATCCCGACAATTTAGACAAGAAAGCCTCCGATATAGGTTTAAAGAGCAGATTGGTAATCGTGTTTTTGGTACTGGGGAAACAATTATGATACGTGAAGAAATATTTTGCGAAGTGGAGCTAGGCCTCTATTGAAAAAATTATCGGTCCAAGAATGTATTTGTGTCGAATGGAATCGGGACGTAGCATTAAACGGCATACATGTATCTGAAACAAGATAACAATTTTTTAAGCCATGATAAAAATTTTAAGAACATAAGAAATGAAAACAATGATATAAGAGGTTATGTTTATATAACTCAAGTTATTAATAAGAATACAAGTATTGGTCAAAATGTAAACATACAAAGTGATGCAAATGTCTATACCGTGGAAAATTTGCTTGAATCCGGTATGGATATCAGAAGTACAGATCACAATAGTTCAAATAATTCCAGAGCGCTAAGAAATAGGTCGGCAATTCAAAAATCAAAAAGATTTGCAGATTTTGAATGTGACCAAGTAGATTTTGTGAATTAAATGAAGAATTAGTTCGCATTTTTTGTAAGAGGGGACGTATGTAGTGTATTCATGTAAGCTGGCATCAAATATGCATGGGACCGGTGTTTGGCACCACTGTTTGAGTTTCCTCTCTGCACAGAAGATGGCGATTGGTGTGAGACCAGGTTTTGTAAAGTGCGTATAAATAAAATATAAATAAGCGTTTATAGAGTGTGCTTCATTTTAATAACGAATTTATATCACACTCTTATAAATTGTGAGAATTTTAGGAGTGCTCCAGTCGTACCGTACATGTACAGTACAGTATAGTATCAGTATGCGACGGAACATCGGTTCAGAATGAGCAATAAGCTGTTTTTTATTATCAGCCTGATCTGATTCGGATCAGATCACGAAAATAAAACAGAACGGATCATTGAAAAGTTTATTTTTGGAATTGTGGCAACAGTTGCTTTCAAAAGCAAAACAGATAATACAGGGTATTTCAGACTTCGTATTGCCACCAGCCATCTTGCAAATATTCTTCTCAACGTGACGTCACACAAACCACATGTCATTTCACTTGCAATGTGGGGGGTGCTACCATATTTGAATCAAATTTGCATAATTTTTCTTTTCAAATATATTTTTGTGAAACAAATTTAGTATTTTATGTTCAAATATGCAACACATGAACAATATTTTGCTACTGCCGCTTGAGTTAATCTTGGCATATTAAGGTGTATGAAATGTTTCTGAAGCAAATCGGACAGATTTTATAAACATTTATAAAAGATTTCTGAAATTTATTTATTAACCCCCGTATTAATAAACACTGCATAAAAGTTATCAACTCGTTACTCAGCAGTTACGTCAAATTTTTGTATGCTATCTGACGTCTACTAGCTAACTTACATTTTGCATATTTGTTTATTAATACGGGGGTAAAGGTTTATGAAATGTTTCAACTTTATCCTGTTTTGGACTAGAAGAAAATAATGTGGTGGGATTATTAGCAACGACTAAAGTTTTTATTTTTGTAATTTTGGTCTCGGCAATCACGCAACACGCGATTTAATTTAAATAATCGTATTAAATGAATCACTTTCTCATTAGGTATTCAAAGTTTTTCTGGGCATTTTATTTAAAAAGAAATAATAATCGAAAAACAGCGCTCACTTTCTGCAAGGATACTTGTAAAACAAAAATTTTTTCCCATCATAATTGTGTAACTGTGAAACATTTCATAAATGTTTTTAAACATTCCATAAAAATTGTTTTGCTTAATAAGTGTTTTAGAAATATTTACAGAACATGTAGGTAGGTATTTCATGGTTTATCAAATGATTGGCTGGTCTGGACATACCTTCATAGAACGAGAAAAAACAACATAACTCGGAATACGGACAGGGAGTTTATTCGAATGCGAAATAAATCAATTGATTTTTTTGTGTTCCATTTTTCAGTCTGGCAACGTGATTGTGTGGCTATCGTTTACAGGCACACCAACATTTAAAAATAAAACAAGCCACCTAGTCAAAAATAGTAGAAATAATTTTCAGATCATGATTCGTGATCTCGATGAGAAGCAGGATCATGTGCTGTTATTGTAAATGCATGTAAATCGATGATCTATATGGATCACAGCTGATAATAAAAAACAGCTATAGTTACTATAGTCAGTTTGAAAAATAGAAAACAAATTAGTACTGTCAGATTTAACTATTTATTTGAGATTGTGCAGAGTTTTAATGGAAAATTGAAAAATGTTTCTAATTGTCCCAAAATCAAAAAAAAGTATCTAAGTATCAATTTTTTGCACGGAAGCAAACATTTAGCTAATTTGATACAACTGTATCTTTGTGGCAACGCTGGTTGGCAGCCCTCCTTCCAGTGGAAAGCTATATAACTCTCTAGTTCCATTATCTTTGCACAGCAAGCAGGTAAAGAACATCAATCCAGTTTTGACTGGAAAGCTGTCAAAAATGAAGAGCTCATTGCCAGCAGTTAGATTGCTTCTTGCTACTCGGTGTTTGGATGTTGGAATTTGTTGGATGGCTTTGGCCACAGTAGTCCATGGTGCTGTGTTTACTTTAATCGTACTTTAAAAATTCCAACCGAAGTGTCTTCAAACCAAAAAGGAAGATAATATGAATAATGTAAAAAGATATCCAATGCATTTAATCCAACTCTGCATTACATTGAGTGTGCTACATATGTGTTATGAAATAAATCGCAATGAAAACTCGATATTTGGACGTGGAAATGACTGTCTACCTGGGGAGCTGATCTATGATTGGGGACAATATTCCGAATTTAATACTTTTAAAAATATAGGCAGAAATATTTATTCAAATCTAGTGACAAAATACGTACAAGGTCATGCAATTTGGAAAACTGTAATGGATGACTTGCTACGCTTCGAGTATAGTAACAACCGTAACTTAACGATATATCCCATTAGAATTAAAAAAGATACTAAGACCTCAACGATATCGGGTACAAATTCAAGCAATTGCATAATTTCATATTTGCAGAATAATAGAAATAGTGAATTATATGGCGCTACTCGAGCATTAGATTGCAATCGAAATTCAAATTTCAGTTTTGATGATCTATTACAAGATAGTAGTTCGAATGAAATATTTAAAAAGGACAAGTCGCTCGACAATAGCTTTTATGACTTGCATTTAAACACTGCTGTGAATATGTCGGCGGAATTTCGTACCAATAATTCCTCACTGAAAAAGGATCCATTTCTAGAAAATTTAAATGACAATAGTTATGATGACCTTAATTTGTATTCTGGACACCTGACACAGGTAAAATTGTTAAATAAGTTTCAGGTTTGAAAGTGCAACCAAGTTTACAAGACTATCGAAGTTGCTATTCGGGTTTTTGTACGGACTGACGTTTGTCTGACTTCGGGACACCACCTCTACGTAATTGACGTAACGTAATAGTACTTTAATTAAAAAGTGTTTTATGAAATCAGTTGGTCCTTAAAACGTTTCGTTACGTAGCCGTGTCCCGAACGACAGGCGTGTAGCAATAGCTTGGTGTATTGTACTATTCTGGGGTGTCATCAGTGTAACTTGATACAATCGAGTTCAGTCGATACAATCGAGCTCTGGCAGCACCTAATTTGTCTCAATCGAGCATAATCTATGGAGGAGGATAATCGATTGAAGCAAATTAGGTGCTGCCAGAGTTCGATTGTATCGACTGAACTCGATTGTATCGACTGAACTCGATTGTATCACCTTACGTGCTGACAAGCTCGATTGTATCGACTGAACTCGATTGTATCAAGTTACGTGCTGACACCCCAGAATAGTACAATACACCATTTGTCTCAATCGAGGATAATCGATGAGACCTGGGGTATCATTCAACTTATGGGAATCTATCCTTTATGTCTAGTCATAGAACAATATTACTTTACAGGTCAAAAAAGTTTTTTCCGGTTACAGAATTTGTTCGTTTCGGTTAAAAATCGTTTAGACAGTGTTTAAACCTGAAAACGAGAAAAAAAAAACGCAGAATTTTTATTGTTTGGAAAGAGAGACTAGTTCTGAAAAAAACCCATTCTTTATTTACTGGCTGACTTGCGAATACTAAACTACTAAGAAAAAGTACAGTTGTACGCGCAGTAGCACGACCGTACAATAAAGATGTATTTGTATACCAATATATTCACGTTTATATTATTGTTATAAACTCGTATGTGTAGCATACGATACAGTGCCGCCGAAAACGAACGTTTTCCTCTAGGTTCCCTCAGGTATACTCTGTCGTCGACTTCCTTACTTCTGGCTCTCATCATCTGATGTGTTAACTGGCAGGATACACATTTTCTGTACTGGTCTGGCTAGCTGTTCTCTTTCTGTTTGAACTATCACTGACCTGACTAAACTATCCTTCCTTCTAATTAGCTGGCACACTCTTCCCATCGACCACTGTGCTGGCGGAAAATGTTCACTCTTAATCAATACTAACTGTTGAACTTGCAAACTTTCCCTTTCTCTTCTCCACTTCTTCCTCTCTTGTAGTGTCACAAGATACTCTTCACGCCATCTTTTGCAGAAATGATGTAACATCGCTTCCCTTTCTCTCCACAGCTATTGGCTCACCAACTACGAAATGAACTAGCGTCAAAGCTTGCATATCTGCTGGATCATCGCTCAATGGATGAAGTGGGCGTGAATTTAATATACCCTCTATCCCGATAAGTAGTGTTGAAAAATGTTCGTATTCTAGCACACGCTGTCCAACTATCGTTTTCAAATGATATTTCATCGATTTGACTGTTGCTTCAGCCTCCTTGGTGAGGGGCTGATGGCACCTATCAGACTAACAGCCCTATTGCGGCTATGAAATATCAATTATTTGATTCTTTATAACATCTATCAATTCATCGATAATTTGGTATTATTTGTATCAATTGATAATTTTCACCCCATTGTGAATGCTTATCAAAATATCATTGAGAATGGGTTCTGCTTTGAAGTGTGATGTTTCTAGTTTGTATTTGGTCCTTTTTTCGTGACTCAAAAAATAACTACCGCCGACATTTCGGTCTAAGGTCGTTTTTTTAAACAATAAAAACAAAGAAATAAATTTTATGATTTGATGTTAATAGAAATTTTTAACCGCCCGAATCTTTGATGCGTATAAACAAGAAATTTGTGGTTGATAGAAAATTTTATGAATATCAAATCTTTATCTAAGGTGATTGTGTAGAATATAAATTTAATCATATTTTTTTTATGTTTTCAAAAGATTATTTTCGCACTCGTACAGTGGCAAGAGTACTTAATGATCTCAACATAAATAAATCCACTGGTCCAGATTGTATTTCCCCAATTGTTCTGAAGAGGTGTTCTTCCACGCTGGCAAAACCACTATCCTATTCTTCTGGACTCTTCCCGAGAATGTGGAAAACAGCATTTGTCCAGCCCGTCCCCAAAAAAGGCGAATCTTCTTCTCCCACCAACTACCGACCCATAGCACTTACATCCATTCTTTCTAAGGTCATGGAAACGCTGATAAATCGTCAGCTCATGAAATATCTTGAATCACGAAAACTCATTAACGACCGACAGTACGGTTTTCGTGGCAACAGATCCACTGGTGATTTGATGGCTTATCTCACCGAAAAGTGGAACCAATCTCTACATCACTCTGGTGAAACGAAGATTGTTGCGCTTGATATTTCAAAGGCATTTGACAGAGTTTGGCACCAAGCTCTTTTCTCGAAAATGCGTGCATATGGGATCGATGCGTCTCTTCTTCAATGGATTAGAAACTACCTCTCTGGCCGTTCAATTCAAGTTGTATTGGATGGCTTCAAGTCTGAAATTCACCATATAAATGCTGGTGTTCCCCAAGGCTCCGTTTTGTCCCCGACTCTCTTTCTCATTTTCATAAATGATTTCCTGTCTGCAACCTCTAATCCAATCCACTCCTTCGCTGATGACAGCACCCTCAGCTTCTCATATTCATTCCAAGACTCACGTCCCTGCTCTTCGGCCGTAGAACTGGAACGGCAACGTATGTTAAGCTCATTAAATTCCGATCTCGACAGCATTATAAAATGGGGTTTAGCCAATAGAGTGGAATTTAATGCTTCCAAAACACAATGCTGTTTGCTGTCATTAAAGCGAAACCAGAATCTTCAGCCATTATCCATGAATGGCACTTGCATCGCCGAAACCGAAAGACTTTCCATTCTCGGTATGTATGTCCATGACAAACTACGTTGGAACGACCACATACACGAAGTCGCCAAGAACGCTGCGAAATGTCTAGGTTTCCTCAAACGGTGCAAGAAATATTTCACCCCTTCTGATCTCGCTGCCATATACAAGGCGTTCATTCGTCCCAAACTTGAGTATAACTCTCATATCTGGTCTGGTGCGCCTAAGACCTCACTGCACCTGCTGGATAGGATACAGAATCGTGCTTTAAAACTCATTGGAGACACAAATATAGCGAATTCTATAAATTCGCTCGAACATCGCAGAAATGTAACATGTCTTTCATTGTTTTATCGCTATTTCTATAAACAGTGCTCAAGTGAAATCGCCAGTTGCATTCCACCCCTTCAACAATTCAACCGCAATACTCGCCAAGCCAGGAATGCCCATCAGTTTACCCTTCAGCCTACCTTCGGTCGTACTATGAAATATACAGATTCTTTCATAAGCCGTACAACACGAATGTGGAATGCCTTGCCCAGCTCGGTCTGGGCAAGGCATTCAGTGCAATCTGCAGACACTTAAGACCAATGTGCATCGGAATCTCCTATCTTCTCCATCTCAATTTCCTTAACGCCCGCGCTGTGTACTTCATAAGAGTAGTCACAACCTCTTTAGCGCGTGTTCATTATAAGAAAAAAAAAAAAAGGATTAAGTTACTTTTAGCACTAGATTTACAAACCTGTTGTTTATTTAAGAAATATATATGTATTTAGGAAACATTTTTTTTTTTTATTAATTAATGCACCTAACCGTCTGTTAAAATGCTCAGTCTGAATTCGGGGGTTTCAGTTTTTTTTCTGTCTGTGAAGTCGTTTCAGTCGTTATTATGTTGTTTTTGTTTTTGTCAGGTGTTTTGTTTTTGTTTACTACATAAATTTGATAGTGTTTATAGCAAAATAGAACTAGTATTAGTGCTACTATCGTATATATCAGTGTACAATGGTGTAGATGATGGTTGTCTAGTGTCAGCATAGGTTTTGCCTCTTCCTTTTTTAAAGCATCTGTACTTTGTGAAATCAGTTTCAAGTCATTTTGGCTTGAGAATTTTATGACTTTTATGTTAGATGTGAAATTGGCTAAGTTATTAGAGATGATGTGTGAGATGTTCAAAGGGGGAACATAGGAATTGGTGAAAGTTGATGGAATCTCGCTAACTACTTGTATTGTGAGAACATGCTAGTCTTGTAGGTGTTGTATGTTGTTGTTGTGTAGTTGTTTCGATTTTCTTCCGATCTGGACTACCGTGTTCTCGTCGGAGAGGATTTAAGAGTCTCGAGGTAGGATTATTTTGTCCAATTAACCATAATAGATTATTGTGGTCAGTGCAGATCGTAAGCTTTCTTCCGAAAATGTGCGGTCGAAATTGTTGCAGGGCATAAGTGATGGCAAGTAACTACTTTTCAGAAGTTGTGTAAATTGTTTCTGCGTCGTTTAGTGTCCGGCTGGATAAAGAAATTGGTTTGTCTTCTCCTATTGGGCCTTGGGAGAGTACTGCTCCTAATGCTATGTCACTTGCGTCAGTGGTGACAATAAACTCTTGGTTGAAATCAGGGTAAGCGAGAATAGGGGTTTTATGACTTTTTCTTTTAACTTCCTGAACGATTCGTCACAAAAAGCATCCCATTTGAAATCAACGTTTTTCCTTAGTAGTTTTGTTAGGTGTTTGGCCAGATCTGCGAAATAAGGTATGAGCTTCTGGTAGTATCCTACGAAACCGAGGAATGATTTAATGTCCCTTGGTTTTTTGGGTACCGGAAAGGTTTTTACTGCCTTGGTTTTCTCAGGGTCTGGTCTAATTCCTTCTTCGGAAATAACGTGTCCTAGGTTAGGTTAGGTTAGGTTGAGCGGGGTTGTGAGATCAAAACAAAAGACCAGGCAGCAATACGGGCCCATCGCCATCCCCAGGGAACCAATTACGGTCAAAAAAAAAAAAAAACCTAAACCAAATCGCCCAAGCAGTCAATTTCCCTACAGAATTTAATTATTGTCCCGATATTGTTGGACGAACCAACCTCCTCTAAGCTGTCAAAGAAGTACCTGCCTAGGTGCTTCCTTCTACACCGTGCAATTGCTTGACACTCGCACAGAAGGTGGGGGACATCTTCCGTGGCTTGTAGGTCCTCACAGTACCTGCATATATCCGTGTTAGATAAGCCTAGTCTCATGGCATGCTTCCTTAGAAGGCAGTGTCCAGAGAGTATTCCTACCGTTAATCTTAACTTTGTTCTACTGAGATTTAGTAGTTTTTCAGATTTTTTCCTATTTAGTACGGGCCAGAGTGCCTTTGAGACCCTATGCCCTTCTAACTGTGACCATCTTGTGGCTGCTTTATTGGAGGTTTTCTCGAAGATAGCCCTTTTAGCAACAGCCATAGGTGGTCTGATACCCATAATCATTGTGTTTAGTGGGAGCTCCGCTCCTTCCTTAGGCAGAACGTCGGCTTTCTCGTTACCCTCGATATCGCAATGCCCAGGCACCCAACACAATCTGACACGGTTCTGCAAACATAATGCCTTAAGCATTGTGCGGCAATTCCTGACTAGTTCAGATTTGGTGGTATGTGATTCTAGCGCTTTGAGCGCAGCCTGGCTATCAATGTAGATGGCGATATTCTTGTTGGATATCGATCTCATCTCAAGTTCCTCCGCAGCTTTGAGTACAGCCAGAATCTCTGCCTGGAACACACCGCATGTGTCCGGGAGTCTCAGGGCCATATGTAGGTCCAACTCGTTGGAGTATATACCTGACCCCGTACCCTCACTGGTTTTAGAGCCATTAGTATATACTGAGGTCTCATCTTCCTTCGAGACTAGCTTCCTATGCCAGTCTTGTCTGTCCGGGTACGACACATTGTATGGAGTGTCGAAATCAAGTGTACCAAGACTTTCATCCGCTTTTTCCGGGATTTCGGAGAAAGATTCCTTTAAGATAGTGCTGTGTCCTATCCTATTGTTTTTAAAGAGCCCTGCGTTAGTGAGCCGTAGCGCACTATTACCTGCATTAAATTGTATTTGTAGGTCCAGTGGTAAAAGATGCAAGAATGCTTCCAGTGCAGCCGTTGGTGTGGTACGTAAAGCACCCGTAACGGCAATGCAGGCTGTTCTTTGTACCCTGGTCAACATATCCCGTACATACTTCTTGTTCGCGGCTTTCCACCAGACAAGAGCCCCATATGTAACTATGGGCCTTACTACCATTATGTATAGCCAATACAACATTGATGGCCTAATACCCCATTTCTTTCCTGCTGTCCTCTTACAGATGAAGAGAGCCTTTTGGACTCTTTCCTGAACGTTAAGTTTCCAGTTTAGTTTCCTGTCTAATACCGTACCAAGATATTTTGCGCTCTCCGAGAGGGAAAGTTCCACCCCAGCAAGTCTGGGTAGCTTGAAAGGCGGTATCTTGTATTTTGTACTAAATAGTACTTCGGCCCATATTCTGAGCCTGTTGAGGGCTGCTTCCATAAGTTCACTTAACGTATTAAGGAATTTTCCTTGAACAATGATGACTACGTCATCCGCGTAAGCAGTGACGCTGAATCCTGCCTTATTTAGTTCTTTGAGTATGTCATCTATGACCAGCACCCAGAGAAGGGGGGAGATAACTCCGCCTTGGGGAGTGCCTCTAGTAACAGATTTTCTTATTGAACTATTTCCGAGTGTGGAATTGATGTTTCTCGTCGAGAGCATTTCGCATAGCCAATTGGTAATGCGCTGTTCGACATTGATCTTTACCAAAGCATTTTTGATTGCATCTCTCCTGACATTATTAAAGGCTCCCTCAATGTCCAAAAAGGCAGCTAGTGCAAATTCTTTCTGGTGGAGAATGCTCTCTATTTTACCTACTACTTCGTGTAGAGCCGTCTCTACTGATTTACCTTTTAAGTATGCATGCTGAGCATTACATAGAGTTCCGCTGCAACACTTGCTTCTTATATGAATGTCGATAAGCCTTTCAAGTGTCTTAAGGAGAAATGACTATAGACTAATAGGTCTGAAATCTTTCGCTGAAGTATGACTTGGTTTACCCGCTTTAGGTATAAAAACCACTCGTACTTCTCTCCATGCCCTAGATACATAATAACGTGTCCTAGGTAGGTAAGTTCTTTTCGTACGAAGTGACACTTGTCAGGTTGTAACTTTAGATGGTGTTCTTGAAGACGTTTGAGAACCTTAAACCGCTTGTTGTGAGATGACTATGTCGTCTACATAGACAAAATATTCGATGCCTTGTAGTCCCATCAACACATTATTCATTAACCTTTGAAATGTTGCCGGTGCGTTCTTTAGTCCAAATGGCATTGTAATCATGATGTCCAAACGGAGTACTGAATGCCGCTTTGCCTTTGTCATTTTCATCCATCAGGATTTGGTGGAAACCCTTCGCCAGATCTAGTGTACTTAAGTAAAGGGTGATTTTTTAGCTGGTTTGGTTTTGGCAACACTGGTTTTGACAGCTGACGTGTGTTTAGTACCTTGTGTCACTGTCAAACAGCTTCAGTTTGGTTTGCAATTTAACCATGGATCGTCTTACAAATGAACAACGCTTGCAAATTATTGAATTTTACTATCAAAATTCGTGCTCGGTTCGAAATGTTCATCGCGCGCTGCTTCCATTTTATGATCGGCATTCTCGACCTTCTGAGCAGTCTATTCGGAAGATTGTGACCAAATTTCGCACCAAATTTACTTTGTTGGACATTAAACCACCAACACGTTTACGTACTGTGCGTAGTGAAGAAAATATTGCGGCCGTATCAGCTAGTGTGACAGAAGACCGCGAAATGTCGATTCGGCGCCGTTCCCAGCAGTTAGGCCTTTGTTACAGCACTACGTGGAAAATTTTGCGGAAGGATTTGGGCGTAAAGCCTTTTAAGATACAGCTGGTGCAAGAACTAAAGCCAGCCGACCTACCACAACGCCGAATTTTTGGTGAATGGGCTCTTGGAAAGCTGGCCGAGGATCCGCTTTTTTATCGAAAAATTGTGTTCAGCGATGAGGCTCATTTTTGGTTGAATGGGTACGTAAATAAGCAAAATTGCCGCATTTGGAGTGAAGATCAGCCAGAAGCATTGCAACAGCTACCAATGCATCCCGAAAAAGCCACTGTTTGGTGCGGTTTATGGGCCGGCGGCATTATTGGGCCATATTTCTTCAAAGATGATGCGAATCGCAGCGTTACTGTCAATGGTGAACGCTACCGAGCGATGATAACAAACTTTTTTTTGCCCGAAATGGAAGTTCTTGACTTGCATGATATGTGGTTTCAACAAGACGGTGCCACATGCCACACAGCACGCGAAACAATGGCGCAATTGCGAGGCGAGTTTGGTGAACAGTTAATTTCACGTTTCGGGCCGGTCAATTGGCCGCCTAGATCGTGCGATTTGACACCATTAGATTATTTTTTGTGGGGGTATGCCAAGGCTAATGTGTATAGGGACAAGCCCGCTTCGATTGACGCACTGGAAGCCAACATCCATGCATTCATTCGTGAGATACCGGCCGATATGTGTGAAAGAGTATGCCAAAATTGGACTCAGCGGATGGGCTACCTGAGACGCAGCCGCGGTCAACATTTGCATGAAATTATCTTTAAACATTAAATTGCAAGGTTCAAACTATCGATTCAAATAAATATTTCATTCATTTTTTCGAATTTTTTGTGTTTTTTTTTTTTAAAAAGTTCTAAACCTCTTAAAAAATCACCCTTTACTTTGATTTACCAAGCTGATCGAGAATATCGGTTATGTTTGGTAGTGGGTAGGCGTCTCCAAGGGTTAGTTCATTCAGTCTCCTGAAATCGACTACTACCCTCCAACTAGAAGCAGAGGTGAATTCCATAGCCTATAACTTGGCTGTACTATGCCGTCTTCCAGCATTTCGTTAATTTGTTTGTGGATTTCCTCTCTTTGGCTTTCAGGGAGTCGATAAGGTCTTGTCAATAAGGGTGGCTTACCTTCTTCAGTTGTTACCTTGTGTACTATAGAGTTTGTATGTGTCAGGTGGTCGCCCTCAACATAAAAAAGTTTAGGGATAGAATCTTTTCTCTTCTCTGTTGCAATGGTCTAGTTCAATTAGTGCGTTTAATTTTTCTAACCGGTTCCTTACAGGGTTTTTAAAATTTTCCCCCCTGACTATATCGAAATTATTAATATCATCCCATTCTAAATTTATTGCGTGTATATTAATTTTCTGGTCTGTTTCTAATGTGTTCATCAGAAGTATTTTAATTTTCGCGTTGTTAGGTTTGGTTAACGTCTCACCTAGGTAAACCCCTGGAATAATTTGTTGTTTTTTTGTTAATATTTCTGCGGTGGTTGTTTGTTTAAAAGGAATTTCGACTATTTGTTTACTTCTTTGTTTTAATGTGATACATTTTTCGTTCTCGGTTTTATGCTCTGCTAAGGTTTCTTTCTTCTTAGTCATTTTGTCTGCCGGTTTTGTTTTTATCGCAGGCTTACTTTCTGCAGAGGCACTTTTCTCCTCAGGCTAACGTTTTGCTGGGTTTTCGAATTCAATTTCATCTGATGATACCAGAATTATCTCGTCTAGATTATCCTTCAAATGTTGAAGCGTACTGAAAATCGGTTTGCTCCTGACTTGTTCGGGGTATCTTTGAGGAACTACTGATTCGTTTTGAGTTGCGGAATCAGATGTTGGTTCCCATCTTGATTTCTCTTCTACTCTGGTGTCTGTTTGACCAACAGTATTGGTAGCAGAAGAACGGAAATCAATCTGTTTGGACCCGTCAATTGCAGGTTGATGCTCACCGGTAATTGAGTTAGTGTTTGGTCGCCTTAGGTCGCACCGTTTTACACTACTACTATTTTCAGCACTACCCGTAGGTAACACCTCGGAAGGTGTAGCTTCATATATCATATCCTTCTTAAGCAACGGCGAGTTGGTGGAGCTTCGCATGATACTGATTTCAGCTCCAGTATCTATGACTAGATCCCTGTATTTTCCATCTTTGGGAATTAGGGGAATTTTGATTGAAAATGTTACTGATGGTGTACATCGGCTTGAATTGTTAGTCGTGGGGAGTTGCCGTTTATTTCCTCCCGACGAAGATCGTTTCCTAAGTTATTACTTAGGAAAATTGGACTCTGTTGCACATGGTGCAAATTAACTTGTCGTCGACCTTGGTTATTCGGTTGGTTACTATTCCAATTTCTCGATCGGGGTTGGTTATTATTTTGGTATTGAGTAGCCTGTCGATTTTGTTTCATGTGAGACATCTTGAGTGGGCACTCGTTTTCCGTGTGATAGCGCTTGTCACAGTAACCGCATCTGACCATTTGTAGGTTACATTTCGCTTCGCGCTTTACCGGATGGGGATGAAATTTGGCAAATTCGTGTTTCGGTAACACGTCGCCGAAGTGTGGCCTACCTTATTGCAGGATCGGCAGATGGGACGAGGTGTATTATTTCTCGCCGAAAATGTGGAAGTATTGGAGTGAGGATAGTCGTGGTCTATACGAAGGGATTGGTCTATGGCGTAAGATATAGCTTCTGTTAGCTGGCTAGCATTGTGTGCTTTTACCAACAACCTTAAACTGGAATTCTTAATTCCATCCTCAAATGTTTGGAGAGCGAGTTTGTGGTTTTCTAAAAGGAGAAAGCCTTTAACGGCTTTCTCAGTGGAGCTGTCGTATGTGGCCGAATCGAGAGCAAGTAGTAATTGCGAGAGCCTGTCACTATAGTCTTTAATGGTTTCGCTAGCATTTTGTTTGGCTGCCAGAAGTTGGTTCTGCTCCGAAGTACGGGACCTATGTTCTTTGAAATGGGATTCCAGTTCGATTACGAGGTTTTTTCATGTGTCCAGGTCTTTGTGCTGTATAAGCTTGAAGGCGGGACCTTGGAGTCGTGTCTTGACTCAGGAATAATTTGTGTTGCGCTTCGTCTTTTATGTAGCAAAACAAAGTGGTGCCACATGAAATGAACAGAGTTCGTCGGGTTTACCGTCGAACGTAGGGACGATACTGTATATATCGTTCAATGATAGATTAACGTCCATATTGGGTGAAATGCTGGGCCTGAGGTCGATTAGTGTCGAGAAAGGTAGAGCTTTAAAGAGCTCTAAGGTTTGAAAGTTGCGTCGGGTGAAAATGTTTGTAATTTTATGTAGACGGTTAAGTGTGTAAATGTGCTATACATATATAAAGGGTCCGCCAAATTCTTCTTCTGGGTGAATTTGCGAACACAGTCAATGAAAGCTTGAATAAAAACCATCACGTTCTTGTTTTATTTATGGATTTCAGTAAAGCCTTCGATACTCTGAATCATCAAAAATTATTAGAAGCCCTGGAAAAAATTGGTATACGGGGTACACTAAGAAACTGGCTGGGTGATTACCTGAACTCGAGAACGTTCTGTGTCAAAATTGAGAAAAATGTCAGCATAAAAAAGACAGTCAAATATGGAGTACCTCAGGGATCAAATTTGGGCCCAATACTATATATTCTCTACACTAACGAATTGCTACGAGTCTTCGAAAATAGCACTCCTTTCGCCTATGCGGATGACACAGCTATAGTCGTTCGACATAGATGCTTACAGACAGCTTCTTCGATAATGCAGAATGAGTTTACTAATGCGGTTAAATGGTGCCACGATAATGGACTAGTAATCAACCCATCCAAAACTAAAATGATGCACATTCGTAGTACAGCGACAAGGAATAACATACTTCTCAAAAATGATTCGTGCCCAAGCGCAGCTTCTAGTCAACCTATTGAAATCGTTGAAAACTTTAAGTATCAAAGCATAATAATTGACAGTCATTTCATATGGGATAAACATATCGACAACTTACGTTTGGACTTAAGAAGAGCTCTTTATGGTCTAGCGCATCTAGGATACTACTCAACACAGAGTGTCCTAAAACAAGTCTACTACGCCCTGTTTGAATCGAAGCTGAGATACGGTATACTTGCGTGGGGCAATGCTTCAGACACACATTCATTGAAGCTACAACGGCTGCAAAATAAGGCCCTAAAACTCATCAGAGCTGCAAATTCGCGCTTCATACATAACCTTGCACCTTTTATAGTTCTGGAAGTCAAGAATATATTTAAGATGACGGTGTTGCTGGAGTACTACGATGACGCACGTTTCAAGAAGACCATAGATCACGAGCAGAACACGAGAAGACGCGCCCAAGGAATGTTACAAATTTCAAGAGCGCACAACATCTATGGTAGAAGGCAATTGCTATGCAGTTTTCCAAGGCTGTTCAACGAACTTCCAGCTAACTTAAGAAGTATTATAAACTTTAAAGTCAGAAAAAACTCTTAAAAAAATTCTTTTTATCTTAAACTCACTAAAAACTTATAATATCCCTAATTAATATACACATAAAACTATTAAGTAGAAATTGAATTAATAAACTAAAACAAAATGTAAAAAGGTAAACTCACTATATAGATATTAAATATTGTGATATGCAATCTTCTGCAGAAAAGCCAATTAGGCTTCGCGGGAAACACAACTATTGTTAAAGCTTACTTGAATAAATAAATAAATTACAAATTACAAAAAAAAAAAAAAATTTCGCACGCTTGCAGTGCAACAGATGTAGATTCACCCCTTCGCTGTCTTCTCTCTCCTCGATTTGCTCTTAAAGTATTCACAAAACGGACTACACATCCGAGGATGCCCAAAGCCTTTTCCAGGCTGCCGGCATATTCGGCAATTGGAACTGTCACTTGCCGGCTCGGCATCCATATGCTATGACTTGCCATGAAATTCGTCACTATACATGCATGCATCTCGTCTGATGCATCTGCTGGCGCTTGCCTTATCGGATTCACTGGCCATTCGCTTTCCCCTGAAGTCAGCCATGCTGAACAGTACAACCATAACTCGCTATTTATCAACTCCGTTGCCATTACTCCTCGACTCAATAAGTCAGCTGGATTGTCTTTCATACCGACATGTCGCCACTTATTTACATCGGTATTTGTTTGTATGGCTGACACACGGTTAGCTACATAAGTCTTCATGGTGCATGGGAGCTTTTGCATCCAATGCAAAACCAATGCAACCATGGAATCAGTCCATAATATTTAATCGGCGTCCGTCCATTCCATTGCTGCTAGCAATTCAACCAGCAGACGGCTGGTTTCGCCACTGTATTAAGCGGCGCAACTCTTGTTTTCGCTGCAACCAACTTGCTCATTATCTGTCCATTCACTTGCTCTACTCGCACACTGCATCATATGCTGTCATCGAAGCATCCGAAAAGCCATGAAATTGAATCTTCCCTTTTTACACCTGTACCTAACCATCTGTCTATTCGAAACTGTTCCATATATCGAATCTCTTTCTAAAGCACTTTCCATCGAGCCCTGATTTCGACTGGCACCTCCTCGTCCTATTGAAGACCCAATCGCCATGTATCTGGAATTAAAATCTTTCCCAATACTGTCACTGACGCAATGTACGTAATGTATGTAGGGTCGTATAATTAAGATACACAACTCAATATCTTTCGCTTTGTAATCTCTCCAGCTATCTCCTGTGTTTTGACTACGAAAGTGAATTGATCGGCATCAACTAGCCACTCTAAAACTGTCGCTTGCTCCCGCTATCAAAAACCATAGTTTTTGCACTGTCCAAACTAAACTTGCTCGCTAGGTAAAGGGTTTTTCAACAGGGACGCTACAAAAGTAGTGCGACAGGGACAGCAAACGACGCCGAATTTCTTGCCGCTCTTTTGACATTTCTCTTCAGTAAGGTTTGCCATTTCATGATGGAAAGATATACGAGCCAACAAAGAGTCGAAATTATTTAAATTTACTACCGAAATTCGGAGTCAGTGGCCTCAACGTTAAGAGCGCTACATCCAATTTATGGTCGTCATAATCGTCCTAGCAGATCAACAATTGAGCGTCTAGTGGAAAAATTTGAATCCACAGGCACAGTACAAAATGTTCCCGTGCCAGTGAGACAAAGAAGTGCCCGTTGTGTCGAGAATATTGCTGCCGCTGAGGTTTCAGTTGAAGAAAGCCCAAATGTGTCGTTCTCAAGCGTTGGGCATCTCTGTGACGTCGTTGTGGCGAATTTTGCGAAAAGATCTTGGCCTACATCCTTACAAGATTAAATTGACGCAAGAACTGAATCCGCTTGACCACCAGAATCGTCGTATGTTCGTGAATTGGGCTGAGCAACAACTTGAAAATGATTCGGATTTTCATCGAAAAATCATCTTCAGCGATGAGGCTAATTTCTGGCTGAATGGCTTCGTCAATAAACAAAATATGCGGTATTGGTCAGGCAGCAATCCACACGTACTCCATGAGTCATCATTGCATCCCGAAAAAATTACGGTTTGGTGTGGTTTATGGGCCGGCGGCGTCATTGGGCCGTACTTCTTCCGTGATGATCAAGACCGGCACGTTACTGTGAATGGGAATCGCTACCGTTCAATGATAACCGAATATTTTTGGCCCCAATTGGATGATATGGACTTGGAGGACATGTGGTTCCAACAGGACGGCGCCACAAGCCACACAGCGAATGTCACAGTCAATTTATTGGAAACCAAGTTTGGAGAACGTGTTATCTCACGAAATGGTCCAGTCGCTTGGCCGCCTCGGTCGTGCGATTTGACGCCGTTAGACTATTTCCTGTGGGGCTACGTCAAGTCTATGGTCTATGCCAACAAGCCAGCGATGATTGATGAACTTCGTACGAATATCGAACGTGAAATTGCAGCAGTATCGGCCGATTTATGCTTGAAAACCGTCGAAAATTTGGTTCAGCGTCTGGACTTCTGCAAGCGTGCCCGTGGTGGCCATGCAAAAGAAATCGAGTTCCATACATAATGGCATCTAACGTACTTTCACAGGAATAAAGAATTTCATTGATATCCAGAACCGTTTTTGTTTTATTTAAAAACTACGCTACTTTTGTAGCACTCTTATTGAAAAACCCTTTATTTACTGTTCGATTTCCACTTTCGTAGTTCAAAACCTGCTGCCCTCAATACTCATTTGCTAATAAACATTCTTGCTGCTCACTGTCGCCACTTAAAACACAATCATCCATGTATAGGTCATTTTCGATTAAATGATTCACTTGCGTCCCTTGCACACTGTATGAGTCCTTTGATGACTCCCGCCAGAATATTCTTTGTAAGTCCCACTGTCGTCTTGCTATTCGCACTTGTCTGAACATCATCTTGATGTCAGCACTGAACGCTATCCTATCCTTCGGAAACGCAACACTATCTCCGGTAAATCTCGCTGAAGCTTCTCCCCAAGCTGTTGCACTTCATTAAGTGAAGTGAAGCTCGACAACTAAAATCGAACACAACTCTGAACTTCTTTGTAAAGCAATGATGCGGAACATAGTATACTATTTTACTGGCTCTTAGCTGTTCGCTCACTTTTTTCATGTGACCAAGACTTTTATATTCACGCATGTCCACAGTCCACATACTTTTCTCTTAGCGCTGGCTCTCTTTCTAATTTCCTTTCCAAATACATAAATCTCCTCAATGCTATTCCTCTTGAATTCGCAATCTTCAACTGTTTTCTCTTCTTTCGTTCGGGTTGGATGCGAACCGACGTGATACATTTCCCAGAGTCGTCTCACCACATTATCCAGACTGTCCATGTCGCTGCATTTGCAACAGACAGAACCTTTCCGGTCTCAGTATCCATATTCAATGGGTGAGAACCAAAAACCACTATCCCAAAGTCAGTCTCTATCGTCATGACATCACCTATGCTTCGAGGAATCGAGCTGGCCAACATCATTGCGAAAAATGTCACCCCTAACAAGATATCAAACGGGGCTCTCTTCGAGTTAGCTGGATCGGCACATGGAACATCTCAGGCTCCTACTATCGACTGTAGATTCACTTGCGGATTATAAACTGTCCAATTCGATTCTTTTGGCAGAATCCAAAATTCATCCTCTATGTATGCGTTGGACGCAAACCAGGGCACTATTCGGATTACAGCTCGCTTTCGTAGTCGAATGGGATTGCCATCGATCCCTCGTGGTGCTCGTCATTGCACACCTCACATTTGTGATGACGCTGTGCAGTGTTGACGCTGTCTCTTGGAACTGGCTTTGCTGGCAAATTCGGTGCTCTAGCTAGCTCCTTTGCTGGTTGGCTGGCAATGCTTTCACGCTGACTGGCCCGTTCGCTCTCAAATCGGTTGAAGCGATTATCAGCACGATTCTGTTGTGAGCTACTCACTGGTTCCATTGAAAGGAATCGCTGGCTCTCAGCTGCTGCTGCTTAAGACTGCTTGTCTAAAAGTTCAAGCATCTGCTTAGATGTTTCATTGTCTAGTCGTGCAACATATTCACCACGAACCTATCCCAATGTTCAGTGGGCAATTGGACATTCGTTGCAGGTCATCCGACTTCGGATTTCCTTGCAGAGCTGGCAAGCGTATGAACTCGGGCAATAGTTCACGACAGTTGGTGTAATTTGTATCATACAACTGGTTGAGACGCTCCCAAGCTTCCTGGTAGTTCTCATCGGTTAACTGCCTTTTCCCATGGTACGCGCTGCCTTGCCGACCAACAATTTCTTCAGGAAAGAAAACTTAAATGCTGGCGTCACACTTTCGTTGTCGAGGATGGCTGCCTCGAAGCGGTCCCGGAAACCCTGACATTTTGTAAGGGACCCGTCAAATTCTCCCCAAGAGCTCTTGATGTCTTGGAGCTGTACTGGCATTTGCACCTGTACTGCTATCGGCTGTAGTTGATTTGCTGGCATCAATATCGGTTCTTGCTCCGATTGTTCGACTGGCGCTGCAACGTTCCTAAACGGCGTCGGAAGGCTGCCTTTGTGTTGTAATAGAGCGACTCTGCACTCATCATGTTCTCCTCCATTTTAGCCTGCTCCTTACTGGCAATCGTGTGAAGCAGCGCGGTATGAGCCTATGCATCATCAAGCCGCTCGAGACGCACTCTCAGTCCCTCGAAGTCATTAAGGGAGAACTCAACGCATTCCACATAAGCAGCCAAACGTGTTCGTGTTTGCTATCGGTAAAAGGAAAAACGAGAACGAGAAAAAAAAGAAAATAACACCAAAAAAGGCGGAATCAATAATTAGTATAATGTCGCACTGTCACTGCTGTAAGAAATGCTATTATTATTATATTATACTGGCTCTTAATCAAATGCTTTTTGATAAACAATTTTATCATGCTGTGGGTGTCCATGGCAAACGAACGTAAACACAAACAAACACTACTTGCTCTATTCTCTCCCATCTCAAATTCACCTCTACCTACTTGCACTATTAGCTCTACTTGATTGACTATATACGCTTTCACACTATCCGCCTGCAGGCACACTTTCCCACTCGCTCTAATTTCCATTATTCATCGAGTTTCATTTCTTGTGAATATTCGGATTTTCCGCTGTAAGCACTATCTTCCTACCTACTTTGACATGCGCTGCCATACTGTTCAGCTTGCCATTGCCATAACCCTTGCTTACACACTTCGAGAATTACTTCGGTTGCGTGTTTCACTATATGTTGCTTAAAATTTGGAGTTGAGAAAATCCAAAAGAGCTACTTGGCGAAACCCCTTCGAGAGACTCGAAGAGCTCGCTGCAGTGGCTCGCTTGCAAAAGGCACTCTCTAAAGACCACTCAAACTGCATGGGACTACTAATCAAACCTGATGGTACAGTCACACGCGACCGAGAAGAAACCTTGCACACTCTTCTTCAAGTGCACTTCCCTGGGTCCACAATCATAGACGAATTCTATGAGCACATTACCGAGGACTCACGTCCACACAACATAGGTAGAATCAATAGTTTCTCCTATAAACTGTTTACCCCGGATAGGGTTAAATGGGCAATTGACTCATAAGGCACCAGGGGTAGATGGTATTTTTCCAGCCCTTATTCAGAAAAGTCTGGACTTCATTTTATCCACCATGATCGCCTTATTTAGGTTAAGCTTCAACTGGGGCTACATACCACAGACTTGGAGGTAATGTGGTATTTATCCCCAAACCAGGCAACAAGCCTAGTGATTTACCTAAATCATACCGTCCTATAAGCTTAACATCGTTTTTCCTGAAAACGATGGAAAAAATAATCGACGTTCATATTAGAGGCCTCTTAACTCGTAGCATACCTCTACACCCCCATCAGTACGCCTATCAGGCTATCATAGTTTCCTTCACTAGGAGAAGAAATTTAAACCTTAACCAAATTTCAATCAATGACACACTCATTGAGTATTCCGATGAAGTCAAATACCTTGGAGCTATCCTAGATAAACGACTAAATTGGAACTCCCACATAAAGAATAAAATTAACAAAGCTACTAATGCTTTTTTGGGGCTTTCGTCGTATGTACGGTAGAACCTGGGGTATTACACCGAAAACCACAGTTATGATAAGACCCATTATAACATATGCGTCAATAGTATTGTTCGATAATCAATTTTAATAAGAAAAAGCGAGCGCAGAAAACGACGAGATATCCCAAAACAGATTTATAATTTATTGGAGGTGTTTACCGTGCTGTGCCCGAAATCCAAATGGACGAGATAACAAAAATGCTCAATACATTACGGTGCGATTCTAACAAACAAGTTCGAAAATAAATGGCAATAAGAAAAGCTTTGAGTAACGTTAGCAAATTGAGTGACTTTTAGCTAAAGTAAGTTATTATAGGTAAACCATGTTATGATTGGCAAATACGACGATGAGAAAAATATATGGTGCAAACTAATGATCATGATCATGAAATTATTTGAAGAATTATAGAAATAAGCGATTAGTATTTCCTAAACATTCCGCCGCCCCTGAACGACGTTTCAGAATACAGGGAGAACTGCTACCTTGTGGATTGGTCGGGTGAGATCGCCAGTTGCTGTTTTCACAGTGATGACGCGGACAAGCCCATCTTTCCCAGGATGTGTGTCGACGACTCGGCCCATTGCCCATTTCCCTGGTGGTAGATTGCTATCCTTGATCACCACAAGGTCGTTGATCTTTATGTTTGGTTGCGTTTGTTGCCAGCGAGGTCGATTTTGAAGCGATGTTAAATATTCCATTTGCCAGCGTTTCCAATAGCCCTGTACCTTGCACTGTATGCTTTGCCAGCAGGACATGCGATTTAATGGGATATCTAACGTTGGTTCGGGAATGGCTGCATACGATTCACCTAGAATGAAATGTGCAGGGGTTAATGGGTCTAGGTCATGATCGGAAATTTGGCATAAGGGGCGCGAATTAAGAACGGCTTCGATCTGCGATAGCAAAGTATAAAATTGTTCGAACGTCAAAATGTCTGTTCCGATAACACGCCGAAGGTGTTGTTTCACTGACTTCACGCCCGCCTCCCACAAACCGCCGAAATGTGGTGCCGAAGGAGGGATGAAGTGCCAGGAAATACCGTCACGAGCAAGCGATTCTGCAATTATGGAGTTGTGGTTCTCAGACAGAACTTGTTGGTGCATTTCTGATAGTTGACGAGCGGCTCCGCGAAAGTTTGTGCCGTTATCGGAGTAAAGGTGTGAGGGTTTACCACGACGCGCGATAAAACGACGGAAGGCGGCGAGAAATGCGTCAGTTGTTAGGTCACTAACGAGTTCTAAATGTATTGCTTTCGACACAAGGCAAACGAAAAGCGAGATGTAGCCTTTAGAAAGCACAGATTTTCGGCCCGATTTCACCTTCAGTAATATAGGTCTAGCATAATCACAACCGCAATGCGCGAATGGCCTGGTTTGTTGTATTCGTTGTGAAGGAAGGTTACCTATGAGCTGTGAGGTTGTAGCCTTTCGCTGGCGAGAACATCGAATACAGGAATGCGTTATCCTTCGAATTAGATTTCGACAGCCGATTATCCAAAATTCCTGTCGGAGCAGCGCGAAAAGGGTGGAGATTCCCGGGTGCAAAAACCGAATGTGACCGTCGAGAACGATTAGTTTTGTGATAGCGTGACCCTTTGGGATGATTATTGGATGCTTAGCATTATATGCTATGCTTGCGTGCTGTATTCGTCCTACAACGCGTAAAATATTCTCAGCATCTAGAAAGGGAGATCAATTTATTAATTTGCAGTTTTTGGGAAGAGGACATGATCTCTTAAGTGTATTGATGTAGTCACTGAAGTACCGACTTTGAAGCCATTTGATGATACGCGTTTTGGCGTCATATATCTCCTGAGGCTGTAGTTGAACTGACGAAACTGATGAGATTTTGCGAGCTCTGGATGTGAAACGATACATTCGTGCTACTGCTCTGATTAGAATATTCCAGGATGATATGCGTGTTGCCAGTATTTCGAATGGATGCTCATCGTAGCTCACGAATAACGATTGGGGAGAAAGCTTCTTTGCTTCATCCCAGCAGCTAGGGTCTTCTTCATGATGACCGAGTATCGGCCAGCTGTCGGATCGTTGCTGTAACCAAGTAGGGCCTGTCCACCAAATGGGATGTGAAAGAAGTTGCGAAGGGAGTATTCCGCGAGAGGCGCAATCGGCGGGATTGCTTTCAGATCGGACATGAAACCATCTGTCTCTTGGGATTGTATCGAGAATCTCAGATGTGCGATTTCCTACAAAGATGTTCCAACGTCGGGGAGGAGAAGAGAGCCACGCTAAAACTACCTTCGAGTCCGACCATCCGAAGACATCCTTGAATGTTATGTTCAGTGATTTTTGTACTGCAACAAGTAATCTTGCTAGTATTTAGAAGCGCTGCACACAGTTCTAACCGAGGGATACTTAATTGTTTTAATGGGGAAACACGAGACTTAGCGGCAAGGATAGTTGTTTCAAATGTACCATTAGGGAGTTCGTATCGAGAGTATATCACTGCGGCGTATGCAGATGCCGATGCATCAGAAAACCCATGTATTTGGAAAGAAGAATGCGACAACCCTATGATTCTAGGTATTTCAATTTTGGAAAACACTGACAGTTCTTCGCGAAACCGACTCCATTTTATAGCGATTGGAGTAGGGATTTCATCATCCCAATCGAGTTTAAGGTGCCAGAGTTCTTGGAATACGATTTTAAGTGTTACCACCGAAGGAACGAGGAAACCGAGGGGGTCGAATATACGTGCTATATCCTTGAGAATCTGGCGTTTTGTAATTGGTTCGTTCGAAAGACAGTTTATGCGAAAACTGAAAATATCCCGTTGGGGGTTCCAGTGAAGGCCAAGCACTTTAAACCACGAGTCCGCACTAGTATCTAACGAAACCGTTTCACTAGACAAGGTGTCTGGGTTGTCAAGAAGTTGGGTGCAATTACTCTGCCATTTACTTAATTTCATACCGCACTTAGATAAAAGTTTAATTAGCGATTGTTTTTTGAAAATAGCGTCAGATAAAGTGTCCCCTCCGGAGACAACGTCATCTACATAAAAATCATTTAGAATTATTTCAGAAGCGATAGGAAATTCTTCCTTATGATCCGTCGCGAGTTGTTCCAATGCCCTTACCGACAAAAAGGGTGCACATGACGTTCCGTACGTAACCGTCCTAAGTCGGAAATGCTGCAATGGTTCTGAGGATGGATGCGCGTCTGGTTTAAGGACAGCGTGGTGTGGAAGGTAAAAAACATTTGGGTTTCCTATCTCCGCAGCAGGAACTCGAGACATGTGTCCGAGCTCAAGATACTCATCGAGGAATTTGGAGTAGCTTTGGAAAAGGGTTTTGTCTCTGGAGAACTTTCTCTCCATGGCTTTAAGGCGCGAAACCGAACCGCTGAGAGTGTCTGAAAATTGGGGCGAATATTTGAAGGGTAGCTCGACAACGTATTTTCCGTTTACATCACGGTTGTGGGTTTTAAGGAAGTGTTCCTCAATTTGTTTATCTTCGATAGACGGATTTGATTTGGAGACTTCTTCAATCGTCCAAAACGATTGTAAAATTGCATCGATGTTTAGACAAGAGTGGTGAGAGACAATCCTGGATTCATTTTGTGTTGATAAGCTACCGGCTAAGACCCAGCCGAATACCGTTTTTTGAGCAATCGGATAGCCCTTATTACTGCGAACCACACTTCCCTGTAGAACCTCCCATGCCTTGTCAGCTCCTAATAATATATCAACAGCTTTCGATTCATTAAACGCTGGATCAGCGAGTTCCAGATTAGTTAGTTGATCCCAATCTTTGACGCTAAACGAGAAGGTTGGCAAATTCGATGTAACGCTCGATAAAATGTATGTATCAACCAGGATACTAAATTTATCACAGCGTGATAATATAGTGAGCGAAATGAGGCCTCTGGATTTACCAGCACTGGTGGATCCAATACCGCTTATCACCTTATTAAGTAGGATGTAAATCAGCCATGGATCCCTATTAAGTGAGTTAATCGAAATTAATCCTCTTATAACTTCATCGGCGCCATCTGATATTTTGCGAAGATGGACGACATTCGAATTAGGTGCTGATGGAAGCTCCAAAAATGTTTTTATGTAATCATTAATTACATAACGGGGCCTATCGAAACGTTTTTCTAGTCTCTCCCAAGCCTGATCATATGTTGCATCACAAATTGTTATGTCATTGAGAAGTGTAAGTGCTCCATTCCGGAGACAAGATTTCAAAAAATGGAATTTTTGAGTTGGAGTCAGATTGGATTTGTTATGTACTGCGCTTGCAAACATATCGCGGAAATCGGGCCAGTCCTGATAATTGCCAGAGAATGGTTCGATACGGATCGAGGGAAGGAAAATATCCAAGCCCTTTGTGGGATTAGATTTGTTAAGCGAGTCAATTAGAACCTTTTGTTGCTCGGCTAAACGACTGACAATATCCTTGTTTTTTTTCAACTTGTTCGCGCTCCCTAATTGCTGATACCAAAACTGATTTTAAAAGTAAAAACTTCGATTCCACTTCTTCAAAGTCGGGTATTGGATCTGTGTAACCTTGATCATCCGCGAACTCATAAATCAATTGCTGAGAAGCATTAAATTCGCTCCACAAGTCCTCTGCTCTTTTTAATTTGACCTCGAGCTCTACTAGCGATGTAGTTTCTTTGATAGATTCCGAATAAGTGCAAAGTTTCGTAAGTGAACCTTTGATGTGACCACGTGTGAGACGAAGTGCGGAAAGAGAAACTGTCGAACTCATTTTCTTTTAAATTTTGAGACTTAGTGCCAAAACGAACTACTTTGAAATACCATGCACATTAAGCGCGAACCGTGAATTCAATTAAAATCTGAGTTTGTATGAACTATACATACATAAATATAGTTATGTGTTAAACGTATGATACACTTTAACTTTAATTTATTTGTCTCTGATTATCGCATGCGCTCATGCACAATTTAAGTTTGTTGTAAACGATGAATTATACGAAGAAATAAAGCGAAAAATCCGGCTCGATATGGACCAAAAATATGTTCGATAATCAATTTTAATAAGAAAAAGCGAGCGAAGAAAACGACGAGATATCCCAAAACAGATTTATAATTTATTGGAGGTGTTTACCATGCTGTGTCCGAAATCCAAATGGACGAGATAACAAAAATGCTCAATACATTACGGTGCGATTCTAACAAACAAGTTCGAAAATAAATGGCAATAAGAAAAGCTTTGAGTAACGTTAGCAAATTGAGTGACTTTTAGCTAAAGTAAGTTATTATAGGTAAACCATGTTATGATTGCCAAATACGACGATAAGAAAAAACATATGGTTCAAACTAATGATCATGATCATGAAATTATTTGAAGAATTATAGAAATAAGCGATTAGTAATTCCTAAACAAGTATGATGGAACAAAGTTATTCAAAAGAACACCATTGCAAAGCTGAACAAGTTACAACGCCTTGCATGCCTGAGTATTTCCGGAGCAATGCGAACTTGTCCTACAGCTGCTATTGAGGCTTTAATATGATTGACACCCCTCCACATACATACGTCCAGAACTAATGACCCTTATCTCGGAACTTTCTGAACTTGACATTATCTGCGTGGTAACCGACCGACTCCCAAAGACATTATGCTTCAACAGAAAATTCTCCACGGAGATCACTAAAAGAGAACCATGGGTAAGCAATGACCCACCAAATTGCCAAATCGGCCTAAATTGGTATACGGATGGTTCCAAAATGGACACGGGTGTGGGAGCTGGTATATATGGGCCAAATCGTAACGTATCAATACCTATGGGGAAAAGCCCCAGTGTATTTCAGGCAGAGCTCCATGCCATTAAGGAATGCGCAAACCTCATCATTTCTTCAGGTATAAAAGGCGCAAACATCCATATATTCACAGACAGTCAAGCAGCTATAAATGCCCTTAGCTCACCAATCATTGTCTTAAAATCAGTCATGCACTGTTTCAATGCCCTTCAGACCCTCGGGTCCAGAAACAAAACCAAAATATGGTGGGTTCGCGGACATAGGGGTATTGAAAGAAACGAAAAAGCTGAGAACTCGCTAGGAAAGGGTCAGATACCCCTTTTATAGTGCGCCGTCACTAAATCAGCAATTAACACCACTATCAAAAGCTGGGAACTATTAAACAGTGGGAAGAAATCCCAGGCCTTAGACAGGCCAAAAGAGCAATCCTGCCTTTCAAAAAAAGTACCAATAACATTCTAAACCTAAGAAGTCACGATATAAAAAACGTTGTAGGCTACCTAACTGGCCACCAGCTCATCGCACGCTTATCTATCCTGCTGTAACAATTGTACCAACTGGCAGCTGGCGATTTACAGGCTCGCTGTATGTGTGTGTGTGCCGCCGCCTGGGCTGGCTACTTCGTCGTCGACAAAGAATATTTCTTGAACATTTATATCTTTTTTCACGTTTTACAAGTATTATTATTTTACACTATGCACTTTTCCACTAGCCGCTGGTACTATCCGGCTCTACATGGACCAAATGTTTAAACCTGAAACCGAGAAAAATAAAAACGCATAATTTTTTTATTGGGAAAAAGAGACTAGCTCTGACAAAAACTCAATTGTTGAGCGATATTGCACGAGAATAAAAATGATCCCTTTCTCAGTCCTCAGTCCTCACATTATAATAAAGAAAAACTACCCTTTTAAAATAACAGAGAGAGTGGCCAGCGATCGTGTGGTTGAGAGGGTAATAATAATTGAGTTAGTCAACTTTTAACCATAAAAGGATGCGGTCGTTGGTTGATCCGGTGGTAGTCACAAATAACAAAAATACAATGTAATACATTTTTTATTCACTGGCTGACTTGCGAATACTAACCTACTAAGAAAAAGTACAGTCGCACGCGCAGTAGCACGACCGTACAATAAAGATGTATTTGTATACCAATTTATTCACATTTATATTATTGTTATAAACTATTATGTGTAGCATACGATACAGACCGGATTTCAACATTTTCTCCGGTCTTGTTAGCGATTGAAACGGGGCTGTCTCCTCTATTTATAAAAGGTGGCTCAAGGTGCTTAAGATGGAAAACCATCGTCTACCCAAAAAAGTGGCCCTTAGGGCAATTAATAACAGGTCTAGTTGGTACGGCGACTGGCTAGAGTTGGCACAATGTTGTGGAATGGAGTTGAATCTCAACTGGAAACCAATTCTTGAGGTCCTTGTGCAAAAGCTGGATCTGCAATTTAGAGATGGGTGCTGTAGCGAGGCGTCGGAATCAACTCATTGACTATTGTACAGTCGATTATGTTATGATCTTAGATATAACTATGATGGTGAAGATTCGAGGTGAATTGATGCAATTGAATTATATACCACATATGAGTGACCTACCCGTCCTTTGTGGACGGGTAACAAAAAACTACTGCCTAAATATATAACAGACAGAGCCAACTGGAGTTATTTTCAGACCCAAGTGGAAAACTACTTAACTCAAAGAGATCCGTCCGAAAATGTCAACAAAAAAGCAGCAACAATTCAAAGAGCTATTCATTTTGGAGCGAACGTGGCCATCCCTCGATCCACGGGATCCACAAAACAGCGAGTGTCCCCAGGTAGACTAAAGAATTAAACTCTTTGCGCACAACTAAACAGAACTGTTGGAAGCAATTTAAAAGGTTCCCCAACGACACCAACCTGATAGCATACCGCAAAGCTAACACTGTTTTTCGCAGAACTGCGACAGCTGCCAAAAAAGAAAGCTTCGAGAAATTTACCAGCAACACAAACCCACAAGCTTCCAAACTCAGGTCTGATGTTAATTCTCTCACAGGTGACTTCCTACCCCCGTCTTAGTCCATTATACAGGGAGCAGAGATTGTATCCAACCCTACCCAGATAGCCGAAATTTTCGCCAAGACATGGTCCGACTATTCAGCTGACGCCAGTTTTCCTCCAGAGTTCCTTCGAAGAAAAAAACTTGCATACAAACACAGACCTCCCGCTATAAACGATTATCCCTCAGCTGCTCGACTGGACAGTCCAATTACCAAACGAGAACTCGACAACCAACTCGCCTTATCAAAGGAAAAACACCAGGGTTTGACAGAATTACCTTCACGATGCTCAAAGACACCCCAAATATGGCCAAAGCTCGTCTGTTGGCATTGTACAACAAAATCTACACCCAAGGCATAATCCCACAAAGCTGGAAAACGGCATCAGTCCTCCCAATACCCAAGCCCTATCTCTCCTCCCATGTGTAAAAATTCTAGAAAAAATTGTAGCAAAACGCCTCAGCTGGTTCTTGAGTACAACAACCTCATTGACAACAGTCAGGCGGCCTTCCGGCCAGGTAGATCCTCTTTAAATTCTCTACTATAGACCACTATATTTCCTCCGCACTATCAAGTAAAAATCACATCTCCATCCTGTCAATTGATTTTGCGCGCATTATCCTACAAAAGTAAGTCAGATGGAACATCGGCCCCAAAATGTATAGTTTCATAAAAGCATAAAAGTTGCTACTCTTTCATCTTTTCTTTGTAAATACAATGGCACACCCCAAGGGTCTCCACTCTCGGTTGTTCTCTTTATTATTGCGTTTAACGATATTAGTAATATCCTCTTAAAACACAAAAGGATTAACCATTCCCTTTACGCCGACGATCTAATAACCTTTTCGAAATGTAAAAACATCAACACAGTGTCTAGAATTTTTTCAATGCTACTAGATGAAATTAATACCTGAGCCAGTTCCTCAGGACCGAAAGTGTCAATCGAAAAATGCAAAATACTACACGTATTTAGAAAAACCAGTTGTACAAAATCAATTACTCTTTATTTACTAGGCACTAGCATAAACAAGGTAGATAATTTAAGTATTCTGGGGATTATTTTTGATAAGCGATTTACCTTTAAGGATCATTGTACTGTAAAAAAGAAACTAGCTACCAGACTTAACATTATCAAATACTTGAGTTGTAAAAATAACTTTAGTCATATAAATAGTTTAATTAATATCACCCGTGCAACAATCTTATCTAAAATAGACTGCGGCCTAAGCATTTGTGGAAAGTGTTAAAGATCATCGCTTAGCGTCATTCAACCAGCCCGCAGGTCAACCCCCATAATAATTCTGCTTGCAGAATCCGGTCTTACTCCTATCCAGCAAAGAGTGGGTATGATGACCTCAATGGCGACTCTCAACATTATCGCAATACGGAACAAGGGTATCCACAAGATCGCTACTAACTTCTACACCAACATCAAAAACAATAATATGCACAGATAGCTTGTCCACTTTGACGGCTATTACTAATACAAACAACAACATACAAATTATCGTCAGCATTCGGAACGAATTGGTTAAAACCAAAGGAAAGATCAAACTTTTATGGGTCCCAGGGCACGCAGGAATAAAAGGTAACGAAGACGCTGAGCGGCAGCAAAGCACGCTGTTAATGAACCACTTTTCTCATGACCATCACTGAATACAAAAGATATTAAAAGGCATATCCGAGCCTACGACCATGCATTAAAAAAGGAACACTGGTGCGCCTATACGCACCACTATAAACCGCTCAACCCGGAAGGCACACCAGCAATTTATCCCAAGAACATGCCTAAAAGTATGACGAAGCCGGTGGTTCGACTTCGTTTAGGTCGCTCCTAACCCAGGTTATTCATTCACCAAGGACAATCGCCCACTATGTCACCTATGAAACTCCAACGAAGCACTCACCATAAAACATTTAACCTACGAATGCACCACAATTCAAACCAAACTAAGAATTATATCTCTCAACTCCCAACTATCCCAACTTCTTGCCCTCCCCTCCCAATCCAGCATCAAAACAGTTTATTCCCTCCTACACTCATTAGATTTAATAGATAAGTTGTAATTCGCTTAGATTTAGACCTAGCAGAAAGCCCTGGGGCAGATTCCGTAATTTCCGATTTTTTGACAAACGTCAGCTTTCATTATATTTGTGTAAAATGAACTGGATTAAGCCCTCAAACTTGTAATTTTAGCACTTAGCTGCTAGTTTTGGAGGTCCATCGTTTCGACTATAATCGTTTGGAAAGTTACGTAATGAGTGCCCTAGTAGCTAGCGTTGTAAGTTTTTTTATATTAATTCTTAATTCATTAATATAAATAAAAACGAAAGAAAAAAAAATATAAATGAAAAATAACAAAATCCTTAAGACAAACAAACATCACATTTCACATCACCTGATAACCAGTGCAGTACAGTATCAGTATGGGTGGGACTATCAGTTCAGAATGGGCAATAGTTACCATAGTCAGTTTTAAAAATAAGAAAACATAAATAGTGCCACAATCACAAATTTTTTTGAAAAAAAAAATTGTAATATATGAAAAAAGGAAGATTGTGCAGAATTTTAATGGAGATATGAAAAATGTATAAATTTTTTGCACGAAAGCAAAAATGTAGCTTATTTGAGATACACTTATGAAAAGGTTAGGGAACGCTTTTGTAGTAATCTATGAAAATGGCAAATATATTATTCAAATATTCAAAAAAGTGCTACGAAAAGTCGTTAAAATATCGTATAAACTCGAAGAATTTGATAATTTACGAACAAATTTAGTTGATTTAACTACCTAGCGATGAAAGTGATTCGGAATTAATCGAACTTCTTCTTCATGAATCCGAGTATATGGAAGAGTTTGTACTGATTAAACAACAAGCATTCGAGAAGAGGAAAAACCGACACGACATTAAAACACATTAAACGACATTAACGTGGAGGAGATTGTACTTTCTTACTCCTTACAGCGAGGAGAATTTCTTCGCCACTTTCGAAAAGAATCTAAGGAGAACATTCAACTTTATAGAAATCAAAACAAATGTCAAATAGGACAACAAATTTCGAATCAGCTGTTAAGGTGACTGACGGCTTTTTCAATGCTTACACCAAGAAATTTGTTGAGTAAAAATTCGTAAGATTCTCAGTGGAGGGGTAATATCTTGCTCTCTCGACGCCGCTCTCTTTTAGGAATTTTTCGAGTCAAGGAACGGCATTGAGTAAAAATTCGTAAGAGTTAGTAAAAATTTAAAAATAAAGGAATATATCTTTTGCCAATATTGGGGACGTTCGCATTATTTCATTTCATAACATATTTCATTTCATAACATATTTCATTTCATAATTATTAAAAAGAATGGTTTCGCAAAGAATTGTGACAGGCTCTCGAAAAAAAGTTGTTTAGTCAACGCCTTCGGATACCTAGTCCAGACAAATCTCGCTAACGTTTACATAAAATAGGTAACCGAGAGTTAATTTCATTTCATATCGGAGGTTTTGTGGGTTCGTCTGTTTTCTTCATACAATCTTTAGTATGGTGATTTCCTGCGCACTTAACGCATCTTGGGTTACAGTTGCAGTATTCATTCGTATGTCCATAAAAAACAAATAGTTGACGCAACAGGTCCGTAGTCCTGGCTTACCACAGCCATTCATTTTGTATGAGTTTTGTTCGTAATTTGTTCGTGTAATTTTTGGGACGAATGGAAGGGATTTACAATTTTATGCCGAGTCTAAATAGCTAATAGAGAAGCTCTTTCATGACTGTTATACTCTCGGATGTTTGACATTAAAGGACCCAACCAATAGAATCCGTCGCATCCGTTGCGGCAACATATTCGACTGACAGATTGAATACACAGCACCTTATGGAAGCTGACCCATAAGCACCGCACGTTCCGGATGCGACGGATAAAGTAAGTTTACTTTCTACTTTTCTGTCAGTTGCATCCGTTGACGGTTCTCACTGCGAGAGAGGCAGCATTGGCGGATATATTGAGAGCATAAGAGAAACTGTCATTGGCTGTCGCCAGTTTTCTTATATGGCGGGATTTCTTCCTTTTTGTGGGAATTTCGATGTCAGAAAAGCCTTCCATGGGAAAAAGTAAAAAGCTGCAGAAAACATTCAAACTATAAACTGTTGCTGAAATTTCATTGAATTGATATCTACATTTCACCATGATTATAAGGACACTGAATGTACATAAGAAAGAGCTTATGTAAATCGAATTTAGCAAGATTTTCTTGTACCAAAATTTTCTGGTTCAAAAAGGTAATCATTATATAATTTAATTTTTATACTAAAGGTAATCTAATGTGATTTTATATCCGTAAAATATAAATTTCGCTATTAAAAGTAAGATTTTTTACAAAAAATTTACCTATGAAGAGGGAGTTTGTATACGGTGAATAGGGAAAACTTATTACGTTTCTTGGGAAATATGAGGACAGATTATACTTTAACACTGGCTGTCACCGTATGCGACGGATTCTATGGGACTGCTCGTTCCGGTCAATGGGGACAAGACAAACTATACGTTGTCAACAAAAAAGTATACCCAACACCGACGTCTCGGACAGAACGTCACCATACACAGGTGATGTGGTTAGAGACTTTATCTACCTGGGCTCCGCTATAAACTCAGACAATGACACCAGGGCTGAGGTTCAACTTAGAATTACTCTTACCAAGCGCTGTTTCTTTGGGTTAATAAGGCAATTGAGTAGCAAAGCCCTCTCTCGAACAACTAATGTGTCCCCTTATGGCGCAGGGACATGAACTCTATGAAAATCAGATGAGGTAACTTCTGGTTGTTAATATATATTGTTGTATCCGGGCTGGGATTCGAAAAGATAAAACGCTGTTCTGTTGAACTTTTCTAATAAAATCACTTTTATTACATTTTTACGGATTATTCTAATAATTCACTTCCAAGCAATATTTCTTAAGACAAAACTTATCCGATTTAAACTAATCACATAATTCACTGCATACTTTATTTAAACTTCTTTATCTTCACAACCGATAACTGTATCGAACTTTTCCAATCACTGTTTAAAAGTCAACTGTTTTTCACTGTTCCCAAATCTGCCTTTTTATATCTGCTTTGCCATCTACAGGGAAGTTTATAGATTATTCCGGCTGTTTCTAGCATTAGCTCACTTAACTCTCCACTTATATGACAGATTCGAGTCTCCAATTGAAAGTGGAACTTGTTTGGTTACTAATGGGTTGTTTACGCTTCACGATTTTAGGTTCCATGCTATATTCCACGATACAATATCCCCTTCTTAAACTTGTTCGTCCCGAACAAACGCGTTAACATTTTCACCATTATAGCGATGAAGACGATCCACATGAACGACTTTCAGCTTGCCTCTTCCTCGTTGGATGCGATAGACAACGTCGTTGATGCGCTTTAAGATTTTATAGGGCCTGTAACATAGTCCTCATCATTCCTGTGTTCTTTAACTCGCTAGGTAGGCGGACTGTTCGACCAAATAGGATTTCAGATGGAGTATGTCCTGTAGTATTATGCACTGTACTTCGATAGGTCAATAACAACATGGAAATCTGCTTATCCCAATCTCTCTAGTCATCGCCAACGACCTTAGAGAGGTGTTCTTTTAGGGTTCTGTTGAAGCGCTCCACCATCGCATCTGATTGTGGATGAAGCGGTGTTGTTTTTTTCTAGTTAATCCCGAGTAATTTAATCCCGAGTGAAGACTTCCCTTTCGATGTTGTATTTCGTAGTCGTACATCTGCAGCCATTCGATCCACCTTGCGACTTGTCCTTCAGGACTTTGAAACTGTAGCGGTCACTTTAAACATGCATTGTCTGTGCGAAGGATGAATTTTCGCCCATAAAGGAGCTTATGGAATGCATGTACCAAAGCAAGGAGTTCGCGCCTGATAACACAGTAGTTCCTTTCTGAGAACTTTGCTAAAGTACGAAACTACTTTCTCTTGACCATCGTGTACCTGGGAAAGGACGGCTACAATTCCCACATTACTAGCATCTGTATCCACAATAAATGTTTTCCCATGGGTGGGTTACGCTGTATGGAGGCATAGCACAACTGTTGCTTAAGTTCTTTGAAGCTGTTTTCACACTCATCTGACCATTTGAATTTATTGCCCTTTTCTGTCAGTTGATGCAAACTTTGCGATCGTGGCAAAGTCCTTAACACGCCGTCTATAATAGGTCGCAAGTCCCAGGATGCTTCTCAGTTGTTGTTTGTCTTTGGGAACCGGCCAGTTTTTCACTGCATCGACCTTTTCCGGATCAGTCTTGACTCCTTTGGAAGAAATGATGTGCCCGAGATACTTGACTTCTGGTCTGAATAAAGAACACTTCTTCGGGTTCAGTTTTAACTGCGCACTTCGTAGCCTTTGGAACACTTCATTTAGGTTATTTCGATGTTCGTTAAACGTTTTTTCACCACGATGACATCGTCCCGGTACCAAACAGGTTTTCCACTCCAGTCCCAGCAAAACGAGCTCCATTAGACGTTCAGAAGTTACTGGAGCATTGTACAGTCCAAATGGCATTACTGTAAACTGCCAAAACTCGTTTCCTGCTGTGAATGCTGTTTTCTCACTGTCTTTTGAAAGGATCTGCACTTGCCTGTAGCCGCTCTTCAGATCAAGAGTCGAAAACCATTTGGCTCCGGATAGTATGTCCAGGGTATCGTAAATTCTTCGCAGGAGTAGCTATCCTTCTGGTGACGTTGTTTAGCTGGCGTAAGTCCACGCAGAATCTCGTACTTCCGTTTTTCTTCTTGACCAGGACGACCGGCGATGCCCACGGACTTTTTGAGCTTTCAATCAGTCCCTCCTTTTCCATCGTCGACACCATTTCTGCAACCTCTGTCTGCTTAGCCAATGGTAATCGTCTGGGAGGCTGACGAATTGGTCTCGCATCCCCGGTGTCGATTCGGTGTTGTACGAGGTGTGTTCGGCCATACTCACTGCTCTGTGAAGCAAATATATCAGCGAACTCGTTGATTAGACTCCCTGTAATGGCCCGCTGCTCCTGATCCAGCTCACACTCTCCGAGTATATTTCCTTCGCGGGACTTTCATTGGAGAACTTTGTATGCGCAGTAATCGGAACGCACTTTCCGATCACTTCCCCTTGTTTCAGTTTCACCCTTTTTTTGTCCACATTGAAGACACGGACGGGAACTAAGTTGTTTTTAAGTTCAACAAACATCTATCCCATGATATAGTTCTGATAATAATTTTCGATAAAGTAGAATCGGGGGCTCCCAGGATCGATTTCCAGTTGTGTCCAAATAAATGTCTCTGACGAAGGTGGTAACATTTTGTCCTCACTAACAACTGTCCTTAGAGCTGCAACGTTATCGTCCCCGTAAACCATTGGAATCTCGACGTTCCTGTACTTTAGAACTTGCAAACCGATATCGAGAACTACATCATGCGCCTTCCTAAAGTCGATTCCGATGATTCATTTGTCACATATATCAGCCACTAAGAATGCATGGGAGAAGACTATTTCTGCAATATTTATCGTTAAAAGTGCATTACCATACACCATGTTTTCAGACAGTAGCTGCTGGTGTTGTGCAGCCATGATTGGCGAACGATGTCTCTTTGGAATATGGATGCGCTGGCACCTGTTTCGATTGTGGCCACATACTTTTTCTGTCCGAAATAGGCTTCCACTGTCAAGCTCCTAGTACATCGTTTGGTCTGGGAAACCTCAATTGTTGTCCTGGGGGCGTCGATTCCAGAAAGCAGCTTCGGCTCGTTTCCCGACTGATGGCTTCGTGATGTTCCATCCGCCGCATGTTCAGATGCGTCCCCGTTACGTCAACGTACAGCTCTGCACTGTCGTTGTAGATGTCCAATTTCGTTGCTGTTCCCAGAGGTTGAATCGAATATATAAGAAAAGCAATATTTATTGTAATTAAAAAGACATGGACCGTATCAAAGATGTTTGTATGGCGTATTTGCGACCGCTCTGGTCGTGGTCTGCTCGATCACTGGCACATTCTTGCTCCATCTAAAATCTTCAGTCGCAACAACCGCTGCCCAGACGGTGGTGTTTTTCATCGTCGCCTTTGCTGTCGCCGAATGGGTACTGGTTGTCGGTCGCAACCACCGTTAATCAGACGTTAGTATTTTCATCTGCGCTGTTGATGGAATTCGAAAATGTTGTTCGTGTACGTTGTTGCCTTCTGCAGTTGTCTGTCTTATATGGCTTCTGTAAATGATTTAATAGCTATTTAATTGATAACATCCTCGCCGGCATTGTGATACGACAAGTGTGCTAGCCGTTCGATATCCGCTTGCAGCTTCTGGAGTGTTTCTCCCTTCTTCTGGATTCTGCAGCTGTACCTCGTAATTCCAGTGTTAGTGCAATCGACTTTTCTTCGTTGTCCTATTCGTTGGTCATTGCAGCTGCTTCGAACTGTCTCTTATAAATTGTCTATGATGTTTGACCATCAAAAACGGGTGGTTGCATCTCTTTCCTTCTAGGGCCGTCAAGCCTTCTGTTTCATTACTTTTTCGAGCTCCTTAGCTATGTTCTCGATGTTCGTTCGAACTTCGATTCCATAGAATTTTTCTGTTCTTCTATCTTGGCAAGAAGTAATTCCATCAAAGCGCCAATATCAACGCATGTACTTACTTGTTCTTCCGTCACGTTGATTAGCATGGTTTTTGCATCTACTCCCTCGATTTGGACAGCTTTCTGCAGACAAAGTATGAGGTCACTTTTCTCTTCAGCTGTGGAGAGATTCCGCTTTTCCAGTTCACTTTTTAACTGGGGTATACTTAGTTGTAGTAATAGCAATGCACGACCCATTTTGTTTGTTTTAAGAAATTCACAAACTCACTTTTATTTTTTATACCCTCCACAGGAAGGTATATTCACTTTGTCATTACATTTGTACCGCCAAGAAGGAGTCGCCGGAGACCTCATAAAGTATATATATTTGGAATCAGGATCACATTCTGAATCGATTTAGCCATGTCCGTCTGTCTGTCTGTCTGTCTATCGACAGTTCTCTCCAGATTGACATAGCCAACCTGGCTACTAAAGACGACTTCAGTAAATTGAATTATCCAAACAAATTCAGGAGTTTGAAACACGAAACACAGTATGCTCTTGAAGAAGAAATTGAATTTTAAAGCCGCCAAATACGTTAATAATTTTGAAATATTTTTCTTGTTTAAAACTCTTGTTACAAAGGATAATTTTAGTACATTTTAGAATTATTTTATGTGGGGTGAAGCAGTGAAGACTTTTGTTCAAGGGCGCTCAAGTGGAGGTAGTCTGTATGGGATACGTACAACACTACTGAATAAGTATGTGTTTGAAGAAGGCGAAGGTACAACAATAGTAAAATGTTTGAAAGAGAAGAATATGTGTACTGTAGCGTACTATATAAATTGTAACAAATGGGCCAACGATTTCGAAAGGCTATATAATGCAGTGCAACTCCTAGCTAACAGTAGCGTTTTACTAATTGGTGACTGGAACGCAAGGACTGGCAATTCACAAATTACAATTGTACAAAATATAACAAACCCTGCGACTTTTCACGTAGACAGAAGTTCAGCATACATTGTTAAAAATATAAAATGCATGATTCTATAATTCACTACAACTTCGTCGGAGCTCAAGGATATTCCGTCATCGACTTTTGTGCTGTAAATAACGTCTGGATCGAAAGGATCAACAAATTTGTAGTTGATTGTAAGACCTTCTCTGATCACATGCCTATTGCTGTTGAACTCTCATGTCTTTGTTGGAAAAACGAACGAAAAGTTCTTTATCAACGTGATTTGGATAATTTTCTCCTCAAAAACAATTTAAGACGGGATCCACAGAAGCACTCTGTAAGTCAAAACTCACCTCCCAAACAGAAATGGTTTGATAAGGACTGCTTGAAAGCACGCACAAAATCTTTTGCTCTTCTCGGTGCCTTGAAAACCTCAAACAATCGTTACCTACGGATTTGGTACACCGAAGCTAATACACATTACAAAAACCTGTGTCTTCAAAAAAAATTAATTTGAAAACCAACAAGCACTAACATTGGGTCAAACTAAAAGCTCTAAGGACTTCTGGAAGAGCGCGAGTGAGATAAATGGAATGAATTATAAAATCAGAGTACGCGTATCTGCCGAAGATCTTTCTGCTCACTTTAAGAGCCTTCTTTTCAGCCATTACAATCTAATGTTCTCCTACGCTGAACCGCTAACTGTGGATGGAACATTAGATGGTGTTGTATCAATTGAGGAACTTGATCTCTCGCTTGCCAGTCCATTTATGTCTAATTTCATAGTAAATTGGCACGTGTCTGACGAAGCCTCGTTATCAGATCATCAGCATATAAGGTTTGATATACCAGGTCAATCTACACTTGCACAAAACAGATACGATCCCAAGTCGACGGACTGGAATTTGTATCGAGAACTTGTCATCTCAAACACAAATATTCTTGTCTCTCCAATTGAATCCATATGCGACCTGGATGAGGCTGCTTATCAACTCAACAACATGTTGATAACCTCCTACCACGGTAGTTGTGTCAGCAAAACCAGTTTGAGTAAACGTAAGGTTGCCTGGTGGAATGACCAACTTGCCAAACTCAGAAGGAAGGTTAGAAAACTCTTCAATCGTGCAAAAATAAACAAAATATGGGACAGAATACAATTTAAAATTGAGACGACCTAAAAGGGCCTCCTGGAGAAAATGCTGTGAAGACATATTAGATATGCCAGTGGCAGCTCGTATCCACAAAGCTCTTAGAAAACATCATTCTAACCTACTTAACCTAAGGCCTACTTAAAAAAACAGATGGAACCTACACGACGGACCAAACGGAAACAATCAAAACATTACTGCAGGTTCATTTCCCGGGTTCGATCATACGTGAATCACACGGAAAAACTCATACGACATTGATCCCAGGATCTCTGCTCCTAGTCGAGTAAACAGTTTATCTGGGAAGATTTTCAGTTCAGATAAGGTTAGATGGGCAGTTGGCTCTTTCAAACGTTTTAAAGCCCCTGGTGGTGACGGCATCTTCCCAGAACTTTTTCAGAGGTTGACGTCATACTTCCAGCAATTATATCTTTGTTTAGAGCTAGTTACAATTGGGGATATATTCCGGCCACTTGGAGACGGGTGAACGTAATTTTTATTCCTAAAAATGGCAACAGGCCAAGCGAACTACCTAAGTCATACAGACCTATCAGTCTAACATCATTTTTTCTTAAAACTATGGAAAGATTAATTAATGTTCATATCAGAGGACAAATAGTAATATCTTAACCTCTTCACTCAAGTCAGTTTGCGCACAGAAAGGGCAAGTCCACTGAGGGTGCTCTGCATCATCTCGTCAAAAAGGAAGAAGACGCCTTTCGCCGTAAGGAAATTGCCCTGTGCGCATTCTTAGATGTTGAGGGAGCTTTTGACAATACCGGATACGATTCGATTGCTAGGACAATCAGAAGTAAAGGTATCGAAGACTCGACAAACCAATGTATCCGAGCCATGCTGGAAAGTCGAGTTATAACATCCTCGTCAGGAGGAGTGGCTGTGTCGGTGACAGCAGTCAAAGGCTGCCCCCAAGGGGGTGTGCTGTGGTCACTCGTCATAGACAGTCTACTAGTCAGTCTGCATAATCTAGGTTATGACGCCATCGGATATGCCGACGATTTGGCAATTGTCATTAGTGGAAAACTTTGTGCTACCATTAATAGTAGAATGAGAAATGCTCTACTACATGTTTTATAGAATGGTGTCCAACGGAGGGTTTATCCATCAACCCAAACAAAACTATTCTAGTTCCTTTTACCAGAAAGAGACTGGTCAATTTAGAACCCATTATAATTAATGGAAATACATTAATTTACTCCAGCGAAGTAAAATATCTCGGAATTATCCTTGATAAGAAACTGAACTGGAACTCACACATCAAGTCTGCCACAGAGCGTGCCACTACAGCCATGTGGGCCTATAGGTGTCTGTACGGCAGAACTTGGGGTCTTAATCCAAGAATGATACACTGGTTATATACAATGATGGTAAGACCCATTATCTCGTACGCGGCAATCGTTTGGTGGCCGAAAGTACTTGAAGCTTCAGAAGCTTCAACGGATTGCCTGTTTCGGCATTACAGGTGCAATGCGCACTTGCCCAACAACAGCACTTGAGGCCATTATTGGGCTCTCACCCCTACAATTCTTCATTATGAAGACGGTTGCTAGATGCGCCATTAAACTGCAGCTAGAATATAGGTTTAGATCAGTTGACCATGTGGGACATCTGAAAATTCTTAACCTAATCCCAAACTTGGACATGTTCTGCTCCGTTCCTGACACTATGGTTAGGGAGTATAGTTTTGGGAAATTATATGAGGTAGAAATACTTGAACGCGCTATTTGGACCAATGGTGTTCCGACACTTGAGCCAAAAAGCTTGGTATGGCACACCGACGGATCAAAAATGGATTCCGGAGTTGGAGCTGGTGTCTATTGACCCAACACCAAAGTCTCGATACCCATGAGAATGTGTCCCACGGTTTTTCAAGCGGAAATCCATGCGATCAAAATTTCCGCTGATCTAATATCCAAAAAAGGTATGAAAGGCGCAATCATTCAAATCTTCTCAGGCAGTCAGGTAGCTTTACAAGCTTTGGCGTCCAATACAATGGACTCCAAAACAGTTAAATGCTGTCACGTTGCTCTGCAAGCCCTGGCCAAACACAACAAGGTTAGGCTTGGCTGGATGCCGGGCCATCAGGGTATTGCAGGAAACGAACATGCAGACAAACTAGCTAGGACTGGTTCCGAATCTCTTCTCTGTGGACCAGAACCCTACTGCACAGTCAATTGGACTACTGCGCTAAGGCAAATTAACGATTGGGAAAACCAGCTTCGTCCTGAACACTGGGAACATGTCCCTGGTCTAAGACAATCCAAACGATTAATTAAGCCCTACTCCTATAAGGAAATCCTTAGACTCAGTAAGGATAATATAAGTGGGCTTTCTCACAGGTCATTGTGGCCTTAGATACCACCTCAACAAAATGAACCTCTGTCCGGAAACAGAATGCAGATTCTGTCTGGAGGATGTCGAATCCTCCCAACACATCATCTGTGACTGCCCGGCTTTTCATTGGTTAAGAAAACGTGTCTTTAATAGAGAGACTCGTACACCAGCAGATATAGCGCACTCTGCTACTAAGGACTTATTGACCTTCATTAGTGAGGTCGCACGTCTCTTAGAATAACTTTTCCCCATTGATACAATAGATCTTTCAGGTCGCAGTGTCAGCCAACTGGGCATGGGACAATATAACAAAAAAAAAAATATATCAATTGAGCTGTGATTTTAAATGCATAAAATGGAAAGGCTCCAGGTGAAGATGGGATTCCACAAGATTTTTTTTTTCAAAATTAAAACACCTACGTTACGAACTGACTTGCAAACTCTTTTCAACAAAATTTTCTATACTACGGACATCCCCTCTTCTTTTTAAAAGTCTGTATTTTTTCCTATAGGTACACACAAAATAATTGTATCTGCAAAATATAAGGTATTAAATTCAGTTGTTAAATCAACTCTTTGCTATGCTTCTCAAGTTTGGGGGTCTTATGAGTACGAGGTAATCGAAAAATTCCATAGGAAACTTTTCAATCTACATCTAAATACGCCTAGTTATGCCATATACTTGGAAACCGGACTTCCTAAACTTCTGTCGAACACACTCACTTCACAGGTTGACTTCATAATTAAGATATGCAGTAACTATGAAGAATCTAGACTCTCAAAAAAATGTTTCTATGAGTTGAGGAATAAGGACTGCTGGTATGATGGCAAACTATTGGCAACAATTGTGGTGAAACTTTACATATTGATACGAACCACCTACGTAATTTAAAACACCAACTTCATTGCATTATTCAGAAAAATGAAGACTGCTCGAGATGCGTTCATCATAAAGAATATCTTTGATATTCAAAGCTAGGTGTGAGCTCCTCCCCTTCAATGGTAACCCTTACAATGGAAGCTTCAATCAATTCTGAACGCTCTGCAACCTAAAATCGAAAGAAGATTCCTTTCATATCATAAGTATATGCCCTATATTCAGACCGCAGAGGCTATTTTTTTTTTGGGGAAACAATCATTAACTACGCAGGAAACAATCCAACTTCTAAATGAGTGTGACTGGAAAACCTTAAGTAACTTTTTAAAAACAGCTTACAAGTATAGAATGTTATTAGTAACAGAATACTTTTAAATCTTTATCTCTATCTTTACATTTCGTTATATACATTTATAACCATGCCAACCAGGCTGACGGCTTAACCCTAGCTCTTAAATTCATATTTTGTACTCTCTGTATATTGAAATGTAAATAAATGAATAACTTATTAAGTACCAAAACAATATTACTTAAAACATTTCATAAACGATTTAAACCAATCACTTAATTCACTATATTACTTTACAGATATTTGTCTGCACAACCGCCTCGAAACTTACCAATCACTGTTTAGAAATCAACTGTCCGTCCCTGTTCTCAAATCTGCTTTTTATATCCGCTACGCCATCTGTCGAGAAGTTTCTAGTTTATTCCGGCTATTTGACAGAATCGAGTCTCCATTTGGAAGTGGAACTTGTTTGGTTACTAACGGGTTGTTTACACTTCACCATTTTGGGTTCCACGCTGCATATATATTAATGGCGACGAGGATAAAAAAATGTAACTTGTGAAGTTAATAGAGAGTGATGAAGAAGTACAGGGTCATCCATTTCGTGGTTTCAAGTTGGTAGCGCTGGCATTTGACACTTGCCAAGCTCAGCTGTCATTTGAAGTGTCATAATATAAGTTGAATGTTTGCCATTTACGATAATGGATCGCTTAACAATCGAGCAATGCGTTAAAATTATTAAAACTTACTACAAAAAGGGGCAACAAGCCACACAACACAACCAATTATGGCTTTATTGCGTGAGAAGTTTCCTGGTCGCGTGTTTCATGTTTTGGCGACGTAAATTGGCCACCAAGATCAAGGAAATGGAAATTGACAGTGGTGCATGCTCAACAGTTATTAACTATAACACTTACAAAAATTGTGGGCTTAGTGGTTAGTGTGTTGGACTACTAAGCGAGGGGTCCCAACCCTGCAACGGTACAGGCAGTATGGCAAGATATGATCGAATTGTCGCCCTGTCATTGTTTGAAGATGTTTGTTAACAAGACGAATCGTAGCTTTTAAGGGCGTGACTGGTTGGATGTCTTATTTCCGAGTTGGAGAAACAGTTTTGTGGTTAGCAAAGTGGATTGTTTTTCAATTATCCAATAATTCCTTCCTTTATTATTATTTTTTATTTTATTTAATATACTAGCTGTACCCGCCCGGCTTCGATCGTGCAAAATGTGGTTTCAGAACAGTTGATGGAAAACAAATTTAAGAAATTTGCTGTCGCGTAGGACATTTTTTTTTTTTTTGATAATCGCTGGAAGGAAAAATCATCGAAAGACATTGCAGAGGTATAACGCGAGGAAGCCTTCTGCAATAGTGAGGGGCTTGAACCCGATCTAAAAAACCTCGCGAAGACTGAGTCAACTGTCTGTCTGTCTGTCTGTCATAATCTTCATGGCATTGCACCTGGTCGTTGGACTAATCGGCAATAATTTAATATTCTTTATATTTGCTGCATTACTTACCCTGGAACACGCTACATATAACTTTCCGTGCGTGAAGCAATTCTTGCTTAAATCAACTCCCGCTTTTCTTAAAGTTTGACCCTGTGACTTATTGATTGTCATGGCAAAACAAACATTAATAGGAAATTGAATCCGTTTAAACTGAAATGGATAATTGCTGGGAATTATTGGTATTCTTGGTATAAGCACCGTATCTCCTTTACCACGCCCAGTAAAAATTAACGCCTCAATAACGTTTTTCTGCAACGAAATCACCCTCAATCTGGTTCCATTACAAAGCTTGGGAGGATTCGAATTGAGAAGCAACATAATGGGAACTCCAACTTTTAGTTCATTTACTGCCTCATCTTGATTGCAAAAAGCATTTATGGACAGGTACGTCGTTGGATCACCAGGAATTTTCCCTAATATAATATTATTAAGGTAAGAGACTTGTTCATTTGTGGGTGCTAAAATAGACCTTTCGCATAGCCAAGAGTGTTCTTTTGTACTGAGTTTATGTACATCTTCATAAATACTTTCAATTAAAGGCTGAAAATATGCTACAACGTGGCAAAGCGCAGCCGGTAACTCTACGTCATGGTTATCATTAATTTCAGGACGTTTACCTTCTCCGATATCTAAAAGAATTTTGCAAAATTCAGAATCCCCCGATACTGCTCTCATATTTTGAGTCCAGTGCAGTGTTTTAAAGTAGCGCCAAAGCACTGAACGTTTGATACATGCATTGATTTCATCTGAGAGCGTACCTGTCGTGACAACGGGTAATGTTTGTCTGAAATCACCAGAGAACAAAAATGTAACTCCACCGAAAAGTCTGCTATTATTTCGTATGTCTTGCATTGTCCTATTAACCGCTTCTATTGATAATTTATTAGCCATGTGAGTTTTAACTATTTCAAAAAGCTCAAAAAGCTCAGTGTCAGTTTCTCGGTCAGTTAGCTCTGCAGCAATTACTTTCTCAATCTTATCTGGTGTTATTTTTGTTTCCAGCCATATTAAAATGTGTGCGTGCGGGAGGCCACGGTTTTGCCGCTCTATGCTGTACATATAACAAAGAACAACACCGAATACCTTTCCTGTAACCAGAAGATTAATCATTATTTTGAGTTTTTGTTTAAAAACCCGCGATACGATATCGTGACGATCAGAGGCTGCTTGACGCGGCAAAAGCTCAACAGTAATTTCTTCCCACTTAGGGTTTGTGGTAAACGTAATAAATAAATCAGGCCGTCCATGCTTTCTTACGTTACAAAACGCGTCCTGCGTTCGTGCATGTACCTGGGTGCTTTACAGGAAGCTTAAGGGCAAAATAACCAATCTTCCTGCATTTTCATTTCGATTGATCGCATCCTGAAGGTGTATGTAATTTTCAACCCTTAATTTGGTTTGATTATTACGTATAAAAATTAATCTTTCAGTTTCAATTTTTGCATAAACATCGACAATGTACCTACTGATTGAACAGTTGTCTATATTGATGCAAGTGATTGTATTCATTCCTTCGTATCATTAATTGATAACAATAATATTGAGGGGCAGAGACTTTTTTACTTAAATTTGGTTGGCCAGTATTCGGATCAACCTTATAGACTGCAAAATTATATCCGTCTTCTCCTCGAACAAATATTAGAGGATATTGCAATGCATCGTAGGATCTGTGAGTCTCTGAAATTCTTTGCAATCTGTTGTCTTTTCTGTGAAGTATTATGTCCCTTTTATTACATTGCAGGTCTACCAATAGAACCGAAACTTCGTTAAGAGTTGGTTCATTATGGCGACCTCTATGTTCTGCTAGCGGCCTCCGTTCAGGATTAATAACTATTTTAAAGTTATTTGAATTGGATGGTAGTGCCAGTCACTTAAAATCTCTAATGTAAGGGGTAATTTTACTGAGCATTGTTTGTATTTCAATCTCGTGTTTCTTTGCGCTATATAATCGGTAATAAAATATATTTGCAAAAACGACTCTCTCACATTTTCAAAGGGAAGAAGGAAGCCTATCAAGTGATAAACTTGACCCTGAACTTTAAATGTGGGCATAAAATGACCTTCGTTAATTTACTTTGCCCCAAATGAAGTCATTTGGAAAGCTGAATTATACAACCGTACATTTTGTAGAAAGTGCTGCGCGAATTCCTGGTTGCCACTTAGCAAAGTGGTTCAGTGGTTTCAGTGGTTCGGGTGCCTGCAGAATCGGATCCAAGCGCACTTTTCGGGAAGAACAACTGATAGGGAATCGCCGAACAATTAATTAAAACGCAACACTCAAACGTTATAATGATTTTTATTACGTTTAACGATCTATCAATCAAATGCGGACTGTATTAAATGGCTCGGTATTGTTCGATCGCGACACGACTGCTCTGCTCGGTGGTTGCTACAAAAGTGAAGAAAAGAAATGCTTGCACTACTCGTATGCTTTGGATACAAAGTCTCCAAAGAGTGCCCAGTTAGTTGCTCTCATAGGCGAATACAGTTGAGTTCGTCATCAAGAGATAACAAGCACAACTTGCATTTAACGGAAGCACCACTAGTAATCTAGTGAGAGCACTGATGTTATTGCATTTCGATCGAACAATAAGGAACCTTATGTAATGTTTGGTCAGCCAAAGAAAAATATTAAAATAACATTACATATTCGAACAAATGGAAAGCAATTATTAGGAATGAAATGAAATGAATGAATAAACAATATAATAATTAACAAATACTAGCGATTAATACAAAAATAAACAAATGCGTTTCTCAACAAGCCGCCCCTCCTGAAGGACTTCAGGAACATGGAAGCACAGCTAATTTGATGATCGGGCGCTTGAACACCCCGCTGCTGTTGCGAAGCGTAACCACTCGTACATGACCGTCGTTGCCTGGGTGGACCTCTGCTACTCTGCCTAGAGACCATTTTGAGGGTGGTAGATTTGGTTCTTTGACGACCACCAGGTCTCCAACTCGAAATTCTCTCGTAGCTTCTCTCCATTTCGGACGCTGCTGTAGGGATGTCAGGTAGTCGGTTTGCCATCACCGCCAAAATCCTTGCATCATATTTTGGATTAGCTCCCAACGACTCAAACGGTTTGACGGAACTTCTAGATAGCTGGGCTCAGCTACCGCCACATATGGTCTTCCTATGAGGAAATGAGAAGGGGTTAAAGGGTTAAGATCAGTATCAGAAATGGCACAGAGAGGCCTGGAATTTAACAAAGCTTCAATTTGGGCAAGTAGAGTGCACATTTCTTCGAAGGTAAGAATATTATGCCCCACAACACGACGTAGATGCTGCTTTACAAGTTTTACCCCCGCTTCCCAAAGCCCTCCAAAGTGAGGACTATGTGGAGGAATGAACTCCCATTTAATACTCTCAGCCGCCAATGTCTCCGCTATCTTCTCGTTGTGATTCTTGGAACGCACCAGATTCGATAATTCAGATAGGACACGAGCAGCTCCTTGAAAGTTTGTACCGTTGTCTGAATGTATTACGCTGCATTTGCCACGCCTCGCTACGAATCGCTTAAGAGCAGCCAAGAATGCATCTGTGGTGAGATCGCTGACCATCTCCAAATGTATCGCCTTGGTAGCCATGCACACAAAAAGGGCGATGTAGCCTTTCACGAACTTTGGGTTCCGACCCTTAGACAGCCGAAGAGTTATGGGACCCGCGTGTCGCATCCTGTGTGAGCAAAGGCAAAGGATGGATCAACTCTTGCAGACGGTAAGTTTCCCATGATTTGAGATGTTGTCGATTGTCTAAGAACAAAGCAAACGGGACATTCGAATACAATCTTACGGATGAGATTTCGGCTACCAAGTATCCAGTATTCTTGTCGAATCAACGCGAAAAGTCCTGATACGCCGACGTGCAAAAACGTACGATCATCTCGAACACGACAGTTTCGAACAAAACGAAGGACAAATGCAACAATTCTAACCAAAGTTATCAAAGATGAAGTTTTAGCCGCCAAACGCTCCACAAAATGTTCTGTGGAAGAAGAGAAATGGACAACAATTGGTTTTTTCCTTTCTTCAGGCATATTTTCCATCTCGAACGAACGATTCATCGGCCACTGATACCAAACTGGGCCTTTCCACCATATCTTTAACTCCAATAGCCTTTTAGGTTCGACTCCCCTTGACGCGAAGTCTGCAGGGTTCTCAGCTGAACAAACATGCTTCCAAGACGACCGCGGCAATGTGTCCAAAATTTCTGAGGTGCGGTTCGCGACGAAAGTGTTCCATCTTTTTGGGGGAGAGGACAACCAGTTCAAAACGATTTTTGAGTCAGAAAATGTATAAACGTGCACCGGTTTCACGTCCACCGATGACCGAATAACCTCAACCAATCGTGACAAGAGAAGCGCCCCACACAGCTCCAATTTGGGAATAGACAGCTGCTTAACCGGTGCGACGCGAGTTTTAGCTGCAACCAATTGAATTTCAATAGCATCATCGGTGGAGAAACTACGACTGTAAACTACCGCGGAATAGGCCTTTTCTGACGCATCGGAGAATCCTATCAGTTCAAAACGTTGAGAATTTAGTGTAAACCGCCTCGAAATTCTAAGTTTCTCAAAACAGGACAGATCACTCCGGTAGGATTTCCATTTTGTTGCGATATCATTCGGCAAGAAATCATCCCAACCTATTTTTGCCTTCGCAACCCATAACTCCTGAAACAACATTTTGAACAAAATGGTAGAAGGAGCCAGGAAACCCATGGGGTCAAAAATCTTTGCGACCTCGGATAACAATTTCCGCTTGGTTGGCAACAACAACTGGTCATCTAAGGCAATTTTAAACGTAAAGTTGTCACTGTGAGGATTCCAAATCAGACCAAGAACTTTAGTGCATTGCGATGTACTATTCAAATCCATACAAAGCCTTTCCTCACCTTCCGTAACTCGTAAGATTTGCCAACAATTTGAGCTCCATTTGCTCAATTCTAAGCCTCCCAATGCTAGCATATCCACCAACTGCCTTTGCAGTTCTAACGTTTTGTCAATGGAATCAGAGCCTGTCAATATATCATCGACATACATTTCCTCCAGAATAACCTGAGATGCGAGCGGAAACTTGTGTCGATAGTCCCGTGCTAATTGGCGAACCACTTTGATGGATAAATAAGGAGCAGAAGATGTTCCGTATGTTACGGTACATAAACGATAATGTGCAACTGGGTCTTGAGGAGTTGGTCTCCATACTATTCGCTGAAAGTTTCGGTGCTGTGGATGAACCCAAATTTGGCGAAACATCTTCACGATATCCGCAGAGAAAACATATTTATACAGGCGAAAACGAATCGAAACTTTAAGCAAGTTGCGTTGAAGTGGTGTCCCTACGTGAAGCATATCATTGAGACTAACGCCATTTGTATCCTTATGGGAACCATTAAAAACAACACGAAGCTTGGTGGTCACAACCGCGTGGTGGGGCAAATAAAACACACTGCCCGATGTTGGTTCTACCTCATGATCGGGGATACGTTCCATATGCCCTAAGTCCTCGTAAGCCTTCATAAACTTGCAGTACTCCAACCGAAGATCCTCATTGCGCGAAAGACGACGCTCCATTGCAAACAACATAGCTAAAGCACCGGAGATAGTGTTGCCAAAGGAAACGATTTCATGGCGAAATGGGAGTTCAACCACGTACTTGTGGTCAGAGGATCGAGCAAAGGTTTGAGAGAAATGAGCATCTACTTCGTCCTTTTCATGAGACAGGGAAAGCCTACACGGCAGCTCCTCGATTTCCCAAAATGACTTCAACAAGACGTCAAGATCCATCCCTACATGTAGCGATACTATATGGTTATGTGGAATGTTGCCAGTAATCACCCATCCAAATATTGTTTCATGAGCAACAACGTTTTCACCTCCATCAGTACGATGACCATTTCGAAGAATACTCCAGGCTTTATCTGCTCGCAGCAGAATATCAATAGGTCCTGGCGTAACAAAGTCTGAATCAGCCAGAGGAAGATGCTTAAGAAATTCTACGTCGCTACAATCGAAGGAAAATGATGGAGTAAGCGAGGTGATTGTCTTCAAAATATAGGCATCAATCTCAATGCTCTTGGTGTCAAAGCGAGAATTTAAAGTCAATGTAACAGCACCCTTTGTAACACCTGCTTCCAACGAAGAGATCCCCGAGATGGGTAACCGCGCATGGCGACGACGAAGGCCTGACTTCTTCTCCAAGTTTTCGGTTACGAACGAGACTTGTGACCCGGTATCGAGGAGAACACGAGTAAAATGATAACTTCCGCTAGCGTCTAATACCTTTACGACGACAGTGGGTAAAATACCAGAAGAACGGGAATCATTTTTTATGTGATGACAAACGGCAGACGCAGAAACGCCTGAGGTGCTAGGACCCGCTTCGGCGGGAACCTCCTCACGATTACTAGCACGAGCACGATCGTTGTCCTCGGGGTGTACCAGACTGTGATGACGAGCATTACAAATCGAACAGCGAGCCTTAACACGACACCTTACCGACGAGTGGTTAGTACCAAGACAATTGTAGCATAACCGTTGATCGCGAGCGAAAATGCGACGGGAACTCACAGACATAGATATGAAAACTGTACATTGGGGCAGGGAATGGGGTTCTTTACATTTTGGACACGACGATTTGATAATATTTAAGCTCTTGATGTTCGAATGATTCGCGGTACGAGTGTTTTTATAGACACGAGTCTTTGGTTCACTGGACTCTAATGCGTTACACCTATCCTCTAAGAGTTGTATTAGAGATTTGATTGTAGAGTCTTCTGACCCCTTGTTTCCTAGAGCCCACGCTTGACGCGAATCAGTATCTAACTTGCCGAGCAACAAATATACTAGCCACGGGTCCCTGCCTTCAGCTTTCAAGGACGCTAACCCTCTGAGCACTTCGTCCGCGCTGTCCAACAATTTACGCAACTGAACATAATCACCTGAAGAAACGTTGACAATTTCAGAAAGCTTTCGATGTAAGCATTTATAATAGACAACGGTTTGTCATATCGACGCTCTAGCTTTTCCCACGCTTCCTCGTAAATACTGTCAGACGTAGTCAAATTATTAAGCAACTTCAACGGTTCAACACCAAGATAAGACTTCAGATATTGAAATTTACTTGCAACGGACAACCTACTGTTGCAGTCTATGTTTCTAAGGAACATGTCCCGAAAACCTGGCCAATCACGATAATCACCCGAGAACGGAGGTATTCGCAGTACCGGAAGGCTTAAGTCGGAATCAGCTTTATTATCAGCCGTTTGAGAAGCCGACTTGGCCAAAGGTTCAAGAAGCGGCACTTCTTGAGTGGCTAGTGTAACGTTCGAAGCTTCGTCGCGCGCGGAAGGCTGCCTGCGATTCTTAATGGCCTTAACAAATTCACATTTAGCCGATAAGTATTTAGCTTCAACCACCTCGAAATCTGGTTCAGGATCTACGTATCCTGCCTACTCGTGGAATTGAAAGAGCTCAGTTTGGTTTCGGCACAAATCTTTCCACGACTCTTCCAAACGCTCTAATCGAATTTCTAAAGCAACCGATTCAGTATCAGCGGGAATATTTTGCCCTAAATTATGCAACCGAGTAACGGAACCTTTGATGTGTCCACGAGCCTGCTTTAAGGCTTCCATTTTGTCGAGTAGAAGAAACCGATCGACCACGTGTTTTCTAACTCGTACGCACTACAATCTTGCCCCTAAGCAACAATTTCAGGATCACAGCAAATTTCTATTGAGACGAGTAGTCCTAGCATCAAATCACATAAATCACATAGGCATCAGCAGGAACAGGCAACCATACAATAAAATATATGTTTTTCTTTAACCTCTATTGAGTCCACAGCAAATTCTAGCCACCACCAGCGAGCGAATAAAACGAGTATCGAAAGCGAAGAAATCCGGTATTGAAGGACGAATTTGATAGGGAATCGCCGAACAATTAATTAAAACGCAACACTCAAACGTTATAATGATTTTTATTACGTTTAACGATCTATCAATCAAATGCGGACTGTATTAAATGGCTCGGTATTGTTCGATCGCGACACGACTGCTCTGCTCGGTGGTTGCTACAAAAGTGAAGAAAAGAAATGCTTGCACTACTCGTATGCTTTGCATACAAAGTCTCCAAAGAGTGCCCAGTTAGTTGCTCTCATAGGCGAATACAGTTGAGTTCGTCATCAAGAGATAACAAGCACAACTTGCATTTAACGGAAGCACCACTAGTAATCTAGTGAGAGCACTGACGTTATTGCATTTCGATCGAACAATAAGGAACCTTATGTAATGTTTGGTCAGCCAAAGAAAAATATTAAAATAACATTACATATTTGAACAAATGGAAAGCAATTATTAGGAATGAAATGAAATGAATGAATAAACAATATAATAATTAACAAATACTAGCGATTAATACAAAAATAAACAAATGCGTTTCTCAACAACAACAAATGCCCTTCGATTCCCCCTTTCATTTTAAAGCATTGCAGAATGTGCAACATATACTCATTGAGCCTATTTCTGCTTCTGCAGAATAATTAATTTGGTGGTTATAGTTAAAAGCACTATTGTTTTTTACCCGCCAAGTTATCTGAGGTCTATTTCTTAATAATTGCCTACAGCGACTAAATCTAGTTCGAGCAGCCATATTTGATCGCGGTGAAAGATTAGATTTCATTCGACTAGGCATGATTGGAGAAATATTAAATATGTCTTTGGTGTACTTATAATATTCCGTTGAATAGGCTTACTTTAATAGAAAATTCTGTTTCCGCAGAAAAAAAAATACAAAGGAAGGAAAATCTCGGTATGTGCCGTTTAAAGCAAATCACTTTCAACCTTAAAAAAAACTGAAAAAATTCAAATAGAAAGGTTTGTATTGTGTTTCCACTTAGACAAAACCACTTTGACTTCTTTATTAAGTCAATTTTGGTCAGTAAGTTTAACACTGCACTTTTTTTTCACTTTGAGAAATCCACTTTTGTTTTCTTTTTTCGGTTTTAAAATTCCACAACAAATAAGTATCTATCGTATAGCGCTTCTGGCAAGATATTAACAGCTCGATTTATTTATTTCTCATAGCGCTTGAGTTGGCGAATAAGAGATATTTCTTACCACTTATAAAATAATTCGTCTTCCTTCTTATTACTGTTATGTATTAACAGGTATTCGTTTCAAATGTTAAATCACTCTCTCTCAATCACGTATACATTTCACACCCTATCTCTCTCAATCCCACACCCACTCCATCGAAATTTAAAATGCGATTTATGGATGAATACAATGAAATGAAATAGAAATTGCGCAACAGAGGAGGACAAAGACGGTGTAAAAGTGTCTCAAGTAGTGTTGCTACTAAGAAAAATTAGTCCGGTCAAATCTGACCGAATGACTGATTTTTACTTTTTTAAATGAGAATTTTTGAACAGGAGTCCGGTCATTATAGGATTATGCACAATAAATTGGTTTCTGCATGAAATTTTAAAAAAGTTCTCCAGTAAGAGTAGATTTCGGTCAGATTTGACGGAAATCCGTTCAGAATGGTAGCACTGGTCTCAAGCGGCCTATATGCCATATACCTCACATACCTGCAGCCGCTGTACTGTGATTGATTGTGCATGCGTACTCAGTGTAGGTGTACTGCAGAGATGAAAGATAGATATTTTTCGTACGTCTATCCCTAAAACCCATCTGTTTACATTGTTGTTTTTTTAATTTCAAACCCCGTCTGTGAATACGTGTGACTTAAAAAAACTATGTTGCTGATGGCCGGCCACCATTCCTTTTTGCTTTTATGGGCATCGCGCTGTTCAATTGTTTTGTGTTTCGTATTGAACTTATTTGGTTTTTGTGGACGTTTTGATTAAACTGAAAAGAATAGTGAAATACACATTAGAAAATACCGAATTCTTGCATTAAAGTGCACAGCTTAATGGCACCAAATTCGTTAAAAATTTAATGAGATGCCATCTCTCTCCTTCCTATTTAATAGGCTACACACATTGACACCTTCGTTTAGTGCTTAGCTATGGTCTATAGATAAGTATCTCTCGATTAAGATTTATAAATTATACATTAAAATGAGGTATGGAGGCCAACGAATTACAAATAAAAACAATGGATGTATTAAACAAATTTGAACAAAACAACGACTGTCGGAAGTTGAAAAAAATATTAAACGTATAGACATATACAAAAAAATATATGTGGCCAGCGTTAACTACTTGCGCAAAGGTGAGAAAAATTTTTTCATTTCATCTGTTAGTATTTAAATTTAAATGTTTCATTTCAGAAGAGAATTCAAACGTGTTACATGAAAGACAGACAGTCAATTTATTTTGGTAATATGTACATATCTAAATTGTTATGTTTTTAGTGATTCTAAGTGAAGAGGAGATAGAGGAAGTGTCTACCATTTCTGGTATTTTCCAAAATGAAGAAGAAGATTTTACGGGGACTGCAGAAATAAACGAAATGGAAAGGATGAGACAAATAATCCAATAATATATGAATAAAATAGAGGTTTTTTTAAATACAAAATACCTATACCTGTATGACATTTCATTCATAGATACTTTTGACATTTCTTTTAAGGTTTTTTTTTCTTAGCAACCAACCAGCATACTGCCTCTGCCTGTCTCCCTTCCAAATAAAAAAACGTTACAAGAGATGTCAACATATTGTGCGGATAGTGTGTTTGATTTGAGAATGAAGTGCATATCCACTCACCCAGGTGAAAATCGTAGAAATGTTTCAAATTTCGCCTATTTATTTGAAAACTTTTTAAGTTATCGAGTTAATGGATATCCTAATATGTAACCGCAGATGTTCTCTATAAGCTGGTGTTTACTATATTTAAATGCTCCCAGTATTTTCGAACGCAAAGCGTGACAAAGAAAAAAGCGAAACGAAACGAAAAAATAAATTACTCTTGTCCCATTTTTTCCGGAATTTGAAGAGATATAGAGTTGAAACAATATTGAATATTGTAGGCCTACAGGACTGAGAAAAATTCATCAGAATATATTCAGCAGTTTCTAAGATTTTTGCATTTAAAAACATGCAGTCAAATTCAATCTTAGTCGAACAGAACTACACCAATTTTATTTATATGATGATAGATAATATTCTATAATAAGATATGCGCCATCTAGTAGATATTTATGAATATCAGGAATTTGTGATCAGACCTTAAGTTGAAAACGTTTCGAAAACAGTATTTGAATTTCAATTCCAGTTTGTTAGGTTTGTCTGGAAGAAGGCGGATCGATGAGAAAGGGGCTCTCATACAACCCAGACTGTAATACTTTTTCCTAACATCAGAAGTTGGATATTACCGACTATTACATAATCAACTGACCTAAATAAAAATAAAATAAAATACCTACTGAAAAAAAAATCGAATTACGTCAAAAAAAAAAGTAAGGATAAATAAATAGAAAAATAGAAATTGCTCTCCTGGACGAAATTAAAAAAAAAAGAGAAGAATTCAAGTTGGAAACAAAAAATCTAGAACATTCTGTCACCGAACTATTCGATCTAAAAACGGACAGTTGTTGCTGATTATCGTTCTTTACGGGAGTTAAAAATTTAAATTTAAAATGAGTTTTTAAAAAGAAAAAGCGGATTGTGGTCTTGATAAATCTCAGATCAATAGTCCTTCCTTAATAAACTTACAAGCAGTAGGTAATAATTAAGTTGGTAAAAGGGAATGACTGTAATCAAGGAAACATAAGTTCGTTTACTATATTTGATCCCGAATATTCAAGGGTGGATGTTAAAAAGTGGTGTGACGATGTTGACTGTTGGAGACAAAGAGACAATTTAAGGATTTTGGGATCATTCCCAGAGTTCAGTTGTCATTAATGGGTAGAGCTAAGGCATGGTTTGGATTTGGATTTACGTCCTTCATTAATTCATGCATTCGCTAGTGGTACTGACCTTATAGACCAACTAAGAAAAGTTGCTAATTTTGAAAGCAGTAACGCGAATACACATCATGACTTTGTCATGGAAAAAATTGCTCAAATAAATCGTTTGCCATTCGATATCCCGGAAGATATGATAGTTCGAATTGTAATCGGTTGTATTTAAGAATTCAACATAAGAAACTCTTTAACATTTGTGATGCCAAGTAGTGTTCAAAGCCTTATAGATCATTTATCCTCTATTCGAAATTCCCAAAACCCCAGGAAAATGTTTCATATTCTTCAGGATTACAAAAGCGGAATAACTCAGCTGTTAAAAGACCTGGTGATACTTTGTTTACAAGTCCGAAACACATTCATTATGAACATGAAAAGAAATGTTATAATTGCGGTAAGGCTGGCCATTTGCAAAAAAAAATTTTCAGCTTATTTTGGTCAATCAAAACATCGAGTGAATATACCATGTCGAACTCAATAAAAAGTGGGAGGAAGGTCATGAAGAAAATTCCTGTTGGGCAAAGGAACGTGCTGATAGAAGAAAGTGATGCTTTTAATTAAATCTATTATTAATACATGTAAGGTTTATACTTCAATTCGTTTTAATTTGAACTGGTAGACAAGCTTAAGATTGCCTCTGAGATATTATGTTCTAAATATGTTTTTGGATTGAACTAATGGACAAGCTTAAGATTGCCTCTGAGCTATTATGTTCTAAATATGTTTTTGCTTTGAACTGGTAGACAAGCTTAAGATTGCCTCTGAGCTATTATGTTCTAAATATGTTTTTACTTTGAACTTGTAGACAAGCTTAAGATTGCCTCTGAGCTATAATGTTCTAAATATGTTTTGGGATTGAACTGGTATACAAGCTTAAGATTGCCTCTGACCTATGTGTGAACTAGGTAACAAGCTTAAGATTGCTATGGAGCCATTTTTTTAAAGTATATTCTTGATAAATGAAGTTGGGTTGTATGTAGTATTCAAAAGAGAGATGCTGTAGATGAAATCTTTACGGTAGATTTTGAGATAATTATTTGGCCATTTCTTCGTTGGCTGAGATTAATAATGACAAATTTTGATAGCCTACAAATAGATTTCTTGTTCTAGATTGTTGCTATGGAGTAAATTAATCTGAGACGAAATTAAAGCATGGACGATTAAAATTATGGCTTAATGAATAACTGATTTTTGTTAAAGAAGAATTCGAGCTCCGAAAGTATTTGAAACTACTACAAAAATTATTTTGATTTGTTAATCATAAATTCCAAATACGAAAACTATAAAAAAAAAAAAAAAGTTAACAGCTAATATGTATGAACATCGAGAGCGATGTATGTTGGAGGATGGCCGTGATATCTAGTAGATATTCATGAATATCAGGAATGTGTGATCAGACCTTAAGTTGAAAACGTTTCGAAAACAGTATTTGAATTTGAATTCCAGTTTGTTAGTTTGTCTGGAAGAAGGCGGACCGGTAAGAAAGGGGCATGCTCACCTTAAGCCTCCTTGAAGGAAGTTGTTCTCATACAGCCCAGACTGTAATGCTTTTTCCTAACATATATATATATTCAGTAATAGATTAATTGTTTGCTCATTCAGCAAGTTAAAACACATTAAGACTTTGTTGATTAGATTTTGGTTTTCTTAAAGTTTCCTCAATTGGTTTTATGAATTCCAAGGCAATACAAAACAAATAATTGACTACTTCTCAACGGTGTTTATTGTATAGTTATGCAAAGGTAGGTACTGAAAAGGAGAAATCTATTACATTTATCTGCCCGAAAAGATAAACAACAAGTAAAAGTGTTATCATTGCCCTGGCCGATGTTTTGATACCGTCCACTGCGTACAAGTCATGCAAAATTTTAGGCATGTGAGGTTGTACGTAATTACATTGAACAGGATGTTTATAAGAATCAAAAACAGCGTATTCCACTTTTACTAGTTTTCAGATATTCAAAGAAAACTTTTCTTAAGCCGTGGAATACTCATATTTTGATTTTTACATAAGCAAATATTTGAATTTAGTACTGGAATAGAGTTTTGATTTTAACAAGGAAGTGAAATAAGAACTGCATATGTTTCGATTCTAACCCAAGTATTCAATTTAAAATATCTCTGGAATTAGTTGGCTTTTGAAACTAACGAAAACTGTTCCGTATCGTCGCCGATAAATGCCTGCAAAGCCAGAGAAAAATAATACGTAAGCCGTAACTTGAACAATATTTATTTAATACGCCGTGTAAGAGAGTCGAACAAGAACTGATTAAATTTGATTTCAAAAAGAGAAATGAAAAGTACAAACTACAGAAAAATCAAAACAACAGAAAGAAGTTTCCGTTGTGCAAGTATATAATATTTAATATGTATGTGCGTTCGCACATCTGCCTGCTGCAAGTCTCGCTGTTCGCCGCTATGGGTCAACCGTTGCCTGCTCATTCGTGTGTTTGTGCGTATGTGCTGTCGCCTGATCATCGTCGTCGTCGTTGCCTGCTTGTTGTTTTCCCGTACGAGACACACACCAAACTGTCTCGTCTAGTTGCCTGCCGTACCGTTGGGGTGCCGAACTGTTGTTTGTTCAGGATGTGTGTGTGTGCCAGTACCCATCGCCTGATCGTTGCTGCCTTTGTTCCAATAACCCTTTGCTTCGCCTTCGCCTACTCTTTCGTAATCCGTAACATTCCGGCCGCCTCTGAAACACCGGTTTCTGAATCCTCGTCTGTTAGTAGAATGCAGATTTTTGGTCGCTGCCTGGTAAATGATCGACTTGTAACCTTGTCGTAATGCTGCGTCGTTACCACTCGAACACGTTGATCTTCGCCTGGATGCAATGCAGTGACTCGACCGATACACCAATGCGTTGGTGGCAAATTCTCGTCTGAGGGCCACAATGTCACCAACTTTTACATTCTCCTCTGCCTTTCGCCATTTGCCTCGTTGCTGCAGGGTTGCTAAATACTCCCTTTGCCATCGTTGCCATATTTCCTCCGTCCATCTTCGCACCAACTTCCACTCCTTGACCCGATTCATTGGTAATTTCGTCACTGTGGGCTCGGGTAACGCAATGATTGGACCACCCGTCAGGAAATCGCCTGGTGTTAACGCTAGCCTGTCCTCTGGATCATCGTACAGAGCCACCAAAGGCCTTGAATTTAGGCAAGCCTCTATACGAATCAATAGCGTGTTGAATTGCTCATAGCTCATCTTCTCGTTGCCAACCACTCGTACCAGATGCCGCTTCACTGCCTTTACAGCCGCCTCCCAGATGCCACCTTGATGCGGCGCTGCTGGTGGTATGAAATGCCACTTCGTACCACGATGAGCCAAATGATTCTGCGCGTGTTCGTTGTGCCATTCCGCTAAGTCCTCCTGCATTATCCGATTTGCGCCTCGAAAATTTGTGCCGTTGTCCGAATGAAGTTGCTCGCACGGTCCTCGCCTACCAGTAAATCGTGCAAATACGTTGAGAAATGCCTCAGTTGACAGATCAACAGCCAACTCGATGTGTACCGCCTTTGTTGCTAGACATACAAAAATGACCGCGTACGTTTTTGTCGTTGTCCGTGACCTTGGTGTGCCTAAGCGAAGTGTAAATGGTCCACAGTAATCCACACCAGTGATAAGAAATGGACGATGCCTATTAACACGATATTTTGGCAGATCACCCATCAGTTGCCTCGCCACTGTACCTCGCTGCAAGCGACACGTGACACATTTGTTGATGTATGATTTCACGATCGCCCGGCCTCCTGTAATCCAATATGTTCGTCGTATAGTCTGCAGCATCAACTGCACACCGCCATGTAGTGTATCCCGATGCACCTCAGCAACAATCATATAAGCCAGCCTGCTGTTCCGTGATAAGATAATTGGATGCCTTTGCTCTTCATCTAGTGTTGCTCGGTTGATACGGCCGCCTACTCGCAGAATTCCCTCTTGATCGATGAATGGGTGTAACGAAGTGAGTCCACTGTTGACTGGTAAGTCCTTGGTTTGGTAGCATAGCGCTAACTCGCGCTCGTACCACTGCCTCTGATCTAAACGTGTCAATGCCAACATTGCCTGATGTAATCGTTCGACACTGCATATGCCACTACCCTGTGTGTTACGCCTTGCGCTGCCTGCGTATAGAATATGCGCCATAATTCGTTTTAACTTGGTGAGTGAATTCGTACGATCGAGTAAACTGATTGCTTGACCATCTCGCTGCCTTGTCATCACAAAATTCGGTTGGCTACGTGCATGTGCCACCACCGCTGCCTTCTCCTCGTTTGTGTGCTGCAATTCATCTGCCGTGCATGCTGGTTCGCTTGTCGTATTGTACAGATCGCCTCGTTGCAGAAAGTCTGGTCCCGTCCACCAGAGTGTATGAGCCTGCAACTGTGGAGCCATTAATCCTCGACTAGCGCAATCCGCTGGATTTTGTGCTGTGGGGATGTGATGCCATGCTGTTGGTGCGCTATGCTGCTGAATGTAGCTTACCCTATTTGCGACGTATGGTTTGAACCGGACTGGAAGCTGACGTAGCCATGCCAATACGATCGTTGAATCCGTCCAAAAGAAACACTCCATTGCCGAAATGTCCATTGCCTCCCGTACTGCCTTCATCGTAGTCACCAACAGTTGAGCTCCACTGAGCTCTAGCCTCGGAATTGAGATGGTTTTGACTGGGGCCACTCGTGTCTTTGATGTCATCAATCGGACGTTCGCCTCGCCTGTATCATCGACGGTTCTCGTGTAAATTACTGCGGCATAAGCATGTATTGATGCGTCACAGAACCCGTGCAAGGTCGTTCGGTGTCCCGGATGCATCCCGAGATGACGTGGAATCTCCAAATTTTCCAGTTGGAACCAGCCTTGTCGATACACGATCCACTCTCGAAGTAGTGCGCCAGAAATCTCTTCGTCCCAACCAATGCCTGCCAGCCATAGCTTCTGCATGAAGATTTTTGCCTTAACGTTGACTGGGGCCAATAATCCAGTCGGATCGTAGAGCTTCGCTATATCGCTAAGACATTTTCGTTTGGTTCGTGTCACGGCCTCGTCCAAAGTGACTTCGAATGATAGGGTATCACTGACACTATCCCATTGTAAGCCTAGAACAGATGTTTCCATTGGGTTATTTGATAATGGAAACTTACCCAAGGCGCCTGGACCAGTAATTGCCTGTGTAACTGCCTGGACGTTGGATTGCCATTTTCGGAGATGCATATGGCCTTGCTGCAAGATGCTGTCCACATTCTTCGCTCGTCTTATCGCCATCGCTGGAGTTGGAGCACTTGACAGATAGTCGTCAACGTAGAAATCCTGTTCAATACTTCTTCTTGCCTCAGTTGCCTCTGCTTCGTCCTTAATGATCGTATAGTTATCTCGAGCACATTCATGCAGCGTACGTACTGCCAAGTATGGCCCAGAGCGCGTGCCATATGTAACTGTCGCAAGCCTGTAAGTTCGTAGCTGATCTGTCGGTTCCTCCCTCCATAATATAAGCTGCCACCGTTGATCATTTTCATGCACCATCACCTGACGGAACATCTTCTCGATGTCTGCTACCATTGCCACGCGATACATCCTGAATCGTTGAATAATGTTGGCCAATTTATCCTGGATCGTTGCTCCGCTATGTTGTGTGTCGTTGAGTGATACACCGTTGCCTGACTTCGCTGACGCATTAAACACAACCCGAAATTTAGCGGTGACGGCATGATGGGGAATATAATACGCCTGTGAGCCCTCGCATACTTCGCCTTCGTATAACTTCATGTGACCCAATGCCTCGTACTCGCGCATGAATGCGACGTATTTCGCCAATAGATCGCGATCGGAATTTATTCGCCTCTCGTTTCGATAGAACTGCTGTGTTGCCATTCGACGTGAATCGCCAAGTTTTCATTCGGTAAGAATGGTATGCTGACCACGTACCGGCCATCCTCCTGTCGTTGTACCGTAGCTGCATAATGTTGTTCACATTCGTCCGCCGACTTCATATCGCCTTCCGTAGTGGATGGTTCCTCAACTTGCCAGAAACGTAGAAGAGCTCCCTCCAAATTCTCGCCTTCCAGTGTGTGCATACTGTGCACAAAATTGCAGTGTGCTACATCGATGGGACCTGATACTACCCAGCCAAGATGCGAATTCTGTGCGTGTGGTTGATTTGCCTTACCGTTGATGACTCCATCCTTAATGACCAGACCCCAAACATCGGCCCCGATTAGTAGGTCAATTTCGCCTGGGTTTCCAAAGTTTGGATCTGCCAATTGCAATCCTTGCAGATGATGTAGTTGACTAATTCGTATGCTATGAGTAGGTAGATTTGCCGTAATTCTCGCCAAGACAAATGCGTTAATCCGGATGGAAAAATCCGCCTCGTACTTAGAGTGTAACTGCAATACCGCTACGCCTCGTGTCGTGGGTCCTCGTACATCACCTGCGCCAGCAACAACCATATTGAACTTCTGCCTTTTGATTTCTAATTGCTGCATACATCGCTCCGTTACAAACGTTATTTGCGAGCCTGGGTCGCAGAGTGCTCGTGCGGTGATGCGATTGCCTTGAGCGCCTATTATCTCCGCAGTTGCTGTTGCCAATAACGTCGTATGACCATTGTATACGAATGATGCAATAGCCGGTGCCTTATCTGCTGTGCCTATTAATGCAGAAGCCTGTGGTTGTTGTGCTGTAGAAGCAGCGGTCGTCGTGCTGGTTGAAGCCTCAGCCTGTGTCCGGGTTGAAGTGCGACACAAAATTGTGTGGTGCGTGCCATCACACTTCCCACATCGCTTCCTGGACTGGCACGCTCGTGTTGCGTGACCTGGAGTCAAACAATTGTAGTCAGCCTCGGTGTTGACCCTGTTATGGTATGAGCCTTTACGTTCGGTGATACCCGTTTGCCTCCGTAGTTCGCACGGTCGACCATTGCGGATCCCATGTGATCGAGACCACGTGCCCTGCCTTCGAGAAACTTCAACAGCTCGTCCAGCTTCGGAAGTTCCGTGCCTTTTTGCGCCATTTCCCAATGGATGATTGTTGCCTTTGGTAGCTTCGAGACCAAAATGTGGATGAGTATGTCGTCCCACTGATCCACGGGGCGTTTCATGGCCGCCAATGACCGCGTTGTCTCGTTTGTCAGGTCGACCATTCGACGCAAGCCTGTATTTGTTTCCTTCTCCAGCGTCTCCATGTTCAGGAAGATGTTGAGGTGCGCTGAAACGATAAGCCTGTCATTATTATACCTTGCCTTTAATGTGGTCCAAGCTGCTTCAAGGTAACATTATAGCTTTTTAGGGAATTTTTTAAGTTTTCTTTAATTTTTTTATTATTTATTGAGTATTATAACGAGGGAACGGATTTTGTTGACCTTGCCTTTTTTTACCCATATTGCCTTGCCATATTTATGAAGTTTATGTGCACTTTCGTCTTAACTATAAAATTTAAAAAAATAAAATCGCCGAAACACCACCGAAGTTTGCACCAATTAGTAATCTCGCCAATAGAGTACTCTGATGCGACTAGAATGTCGCATTTTTGTTTACGTATTACCATGGAAACCAACCTTTTGGGACAAAATGCCTGAGGTTTGTTTGGCTTTACTTTCCTGTCGAAGCAACATTTTTAGATATGTTTCTCACAAACTGCAACTGCGTTTGTGTGTGAGCTTACACTGTGTGCTTGCACTAATGCACGCTGTAAAAAATATCTATATTTACACTCTACTAGTGTTTTGTTTATATGTTTTATTTCTCCGGTGTTTGTCGCAGCTGACAAAAACCATTAGACATCTGTGAGGCACTTCCTCGTAAGTGCGAACGGTGTCATCTAGGTGCATATTTCGTGGTACACTGGTCCGAATAAGAACTTTCTCAGTGATTTCCCGAATTTTGTTTGTGAGTAAAGGTACAGTGCTATTATAATGCTTTAAAAATGTCTCCTTTTTAATAAAAGACATTAAGGCCTTTTTCACAGTTTAGTTTTACCTCTTTTTGATTTTCCAGGTCAACAAAATCCGTTCCCTGATTATAACCCTTCCGTACATTTTTTTAAGTTTTCTTAAAATTTGATGACCCGTACCTACAGGTACCTATCATTTATATTGAATGCTTACAATAGCTTTTTTTTTTTTGGAGGTTGTTTCTATCCGTTGGAGCACTCAGGCACAACTACTGGTCCATTGTACTGCCAAACAGACACCTTACTTTTAAGTACTTAGTTTTCCCGTCTTTCGAAGAAAGAGGAGAAGGAGCTTCAGTGATGAAGAGCTTAGATGTTCGGCACTCACCACATCAGCCCCAAAGATCCGCCACCTGATGCGAGCAAAGGCAGGACAGCTAAAGAGGAAGTGTTCCGCTGTATCGTCGTCCTCTCCACAAGCAGGAGAGGTGTCGCTCAAGCCCAATACATTTAAGTGTATGACAAAAGCTTGGTGGCCCGAAAGGACGCCCACAAGCAGTCTGCAGTCAATTCTTCTAAGGGATAGAAGGAAAGACTCCGACCTTTTACCGATGTCCGGACGCAGTCGTTTAGTCTGTCTGCACCCAGCACAATCACGCCACCGACACTCGTGTTCACGGGAAGCCCAAGTATCAATGAAAGCCCGAAACGCAGATGCAGGCACACCCAACGCAGGTTCAGGTCCTGAGAAAGATTCTTCTGATCCCAGCCTGGCAAGCTCATCAGCGATCTCATTTCCCTGGATACCAGTGTGGCCTGGGACCCAAACAAGATTCACTGTGCTTAGCCTTCCTACCGAGTTTAGAGAAAGCTTGAGTTCCAGCACTAACTTAGACGAGGTAAGAGGGTTAACCAGCGCTTTTAATGCAGCTTGGCTATCACTGCAAACGCAAATGCTTCTAGACCTCCACCTGTTTGTCTCAATATAGCGCATCGCCATAAGAATAGCGAAAATCTCCGCTTGGAAGACCGACGCATGGTTACCTAAGGGGTAGTGTAGTCTAATGTTCTCGCTTTCCACGAAGACTAGACCCCTGTCCGGTTCTGGAGCCATCCGTGAATACACGATGGCATTCTCTCCCTGGTTCAGAGTCTGGCCGAAGCCATTCCATTTCCTGAGGAAAGTTGACGTGGTAGTTTTGTCGCAGTACGATTTCTAGTGTCATTGCGTCAGACGGCATATCCATAAGACATGGGTCAAAGGATAAAAGGATAATTCTCGTACAAGTTCTTCAAAATTCCAATGCGCGTGGTACCAAAAGCCACCTCTCCTTCACCGAGAGATGATTTTCAGCGTACACCCCATGATAAAAATATCAAGAGGTTCATCATAGCATCTAGAGCAGAGCCCGGCGTTCTAGGGAAGGCCCCTGTGCATCCAAGAAAAACCGTTCTTTGAAGTTTGGCAAAAGAGGCAGTTACACGTTTCCGCGAAAGCCTGTTCCACCATTAGATTAGATTAGATTGTAGAGCGGGAGAGCCTTGAAGGGGGGCTCTGACACTGCGGCTTCTTAAAGGAGCCTATTGTGCCTACCCTGGTAGATTCCTAGAGCCATCTTTTTTCACTCCAGAGGCAGTCAGGAAGACAAGAATCTCCTCTGGGTGTATGTCAGAAAGGGTTACTGGATTGACAATTTCATCGCCAAGGATGCTTTTTCTGAGACGACATAAAGCCGGACATTCTGTGAGTATGTGAAGAGAGGATTCATCACTCACTCATGTTCCACCATACAACCGATGCATATGAGAGAAGTGGTCTTATGATTGCCGTATAGATCCAAAGGACCCTTTTAGGAGATAAGCCTCACGTCTTGCCAAAAGCGCCTTTGCACTGCCAGAAAGATGAAAGCGCTTTATCGGTTTTTGATTCAACACATTAAAACAACCGTAGTTTTAAGAGGATTCACTGAAAGCCCATTTCTTGTGCACCAATCATCTATAAAGCCCAATGATCTCTGCGCCAGAGAGCAGACAGTCCTTAGGTCTGAAGCGACAGACAGAACGGCGACATCGTCCGAGTAGGCCTGTGTGTTAGTTCCAGGAAGGTTGAGAACCGTTAGCAGAGATTCTACTACCCTACACCATAAAAGGGGAGACAGAACACCACCAGCCTCTGTTTACCCCTGTCATGACGCATTTGCCACAATCCGCCTCGGCAATCAACGTCCTGTGCATTAGCATTGCTTTAATCCATTTTTCCTTTTTATTTTTTCCTATTTCTAGTTGTGACCATCTTGTGGCTGCTTTATTGAAGGTTTTCTCGAAGACAACCCTTTTAGCAACGGCCATAGGTGATCTGATACCCTTAATCATTGTACTTAATGGGAGCTCCGCTCCTTCCTTAACCAGAACGTCGGCCCTTTCGTTACCCTCAATATCAGTATGCCGCGGTACCCAACACAATCTGACACGGTTCTGCAAACATAATGCCTTGAGCATTATGCGGCAATTCCTGACTAGTTCAGATTTAGTGGTATATAACTCCAGCGCTTTAAGCGCAGCCTGGCTATCAATGTAGATGGCGATATTCTTGTTGGACATCGATCTCATCTCAAGTTTCTCCGCAGCTTTGAGTACGGCCAGAATCTCTGCCTGGAACACACTGCATGTGTCCGGGAGTCTCAGGGCCATATGTAGGTCCAACTCGCTCGAGTATATACCTGACCCCGTACCCTCACTGGTTTTGGAACCGTCAGTATATACTGAGCTCTCATCTTCCATCGAGACTAGCTTCCTATGCCAGTCTTGTCTGTCCGGGTACGACACATTGTATGGAGTGTCAAAATCAAGTGTACCAAGACTTTCATCCGCCTTTTCCGGGATTTCGAAGAATGATTCCTTCAAGATAGTACTATGCATTAGACTACAGTTTATAAAAAGCCCTGCATTAGTGAGCCGTAGCGCACTATTACCTGCGCTTGATTTTATTTGTAAGTCCAGTGGTAAAACGAGCAGGAACGCTTCCAGTGCAGCCGTTGGTGTGGTGCGTAAAGCACCCGTAACGGCAATGCAGGCTGTTCATTGTACCCTGGTCAACATATCCCGTACATACTCCTTGCTCGTGGCTTTCCACCAGACAAGAGCCCCATAAGTATTTCTGGGCCTTACTACCATTATGTGGAGCCAATGCATCATTGACGGCCTAATGCCCCATTTTTTACCTGCTGTCCTCTTACAAATGAACAGAGCGTTGTGAGCCTTACGGACTCTTTCCTGGATATTAAGTTTCCAATTTAGTTTCCTGTCTAATACCGTTCCAAGATATTTTGCGCTCTCCGAGAAGGAAAGCTCTACTCCAGCAAGTCTGGGCAGTTTGAAGGGTGGTATCTTGTAGTTTCTGCTTAAAGTACGAATTAATTTTTTTTCGGGTTGACTCGTAGTCCACACCCTGCTGAGGGCTGTTTCCAATAAGTTCACTTATTGTGTTTAGGAATTTTCCTTGAACAATGATAACTACGTCATTCGCGTTGGCAGTGACGTTGAATCCTGCATTATTTAGTTCTTTAAGTATGGCGTCTACGACCAGCACCCACAGAAGGGGGGAGATTACTCCTCCTTGGGGGGTACCTCTAGTAACAGATTTTCTTATTGAACTGTTTCCGAGAGTGGAATTGATATTTCTCGTCAAGAGCATTTCGCATAGCCAATTGGTAATGCGTTGTTCGACGTTGATCTTTGCCAAGGCGTTTTTTATTGCCTCTCTCCTAACATTGTTAAAGGCCCCTCAATGTCCAAAAAGACAGCTAGAGCAAATTCTTTCTGGTGAAGGCTGCTCTCTATTTTGCCTACTACTTCGTGTAGAGCCGTCTCTACTGATTTAACCCACTGCACTAAATTTTGTCACAAATTTCAAGTTCAATTCACAATGAACTTTGAGTTGATATATTTAGGAAGTCAAGTTAGACCAATTAGGTCGAAGATTGGAGTTTAAAATTAGGTTTTATTTTATGTCATGTAAGCTCTGCAAATAACCAAAATAGTTAGTGTATTTATCGAAAGGATTCTATGTTTGCGTGGGGTGCGTGTGGGAATGGTATAAGACAATTCTAGCAAGGTCAACAGTGATCAGAACCGAAGAAGAAGGCAAGAACTTCTATGATTCGTCACCCGTTTCAAACTGCGTTGTGCTGTAGACACATAAAAGAATGCAGAATCACTCAATAAAAGGAATACGAAGACAAACGAAATGGCATCGACACTTACCGTGGTGCGATATTAATTTCGCTAAGATATTTATTAGCGCAAAACGTGCAAATTGCAAGACAAAACGGTTAGTGTTCGACCGAATTAACTTGAGAATCGTGTTGAAACAAGCCTAAAACAAGTAAAAGTGTTTTCATCGGCCTGGCCGATGCTTTGATACCCTCCACTGCATACAAGTCATGCAAAATTTTAGGCATGTGAGATAGTACGTAATTACATTGAACAGGATGTTTATCAGAATAAGAAACAACGTATTCCACTTTTACTAGTTTTGAAATATTCAAAGAAAACGTTTCTTAAGCCGTGGAATAGTCATATTTTGATTTTTACATAAGCAAATATTTGAATTTAGTACTGGAATAGAGTTATTTTGATTTTAACAAGGAAGTGAAATAAGGAATATGTTTATTCAGGATCGCATAATGTACGCTGTTCGCACTAACTCCTTACCTCTGGTGGGGGGAGTTGAGATTGATAACCACCTTTTTGTATGATTGATTTCAACTGTTTTATTATTATTCTATAGCTACCTTAAATACTAATGAATTGCTTACCTTGCACCTTAGGCAGCCAGCTTGTGCTCATTGTTTCCGCATTGATTGGTGCTTGGTTTGCTATATGTGCGTTAACCTATTTCCTCAATTATTACAGTATTGCAATTCGTTTAACCTACATTACTAATGCTTATCTTAACACTAGTTGTGGTGATGACCTACTGTTTCAGTTTGTCTGCCTTACATAATATTAATTGTTTATTTTGTTTTGTCGTGCGGACATGCTCCCACCCTTGAAGTTAGCTCACTTCAACAGTAAATCTCTCATCAACTTTGGCCGTTCGAGGTGCTTAGATTGTGGCGCATGGTGTCGCTGGGGAAGGTGCTGTTAATTTCTGCATTTCTGCCGCGCTTCAGTGTTGCTGTAAGCGATGATGATGGTGCCCCCTTCTCCTTCACTGCTAGGTGTTCCATTGGTAGGGTTGCGTTGGTTTCATGTGGTAATGGACAGATTTTGGTTACAGCTCGCTTGTAAAGGGTGATTTTTTAAGAGGTTTAGAACTTTTTTTAAAAAAAAAACACAAAAAATTCGAAAAAATGAATGAAATATTTATTTGAATCGATAGTTTGAACCTTGCAATTTAATGTTTAAAGATAATTTCATGCAAATGTTGACCGCGGCTGCGTCTCAGGTAGCCCATCCGCTGAGTCCAATTTTGGCATACTGTTTCACACATATCGGCCGGTATCTCACGAATGAATGCATGGATGTTGGCTTCCAGTGCGTCAATCGAAGCGGGCTTGTCCCTATACACATTAGCCTTGGCATACCCCCACAAAAAATAATCTAATGGTGTCAAATCGCACGATCTAGGCGGCCAATTGACCGGCCCGAAACGTGAAATTAACTGTTCACCAAACTCGCCTCGCAATTGCGCCATTGTTTCGCGTGCTGTGTGGCATGTGGCACCGTCTTGTTGAAACCACATATCATGCAAGTCAAGAACTTCCATTTCGGGCAAAAATAAGGTTGTTATCATCGCTCGGTAGCGTTCACCATTGACAGTAACGCTGCGATTCGCATCATCTTTGAAGAAATATGGCCCAATAATGCCGCCGGCCCATAAACCGCACCAAACAGTGGCTTTTTCGGGATGCATTGGTAGCTGTTGCAATGCTTCTGGCTGATCTTCACTCCAAATGCGGCAATTTTGCTTATTTACGTACCCATTCAACCAAAAATGAGCCTCATCGCTGAACACAATTTTTCGATAAAAAAGCGGATCCTCGGACAGCTTTCCAAGAGCCCATTCACCAAAAATTCGGCGTTGTGGTAGGTCGGCTGGCTTTAGTTCTTGCACCAGCTGTATCTTAAAAGGCTTTACGCCCAAATCCTTCCGCAAAATTTTCCACGTAGTGCTGTAACAAAGGCCTAACTGCTGGGAACGGCGCCGAATCGACATTTCGCGGTCTTTTGTCACACTAGCTGATACGGCCGCAATATTTTCTTCACTACGCACAGTACGTAAACGTGTTGGTGGTTTAATGTCCAACAAAGTAAATTTGGTGCGAAATTTGGTCACAATCTTCCGAATAGACTGCTCAGAAGGTCGAGAATGCCGATCATAAAATGGAAGCAGCGCGCGATGAACATTTCGAACCGAGCACGAATTTTGATAGTAAAATTCAATAATTTGCAAGCGTTGTTCATTTGTAAGACGATCCATGGTTAAATTGCAAACCAAACTGAAGCTGTTTGACAGTGACACAAGGTACTAAACACACGTCAGCTGTCAAAACCAGTGTTGCCAAAACCAAACCAGCTAAAAAATCACCCTTTATATTCCATTACTTGTTCGTACCTCCACTACCCGGATCACCTTATCTTCACGTCGATGTATCTTGAGAATTCTGCCCAGTGGCCATTTAAGTGGTGGTTGATTCTCTTCCATCATCAGAACCATCATTCCAGGTAATAGTTCCCTGTTGCCATCCTTCCATTTCGATCGACCTTGAAGCTGAGTAAGATACTCTTCGGACCATCTCTTCCAAAATTGCTGTTGGATGAACTGCAACCGTTGGAAGCGTTTTAGGTGCTCAATCCTTTTTTCTGTGACACTGGGTTCTGGCAATGCACATAATGGTTTCCGATTAAGAAGTGTCCTGGTGTTAATGCTTCCAAATCATTGGGATCATTTGACATGGGTGTGATGGATCTAGAATTTAAAATTGCCTCGATCTGTGCTAACGTGGTGTTTAATTCTTCGTAGGTCAACGCTGCCATTCCGGTGTATCTAATTAATAATTGTTTTGCAGATTTAACTGCTGCCTCCCACAGACCTCCGAAGTGTGGCGACCGGGGGGGTATGAATTTCCATTTAATTGTTTTCTCTTGACAGTACTGTTGAAGGCCATCCTTAAGTTGCTGTGACTCAAACAATCTGTTTAAGCGGCTTAATTCAGCCTTTGCTCCCACGAAATTGGTGGCATTGTCACATGATATTGTGGAGCAACATCCTCGCCGTGAGATAAACCTCTTTAAGGCATTTAGAAAAGCATCGGTCGTAAGATCGCAGACTACTTCTAGGTGCACTGCATTTGTTGTGAAGCATACAAACACCGCAACGTATCCTTTATTGGGTGCGCGTCCCCGAATTCTGGAGTGAATTTTCAATGGGCCCGCAAAGTCCACACCAGTGTGATAAAATGCTCGTGTTGGTTTTACTCTTTCGGCTGGCAGATCTCCCATTAGTTGCTGTATTTGTTGTGGCTTTGAACGGAAACATCTGATACATTTGTGGACGATTTCTGTGCTTGCTCTCTTTGCGTCTATGATCCAATATTTATCCCGTGATATTGGTACAAGGGCCTGTGGTCCCACATGCATATGCTGTTTGTGCAAGGCTTCCAGAATTAGTTGAGACACTTGACTTCGTTTTGGAAGTAGGATTGGGTGTTTACTATCTATACCGAGCTCAGAATGCCTGAGCCGTCCTCCCACTCGTATTAGCCCGTGGTCATCCATGAATGGTTGTAACGTCAACAGTTTACTGGAATGGTCGATGGATAGTCCTTGTCTTAATTGCTGGTATTATTTCTTAAAGGCGACTAGTTGGGTGTTTCGTAATAGCACTATCAACCCGTTTCTGATTTCGTCATCCGTTGGTACTGCCTCGCAGGTTGCCTTGCTCGGTGCTCGGGCGTTAGTAATGAATCTCAAGCAGTAGGCAAATATTCTCTGCATTCTTAGCAACGATCCTTGTCTATGAATTGGAGTGGATAATTCATGTATCTGCACGTTCTTCCATGTGCTAGTAAGGGCGGATTTAACAACTCTTCGCTTAGGTACCTCTTCCATCTCGCTGGCATAGCGTATAGGCCATGAGGTTTCTTGTTGCTCAAGAAATGGTGGCCCCTTAAACCAAATTGAGGCGTCCAAAAGCTGGGCCGCGGGTAATCCACGCTAGATCAAGTCGGCCGGGTTGTCCTTTCCCGCTATATGACTCCACTGGTCTCGATTAGACAAGGCTTGGATTCGTGCAACCCTATTTGCGACGAAGGTCTCCCATGTGTAGGAAGGTGAAGAAATCCATAAGAGCACTGTAGTGCTGTCGGTGTAATAACTAACCTTGTTGATTGTTATGCGTAGTATCTTCATTAGTCGATCTACCAGCTCGACCATTAACACTGCCGCGCACAGCTCCAGTCGTGCCAGTGTCGTAGTCTTCAATGGCGCTACTCTGGACTTGGCGCACAGTAATGATGTCTGAATGTTACCCAGGTTGTCTATTGACCTTAGGTAGCAACATGCTCCGAATGCTGCCATACTCCTGTCTGAGAATGCGTGTAGTTGGATGACTGATGCTTGTGGAAGAAGTATGCATCTGGGGATGCGCACCTTAGTTAATGCGTATAACTGCACCTTGTATGCTTCCCATTTGCCACGTTGTTCTGCAGGTAATGGTTCATCCCACGCTGAGTTGGATCTCCAGAGTTCTTGCATGAATAATTTCCCTAAGACCACCACCGGGCCTATGATGCCAAGGGGGTCAAATAGTCGTGAATGAGATGAAATGACTGTTTGGTGAAACATCGCATCTCCTGACTCTTGTCATATGCCCCTTTTCTTCATATTCCCTCATGAATTTTGTATATTGATCACGCAGGTCGGGTTGTGCTAGCAGCCGTTTCTCTAGAGCGAGGAACCGCTTCATTGCTAATGCTTCGGAGTGCCCTACCGCCTCTGGATCACGCTTAAATGGTAAGTGGATTATGAATCGACCGTCCTTGTCTCGCTTAACCGTGTCTTGGTAATGAGTTTCACATTCTACCTCCTCTTGCGACGTTGGCGTATTCTCTTCAATGTGGTTTTCTAGCAACCAGAATTTCTCGATTTGTTTTTCCAATGTGCTAGTCGAATGTTTGGTGGCGATGTTGCAGATCCGCGTCTTATGGCCAGAATGTTTACGCGCGCTGGCTCTTCCTGCTAATATCCATCCCAAACGAGTATTTTGTAGTGTAGGTAGTGAGGGTCCTAGCTCTATTTGTCCAGGCAGTATGAGATTTAGGTAAAATTCCGCTCCTAGCAGCAAGTCTATCCTTTGGGGTCGGTGGAAATCAGGATCTGCTAATGGCGTGTATGGAGGTAAGTTCCATTCCTCGGTTTCCAAGTACTCCGTTGGTTGTGCCTCGCTTATTTTCGGCAGGACAACAGCCTCAATAACCGTTTGTAAACAAGTGGTGCGAGACTGGATTCTTACAGTCGTGCTGTACTTCGCTGTTGTTTCGATGTCACCAATTCCCGCGATAGGCACATTAATTTTTGACCTTGGTAGTCCGAGTTGTTAGCAAATCTTCTCAGAGATGAAGTGCATCTGAGATCCCGAATCCAAAATAGTGCGGCATGGCATTGAAGTTCCATGGGTGTTAACTACGTCTACTACTGCTGTTGCCAAGATAATCTCATGGTCTCCCTTTGGTGAGGTGTTAGCTTTAAGCACACTGTTGCTTGGCTTCTTCGCTCCAGCTTCGGGATGAAGCATCGTGTGGTGAAGGCTGTTGCAACGTTTGCAAGATTGGGCCGTGCAGTTGCCGCTTCTGTGACCCTTTTGAAGGCAGTTGAAACATAGTTCCAGATGTTTAACTAACTGGCATCGTGCGTCGTACTTTTTCTGGGAAAATTGCCTACAGGGAAATATTGTATATCCAATGGTATTACATACTACACATTTTTGGGAATTAGCCGTCATCAAACTCGTTTGTCGTGGTCGATCACTCTTTGTGTTGATTGCTTCTAATGTCTGATAGCGTGAGGTCAGAAATTCGTAAAAGTCGGATAGCCCTTGCTTGATTTGAGTGACTGTTCATATAGTCGCCGACTTTCCTTGTCTAGTCTTTGAACCATTAGGTGCAACACTAATGGATCGCAGTTGCTAACGTCGATCCCAATGTTCGATATGGCGGCCAGACATTCCCTTGTTGTGTCTAAGAGGCGCTTTACTGCTCCAGCGGTCTCGCTGGTTATGGCGCTCTGTTGACACAGGTTGTTTAATATCGATGTTACGATCAACCTTTTGTTCTCGTATCGGTCCACTAGCATCTCCCAGGCTGCTTGATAATTATGGTCCGTTGTAGCAAAGTGTTGCACGAGCTTGCTAGGTTCTCCATGTAGATTAGCCTTTAAGTAATGAAGCTTCTGCGCTCCATTCATAGCCCGTTTGTGTATCAATTCAGTGAAGAGATCCCTAAACTCAGTCCACTTGGTGTATTGTCCATCAAAAGTTGGTAGGGTAATTCTTGGTAGTTTTACCTCTCCTGCTCCTTCATTGATGCTGCCCTTGGGCTGGTCCATTTCGTTTTGTAGGTGGATGGAGGCCTTTAGATATTCGTCTTCCGCGTTGAAGTATTCCTCCTCTTGATACTCGCTAGTGGGCTCTTGCGTCATGATCTCTTGATGACCTTGAGCAATGATGGTCCAATACCTGTCTAAGGCTTCTAGCTGCTTGACGTAGAACGCCTTCGTTTGACGTTCTGCTGATGCCGCTTGATCGGCAAGACGTTTCATCGCCTTGATTGATGCCCGTTGGTGCCTGATCACTTCTGAACCTCCTGTCGACACAGGTGCTCATCCTCTGCACCAGATACGTACTAGTCCATCGCCTTGGGCCGTCCTTGGCGAAGTTGCTACAGATACTTTCAATCTGTTTGCCTGTTACGCTCTCTTCATCAAAGAGCGCGTCCATACTTATTGGTTTCTTGAAAAACTTTTCAAGCTTCAGGTCTCCTGGCAGGATCGCCAAATGTTTATTCAGGATCGCATAATGTACGCTGTTCGCACTAACTCCTTACCTCTGGTGGGGGGAGTTGAGATTGATAACCACCTTTTTGTATGATTGATTTCAACTGTTTTATTATTATTCTATAGCTACCTTAAATACTAATGAATTGCTTACCTTGCACCTTAGGCAGCCAGCTTGTGCTCATTGTTTCCGCATTGATTGGTGCTTGGTTTGCAATATGTGCGTAAACCTATTTCCTCAATTATTACAGTATTGCAATTCGTTTAACCTACATTACTAATGCTTATCTTAACACTAGTTGTGGTGATGACCTACTGTTTCAGTTTGTCTGCCTTACATAATATTAATTGTTTATTTTGTTTTGTCGTGCGGACAGAATACATATGATTTGATTCTAACCCAAGTATTCAACTTAAAATGTCTCTGAAATTAGTTGTCTTTTGAAACTAACGAAAACAGTAATAGAAAGATCTCAAGAAAGAGAATTAAAATGCATCGTCAACTCGACTTTTTCAAAAATTGGAATAATCGCTATGGATTCTCATAAACAGGTATAGGTACAGGTCCACAAATAATAAAAATCAGCTTTTGAGTAATCTAATTACAATTCTACCTGTTGTTACCTGTTCAAGGTACTTTTTGTATACTATTATAAAGGGTGATTTTTTAGCTGGTTTGGTTTTGGCAACACTGGTTTTGACAGCTGACGTGTGTTTAGTACCTTGTGTCACTGTCAAACAGCTTCAGTTTGGTTTGCAATTTAACCATGGATCGTCTTACAAATGAACAACGCTTGCAAATTATTGAATTTTGCTATCAAAATTCGTGCTCGGTTCGAAATGTTCATCGCGCGCTGCTTCCATTTTATGATCGGCATTCTCGACCTTCTGAGCAGTCTATTCGGAAGATTGTGACCAAATTTCGCACCAAATTTACTTTGTTGGACATTAAACCACCAACACGTTTACGTACTGTGCGTAGTGAAGAAAATATTGCGGCCGTATCAGCTAGTGTGACAGAAGACCGCGAAATGTCGATTCGGCGCCGTTCCCAGCAGTTAGGCCTTTGTTACAGCACTACGTGGAAAATTTTGCGGAAGGATTTGGGCGTAAAGCCTTTTAAGATACAGCTGGTGCAAGAACTAAAGCCAGCCGACCTACCACAACGCCGAATTTTTGGTGAATGGGCTCTTGGAAAGCTGGCCGAGGATCCGCTTTTTTATCGAAAAATTGTGTTCAGCGATGAGGCTCATTTTTGGTTGAATGGGTAAGTAAATAAGCAAAATTGCCGCATTTGGAGTGAAGATCAGCCAGAAGCATTGCAACAGCTACCAATGCATCCCGAAAAAGCCACTGTTCGGTGCGGTTTATGGGCCGGCGGCATTATTGGGCCATATTTCTTCAAAGATGATGCGAATCGCAGCGTTACTGTCAATGGTGAACGCTACCGAGCGATGATAACAAACTTTTTTTTGCCCGAAATGGAAGTTCTTGACTTGCATGATATGTGGTTTCAACAAGACGGTGCCACATGCCACACAGCACGCGAAACAATGGCGCAATTGCGAGGCGAGTTTGGTGAACAGTTAATTTCACGTTTCGGGCCGGTCAATTGGCCGCCTAGATCGTGCGATTTGACACCATTAGATTATTTTTTGTGGGGGTATGCCAAGGCTAATGTGTATAGGGACAAGCCCGCTTCGATTGACGCACTGGAAGCCAACATCCATGCATTCATTCGTGAGATACCGGCCGATATGTGTGAAACAGTATGCCAAAATTGGACTCAGCGGATGGGCTACCTGAGACGCAGCCGCGGTCAACATTTGCATGAAATTATCTTTAAACATTAAATTGCAAGGTTCAAACTATCGATTCAAATAAATATTTCATTCATTTTTTCGAATTTTTTGTGTTTTTTTTTTAAAAAAAGTTCTAAACCTCTTAAAAAATCACCCTTTATTTATAACCCTTCCGTACATTTTTTAGTTTTTCGTAAAATTTTATAACTACAGGAAATCATTTATGTTGCGCATAATTCTGTTTAAAATTCACCTGAAATGCTTTTTAATTTTTTGAGATCTTAGGCTAGGAGCGCACAAGCGATTTTTTGTCGCAGCGATAGAAAAATCGTAGTCGCAAAAAAAAAACTACCATGCACGCACTTGTGGTCTTCTGTCGCACGATTATTAAGCCTCAAAAAATAGAACATACTGCTTTTAATGTCAATACACACATTTGCGACCAAATATCGCTACGGCTGACAAACTGCAGATTGTTGACGATTGTTCTGTCGCAAAATAAACTGTATCAAGTGGGTGATCATAAACTCGCGAGCACTTGCGACTTGCGACCAGTTTGTTGACTAAAATGATGCAATTTGCATAATGTCTAACAAGACTTCTAAAGTCGCAAGTGTGATAAGATTCATGCTAATCCATTTGTTCCATTTTAATTTGCGGCAAAAAAAATAGTTTCTAAAAATGGAGCTTGCTGCATTTGTTTAATACCTGCGGTTATTTAATTGCATATGAGTGCATTCATGTATCAAAATGGGTCTCATGTTTTGCGACTAAATTATGATGCGATAGAAAACCGCAAGTGCGTGCATACCCACATCTTGTTGCGACAACGATTTTTTAATCGCAACGATTTGTGTATATTGCTTGAAGTTGATATGGGTTATTTATTTTGTCGGCAATGGCGTCGCTCTAAAATAAATAAAAAGCTATGAGCAGTTTCGTTTGTAGTAGCTTTCACATTATCAATGGGTATGTTTGTAAAAGCCCAGTCGATAGCACCGGTCAACTAAGATAAATTTTCTTAACTGGATTCTTCACATTGAATTTTAAAACGCAATGAAATTTCTAGAAAGTGCTTCTTTTGTAAAAATAGAATAGGTGTGACATACTTAATAACAAAGTGGAGAAGTACCTGAAATACTTGACCGACACAGGCCTTTTTTAATACCAACTCGACGACAATAAACATAAGTCCTCTGCGACGCTGTCGTGTTTTCAACATGTGTTTTCTAATATTGGTTTTGTATGGGAGGTACCAGGACTATAACGATGATAAAAAGAACCCCTTTCACCAAACTTCATTCGGCTAGGTTAATTCCTTTGGACGCTATCGTGTTTTCAACAGACAGAGAGACTCATGGGTCTACTATTGGTTTTGTATGGGAGGTACCAGAACTACTTGACCGACATATATACATACGACAATAAAAATAAATTCTTTCACCAAACTTGATTCGCCTAGGTTGATTCCTTTGGACGCTATCGTATTTTCAACAGACAGAGCAACACATGGGTCTAATATTGATTTTGTATGGGAGGTACCAGAACTACTTGACCGACATAGCCCATTTTTAATACCAACCTGACGACGATAAAAATAAGTCCTTTCACCAGCTTTCATTCGCCTATGTCAATTCTTTTTGGGCGCTACCGTGCTTTCAACAGACAGACAGACGGACATTGCTAAATCGATTCAGAATGTGATCCTGATTCAGAATATATATACTTTATGAGGTCTCCGGTGACTCATTCTCGGCGTTACAAATGTAATGACAAAGTGAATATACCTTCCTGTGGAGGGTATAAAAAGGTAGTGAGGAAATAAACAGAAAACAAATATTAATCCAACATTGGTACTCATTCGACTCTTATTGAATAGGAACAATTAAGATGAGAATTCAATTCAGAGGAGGGTAACCAATAGGGAAACGGATAAAGTGTCCCATCAATAAGCAGAGGTATGTGTTCTTTTGGTCATGGAATTGGACAACTTAATTAGTGAATTCTCCGCCAAACTAGCCGCCATCTACGTCTCCTACGTCTCAGAGCTACCAAAAGCGGCACTTCAGAAACCGTGGGAGATCCCGTGCTTTGGTGAGCAGTGTCAAAGCTTGGGCAACGGTCACAAGAACCGTACGAGCGGACAAATCCCCTCAACGGATTCTCCACTGTGGACTTCAGAGATTACCCCTACAACAAAATGTACCTCACAGAGGGCAACGAAAGGACATTTTTGTTTAGTATAAAACTAGCTGACTCAACTGACTTCGTCCCGTCCCATATTTGGTGAAAATAGAATAAAACCAAATATTAATTTCTTTGAATCTTATTCGTTTTATTGAAATCTAAAAAAAAAAGAATAGAACAATGATTGTATTCAATTTAAGGCTGCATGATACACAACATTTTTACTTGCACATATAAATGTACATAGGGCAAGTCGAAAAAAAAGTTTCGAGATAGTTCTGTCTGTGCGGCTTTCATCAAATGCAGCCTAAACGGCTATATTTGAGTTAGATTAGTCAAACGGGATAAAACAGCGTATCACATGTTAAACGCGTTAAAATCTACCTCAGGGGTTACGTGGAAACGACTTGTTAGCTATAGATAATTTTATGGACAAAGTGAGACAACCTGCTCTGAAGTAATCTATGTATGTATTATAAAGCTTGGCCTTGGGACTTATTGATTGCCGTGGCGAATGCGAGAAGAATTGGAAATTGTATTCGCTTCAACTCGAATGTCATATCGGTTGGGATCATTGGAATTCTACTCTCACTTGAATCACATTGCTCATGAGTTTTGTGACCGTTAATCGCGTTCCGTTGCATAATTTTAGATGAACCAACCTTCAATTGTAAATTGTGCGGTGGCAAGCCAGGTAAACAACACTTTGTTGATGAGCTCCTTTTTCGTTGAGACGAAATTGCAAAAATTCGGCGGAAACGGAATCAATCCATTTGATGCGTCGACGGAACACAACCATTACCGATTGTTAGCAATTGATTGGAGAACACTTCGGCAGATGGATCATTTAGCAATGCAGCTCGCATGTTTGACGTCATCTGAAGTTTCACATAACGCCACAATGTCGATGTTTTGAGGCAAGCACTGATCTCATCGGCAGCGGTCGATCGTGGTATTGTTGTTGATAAGCGGATTCTTGACAATTCGAACCTCAAAATTTACTATCATAATGCCAGTGGCATTCGGACTAAAACCTTTAAATTATTTAATTTATCTAGTCATCTTGATTATGGTGTTATTATTATCACAGAATCATGGTTGTACAAAGATATTGCTGACTCTGAAATTTTCGATGAGTCCTTTTATTGTGTTTTTCGTTTTGATCGGTGTAAAAAGAAAGAGGATCGCGGAGGAGGAATTCTCGCAGCTGTTCGTCGAGGTATTACCTGCTGGGAGGTTCACCAGATGGTGAAGTGGAACAGCTCTGTTTTTCATTGAACGTCACAGGCGTCGTGAGTTCACTTATTTTTATTGTAAATTATGTCCCATCAGGGAGTAAATTAGATGTCTATGAAAAACACATATCTAACATTAATTTCATTTTTGATAATCACGATAATACCGCCAATAGTATATGTATTTTGGGCGATTTCAATGTTGGAGACATTGTTTGGTCTTGGTCCGATGACGATAAAATGCTTGTACCATGTAACTTAAAGAAAGATATTGAATTTATTTTAATTGATTTCCTAATTTCTCATAATTTGTGTCAAATAAGCTCAATTGTAAATTCACAAAATAGATTACTAGATCTTGTTTTTATCTGCTGTGATGAGATTAAGGCAAATACTTTTGAAGCCCCATACTCTTTGTTAAACAATTCTATTTACCATAATGAGACTTCGATTGAAACTGAGGTGTACGATTTTCTAGAAACTGCCAGCAATCTGGTTAAAACGTTTAATTTTCTAAAAACTGATTTTAATGGTTTGAATGATTACCTTCGTAGCATAGATTGGAACAGTAATCTGAGACATTTGTCCCTTCAGGAATCATATAATTATTTCAAGCCTGTATTATTTAACGGATTTAACACTTTTGTCCCATTTAGGTCGAAGAAGAAGTTATCTAAGCCTCCATGGTACTATAGAAGGCTCTCTCACCTTAAGAACCTTAAAAACAAGGCTCATAAAAATTTCAAAATTTCCAATAGCCCTGTGGATTATGTTCATTTTGACAAACTGCGTAAGGACTTTCTTGCCTTAAGCAAATTTCTACAGGCAAATTATATAATTCAAATTGAAAATCAAATAAGAACTGACTCTAAACGCTTCTGGACCTTCATAAATAGCAAAAGAAAATCGACTGGTCTGCCGAAATCCATGCTATATAAAAACATTGAATCTAGAGATGTTAATACAACATTAGATTTGTTTGCTAAATTCTTTCAATCTGTGTATACAAAGCGTGATACACCTAGTTTTGTACCAGCTACCGAATGCAGTATTGATATCGGCCTCATCCAACTTAGTCCTCAGGATATTATATTAGCTCTTGATAATCTTAAACCCAATTAAATTCCAGGCCCCGATGGTATTCCTGCAATTATTTTTAAAAAGTGTTACCAAGCTATTTCCAATCCCCTCCATCATATTTTTAACATGTCTCTGTCCTCCGGTATTTTTCTTGATGAATGGAAGTCGTCTTTTCTTATTCCAATTTTTAAATCTGGATCCAAGAACGATATTGAAAATTACAGAGGAATTTGCAAATTATCCGCTTTGCCTAAGCTTTTCGAAAGTATGGTTAAATCAAAAATTGAATTTTCGGTTAGGGAATTTATTTGTGATACACAGCATGGCTTCGTCACCGGCAGGTCCACTACCACTAATTTGGCTTGCTTGTCTCATTAAACCATCAATGCTATCGAAGATAGTTATCAAGTCGACTGTGTTTACACTGATTTCAGTAAAGCATTTGACTCCGTCAATCATCTAATTTTGCTAAGAAAACTTGAAAGTTTTGGATTTCACTCTGCAATGCTCGATTGGATAAGATGAGTGAAAATTGATAATTACTTATCACGATCGTTTGGTTGCAGCTCGGGAGTACCATAAGGTAGTCATTTGGGTCCGCTCCTGTTTATAATTTTTATCAAATCGTGTGCATTAAAATATTGCCATTGCTTGATGTATGCAGATGACTTAAAGCTGTTTCTTAAAATCAAAACTTCACTTGACTGCGAGTTTTTACAATATGATCTAAGAAACCGGAAATCGCCTGAGAGTCAAATCACTGCACCCCTAAAACATCTTGCGTCATTACGCAGATTTTTTATAGTGCGATTCAGGGCTTCTAACGCACGTTTATGCGACATTGTGCATTCGTCCCAGATAATGATTTTACTTGCTACCAAAACTTTGGCCATTGCTGAATGTTTGGCTATGTTACATGTTGGTTCTTCAACCGCAATTTCAATGCCGAATGAGCGGTTCGGCAACCTTCTAGCAGCGTAGCCGCTATTTTAGAAGAAGCAACTGCTACAGCAATTTCCGATCTTGCAATGATATGAGGAATGTATTGCCAGTGCCACCAGGCGCATCAAGGAAAAACATTCCAATATTTGCATCATCAATTGGCTTCATCACCGTATCATACACTTCTTTTTATCACGTTCGTTTTTAATGTGTGACAAAAAAAAAATTTCGCGCAAAAAAAAATTGTCGCAAAAATTTGTTACAACGTAACGTAAACATAAACATCATCTATGATGAAGATGACGTCGTAAAATCGCTCCATACCAAATGTATGGAAAAATCAATTTTCTTCATAATTTTTGATTTGATTTGATTTCAAAGTTTTAGTTGCCTTGAAGTGATTTTTTTTATTAATAATTAGTAAAGTTGCCAAGAGTTCTGATATTAAACCATTCGGCCGCAAAAACCGGATCTTAATTTCCAATTTAAGGTGTTTTATAGAGACGATTTCTCCAAGTACTGCGCGCAGAACGACGAGGGATCCTTACTACCTTTAACGCTGCGTAATTTTTTTTTATATATTTTTTTTATTTCCCTTTTGGTTTGAATTGAATGAAGTGTAGTTAGTATCTTGGCATATAATTTTTTTTTTCTTTTTCAGTTTTAAGTATAGCGAATACGGACAATTTTTTTTATGAACCTCGCAAATAAAAGGTTTTGTTATTCCATTAGTATATGACAGTGTTTTTGTGTCGTAGGATGGAATAGACCATTAAGTTGCTGGGAAGGCCGTCCCTTCGCCAGAGCAATAGGGGAATCTACTGACGACGTAACTAACATGGACTGACGAATGACTGGTTCCAGTGATGAAAGGGGTTATCTCCAATTTCTTGGCCAAGGAGGTAGAAAAGGATATGCCGCTCAAGGCATGCGGTGGGAAGGCCGTTACAGTGCCGACAACATCAGGGACATCTCCGGAATAAGATATACGGTAATAGTGTAGTGCGAATTTTTATTGGTGTCGGGCAGAGTAGGGTTAGTTTTGGTTAGGTTAGGAATAATATTCGAAAGCATCTGACTTTCCACCCTTGTCCCTCGGTATAGGCACAGGTCCTATTGAGCATTTCCTTTTATTCTTTTCTATCTTCTCTTCTTTTCATATTCTTTTATAATTCCTTTTGTGCGTCCGCCGTCAAGTTTCTTTAGATCGTCTACTATCCCTTTTATTTTGTTTCATGGCATAAACGGCACACATTTTTTTGTGAAGAGCAGGTGGCTGGTGTGAACTGGAGACAAGAACTATCCCATCTGACGAGTTTAGCTGAGCAATCGGGAGCGTGCCACCGTCCTCCTCCACCATGCCAAAGAAGCCTCTATGACCTAGCCTAAGCTCCTAACAGTGTCTGGAACTTGAACATCAATATAATTCGGCCAACTCTGTTCGGTATGACGGAGGAATTCTGGTCCAGATATCCATCGGCTATTCACTATGAATCGTGGCGGATATGTAGCTCGGGTCGCTTCATCGGCCACATTTTAATCGGAAGGAAGCCAAAACCAGTCCGATTGTCTTGACGAATCCAGTATCTCCTCTACCCGGTGTGCGACGAATGGTTTATATCTCGGATGAGATGACAGAATCCACCAAATAGTTGTCTTCGAGTCACTCCAGAACACGACTCTTGGGATAGATACTCTGTGAATTGTATGAAATCGGCTCCCAGAACTTCCGCTTGTATTTCGAGGAGTGGTATGGAGAGCAGCCTTTTTTGGTGCACACCTTGCACCTTGGCATTGTATTCGAAAGTAGCTTACGGCGGCAAAGGCACTTTTGCTGGCGTCGACAAATATTTATATGTTGTTCGAGATTTTCGTCTGATGTCAGTTTCGGCGAGTTACTTTAAATTGCTTGATCTTGTCCAGCACTAACCACCAGAGCATCCGTATGCGGTGTAGATCGGTCGGTAATATATAATCCTAGCTGATTCCGGTATTCGAAGTCTTCTGCAGTAGGATCTTCGAGTAGAAGTTTAAAGCCACCCTCCGCATGAATCCTTTTGACATCTATACTAATCTGCTCAGCCTCAGCTGCACTGCAGACAAAATCGTACACTAGTCTTGTTGAATGACTTACTCAAGTTCTTCACTCAAGTTCTACTCAAAAACGTTGATCTCCTTTTCTCTAACACCTTGAACATCAACAGCTACCCTTCTTGAAGGCTCCGTTACTACGTTTTCTTCATACCACTGCAAAGTTAATGGCTGTACCTGACCTTTGAGTCCCAGCTGTCTGCTACTCCTTCTTCCAGAATGGTAATTGATGACCTTTCGTCAAACATCGCATAGGCTGACATCTCTCTTCGTGGGCCAGTCGGTATCACTGGCAGAATCCGAAATAATTGTCCAATATCCTCTTGCGTTTCGCACGCATGCATCCGTAGAGATGCCTGGTAAGTTGTTGGGCCGGTTTCTTTATCATGTCCCTGGGGTGGCGTTGATGTGGCTTCGACTACTGATGTAAATGTTAGCACAGGATTAGTTTCTTCGTGTAAAAGTGGTGGAATTTAGCACATGAATTTTCATTGCACCTCCTTTAATACGACACATTGTAGTCCCATGACCCGGTTTGATACATAAAAAGCATAGATGCTTATTCTTTACAAGTTTCCAACGGTCATTGCCGGCTAGACCTCTAAAAGTAACACACTCACTCATCTGATGACTAGCACCGCAGCACATACATTGCGCCCTCGTTGTGTACCGTGATACTGCAGCGGGTCTCTCATTTATGTGGAACCTTCTTCGAGCGTGTGAAACTTGATTTCTGGCAACTACGGAAGAACTTGATTGTGGCAAAAGTTGTTGTATGGCGTAATGTCCGATGCCTTCTTAGCCCATTCGAATCTTCTGGAAAGCGGCACCTTCAAAACCAATTATTCGAGCAGCATTGGATTGACTAAATGCTGTTCACATGTGGCAGCTCCTAGGAACGCAACAATATTATCAACCATTGTAGTGAATGAAATTATCTTTTCCACCCGGGCGTCGTTAATACTTGGAAACTGCTGTATCTTTTTTTGCAGTTGGGCTTTCACCAAAACTTCTATGCGTCCAAATCGAAATGATTTTAATTACCTGTTCCAAATTGCTTGGGTGAATTAACAAAGCTAGACCTGCCTCCAGTTGTGCTGGAGTGCTGCTCAACTGAACCGCAGCAGGAAAAAAAAGAAAAGAAAAACGACAGTTCACTGCAATTTTGTAAACGTGGAGGCGGAATTTTTGCCGATCGCGTCCGCTGCCCTCGATGTTTTTTCTTCTTCTTCTTTTTATATTCTCCAGAGGAAGGTATTCACTTTATCATTACATTTGTAACGCCAAGAAGGAGTCACCGGAGACCTCATAAAGTATATATATTCTGAATCAGGATCACATTCTGAATCCATGTCCATGTGATTTAGCCATGTCCGTCTGTCTGTTCGTCTGTCTGTTGAAAGCACGAAAGGAATTGAAATAGGCAAATGAAATTTGGTGAAAGGACTTCTTTTTATCGTCGTCAGGTTTGTATTAAAAATGGGCTATGTCGGTCAAGTAGTTCTGGTACCTCCCATACAAAACCAATATTAGAAAACACATGTTGAAACACGATAGCGTCAAAATGAATCAATATTCTCAAGGAATAATTTGTGAGAGGACTTACTTTTATCGTCGTCAGGTTGATATTAAAATTGGGCTATGTCGGTCAAGTAGTTCTGGTAATTCTGGTTGGTAGACAAAACCAATATTAGACGATAGCGTCTATTCAATTATTCGAATAAAATTTTGTGAGATTGCTTATTTTTAAATACTTCCACAACAATCAGAGGAACACAAATCTACTGGGCTTTTACAAACATACCCATTGATAATGTTTAAGCTACTACATGCGAAACCGCTCATAGCTATCATGAAGGCATTATTTTGCGTATAAGTTCGAATAAATTCAAATTATACATACCCATTCTATATTACAATATATTTTACTATAAAAAATAAAATATTACAATAAATTATCTCTTTAATTGCATTTTTATTAGCTTAGTCTCTCTCATATTTTCAATGAAAATACCTCCAGAGACATATGTTGTAAGTCAACCAATGTTTTTTCTATCACTTATTTTCTATAAATTCCGCTGTCAGGCAGAAAGAACCATTCAATCTGGGCCATGTAAGCCAAGACTTCCGTCCACCTGACCAAAATGAAGTGAGGATAGCAATATCCAAGCTGAAGCCCAACAAAGCTGCCGGACCAGACGGCTTACCTGCCGAGCTTTTCAAGGCAGCGGGAGATGACTTGGTAGAGTGCATACAACAACTCGTCTCCAAGATTTGGTTAGAGGAAAGTATGCCTGATGAATGGAACCTCAGCAATGTTTGCCCGATCCACAAGAAAGGAGACCCTCTAAATTGCGCCAACTATAGAGGCATCAGTCTCCTTAACATCGCGTATAAGATCCTTTCTGCCGTACTGTGTGATCGCCTGAAACCATATGTCAACGAACTGATTGGATCCTATCAGTGCGGTTTTAGGCCCGGCAAGTCCACAACCCACCAAATATTCACACTACGGCAGATCCTGGAGAAAACCAAAGAAGTCCAAGTCGATACCCATCACCTGTTTTTCGATTTTAAGGCCGCATATGACAGCATTTATACAGACGAGCTATACAACGCCATGTCTAGTTTTGACATCCCTGCTAAACTTGTCAGATTGTGCAGAATGACGATGGAGAACGCTCGCTGCTCCATAAAGATCGGAAACAATCTCACCGAAACCTTTGGTGTCAAAAAAGGATTTAGACAAGGTGACGCGCTGTCATGTGAATCCTTCAATATAATTCTTGAGAAGATTGTGCGAAACTCACAAGCCAACACCAGAGGCACAATTTTCCAGAAGTCTGTGCAACTGCTTGCATACGCTGACGACATCGACATCATTGGCAGAACCCAGCGCGCTGTCACTGCAAACACGCAAGTATCAGCACAGAAGCGGCAAAAATAGGTTTAGTGGTGAATGAGGCCAAAACAAAATATATGCTGTCAACAAGAAGGGACACACACACACATCGAAGAATCGGACAGAACGTCACGATAGACAGCTTTAACTTTGAGGTAGTTCGGGACTTTGTCTACCTAGGCTCCGCTATTAACTCTGAAAATGACATCACCTCAGAAATCAAGCGAAGAATCACACTTGCCAACCGCTGTTACTTTGGTCTAAGAAGGCAATTGATTAGTAAGGCCTTGTCGAGAAATACTAAGGAGACTCTATGTAAGACCCTCATCATCCCAGTCCTACTTTATGGTGCAGAAGCATGGACCCTATCAAAGTCGGATGAAGAGCTCCTTGGTCGTTTCGAACGCATAATTCTTCGTGTGATTTTTGGTCCCGTTTTGACGGGCTCTGGAGGAGGAGATTTAACAGCGAACTCTACGAGCTGTACAGCGACATCGACCTAGTCAGAAAAGTACGTATGAGTCATCTAAGATGGCTGGGACATGTAGAGCAAATGGACACCAATGCTCCGGCCCGAAGAGTCTTCCGGAGGGACAACGCAGTAGAGGAAGACCTCGCCTTAGGTGGCGCGCGCAAGTGGAAGGGGGCCTCAACCAATTTGGAGTGCGCAACTGAAGGCAGTTAGCTAAAGATCGCGCTAACTGGAGAGGCGTATTGGTTGGGGCCCAGGTCCACCCCGGACTGTAGTGCCACCTAAGTAAGTGAGTAATTATTTTCTTTGAATTCGGCCTTATCGCGCGGGCGACCGCTTCTTGTTCTGTCCTCTACTTTAGACAATTTGGCGCAGCGACTAATAGCCCGATAAACGATATTTTTTAAGAAGTTAAAATTTTGGTCAGCATTATTTACGAACTTATGCAACAGTTTAACTGCGGTTCTATTATACTACGTTTCCACCGGACACTAATCGCGAGATTTAGGGCAAGAGATTACAAACAAATCCTGAGTTGTTTCCACCAAAAAAACAAGATTAATTTGACATTTCACCAGTTGTTGTCAACTACTGTCGAATCGAACAACCCAAAATTGTGATACCTAATTCAAAAAAAAAAAAAACCAATTCAAAAATTTAAAGTAATAAAACATGAGTTCCAGAAAATTTGTATTTTTATGACACAATGTCAAATACAGGGCTCTCATCGCGTAAGACGACGATCGTCTGACGACGTCGTTTCGACGATTGTATTGCTTCGTGTAAAACTGAAATAGTTGAATCGTCTGGACGACGTCGTTTTGGACGATTCACTGATGCTTCGTATAACTCATTGAACTGTCAAATACAGACGATTGAACGATTGCTATTTTACAATCGTTTCATCGTGTTTTGTGCATTTTTTCAGTTTTAATTAGGTCTGAGAGAGGTATAAAAAAATATAAAAGAAGACACATACTTATGTTCTCTTTAAGAGCGACTCGCTCTCATCCAAATAGTAAAAGAATGCACCCTTTGCAAAAAATAAAATAAAATGGTAATTGCACTTTTTTGGAATATCAAATGAATTTCATTTATTTGTTCCTTAATTTCATACATTTTTAATGCAATCAGAAAAAAATGCAATTATTACATTGCATTCATTGATTTTTTTTAGAATTCGCCCCTTAGCAATAACGATTCTACTACCTAGCATTTCGTTTCTATTTTTGCATTAAATGCCCAATTCCATGTCAATCAATGGCAACGAATAAAAATAAACAGATTCAAAAAAAAAAACAATTTCCATACATTTTCAATTTTTTAGGTGTCAGAGTTTGTTTACAGTCATGTTCAAACTGTTTAAAATAAAAACGATGAACGACACGACCGAACGATGCGATTGTGATGATACACGAAGCAAACTTTTGACCATAGACAAATATACTGAGACCCCCAACTCACAATCCTCTTGCCGCTGGGCCCCTCAATTTTTTTTCAAATTCGCCATTTTGTATTCCTATCGGTGTTATGTCAAAAAAGAATCAGTGTGACATGCAAAAACACACAAAAACTACAAAAATAAATGCTGCCAACCGCGGCAACCGTGGGGAAATGTGAAAGAGTTCGGGAATTCCACATTTTTATATTACTCAATGCCATTGGTTAGTTATTATAAATTGTTAAAAGGCGAATAATTTGATTTGGTTGGTTAGTAAAATTATCTAAAATATTTGTTTTATATAGGTACTAGAACATATTACGACAAACATGGTTGTGTATTTACCTCTTTTCGATATCATTAAGATCGATTTATTGTGTGAATTTTTCTTTAACAACTGAAGAAAACTTGCTCAAAATATTTTTATTTTCATGCAACCATTCTGCATTGACAATATTTCATAAATATTTTAAGCAAATGTACACTTATTCCTAAAAAAAATACTATCCACACGTATATAAATAATTTCAAATTTAACGGACAAAATTTTATGAACGCTGTCAGCAGCTTTGTCCAAAGCGGAAGTGGCATATGCAAGGTGCGAGCGTGTTGGTGAGCCGGAATTTCTGAAGTTACGTGACATTTGTCAATACGAATTTCTATGTAACAGTACTAACGCACTTAGCGTTTGCCACCCCATGAAAATATAGCTTGTAGGCAAGTAACGGAAAATCGGCCGAAGTTGGTGGTCTCAGTATTGTCTCTGCTTTTGACGACGTCGTTTAATACAATCGTTTGGACGATGATCGTCTTAAAAGTTACGCGATGAGAGCCCAGCCCTGTTTGCTTTGTATTTTTGACATCTCGAGCTGTGCAAAGTGTGTTCACAAACCAGACTGTACATGCAAACCTGGTTGATAATCGAGATTTATTTCTAATCTCCCTTTTCATGAGATTAACTTTTGTATGATAAATCCCGAGATTTATGCGGGATTTCCAGAAATTTTTCTAAATCTCGCAGTTAATCTCCGGTGGAAATGTAGTATTGTCTTTAACATCTCACTCCATTTTAATAGACCGCAAGATTCAAAAAGATTAACCACATTATTCAGTAAAACGTGGTTTATAGTACCATCGCCCCGAGTCCTGTAATATTAAATGAAACAAATCTTGGGTTTCCCTTATCATTATATGTGCTTTGGATTGTTACAAGAAATCTGCGCACTTCAGATAGTTTTGTTTTATCTATTTGCCATTAATAATGCCAAGTGGATGGTTGAAATGTGCTTATCTTTTTCCCTGTAAGAGTAATGCTTTTTTAAGTCTAGTTTGCGTGTTTTTCTTGAGAAGAATATTTATATATTGTTCCAAACATTTGATATAACTGACTTAACTTAAAAATATTTATTCGAGGTATATGGCTATTTTATGAAAATCATAAAAAGCAAACCTTTCAATCATGTTAGGCAAAAAAAAAAGGAAATTTAATCTAAGCAATATGATTTATTTTTTATAGGAGTCCACAATGGCTGATGTTCTATACAAACAAGATGTTGACTTGGGATATACCTTATTTCCAATTAAATCGTCATATGCAGTATCATCTAGTAACCAGTCCAACACAAATGAGGAAGCGGAAAAAGTAGAAGCTATCCAAAGTTTGAAGGTAAAGTTCATAATTTTTACAGAAATCATTTCAAATAGCTAAAGTACTTATAAAAAGTTGTTTGTTTGCAAAACTTGGAATTATTTCAATCCAAATTTATAAACATATGTCTTCATTTTACCTTTTAAGACTTGAACATCTTAAGTTGCCGTACACTTTTTTGTATTTATTATAAAAGAAAGGGAATGAAAGTAGTAGGTATCATTCGAATGTGCCATAGATGTACACAAAGGAAAAATCATGTGCAATGTTGCGTTCAGTTAATTAAAAGGCAGTTAACATTGGCCGCATTCAAGAATCTAGTCATCTTAAGTCGACTAGATTGGTCTGGATAAGATGTAACCTGAACGCAAAAACTAGATTGGTCGGGAACGTCGCGTTTTCTACGTCAGCCACATATGAGAACTGTCAATTTAGTACTCAGTCACGAATTTCTCGACTAGATTCGTCGGCTACCCCTCCATAAACGTCAACTGAAACATCTGCTCTCACGACCGATTTCCCCCAATCAGAGCCGAGTTTCATCTAGTGAGAGAGCTGTCAGACTTACTAAACTAGATACTTGAACGTCCCCATTCACTCACACAAACAGCCTGTCAACCAATTAAATGAAAAAACTTTTGAAACACACATAGACTTCGCAGCAAAATTTATATTTGTATAGTGACATATTAGGTCTGTTCCTTTACTTTTAAATCTTACGAATTTTTACTTAATGCTGTTCCTTAACTCGAAAAATTCGTAAAAGAGAGCGGCATCGAGATCTTACATAAAGCTGTCAGTCACGTTACAATTAATAGCTGATTTGAAATTTGTTGTTCTATTTGACATATGAGAGCATTTGTTTTGATTTCTTGCGTATTAAAATGGTATCGACAGGCGGTAAAATAAAATTGGATGAAATTCTTCCTCGCTGTAAGGAGTAAGAAAATACAACCTCTTCCACGTAAATTTTATTGCCGTGTCGCTTCTTCCTCTGCTCGAATGCTTGTAGTTCAATTAGTACAAACTCTTCCATATACTCGGGTTCATGAAGAAGAAGTTCGATTAATTGCGAATCACTTTCATCGCTGGGGAGATGAATCAACTAATTTTGTTTGTAAATTAGCAAATTCTTCGAGTTTATACTATATTTTAGCGACTTTTCGTACAACTTTTTTTAAATCATTTTCACAGATTACTACAAAAGTAGTATCTACGTGCCGATTTGCATCCCGTCGCATATATACGCTTGCTGCTTCTCGACCGCGATCCATAGCCTAGCAAAATCAATAACTACCTACACAAAGAAATAAAAGAAGAAAAAGAAAAACCTAATCACCTTTCACATATACATGTAGGATTCTTCTTGCCTAATCGCACAATTGAAACACACTTGACTTTTCTTAATCTACTTTTATTATTTCGCGAGGACGCTGTGGCGATGCGTTTGGTTCTACAGTTGGTTAACGAATGAGTAATTGAATAAGATAAAGTAAAAGAATGAAGAGGGGCGCATGTTGTAGCTGTCTATGTACTCACACTTACGGTCGTATGATTTTGAGGGGAAGTATGTTATTTCTATGTCACATTTGTCCCGTACGTTTAAGTTTTTCGTTTGTAGGGTGCTGTCCTATGGTTTGGCCGCATCCCACATTCGGCTGTCCTGACACCTCATTCGTCCCCGAATGAGCGAGTTCACTTTTCATGAACTCAGCGACGGTGTTGGTGTTATTCGGTGATCGCCTACCTTCTGGACCTCGTACCTTTTGGTCACTTTGTATGGCCCGAAAAACCTTGGCCGTAACTTTAATCCCGTACCGAACTGGGTACGCTTGATGGCGACCAGATCGTTTACATTGTAGATTTATCATAAGCCTTCTTGTTTTCTTGCTGGACCCTTTTTATGTTCTCGCGGACTTCGTTGCGCACCTCGTCTCTTTCGCCATTCAGCTCTTCGACTGCTACCCCTTCCATCAGCTCTCGTAGGACAGCTATGTTAGCTACTCGCATCTCTACCCCGGTTAAAAATTCGAAATGGGGTGAACTTGTACAGCTGCTCAAACGCGACTCTTTGTTCGACATCCATCTTGAATTGAACCTCTTTTCTCAGCATATCGGATAATGGTTTCGCCACCATCGCAAACGCTTCAATAAACCTCCAAAAGTATGAAGTGAGACCAAGAAAACGTTGAAGCGATTTCCGGTCGACAGGTACTGGAAACTCTCGAACTGCTTCGGTTTTTTCCCTTGACGGTCGTATTGTGTTCTCTTCCACAATGTAGCCCAAAAAATCAATCCTACTCTTCAAAAACTGACATTTCTCCCATCGTATTTGTAACCCATTCTCAGCTGCCACGTTCAGCACGGCCTCTAATTTCTGCAACCCTTCATCTCTTTCCTTAGCGGGAATGATGATGTCATCCATGTACAGAACTATCGTTCCGTCCTGAATAAGTTTTCGCAACACTGAAGAGATATATCGGCAGAACACTGCTGGCGAACTCGATATACCAAAGGGTACATATCGAAATTCAAATTGACCGTTGTGTGTGACAAACGAGGTGTATTTTCTTGAATTTTCCTCAATGGGAACGTGAAGAAATCCATTTGCTAAATCCAAAGTAGTGTACACCTTTGCACCTTGCAGTCCGTCTAGTACATCGTCAATCAGAACCATCGGGAAATTATCACGTAAGACCTTTTTGTTCAACTGCCTGTAGTCACAGCAGAGTCGTTTGGTTCCATTCCTCTTCTGGACTAGGACAATTGGTGACGCGTACTCTGATGTACTGGTTGTTCTTAATCCACTCTGCCACCTGTTCTTCGACAATCTGTTGATCTGCGTAAGACATTCGCCTTGGTCTTTGGTACACGGGAACTTCATCGGTCAACACCAACTTCATTTCCACCGGCGACTGCATAGCTCCCCTCGGCGTATAATTGTTTATCATCGCTTTCAATTTTTCGCTCTCGAAAAAACTCAAATGACAGTGGTCAATATCCGACCCACTCTCAAAATTCTCCTCAGCTGACAAGCAAACTGCTTTAAACTCCGTAAACAATTCGTGAATTTCCGACTTCTCATCCACGATAGCACCCTTGAATCCATCTAGATTCATTGCATCCGACTCCAGGCGTTTCTTGCCCCTACTGGCTATGCACTCCCGTCCCATGTCGCTTATAATACTCCTTGCACCCCCTCGTGTGCGTGCGCGACCTTTACCGCCAAACTCAGTTTTGGATTCAGCTTCCTGAACTGGTTTCTTCTCTCTGTCAGCTGCTTCTTGAATAGTTTGCCTCTTCACAAACGCTGTGCCAACCTCAGTGATCGTCACATCTACCGTCTTTAATATCTCGTTTCCGATTACAGCAGAATAAGGTATGTCGACCTCCCTGACTACATGAAACGATAAAAATAAGTCTACCCCGTCTATGCACACATTCGCGTCAAGACGACCTAGTGTAAGCACTTTCTTTTGCCCTAGCCCCGACATGCTCTTCTTAATAGGACTTAGTTCAGTGTACTCTAGTCTAACTAATGTGTCATAACGAAGCAGACCTGTGTCAAATAACGCCGACACTATCTGTCCCTTTACCACAATATCTTTGAATATTCTATTGCAGTTCACTGCTAACGAGACTTGGACCTCGCAAATATCATCTGCGTCATCTGATGTTGCAGTATGAACACGGTTCGACGTCTGCTCTGAACGTCTCTGTCTTGTCTGACTGCTGCCTCTTCTACACTCGAACGATTTGTGGCCTGCTTTACCGCAACTAAAACATTTTATATCCCTAGCTTTGCAATCCTTTGCCAAATGTGAACTCTCACCGCACCTGAAACATTTACGCTCTTTTCTCTCTTCTTTTACCATTTGACTACTGGTGCCCGCTTGTGTCCCTCCCCCTAAGTATGATGACTGTTGGTTTGGTCCACGCATCCTTTCGTAAATTTCAATTTGCTTCTTCAAATCATGAACGGTCTTGGCTTGGTAAAGAGTGAGTTTATTTGGTCTGCTGTCTGGAATTCCTTCGATGAAGTATTCGATGAGGCTCTCCTCATCCAGATGAATTGTTTTGCCTAGCTCCATCAATGCATACAAATATTCCCTGCAAGATAATGGAGATAATGTTACCCCAAATTCATCAATGAGCGCGTTCTTTAAGGTTTTCCAATCCTTTACACCTGATTGACTTCGTATGTAAAGTCTGGCGGCCCCTTTTAGCAACTGCTTTCCATAAATGAATTTTTGTAGTTCATTCCACTGAACTGTGACAGCACTCTCTTCGAACCCACGTAACCAAAAATTAACGTCTGCGTTGCTTGTTCCATCAAAGGGCATAAGAGAGTCTTCAATATCCTTTAAAGTGAAAATTCCCCCTCTGGAAGGCTGCATGTTCACATGTACAGACGCTGAGCTTTCCTTGTCACCATTTTGACTCATACTTTCGTCGATCTCTTCCCTGGCTTCCGCGTTTCTGGACAGACCGTAATATTGGAGGAGCCTCACCTGTAGTACGTTTTTTAACCCTATTGCCGGTAAGTTTAGGTCAGCTACTTTTTTCCTCAGTCTCTCAACTGTCAGTGCTTATATTGGCTCCCTCTCCATTTTACAATGTTTTATTTATTTAATTTAATGTCTTAGATTCAAATTCAAATTTAAGTATACATATACCTAAACAGAATATGCCACAGACGTCACTCATCCTCATACATATATTTCTCTTTTTATTTCGTTGTCTCGCCTTCCACTGCTTTTCTTCGTGCGTTGTCTCGCCTTCTATCGCCACTTGCGTTGTCTCGCCTTCTACCGCTACTCTTCGTGCGTTGTCTCGCCTTCTACCGCTACTCCCATTGGGGCATACAACAGCGATGAGGTTGGAATTTATTTTACTTTGTGCCAACAATTTGGCGATTTTGATCACAAGTTTTATTTTCCACGTACAATCGCCTTTATGTTGCTGCCACTTTTATTTTTTCTCTTTTACTGTTGCATTCACTTTATATTTTTTCACATAGGCCGTCGCTTGGAACCGTTGACGCAGTCTCGTGGCGCGTGCCTGAATTGTTTTTTTTTTTATTTATTTAACACACCTACTTATTATTTTTTCCACAAAAACCACTTGAATTACTCAAACCGATCGAACACTCGGGCATCTATCCTGGTTGAGTCCCCAAAATTGTAGGATTCTTCTTGCCCAATCGCACAATTGAAACACACTTGACTTTTCTTAATCTACTTTTATTATTTCGCGAGGACGCTGTGGCGATGCGTTTGGCTCTACAGTTGGTTAACGAATGAGTAATTGAATAAGATAAAATAAAAGAATGAAGAGGGGCGCATGTTGTAGCTGTCTATGTACTCACACTTACGGTCGTATGATTTTGAGGGGAAGTATGTTATTTCTATGTCACATTTGTCCCGTACGTTTAAGTTTTTCGTTTGTAGGGTGCTGTCCTATGGTTTGGCCGCATCCCACATTCGGCTGTCCTGACACCTCATTCGTCCCCGAATGAGCGAGTTCACTTTTCATGAACTCAGCGACGGTGTTGGTGTTATTCGGTGATCGCCTACCTTCTGGACCTCGTACCTTTTGGTCACTTTGTATGGCCCGAAAAACCTTGGCCGTAACTTTAATCCCGTACCGAACTGGGTACGCTTGATGGCGACCAGATCGTTTACATTGTAGATTTATCATAAGCCTTCTTGTTTTCTTGCTGGACCCTTTTTATGTTCTCGCGGACTTCGTTGCGCACCTCGTCTCTTTCGCCATTCAGCTCTTCGACTGCTACCCCTTCCATCAGCTCTCGTAGGACAGCTATGTTAGCTACTCGCATCTCTACCCCGGTTAAAAATTCGAAATGGGGTGAACTTGTACAGCTGCTCAAACGCGACTCTTTGTTCGACATCCATCTTGAATTGAACCTCTTTTCTCAGCATATCGGATAATGGTTTCGCCACCATCGCAAACGCTTCAATAAACCTCCAAAAGTATGAAGTGAGACCAAGAAAACGTTGAAGCGATTTCCGGTCGACAGGTACTGGAAACTCTCGAACTGCTTCGGTTTTTTCCCTTGACGGTCGTATTGTGTTCTCTTCCACAATGTAGCCCAAAAAATCAATCCTACTCTTCAAAAACTGACATTTCTCCCATCGTATTTGTAACCCATTCTCAGCTGCCACGTTCAGCACGGCCTCTAATTTCTGCAACCCTTCATCTCTTTCCTTAGCGGGAATGATGATGTCATCCATGTACAGAACTATCGTTCCGTCCTGAATAAGTTTTCGCAACACTGAAGAGATATATCGGCAGAACACTGCTGGCGAACTCGATATACCAAAGGGTACATATCGAAATTCAAATTGACCGTTGTGTGTGACAAACGAGGTGTATTTTCTCGAATTTTCCTCAATGGGAACGTGAAGAAATCCATTTGCTAAATCCAAAGTAGTGTACACCTTTGCACCTTGCAGTCCGTCTAGTACATCGTCAATCAGAACCATCGGGAAATTATCACGTAAGACCTTTTTGTTCAACTGCCTGTAGTCACAGCAGAGTCGTTTGGTTCCATTCCTCTTCTGGACTAGGACAATTGGTGACGCGTACTCTGATGTACTGGTTGTTCTTAATCCACTCTGCCACCTGTTCTTCGACAATCTGTTGATCTGCGTAAGACATTCGCCTTGGTCTTTGGTACACGGGAACTTCATCGGTCAACACCAACTTCATTTCCACCGGCGACTGCATAGCTCCCCTCGGCGTATAATTGTTTATCATCGCTTTCAATTTTTCGCTCTCGAAAAAACTCAAATGACAGTGGTCAATATCCGACCCACTCTCAAAATTCTCCTCAGCTGACAAGCAAACTGCTTTAAACTCCGTAAACAATTCGTGAATTTCCGACTTCTCATCCACGATAGCACCCTTGAATCCATCTAGATTCATTGCATCCGACTCCAGGCGTTTCTTGCCCCTACTGGCTATGCACTCCCGTCCCATGTCGCTTATAATACTCCTTGCACCCCCTCGTGTGCGTGCGCGACCTTTACCGCCAAACTCAGTTTTGGATTCAGCTTCCTGAACTGGTTTCTTCTCTCTGTCAGCTGCTTCTTGAATAGTTTGCCTCTTCACAAACGCTGTGCCAACCTCAGTGATCGTCACATCTACCGTCTTTAATATCTCGTTTCCGATTACAGCAGAATAAGGTATGTCGACCTCCCTGACTACATGAAACGATAAAAATAAGTCTACCCCGTCTATGCACACATTCGCGTCAAGACGACCTAGTGTAAGCACTTTCTTTTGCCCTAGCCCCGACATGCTCTTCTTAATAGGACTTAGTTCAGTGTACTCTAGTCTAACTAATGTGTCATAACGAAGCAGACCTGTGTCAAATAACGCCGACACTATCTGTCCCTTTACCACAATATCTTTGAATATTCTATTGCAGTTCACTGCTAACGAGACTTGGACCTCGCAAATATCATCTGCGTCATCTGATGTTGCAGTATGAACACGGTTCGACGTCTGCTCTGAACGTCTCTGTCTTGTCTGACTGCTGCCTCTTCTACACTCGAACGATTTGTGGCCTGCTTTACCGCAACTAAAACATTTTATATCCCTAGCTTTGCAATCCTTTGCCAAATGTGAACTCTCACCGCACCTGAAACATTTACGCTCTTTTCTCTCTTCTTTTACCATTTGACTACTGGTGCCCGCTTGTGTCCCTCCCCCTAAGTATGATGACTGTTGGTTTGGTCCACGCATCCTTTCGTAAATTTCAATTTGCTTCTTCAAATCATGAACGGTCTTGGCTTGGTAAAGAGTGAGTTTATTTGGTCTGCTGTCTGGAATTCCTTCGATGAAGTATTCGATGAGGCTCTCCTCATCCAGATGAATTGTTTTGCCTAGCTCCATCAATGCATACAAATATTCCCTGCAAGATAATGGAGATAATGTTACCCCAAATTCATCAATGAGCGCGTTCTTTAAGGTTTTCCAATCCTTTACACCTGATTGACTTCGTATGTAAAGTCTGGCGGCCCCTTTTAGCAACTGCTTTCCATAACTGAATTTTTGTAGTTCATTCCACTGAACTGTGACAGCACTCTCTTCGAACCCACGTAACCAAAAATTAACGTCTGCGTTGCTTGTTCCATCAAAGGGCATAAGAGAGTCTTCAATATCCTTTAAAGTGAAAATTCCCCCTCTGGAAGGCTGCATGTTCACATGTACAGACGCTGAGCTTTCCTTGTCACCATTTTGACTCATACTTTCGTCGATCTCTTCCCTGGCTTCCGCGTTTCTGGACAGACCGTAATATTGGAGGAGCCTCACCTGTAGTACGTTTTTTAACCCTATTGCCGGTAAGTTTAGGTCAGCTACTTTTTTCCTCAGTCTCTCAACTGTCAGTGCTTATATTGGCTCCCTCTCCATTTTACAATGTTTTATTTATTTAATTTAATGTCTTAGATTCAAATTCAAATTTAAGTATACATATACCTAAACAGAATATGCCACAGACGTCACTCATCCTCATACATATATTTCTCTTTTTATTTCGTTGTCTCGCCTTCCACTGCTTTTCTTCGTGCGTTGTCTCGCCTTCTATCGCCACCTGCGTTGTCTCGCCTTCTACCGCTACTCTTCGTGCGTTGTCTCGCCTTCTACCGCTACTCCCATTGGGGCATACAACAGCGATGAGGTTGGAATTTATTTTACTTTGTGCCAACAATTTGGCGATTTTGATCACAAGTTTTATTTTCCACGTACAATCGCCTTTATGTTGCTGCCACTTTTATTTTTTCTCTTTTACTGTTGCATTCACTTTATATTTTTTCACATAGGCCGTCGCTTGGAACCGTTGACGCAGTCTCGTGGCGCGTGCCTGAATTGTTTTTTTTTTTATTTATTTAACACACCTACTTATTATTTTTTCCACAAAAAACCACTTGAATTACTCAAACCGATCGAACACTCGGGCATCTATCCTGGTTGAGTCCCCAAAATTGTAGGATTCTTCTTGCCCAATCGCACAATTGAAACACACTTGACTTTTCTTAATCTACTTTTATTATTTCGCGAGGACGCTGTGGCGATGCGTTTGGCTCTACAGTTGGTTAACGAATGAGTAATTGAATAAGATAAAATAAAAGAATGAAGAGGGGCGCATGTTGTAGCTGTCTATGTACTCACACCTACGGTCGTATGATTTTGAGGGGAAGTATGTTTGTTCTATCTCACATTTGTCCCGTACGTTTAAGTTGTTCGTTTGTAGGGTGATGTCCTATGGTTTGGCCCCATCCCACATACATAAATCAAATCAAAGCTCAAAAACAAAAACATAAAACTGAAATTACTTCGCAATCAATAATAATAATAGCTAGTGCAGTGGCAAAAAAAAACTTAGTAAGCAGTTCGGTTATTTAACAACAGCGTTGGGCCGTCCCTCTTGCCCCACTCCATCTCGTTTGCTGATGACCTTTCTTGGTCATTGCAGGCGCCGTATGGTTTTTTTTTATTTGCGCGTTTGCAATGGAGTGAGAGCATCATCTGGCGGATAGCGGGTTGTGCTTTGTCGTACGGGCATAACACCTACGGCAGTTTGCTTTGGAAAACTAAACTAGGATCTTCACTTCATAATTCACACAAATTTGTGTTTTTTGTGTCTGGTTTTTGTCTCAATGAGGAACTTCAGAGTAGATTTTAGCAACATTCGTGGGCTGCGATCGAATCTTTTCGGTGTACTTCCATATTGCCAAATACAAACCAGCTGTTTTGGCACTGTGCGAGACCCAGGTGGGTGACAATTCTAGTAACTCAGAATTCGATCTCCTTGGATATCGCTTAGTGCCTTTATTCTTTTTACATCGCGGTCTCGCCCTATATGTGCGTAATTATTATTATACTGTTCCAATACGGAATTTAATTTCAAGTGGCTTAAATTTCATGTCCGTAGGCAAATAATTCCTTACTGTTTTATTTACAGAAGCCCTAACTTTGACAGTAACTCTACTTGTAACGAGTTTGATGTGCTGTCCGACTCCATAAGAATTGTTTCCCTGTACCCCCATACTGAAATCGTCATTGCGGGTGATTTCAATAGACACAATTCTAATTGGCTTCGATATTCTGGACAGACAGCACCCGAAGGAATTTATGTACAGATCTTTTCAGAGTTAAATCAATTAACTCAGCTTGTAAATGAGCCAACACGTATACCTGGCATTGACGGTCAAAATGCCAACACACTGGACTTGTTTCTTATCTCCCACCCTAATAAATACTCTATTGAAGTGTTACTGCCTCTAGGCTCGTCTGATCACTGTACTATATCAGCTAATTTCTCGAACTCCGACCACAAAGTTAAAGAAAAAGCTCCGAAAAGAACCGTATGGCAATACGAGAAAGCCAACTGGAGCGGACTTAACAACTTCTTTAGTCGTTATGCTTCCTCGACAACGACGTGGATGCCGCTGCTGATATGGTGTCTAATGCAATCACCTTAGGTATGAAATCCTTTATTCCTAATAGATAAAGAGTATCGTACCAAAAGTAAACGCGTGGTATGACTCCAGCTGTAAAGAGGCTATTAGTTTAAGGGAGGTAAGTTTTCGATCGTACAAAGTCGATCCATCTGAGGAAAACCGAAAAAAGTTTAAACGAGCCAAATGACTACAATGCCCTCATTAAACGTGTCAAATTCCACTATGACCAAAAGTTGAGGCAAAAAATACTACAATGTCCCAAAGGTAGTAAAAACTTTTGGTCATTTGTTAGAAACATAAAGAATTCGGCCTCTTCATCAACCCCAACGCTCATTTACAATGACATACCAGCCGTCACCTCCTTAGATAAAGTCAATCTGTTTGCAGCGCAATTCGCTGCTAGCTCAATGCTTCCTGATTGCGCTTTGTCTCCACCTATACTTAAGAGCGTCGAAATATGACATAAATAAATCCGCTGGTCCAGATTGTATCTCCCCCATTGTTCTGAAGAAGTGTCCTTCCACGCTGGCAAAACCATTGCGTAAGCTTTTCCATCTGTCCTATTCTTCTGGACTTTTCCCGAGAAGGTGGAAAACAGCATTTGTCCAGCCCGTCCCCAAAAAAGGCGATTCTTCTTCTCCCTCCAATTACCGACCTATAGCACTTACGTCCATTCTTTCCAAGGTCATGGAAACGCTGATAAATCGTCAGCTTATGAAATATCTTGAATCACGGAAGCTTCTTAATGACCTGCAGTATGGTTTCCGTAGCAATAGATCCACTGGTGATTTCATGGCTTATATCAGCGAGAAGTGGAACCAATCTCTCCATCACTCCGGTGAAACGAAGATTGTTTGATATTTCAAAGGCATTTGACAGAGTTTGGCATCATGCCCTTTTGTCGAAAATGCGTACTTATGTGATCGATGCGTCTCTTATTCCTTTCTGGTCGTTCAATTCAAGTTGTTTAGGACGATTTCAATTCTATTATTCACCATATAAATGCTGGTGTTCCCCAAGGCTCTGTTTTGTCTCTGACTCTCTTTCTCATTTTCATAAATGAATTTTTTATCTACAACTTCTAATCCAATTCACTCCTTCGCTGATGACAGTACCCTCAGTTTTTCATACTCGTTTCAAGACTCACGTCCCTGCTCTTCCGCCGTAGAACTGGAACGGCAACATATGCTAAGCTCATTAAATTCCGACCTGGACAGCATTATAAAATGGGGTCCAGCTAATAGAGTGGAATTTAATATTTCAAAAACACAATGCTGTCTGCTGTCTCTAAAGCGAAATCCATTAATGGCACTTGCATTACCGAAACTGAAAGACTCATAACAACAACCTTCGTTGGAATGACGGATTGAGACGACTGTGCTGCGATTATCGGAAAATTAATGAAAAAATTGTAAAGGACAACTTCCCAATGGTGTTTATGGACGATGTTCTGGAACGGTTGCAGGGTGCAAGAGTGTTCACGATATTGGATTTAGAAAAGGAAGGTCGAGTATCTAGGATATGTCATAGAAAATAATACCATACGTCCATCATCTTCAGAGAAGTCGAGAGCAGTAACTGAGTTTCCGGTGCCGGTCACCAAGAAAGCGCTTCAACCTTTCTTGGGTCTGACCTCGTATTTCAGGCGATTCATCAAAGGATTTGCGGTCACTGCGAAGCCTTTATCCGACCTGCTGCGCAAGAGTGCAGAGTACGACTGGAAGACTGAACCAGAGACAATACTGAGACCACCAACTCCGGCCGATTTCCCGTTACTTAGCCTACAATCAATATTTTTACGGAGTGGTCACGATTTGGTGCGCTAGAATTGTTGCATAGAAATTCGTATTGACAAATGTCACGAAATTTCAAAAATTCCGGCTCACCAACACACTCCCAGGAAATATGAGACACTTCCGCTGTGGGCAAAGTTGCTGGCAGAGTTCATAGAATTTTATCCGTTTAATTTGAAATTGTTCGTTACGTGTGAATAATATTTTTTTTTAGGAATAAGTGTACATTTGCTTAAATGTAGATTAGTTGAGAAAATATAAAAACATGATGAGCAAATTTTCTTCATTATTTAAGAAAAATGTACACACTAAATCGAAGTTAATGATTTCCAAAAGCGGAAAATACACAACCATGTTTGTTCTAATATGTTTCTAATATATAGAACATCTATTTTAGGTAGTTCAATTAACCAAACAAATAAAATGATTTGCCTTTTAACAATTTATAACAACTAACCAATGGCATTCAGTAATAAAAAAAAAACGAGTGTGCTTTAGACCACACGACTGAAGTAAAACTTCTTTAGCTCAATCCATAATTCTATATGATTGTATGCAGTGTTGTTATATCGTGGGATTTATCCCTTTTTGTGGTAATTTCGATGTCCGAAAAGCCTTCCGTGGGATAAAGGGAAAAAGCACAAAAAACAAACCGCTCTTGTAAATCGTCTTTTATTAAAATTTTCTAGTACCAAAAAATAATCATAGCAGTGTTACAATCTGCGGTTGTCGGTGCCGCTAACACTGATTGTATGTACTCGCAAACGAAATACTGACTGAGATATTATATACACTGGCTATAAGAGGAAGAGAAAAAGAAAATGTGTGCGCGCACTGCTGTCTCTTACTCCTACAGTGTGATACAGACAAAAGGCCACAAAAAAAAAATCAAATTTTTTTTTTTAATTTTTAAAATAATTGCTTGCTTAAAAAAAAACTTTTATAAAACACAAGACTTTTCAATTCAATAAGGAACGTAGTAGGAACTTTGTTAGTCTTTAAACAACTAAACAACGTTCTGCACAAAATTACCAGCTGCTAGAAGGCATGGGATTATCTACCATCTTCGATCCTTTTTTCTTTTAACAAAACTTTAGTTTTTTATGTCTTTTTATGTCTGTATATAAATAATATGATTAATTAACCTAGGCATATCTCAAAGAAGTTATAAACAGAAACAGAAAATATTTCGAAGTTTACCATCTGTCAAAAGAAGAATATGAGTGCATTCGGTAAATTCTTGCATAATGAATAAAACAGGTTTATATGGATGGTGATGACGCATATGCAAATAATGCAATACGTTCACTCAGAAACAGTAAGGTAGCATTTAAATGAGTTGTTATCGAGTTCGCATTCTTAACATCTGCTCAAAAAGTTACCATAACCAGATAAAAAACCAAATTACCGAAACTCAAAGATCAAAAAAAAAAATTACCTAATTTGGATAAAAAAATTCCAAAGTGGCAACCTTGCAATAGGCGTGACCTGTGTCTATATATACGAAAAATAGCTGGTTATAAAAGAAAGAGAGAAAGAAAATGTGTGCGGTGCGCAGTGGCGGCTCCAGCCAAACTAGCGGCCTGTGCAAGATTTACAGAAAGCGCCCTTTTTTCATATTTGCACACATGAATAAGTCTTCTCCACATCACCCTGGAGGTCCACTTTCAATGGGGTTTTTTTTATTTTGAGATTTTTTAACTAGATTCTTTTGTTAAATGTAAGTGGATCTGCAAGGAATGTACCTACGTGAACAGGGTGGAATAATTTGAAATTATGTAGGTAAGAAGTGAACTTGCATATGGCTTGTGGGATTTTTTATTTTGCGATATTTTGAGTTAGATTCTCCTTGAAGTTGCAGCACTGCAAGTGATGTGAGTTAATGTGCAAGAAATAACTCAGCACATGTGTGATGGATGTTGTTATTTTGGGCTTATTTGAAGAAGCTTTTTGTTTAAATGCAAATGACAGTATTTTTACGCGCAAGATAAAATTAATTTTTCTTTTATAGCAATGCGCCCCCAGAACTTGGCGCCCTGTGCATTTGCACATCTTGCACATATGGTTGGTGGGGCCCTGGAGGTGCGAGGTGAGGGGAGGTGCCACTCTCTTGCTCCTACAGTGTGATACAGACAATAGGCCTGCACTGCAGTGATCCCAGACTTTACAGGCAGGTTATCCCACGGCTATACCCAAAATATCCCTATTATTCCACACCAAAATATAAAATATCCTACACATATCCCACGAAATATTAAATGAAAGAAAACATGTATTTTATTAAATTCTGTCTTTTTTTTAGTGACAAATACAAGTTACATTATACATTAACTATGCAAGCTAACAAAAATAAATACATATTAAGATGCGTTTGTATATAATACAAAAATAAAAATGTAGGTACATCTAATACATTTTTAAGACGTTGTAAAAAGAAACATAAAATTGCATTCGGCATTAAAATGAAAATAATATTCAACATAAAATAAATATCTTATGAATTATTTGAAAATGACTGGTATGAAAGAAACTTTATCTCGGTTTCAAGTTTCATTATTCTTGATTTTTCATACAAAAATGACACAGAAATTTGATTTGAGAATGAGGTAAGGCTTAGGAACAAGAATTGACCAAAAAGTAAACCCTTTTCTTTTTTTACTATGAGGTCTAAAAAATCCCTTCGTACCTTTTAGCTTATTATAAGTGAGAAAATCCCGCAAAAAGGCATAAATCCCCCGATCTGGTATCACTGCTGCACTGTGGGTAGTGGCTTAGATATACGAAACGAAACGTAACTCCATCTCTTTCTATTTTCACTAACTTATATCTGCCTCTCAACTTCCGTTCGCGATTTCCGTAACGTTTTTGTGACGCATTCACCAGCTTACCCCCGAAGTCAAGTGTGCCTAAAGAAGTTATACTTCAAAAAAACAAATTTAGTAAAAAATTAACAAAGTGGCAGCCGTGCAATATTGCACTGTGGCTTAGATATACGAAACTTAACTGGCTACGAGAGAAAGAGAAAATGTGTGCTCGCACATCTTTTTCTCGCCTATTCAGATAATAGGCCTGCCCTACAGTGATACCAGACTTTAGAGGCAGGTTATCCCACGGTTATACCCAAAAAAAATCCCTTAATACAAAAATAGAAATTTAGGTACATCTTACACATTTTTAAAACGTTACAAAGAGAAACATAAAATTAGATTCGGCATTAAAATGAAAATAATATTCAACATAAAATAAATGTCTTATGAATTATTTGAAACTTTATCTCGGTTTCAAGTCTCATTATTCTTGATTTTTCATACAAAAATGACACAGAAATTTGATTTGAGAATGAGGAAAGGCTTTTTTGCATACATTCCAATGCTTCCAAAATAAATTTTGAATGACATTTTTCTATACATGAAATTTTATTTGATCGTGATTGACTAATTTGTTTTATTCTCAATGAAATGAGCAATTGGGAACAAAATTTTATCAAAAAGTAAAATCCCTTTCTTTTTGTACTATGAGGTTTGAAAAAGTCTTTGTCCCTTTTAGCTTATTATAAGTGAGAAAATCCCGCAAAAAGGGATAAATACCCCGATCTTGGATCACTGCTGCACTGTGGGCTGTGGCTTAGATATACGAAACTTAACTGGCTACGAGAGAAAGAGAAAATGTGTGCTCGCACATCTTTTTCTTGCCTATTCAGATAATAGGCCTGCCCTGCAGTGATACCAGACTTTAGAGGCAGGTTATCCCACGGTTATACCCAAAAAAAATCCCTTAATACAAAAATAGAAATTTAGGTACATCTTACACATTTTTAAAACGTTACAAAGAGAAACATAAAATTACATTCGGCATTAAAATGAAAATAATATTCAACATAAAATAAATGTCTTATGAATTATTTGAAACTTTATCTCGGTTTCAAGTCTCATTATTCTTGATTTTTCATACAAAAATGACACAGAAATTTGATTTGAGAATGAGGAAAGGCTTTTTTGCATACATTCCAATGCTTCCAAAATAAATTTTGAATGACATTTTTCTATACATGAAATTTAATTTGATCGTAGGTTGACTAATTTGTTTTATTCTCAATGAAATGAGCAATTGGGAACAAAATTTTATCAAAAAGTAAAATCCCTTTCTTTTTGTACTATGAGGTTTGAAAAAGTCTTTGTCCCTTTTAGCTTATTATAAGTGAGAAAATCCCGCAAAAAGGGATAAATACCCCGATCTTGGATCACTGCTGCACTGTGGGCTGTGGCTTAGATATATGAAACTCTCTCTCTTTCTATCTTCACTAACTCATATCTGCCTCTCAAGTCCCGTTTGCAACTTCCGTAACGTTTTCGTGACGCGTTCACCAGCTTACCCCCCAAGTCAAGCCCGCCTAAAGAAGGTTTACTTCAAAAAATGTGGAATTCCCGAACTCTTTCACATTTCAACGCGGTTGCCGCGGTTGGCAGCATTTATTTTTGTATTTTTTGTCATAACACCGATAGGAAAACAAAATGGCGAATTTGAAAAAAAAATTGAGGGGGCCAGCGGCAAGAGGATTGTGACAGAAATCCATTCAGATGCCAGCAAGTTTGGATACGGTGCAGTTTTATTGCAGAAAGATCCAAATGATCAACAATTCCATCCGGTGCAATACATGAGTCGGAAAACCACAGAGGTCGAGGAAAAGTATCATTCATACGAGTTAGAGGTGTTGGCTATAATCGAAGCGTTGAAAAAGTGGAGAGTCTACGTGCTAGGAAGTCAATTCAAAACTGTTACGGACTGTAACGCTTTTGCTATGACGATGAAAGAGGAAGATGTTCCACTGAGAGGTTCCAAATGGGCCATGTTCTTACAAGAATTTTAGATTGAGCATCGATCAGGAGCAAGAATGAAACACGTGGACGCTTTAAGTAGAATGTCTTGCTTGATGATTGAAGATTCGCTTAGCCACCGCTTGAAAGAATCCCAACTGAAGGATGCAAGGATACGAGTAAGAAAAGTTCTAGAAAAGGATGAGTACGAAGATTTTTACATGAAGTAAGGAGTTTTGTACAAGGATCCAGTCAAGGAATTGAAAGCGGTACCAACGGCTATGGAGAAGGAAATTATCAGCGTCGCACACCAACAAGAACATTTTTCAATCAAGAAAACTCAGGATCTTGTCGAGAAGAGGTTTTTCATTCCAGGCATAGCGAAGTGACCTTCGATGTTGTCAAGGTCTGCGTAAAATGCATAATAATGGAAACGAAGGCGGAAAAGAAAGAGTGTTACTTTTTTTTGTTGATATTCCCATGTCCAGTTGGCAGACACTGCGGCCTGAAAGATCTATTGTATCAATGGGGAGATGTGCGACCTCCCTAATGAAGGTCAATAAGTCCTTAGTAGCAGAGTGCGTTATATCCGCTGGTGCACGAGTCTCTCTATTAAAGACACGTTTTCTTAACCAATAAAAACCCGGGCAGGCACTGAAGATGTGTTCGGAGGATTCGACATCGTCCAGACAGAATCTGCATTCTGTTTCCGGACAGAGGTTCATATATATTATACCTACTTAGTCTAAGGATTTCCTTATAGGAGTAATTAGTCTTTTGGATTGTCTTAGACCAGGGACATGTTCCCAGTGTTCAAGACGAAACCCAATCGTTAATTAGCCTTACCGCAGTAGTCCAATTGACTGTGAAGTAGGGTCCTGGTCCACAGAGAAGAGAAGAGATTCGGAACCAACCCTAGCTAGTTTGTCTGCATGTTCGTTGCCTGCAATACCCTGATGACCCGGCACCCAGCCAAGCCTTACCTTGTTGTGTTTGGCTGGGGCTTGCAGAACATCATGACAGCATTAAATGTTTTGGAGTCCATTGAATTGGACGCCAAAGCTTGTAAAGCTGCCTGACTGTTTGAGAAGATTTGAATGATTGAGCCTTTCATATCTTTTTTGTATATTAGATTAGCGCACATTTTGATGGATTTAGCATGGATTTCCGCTTGAAAAACCGTGGGACACATTCCCATGGGTATCTAGACTTTGGTGTTGAGTCCAAAGACACCAGATCCAACTCCTGAATCCATTTTTGATCCGTCGGTGTGACATACCAAGCTTTTTTTTGAAACAATACTCCCTAACCATAGTGTCCGGAACGGAGCAGAATTTTCAGATGTCCCACATGGTCAACTGATTTAAACCTGTATTATATTTAGCTGCAGTTTAATGGCGCATCTAGCTCTGCGGCAAGCAGTCTGATTAGGACGACCTGTTTTCTTGATCCTGTCAGACTCGCCGTTCTTTTTGTAGGTAACGTGCCCAAAGACTGCGTTACTCTTCGAGTAGCCGCTATTTTTGTGGGCCATACTATCCTTTGGTTGAATAATGGGGCGTGACGAGGAGCCGACTGCTGACCCCGTACTACAATCAGAACCGCTAGGTGTGGTATGCCGAACAGAACCTCCACTGCCCAATTTTCGGGTGCGGTCCACGACACGCCGTCACCTTTCCGCTGCTGGCGTCACTTGGGTTCGATGGTATGGTGGCACTGCTCGTAACTGCAAGTACCTGTTGGGAGGGTAAGATTCCAGTAAAAGGTGCCGACTCCGAGCTGGCTTCCACTCCTGCTGTGGGGGTACCGTTGTCAGACACAGGATTCTTATCGGTGCTCTCAAGAATCAACTTTATCTGAACAAAGTTGTAGGAGACTTTCCCCTTCAGCTCAAGAAGCTTGGCCATGGCGACGTCATCGATTGCCAGAACAAGGTGAAGGAATGCACCATCCTTAACCCTCTTGACGACCCTCCAGGTGTTAGCCTTTAATGCGGCATTTTGAGCCGTCAGGGTGGCAAGCACTTTCTCATTTGAAAGTTCCATTCTATGCGGAAAGAAACCCCGAACGATGTGTGGCTTTGGAAAAGAATCCTCCTCCACCAACACCCTACCACATTTGGCTCTGATACTTTCAAAATTGGAGCGCATCCATCCCGCGGTAGCACCACCTGTGCAAATAAACATTACCCACCCCGACTTTGGAACGGACCAACAGTGGCGTGTGGCCCAAGTTCTCTGGGTCAGTTCCAAAGTCGGGGTGGGTAATGACCGCCTCCTGCACAAGAGCCGTTTGCTCAGAAGAGAGGGGTTGGTTAACCAAGTCGGTCGGGACGATACCTAACCGAACTAGGTTCGCCACCTGGCTAAAGGTGGGGACCTCAGGTAAAGGACCTTTCCTAACTTTCTTGGCGGCCGATGCCGGCGGGGTATAGTCTTCGGACCTAACTCGTTTAGAGATCGGCCTGTCTTTGGGAGCGGATTTGGCTAAGATGAGAGCATTTTCTATGTCTAAGCCTCGTCGCAGGGCACTTTGAAAGCGTCTTTTTTCGAAGCCATTAAGCTTAACGAATTAACGTTGTTAGACCTGTAGTCCAGCCAGACTCTTCCCAATAGAAGAGCATCCCGATCTCTCGGAAACTACACTACAGGAGTCAACGATGGTGGATGTGTCGGAATCGGAGGTCGAAGACTCCCTGTGCTCAAATCTGGCACAGCCCTGATCAATAGGAGGAGTACGAAGTTTAGTCCTTTCCGAATACTCACGGAACTGGAGATGAGACTCCCAGGTTATCCAGAACTAAGAGACTGGATGGAGGACACAGCGGTTAAGGAACTAGATACAAAACGTGAAATTATACGTGGGGAAGTTCGGGAAAACATCGCTGCGCTTCAACGTGAAAACAAACTGAATTTCAACCAGAATCGTATGCCTGAACCGGTCACCAAACGTCGTAGTAGAGCGCATAAAATATATGCGAGAAAACGTATGCCCAATTCACAATGTCGCGTTGACGCGCGAGTTATGGCAGCCACCTGCCCTACCAACACCCCCGCAACCCGTTAACTCATCATTATCATCAACTCTCCAGGTCAACGCTCTTTCGTTTTACTTATTCTTATTTTATTCTATTCCAAGAATTACAACTTTGCATTCTCAAATCCCAATTATTGTCAATTTAACATTTTTACCTTTCCAAGAAATCGAAAATTGTAACTCAATTTAATATTTTCAACTTTCCAAGAAATGTAATTCATTACCGATTTTGTATTTTGTATGAACTGAAAAATCAGAATAAAGCTGTCAGTCAACGAGTAAACTTGTGTTTTTTTTATATCCTGCGAGGCCCGTACTCGTAATTGGAGCAGTCGCATAGGCCTGGTCGATGGTTTACGTTTAATCAAATTAAATAAATAACGGAGGTTTACCGTCAAAATTTAAAAAACGCGAATTGAAGTAACGACGGAAAATCGTTAAATACCTATAAAATCGCAAGTGATAAAACAACAAACTAGCGAGTTGCAACTCCTCGTGACCAGAGGACACACCGAAGGAATATCGGACCAAAAGACACCGAAGGAATATCGGGTCAAACAAAATACTCTGAACATCGGACGAAACAAGCGATAGAATATCAGACAAGATCAGACAAAATACACCGAGGGAACATCGAAAGCAATGAAAATAGTTCCTCTATTTCTGGGGTATATGTGAGTCAGATATTCAGTTATTGCACAAGCTATAGTTATTTTCAAATTAATTACTTTACTACCTACAGAATTAGAATTTTTTTTTAACAAATAAGAATTGAAAATTGAATCTTAATATATTTAAATATCTTAAAGGGTATATTTATATATATATATATTTCAAGAGATAATCGAATCAGACCACCATTGTCGGGTCTCTTTTCGTCTCTCTACCACTGTAAATCTTACTCAGAGAGACTCTCTGGATTTCTCCACAGTTCTTCTCTGGGCTCAATTCCTAGTGTTAACGCTAGCATCTGTTTATGGGAGATCCGTTTCATCGACTGGGTCTCGACCCATTGATGTCCCAAGATCCTCATTCTTCTGCCAGCCAATGCCGGGCATTGACACAGTATATGTGCCGCTGTCTCAGATTCCTCCAGGCATAGTCTACAAGTATCATCCTCTATAAGGCCCATTTTCCTTAAGTGATACCTGAAATTACCATGTCCTCGACTCATGCTTAGAACTCTTCTTTGAGTGGAGCAGGTCGGCCACTTTATTGCCATTTTAGCTTGTCTACATTGTTCCACGGTTGACCACCTTCTCAGGTGTTCTGCCGTGATCCATTTGTGGACAAGCTGTTCAACCATTCCTCTGCCAATTGAAGAGAATGGTTCTGGTCCCAGCAACTTTTCAGTTGACCCCTGTTTTGCAAGGGAGTCCGCCTTTTCATTGCCTTCGATCCCTATGTGTCCTCGTACCCAAGTCAGTGTTACTTCATTTTTAGATGAACACTTATTGAGTTTAAGTACGCATTCCAGTGCCAGTGATGTTTGTTTGTTCCATGCATCTGACCACCGCCTGATTGTCCAGTGCTATGAGGATATTTCTTCCTTCCACCTGACACTCAAGCAAGTAGTCCAACGCATAAAGCAAGGCAATCATCTCAGCCTGGTATACGGAAGTGTATTTCCCGAGGCTAATGTGACGGGCAAGTTCCAGCTCTTCTGAATAGATACCGGCCCCCGCCCCGCCATCCATCATGGATCCATCCGTGAAAATCACTATTTCACCATTTCTTTTTTCTGGAAGTAATCCGTTCTCAATACGAGTTTTGTGATTTCTTTCCATAATACGCACCCTTGTTATTCGATCCATAGGCATGTTTAGCTCCCTAATCTCGTCTTTAACAAGTTCCAGGATCTTCCTATGTCCATAGATCGTACCACGATGGTGCCATTTCGCATCTCGATGCAAGCGAAGTGCCGTTTGGGCGGCTGTTTTCTTAATAAATAAGTCTAGCGGTAATATCCCCATGATGACTTCCAATGCGCATGTTGGGGTTGTATTATTAATTTATTTATTTATTTATTGCTTAATACAAGCGTATATAAAAAAAAAAAAAAAAAACTAACAATCGAATAAACTTAAGACTAAGTGCAAAATACAAATATTGAAACGCAAACATAACACAATTATAAATGTAAAAACTCATTAGTTAAAAGGAAATGAGAATGGTTAGGGTAAATTGTGAAGCGCATTTTTAAGAGTTGCTTTCGTGTAGTTTAAGTCAAATAAGTTGGGAAACATATTTGCTTTGCAAAGCATTCTTGTTAAAGGCTCGTGCTGGCCATAGTCAGTACGGTGATGGGGAAGGCGGAAAAAGGGAATTGAACGTAAACGACGAGGATTTGTGTTTAATGAGATCTGATGCAGTAGATGGGGGAATCTGTGTGTCCAGATAGTAACTGATTTAGCAACTTCAGGCGGTGCTCATATGGAGGTAAATTGTGAGGGTCATCCCAGTCAAGCCCACGTAAAGCAAAGCGAATGAATCTACGCTGGACAGCTTCGATTCTCAAAATATGCACTTGGTGGTAAGGAGACCAGACTTGGCTGGCATATTCAAGAAGTGGTCTCACAAACGTCGTATAAAGGGATTTAGTGACATAGGGGTTACAGAATTCCTTCGACCAACGTTTAACGAAGCCGAGTGCAGAGTTAGCTCTGCTAATAATGTTGTCGATGTGAGAACGAAAGTTAAGTTGGGTGTCACAGATAATGCCGAGATCACGAATAGACGAAACAGTGGAGACAGACTCGTTGTTGATGAAATAATACCTTTCAGGGGATGGCGTTTGCGGGAGAAACTTATAGCTTGACATTTGTTCACGTTAAGTTCTAAACGATTCTTTTGACACCAGGTGTAGAAGTGGTTAAGGTCAGATTGTGGTGAGAGAGAGTCAGCAGTGCAAGATATTTGTTTGGAGAATCTCATATCATCTGCGTAAATCTCCAGGTCTGAGAATAAAATGACACGTACTACATCGTTTATCGTCAAGTTAAAAATCAAAGGTCCGAGATGACTACCCTGTGGTACACCAGAGGACGCTATGACAGGTTTAGAGACGGAAGATCTAAAAAGGACACTATACTTGCGATCTTCCAAATAAGACTTAATCCATGAAGTAAACCTCTGTGGAAAACCGATCATTTTTAGTTTGAAAAGTATAACTTTGTGAGAGATCTTATCGAACGCTTTGCTGAAATCGGTAGCAACAACATCCACTTCCTTACCATCTTCCAGGGCACATAGTGTGCTAGAGACAAAATTCGTAAGGTTTGTGGTTGTAGATCTACCTTTAAAAAACCCATGTTGCTTAAAGGAGATAATTGATTTACAATGGAAGAACATTGAGTCGTATACTATGCTCTCGAAAAGTTTAGGTATAGAAGAGAGCTTAGCAATGGGTCGATAATTAGAGATATCACTTTTGCAGCCCTTTTTGTGGATGGGAATGATAAATGAGTTCTTCCACAATTTGGGAAAAACACCTTGTGAAATTGAAAGCTGGAAGAGAGCAAAAAGGGGCAGTGCTAGTTTATTAACACATTTCTTTAAAACTATGGCAGGGAGACCATCTGGACCGGAGGAGTAGTCGTCCTTGAGAAGGTTTATTTTTTCAACTACTGAAGATAAGCTTAGATTCATGTATGTGAAAGAGGTTTGAGCATGGCCATCCATGTAACTGAAAAAGTTAGGGTCGGGTTCAACGTCGTCATACACAAATGCCTGACTGAAGAAGTCAGCAAAAAGGTTGGTGATTATTTTAGGATCGGCAGACGAAAAGTTATCGAGTTTTAAGGTAGGAGGATACCCATCCGATTTCCTTTTGGAGTTTATGAATTGAAAGAAGCGTTTGGGGTTAGCAATAAGGTCATGCTGTATACGGACAAGGTATTCGGAATAGAGACGTCCACACATAGCGGAAAAGTTGTTATACACTATCAGATAACTTGAGAGGTTAGATGTAGATCTGCATCTGAGGTATGTTTGCCATAGTTTGTTTCGTTTGTTCCGAAGAGATCGCAGTTCACGGTTGTACCAGGGGGGAGAAGAAGTAATATTTTTTTGGGTTGTGACAGGAACAGATTTAAGGAAACATTCATACATTTGTAAGTAGAATGTGGTGGTAGCAACATCAACATCAACCGTTTTGTCGTTGATAAAGTCAAAATGGACATTTCCGATAAGATCGGAAAGTCTGTCGAAATTAGCTTTGCGAAAGTTAAATTTGCGCTGCGTCAAGGGGTCGATCTTAACATTTGCGCTGTCATACATAAAAGATAAGAACAGGGGAGGGTGATGGTTGTCAAGTTTAGAGAGAAGGTGACTACTCTCAATTACTACGCCGTTTTCGGAGTCAGTAGAGAAAATTAGGTCTAGTTGTCTTCCTAAGTTGTTTTGGATACCGCTTAATTGATAAAGACCAGCAGCCAACAGCCGATCTGTGAATAAGATTTCCTTGTCAGAGGTAGCATTAATTGGGACCAGATGAGTATTATCATCTAGCTCGGCCCAGCGAAGTTGAGGAAGATTGAAGTCACCGACGACGATAACATCGTCTTCAGGACGCATACCCATAATTAAAAAATCAACAGCATCGACAAGAAGCTGATACTGGCTTAAAGGTTGTGTGGGGGGGATGTAGCAGCACACGATGTAGAGAAAACGTTTTGGAAAAGTGATTTTAGCACAGATAAGCTCGAGATTCGAGGTGTTGGGAATAGGGAATTCAGATGCGTCGTAACAGGTCCGAAGAGCCAAAAGCACACCACGGCCAGGGGTGTTCGCATTTGAAGTGTTATAGGGATTATGAAACACATTGAAGTCAGATGTAAAAAGTTCATTATTCATAATGTTAGGGGTTAAATTTGTTTCAGTCAGGGCGAACACGTCGTAAGGGATCTTTTGGGAATTGAGAAAAACTTTGGATGTCTTAGTTCGAAGACCCCTAACATTTTGGTAGTAAAGGGACAGGTAATTAAGGTTAGCTCTGTCAGAGCAAGAGGGTTGAGACAAGTTACTAGGTGTGAAATGGTTGACGACGAAAAAAGTCATTATCATTATTGTCTAATCGATTTATTTGGCGGTATGAGAAGCATTTAAGGTTTATAAGTGCCGCATAAGAAGATAAGCCATTAGATACCCGAAGGGGTGATATGTTGAAGTATTCGTGAAATTCTATGAAGAGCCGTTTAAGGGTTAAAAATTCAGTTGGGAGGCCAACTTCAGAAATTATGCGTACGACATACAAATTAGTTAACCCATCAATGGAGACAGATTCGGGTTTGTCGTGTAAAAAAGCTAGATAAAGGCGAACATAGTCATAAATTTTACGTTCACTTAAATTGGAGAGAGGATTAATGAAAGACACTTTGTTACGGGAAAGAGAGTTAGGGATGTTATTCTGGAAGTTAGAGTTAGTTAAAGAGCTTAACTTAAGATTAGAGTTATAATTAGTTTGTGAGAAAGACTTAATTTTTGGTCTTAAATGATTCCATTTACACATCGTCATACCATCGATGGAAAGAGTATCGTCCGAGGAAAATAACCATGCGTATTTACTGGCTAAGTTGATTTTGAAGCTTTTGAACATCCGTTTCGAAGGGGTAACCTGTTGGCAATCAAGACTGGCGATGGAGTATTTGCGTCTGAATAAGTTCCGCACCCAGGAAGCATTGGCATGTTTCGGAGCGCCCTTTAGGAGAAACGTAGCAACGTCAGTTTTGGTAATTCGCAAAACGGCAGAAGTCGATGCGATTAATGGAGAGGAAGGTTCTTTGTGTGTAGAGGGTGGAACGGCAGTTAACGACGGCGAAGTTACATCAACATCAGGGCCAGAAATCAGCATTTCGTCATGTAGGGATTTATTGGCTGAGGGGGGAATTTCCAGTGGAACCAAGTCTAATTTGGATGAGACAAGCTTTAGTTCTTCGACGACCTCATTTAAATTGTGTCTTGTCGATGTCGACTCGTCACTAAGTGAGTGAAGATGACTCAGGATTTCATCAGCGCGCTCGCTATGGTCGGACAGTTGTTGCTTAATAGAGTCAAAAGATGTAAAAAGACTAGAGATGCTCTCCTTGATTTCCGTTAGATCATCCTCATTAGAAGACAGGGCAGGTTGGAATTGGGGTTTATCGTTGAGGTCGGCGATTGATTGCTTGATGGTAGACAATTCAGCATTGAGTGAGGCGAAGGAGGAGAGAAGATTTTCCAAAGCTGGCAAGGTTCAGTGAGGTACCTTCCTTTAACCTTTTGCTATGGTTGGAGAGTATTTCCATTGTGGATTTGTGGCTGTTGGTGAGTTTCTCCAAAGAATGGTTGAATTGGTCGTTATTCACTGATTGAATTTCGCCGGCTTTGGTGAGATTATGGCGGCTTTCTGACTGCAGATCACGTAGAGAATCCGATAATGCGATGAGATGGTCGTTGTTACACTTGATGGCCAGCAAAATATGAGACAAGGAGATAGACTTGCATTCCTCGCAGAAGTAGCAAAAGATGTTGGAATACTCATGCAGGTATAATTTAGCACTCCTACCCAGTCCAATACAAATAGGGTGAAACACCTTGTTACAAATCCCTCGGCACGAGACCCATTCAGGTGTATTATCGCTGACAGAGCACGTACCACAGGTGTTCATTTTAGTTTAAATAGTGTAAGCAGCAACGCAGTGTATGGTTCTTCACTCGGGTAGGTACGAGAAGTTGGTGAGTACGAACTAAAAACCTTACAAATGCGGTGACACGTTGATTCAATGTTGAATTTATAGATGGCGGTTGGTCTAGTATAGTACGAAACAAAACCAAAGAAAGGCTAATTGTGTAGACCTGGCTTGCTAAATCGGCAGAACATGTACTAAATATTGTACTCACACGTGTGACAGTGTCAGAAGGCCAATGTTTACAAGATGTATAGACAGCAGTCCGAGAGTTGAAGCGAGATAGCATCAGTTTTTCCACTCAAAAAGTTGCGGTTAACAGCATGGAGAAAGAAACCGTACAAAGTGTGTGTAAATATCAATCTACTTCGATAGGCAGAACATCTACTAAAAAATTGTACTCACAGGGACAGAGGAGTAAGAAAACATGAATTGTTGTGAAGATGAAAAGAGATGGCAGAATATACACCGAACCACACAGTAACTTTGTGAAAAACTGAGATGATTTAAATTATTTTCACAAAAAAAAATATTACTGAATTGGACAACACAGCCGCGATATTCAATCACTAGAAACAATGTTAATCCAATAACAGAAACGCAGTATGAGACGATGATAGGTTGAGGTGATTAATTGATTAAAATCAACTAACTAACTAATTAACAAGAGCGAATTCAAAACACGTCAACTACTAAGCGACTTGGACGTTGTTGCACCTGTAATTCCCATACATGCTAAACGCTGAACCCTATCCAGGTGCTTCCTCACAGTTTTCTGAGAGGCTTTCGCCCACCATACAACCGAGGCGTACGTGATAATGGGTCTAGTTATCATCGTATACATCCAGTATGCTGACCTAGGCGAGAGTCCCCACCTCTGTCCACACACACGTTTGCACTGATGTAGTACTCTTTTTGCCTTCCGGACCTTCTCCTCAACATGGTAATTCCAAGTAAGTCCAGTATCTAGATATACTCCCAGATACTTAACCTTCTTAGTCATTGTTAGTTCCGATCCGAAAAGTGTTAAGGGCCGAAATTCCAGATTTTTCCTCTTCCTAGTGAAGACTATTAGATCTGTTTTCGCCGCATTAATGGAGAGCCCTTGTTCCAGACACCACCGCTCAACCACTCTGAGTGCATTCCTCATAATATCTGCGGTGACGTCCATGAATTTGCCTCTGGCCATTATTGCTATATCGTCGGCATATCCCACTGTGTGAATGCCCGTCGCCTCGAGTCTGTCGAGAAGAGAGTCCACAGTGATATTCCACAGTGTAGGTGAGAGAACACCTCCTTGTGGGCAACCTCTGCTAACCCTTCCTCTGAGTTTTGAGGTTCCCGTCTGAATATTAATCGCCCTCGTATTCAACATATTGTCCACCCATCTTACCACCAGTGGGTTAACCCTACGTTTTTCCAAGGCTTGTTTCAGACTTTCAAAGCATATCTTATCGAAGGCACCTTCAATGTCCATTATAGTAGTCATCGCAATGCCCCCGGTATTTAGCTCTTCCTCCGCAACGCGTACTACTTGGTGTAGCGCTGTTTCTGTAGACATACCTACCCTGTATGCATGCTGTCTACTATTTAAAGGATACATCTTAAGCGCAGTACTCTCCATATAGTCCACCATCACCCTTTCCATTATTTTTAACAGGAAGGATGTTAGGCTGACTGGTCTGAATGACTTTGCCTCGGTGTAGTCCTTTTTTCCCGGTTTTGGAAGGAAGACCACATTATGTTATCGGGATATAGCCTATTGCTAGGCATGCAACGTATATATTCCTGAGCCTTGGTGCAATTACGTCTATACCCCATTGCATTAGACCTGGAAATATACCATCCGGCCCCGCAGTTTTGAAGGGTGAGAATGTTGCTATCGCACCCTTGACCGCTTTTGGTGTCACGATCCGTTCTGCTTCCGTCCTATCCATCCTGTTCGCTCCTTGTTTCCTTGGAGCCCAGGGCTGATCTGACTTATAGCTTCCTGGAAAGTGTACCTCCATTAGGACCTCATTTGTGTGATCCAGTGTTTCCACCATCTCCCCCGCTCTATTACGAATGAGTCCGATCTTAGAAACTGGATCTCTCGAGACAATCTTTTGTAGTCTACTGACATCAGATGTACTTCTCATACTCGAGCAAAAGTCCCTCCATGACTCCCTTTTACGTCGTCGCAGAGTAACGTTTAGCTCTTTCTTTTTCGCCTTATATTCATCCCATGCTTCGGGTTCTCCCCTCCTCATGGCGTGATTGAAGGCCTTCCTCGCAGCCTTTTTTAGCTTTTCAAGTTCCCGGCACCACCAAGGCGCAGGATCTTGTTTTTCCACTAAAGTAGGTGTACAAGCCACTCGGTACGCAACTTCAACAGCTGATTGCAGATGCTTCAACTGTGATTCTACATGCCAAGTGTTTTTCGGTATTCCGAATGTCATTACATTCAGTTTTTCCTCCAACACTTCAAGGTATTTTATCCTATCTGTGTTCTTCGGAATTCTGATGTATTTCCGATCTTTTTTCATTTAGATCCATAGCGAACATCAAATGAAATGGCTCTGTGATCCGACAATGTAGCCTGATCCATTACCCTCCAATTTGATATTCTTTCAATTATCTGGCTACTGCACAGGGTAACATCGATCACTTCCATTCGTCTCCCATCGACGAAGGTTGGCTCTATTCCCCGGTTTAAGATAGCTAGATCCTTGCATGATACAAATTCGAATAAGGCTTCTCCTCTGTAATTATCGTTGGTGCTGCCCCACACTGTATTATGTGCATTGGCATCACAACCAATTATTAGATCCTCGTTCCTGTTCCTGCATGCATTCACCAAAGACTCTAACTCTCTTGTCGGAGGAGGTTCTGGAGAATCATACGGCAGGTATGCAGATGCTATGACAAAACTTCCCGCACCTGATCCTACTCGTACTGTTGCAAGGTCTGGGGCACACAGATCCGGCAATTTATATGCTTGAACTCCGTGCCTCACCAAGATACAGGACCTAATTCTTCCGCTAGTTTGTGCATAATGCAACTCAGCCATGCTATTTGGGAGTCCTCTAATCTTTCCTCTAAAGATCCAAGGCTCCTGTATCAGGGCTATATCAAACGAATCCTCATCAAAACACTTAGTCATCATTGCCGGTGCTGCTTTGCTGTGATGAAGGTTCAATTGAATCACCCTCAGCTTTTCCCGGTACGGGTAAATCTATTACCATATCCAATATATATTTAAGTAACCAAGCAAAAATACCTACGAGTTCCATAAGAAAAACTAGATTGAAGTTACAAAAGTGTTAAATGCCAATTAATAGGCAACCAAAAAAATATTCCAAATTTCCCTATCCCAAATTCGGAACATTATTCAAGAGCCTAGGTTCCATACCTGAAAATATTCAAGAAGAAGAATTTCTTCCTATTCAACCAAGTTGCTCTATTCAAACAGTTAATTCCAACATGCTTCCAGCTAACCGAAATGGTCCAGCTGACCCTAATCAACGTTAAGACGTTTAACGTTTAAACGTTAGAGAGTTTTTCGACTCTCTTAAAATTCCAGACGTTATCAAAGATCTGCCACGTTTCGACGGCAATCCAAGACTTTTTTATGATTTCATACACAATGTTGAAGAAATCCTGATGTTCGTTAGGAGAATCGACGGAACCCCATATGGACAAATCATCTTGCGAGCCATAAGAAACAAAATTGAAGGGCCCGCAAACGAAGTACTCAACATGTATGGTACTGCATTAAATTGGGATAACATTAAAGACAATTTAGTACTACACTATTCGGATAAACGAAATGAAACTTCCTTAATTAAGGATCTTCATGCACTAAAACAGGGATACAAAACGATAGAAGAATTTTATAGTAATATAGTAGAAATCCAAGCTTTATTAAATAATAACGTATTGATCCACGAACAGGACAAAAACGTTGTCAAGGCAAAAAAGACCTATTCGCTCAAATGTGTCTTAATGCATTTCATTCCGGGCTTAGAGAACCACTTGGCTCAAGAATTCGTGCCATGAGACCTGAGACTCTGCCATTAGCCAGGAAAAAAGATTTGAAAAACAAACTTACCCCCAATATAACCACAGACCACAAAATAGACCTCTTAACCCTAACTATATTCCTAGAATGCAGAACCAAAAAAATATTAGTCGTTATAACACACAACCTAATAGCTATACTCCTCGATATAACAATCTCAATTTTAACCCATCTAGAACACACTTACAAAATTCTTTTGGAATGCAAAACCCACTAAATACCTACAACGCCCCTAATATACAGCAATACACTTCCAAACCATCGCATACCGAAATAACTTTCATCAACCTGCACCAGAACCAATGGATGTAACTTCGGGATACACCCATTTAAGGCAACCAACCTTACACCAACCGAGACAACCAAATTATAGCAATCAGACAAGAAGAAGTACTGGAAACCTCTAGTAGTTCAGCGACTTGTTTTTGTATTTCACCTAATTGAGCATGTGGTAATCTATAGTTTTTTATGTATACTGGATTTTTATCTGTTACAGCGATGTACTGTTCGTAAAAGTTGTTTGTGGTTAGTTTTTCATTTTCATCGTGAGACACATCTTGAAATTCTTCACAAATGCTCAAAATCGATTGTACTGCAGCTTTGCCTAAGTTGTCTATTTTAATTTTTTCTACTAAACGATTGAACTTCTGTTTATCTTTGCATTTTGTATTATTTGATAATATTCTATAGTTGTTTAATGGTTCAACTCCAATCATAGTGCTTTCTATTATTTCTTCTCTGTCTTTAGTATTTAGTATCTTGATGTGTTTTATTCCTTTTGCTGGTAATATTGAACTGGCTATAAAAAATCCCCTTTTTAACTTCTTTTCCAATTAGAATCGAGTCTTCATTTAAATTCAAGATTATGCTTGTTATTATTTCCGATCTTGGTGGAATTGTTAATTTTCCCATATTTCTCATAGACATATTTAAAGGCAGAATTATTTCTTCATCTTGTACTAATATACTTAGTAGGGTAAGTTCGGGCATTATGGCGCACCTCGCAAATATCATACTTCCCAAACTCTACTTAAAATAAAAACAATGCAGAAACTTCAGTCTTTGCCGAACACGTGCGCAGTAAACATAGTTAGTCGGTACGACGAGTTTCATTGAACAAAAAAACAAAAAATAATAAAAAATTTGCTTGATTGTGATTTTTTATAATTTTGCTCTGTGTTTGGATTCGTTTTTCTCGGTAAGTATACAACGCAGTTTTTCGGTGTGAAGAGTGGAATGCAGAATACAGTTTCAGTTATGTTGTGTAACGGGAAATATTTGAAACGAAAAGAGAACTAAGTTTTTTTTAATGTGTTCTGAATAAGTAATATTTGTGTAATATGGCGCAGGTGCTGTAAGGGCATTATGGCGCGGGTGCGGGTGCGCCATAATGCCCTTATGAAGTTTTCATGTAAATTATAGTTTCATACTTATGTCTCTTATGTATTGCATAGTTATGTTATGTTATGCATATTATATAATAATCCATTGCATTTTAACTGTAAGTTATTTAAAATTATTTCAGAAACGCCAAATATCCGCCAATGATTCGGATGGGCTCGAAGATTTTGGGATGTGGTGAAGATTACACCACTACAACCAAAAGGGACGAGTAGATGCAGTGTGTCCTTTGTAGACAGTGGTCCACGACTCCTGCATTGCTTTCAGAAACACCTACGATGGATGTGGGCGTTTAAATAAAATATAAAAGCTAGTCGCCATATTGCCCTCAGGGGTGCGCCATATTGCCCGCAAGTAGGGCAATATAGTTTTTTATAAACTATTTTTAAATTAATTTATTTTTTGTTAATGAATTTGATTTATTATTTTTATTTAATTTACTTATGTTACTGTTTTGTCTAGTTTATTACAAAAATAATATTTAAAAAATGTTGTTCGTAGTGAAGTTATTTCAGATTGACGTTAGGGGCGCCATAATGCCCGAACTTACCCTATACAAGTTTCATAGTCTATCTTGCAATTATGAGCTTTAAGGAAATCTCTTCCGAGTATCCCATAAGTTGTTAAATTTATTTCTTCGTTAACTACGTGAAATTGATGTTCTATATATGCTTCTCCTAATATGAGCTCTAGATTTACACCTTTAGAAAATATTGTTTTGTTCGTTATGCCATTTATTTGTTTTGCCAGATGTTCTTTACAAACGGAAATATCTGCACCCGTGTCAATTAAAAATTTAAAAAAATGTTCTTGAATGTTTTATTCTTATAGTGACAAAATTTGTGTCATATTCCCCATAGAAATTTAATATCGTCCTTGGCTCCCCCGATTCTGTTGACCGGGGATACCTCTGTTTTCCGACCTACTATTGTTGTTATGGTATCCTCTTGTAACACCTCTACTTCTAGTACTACCTCTAAGTTGAGGAAGATTGAAGTCACCGACGACGATAACATCGTCTTCAGGACGCATACCCATAATTAAAAAATCAACAGCATCAACAAGAAGCTGATACTGGCTTAAAGGTTGTGTGGGGGGGATGTAGCAGCACACGATGTAGAGAAAACGTTTTGGAAAAGTGATTTTAGCACAGATAAGCTCGAGATTCGAGGTGTTGGGAATAGGGAATTCAGATGCGTCGTAACAGGTCCGAAGAGCCAAAAGCACACCACGGCCAGGGGTGTTCGCATTTGAAGTGTTATAGGGATTACGAAACACATTGAAGTCAGATGTAAAAAGTTCATTATTCATAATGTTAGGGGTTAAATTTGTTTCAGTCAGGGCGAACACGTCGTAAGGGATCTTTTGGGAATTGAGAAAAACTTTGGATGTCTTAGTTCGAAGACCCCAAACATTTTGGTAGTAAAGGGACAGGTAATTAAGGTTAGCTCTGTCAGAGCAAGAGGGTTGAGACAAGTTACTAGGTGTGAAATGGTTGACGACGAAAAAAGTCATTATCATTATTGTCTAATCGATTTATTTGGCGGTATGAGAAGCATTTAAGGTTTATAAGTGCCGCATAAGAAGATAAGCCATTAGATACCCGAAGGGGTGAGATGTTGAAGTATTCGTGAAATTCTATGAAGAGCCGTTTAAGGGTTAAAAATTCAGTTGGGAGGCCAACTTCAGAAATTATGCGTACGACATACAAATTAGTTAACCCATCAATGGAGACAGATTCGGGTTTGTCGTGTAAAAAAGCTAGATAAAGGCGAACATAGTCATAAATTTTACGTTCACTTAAATTGGAGAGAGGATTAATGAAAGACACTTTGTTACGGGAAAGAGAGTTAGGGATGTTATTCTGGAAGTTAGAGTTAGTTAAAGAGCTTAACTTAAGATTAGAGTTATAATTAGTTTGTGAGAAAGACTTAATTTTTGGTCTTAAATGATTCCATTTACACATCGTCATACCATCGATGGAAAGAGTATCGTCCGAGGAAAATAACCATGCGTATTTACTGGCTAAGTTGATTTTGAAGCTTTTGAACATCCGTTTCGAAGGGGTAACCTGTTGGCAATCAAGACTGGCGATGGAGTATTTGCGTCTGAATAAGTTCCGCACCCAGGAAGCATTGGCATGTTTCGGAGCGCCCTTTAGGAGAAACGTAGCAACGTCAGTTTTGGTAATTCGCAAAACGGCAGAAGTCGATGCGATTAATGGAGAGGAAGGTTCTTTGTGTGTAGAGGGTGGAACGGCAGTTAACGACGGCGAAGTTACATCAACATCAGGGCCAGAAATCAGCATTTCGTCATGTAGGGATTTATTGGCTGAGGGGGGAATTTCCAGTGGAACCAAGTCTAATTTGGATGAGACAAGCTTTAGTTCTTCGACGACCTCATTTAAATTGTGTCTTGTCGATGTCGACTCGTCACTAAGTGAGTGAAGATGACTCAGGATTTCATCAGCGCGCTCGCTATGGTCGGACAGTTGTTGCTTAATAGAGTCAAAAGATGTAAAAAGACTAGAGATGCTCTCCTTGATTTCCGTTAGATCATCCTCATTAGAAGACAGGGCAGGTTGGAATTGGGGTTTATCGTTGAGGTCGGCGATTGATTGCTTGATGGTAGACAATTCAGCATTGAGTGAGGCGAAGGAGGAGAGAAGATTTTCCAAAGCTGGCAAGGTTCAGTGAGGTACCTTCCTTTAACCTTTTGCTATGGTTGGAGAGTATTTCCATTGTGGATTTGTGGCTGTTGGTGAGTTTCTCCAAAGAATGGTTGAATTGGTCGTTATTCACTGATTGAATTTCGCCGGCTTTGGTGAGATTATGGCGGCTTTCTGACTGCAGATCACGTAGAGAATCCGATAATGCGATGAGATGGTCGTTGTTACACTTGATGGCCAGCAAAATATGAGACAAGGAGATAGACTTGCATTCCTCGCAGAAGTAGCAAAAGATGTTGGAATACTCATGCAGGTATAATTTAGCACTCCTACCCAGTCCAATACAAATAGGGTGAAACACCTTGTTACAAATCCCTCGGCACGAGACCCATTCAGGTGTATTATCGCTGACAGAGCACGTACCACAGGTGTTCATTTTAGTTTAAATAGTGTAAGCAGCAACGCAGTGTATGGTTCTTCACTCGGGTAGGTACGAGAAGTTGGTGAGTACGAACTAAAAACCTTACAAATGCGGTGACACGTTGATTCAATGTTGAATTTATAGATGGCGGTTGGTCTAGTATAGTACGAAACAAAACCAAAGAAAGGCTAATTGTGTAGACCTGGCTTGCTAAATCGGCAGAACATGTACTAAATATTGTACTCACACGTGTGACAGTGTCAGAAGGCCAATGTTTACAAGATGTATAGACAGCAGTCCGAGAGTTGAAGCGAGATAGCATCAGTTTTTCCACTCAAAAAGTTGCGGTTAACAGCATGGAGAAAGAAACCGTACAAAGTGTGTGTAAATATCAATCTACTTCGATAGGCAGAACATCTACTAAAAAATTGTACTCACAGGGACAGAGGAGTAAGAAAACATGAATTGTTGTGAAGATGAAAAGAGATGGCAGAATATACACCGAACCACACAGTAACTTTGTGAAAAACTGAGATGATTTAAATTATTTTCACAAAAAAAAATATTACTGAATTGGACAACACAGCCGCGATATTCAATCACTAGAAACAATGTTAATCCAATAACAGAAACGCAGTATGAGACGATGATAGGTTGAGGTGATTAATTGATTAAAATCAACTAACTAACTAATTAACAAGAGCGAATTCAAAACACGTCAACTACTAAGCGACTTGGACGTTGTTGCACCTGTAATTCCCATACATGCTAAACGCTGAACCCTATCCAGGTGCTTCCTCACAGTTTTCTGAGAGGCTTTCGCCCACCATACAACCGAGGCGTACGTGATAATGGGTCTAGTTATCATCGTATACATCCAGTATGCTGACCTAGGCGAGAGTCCCCACCTCTGTCCACACACACGTTTGCACTGATGTAGTACTCTTTTTGCCTTCCGGACCTTCTCCTCAACATGGTAATTCCAAGTAAGTCCAGTATCTAGATAGACTCCCAGATACTTAACCTTCTTAGTCATTGTTAGTTCCGATCCGAAAAGTGTTAAGGGCCGAAATTCCAGATTTTTCCTCTTCCTAGTGAAGACTATTAGATCTGTTTTCGCCGCATTAATGGAGAGCCCTTGTTCCAGACACCACCGCTCAACCACTCTGAGTGCATTCCTCATAATATCTGCGGTGACGTCCATGAATTTGCCTCTGGCCATTATTGCTATGTCGTCGGCATATCCCACTGTGTGAATGCCCGTCGCCTCGAGTCTGTCGAGAAGAGAGTCCACAGTGATATTCCACAGTGTAGGTGAGAGAACACCTCCTTGTGGGCAACCTCTGCTAACCCTTCCTCTGAGTTTTGAGGTTCCCGTCTGAATATTAATCGCCCTCGTATTCAACATATTGTCCACCCATCTTACCACCAGTGGGTTAACCCTACGTTTTTCCAAGGCTTGTTTCAGACTTTCAAAGCATATCTTATCGAAGGCACCTTCAATGTCCATTATAGTAGTCATCGCAATGCCCCCGGTATTTAGCTCTTCCTCCGCAACGCGTACTACTTGGTGTAGCGCTGTTTCTGTAGACATACCTACCCTGTATGCATGCTGTCTACTATTTAAAGGATACATCTTAAGCGCAGTACTCTCCATATAGTCCACCATCACCCTTTCCATTATTTTTAACAGGAAGGATGTTAGGCTGACTGGTCTGAATGACTTTGCCTCGGTGTAGTCCTTTTTTCCCGGTTTTGGAAGGAAGACCACATTTGCTTCCCTCCATGTTATCGGGATATAGCCTATTGCTAGGCATGCAACGTATATATTCCTGAGCCTTGGTGCAATTACGTCTATACCCCATTGCATTAGACCTGGAAATATACCATCCGGCCCCGCAGTTTTGAAGGGTGAGAATGTTGCTATCGCACCCTTGACCGCTTTTGGTGTCACGATCCGTTCTGCTTCCGTCCTATCCATCCTGTTCGCTCCTTGTTTCCTTGGAGCCCAGGGCTGATCTGACTTATAGCTTCCTGGAAAGTGTACCTCCATTAGGACCTCATTTGTGTGATCCAGTGTTTCCACCATCTCCCCCGCTCTATTACGAATGAGTCCGATATTAGAAACTGGATCTCTCGAGACAATCTTTTGTAGTCTACTGACATCAGATGTACTTCTCATACTCGAGCAAAAGTCCCTCCATGACTCCCTTTTACGTCGTCGCAGAGTAACGTTTAGCTCTTTCTTTTTCGCCTTATATTCATCCCATGCTTCGGGTTCTCCCCTCCTCATGGCGTGATTGAAGGCCTTCCTCGCAGCCTTTTTTAGCTTTTCAAGTTCCCGGCACCACCAAGGCGCAGGATCTTGTTTTTCCACTAAAGTAGGTGTACAAGCCACTCGGTACGCAACTTCAACAGCTGATTGCAGATGCTTCAACTGTGATTCTACATGCCAAGTGTTTTTCGGTATTCCGAATGTCATTACATTCAGTTTTTCCTCCAACACTTCAAGGTATTTTATCCTATCTGTGTTCTTCGGAATTCTGATGTATTTCCGATCTTTTTTCATTTAGATCCATAGCGAACATCAAATGAAATGGCTCTGTGATCCGACAATGTAGCCTGATCCATTACCCTCCAATTTGATATTCTTTCAATTATCTGGCTACTGCACAGGGTAACATCGATCACTTCCATTCGTCTCCCATCGACGAAGGTTGGCTCTGTTCCCCGGTTTAAGATAGCTAGATCCTTGCATGATACAAATTCGAATAAGGCTTCTCCTCTGTAATTATCGTTGGTGCTGCCCCACACTGTATTATGTGCATTGGCATCACAACCAATTATTAGATCCTCGTTCCTGTTCCTGCATGCATTCACCAAAGACTCTAACTCTCTTGTCGGAGGAGGTTCTGGAGAATCATACGGCAGGTATGCAGATGCTATGACAAAACTTCCCGCACCTGATCCTACTCGTACTGTTGCAAGGTCTGGGGCACACAGATCCGGCAATTTATATGCTTGAACTCCGTGCCTCACCAAGATACAGGACCTAATTCTTCCGCTAGTTTGTGCATAATGCAACTCAGCCATGCTATTTGGGAGTCCTCTAATCTTTCCTCTAAAGATCCAAGGCTCCTGTATCAGGGCTATATCAAACGAATCCTCATCAAAACACTTAGTCATCATTGCCGGTGCTGCTTTGCTGTGATGAAGGTTCAATTGAATCACCCTCAGCTTTTCCCGGTACGGGTAAATCTATTACCATATCCAATATATATTTAAGTAACCAAGCAAAAATACCTACGAGTTCCATAAGAAAAACTAGATTGAAGTTACAAAAGTGTTAAATGCCAATTAATAGGCAACCAAAAAAATATTCCAAATTTCCCTATCCCAAATTCGGAACATTATTCAAGAGCCTAGGTTCCATACCTGAAAATATTCAAGAAGAAGAATTTCTTCCTATTCAACCAAGTTGCTCTATTCAAACAGTTAATTCCAACATGCTTCCAGCTAACCGAAATGGTCCAGCTGACCCTAATCAACGTTAAGACGTTTAACGTTTAAACGTTAGAGAGTTTTTCGACTCTCTTAAAATTCCAGACGTTATCAAAGATCTGCCACGTTTCGACGGCAATCCAAGACTTTTTTATGATTTCATACACAATGTTGAAGAAATCCTGATGTTCGTTAGGAGAATCGACGGAACCCCATATGGACAAATCATCTTGCGAGCCATAAGAAACAAAATTGAAGGGCCCGCAAACGAAGTACTCAACATGTATGGTACTGCATTAAATTGGGATAACATTAAAGACAATTTAGTACTACACTATTCGGATAAACGAAATGAAACTTCCTTAATTAAGGATCTTCATGCACTAAAACAGGGATACAAAACGATAGAAGAATTTTATAGTAATATAGTAGAAATCCAAGCTTTATTAAATAATAACGTATTGATCCACGAACAGGACAAAAACGTTGTCAAGGCAAAAAAGACCTATTCGCTCAAATGTGTCTTAATGCATTTCATTCCGGGCTTAGAGAACCACTTGGCTCAAGAATTCGTGCCATGAGACCTGAGACTCTGCCATTAGCCAGGAAAAAAGATTTGAAAAACAAACTTACCCCCAATATAACCACAGACCACAAAATAGACCTCTTAACCCTAACTATATTCCTAGAATGCAGAACCAAAAAAATATTAGTCGTTATAACACACAACCTAATAGCTATACTCCTCGATATAACAATCTCAATTTTAACCCATCTAGAACACACTTACAAAATTCTTTTGGAATGCAAAACCCACTAAATACCTACAACGCCCCTAATATACAGCAATACACTTCCAAACCATCGCATACCGAAATAACTTTCATCAACCTGCACCAGAACCAATGGATGTAACTTCGGGATACACCCATTTAAGGCAACCAACCTTACACCAACCGAGACAACCAAATTATAGCAATCAGACAAGAAGAAGTACTGGAAACCTCTAGTAGTTCAGCGACTTGTTTTTGTATTTCACCTAATTGAGCATGTGGTAATCTATAGTTTTTTATGTATACTGGATTTTTATCTGTTACAGCGATGTACTGTTCGTAAAAGTTGTTTGTGGTTAGTTTTTCATTTTCATCGTGAGACACATCTTGAAATTCTTCACAAATGCTCAAAATCGATTGTACTGCAGCTTTGCCTAAGTTGTCTATTTTAATTTTTTCTACTAAACGATTGAACTTCTGTTTATCTTTGCATTTTGTATTATTTGATAATATTCTATAGTTGTTTAATGGTTCAACTCCAATCATAGTGCTTTCTATTATTTCTTCTCTGTCTTTAGTATTTAGTATCTTGATGTGTTTTATTCCTTTTGCTGGTAATATTGAACTGGCTATAAAAATTCCCTTTTTAACTTCTTTTCCAATTAGAATCGAGTCTTCATTTAAATTCAAGATTATGCTTGTTATTATTTCCGATCTTGGTGGAATTGTTAATTTTCCCATATTTCTCATAGACATAAAGGGTGATTTTTTAGCTGGTTTGGTTTTGGCAACACTGGTTTTGACAGCTGACGTGTGTTTAGTACCTTGTGTCACTGTCAAACAGCTTCAGTTTGGTTTGCAATTTAACCATGGATCGTCTTACAAATGAACAACGCTTGCAAATTATTGAATTTTACTATCAAAATTCGTGCTCGGTTCGAAATGTTCATCGCGCGCTGCTTCCATTTTATGATCGGCATTCTCGACCTTCTGAGCAGTCTATTCGGAAGATTGTGACCAAATTTCGCACCAAATTTACTTTGTTGGACATTAAACCACCAACACGTTTACGTACTGTGCGTAGTGAAGAAAATATTGCGGCCGTATCAGCTAGTGTGACAGAAGACCGCGAAATGTCGATTCGGCGCCGTTCCCAGCAGTTAGGCCTTTGTTACAGCACTACGTGGAAAATTTTGCGGAAGGATTTGGGCGTAAAGCCTTTTAAGATACAGCTGGTGCAAGAACTAAAGCCAGCCGACCTACCACAACGCCGAATTTTTGGTGAATGGGCTCTTGGAAAGCTGGCCGAGGATCCGCTTTTTTATCGAAAAATTGTGTTCAGCGATGAGGCTCATTTTTGGTTGAATGGGTACGTAAATAAGCAAAATTGCCGCATTTGGAGTGAAGATCAGCCAGAAGCATTGCAACAGCTACCAATGCATCCCGAAAAAGCCACTGTTTGGTGCGGTTTATGGGCCGGCGGCATTATTGGGCCATATTTCTTCAAAGATGATGCGAATCGCAGCGTTACTGTCAATGGTGAACGCTACCGAGCGATGATAACAAACTTTTTTTTGCCCGAAATGGAAGTTCTTGACTTGCATGATATGTGGTTTCAACAAGACGGTGCCACATGCCACACAGCACGCGAAACAATGGCGCAATTGCGAGGCGAGTTTGGTGAACAGTTAATTTCACGTTTCGGGCCGGTCAATTGGCCGCCTAGATCGTGCGATTTGACACCATTAGATTATTTTTGTGGGGGTATGCCAAGGCTAATGTGTATAGGGACAAGCCCGCTTCGATTGACGCACTGGAAGCCAACATCCATGCATTCATTCGTGAGATACCGGCCGATATGTGTGAAAGAGTATGCCAAAATTGGACTCAGCGGATGGGCTACCTGAGACGCAGCCGCGGTCAACATTTGCATGAAATTATCTTTAAACATTAAATTGCAAGGTTCAAACTATCGATTCAAATAAATATTTCATTAATTTTTTCGAATTTTTTGTGTTTTTTTTTTTAAAAAAGTTCTAAACCTCTTAAAAAATCACCCTTTATTTAAAGGCAGAATTATTTCTTCATCTTGTACTAATATACTTAGTAGGGTAAGTTCGGGCATTATGGCGCACCTCGCAAATATCATACTTCCCAAACTCTACTTAAAATAAAAACAATGCAGAAACTTCAGTCTTTGCCGAACACGTGCGCAGTAAACATAGTTAGTCGGTACGACGAGTTTCATTGAACAAAAAAACAAAAAATAATAAAAAATTTGCTTGATTGTGATTTTTTATAATTTTGCTCTGTGTTTGGATTCGTTTTTCTCGGTAAGTATACAACGCAGTTTTTCGGTGTGAAGAGTGGAATGCAGAATACAGTTTCAGTTATGTTGTGTAACGGGAAATATTTGAAACGAAAAGAGAACTAAGTTTTTTTTAATGTGTTCTGAATAAGTAATATTTGTGTAATATGGCGCAGGTGCTGTAAGGGCATTATGGCGCGGGTGCGGGTGCGCCATAATGCCCTTATGAAGTTTTCATGTAAATTATAGTTTCATACTTATGTCTCTTATGTATTGCATAGTTATGTTATGTTATGCATATTATATAATAATCCATTGCATTTTAACTGTAAGTTATTTAAAATTATTTCAGAAACGCCAAATATCCGCCAATGATTCGGATGGGCTCGAAGATTTTGGGATGTGGTGAAGATTACACCACTACAACCAAAAGGGACGAGTAGATGCAGTGTGTCCTTTGTAGACAGTGGTCCACGACTCCTGCATTGCTTTCAGAAACACCTACGATGGATGTGGGCGTTTAAATAAAATATAAAAGCTAGTCGCCATATTGCCCTCAGGGGTGCGCCATATTGCCCGCAAGTAGGGCAATATAGTTTTTTATAAACTATTTTTAAATTAATTTATTTTTTGTTAATGAATTTGATTTATTATTTTTATTTAATTTACTTATGTTACTGTTTTGTCTAGTTTATTACAAAAATAATATTTAAAAAATGTTGTTCGTAGTGAAGTTATTTCAGATTGACGTTAGGGGCGCCATAATGCCCGAACTTACCCTATACAAGTTTCATAGTCTATCTTGCAATTATGAGCTTTAAGGAAATCTCTTCCGAGTATCCCATAAGTTGTTAAATTTATTTCTTCGTTAACTACGTGAAATTGATGTTCTATATATGCTTCTCCTAATATGAGCTCTAGATTTACACCTTTAGAAAATATTGTTTTGTTCGTTATGCCATTTATTTGTTTTGCCAGATGTTCTTTACAAACGGAAATATCTGCACCCGTGTCAATTAAAAATTTAAAAAATGTTCTTGAATGTTTTATTCTTATAGTGACAAAATTTGTGTCATATTCCCCATAGAAATTTAATATCGTCCTTGGCTCCCCCGATTCTGTTGACCGGGGATACCTCTGTTTTCCGACCTACTATTGTTGTTATGGTATCCTCTTGTAACACCTCTACTTCTAGTACTACCTCTATTGTTGATATTATTCCTTTCATGATTATTGTTATAACTATTCTTATATCTTGGATTATAATTATTATGTTTGTATAGGTATCTTCCCTTATTATTGGTTCTGAAGTTCATGATGTTGTTTGGTCTGAATGAAGCTTCAACTTCAGTAGCTATCCTTACAGCTTCGTTGAATGTTGTAACTCTTGATGCCTGTACTACCTGTCTACTGGCTTCATTTACTTACTTACTTACTTAACGGGCTCCCGACCCGTGGAGAGTCTCTGCCTGAGACACTGCAGCCTTCCATCCTCTACGATCCCGGGCACGCTGCTTCCAATTTTCCAGACCAAGCGCTCTGGCATCCGCGATGGCTTGGTCTTTGAAACGGAGGTTCGGTCTTCCTTGTCGCCTCGAACCTGGGGGCTGGGATTCGAAGATCCTCTTAGCTGGAGCATTATTATCCATTCGCTCGATGTGGCCGAGCCAATGTAGTCGACGTATTTTGGCTTTTTGGACTACATCCACATCTTGGTACAGCTCATAGAGTTCGCGGTTGTATCTTCTCCTCCATTCGCCCTCCTCGCACACAGGACCGAAAATCCGTCGAAGAATTTTTCTTTCGAAGGAGCCCAGTATTGCTTTGCCAAACCGAAGTAGCAGCGGTTTCCTAGGGTAATTATTCGCCGGATCTCCACTATGGTGTCATTCGTGGAGTTTATGTTTATTCCGAGGTAGGTAAACTCCCTAACTACCTCGAAATTTTTACTATCAACAGTGACGTTTTGTCCTAGGCGGTGGACAGATGCTTGTTTGTTTGTTGATAGCATGTACTTGGTCTTGTCCTCGTTTACTTCAAGGCCAACAAATTTCGCCTGTTCTTCAATCGCCGTGAAAGCCTCTATCACGGCACGCTGGGAGCGACCGATGATGTCGATATCGTCCGCATACCCCAGTAGCTGTACGGATCTGTTGAAGATAGTGCCTTCCGTGTTGACACCTGCCCTGCGCACTATCTGCTCCAGCACGAGATTGAAGAAGTCACATGATAGCGCATCTCCTTGCCGAAATCCGGTGCAAGTTTGGAATAATTCGGAGGAGCTACTTCCAAATTGCACATAGCAGCGCGTGTTTTCCAGCGTAACGCGACACAGCTGGATCAGTTTTGCCGGGATCCCGAATTCGGCCATCGCCATATAGAGCTCCTGACGATGAATGCTATCATATGCGGCTTTGAAGTCGATAAATAGGTGGTGAGTCTCGACTTGAAATTCATTGGTCTTCTCCAGGATTTGTCTCAGTGTGAAAATTTGGTCTATGGTCGATCTGCCGGGCCGGAAGCCACACTGGTACGTGCCGATTAGTGTGTTGCAGAACGGTTTAAGACGTTCACACAGTACGTTGGATAGGATCTTGTATGCGACATTAAGCAGGGATATGCCTCGATAATTCTTGCAAGACATAGGATCGCCTTTTTTGTAGATGGGGCATATGGAGCTGATAGTCCAGTCATCGGGCATGCTTTCTTCCACCCATACTTGGTTGATGATTTGGTACATGCGCCCTACCAAGACATCACCACCGTATTTGAAGAGCTCCGCTGGTAGACCATCAGAGCCTGCGGCCTTGTTGTTCTTAAGCTTTTTTATAGCTAAGCCAACTTCTTCTATACTGGGTGGTGGAACTGGTTCTTCATTGACTGGACGTGGGTTCTCTTCTTGCCCTATCACTCTCTCTACATGATGCCCATTTAGCAGCTCCTGGAAGTGCTGCTTAAACACATCTACTATTCCCTGCGCTTCTGTGACTAGATTTCCTTCGCTGTTTCGAAGAGCCTGCGTTCCGGTCTTGAAGCCAGCAGCCAGTTGCTTGGCTTTCTTGTAAAACCTCCGGATGTTGTTTCGATCGCGAGACTCTTCGATCTCCTTGAGCTGGGAGACTGCGTAAGCCCTCTTCTTTCGACGCAGGATTTTCTTCTCCTCCCTCCTCCTGGTTCGATACTCTTCCCTCGCTGCCCTTGTTTTGCGCTGCAGCGTCTTCATATGTGCATCTTCTGTCACCTTTTTCCGACGAACGCACTCATCATCATACCACGGGCTTTTTCTCTGGGGTGGCTGGTACCCTATAGTAGTTTCGGCTACCTCCTTGATGATGTCGCGATACTGGGACCACTGGTTGTTGGCGTCTGTGGTGGGTGAATGCACAATGGAGAGTCTCTCACTCAGGCGCTCTCTGTAGGCTCTGGCTACTCCAGGTGTGCTAAGGCGTCCAACGTCGAATTTCTTCTTCTGGGCGGTTCGCAGCTTCTTCTCGTTGGACAGTCGAGCTCTGAATTTTGCCGCGACAAGAAAATGGTCAGAGTCGACATTTGCCCCTCGATATGTGTGCACGTTGAGGATGTTGGATACGTGCCTCGCATCGATTAGCACATGGTCGATTTGGTTGGCGGTTCGACCGTCTGGAGAGCGCCAGGTTGCTGTGTGGATCCTTAGCCTTGGAAACCTAGTGCTACTTATCACCGTATTACGAGCTGCTGCAAAATCGATTAGTCGGTAGCCGTTGTCTGTTGTCGTTTCGTGGATTCTGTGCTTACCAACTAACCCGCCAAAGATGTTCTCCTTTCCGATTTTAGCATTGAAGTCCCCGAGTACAACTTTTACATCGTACTCCGGACAGGCTCCGTAGGCTCCATCCAGGAGGTCATAAAACTCCTCCTTGATGGGGTCTTCAGCCTCGTCGGTAGGGGCGTGTGCACATATTAGGCTTATGTTTTGGAAAGTAGCTTTGATGCGGATCACAGCCAGGCGATCACTAATCGGCTTAAAGTCAATAACTTTTGTCCTAAGCCGATTTCCCACGGCGAATCCGCATCCTAATACATGCAATCTTTTATGGCAGCTGTAATAAATGTCGCAATTTTTTCTTTTCATCATACCTGATCCTATCCATCGTATCTCCTGGATCGCGGTAATGTCTGCCTTGTACCGCGTGAGGACAGACTCAAGTTTTTGAGTAGCACCTGGGGTATACAGCGTCCGCACGTTCCAGGTGCATACTCTCATCTCGTTGTCCGTTGACGTTCCGGGTCTAGTTGCCGTTTGAGGGAATTCAATATCCGAGGCTCCTCGTGTCTCTCTCATAACTAATACTTTTTTCCGTGGTCGGGAAGTTACCCCGACGGCACAACCCCCAACCTGGAGGGCCAGGCCCTTGTTTTGACCCTAGGACAGAAGGCCGGTTATTCCGGTGCCAGTAACCCACTTTGGGATGTGAGCGCTGCCGTTGGCCCATTAAGGGTTCATCCGCCACCAACTCTTCTCCAACACCCTGGCTCAGTATTGGAAATCCCTATAGACCTGGTATTCGAATATGTCGAAGCAGCCCATATAGGGGTAACACTAAATAGTTCGGCCTGACTGGAACTGTAGACGCCACCATTGATTCCATCTAGAGAATTCCTCCGCTGCCGTCTGGAAAAGGAGGGAGTGCCTTAGTGAGAAAACACTCCCTCCCCCCCCCCCCCCCTCTCTCGTCTGCTGCCACCAACAACCTTCCAAAGGGGTTGGTTACCCAATCTCCAGTCGAGGTACTAGGCACCCACCAGTCACCAACGTGGAGGTGAGAGTAGGAGTTGATTGTGAGAGGCTAAGTGAGAACGCTTGTGTTCTCATAAAACGCATCACAACCCTTCAACCGGCACTGGCTTCATTTAACCCATTTTTAAAAGCGTTAAGTCCCAATTGATCGTTTAGATTTATTATTAGCTTTTTGTTGACTTCACCTTATTCAGCTATTTGAATCTCATTTAATTGAGAAACTAGTAATTCTATTTTATTTGCGAATCTGGTTACTTCTTGGGTACCTTGTTGTAGCGTAGCTAAGTCATTGTGTAATTTTAGTGGATTAATTTTTGACTTGTACAACTCAGTTAAGACCCTTTTAAAGTCTGTTAACTTTTCTGGTTGTTCTCCTATTGTGAGTAGCCTGTTTCTAACATTGTCGGATACTTTTGTTGCTGTTATAAACTTTATTAATTTTTTCTTTTCAATTTCCTCGTCTAATGTCTCATGATAAAATTCAATAAGCCCTAAAAAGTTTGACAGCTGTTTAGATTTCCCATCAAATTCTGTTAGAAGCTTTGCGGCTACCAATACCTCAAATTTTGCCATATCTAATTTTTCTATTTTCTTAGTTTTTTCTTTTAACAATTCTAATATTTGGTTTTCCACTCCTTTAAAGTATATTCTTATGTCTTCTATTTCTTCTTGGTCTGTTATTTTTAATAATATTTCTTCCCATAATATGTTTATTTCTCGTTTTGTTTTTGTAATATACTCCTGAGTATATTCTCTATTCGGGTTTTTCTTTAAGTTGCTTAACTTCTTTGTTAAGTTTTTTAAACTGTCTATAATCTGCTTCAAAAGTATGTAAATTATATATAAAATATGTTTTATGATTTAAACATGATTTATTCTATTTCTTATAATTTGTTTTTTAACATATTTTTTATAATATGAGTGTAACTTAGCTAATAGTAGTATAATTATTATTTTTAATATTATTATGTCAATATTCGTATCATTTATACCCATTTGTCCGGATGCGTTTACATTGTTTATTACTTCTTCTTGTGACTCCTGGCTTCCCATGGCTGACTTAATTTTTTGATCAGTTGTCTCTTCAGTTCTGCGTCCTTAGTGATTGGTATGATTTTGTGCAGTTCGGCACCTTGCTGTCTTACACGAACTTGCTGGCCGCCTCTTTTTCTTTTGTTTGGTCGTTGCTGACCTTCTGTTGTCGCCTTCTCGGGTGGGTAATTTCCTTGATCTTTTTTGTTCTTCGATGGTATTCTTCAATGGTTAGTGGAACAGGAAAACTTTGATCAGCTTGACCGTGATCTACTAGAAACATTTCAGGAATTGGATGATACAAATTTTCATTTAGATGTCTCACAAAGCCAACCGGATCCGTAGACGTAAATATGTAAGCACGGCGCTACTCTACCTTTTATTAACATATCATCCCCATTTGGAGGAAACCTAAAGTTTCTTATAGATACTGAGTAGGTAATGGGGTGGTTGGGGATGGGAATTCCGTGCTAGAGTGAGAGGGAAGATATGTCGATGGAGTGATAGTGTTGTCTTTGTCGCTCGTATGTTAATTAGGTATGTAGTGTGCTTGATGTGTCGCCGCCGCCTTTGATGTGTCGCCGCCGGCGCGCGCCGCCGCCTGTGGTTGTTAGTTGTTGTTATCAGTTTCGTGTGTGGGTGTGGTGAGTGTGTTGAATTGTTTGTAGATGACGTAATTATTGGTATTCGTCGTGGTCGTGGTCGTCGTCGTCGTCGTCGTCGTCGTGTTGGTTGGGTGTGTGTTGTGATGCTGAAAATTAAAAAAAGCGAGATGCGTGGCTGTGGTTTGAACTTGGTACGATGAGTTTGGGAGTCGGATGTCGTAGCTTAGCGCTATAGCGTATGCTGTGAGATGTAGGTTCAAGTGTTTAAATATATTGCTGGTTGGTGTGTGGGGGCTGTGTGCGCGCGCGACGGTTATCGTTGCCATGCGACGGTTATCGTGGCTGTTGATTTGTATGGTGGATCGTTGCCATGCGACGGTTATCGTGAGTCGTTGCCGTGGTCATGGGTTGCTTGGGGCGGTTATCGTGGTTGTTGATTTTGGATGTTAATTAGATGTGGTTTTGGTATGGTTTATTTGATCGGAGGGTGGTTAATGTAGCACGATGGAACATGTTACTCTTATCTTACTCTGACCATATTGTTTTTTCTGGAATTTCTTTAAAGAAGTATAATGTTATACGAAAAACCAGCCGCTAATGAAGCACGATGGAACATGTTACTCTTATCATTCTAATCATATTGTTTTTTCTGGAATTTCTTTAAAGAAGTATAATGTTATTCGAAAAACTAGCCTCTAATGCGGCACAGTGGAATACATTACTCTTATCATTCTAATCATATTGCTTTTTCTGGAATTTCTTTAAAGAAGTATAATGTTATTCGAAAAACTAGCCGCTAATGAGGCACAATGGAATACATTACTCTTATCTTACGGACCATATTGTTTTTCGGGGATTTCTTTAAAGAATTATGATGTTATCTGAAAAAGCCAGCCTCTAATGTAGCACGATGAAATATGTTACTCTTATCTTACTCTGACCACACACACACACACATTGTTTGAAAAGAAATTGTGATATTTCCGGAGGTATTTTCATGTATAAAAGGCGAGTGTTGAAGGAACTAGGCAACAGTTTACTTTCAAATTAATCGCTGCAAAGAACATGGATTTTCTTAACCAACTGGGTAAAGTAAAGCCCCTAGAGGGTCTGAAGACGGTCGGTTTGGGGAAACGGTGTCGTATCTTGAAGGCGATGCGGTGCCAGACCAGGTATGGACCAAGGGTCCTGGTAGAGCTGGAGGCGAAAAAGGTATTTTTACCTGTACGATTCAACGCGATGGATGAGGACACCATTAACCAACTACACTTATATGAGATGGAAGTCCTCAAAGAAGTTGGAAGTTCCTTTGAGCTGGCGTTCCATCCTGTTACAGAGGAAGACGATGAGGTGCTCATTCCATATTCACAATCATTTTTATAAAATAAAAAAAATAAATTAAAAGTGAAACAAAGAAATTATCTGTTTTTTTCTTATTTATTGGTTTATTAGACTTTTAAGTGCTTTGAGGTGGTTAAAGATTACCCAACCTTTGTGAAAAGATTCAATTTGCGTGGCCGTAAAATTGAATTCCGTATTAGGGATGTAGCAGACAACATTGAACCATCTAGCTGGATTCAGAATGCAGTGAAAGGGATATTTAAAAAGGCGACTGACGCTTTGGATCCTTCTGATATGGTGGGTATAACATTTACAGGGAAGAACTTCGAACACCATGGTCCTGGTTGGATGAGCTATAGAAAGGCATCCGATTTAAAGTGGAGCGAGGTATGGGAATTAATCACTAAAATTTTCCAAAGCAATTCCGAGGGCTTAAGCACGGATACTTTCCGTATAAATCTTACGTCGATAAGACTTCCTAAAGGACAAGGTGTTCGAAATAATAAATTCAATTCTTTCGATGAAGAATGCAAAAAGCGGAGGGGAATCATTGTAATAAGAAACAAAGACAATCTATGTTTACCTCGTGCTTTAGCTGTTGCAATTGCCCGTATTGATAAAGACTCAGAATATGAAAAAATTCGGCGCAATATTGGTAAATCTCAAGATCTTCGAGCGGCTAATCTAATAACTTTGACTGGTGTTAGTATACCTTCCGAAGGTTGCGGTATTCCAGAGCTTCGCACTTTTCAAAGTTATCTGAAGGATTATAAGATCACAGTCTACAAATATGAGCAAAAAGGACGAAGTATTATATTCGAAGACGATACAAATAACAGTGATAAGAGAATAAATTTACTGTATTACAAAGGACACTTCAACGTTATAACATCCTTGACAGCGGCATTTTGTTGTAGTTATTTTTGCGAAATTTGCAGTGTACCATTCAATAATAAAGCCGATCATAGATGCGTAAAGTCATGCCCTCAATGTCAACAATCACCTATATGTCCTCAAAATCTATCCGAGATTGTATGTAAAGATTGCAATAGAAGTTTTAGAGGACGGGAATGTTTTGATAACCATAAGACTTCGGGGTCAACAGGCAACCAAGCAATTTGTGAAACAGTGAAAAAATGTGTTGAATGTCTGAAAACATATAGAAGAGAGAGAGAACATACGTGCAATGAATACTATTGTAAAAATTGTAATAAACACGTTTCCCAGGAACACCTGTGCTATATTCAATGCGACACTAGAAGCCCAAAATTAGGCAATGTTCTCTATGTGTTTTATGATTTGGAGAGTCGTCAAGAAACAATTATTGGTGAAAAAGTGATAAAAGACTATACTGTTCCGGTAAAACTTCATGAACCGAATTTATGTGTTTTCCAGCAAAGATGTGACCTTTGTTTGAGTGAGAATAATCTACGCTTCTGTCAGAAATGTAAATTCAGACTTAATATAAAAAAGGGTCATAATGTTATATCCGAGTTCTTAGAGCACATTTTGGACGCCCGAAAAAGTTTCACAAAAGTTATTGTTTTGGCTCACAATGGACAGGCATATGATCATCAGTTTATTTTAAACTATATCCTGCAAAATACAAAATTTCAACCCGAATTGATTATGAGAGGAACTAAAATAATACTCATGGGATTGGGGAATGTGAAATTCATAGACTCATTGAACTATTTTCCCATGGCTCTATCAGTTCTTCCAAAAGCTTTCGATCTACCGCAAGAGTTAAAAAAGGGGTATTTTCCGCATTTCTTTAATACCATCGAAAATGAAAACTATATTGGACCACTGCCGCCTGCAGAATATTACAATCCAGATGCCATGAAGGTAAATGATCGGGATGTATTCTTTAAATGGTATGAAGAAAATAAGCAAAGTGAATTTAATATGCAGCGTGACCTTGTTGCATACTGTGAAAGCGATGTACAGATCTTATCTGAAGCATGTATAAAATTCAGAAATATTTTCCTTAAGCAGTGTAATGTGGAACCGTTTTTGGAGGCTGTGACTATAGCATCGGCATGCAACTTGGTGTACCGTCGTAATTTTCTTAAACCCGACACTATAGGCTTAATACCTAGAAATGGATATAGACAAGCTGATAATCAGTCGATCCAGGCAATTAAATGGCTTATTTTGGAAGAAAGGAGACGGAATTGTTACATTCAACATGCAGCTAAGCAGCGAGAAGCGGTAGTATGTGGTGTGAAAGTTGACGGTTTTTGCCATGAAACCAAAGAGGTGTTTGAGTTCCACGGTTGTTATTATCATGGCCACTCATGTTTGAAAACGGTTCGCGACATGCCTTTAAGCAAAGATCCGTGCGACACTTTAAATCTACGCTATGAACAAACCATGTCTAAATCTACACGGTTAAGGCAGTTCGGATACGAGGTAATTGAAATGTGGGCTTGTGAATTCGAGAAACAATTGAGTATCGATGATGTCAACTATTTAAAAACACATCCTTTAATACAACAAAGCCCGTTAAATCCTCGCGACGCATTTTACGGGGGTCGTACGGGGAACGCGTATAATTATTATAAATGTAAAGAAGGTGAAAAAATCAAGTACATAGATGTATGTTCCCTATACCCGTGGGTTTGCAAATACGGAAAATATCCAGTGGATCACCCGAAAGTTCACACCACCGATTGTTCTCAAATCGACTTAAAAAACACGAATGGGATTATAAAATGCAAAATAATACCTCCAGAGCAGCTGTTACATCCGGTATTGCCTATTAAACAAAATAATAAACTTATATTTACATTGTGTAGAACATGCAGCAAACAAATGTCTCAAGACAAACTCTGCGTCCATACTGATGATGAAAGAGCTATACACGGCACCTGGATTATTGATGAGGTCTTAAAAGCAATAGAGAAAGGGTATAAGATAGTAGATATTTTCGAAATATGGGAATATTCTATGGTTCAATATAATAAAATGGAAAAATCAGATGGTCTTTTCAGTCAAATGATGAATAAATTCATTAAAATGAAACAAGAAGCATCAGGCTGGCCAAATAAATGCGCTACAATGGAAGAGAAAAAGAAATATGTAGCTGACTTTTTGGCTAATGAAGATGTTAAACTCGATTTTGCAGAAATTTGTAATAACCCTGGGAGGAGATCTTTTGCTAAACTCATACTTAATTCATTTTGGGGTAAATTTGGACAAAGAGAAAATCAGCAGAAAACATGCATAATTAATAGTCCATCAGAATTATTCCAAATGATTACAAATCCAACTATTGAAGTCTGTCACATTCTACCTATAAATGAGGAAAACGTTATAGTAAGTTGGTTGTATAAAGAAGAAGAAGCGGAGACCTTATCAACCGTTAATGTGTGTATTGCAGCATATACTACCACACAAGCTCGTCTGAAATTGTATAGTTACCTGGAAATATTAGGAGGTAGAGTTTTGTACTACGACACCGATTCCGTAATCTATGTGGGATATGACTGACGAATTACAGAATGGAAGTTATATTACTGAATTCGTGAGTGGAGGCCCCAAAAATTATTCCTACAAAGTCTTTAGTACAAAAGATGACACTGAAAAAATCGTGTGTAAAGTAAAAGGAATCAATTTGAATTATTCAGCATCGAAGAAGGTAAATTTTGAGACAATCAAAGAAGCTGTACTTAATGCTGCGAATGCCGATGATATCCAGATTTTATCAAATAATATTCGCCGGACACGAGAGCACGAGGTCATAACAATTGCCGAAACAAAAACATACAAACCCAGGTCGGAAAAACGTAGATTTCTCGAAGACAATAGTTCCCTTCCATATGGCTATAAAAGACGTAAATAAAAAAAGAAAAGAAGAAACTTGTTTTGTTTTTTTTTTATTTAATTTCCAGATAAGAATTTATCCAACAGGTATACATTTTGTAGGGCACAGCATTTGCTATGGAGTGTGCATTTTATTTCACAGGGATAGAGTCGCTTCAATTCGTTGAAATTAGGACAGCCAACTTCTTCGATATTCATCACTTCAACATTTCCATCATCACAAAGTAGCTCCTTCATCCATTGAACTTTTTCATCTCCTTTGACGTACAAAACTGTATTTTTTATTTTCATGCGAAGGTATTTCTGAACTTTCTTAAATTCGGTGAAACCTCCATCCCAAACTAGGCCATGATGATTTTGGTAAAGCCATTGAACTTGTCTTTTTAATGCAGATGATAATTGGTCAGAGTTGAATGGTGGTTTGATGATAAAATGATGATGATGGCCCTTGTGTAGTATTGCTATTTCTTTAGCGATAAACTCATTATTAGGTCCTTTGAAACCTTGTACGTCAAGTATAAAATACATGGTTTATGCGTGCGTGTCTTTTCCCCACAAGAGTTAACTTTGAACTAAGAAATTAGATTTCTCGCGAAACTATTTGACTGAGTGGATTATAATTTACGATGCGATCGTGTAACATTAAACAGTAGGCTGACGTATTTGCAGGGATTGGTTTTGTTCCTGTTGTTTTGAATTCAATGCGAATATCAACTGGACCATTTTTGATTATTTCACTCTGATGTCTGCAATCTATAACGAAAATTGTCGCTTGAGATTTAAATGTATCTCTTGATAAGAGTGGTTCAGCAACTAGTCGGTTGTAGTAGGTTTTTTGAAAGTCACAGTACATATTGTATAGTAAACTGTAATTATTTTTATCAAAGGATAAATTTAAATCTTCACAGGGGTAGGCATCAGAATTTAAGTATGCCTTCACGTTTGTAATATCACAATGATCGAAATAGGTTGGATTTCCTTTTAGTAGATTACGTTTGTTAGTTTGCAATGCAAGGAGAATGTAGCGTGGCTTCTCCATTTGTGAGGTTGTCTTCACATTCCAAATATGATGATTGGTGCTGGGCAAAGCAGGATATTCATACAGATCCCAGTTACGAAAGGCAATCTTCATAGTTTCACCATTATTAATAGGTTTGTAAAGTTTTAATTTGTAAGAATCAGACAGTGTAATATGGGGAATTTTCCATTGTACTTTAAGTAATTTTATCTTTGCTTTTTCATCATCGTCAGCAATTAATGAATTATCATCTGTGCGTGATCGTGTTAGAATCAAATCATGGCGTCCATTGGGTATTACTCTCTTATAGTCTTCAGCAAAACCCAGTAATTTATTTAGAGGTATACAAAAATTAAAGTAGAAACTATCCAGATTAATTGAAGAGTTGGGCGACCAAGATGCATTCAATAGCATATCGCTTTCGTTTTTGTTTAAAGAAATGTAGTTTTTAATAGTTGATGTTATGCCGACACTACGATTGCTATCAATTTCCATGCCATTTAATTCATAACGTATTTCGTCAAATAAGAAGGCTATTCCGTTGTTTACAAGTTTTGTTTTCGTAACTGCCGATCCATCAGATTTCGATACAGTACCTTCAATATAAATGTAACTTTCTGAAGGCAAAATATTAAGATTTTGATGCTGGACACAAATTTGTATAATGTCATTTTTCTCAAAGTTATTCAGATACGGTGAATAGGTGTGATAATCCATTTTTGAGATACTCTCCTCAAACTTTGGTTCTTCGAAAATATTCAGCATGTTGTTGTTGGGGATTGATTTAATGTTTTAATTTATATCCCAATGACAATAGAAATTGTTGATTTTCTATAGTAAGTTTTGATGTTCTCTTGTCAGAAGATGATGGTATATTGCTAGAGTTAGTAGTGTTACCTGCTCTTTTATAACTTGAGGGGCAGTTATATACTATCATTATTGTGGTTTCAAATGAAAGCGAATTGTTATGATTTCGTTTCGAAAGTTTATACGATTTCCGTCCTGATCCAAGAGATTCAATGTTATAGAACTTATCCTCTTAGCGTTCACTGGCAAATAGATGACATTGTGTGGAACTTCAACTATTTTATATCCTGGACTAACGTTGACTGAAAATTCATGTAGTATATGAGCAGGTTGACTATTGATATATGTTTCGTCAATTAAATTACATTCAACTCGTACAATATTCACTCTATTGATATTAACATACTGATCAGATGCATGTAGAATGTTAGGTGCTAGTTTCTTCTTACTGAATCCTAAAAGAGAACCAATAGATCGGTCTTGTGTAAAATCGATTTCCACATTGCTGTACAGTTCACATTTCAAAGTATTATTATTGGCTTTTAATTTGATTATAACTTTTTCAACGCTATTCTCATTGTGTGTGTTCAGAACCTTCTGAATTATTTTATTAATATCCTCAATTTCATAAGAGCCCACTGTAAATTCAATCTTGATTTCTCCATCACCATCACCATCACCACAGTGAAATAAATTATTTAATTTATCCACATTAGGTATGGAATTATAGGTCTGCAGATCAACTAAGCCACATACATAATCAGAATTTAGGATAATTGGAGGAAAGTACTCTGCAGTGAGAGTAGATTGGTTTCCGCTTAAAGTGAGTGTTAACGACATAACTATTGGAATAGAAATGAAACACAATATTTTGATTTTTTTCTATTTATTTATATTTTGCTCAATTAGAAACTTTAAACATAGATGACCACATATAAATGTATTGAAATTTTGACAGCTGTTATAATTATAGTGAATATTTTCACCTAAATACCGTACAACCTCTATGGGTGGTCTTAAGTTACCAAAACTATCGAAATATTTGACAATATTTTTATTCTTAATATATGCTACCCAATGTGTCCCCGGCCCACTCTCATTGTCCAAATTAATTACACCACATTCCTTGTTATCAGATCTTACTGGTAATTTATCTCTCATGTAAACACCCCTGAAGCATGGTATATTCAATTTTCCAAATTTCATAATATCAATATTGGTGAGTGGACGATTAGGTAGCGAATTTAAAAGTTTTTTGAATCGTGTGGTTTAAGGAAGAGTCCAAATCCTTTTTTATATGGCTGTAGATAAAGTCCACTACCATGTTTAATTTTAACTCCTTCCATAGCCTGATTGTGACGTTTATTCTCTTCCAACTGTTTCTTGGCTACCTTTGATTCATTTATAGCTTTAACTACGCCCGCAGCTCCTCCCGCTACTGATCCAATAGCCGATAGCCCGGCTAAAATAGGTAACAATGGTAAGAAACCACCAATTTTCGGTAGAGGTATTACTCGAGGAATTGTAATGCTCTTTCGTTTATTTTTAATGATCTTTTTAGCTGCTTGTAGAGCAGTTGTTGCAATTACGTTAGGATCTTCGTTACTGGTGTCTCGAATAGCATTTCTAGCCTCCATAATGGCTTTTTTAAATAAATTATTCTTTTTGCGTGGGTTTCTTTTGCTTCTCTTGGCTTTACAACCCATACCAAGTTTCGTTTTAGCTTTCATCATATTCGTTACTAATATACTATTTATTTTCTCTGCTATCGATGAGTCTTTTGCCTTTACTCTCTGCCAGGCCTTTTCAGTTAAAATTTTGTCTGCAATATGTCGGTCGGGTAGATTTTTATTGTTAGCATATGCAATATCGTGTTCGCGACAAGCTTCATCCAACTTATTAACTCCCCTATCTCCTCTAGCAAGGCGTTCTTTCAATTTAGTTCCTGGTCCACAGAAGTTATACGAGGGAAGATGTAATTCAAATGGTAATTTTTCGATTAAGGAATTCACTAATCCGTACCCTTTGAATGTGTCTTTCCAACTGTTGGCTTTTACACTATAATCGATCATTTTATACGACTTTCTTGTTGTATATGTTGAACAATTATGAATTTCTCAACTATAAAACATGATCTTTTATATTGATTAGTTTCATTCAATAGCAGAATGAGGTTCATAAAACAACAACAACGAGATTTTATTAAAGTCAAGAACTTTGATAGTAAAGTTAAAGTACACAGGAAACATGGAGCAATATTCCCTAATAGTATTAGAGGAATAATTGTGGGTCCATCAAATTGTGGAAAAACCAATGTCATGTCGAGCATTCTCCTCGATCCAAATGGTTTAAAATTTGAAAATCTCTACATATACTCAAAGTCTCTGCATCAACCAAAGTATACATACCTGAGAAAGCTAATAGAGTCCATCAAGGGTATGGGATATAATGAATTTTCAAATAATTGCGAAATTATCACGCCCTCTGAAGCAAATCGAAACTCAGTTTTTATATTCGATGATGTGGCCTGTGATAAGCAAAACAATATTCGAGAATATTTCTGCATGGGCCGACATAATGACGTGGATAGTTTCTACTTGTGTCAATCTTATACGCATATACCAAAACACTTGATTCGAGACAATGCAAACTATTTAGTTATTTTTAAACAAGACGAGCTTAATCTGAAGCATATATACAACGATCATGTCAACTCTGACATGACATTCAATCAATTCAAGGAATTGTGTAAAAAATGCTGCAAAGATACATATGGGTTCTTGGTAATTAATAAGGATTTTAGCTTGAATAAAGGTCGCTATAATAATTCATTTAAAGAAACTGTATCTATATAAATCTATTCAGTCATAAATCAACCGTTTAAATGATTACATTCGATTAGAGCATTCGTCCCTGTATTCGTCAATTATGGATGTTGATGAAAATTTACTTAAAGATTTAGTAAAAACTAAAAAAGCTTTAAAGAGAAAATATATGTTTCTTCAGTCGGGAAAAACTACGAAGGATGCGGAACTTGAGAATACTTTTAAACCAATAGTTGAACCCTTAAAGGAAATCGTGAAAAATGTCAAAAGTGCTCATACTCAAAATGATACTGCTGCTGCTGCTGCTGCAGATGTTGCTTACAATAATATAGATATGAAAATAAAGAATCAACAACTAAACGTCGTCGTTGACAATACCCTGAAGAAGAAAAAAAATCCATTTCTAATGCAAGTTTTGACTTCTCATCTCCAGAATCAAATCAGACAACGAATAATGATAATTCATTTAGGACACCCTACGACAATAGCCTTGATCAAAGCACTCCGATTAATCGATCGTCCTCATCAGATTCGAATCGTGACAAAATCTATGGTCCACATTTCGACGTGGAATCAAATTCAATGAAATTAGGTAGATCAAGTTTTGTAATTAACGAACACAAGAATTTCGTCATTGATGATGAAATCTTCCATGGAACGAATGGCCTTTATGAATTAATATTTCGAAAAAATCCTAGAAAAGATCGATATACCAATGAAGACTTGGATCAATATCTAAAGATATTACAAAAAACAAAAACACACTTGAAAAACTATGATAGTAACTTACAAGTTAAAGGCAACAGAGGTTATAAGTATAAGCATATAATCCGACCTTTACTTCAACACCTAACGCCGAGAGTCATAAAGAAACTTGGCAAAGCATACAATAGTAGCTCATCTGATATGAGTTATTCGAATAAACCCATTGAATATGTGTATTGGGATAGCCCCAATGAACTCGTCAATAGATTAAGACTTTTAATTGCATCTCAAAGAGCCGGCAATAATAATCTTCAAAATGAGGTTAACTCAATTGTAGAAGAATTACGTGAATCAAATATCATACACTAATAATCAATTCAATACATTAAAAGCAAGTAAATCAGTATGGTCCCACACCCGAACCGACTGTATAGGAACCGACCGGATAGGAACCAACCGGATTTGACCTCAACACTTGGTTCAGGAATTGGCCTATATAAAGTCAATTCGCATTGGAAACGAACATTATCTATATAATAGACATCGTCTAGAGAATAATCTTCATTATTAATAAAATGAGTGTTGACAAGTTCGGACGAAGCTCCAGCCAATTTCATAGAACAGCTGAGAGTTCGCGAGGACCTGCTGGCGTAGGATTTAGACTACTACCTAATGGTGATTTCGATATTGAGGGAAAATGTCTAAACAATATTGGAAAACCTGTAAACCCAACACAGGCGGCAAATAAGGAATATGTTGATAGCACTATGGTCATTAATGATAAAAACATGCTAAATCATCGTCGGTATGTAGACAACAATTTCAACGCACTCTTGGGGACCATAAATGATGAGACACTGAAGCTACAAATCATCGAAGATAAACTGGAAAAAATGGGTGCGGATTTGCGGTCATACACTGATGAGCAAAATTTGAAGACTCTTGAATTATTAAACAAAATTAGAAAGTATATGCTGGATATTTTCGAGAAGTATAAAAGTAGCGGTGAACCTATTAGCGGGACAGCAACGAGTTTTTCACCAATTTAGTACGCGCTCGGAATTCGATTTGAAATGATGTCTACAGTAAATACGTCTACGATCTTCGATGAGATGTTAAAATTTCTAAAAACAAATAACCAAACTCTTCTTGAGGAACATTTCAATGAATTTATTGATTGCATTAGTTTTCTGAGGAACTTTGAAAACGTATCCTCCACCACCTCTGTTCATGGGTGTCATTTTATAAACTGTCCCTGGTCTGCAAGTCTATGTGAAGAAGGACCAGATACTTGCGCATGCTATATGGTTGAAGGCAGATTGATTAGAATTAAGAAATTGATGTTACTTTATCGACGTTTGGTCAAATAAAATATCTAATAAAACACAAAAACTCTCCTTGTTTCTATTCATTCGTTTTTATAATGAGTAAAAGAAAAGTTGTTGGTGAGCTGCACAAGCCAGCCCGAAGGAATTTCAAAAGACGTAGAGTTATTATTAAGGGTTTTGATGATCTGTGGCAAGCAGACTTGGTTGAAATGATACCATACAGTGATGAGAATGAGGGCTTCAACTATTTACTAACCGTAATTGATACTTTTTCAAAGTATGCTTGGGTCGTTCCTTTGAAACATAAGACTGCATCAGCTACAACACAAGCTATGAGAACAATTTTTACCAATTCAAATCGAACACCTAAAAATCTACAAACCGACGATGGTAAAGAATTCTTCAACAAGGTCTTCCAAAATTTGATGAATACCTACAAAATTAATCACTACTCAACGTACAGTACATTAAAAGCATCAATTGTTGAACGCTTTAACCGCACCCTTAAGGAGAAAATGTGGAAAGAATTCAGTTTCAATGGGAACTACAAATGGCTACCCATTTATAAGGATTTGGTGCATGCATATAATCACACGATACATAGAACAATAAAAAGACGTCCCTTTGATATAAATAAAAACAATGCCAAAGAATTACTATCAAGAGTTTATAAACGAATAAAAATTGCTGAGAAGGGAAAATACGAAGCTGGCGATAGCGTTCGAATAAGCAAGTTTAAACATGCTTTCGAAAAAGGATACACACCAAATTGGACAACTGAAATATTCAAAATAAGAAAAGTTCAGATAACAAACCCTATTACATATCTAGTTGAAGATTTTCAAGGCCAACCTATTAGAGGGAGTTTCTATACACACGAATTACAAAAGACGAACTTCCCCAACATATTTCTCGTGGAAAAGATTCTCGCAACAAAAGGCGAAAAAGTATATGTCAAATGGCTGGGTTTCCCAACCACCAACAACTCGTGGATTAATAAAAAACAATTGTTATAATGGTTTTATTTTTTATTTATTTATTTCAACTCTAAAATACATAATAGGACAGGACTAATGTCGCTGTCCAAGAAATCTCCTGCCCTGGCTCTCGCATTATATGCGGCCAACAGATGTATTGCAGCTTTCAGCTGCAACCAGCTCCTGGTTCTACGGAGCTCCTTCATTGAGTCCTCCAGCTCCTTCTTAAGGTCCTGAAACTCCCAGCAAACATCCGAGACTTTGTTCTCCTCCTCGATGAAAATATTTAATAGGGCTTCCATTGTTTGACGGGTTCTCAATTCAATTTTATGAAGTGAAGTAATGCTATGCTTAGATTCCAAAGAGTTTTTATACTGAAAATCTTTAAAGAAATGCCAGAAAAAACAATATGGTCAGAATGATAAGAGTAGCATATCCCATCGTGCTACATTAGCGGCTGGTTTTTTCAGATAACATCATACTTCTTTAAAGAAATCCCCGAAAAACAATATGGTCCGTAAGATAAGAGTAATGTATTCCATTGTGCCTCATTAGCGGCTAGTTTTTCGAATAACATTATACTTCTTTAAAGAAATTCCAGAAAAAGCAATATGATTAGAATGATAAGAGTAACATGTTCCATCATGATGTATTAGCGACTGGTTTTTCGAATAACATTATACTGCTTTAAAGAAATTCCAGAAAAAACAATATGGTCAGAATGATAAGAGTAGCATATCCCATCGTGCTACATTAGCGGTTGGTTTTTTCAGATAACATCATACTTCTTTAAAGAAATCCCCGAAAAACAATATGGTCCGTAAGATAAGAGTAATATATTCCATTGTGCCTCATTAGCGGCTAGTTTTTCGAATAACATTATACTTCTTTAAAGAAATTCCAGAAAAAGCAATATGATTAGAATGATAAGAGTAACATGTTCCATCATGATGTATTAGCGACTGGTTTTTCGAATAACATTATACTGCTTTAAAGAAATCCCCGAAAAACAATATGGTCAGAGTAAGATAAGAGTAACATGTTCCATCGTGCTACATTAGTGGGTGGTTTTGCGGATAACATTATATTTCTTCAAAGAAATTCCTCTGAAAAACAGTATGACCAGAATGATAAGAGTAACATGTTCCATCGTGCTACATTTAGTTGGGTTTCCACCCGTCCACTAACAATTCATAGGTTAATAAAAAAAAAAAATTAATTTAAAGGCTTTATTTTTTTTTATTTTACTAAAAATTAATAACAATTTTATGAAATGGTCATTCTATATGATTGTTTCATCGATTTGAGATTCACTAGTTCCACGTTGGGCTCATGTCTCAATTCCTGATTTGTAAAGAACTCGATTTCACCATTACTTAGAATCCTCTCCTGTTCATATTCTCGATACTCGAAGCATGAAATACCCAAAGATCGTAGCTTATAATTGCTATCATATGTGCAACGAATAGCTAGTTCCTTGTCGTCGTCGAACTGCAGTTTAAAATGCCTATAAAAAACTTCTTTGCTCTCGATTATCCCCGATATTTCGATTTCTTTTTTAATCAAATCTTGCCTAAATCCTTCGATTGCTTCATGTACAGTAACAAATTTTTTCCCTTCGATTCTCTCTGTTGTTGGTGTTATGATGTCATTATTTAGAGATGGATTTGCAGTAGTGTTATTGTTGTTGTTGTTGCTGGTTTTTAATGTTGAAACCGTCAATAAGCGAAACGATAATCCAACTTCTACTGTGTCATTATTGGGCAAACTCAATGCAAAAGTTACATTTTCCATAGAATTTATATTTCTTAAGTCAAATTCAAGCGGGAATCCATTGAGAAATAATGGAAAAATTGAGAAAATCGATAAAACAATTAAAAACATTCTCGTATTAAATAAGTCTTAATTCGTCAGAGGCTATCACTGAAATGAATAATTAAAAGTCAACAACTTCTTTTAAATCATAAATTAATATCACAATCTGCGAATTATATCCTTCGTTTATAAAGTATTTTCTACAACAACATTTTCCTGCTCCTCCTCCTTCTCAGCCGTTGCCCTAGGATTTCGAGTATTGGTTTTTTTGCCTTCAGATAAGACCAATTTTAATGTTTCAACATCATCACCAAAAGGACAATCTGTTGGAAACCGATTGGTTTTACTTTTTGGCTTTGATGAAACTGTTCCATGCATTGTCAATTCACCACCAACAACATACATTTTGACATGCTGAAATCTGTGAAGTTTTATTTTAAAATTAGCTAAAGAAGATGTTGATTCTCCATTTCTTAAGCGAAAAATTAAACAGCTGTTTCCATTTTCAGGAGTCATATAAAGCTCACAAGTCGTCCTATGAAATTGTATGTATGAGAAATTTATCTCCGTCCATCCTACTTCGCAACTACATAGATTATCACCTTCTCTCAATGATTCGCACCAAAACATTTCGCTTTTGCAAGTATATTCAATAATATCTGAAGACCCCTTCTTATTGGTTTCGCTTTCAATCTGAACCTTACTAAGTGCTCCCTAAAATGTCTCTTTGATCGATGAACTGAACTATCACCTAATATTTTCACATGAACTTCCTGTGTTCTATTCTCATACAACATTACTTAATGTATGACCTCTTCTCATTTACTTATCTTCTTTTATATGAATAAGATTACCAATTATAACAATCCCACAAGCAACCCATGACCACGGCAACGACTCACGATAACCGTCGCATGGCAACGATCCACCATACAAATCAACAGCCACGATAACCGTCGCATGGCAACGATAACCGTCGCGCGCGCACACAGCCCCCACACACCAACCAGCAATATATTTAAACACTTGAACCTACATCTCACAGCATACGCTATAGCGCTAAGCTACGACATCCGACTCCCAAACTCATCGTACCAAGTTCAAACCACAGCCACGCATCTCGCTTTTTTTAATTTTCAGCATCACAACACACACCCAACCAACACGACGACGACGACGACGACGACGACCACGACCACGACGAATACCAATAATTACGTCATCTACAAACAATTCAACACACTCACCACACCCACACACGAAACTGATAACAACAACTAACAACCACAGGCGGCGGCGCGCGCCGGCGGCGACACATCAAAGGCGGCGGCGACACATCAAACACACTACATACCTAATTAACATACGAGCGACAAAGACAACACTATCACTCCATCGACATATCTTCCCTCTCACTCTAGCACGGAATTCCCATCCCCAACCACCCCATTACCTACTATACTGGAGCATCTGCTTCATTCATAAACCCCGAATTCACGTACTCCCTTAAATACGAAGTATGCGACCCCACCGTCATCTCAACCATCCTTAATAAATATACCCTTAATAAACAGGTTTCAATACCTTCCTTTACGGAATTCAATGAACCTGACCAATTTAAATTTCTTATCTTTAAATTTCACGGCTACTTTGACCGGCTACTAGGACTCGACATATTAACCCAATTAAAAGCGAAAGTTGATTTCGGAAATAAAACACTTATAACTAACAACGCAATGATCCCATTAAACTTCAAACCGAATCTCAATTCAGGGAAACTTTTAATTCCACCCAATAGTAAAGCAATAATTAAAGTACCAGTCGATATCCGTAACGGCGATATTTTCATTAGACACACTGTTTTAAAACCCGAGATAACAATTTCCGAAGGCATCTATAATGCAAAAGAGTGGTACAGCTCAGTAGAGGTAAACAATCAATCTAACCTCGAACAAATCATCATTATAGAACAGCCCCTAAAAGTTGAATCCTGTGTTAACTCAAAAATCATAGAAATAAATAACTTTAATATGACGTATGAAAACACCACCGCAGAAGAAAATATCGAAAAATTAATTCGCACATCCCATCTTAACACAGAAGAAAAGAAAAATCTTCTGAAACTTTGCAAAAGAATATGACGTTATTTTCTTCAGGGAAAACCAGTCTCTTAGTTTTACCAATAATGTAAAACATAAAATCCCAACTACTGACGAAATACCCATGACAAATTTTCAAAATTTGCTGCAATTATGGTAACAAACGAGTAGTAACTCACCCATAGAACGACTACATTCTACGCTTACCGAAATATATAGAATAATCCTGGAAACTCTTAAAAAAAAATATATGGAAATAGACCACGAAGAAATTTTTTCAGAAGCAATATTCACATATAATAATGCAATTCATTCATCCACCCAATTCACCCCGTACGAGCTTTTCTATGGTAGAACATGCAAATTCAATAAAAACATAAAGTTCAATAACGAACATGAATACCTTTCCAAATAAACAAAATTTCAAGAAGAACTATTTCCAATTATTAGGGACAAATTAGAACAATCCTCAAGTAAAAGAATTGACAAATTAAATAAAGAAAGAGAGGAACCCGAAGAAAGAGAAAACAACGAAGTAATCTTTAGGAAGGAGTGTAGACGAAACAAAACAACACCTAGATTTTCGAAACACGTGGTAAAAGAAAACAATAAAGTAACAATACTAACCTTAGGCAATAACAAATTACACAAGTCTAGAATAAACGTAAACGGACTAGGTACAGTAATAAAATGTATAACTGGCAGCATGGACGCAAGTGACGCAGAAGATTTAAATAGAAAAATTGACAATTTAAATTCAAACAAACAAAACACATTAATTCTGGGCAAGACATAGTAGAAAAATATTTGAAACATTTTCAAGAGCAAACAAACAATTCAATCAATATCTCAACCAGATAAATCTCAATATCGACCTCCTAGCAAACCATATAACAAATATCGACGAAGCGATAGTCTTAGCCAAAATTAATATAACACCGAAAATGATTCTAAGCCCTAATGAACTTCAGGAGATCCAAAACATATTCACTAGCCAAAATGTCGAAATAAAATCAAATGAGCACTTATACGAATTGCTTGAATTACAAGCATATTACAACGAATCCAAAATAATCTTCAAAGTCCGCATCCCAATTATATCCCTAGAAAACTATTCCCTATTCCACATTATACCAATCCCCATTAACAAAACGAAACTAATCATAACGAAACCATATGCTATAATCAATAAATTATGTATTAAACATTATGACAATATCTGCCCTAGAATAGAGAATATTTTTATTTGCAAACGACCTGATCACATACAGTCAACACAGAAATCATCATGCATCGGAAACCTAATGAGAAACCACAGGAAATAGTCTAACGGCGTCAAATCGCACGACCGAGGCGGCCAAGCGACTGGACCATTTCGTGAGATAACTCCAAACTTGGTTTCCAATAAATTGATTGTGACATTCGCTGTGGCGCCGTCCTGTTGGAACCACATGTCCTCCAAGTCCATATCATCCAATTGGGGCCAAAAATATTCGGTTATCATTGAACGGTAGCGATTCCCATTCACAGTAACGTGCCGGTCTTGATCATCACGGAAGAAGTACGGCCCAATGACGCCGCCGGCCCATAAACCACACCAAACCGTAATTTTTTCGGGATGCAATGATGACTCATGGAGTACGTGTGGATTGCTGCCTGACCAATACCGCATATTTTGTTTATTGACGAAGCCATTCAGCCAGAAATTAGCCTCATCGCTGAAGATGATTTTTCGATGAAAATCCGAATCATTTTCAAGTTGTTGCTCAGCCCAATTCACGAACATACGACGATTCTGGTGGTCAAGCGGATTCAGTTCTTGCGTCAATTTAATCTTGTAAGGATGTAGGCCAAGATCGTTTCGCAAAATTCGCCACAACGACGTCACAGAGATGCCCAACGCTTGAGAACAACGTGTGAGAGACACATTTGGGCTTTCTTCAACTGGAGCCTCAGCGGCAGCAATATTCTCGACACTACGGGCACTTCTTTGTCTCACTGGCACGGGAACATTTTGTACTGTGCCTGTGGATTCAAATTTTTCAACAACGCTCAATTGTTGATCTGCTAGGACGATTATGACGACCATAAATTGGACGTAGCGCTCTTAACGTTGAGGCCACTGACTCCGAATTTCGGTGGTAATTTTTAATAATTTCGACTCGTTGTTGGCTCGTATATCTTTCCATCATAAAATGGCAAACCTTACTGAAGAGAAATGTCAAAATTCGTCGTTTGCTGTCCCTGTCGCTCTACTTTTGTAGCGTCCCTGTTGAAAAACCCTTTATTTCAGTGTTACACGAAGCAATACAATCGTCGAAACGACGTCGTCAGACGATCGTCGTCTTACGCGATGAGAGCCCTGCTTTCAATTTGTCCCAAACTTCTTTGGAAGTTTCAGCATCTTCGATGTGAACGTATTTTATTTTGTTTTTGCTTTCACATCCAGCTTTGAGTTCAATCCAGTTGTAGGATATATCCCTTGAACAGTATCCCACAATTCCTCATGCTGCAGATAATTTTTAACAGCGAACGCCCACGAGGTGTAGTTTTCTCGACCAATTAATTTTTCCACTTGGAAGCCTGAAGTTGATTATGCCATTTCAACAAATCTTGAACCAATGAATTCTTTTTACTGTCCTGGGCCCATAACCTGTTAAGATCGAGAAAAAACAAAGCGTGTAGTTAGTAAATTATTAAATGGCAGACAACTTTATTGAAGCAGCAAAACGAAGAAAAGTAGAAGCCGGAAAAAGAAAGAGACAATACAAGAAGTATACAAGAGATAAACCAAGGTATTACAATAGTGTGCTAGGTTTGCATTAGAGAGTCAGATTTATAGATTTCAACACCTCCACTTGACTTGAAGTTAGTAAGTCCCATCATCATCGCACACTTGTAATGTTTTCGGCTTGGAATTGGTTTGGTAAGAATATCAGCAGCCATATCCTCGCTTGTTATGTATTCCAAATGAATATGTCCCAATGTCACCTTGTCACGAACGAAATGGTGACGGACATCTATATGTTTAGACCTTGCATGACAAGCATCCGTATTTGCCAAACTCAAAGCGCTTTTGTTGTCGCAATAAACTACAACCTTCCCATTACGCTCTTTGCAGAAGTCATCATTCAATTGACGCAACCACTCCGCTTCTTGAATTGCAGTCGATAAACTCATGTAGTCTGCTTCTGTCGTTGACAATGCTACAGTCAATTGTCGTTTGCTATTCCAGCTAATAGCACCTCCTTCTTGAACAAAAACCTAGCCTGTACACGATCGCCTATCGACTATATCACCAGCAAAATCTGCATCGCAATATCCAATCATACTTGGGTTTCCTGTTTTAGAATAAGTGATTTTCGCGGTCAACGTAGCTTTTAAATATCGGAAAATCCGTTTCACTGCTGTCCATTGCGGTTTATCAAAATTATTATTAAACTTACTCAAATAGTTTACAGCATATGCAATACCTTGTACTTAGTATAATAAACTTCCTACAGCTTCCTGGTAGGGAATAGTTCCACAGCTGCTATACTGGGAGTTTATTATTTTGGATTTTGTTAGCTTCTGATTAATGTCGAATGGTGTAGATATTGGATTGCATTCATCCATATTAAAACGCTTAAAAATTTGTTTTGTATACGACATCTGATCAATAGCTGTTTTTTATTATCAGCTATGATCCATATATAGATCATCGATTTACATGCACCTACAACAACAGCACATGAACCTGCTTCTCATCGAGATCACGAATCATGATCTGAAAATTACTTCTACTATTTCCGACTAGGTGGCTTGTTTTATTTTTAAATGTTGGTTGCCAGACTCAAAAATGGAACACAAAAAATCATTTGATTTTCTTCGCATTCGAATAAACTCCCTGTACGTATTCCGAGCAAGGTTGCCAAAAGCTTGTTGGCTTTAGGCGCCCAAACATTAAAAAAATGTAGCCCAATATCGTTGCCCTGAAAGTAGCCCAAATATCGTTGAAAATAAAAGTCGATTCTTGTATTTTATTATGAAACATTTATTTTTATTTGAAGAAAACAAAACAAAATATCACAATGACTTGCTTATAAATTAAAGTTCTTGAACATTTTGTAGGTATACCTACATATTATATTATGGTATGTAGAAAAAACTTCAATAAAAAAATCACAAAGATATGATAGCTATTTTCGGTTAATATTCATCCTCATCATCATCACTAACCCCTGCATAAATATCTGACGTAAATTTGCTTATCATTTCTGATGTCTTTGCAACATACATTTTTTACTGTTGAATCGATGCGTAAAGCTTCAAGAGACTCCGTCGACAATCTGTTTCGGGTTTTGGTCTTTATGGAATTCATTAAAGAAAACGCTCGTTCTACTACAGCATTGCTTACTGGAAGTGTCAGTAATTGGATGGCAAACAAACTTAAATCTTTAAAAATTACTTAAGTCCAAAAATGTTCTGGATTTTGTGGTATCTCGAGAGGAAACACAACTTTCCAGTCAAATACTAACAATTTATTCCAAAAGTTCAATGTAGGATGTGTTTCTCTTGTCCTGTGGAAGCATTTCAATCGGAAGATCTCTGAAGCTCCGACGTATAACGAAAAATGCGGGTTCGTTGGAAAATGTTTTTTTTTTAGTTTTGTGAAAGAATAAAACAATTAAAAATAACAAAGCAGAAAATACAACGATATGTAGCCCAAAATTGCGTTGGGCGCTCATGGAAGAAATTTGTATCGTTTTTTAAGTAAAAAGATAGCCCAAAATACGATAAAGCGCCCAATCTGGCAACGCTGATTCCGAGTTATTTTGTTTTTTCTCGTTCTGTCCAGACCAGCCAAACGTTTGATAAACAATTAAATACCTACACCTACATGTCCCATACTTATTTCTAAAACACTTATTAATTAATTTAACAAAACAATTTTTATGAAATGTTTAGAAATGTTTTGTTGGATTGGATCTGGACACCAAAAAAACATTTATGTTTCAGAGTTACCCAATCGTGATGGGAAATAATTTTTGTTTTAAAAGCCTTCCTGCAGAAAGTGAGCGTTGTTTTTCAAATATAATTTTTTTTTAAATAAAAAAAAAATGTCCAGAAGAGCTTGGATACCTACATTATGAGAAAGTGATTCATTTAATACGATTATTTGAATTAAATCACGTGTAGCGTGAATTCCGAGACCAAAATTACAAAAATGAAAACTTTACTCGTTGCTAATAATCCTACTACATTATTTTCTTCTAGTCCAAAAAAAGATAAAATTGAAAACATTCATAAGCATTTAATAAATAAATTTCAGAAATATCTTATAAGTCTTATATGCCAAGACAAAGTCAAGTGCTAGCAGCAAAATATTGTTCATGTGTTGCATATTTGAACATAAAATACTAAATTTGTTTCACAAAAATATATTTGAAAAGAAAAATTATGCAAATTTGATTGAAATATGGTAACACCCCCGACATTGCAAGTGAAATGACATGTGCCTTGTGTGACGTCACGTTGAGGAGAATATTTGCAATATGGCTGGTGGCAATATGAAGTTTGAAATACCCTGTATTATCTGTTTTGTTTTTGAAAGCAACTGTTGCTACAATTCCAAAATTAAACTTTTCAATGATCCGTTTTGCTTTATTTTCGTGAACTGATCCGGATCGCGAGTAATTCTGAGGCCAATACATTTTTTCGCTTCACCCATATCCTTCATCACAAACTTTTGTTTCAGCTCGCCTTGATTTTTAATTCCGTGTTATTGCACCGGACGTAGACGGCAATAAAAAACATTTTGCTGTCTGATAAGTCGAAATAAATGCACTGATCGAGTTTTGACTGTGTTCGTCTGAAGATTTTTTCAACCGCCAACCTGGGATCTCTTTGAATCCTTCGATTAAGGAATAGCTGATCCTGGTTGTGTGCTTGACCGATTGCCAAGAAAATGCAAATCTGCAACTATATGCAGAACATTCGACTCTACAACGATTCAACAACGACGAGCGAAATTAGCGATGATAAAGAAGCGATTGTAACTATTATATGTATATAATACAATATATTTATTTCTCATATTATATAAAAATGAAATAACAGGTTTTTGGTCTTTAAAGAGAGAGATTGCGTTAAATTTAATGTTTTTATTTTGTGGCGAATTGGAGGGTTAAATAAATATGGTGACTGGTATAAGTAATGAGCGCCAGATTTAAATATTTAACAAACACAATATTCTAAGTTTTGCCAGAAAGAAGTTTATTCAAATGACATTGTTAATTCATGTGACTACTGACAAATATTGTTATGTGTCTATGGTGATGATTGAGATGATGATGACGATGATGACGATTCTGCTCCAACAGACTGCTTAAGAGCCATTTGCTTCAGAACTTGTTCCAATTTCACGGTCACTGCGTCCATTTGTTCAATTTCAAGATCATCTATCCCTGGTTTTTGCGAGCAGCCCTTGATGACCAAGCGTGCCTTATAGCGCTCTATTACGTTTTCATCATTTTGTTTAGTCTTAAAGATCCATCTACAATTTATGAGCTTGACATTCTCAGGCAAGTCTTTTAATGACTAGGTGTTATTGCTGAACAAGGTTTTATACTCGTCCATCATTGCGAGTTTCCAATGTACTGCCACTAAATGCTTCGCTAACTGATTGTGGATCGTTGGTAAAATCTGCTTCCGCTGAGTACAAATAGTAATCATCCAAAGTAATTGGTTTTGGAATCCGCGACGATCTACGAAGTTCGACGTCATCTGGTGTACTTAAATCTGTTGATCTTATCCGATCAGTTGATGCATCGTTCGTGACTGTTGAATTTGGATCATAATATTCTGAAGAATCACTAACCACGTCATCTAACACAGAAGTGTATGGAATCTGTTTCATCTTCATCTTCCTCATCATCCTCCACCGAAGCGGTACCGAAATCTAGGTTAACAGTTGGTCTCGATTCCGAATAAGTCTTTGATGACTTTGATTAAAGTTGTTTTCGAAAAATTTCACGTCACGGCTCTTCACAATATGGAAGTTAACTGGGTTCAACAAACGATAACCTTTGGTATCTTCATTTTATTTTATTTTATTTTCAATCAAATGAGTACATCTACTGTTCTCGCTAGATTACTTAATACAAAAATATTCTTAAAAACGACCACCAAAGCTTAACAACAGAATTAATTTATTCCTAAATGAATCCCTACTAAGATGAAAATCGAGTAAACTACTATATTTATTGGATTCCCTAAGGCATCTAGAAATTGGTTCATTGTATCCATAATTAACTCTATGATAAGGTACATAAAAATAAAATTGAGATGAAGGTCATTACAGTGACACCATATCGATAGTCGTTTAAGATCCTCTTGTAAAAGAATACAATCGTTAACTGAACATATAGGCCGGAACACCTTCAAATCGTCGGCAAACATAAGACACTGGGAACTCAAAAACAAGTCAGGAATGTCATTAACAAAAAAAAGGAAGAGCAGAGGGCCTAAATGACTACCTTGAGGTATACACCAGAGGTAACATAAACTGGTGACGAGAAAGTGTCATTTATGCGAACATACTGAATACGATCCGTTAAGTAGGAATGAATCCACATTAGGAAATTAGAGTGAAGTCCTAAGCCAGTTAGTTTAGATATTAATATATTGTGGTTAACGCGATCAAACGCTTGGCAAATTCAGTATATATGACATCACATTGCAAGCCCTTCTCAAGGTATTACAAAAAATTGAGAGATTTGTGGTAGTAGATCTGCCTGCGACGAAGCCATATTGAAACGGAGAGATAAATCTCTTACAGAGGTGTAAGTTTGCCACAAACTAGTTTTTCAAACAACTTAGGAATAGTTGAAATCTTAAAGATTTATCAAAATTTAATAAAGAAAGAGCAATTTGAACTTCCGGGATTGAGCACTCTAAGTTGCCGATATTAAAGAGATCACAGGACATTGAGCTATTAGTAGAGACTATAGATGTGGTAGTACCACAAGAATATAAAGATTGAAAGTGTTTAGCGAACATATTACAGCTGGTCGAAAGATCAGATGAAGATACGTTATTTAGCTCCAAAAGCGTTTAGTATTTGTCTTTAAATTTGATTCGACAGAGAGAACATACTGTTGGTAAAGAAACATCAAATTGTTTTTGGAGCGTCCCATAAATTTTCAAAAGTTCCGGGTCGTTATTACAATTGCGAAATCGCTTATAAGCCTTATTTTTCTGTCGGGAGAAAAGCAAGAGTTTTTGATTCTCCGTTCTAATAAAATATTTGAATTTACGATGGAAAAGATCTAATTTGATTTTATTTGTACAGCAGAATTACGGACTGATCATTTTTACAAAAACTAAGTGAACAAAATTGACACCCGGAAGAGGTTATATAGAAAAAATTAATTTGACAGTTCATGGTTAAAGCTTATATTAACAGGGTGTATATAATCACATTAAAAATGATCGAATGAACAAGTAATAGATTATTATAGGAAGTAATTGTGACTAAACATACTCCCCCCCTTGAAGGGGCTGAGATCCTTCAATAGGAAGTCGACGGATTCTAGCCGTAGCTCGCTGAGTCTCTCCACTGATGGTCCTTAGCGTTACCAATCTTACGACGCCATCCTTGCCGGGATGCACTTTCACAACTCGTCCAAGTCGCCACTTAAGGGGTGGGAGATTATCTTCTTCTAATACCACCGGATCACCCACTGATATGGGGTTCCCCCTTTTCGCCCATTTGGTACGAAGCTGAAGGCTTTGCAAGTACTCTCTGGACCATCTCACCCAAAACTGCTGAAAGTACCATCGCAACTGCTGGTAACGATGAAGAGATTTGACATTGGTGACGCTTTGCATGTTCGGTTCCACAACAGTGTTTAATGCGGTACCAATGATGTAAGAGCCTGGGTATCATCAGGGCTCTCGGACATCGGAGTAATTGGCCTAGAATTTAAGATAGATTCGATTTGTATTATTAAAGTATTTAATTCAGGATACGTGAGTGATGAATTGTGCAATATCCGCTTCATGTGAAATTTTGCACTTTTAACTGCATCCTCCCATAATCCCCCGAAATGAGGAGACCTGGGAGGTATGGTTTTCCACATGATTCCATCTGCAGCGCAGGCCCTGACTATTGCGTCCCTATTCTCCCGTTTGAGAAACATCTGATACAAATCATGTAATTCGTTGCGAGCTCCAATGAAGTTCGTAGCGTTGTCGCTATGTATAACCGAGCATAAGCCACGCCGGCCAACAAAACGCTTTAAGGCAGCGAGGAAGCTTACTGTGGTTAAATCTTCCACTAACTCCAGGTGCACAGATTTCGTAACAAAACAAACAAAAACTGCTACATAGGCTTTGGTGAGGTCCCACGGCGCCGAAAATGGATATAGAAGGGTCCGCAAAAATCCACACCCACAATGTTAAAGAGTCTCGACTGTTGAACACGTAGCTGAGGTAGTTCACCCATGATTTGGTAGTTTAGAGATGGCTTACTCCGAGCGCAGATAATACACTGACGTACCACCTTGCGAGTTACCAATTTACCATGTACTGGCCAAAATTTTTGACGAACTACACTTAATAGCTTCTGGGGGCCAATATGAAGATGTTTGATGTGGAGATGAGTAACCAGAATCGTGGTTAGAAGACTGTTTTTCGGCATTAATATAGGGTGTGTTTAGTTTTAAGCATATTAATGCTACAAATAAATAGTTTAAGCACATTAGTTTAAGCATATTATTATTACAAATAAATAATTGAATAAACATCTCTACACTACCCTATACAGCGAACACTGAACAGCGCACTTAGCATCTCCTATTACACTACACACACTTCATCCAGTAGCCAATGCACTTTTTTCTTTCCCATGATTTACCTTGACGCCCTGATATTAGGATCTCATATTGCACCACACACGCTTCTATGCGTGAGTCTATTCACCACAAAGAATTATTTGTTAATATCGAATTATATATTTTCCCGTCTTATGAATCTAACACATGTTTAAAATCGTATAACTTTAACAAGGCTAGCTTCATTGAACTAAACAGTTTTCTTGAATCCTTCAATTGGTCTCATGAATTTTTAAATTTAAACCTTGAACAAATGTACTTGAGATTTACATCAATTATATTTGAAAGTTTTTCTAAATTTGTTCCTCTTTCTCTAGCGTCTAAATTGAAGAAACTACCAAAGATTCCGTGGTACAATGATCATTTAACAAATCTTAAAAATATTAAACGTAAAGCTTTTAATAAATATAAGAATACTAATAATGAGTTAGACTATGCTAAATTTAGCAAATTGCGAAAAGATTTTTCAATTCTTAATAAATTCCTTCATCGGTGTTATATTGAGTATCGAAAGTAATATCAAGTCCAATAGTAGCTCATTTTGGTCATTTGTCAATACTAAGAGAAGGTCTTCTGGATATCCGAATAATATGTCATATAAGAACTCAGATGCTTCGAACATTACTTCGATTCTGGATCTATTCGCGGATTTTTTTCAATCGGTATATTCAGATCCAAATAACTTAAACAAGTCATATTTGCCCAATATAACAAGCAAGGTTGATATTGGCGTGTTACATGTAAGTATTGATGAAGTTCTCTTAGCAATCCAGTCACTAAAGCCTAAAACTAAACCTGGTGCGGATGGTATACCAGCTTTATTTCTAAAGAACTGTGCCAATACACTATGCTTTCCTTTGCTCTGCATTTTCAACAAATCGCTCTCCGAAGGTATATTTCTTAACGAATGGAAAACTTCATATCTTATTCCAATTCATAAATCCGACTCCAAGAACTTAATAGAAAATTACAGAGGGATCTCTAAACTTTCCTCAATTCCTAAATTATTCGAAAACATTGTGAAAACAAAATTAGAGTTTTTAACCCGCGAATCCATATCTGAATTACAGCATGGTTTTATCTCTGGGCGCTCTACAACAACAAACATGGCCCTATTTTCATCGTATGTTATCGAGAATATTGAGGGAAAGAGTCAAATTGATGCAATTTACACCGATTTCAGCAAAGCTTTTGATTCGGTTAACCATTTTAGCTTACTGCGAAAACTCAAATTATTTGGTTTCCACTCAACATTTCTAAGTTGGATCTCATCTTATTTAACAGGTAGATCACAAAAAATTGTAATCAATAATTCTTATTCGAAATCTATTAATTGTATTTCGGGTGTTCCTCAGGGAAGTCACTTGGGTCCGCTTCTGTTCAATATTTTTATAAATGATATAACATCAGTTATAAAATATTCGTATTGCCTTCTTTATGCTGATGATCTGAAATTATTCCTTAAAATTAATAGTGTTGAGGATTGCCGCCTACTACAATTAGATATTGATCGAATTTCAGAATGGTGTAATTTAAATTGTCTAAAATTAAACATAAAAAAATGTAATGTGATCTCATTCTATAAGATTCATTCGCACATAAACTTCGATTACCAAATTGATTCAGACCCACTCTCGCGCGTTGAAAATATTGAGGACCTTGGTATAATGCTTGATTCAACTTTCTCTTTTAAAAGTCATATTGACTATATGATTATTAGAGCTAATTTACTTGTTGGTTTCATTAAGCGAAATTGTATTGATTTTTGTGACCCATACGCTTTGCTTTCTTTGTACATATCTCTAGTTAGATCGTTACTCGAATATGCGGATATTATCTGGAACCCAGCCTTGAAGACTTTTTCTGAACGTATTGAAAAAGTCCAAAGACGTTTTACAAGATTTATATTTTATAAAATGAAATGGACTTTTATCCCGGAATAGTGTTTATTTCTGGGAATTAAATCACTGGAATCCAGAAGATGTATGCATGATATAATGTTTGTGAGGGATATTTTGAATTATCACGTTAGATGCCCTTCCTTACTCTCTAAAATACCACTTTATGCACCATCAAGAGTTTTACGTCCCAAGGATTTGTTTTTTGAGCAATACCACAGAACAAACTATGTTTGTAATGAACCCATCTGTAGATGTATAATACAGTTCAATGAAGTTTGCCAAAATATTGAATTAAGCTGGACAAGAGATTTATTCAGAACTAAACTTGTCTTAATATTTACATTTTAATCGATTTTTTCTTTTATTGTAATTTATGTTGTTATTTGTTTTTTGTTATTATTTAAAACATTTTTAAAATACTTTTTCTAAAATCTGTTAGCCTTAGCTTGTGGATAATAAATAAATAAATAAATAAATAAATAAATAAATACATTTTTTCTTTCACACGATTTACCTCTTCATTTTTTATGTCATGTAAGCATTTTTAGAATAAGTTGTATGCTAGGCTAAGCATTTATTATGTATAAATAATGCCCAAATAAAGGCTACGGGAGATATTGTTAAAACGTCAAGCAGTTAACTTCTTTATCTCAATTGGGTGTTCTGGTGTACTACCAGCAACACAAGGCAACAGTCAAGATACAAGAATCTTGGTCTGTACATATACAGTAAAAGCACTGTGTACATTTGGTGACCCCGACGTGATTTGCTTCCCCCCACCAGTGGTAAGGGGCAAATCACAAACATATATAATAAAAGCGTCGTCAGGGCTAAACACTGACTAAAATATTCGCTTCTCCCCATTTTTTTTTTTTTTTTTTTTTTTTTTTTTTTTTTTTTATACTTTTGGAGAAATGCTTTACGCACCATAAGGAAATATCCATATTTCCCCGTGAGCCGGGCTCTCCTAGGGGATTTAAACCCTTGGGGGGGGGTCCGTGTCTAAGTAGCGGGCTCGGTCATTTCCTCAGCTACCTCCTCTTGTTTTTTAATTTTCAGGATTTGGGTCAGATACGTGCTTATTTGCATCCACTGGACTTCGTTGTCCAGCATCTTCTGGATGATGTTGTCCTGGCTGATTTCGCCGACGTTTCCACTTAGTTCTTGGCGGAGGGATTCCCATCTAATGCACTCGAAGACGGTGTGGTAGACGTCGTCTGAAAGCGAATCTCCGTATTGACAGGATGGGCTTCTCACTTTTCCTATCTTGTGGAGGAAGGCGTTGAAGTATCCGTGTCCGGTGAGGAACTGGGTAAGGTAATAGTTCAATTCACCGTGTTTCCGGTTACTCCATGCGTTTACGTCTCTGATGAGCCTCGCAGTCCAGCGCCCTCTACTTTCAGACTCCCAGCGTTCTTTCCACTTGCGTTGTATACGCGCTATTGCTTCCGCCATCGCTGCTTCCGCTCCAATTTCCGTTTTCTTTTCGTATGCGTACTTTCGTTGTGCTGCAAGGAGGTCTATTGGTGTCACCCCCACGATTACAAGAGCCGCTGGCTCCGACACCGTGCGGTATGCGCTTGCTATCCGTAAGGCACCGCGCCTCTGTACCGACGCCATCTGTTTGCGGTACTTTTCTTGCTTCAGTGCGTCAGCCCAAATTTCGCTTCCGTATAGGAGAATCGCGTGCGTTGTCGACAACAGTAGTTTTCGTTTACTAGCAGATGGTCCACCTACGTTTGCCATCAACCTGGATAGAGATGCTGTCACTTTTTTTTTCTCCCCATACGAGAGGCAATTTCCAACAAGGTAATTGCGTTCGCCAAGGCAAAACATTGGCGAGGCGTCGACAGGGCCATACACTGTTCGCAACAATCGGACTTATTGGCATTGAGGAATGGACGAATTGGAAATATTCGCGCTAGTAGCGCGTCAGAAGCTTCTAGCGGATGAGCTAACAAAGCTACTAGTCAACACAAAGAAGAATGGTCCTTCAAGAAGGACGAGGCAATACGTATCGAATAAATTGGAAAAACTGGAATCGATATGGAAAGAATTTGTTGAAAACCATGATCGCATCAAAGGCCACATCAAGCATGATACTCCGTACATACAAGGAGATATGCATGGGAATACCAAAATCAAGTATGTCGAATTAAGGTCGCTTCTCCTATCATCGCCAGTGAGTGAGGACGAGGAATCATCCGACAACGCATCTGGTACCACAAGTCAAAAAAGGCCTGAGCCTACTGCGAGGAGTCAAGCGCAACAACCAACCACCAACATTAATCTCTCCGAAGTCACTAGCCTCCAAAGGCAACTACGGAGACAGCAGCCATTGATAGCCACAATCCAGAGAATAACTTCGTATCTGGATTCACTAACGGATAAACAATCCAAACAGTACTATCAGGTACAGCTTTCCACATTGGAAAGGCATTGGCGTGAGGTAGAGAGCTGGCACCACGCAATATCTGAGGACCATGACGACCTCAATCAAACAAATTATAATATGACTCAGTTCATTAATATTAAAGACGATGCACAGAAGGGATTGGCCAAACTACAAGAGATCATTTACTCATTCTCTGATCCCACTCCTACAATAAACACAATGGCAGGCATCCAGCTACCAAAAATTACACTACCTAAGTTCGATGGGACATATTCAAATTGGAGGCAATTTCACGACCTCTTCGACCAGATGATTCACTCTCAGAATATTGGACCTGCAAAAAAAATGTGGTACTTAAAGACTAATTTGTCCGGCGAAGCACTTAGACTAATCAATCATTTAGCCATAAGTGACAACAACTATGAGTCATCATGGAACATATTAAAGAATCGTTACGAGAACAAGAGACTACTGGTTGGATCGTTCTTGGAGAAACTAATATCTCAGCCTAAATGTGCTGCCGATAAAGCAATGGCATTGAAAAATTTTCATGACACGACCACTGAGTGCATACAGGGCCTTAATAATCTTGGAATCGATTTCTCCAGCTGGGATCCCTTGCTAGTTCATATGCTCGTCAAAAAACTGGATAAGAACACTCATGCTACATGGGAACAATCTCTCAAGGACCCAAGATGTCTCCAAACCATAGACAGTCTTCTTAAATATGTCGAAATTAGATTACAATCACAAGAAGCAATGGGCAAAAACATAGCATCCCCAGAAGGCAACAATCGCCGATCAACAATTCATCATAAATCACTTACTGCTACAGCACATGCAACCATTCAGTGCAAATGTTGCAAGGGAAGTCACCAATTGTTCGCTTGCAGCACATTTTTGCAATTAACACCACTTCAACGGTTGGCTCTTGTGAAAGAATCAAACATCTGCATAAATTGCCTAAGGGGCGGACACATGGCATCGAAAAACTACTGCATCTGAACAATGCAGTTCAAGGCCCATCAGTCGCCAGCATAACCAGAGCAAACAGATCCACTAAAACTCAAGAGTCGAACGGCTCGTCTTCAAATCAGCCTGGTCCGTCATCCTCAAACATTGCTAGCATCAATCTACATGCAAGCAACCTAGCCAGTGACTCCAATAGTTCGGTAGCGGCAGCTGACAAAAATCCAAAGCAAGGATATGTCTTCCTAAGCACCGTCATAGTGAAGCTGGTAAGCAACAGTGGAACAATAATAAACTGTCGTGCTCTCCTCGACTCTGGCTCGCAGATAAACATAATAACAGAGCGAATGATGCGCAAACTGGAGATACCACTCACACGCAATCCAATGATAGTAAATGGAATTGGACAATCCAGACGCGAAACGCAGCTCAGAGCAAATGTCGAGTTATTATCCGGCGCAACTAACTATTCAACGAGGATAGAAGCCATCGTATTGCCTCAAATAGTATCTTCACAACCTTCAAAGTCGTTCGACATAACAACATGGCAAATTCCAAGGAACATTAAGCTGGCAGATCCGCAATTCAACGAGACTAATCGCGTTGACCTACTAATCGGAGCAGAATATTACCACCAGCTGCGTTGCATTGGACAAATAAGACTAGGGAAGGAGCTCCCACTACTGCAAAATACTCTCCTTGGATGGATGGTCACGGGCAGGATTGGTGAAGCATTCACAGTAGCCCCAGCTTGTGGTGTCTATACGCGAGATGAATCACTGGAACAAGCAATTGAAAAATTTTGGGACATCGAGAAAGTACCAGAGCCAAATTCCGAACGGACGCTAGCAGAACAACATTGTGAGGAACATTTCAATCAGACGACCAAAAGAGACGCCTCATGACGATTTGCGGTAAGATTGCCTTTCTCCACAGAACCAACGAAGTTGGGTGCATCCATGGACATAGCATTAAGTAGGTTCTACTCATTAGAAAGACGCTTAGCGAAGGACACAGACTTAAAGAAACAATACGTAGAATTCATGGAGGACTACAAAAACCTGGGACACATGGAAGAAATTGACTACAATTCACTCACGACACCACACTGTTTCCTGCCGCATCATGGAGTGATTAAGCCAGATAGTAGCAGTACAAGGCTAAGAGTGGTTTTTGATGCTTCAGCTAAGACGTCCACAAATATCTCCTTAAACGATATTTTGCACACAGGTCCACCTATACAAGATGAGCTATTCACAATTTTGATGCGTTTCAGGCTGCCAAGATATGTAATTAAAGCCGATATTCAAAAAATGTATCGGCAGATATGGTTGCAACCAGAAGACAGATGGTATCATTTAATATGGTGGAGAGAAAATTCAAATCAACCCGTCAAATGTTATCGACTCAAGACGGTAACCTATGGAACAACATCAGCTCCATACTTGGCAACTAGATGCCTACAGAAGTTGGCCCAAGATAATGAAGCTACCTATCCATCAGGCTCCAAGGTACTCCAGAGAGACTTTTATGTGGATGACGTAATGACTGGCGCAAATAGTATACCAATGGCGAAAGAAATTCAGACACAACTGTCAGCGCTTCTTCAACAAGGAGGATTCAAGTTGAGAAAATGGAGCGCAAATCATAAACATCTACTAGAAAACATTCCATTGGACGACCAGGAAATTCGTTTTGATGAGCACGAACAAGAAGGGTTTGTAAAAACACTTGGGCTGATATGGCTTCCAAAATCAGATGCATTCAGCATAAAAATTAATTGCCAAGCACAAAAACGAGTTACCAAAAGATCAGTGGCATCTGAGATAGCAAAACTTTTCGATCCACTCGGCATTGCTGCACCAGTAGTGATCGTGGCCAAACTATTTCTTTAAGAATTATGGGAAATAAAATATGATTGGGATGCTGCCCTTCCAGTAGAAATGTGTACAGATGGTGCACGTATCGAAAACAGTTGCAAGCTTTGGATCAAATTTGCTCAATATACTCCAACATCAGTTCAACTCCACACGTTTGCTGACGCATCCGAGAAGGCCTATGGTGCTGCCGTGTACGTAAGATCCACTACCGAGGACGGCATGGTAATAGTCCGACTACTCTGTTCCAAAGCCAGAGTGGCGCCAACCACCAAGACGGTTTCAGGAATAAGCTCATTGACTATCCCACGGCTTGAGCTATGTGCTGCCTTATTAGCAGCAGAGTTATCTAACCGCGTGAGATCCGACTTACAAATCGATGGAGGATCTACACATTTCTGGACGGACTCCCAGATAGTGCTCGACTGGATCAATTCGGACGCACAATCATTCCAGGCTTTCGTAGGTCGTCGCATTGCAACAATTCAACGGCTATCCAGCAACATAAAGTGGCGACAAGTCCGGTCAAACGAGAATCCAGCCGATGTCTTATCAAGAGGAATCACCCCAGAGAAGTTACGAGAGAACAACTTGTAGTTCTACGGTCCCAGATTCTTAAGTGGGAATGAATCGGTATGGCCACCACCATATACCAGTCACAGTCCGGGTGCGGGAGAAAGGAAAAGAACAGCCTTGTCAGTCAGCGTAGGAACACCGGAGATTGTGTTTGAACAAATCAAGCAAATTTTGCAAACTTAAAAGGATAAAAGCTTACTGCCTACGTTTCATTAGTGTAATTGAGAACGGCAAATTTCGCTCCAAGATTCATACGCTGCGACACTCCCATTCACAACCGTTTTGCCCAATCTGGCCGTTGACAGTTGCAGAGCTCAACAACGCTCTTCAACTCATTTTAAAACACATTCAAAAATCCGAATTCAATGCCGACATTCTTCATTTAAAGAAATACAAAGATCTAGACACAAAGAATAAACTAATTGGGCTCTCCGCATTCTTGGATGAAAACGATCTCTTGCGAGTAGGAGGAAGGCTACAGGCATCTAGCTTAGCTTACGACGCAAAGCATCCAATATTACTGCCTTATTCCCACCCGTTCGTCAAAATGATAATGACGGAGATACATTCCGAAAACTTGCATGTGGGACCTCAAGGTCTATTAGCCATAACTAGACAACGTTTTTGGCCGATCAAAGGAAAGAATATAGCGCGCTCAATCGTCCAGCAATGCACAGACTGCATAAGGGCTAGGCCAAAATTGTACGTGCAGATGATGGGCAACTTACCAGCCCATCGAGTTCAACCAGCACGTCCTTTCATCAATTGCGGAGTCGATTTTTGCAGCCCAATTTGAATTCACTAGCGTTCGAGGGGCAGCCGTCCACAAAAAAGCTATCTCTCAATATTCTGCTGCTTTAGTACGAAGGCTGTGCACATTGAAGTCGTCAGCAAACTATCCACAGACGCGTTCATCGGTGCATTAAAGAGGTTTATTGGTAGGCGAGGGCATTGTAAAAATCTTTACTGCGACAATGCCACCAACTTCGTCGGCGCAAGGAATCAATTAGATGAGCTACAAGCGGCTATATACTCAACCAAGGCTCAAAACCAAATATCAACCACCTGTCACTCAAAAGGAATAGAATTCCATTTCATTCCTCCAAGGGCTCCTCACTTTGGAGGTCTATGGGAAGCGGCCGCCAAATCCGCCAAACATCTGCTTCAGCGCAAGATAGCTTCAGCTTCATTAACATATGAAAAACTATGCACCCTGAGTGTAGACGCAGAAGCTATCTTGAATTCAAGGCCACTCACAGCCCTCTCTACTGATTCAAATGACCTAACCGCGTTAACCCCTGGCCACTTTCTGATAGGAGAACCTATAAGAGCTATAGCCGATCCGCAGGCGGAACCATTACGCGGAAGTCTTAGCAGCAGATGGAAACTAGTCTCTCGTATCAAGGAAGAATTCTGGAGCCAATGGTCTCAGGAGTACCTAAACGAGCTGCAACACAGAAGCAAGTGGAAGACTTCATCATCAAATATTGAAATAGGCACAATCGTGATCATCAAGGAAGACAACATCCCGGTCATGAAGTGGCCACTTGGTAGAATTGTCAAAGTATACCACGGCACTGACGGATTCATTAGAGTCGCTGATGTCCGCACAAAATCAGGAATTCTCAAGCGGCCAGTGCATAAACTTGCTCCGCTCATCAAGGACGAAGTAACCGAAGTAGAAAAACTAACAACAAGTGACTCTCTAGCTCAGGACCAATCGTCAGTAGCCCCTCGGGATCGCAAAAGAGCAAATCATTCAAAAATTCCCGACGCATCAAAAGAACAATCGGTTAAGAAAACTCGTAAGGTTGCATCAACGTTGCTTACCACCCTTCTGGTATGCCTCTTAGTGCCAGCTATAAGAGGAGACTCTGGAGTGGAAATATCAAAATATGACCAATCTCCTGGAATACACTTCTTTAATCAAGGAACTGTAAACTTGGTGGTGAATCAATGGAATTTAGTCATTTACTACGATCTTAACCCATACCGAAGAGAATTTGAAGATCTTAGAAACAGCACGACGATATTAGAACATGTTTGCAAGCAAATCACATCAAGAAGCATATGCACCCAAGTCATCCAAGAAATTCAGTACATCGTTCAACAACTCACTGATCAGAACCAATTACTCATAAATCAACCTCAGCCTAGACCACGAACGACAAAAAGAGGAGCTGTGGACGCTATCGGCAACATCGCTAACGTTCTCTTTGGAGTACTTGATTCTCGATACGAAGAAATGTCTGCTACTATTGATAAGGTGTACATAAACAAAAATCATCTGCTTGAATTGTTCAAAAACCACACATCAATCTTGGATTCCACTGTGAACATAATGACAAAAAACCAAGCAGCTCTGGACCAACAGCATAACTCACTTGTGGCGCAACTGGAACAAATCATCAATCGCGTGCATAACATCACTGAAAACTCTTATCAAATAAAGGTTCAGCAATTATTCTCATCATGGGCTATATACACTAACTCCTCATTACTAACATACAACGAACGCAATCATCTATTCTCACCGTGCTAGCAGATACTCATCATAAGAAAACGAATTATTTACTGATTTCACCACACCAATTGAAGGAAGAAGCAGTCAAAATTAAAAATCATCTACCATCAAGTCTTCACCTCCCTTTTGATCTTAACGACATACGGGCGCTATACAAACTTATGACAACTGAAGGACGACTCATGAGCAACCACGTACTGTTCAGAATTACTCTACCTCTATTAGGACAAGAATAATTCACAATGTTTAAGAACATTCCGATTCCAGCGATTATAAACAATACTCTTATCACCATAGAACCTCATCCACATATATTGCAGTAAACGCTCACCAAGATGAGTACTAGCCATTATCCAACGACGACTTTTCATTATGCACCATTATCACGAACGAAAGGTATCTGTGCACCCAAAACCATCCCATCTACCGCCGAGGATCAAATGTCAGCCTGTGCGAAGTCAACCTGCTGAATAATATACCATCGCTGTCAACATGCAGATTAAAAATCCTTGAAACGCTTCCAGTCTGGTCAAAAATTCCAAACACCAACGAATGGATATATGGCGTAATCAACGAAACCCTGTTGAACGTAGTATGTGGCAGTCAACCATCGCTTATCACAGTCAGTGGAACCGGCCTCCTAAAACTACAACCAACCTGCGTCGTAAGGCAAAACTACTTAACGCTTCAAGCTCATCGCATATGTACCAGCAATATTCGGGTATCACAAACTAGATTCTTCACGCAGATCATAGAACATCAAGGCCTACGTTACCAGATTAATGCCCAACAAACAGAACTTCCTAACCAGCTTCATGATCATAACATCCGGCATACTATCATGGGTTCCTGCGGACTATTCCTAGCGGTCACAGTTATACTGTATATGCTGTGGAAACAAAGACAAAAGTGTTGTAAAAAGACGACAGTCAAACCAACGCCAAAACCAAGAAACTCATTCACGGTCACATCTGATAATCCGAGGATCATCAGCGAGGGTCAGGATGTTTAGTTTTAAGCATATTAATGCTACAAATAAATAGTTTAAACACATTAGTTTAAGCATATTATTATTACAAATAAATAATGGAATAAACATCTCTACACTACCCTATACAGCGAACACTGAACAGCGCACTTAGCATCTCCTATTACACTACACACATTTCATCCAGTAGCCAATGCACTTTTTTCTTTCCCATGATTTACCTTGACGCCCTGATATTAGGATATCATATTGCACCACACACGCTTCAATACATTTTTTCTTTCACACGATTTACCTCTTCATTTTTTATGTCATGTAAGCATTTTTAGAATAAGTTGTATGCTAGGCTAAGCATTTATTATGTATAAATAATGCCCAAATAAAGGCTAGACGGGAGATATTGTTAAAACGGGTAGGGGTCAACTCGCGAACTTTTTTTGGCAATTCATCATTTCGCCATAATCATTTCCCAATTTGTTGTCTTGCATTTTACTTATTTCGCACTTCATCAAATCGCAATTTTTGTTAAGCAATCTTTCATTTCGCTTTGTAATCGCATCGCAAGAACATCATTTCGCATTCGCCATCTCGCAAATTTGTATCTTGCGTTGTGATTTGTTCGCATTTTGCTATTTCGCATTGTATTATTTCGCGAAATGTTTTGTTTTACAATCCATTACATGATAAGAAATTTCGCGAAATAATACAATGCGAAATAGCAAAATGCGAACAAATCACAACGCAAGATAGAAATAATGAAAAGGTGAACTGCAGTCATAATTCTATTCTCAACAAAAAATTCAAATTCCTCTTTTTTCCAGAATTAAATTCAGTTTTATTTACAAAAATCCATTTAAAATATACATATGAGCATTATTAAATTTTACAAAATAAAAACAAATTAATATAATTTAATATTAGAGGCAAGTTCTTTTAATAAGCCAAGATCGGAATAGTCATCTTTTTTTTTCTAAAATACTCTTTATTCGGCTATCTTTGTCTAAATATTTTCTTTTTTTTTGTGGAATATCATCACCCCTGCTTATTTTTTCAATGGCTACTTCGACGTTTTTTGTCTCTTTTTTTATTTCAGCAATTAATTTATAGAAACCTATATTAGCAGTGCCTACTACTGAGTTCATATGCCTATGAAAAGACTCTGCATAGTTTTGAGTAGTAGGCATTTTCATACTTAACTGATATGAAATACTCCAAAACTTTGGTAGGTAAATTGCAGGTTTTCCTTTTATACCATGGACGTAATAGTCCCCAAACCAGTCCATAATCGGTTTTGTCTCAATTGGCATTACTTCCTTTAATTTGTTAAAGGCGAAGGGAATGCGATCTGGTGACAGAAAAGATAACGCGCCTATCTGTCGAATTTTCATCGAAAACTCCGGATCAGAGCCGTACTTTGTCTGCAAGCCACATTTTTGGACATGTCTATAGATTGATTGAAACAAATGAAAACTACATCCTTTAGGCACACAATCCTCAAAACAATGTCGTACACTATTTATTGGTGCTTTTTCAAAGTCCATTATGCATACTTTTGGATTTAAGCGTATGCCTTGCTTTGACGCATACTTACACAGACGCCTTAACAACGCATCGTACAATTTCGTTGTTTTTCCCGACATTAGTATGTACACCATTGGATATGCTTTTAAGCTCGAGTCAACGTCACAATGGATGGTATAAAGTTGGTAAAATACAGATGGAACAATCTTAAATGTGCCGTCCATCATCCAAAATTGACTTTGCTCCATGTGTCTTAAGTTTTCTTTTTTTGTCATAATAACAATTCGCCCCTCGTCTATCTTAAAATCATCAATAATAAATAGTTCTCCGTCTAAATATTTTATATCACTTGGTATAACAAAGTCTAATGTTGTGGGTTCTACCAATAAACGTTCTGTCTTTTTTCGCACACGTGTTATCTGCTGAACCATAGCTGACCTCACTACGTTTAGCGCGAGTCTTAATATCGGACAATATATCCGCCACAGGTTTTCGTATAGCAGAAGGCTCATGGTTGTGTTCATTGCTTTTGGTAATTATTTTATGTACTCCATCCAAGATGGTGGTAACCAAACGGTATTTGCACTTATATTGACTATTTTTTCTAAGTTCACAGCACCAATTGTAGTTATTTTCTTTGTTTATATACTCAAAGTCGTAGGAAAAACCGTCAACACTAAGTTTATCTTTATTTCTAATTGATTTAAATAAGACACAAACGTTTTCCGGACTATCCATTTCCCTAAAGAGTGAAACCTCACTTTAAACCACGGCCGGCGGCGTTTGCAAAACAACTGTGTGCCAAGTGTCATTTTGTCAATTACATAAAAACTAACGCCAAAGAATAACGGGAATTAACAGTAAGTGAAACAAATTCTTTCAAAACAACAACATGCTGTCTAATCATAAGCGAAATGGAAAAGCGCGAGAAAAACATTGCGAAGTAAACACGTTGCAACAGAATTCAAAGACGGAACGGAAATTTGCGAAACAACTATGGCGAGATGAACTAAATTTATTTCGATAAATGCGAAATAAAATTTGCGAAATGAATTTTGTCGAATAGACCGGCACCCTGTTAAAACGTCAAGCAGTTAACTTCTTTATCTCAATTGGGTGTTCTGGTGTACTACCAGCAACATAAGGCAACAGTCAAGATACAAGAATCTTGGTCTGTACATATACAGTAAAAGCACTGTGTACAGGGTGCTTTGCATGGTACCCCACAGATGCGTTTGATATCCTACCTCCAACGCGCAGTAGACCACCAGAGTCTAAGAAAGGTGACAGTGAACTGATGTGGCTTCTTGTTGATAATCGATTTCCCTTGTGTAGAGTCGATATCTCACCTTGAAAATCCTTTATCTGAAGATACTTTATTAACCCGATAAGTGCGCGGTTAAGCTCGTCTGCCCATGTAAGCTCGATAAGTGCGCGGTTAAGCTCGTCTGCCCATGTAAGCGAAGCCCTCTATCTTTAATTTTAGAGTTTGTTTGAAACCTGTACATGTACGCCACAATTCTTAGTAAAGAGCTATAATTTTGGTACTTAAAGCTTTCAATAAAATCTGCCTGAATTTCTACAGCTAAGACAATTTTGATATTTTTTCGCTCGAAATCCGTGTTCACAGAAAATGTGTTAATATTTGAATAGGGCCACTGATCTTTTGGAAGCGACAAGAAAGATGGACCATTAAGCCATGACTTAGATTTTATTATTGTAGATGGGTAAGCACCTCTTGATACTAAGTCGGCAGGATTTAGTTCTGAGATAATGTGCCGCCATTGTAAGACAGAAGAGTTTAGTTGAATGTCAGCAACTCGATTTGCCACAAAAGTTTGCCAGTTGCAGGATTCTTCTGCGATCCATTTTAAGACTATAGTGGAGTCGGTCCAATAGGTAATGTCTTGAAATTGAAAATTGAAAATATGCTTTAAGCGCTGAACGAGTCGAACCATCATGACGCGGCGCACAACTCCAATCTTGGTAAGCTTATTTTTTTAACTGGAGCCACCTTTGATTTGGCGCACAACAGATTCACCCTTACAGTACCGTCCACATCGATAGACCGTATATATACGCAGGTACCATAGGCGTCTTCAGAGCTGTCAGAAAATGCATGCAGCTGATAGTACTCTGATTTTCCAAAAAAGGTTCGTCGATTGATGCGCATGTTGTCGAGCTCATGTAACTTGTTACGAAAAAGTGATCCACCGGAAATGATATTCTTGGGTCAGAGCTTCGTCCCACGTAAGATTAAGTCTCCACAACTGCTGCATAAAATTTTTTGCAAGTATGACAACTGGGTTAATTAAACCAAGCGGATCAAAAAGTTGGGCTATATCCGAGAGCACTGTTCTTTTCGTGACATCTTGGTAGCAAATGGGAGCGATTTCGTAGTGAAAGCTATCCGTTTCTGGATTCCAAATAATGCCCAGAGTTTTGATTGTATCGCCTTATTTGATTTTAACAAATCTTTCGCGATCTATTTGTGGTATAGTTTCTAATAGCAGCGGAGAATTTGAACACCACTTCTTGAGATTAAATCCACCCTTCTTAAGCATGGCAATTAATTCTCCCTGAAGCGCCTTTGCCTCGGAAAGCGAATTAGCACCAGCTAGAATGTCATCCACATAAAAATCGTTGTTCACAGACCGAGCAGCCAAGGGAAACTACTTCCCTTCATCAATTGCCAACTGTTTTAATGCACGTGTTGCTAAAAAAGAAGCAGAAGCAGTTCCAAACGTCACGGTGCAAAGTCGGTATATGGTGATGTCATCATTTGAATTATCTTTATCCAACTGAACCTGATGGTACATTTTTGTAATATCGGCGGTGATAACATATTCATGAATGCGGAATCTCAATGCGATTGATAATAGCTCAGGCTGAATAACTGGACCAACCATAAGAATATCATTCAGAGATTTGCCTGAACTGGTTTTTGCTGACGCATCACACACCACACGAAGTTTTGTTGTAGAGCTTGACAGCTTAATTACTGCGTGATGTGGGAGAACGTAGTGAGGCTCAGAAAATTTTAGCTGTGGTACAATTTCCATTTGAGAACGTTCGAGGAGTTCGTTCATGAATTCAGAGTATTGTTTGCATAGCTCGGGTTTTTTTCTAAATTTTCTTTCTAGAGAGAAGAGTCTCTTCCGCGCAACATCATATGAGTCACCTAACAAGCTTGGACTCTCTTTAAAAGGCAATCTCACATTATGTTGCCCAGTGGGTAAACGAGAATAATTTGCAGAAAAATGGGCTTCACATTCCTTCTCCTCATTCGTTAGAGTCAAATCCTGCAATAGCCGTTTTTTATTATCAGCTATGATCCATATAGATTATCGATTTACATGCACGTACAACAACAGCACATGATCCTGCTTCTCATCGAGATCACGAATCATGATCTGAAAATTATTTCTACTATTTCCGACTAGGTGGCTTGTTTCATTTTTAAATGTTGGTGTGATTTATTTCGCATTCGAATAAACTCCCTGTCCGTATTCCGAGTTATGTTGTTTTTCCTCGTTCTATAAACGTATGTCCAGACCAGCCAAACATTTTATAAACTATATTTCATAGTTGTGCCTAAAAGTTAAAACATCTTAAGTCGACTTAAGTTGTTTTAGCTGTTTAACGTTATTTGAATTGTGTTCTCCTTACTCTATTTCTTAAGCCAAAGCAGTTGAAAAAATGTCAAATAATGAGGAAGTTATAACTGTTTTAAAATGGATTAAGTCATCAACAGTAGTGCCTTGTGTTCGGGTGGAGGTTTTTCCACACGAGAACTCGGGAAAATTCGACTCAAATTTTTATTTTGTTCGGGAAATTCCCAGTTCAATAACAAATTGAATTACTATCAAAAATCAACAACCTTTTGCGATCGAGGGAACTATCAGGCGAAAAACGAGGCTTAAATCAAAGTCTTTTCGGGAGAACTCGGGAAAATTCGACTCAAATTTTTATTTTGTTCGGGAAATTCCCAGTTCAATAACAAATTGAATTACTATCAAAAATCAACAACCTTTTGCGATCTATCAGGCGAAAAACGAGGCCACTTTGAAAGATCTTCTTTCAAACAGGTAGCAACGCTAGCTTTCGGATTGGTCGTCGTATAGTACCTTTCGCTGTCTTGACATCTGCAACTCGAACTACGCCGTCTTTGCCATGTACAACGTTGACTACCCTTCCCAGTATACATTTTTGGGGTGGCGCGTTGTCCTCGTGTATGATGACCATTGCGCCGATGTCGAGATTTGGCTGGTTATCTGACCACTTGGAACGAACTTGTAGGTCATGAATATATTCGGCCATCCACCGCTGCCAGAAGTGAGATTTTACTGCTTGAATACGTCGCCATCTCTGTAGGTAGCTGATGTCGTCAACGATATTTACTGGCTCCGGAATCGCTTTCAAGGATGAACCGATTAACAGGTGCCCAGGTGTGAGGGCCTCAAAGTCGCTGGGGTCGGATGATAGTGGTGTTATAGGCCGCGAATTCATCACAGCCTCTATTTCGACAAGTGCAGTCGTGAGCTCCTCGAACGTTAGCTTTGCGGTCGCTAGGCTTCTGTATAAATGTCCTTTAGCCACTTTGACCGCCGCCTCCCAAATACCACCGAAGTGAGGAGCCCTGGGGGGAATAAAATTGAAATTTACATTTTGATTAGTACAAAATTTTGATAAGGTTATTTGTGTATTTTGTTGAAATAAGTAATTTCGCAGCTCGTTCAACTTTGACCTCGCCCCTACAAAATTTGTCGCATTGTCGCAGAAAATGTTCTCTGGAAGACCCCTACGACCAATAAATCTTTTTAACGCAGCTATGAATGCATCCGACGATAAGTCTGACACGGCTTCTAAATGAACCGCTTTCGACGAGAAACATACGAAGACTGCGACGTATGTTTTATATGGCGCCTTGCCACGAATTTTAAGGTAAGTGTAAATAGGTCCACAAAAATCAACCCCACAATTCTGAAAGGGACGGGATTGTGTTACCCTCTCTGCTGGCAAGTTTCCCATGATCTGCTTTAGAAGTACGGGACGATATTTGGTGCATCTTCTAACTGTACGACGAGTCACATCTCGAGCGTTGATGATCCAATATCTTCTACGAATCAGAGCAATTAGTGTTTTAGGTCCTGCGTGGTAGTTACTTAAGTGGAGATGCCTGACCATGCTTTCAACGAATGCGGAATTCGCTGGTAGAAGTATTGGGTGCTTCTGCTCGTCAGGGATCAATGCGTTCTGCAACCTGCCTCCTACCCTTAGTATTTGTAGTCCACCATTCGTCTCTTCAAGAAATGGATTGAGCCATTTTATGGATCCTTTAACATTTTCATTTTTGTTAAGTGCTCCAATCTCTTCTGCAAAGGATTCCTGTTGAATCAACCAATTAATACGAACAAGAGCAGCATCTAACTCCTCCACGGATAACGAACAGTTATTTGTTGAATTTTCGCTTTTTTGACGCGGCTTAAATGTTCTTAGAATATATGCGAACATTCGAATGGTTTTTGTGTACGAGCTGTACTTGGCTAACTGACCGAGTAAGTAATTTGACTCCTTTTGGCTAGAAAGTAGAAACGTTTTTCGCATCTCGAGAGTTACCTCCTCAGACGGCGCATTTTTACAAAAAAGTGGTGGCCATTCTTCAAATGGTCTTAGCAAAAACTCTGGGCCGGAGAACCAAATCGATTTGTTCAACTCATCCACAGTGCAGCCCCGAGAAACTTTATCTGCTGGGTTATCGTTGGTTGGAACATGCCTCCAGATGGCTTCATTGCTTACTTCCTGGATTTCTGCAACCCTATTACCGACAAAGGTATTTAGTTTTGAAGAGTGAGTCCCGATCCAATGCAGCACAACTTCTGAGTCGGTCCATAGGAACACTTCGGATATAGTGTCTTCGAATAAAATTTTTGTTCTATTCCAAAGTTTGGCCAGTAGATGAGCGCCACACAACTCTAGCCTTGGAAGTTGCCTCTTCCTGGTAGGTGCAACTCTTGATTTGGCCGTAAATAGTTTGACTGTCACAGTTCCTAGGGCATCAGTTGTTCGTGTGTAAAGACAACACCCATAAGCCTTTTGGGATGCGTCGCAGAACCCATGTATCTGCACCCGTTTTTTGTTGTCAGCCAAAACGAATCTAGGAATCAAAACATCCTGTAGCGAATTAAGGTCTACTAGAAATTGCTTCCATTCGGTTTCGATACTTTGTGGAATGGAAGAATCCCAGTCCAGCTTCTCCATCCAAAGCCTTTGGAGGATGATTTTTGCTTTTATTATTACCGGACTCAACAAACCTATGGGGTCAAACAAGGAAGATGACATCGAAAGAATAGTTCTTTTTGTGAACCTTGTATATGACTTTGAAGGGTTGTAGGAAAATTTGAGGTTGTCTTGCACAGAGTCCCAAGTAATACCCAAAGTGCTTGTTAAGCCTGAATCTGATACTTTTAGCTTCTTTTCCGAATACTGCAGCATTGAATCTGCATTGCTATGCCACTTGGACAGTTCGAATCCTGCTGACCCGAAAATGAATACCACTTCCCGCTGAATTCTTCCTAATGTTTCTAAATCGTCCGCACCAGCTAACATGTCATCTACATAGAAACAACTCCTGAGAACCTTTGCGCCAAGTGGGTGAGATGACGTGAATTTGTCGCTCAAGTAGCGAAGGCACCGAATGGCCAAAAACGGTGCTGACGATGTACCATATGTAACCGTATTTAATTTGAAGGTTTTAATTGGCATTTGATTATTGTCCCTCCACAGGATGAACTGGAACTGTCTATGCGATGGATGAATCAAAATTTGTCGAAACATTTTTACAATGTCAGCGGTTAGTGCATATTTGTGCAAACGAAAACCTAGCAACAGCGTAAATATATCATTCTGAATAGTCGGCCCGACCATCAGTATTCCATTGAGAGATATTTGCGATGATGTGCGACACGAAGCATCGAACACTACCCTCAGTTTGGTCGATGCGCTGTTTGGCCTCAAGACGCATTGATGAGGAAGATAATAATGTGGTTCTTCCAGATTGGGACTTTTAACTTCCGACATATGCCCTAACATCTTGTATTCCGTCAGAAATGCCTTATATTGCAATTTAAGGTCAGGATCCTTATCTAATCTTCGCTCCAATGAACGGAATCGCCTGAATGCGATGTCGTATGAGGACCCCAAGCATTTTGGATCGTTAGTGAAAGGCAACTGAACCATAAGTCGTCCAGTTCCTAGTTGCTCAACTGTTTCCTGGAAGATAGTCTCACACTTTATCTGCTCTTCTGTCCATTGCGATTTTCTGCCGACGACCTCCTCTAACTCCCAAAACTTTTCAACGAATTGGTGTAAAGAATCCTCTTCCACATTTAGAAAACAATTATTTGTAGAGCCTTCGGATTTAATTTTTCCGGAAACTATCCACTCTAGCAACGTTTTCTGGAGTGTTGGTAATCCAATACCAAGCTTTATTTGCCCTATCGAAAGTATATCAAAGAAAGCCTCAGCACCAAGAAGCATATCGATTTGTAGAGGCTTGTTGAAGTTTTCATCAGCCAAATCTATATTTTTTGGAACGTTCCAGTCAACGATTTGAAGTGCCTTATCTGGCTGATATCCAGTTATAGAAGGAGTTACCAAAAACTCAAGCGATACCTCAAAATTGTTGAATCGAGAACGAATAGTTGTTTGAATTTGTTGATCGATTTTAGTTTTCGAAGCACCTATCCCAACTATGTCTACATATCTTTGGGTAGATTTAGAGTGCGGCAAATTTTTCATTAACTAAATTGACCTGTGAACCTGAATCTAGGAGAACACGGCCTAATTGGAAGGATCCAGTTGAGTCCCTAACCAGCACCGATGCGGTGGCAAGGATCACCTGGTTGATAGAGTGTGTGGTTTTATCTAGTGCTGCGTGCACAGCAGCCGACGATTTTTCTTCTCCACGACTGCCGTTTTCTAGATTCTGTGTACGATGTAGCAAGCTATGGTGCGATTGCTTACAGGTTTTGCATCTGTAAATCGATGGACATTTCGACATGTTGTGGCCTTTCACCAAACAATTTATGCACAATCCCAATTTCTTTATATTCGAAAAACGTTCCATAACTGACAATTTGATAAAACTCGGACAGTTGGATATCGAGTGTTCACAGTCTTTACAAAACCCACAAGACTTTTGTGTGATTGTTAACGATGTTTGTGGTCGTTGACTATAATGTAACTGTTGTCGTGGCTTATTTTGGTATCTCGGAGCAGGTTCTAAGCGAGCTTGTTTGCTCTCCCTGGCTTCTAAATACTGGCAACGTTTGCTCAGCATTTTAGCACAATCATCCCATTTCGGAAGTGTGCTATAATCTAATTGCTCATCCCACTTAGATTGTGTTTCAGGATCTACCTTTGACATCGCAATGTAGATGATGATGGCGTTGCAGATATCCTTTTCTGACCCGATTGATGTGAGTGAGTTATATAGAGCAGTTATATTATCCACCAAGTTCCTTAATGGTATTGGGGACGCCTTGGAAACCTTGGGGAGTTCAAATATCAAAGAGATATTTTCCAAAAATATCAGACAGTTATTGTCGAATCGATCCTTCAAGCTTTGTATTGCCTTTGGATAATTTTCTTCCGTGACAGGAAACGCACGTACCGCGTTTAAAGCTTGATCGCTTAGGCATGATAAGAGATGATTGAACTTTTCTATCGTCGTAAGCGTAGGATCATCATTAACCAGATAGTTAAAGGAGTGCATGAAATTTGTGTACTGTGAATATTGTTTTCCATCGAATTTTGGAAGACGCAACGGTTGTAACCGAGAAGTTGGTGGTGGCGGAGGTACCATAAATGAATGTTCAATAGTGCTTAGTCTCCTTCTTTCCCCCATCATAGAAATTATTTTTGTTTTTATAGTAACATACAATTCCTCCAAGTCTGCACGACCACTATCCGATGGTTGCAATATCTCAATTTGGTTTTGGTATGCAATGCCTTGTTTAAAATAAGACTCGAGTATCGCTAGTCGACACTCTAGTTCGGTGGGGGTGAGAGAATTTGACATTTCAACAATGTTTTTGATTCGAGTGATGTTCCCTTTTGTGGATGCTCTTTGTTGTTTCAGATCATCCAAAGATGCAGCGGAAGTAGAAGCAGAAGAAGCTTCGTCAGTCATGATTGTTGGTATTATACGAGTAGGAAATACTAGAACAATTTTCTGATTGAATTCCAAAAATAATCAAGCAGAATTCACTAGACTACTTTGTACCAGTGGTGCACAATTTGCCGCAAAACGAATTGAGGAAGTTGAACGTCGAATTTGTTTAATGAAATAGATAGTCGAAGTTGGTTTCAGAATGTTTCTAATCAACAAAAGCAAAGCAGCACAGCAACAACAGCGAGCAAAGCAATAGCAACAACAGCAACAGGAACAAATCAGCAACAATGTTGACAGCGGAGTCAACGCGTATCCAACAACGAGAAAGAAACGAAGCGATATTAACAGCAAGGGCTTTTCGACATAATTTAGCCCAAACCAAATAGATATATGGGTCTGGCTTTAGCGAATTAACGAACGATGATTTGTGCAAGTAACAGCAAAAGAAGTATAATTAAATAGAGGAAGATCGGTAAATCACAATGATGCGTGTGGCGATTGATGGCGAAGAATTGTTGCAAAACTATTTTTGGAATCTATTCAACCAAGATTATGAGCGGCTAAGAGAGCGAAGTGTCTCTCTTATGATTTGGCTTGATCACTATAGGTACTACTGGCAAACAGTTGGCAAAGTATGTAAAAGCTTTTAAGCAAGAGCGTGTGAGAGTATATTATGTTCCAATTTTTATTGGATTGTATTTTAGGCGCAAAGTTAAAACGATCAGCGGCGAACAATAGTGATAAGAGTGATTTCGATCAATTAAAGGGTGATTTTTTAAGAGGTTTAGAACTTTTTTAAAAAAAAAAACACAAAAAATTCGAAAAAATGAATGAAATATTTATTTGAATCGATAGTTTGAACCTTGCAATTTAATGTTTAAAGATAATTTCATGCAAATGTTGACCGCGGCTGCGTCTCAGGTAGCCCATCCGCTGAGTCCAATTTTGGCATACTCTTTCACACATATCGGCCGGTATCTCACGAATGAATGCATGGATGTTGGCTTCCAGTGCGTCAATCGAAGCGGGCTTGTCCCTATACACATTAGCCTTGGCATACCCCCACAAAAAATAATCTAATGGTGTCAAATCGCACGATCTAGGCGGCCAATTGACCGGCCCGAAACGTGAAATTAACTGTTCACCAAACTCGCCTCGCAATTGCGCCATTGTTTCGCGTGCTGTGTGGCATGTGGCACCGTTTTGTTGAAACCACATATCATGCAAGTCAAGAACTTCCATTTCGGGCAAAAAAAAGTTTGTTATCATCGCTCGGTAGCGTTCACCATTGACAGTAACGCTGCGATTCGCATCATCTTTGAAGAAATATGGCCCAATAATGCCGCCGGCCCATAAACCGCACCAAACAGTGGCTTTTTCGGGATGCATTGGTAGCTGTTGCAATGCTTCTGGCTGATCTTCACTCCAAATGCGGCAATTTTGCTTATTTACGTACCCATTCAACCAAAAATGAGCCTCATCGCTGAACACAATTTTTCGATAAAAAAGCGGATCCTCGGCCAGCTTTCCAAGAGCCCATTCACCAAAAATTCGGCGTTGTGGTAGGTCGGCTGGCTTTAGTTCTTGCACCAGCTGTATCTTAAAAGGCTTTACGCCCAAATCCTTCCGCAAAATTTTCCACGTAGTGCTGTAACAAAGGCCTAACTGCTGGGAACGGCGCCGAATCGACATTTCGTGGTCTTCTGTCACACTAGCTGATACGGCCGCAATATTTTCTTCACTACGCACAGTACGTAAACGTGTTGGTGGTTTAATGTCCAACAAAGTAAATTTGGTGCGAAATTTGGTCACAATCTTCCGAATAGACTGCTCAGAAGGTCGAGAATGCCGATCATAAAATGGAAGCAGCGCGCGATGAACATTTCGAACCGAGCACGAATTTTGATAGTAAAATTCAATAATTTGCAAGCGTTGTTCATTTGTAAGACGATCCATGGTTAAATTGCAAACCAAACTGAAGCTGTTTGACAGTGACACAAGGTACTAAACACACGTCAGCTGTCAAAACCAGTGTTGCCAAAACCAAACCAGCTAAAAAATCACCCTTTATAATATAACTTTAATCATGCATTAATGTTATATAGTGAATGAATGATATAAAATAGTTTATATTGTAGCGAAGATGCGTTCTTTCTCTTTCTCTTGATTGTAATTTTGTAGTATTTACTGCAACTATATGCAGACGATGTTTAATTGGAAATATAGCTCCAAACGCACATTCGCACAATTTATTTCCACATACCTTGGAGAAAGATTTGTACTTATCTTTCCTTGTATACTTGTACTTTGTCCTAATTTTTATTGACTCCAGAGAATGAACAGGTCGTACGTGTCCTCTATATGACCTTGTTTCCAACGATGTTCAGTTTTTTATTTCCTTGTAGATCTCTGCACTTGCACAAACGAACCGATGCCGATAGCTACCGTGGAACCGAACGCGACGAAAATGAGTTTTAGCGAGATTTTGCAGTATTTTTCAAAGTTTTAATTTTTGTCACTGTCTTTTACTGCTTAAACGAATTTTAAATTTGTGGGAAATTGCCCCACGTTGGGCGCCAAAATGTTCGGGTGGAGGTTTTTACACACGAGAACTCGGGAAAATTCGACTCAAATTTTTATTTTGTTCGGGAAATTCCCAGTTCAATAACAAATTGAATTACTATCAAAAATCAACAACCTTTTGCGATCGAGGGAACTATCAGGCGAAAAACGAGGCTTAAATCAAAGTCTTTTCGGCGTGACTGTATGACAACGAATGAATCCAGACTTTATTCTATTCCTTTTATAATACATAAAATCTTATACCTAAGTTACGTTATACAATTCAAATATTTAAAAAATATGGTGAACCTTGTTAATAAGGCGCGAAATTCAATTTTTTTATTTTTAACTTAGTACAATAATGGAATGGTATGAACATTGGAACATTAGTGTTGTGACTTTATTAAGAATATCGATTAAATTTTATTTTACAATGTATGACCGAACACCTTGCATAAGTTTAAAATTGCTCTCCTGAAAAGTGGACAAAATTGACATAAGATGTTTTGCCTTTTAGGCACAGAAATACCTACATGTTCCATAAATATTTCTAAAGCACTTATTAAACAAAACAATTTTTATAGAATGTTTAAAAATGCTTTGCTGGTTTGGAACTGGACACCAAAAAAACATTTATGAAATGTTTCACAGTTACCCAATCATGATGGGAAATAATTTTTGTTTTACAAGTAACCTTGCAGAAAGTGAGCGCTGTTTTTCGATTATTATTTTTTTTTAAATAAAATAAAAATGCCCAGAAAAGCTTTGAATACCTAATGAGAAAGAAATTAGTTGAATTAAATCGCGTGTACGCGACACGCTAATTTAATGCCGAGACCAAAATTACAAAAATAAAAACTACTCGTTGCTAATAATGCCACCACATTATTTTCTTCTAGTCCAAAACAGGATAAAGTTGAAACATTTCACAAACCTTTACCCCCGTATTAATAAACAAATATACAAAATGTAAGTAAGCTAGTTGTTCAATATTACGAGATGGCAACCCTAAACTGCAGCAGCAGCAACACAAGCAAACCCACTCAGAAGAAGAAGAAGAAGAGGAAGAAGACCGATCGAGGCACAATTGAATTGGTGTTCTCTGGTGCGACAACTTCCAATCCGTTCGGAGCTACATGGTAATAATTACTCGAATAAAGTTTAAGATCGTATATACTCGTTGGGTTTTCATTTTTCATTTTTCAAAATTCGATGTTGGTTACTCGCAAGTAACTCTAACATTTTTGGTGCCGAAACCCGGGAACGCGAGTGGACATCTAACTTTCCATCAACAATAGTGGCTGTGGCAAAATAAATTACACATTCGGTAAAATTCAATAACGGGTTATTCTGTGGCGTCGTCGGAAAAAAAAAAAAAAAAAAATTCCTTATACCCATTTCTTTTGCGATACGGTGTGATACCCTCGCGGAAAACAGTGGCATTGCCTACCCACACACACTTAATACCCTTCAGCGGAAAACGGTAGTGGCTCGCTTATATACTGACAGTGACTGTGAGAGAAAAATAATAGGTACAGGCTAGTTGCGTACGGTGCAGTACTTGGTGATTATATATTACGCATTTTGCGTCTTGCATAGTCCATACATAAGGTGCATAGCGGCATTGTCTCGTGGCTACGGGTTGTTTTGGCTTGTTTTTTTTTCGCTCGCTCTTTTTCGACTACGGCTGTGCGATACACCGTTGAACATTCTGTGGCAAAAGAAATTGTATTGGCTTGGCATACAAAACGACGGCTGTGTGATACATCGTACGATCATTGTGGGAGAATAACAGGTAAATTGTTTTTGTTCTCCTTTCCTATATTTATTGCGGTTATGGCTGAATTGAATCAGCGAAGGGCGGCCATGACATCACTAAAGCGTGTGGCGGACCGAATGACTGCTCCGGGTTATGGCGAGAGCGAGGACGAAGACCAATTTACCATAAAGCAGGATGCGCTTTCTTTGCAAGCCCATTTCGAGAGATTTTCGGTTGCACATCACGAACTGGTCTCCAATGCCCAGGATGATGCAATCGAGATTCATGTTGAACTGTGGGATACCGTCGAGAGACAGCTGAACAAGGCTATGGCAGCGGCACAGCGACGCTTAGCGAAGATGACTCCTATCGAGAAGGCTGAGGAAGTAGATGGTGGCAGTGATATACCCCGGGCCGCTCCGGTCGATATCAAATTGGAGAGGCTTTCCGTGCCCAAGTTCGACGGTACATTACATAATTGGCTGGCTTTTAAGGATTCCTTTGAAACCCTCATACATTCGCAAGTGGCTCCAGAGGCTTATAAGTTAGGCAAGTTGCGCGAGGCGGTTCAAGGGGATGTAGTGGCGCTGGTGGGCGGTATGTACACCGGCGGCTATGAGGAGGTGTGGCAGGCACTGAAAGATCGGTATGACAGTCCGAAACAATTGGCCGATATACATGTGGCTCGATTCATTGGCTTGCAGCCTCTCACAGCAGAACCGACAAGTGCATTGCTGTCAGTGGTCGATACAGTCCGCGAGTCGTTGCGGGCGTTGGCAGTAATGAAATTACCCGTGGATAAATGGGATGCTTTGGCGGTACCAATTGTGGTATCCAAATTACCAACTAGGATCCAACAGGCGTGGGGTATGAGCCGCACCACGCAGGAGATCCCCTCTTTGACTGAGCTGCTTACGTTTGTGGAACGTCGAGCACATAGCTTAAGTGCTGATGTTCTACAATGGCCGTCGAAGAGCGCGTCCGCACATAGGCAACAAGTGGCTGCGCCCACCAGTAACCGGGCTAACCCTGCGGTTCGATCTGGCAGCAATGTTCCTCGGCTTGTGAGAACAAATTTGGCAACAACATCACCTGGCAATTGCGAATACTGCAATGACAGCATTCATCGGATTGGCCGGTGTCCTAGGCTCCTGGCAATGTCTGTGAGAGAACGGTTCGAGAAGTTGAAAGGCTCCAATCTTTGCTTCAATTGCTTGAAACCAGGTCACGCAACAAGCTCTTGCACATCGACAAATTGCCGTGTCTGCAACGGTAGGCATCATACCTTGCTATGTCGTGGCCCACAAAACTCTACTCAACGATCCCAGGCTGGGTCATCCGCTACTGACTCGTCAACCCAAGGCGCATCACAGGTCTACACCCATTCGAATCCTTCGGTTGGGGCAGCTTCTGGGAGCAATCAACCTCCACGAAACCAATATTGACTCACCGAATCATTTAAGGCATTCACGGTTACTGCTAGTAATCGTATGTTCAACAGCTGCCTGGAAGATGGAGTCTTCCCTAGAAATTGGAAGAAACAACGCCTAGTGCTAATTAGCAAAGGCAAAGGAGACCCAGATTCTGCATCAGCGTACAGACCTCTGTGTATGCTTGACACGCTAGGGAAACTCTTGGAGAAGATGTTGAGACCGCGACTCACCGCTGCAGTATATCGAGGAGGAGACCTCTCGGAAAGACAGTACGGCTTCAGAAAAGGTCGCTCTACTATTGGAGCGATCGAAGAAGTAGTAAGGACCACCCAATCCGTCCAAAGGGGCAGTAACTACTCAAGGAAGATCGTACTGCTGGCAACTCTGGATGTCAGGAACGCCTTTAACTCAGCCAGGTGGAGTGACATGCTGAACGCGCTCGAGAACACTTTCAACATCCCAGCCTATCTCTTACGGATGGTTAAAGACTACCTCAGGGACCGGGAGCTGATCTACGAGACTACAGAAGGCCAAAGAAGAATGCAAGTAACCTCAGGAGCAGCCCAAGGGTCAATTTTGGGGCCTGACCTCTGGAACATCTCGTATGATGGCATCCTTCGCATGGAGATGCCGCCAGACACCTTCCTGGTGGGGTATGCAGATGATATCGCCGCGGTCATAATGGCAAAAGACACTGAAAATGCGCAACTGAAGCTAAACCAGGTCATGCGGCGAGTGACCTTTTGGATGGATGAACACGGTCTCGGCCTGGCTACAGAAAAAACCGAGATAGTGCTTCTGACGAAGAAAAGGATCCCGACCTTAATCGACTTCCAAATCGGCCAGGAAGTAATAAGAAGCAAAGACTCCGTGAAGTATCTGGGGGTGACCATCAACACCAAACTCACTTTCTGGCACCATATTAAGAATGCAGCGGAAAGAGCGTCGAAAGTGACTGCGTCGGAGCAGGCTGATGGCAAATGTAGGTGGCCCAACGGCCAGCAAACGAAGGCTCCTGATGTCGATAACGCACGCCATTCTGCTTTACGGATGTGAGATCTGGGCAGATGCACTTCGAAAGGAAAAGTACAGAAAGCAGATGGCAGCTGTGCAGAGACGCGGAGCTCTACGTGTTGCAAGCGCATACCGAACCGTATCGGAGCCAGCCGTTCTTGTTGTCGCAGGGGTGACCCCAATAGACCTCTTAGCGGCAGAAAAGAAGTACGTCTACGACAAAAAGACGGAAGCTGGAGTAGAAAGGGCTACGGAAGAGGCCAAAGAGCTCACGAAACAGAAGTGGCAAGAACGCTGGAGCTCGGAAAGCAGAGGACGATGGACAGCGAGGCTTATCAGGAACGTGGCTGAGTGGAATGACCGGAAACACGGTGAAGTTAACTATTACGTCACACAGTTACTCACCGGACACGGATACTTCAACGCCTTTCTCCACAAGATCGGGAAAACAAACAGCCCAGCCTGCCAGTACGGGGACTCCCAGGAAGACGATGCGCATCATACCTTCTTCGCTTGCAGCAGGTGGGAATCCAAAAGAAGAGAACTGGAGACGAATATCGGTATCATCACTCCAGACAACATTACCGAAAAGATGCTGGCCAGCGAGCAGAACTGGAACAAGATCTGCGCCTACGTCCAACGCATTCTCAGAAGAAAGAAAAGAGAAGAAGAGCAATCCCGGGAAACAGAGTGAGCCCGAAAGGGCGTATGATCACAGCCCCCCTGAAGTAATGCGAACAGCGGTCCCAGGGGGGCGGGTCAGAAACCGAAGGGAAGGAGGAGTTTTAGTCCGTAAACCTTGTACAACGCATTGTACAAATGGGAGTCGGACACACGGGGATGGTCAACGCCAAAAAGACCTCCCTACGGTGCACAAAGCATTTCTCCTCCCCCCAACAGGAAAAGAAAAAAAAAAAAAAAAAAAAAAAAAAAAAAAGTAATCGTATTACACTTTTGGCAACGGCGCGCGTACAACTCATCGACGGCTTTGGCGAACAACACCCTTGCCGACTACTCTGTGATCCAGGATCACAAGTCAGTTTCATAACTTCACGTTTGTATCAACAATTGGCTCTCCCTAGGTACAAATCGACGGTTAGGGTCGAAGGCATTGGCATGAACATAGGCGAATACACTCGAGGCCAGGTAGAGGTACAGATGATATCCATTGCTGAACCATCATTCCAGCTCCAGGTCAAGTTCCATATTATGACTTGTATTACCACTCCCACTCCGATGGCCGAAGTAGCAGATCACTGTTGGCAGCATCTTAGCAATTTACCATTGGCAGACAGTACATTTGGAAAAACTGGCAGGATAGATGCATTAATTGGCGCAGACGTTTGGGGGCAACTCATCAGCGATGGCATCGTCCGAGGCGAGGTTAATGAACCAGTGGCACAAAACACGCATCTTGGCTGGGTGATTTTCGGCCCAGTTGAAATAACTCAGGTAGGCACACTTTCATTTCGGTCTATGACATTGCAGACGAGTGAGGACGACGCACGGCTGGACGAGTTGCTGCGAACTATTTTTGCTGTGAATGACACCAATCAAAGGGACCTCGACTCAGCTACTATTGACGTCTGCGAACAGATCTTCGCACGAACACATAGGCAGCTACAAAATGGCTTCTATTTGGTGCAGATGCCATTCCGGGCAGACGCGCCAGCTCTGGGCTCATCACATCAATTGGCTCTTCGCCAGTTTCATCAACTGGAACGGAAATTGGCTTCGGATCCTGCACTTAGGCAAAAATACGTGGCGTTTATGCAGGAATATAAACAACTTGGTCATATGCATCCTATTCAAGGGCAGCATGGCGATCCATCCCAGGTATATTTTATTCCTCATCATGCTGTATCCGGAAAATTCAGGGTGGTATTCAATGCATCGGCCAGGACAACGAATGGCATATCATTTAACGATACCCAACTAGCTGGACCACCAATTCAGGATTTACTGGTCAACATTATACATCGATTTAGGCTTTTTGGCATCGCAATAACGGCGGATGTTGAAAAAATGTTCAGACAGGTCCGCGTGGACCCGAGGCATCGGCAGTGGCAACAAATACTGTGGCGAGACTCCTCCGATCAACCATTGCGCACATACCAACTGGCAACCGTCACCTACGGCACAACGAGTGGCCCATATCTGGCTATTCGGGCAATGCTCCAATGTGGCATGGACCATTGTCATAAACTTGTGGAGTAGTCAAGGATTGTGGCAGCTAGGCAGAGCATATTGGCTGACTTTTACGTGGATGACTACCTTACGAGCGTGCCCACAGTTCAGCAGGCAATTCAATTGGGAGACGACGTGGCATCGGTACTAAGAGAAGGACATTTCCACCTACGTAAATGGAGAACAAATAACGCTACGGTTTTGGCACATTTCTCCACCCCATCTGGGGTACCTGATCTGGAACTACAACTGGCGGAAACAACAGTGCTTGGCTTGCATTGGGATTCATTGACCGATGAACTATTTTACCGCGTCAGCTTAGACGAACATGGATCTCACACAAAACGGCAGATCCTTAGCGATGCAGCGAAATTGTACGATCCCACGGGCATGTTATCGCCTATTGTTATCGTCGCGAAAATCATCATCCAGAAACTATGGCAGGCTGGCTTGGGATGGAATGAACCCGTACCATCCGGTTTACTCAAGGAATGGCTCAGTTTCCGCAGTCAACTTCGGCAGCTAGAGGTTCTTCGAATACCTAGGTGGCTTGGCATGTCTCCAGAGACTTCATCATGCTTATATGGCTTTTGTGATGCTAGCACTAAGGCGTATGCTGCCGTCGTCTACCTCAGTACCAGGCAGAAGGATGGCACCCATGTAACACGGATAATTGCAGCAAAAACGAAGGTGGCTCCGGTCAAATCGATCACAATCCCTAGGCTGGAACTTTGTGCAGCTAAGTTGCTCACCGAGCTTATGAAGGATATTCGCATGGCTATGCATCTAGCAGGACTTCCATACACGCTTTGGACTGACTCTCAAATCGTTTGGTCTTGGATTCATAAGTCTTCATCGCAACTGAAACAGTTTGTCGCATCAAGGGTGGCATTTATTCAAGAATATTCAAGCGTGGACAATTGGCATCATATTCGCACTCAGTTCAATCCTGCCGATTGTGCGAGTCGTGGCATCAGTTCAGCAGCATTGGTTAACCATACACTTTGGTGGCAGGGCCCATTGCCCGAGCAGTACCCAATGTCATTACTCAACACTCTCACGGCACGAGAGGCAGAATTAGTCGAAGCTGAAATGAAACCACTCACCGCTCACTTGGCTCAGGCGATCCAGTTACTCTCACTACAGACGCATTATTGGGAGGATGGAGTAAAGACTGAAATCGCATTGGCAGACAGATTCAGCAGTCTTGGCAAACTTCTTCGAACAACAGCAATTATATTCCGATGGAAGGATGCTCATCGTGAATACCGACGTAAACCTATTGCAGTGGAGGAATTGGACTTGGCGATTCAGTGGCATATAAAGGCCGAACAGCAGCAGTTCTTCTATCCAGAAATTTCTCAACTTCGCAAGGGTCAACCCCTTCTATCCTCGAGCAAGATCATCTCTTTGACTCCATATATTGAATCGGCGACTGGCGTACTGCGAGTTTCAGGACGGCTAGAGAATGCAGACATTGGCGAGGAGCGACAGCACCCGATTATTCTGGCGAAGGAAGGCGCACTTACAAGACTCATCATTTGGCAGGTACATCAAGCTACACTTCATGGTGGCATTCAACTGATGTTACACACTCTCAGGCGAAAATACTGGATTCTGCATTTGCGCACTTTGGTAAAACGATGTATTCATTCCTGTGCGATTTGCAGACGTCATCAGCATAATATGGCATCACAACGTATGGCGTCCCTTCCAAGAGCACGCGTTACACCGACACCACCATTTTCAGTGGCAGGCATTGATTATTGTGGCCCATTCAACATACGCATTGGCGCAAAGAGAGTACGCACCCAGAAGAAGACGTATGTGGCTATCTTCGTATGTATGGCAACTAAGGCGGTCCATATTGAATTGGCAGAGGACTTATCATCGGAAGCTTTCATCAACGTATTCACACGCTTCATCAGTCGGCGGGGCCCATGTCATGAACTTTATAGCGACAACGGCACAGCATTCACAGGCGCTAATCGAATCATGGCGGAGGATCTACAGCATTGGCAGAATGAATACACTCAACAACAACTGGCGAACAAAGGTACACAATGGCATTTTATACCACCACGGGCACCCCATCATGGTGGGCTATGGGAGGCAGCGGTAAAATCCGCTAAGAAGCATTTAATCAGAGTGATTGGCAACCGTTCAATCTACTATGACCAATTACACACTTTATGGGTTCACGTAGAAGCATGCTTGAATTCCCGACCTCTTGTGGTTTTACACGATTCATTGGATGATCAACTGGCGCTCACACCGGCCGACTTCCTAATTGGCAGACCAATCATTGCGATACCCGACAAACCCTTAACGGACTTTCCTGCGAACCGCTTATCGTATTGGCGCCAACTTCGGCAGATGCAACAACACTTTTGGCGTAGATGGCATGACGAATATCTCAGCACACTCCAACAACGATCCAAATGGCATAAAGGCAATACTGACTTGGCACTTCACGATATTGTACTCATCCGGGATGAAAACCTTCCAGCAACGCACTGGCGACTCGGCAGAATAATTGCGGTACATCCTGGGCAAGATGGCTTAATCCGTGTGGTAACTATCAAACATGCAACTGGCGAATGCACCCGACCTGTACAGAAGGTGTGCAAACTCCTGGAATAGTTCTGAACATACCTGTTCCGCCGGGCAGGATGTTCAATATTACGAGATGGCAACCCTAAACTGCAGCAGCAGCAACACAAGCAAACCCACTCAGAAGAAGAAGAAGAAGAGGAAGAAGACCGATCGAGGCACAATTGAATTGGTGTTCTCTGGTGCGACAACTTCCAATCCGTTCGGAGCTACATGGTAATAATTACTCGAATAAAGTTTAAGATCGTATATACTCGTTGGGTTTTCATTTTTCATTTTTCAAAATTCGATGTTGGTTACTCGCAAGTAACTCTAACACTAGTAGACGTCAGATAGCATAAAAAAATTTGACGTAACTGCTGAGTAACGAGTTGATAACTTTTACGCAGTGTTTATTAATACGGGGGTTAATAAATAAATTTCAGAAATCTTTTATAAATGTTTATAAAATCTGTCCGATTTGCTTCAGAAACATTTCAAAAACATTTCTGAAATGCTTCGGGGGTCTGGACACACCTTAATATGCCAAGATAAACTCAAGCGACAGCAGCAAATATTGTTCATGTGTTGCATATTTGAACATAAAATACTATTTTTGTTTCACAAAAATATATTTGAAAAGAAAAATTATGCAAATTTGATTCCAATATGGTAACACCCCCGACATTGCAAGAGAGATGACATGTGGCTTGTGTGACGTCACGTTGAGAAGAATATTTGCAAGATGGCTGGTGGCAATATGAAGTTCGAAATACCCTGTATTATCTGTTTTGCTTTTGAAAGCAACTGTTGCCACAATTCCAAAATTAAACTTTTCAATGATCCGTTCTGTTTTATTTTCGTGATCTGATCCGAATCAGATCACGCTGATAATAAAAAACAGCTAATGTGTCAAAGTTCTCTATTTGCCAAAATGCCTTAATTGAATTGTTTAATAATTCATCAGACTGCTGAAGAGTATGTTCCTTGACAAGCAAACTGTTTTGTTTTGAATCTGAAACAACTCCAGTAGGAAGTCTACCCGCTACTATCCAGCCGAGTAGTGTTTTCTGTAGGATGGGCAAATTTTCTCCGAGTTTAATTTGTCCAACGCAAAGCAAATTAAAAAATAGATCGACGCCAAGCAGCATGTCTATCCGCTGTGGGATATTAAAATGTGGGTCCGACAAGTAAATGTTTTTTGGAATGTTCCAGTTATTAATGTCGATTTGTTTGCCAGGTAAAAGACCAGTGATTTGACGCATTACGAATGCTTCTATGGTAGTGGTAAATCCGTTGATTTGAGACCCAATCATGAAAACGGCTTTGTGTTTAGCTGTGGTTTCAGTATTGTTGGCACAGTCAACATTGTTCGGGAAGAATAACGTGGTACTCCTGTAAGCCGCACGAGTCTCTCTGATATCATGTGCACTTGAGAGCCAGAGTCTAATAAAACACGGCAAGGTATTGGTTGTTTAATTTTGTCAAAAATGTTTACTAATGCAGTTCCCAAAATATTACTTTGTGTTCCGAACTGAGGCGAGTTGGAAAATTATAATGTGCTAGGGTTTCCTTAGCAAGGCGATTGGTCAAGGATACCTTTACAGTACCTTTATTGCACAAGAGGTGCTTGGCAACCGATGATTGAAGAAAAAGAACTCGTTAGGTGAACGTTATAAAACTTTATTTCAGGTTTACTTGGCAATCTAATGGCGAGTGATCTGATTTTCTATACAGACCATTGAAGAAATCTCGGTGCTCTATATATTACAAACAGCTGTTGTGTACATTGTGTCAATGACCCTTACCATAATTTGTAATTGTTTATACAATTGCCCAACTTATCTCTTTTCCCCTACAATTTACTACATCGATACATTATTTCATTAATACCCCATATTTAGGGACTATAGTAAGAGTGCAACGCAAGTATTCTTGTACACAATGCAGCGGGTCTTACTTGCTGCATAACAACACAAATTAGTTTGAGCGTACCACTCGATTTGCTTAAGGCATCGCTTACTGTTAGACAGAGACAGCTCTTTGTCTTGAGATCGGCAGCTCGGCATATTTGACATTTCGTTCCTTGATTTCGTGTTGTTTGCCTCGTTGTTTTGTGCCGCGTATAAAATGTCGAGATATTTAATGTTTTATTGTTTGTTGGGAACAAACATGCTGCCAGCCCCTGGGTTTGGTGTGTTGGCTTAAATGTGGCTAACTCTTGGTGGTGTTTCTGGAAGCATCCCGGTGGATTGTTGTAGTTGTTCTGGTCTGCTGTGGTTTTGTTCCTCAACTTCCTCGATCCGTTGCCGTTGTAATGTGTGCCATGCAAAAAAAAACAATAAATTAGAAATTGTTTTATCTTAAATTTGATCTACAGTAATGTCTATAGTCTTTAGCTGCCTAGGGATTGTGTTACTGTTTCGAGGGGTAAGTTGTTTATTCGGGTTTAATTTGTATCATATTTATGTTAGGTGTATTATTTATATCATGTGTTTGTTTATTATTATGTCTTATATTTCATGTCGGTTTGGGTTTATGTTCTTGGGGTTTTATTCATGGGCTTTATATTGTTCATTGGTGTCTATTGATTGGTTCGACGGATTTGATACCGGCAAGGGGGATATTTTTGCGATTGGCCGCTTAAGTGTAGAATTCGCTGTTTTTATGGTCACCACGCGCGTTAGACCGTCTGACCCGGGATGTAGTTCCGTGACCCGCGCGAGTAGCCATGATGACGGTGGGAGGTTGTCTTCCTTGACGAGGACAATATCTCCTACTTTAACGTTTGACTGCTTTTGTAGCCATTTTGGGCGCTGTTGGAGCAAGTGGAGGTATGATGTACTCCACTGTTTCCAAAAATCCTGTGTGATTCTTTGGATATATCTCCATCTGTCCAGGCTGTTGATGTTCTTCTCTTTCAGGTTTCTTTCAGGAAGCATTCGTAGTGATGCACCTATTAAAAAATGACCCGGTGTAAGTACCGTGAGATCATCTGGATCCGACGTCTTTCGACATAAGGGTCGTGAGTTGAGACAAGCCTCGATTTGTGCGAGAAGTGTCGCGTACTCTTCAAATGTCAGCTTGGATGTCCCAATGGTTCTTTTGACGTGGTGTTTTATGGATTTTACCCCAGCCTCCCACAGACCTCCGAAGTGTGGGGATGATGGAGGGTTAAAGTGCCAAGCTGTGTTAAGTGATGTTAGTGTGTCTGCTACCTCGGTCGACCATTCTGCTGATATAAATCTGCTATCTTTTCTTAGTTCGTTGTTAGCTCCCTTGAAGTTAGTGCCGCAATCGCTGAATATATTGGCACAACTTCCCCGTCTTGCAACGAATCTTCTGAACGCTGCGATGAATGCTGCTGCGCTTAAATCGCTAACTAATTCTATGTGTATGGCCTTTGTAGCCAAACAAACAAACACTGCTATATAACCTTTCGTTGTCTTGCTGCATCTTCCTCTCCATAATTTGATCTCTACTGGTCCAGCGTAGTCGACTCCCGTGTTAGTGAATGGTCTTGCAATCCGCACCCTCTCTGCTGGAAGATTACCCATTAATTGTTCTTGCATTTTTGCGTTGTGACGGTGGCATCGCACACATTCATGGATAGTTTTTTTTACTAATCTCTTTAGGTTTGTTATCCAGTATGTTAGCCTGCATTCGGCCATCATCATCTGCTGGCCACCATGCAGGGTGCGTTGATGTATGTCCCTAACAACCAATTTCGCAAAATGGTGAGATGGGTGGATTATTATTGGATGTCGTTGCTGGAATGGGAGTGATGCGTTGAGCAGTCTACCCCCTACCCGTAAAATACCCTCTTCATCTAGAAAAGGGTTCAGGTTGCGTATCTGGCTGCCCTTTGGTAAAATTTTCTTCTCCCCGAGTGCTTTGGCTTCTTCATGAAATGTTTCGTTTTGCACCATTTTTATGATTTTATCATGTGACGTGCTTATTTCGTTCGGGGTAATTGGGTGCGCTTTCAATGGCAGCCGTGCTTTTACGTTTTTTAGGTTAAAAAAATATCTCCGACAGATAGCTACGCTACGCACGAGACGTTTTAAAGCGGAATATTGTTGAAACAATGCATTATTGATGATAACGCAATATGATGCTACCTGAACCAAACTTGTTGCCGTATTTACGAAATTTGTGTTGTAGAATGATAGTGTCTTTTGCTCTCTTTTGCCTTGGGCCTTGGTTTCCACATTTGTATCTTGCGGGATTGTTGTTGGCCAATCCTTTGCCGAGAAGTTTCTAAGAAATGTGGGCCCATGCCACCACAACTGGTTGCTCATAAGTTCTTCTGGCGTTAATCCTCTGGAACCTATATCAGCTGGGTTTTCCTTGCTTGTTACATGTCGCCAACTCGTTTCATCCGTGAGCCTTTGAATTTCCGTGATTCTGTTCGCTGCGAATGTGTTACGAGTTGCTGGATTTCCTTTGATCCATGCCAACGTGATCATTGAATCGGACCATGCGAAGATTTCTACTTGTTTGAATTGCATGGCAATTGATATCCTGTTCAACAGTTTTGCTAATAATAATGCTGCGCAAAGTTCCAACCGTGGCAAGGATACGCATTTTACTGGTGCGACTCTTGTTTTCGATGCTAGCAAGTGAATCTGCTCTCTGCCGTTTGTAACCACTCGTGCATATACCACACCCGCGTACGCCTTCTCAGAGGCATCACTAAAACCATGCAGCTGTACTCTGGATGCGGTTTGATAGTTGATCCAACGCGGAATCTCCAGAGTTTCCAGTCTTTGCAGGTTATTTCTCAATTCCAACCAAGGACCTTCTACTTCAGAAGGTAGGATTGCATCCCAAGATAGTTCTCGTACCCACAGCTGTTGCAGAATCATTTTTGCCCTGATGATGCATGGGGAGATCCACCCAAGCGGATCAAATAGGCGAGCGATATCTGCGAGAACTGATCGTTTGGTGTGTTTTTTTACTTTGGGTATGTTAATTTTGAATTTGAATACATCCTTTGCTGGATGCCATTGTATGCCCAATGTCTTAATGGCATCGGTTGAATCAAATTTTAATGGGATATTCACTTCCCGGTCAGTTTTAGGTATCTGCTCCAAAATTTGTGATGAGTTGCTTGCCCATTTACGTAGAGGGAATCCAGCTGCGTTTAATACCGCCAGAACATCTGTTTGTAACCTGATGGCTGCTTCTTCGTCATCCGCTCCATATAGAAAGTCGTCTACATAGAACCCCTCAATAAGCGCCTTGGTTACGTCGGGGTGTTCTTGTTCGCAGTCCATCGCCACCTGGTGCAACGTTCGTACTGCTAGATATGGTGCCGAAGCAGTACCAAATGTCACCGTATTCAGGGCGAAGGTTCTTGTCGGTTTATCGTTTCTATTTCTCCACAAAATAAGTTGATACTTAGTATCTTCTGGTGCCATCCATATTTGCCTGTACATCATGCTGATGTCCGCATGCATGGTATGCATGGTATGGCACGAAGTAATGTTCTCCCTGTACCTCATTGAAGCTTGGTTTGACTTCTCTCATATGTCCCAACGTAGCGTATTCTTGGATACATTGAGAATACGCTTCCCTCAGCTCCTTGTTTGCTGCAAGCCGTTTTTCGAATTGAAAGAATCGTGCCATGGCAGCTCTTTTGGAATCCCCAAGCTTTGGTGGATGATTCTCCTTAAATGGAAACCGTACCTCATATCTTCCATCACTCCTGCGTTTGACTGTATTCTGGAAGTGTAGTTGACACCTCTCTTCTTCTTGGGTCATTTTTCGTTCTTCCATGCTCTCTTCCATCTCCCAAAATTGCTTTAATTGAGCATCAATTGTATTATGGTGATTTTGCACTATTACCGAGGTCATGTGGGGAGTGTTTTTAGTTGCTCCAGTTAAGATCCATCCTAACTCTGTATTTTGTGCCACTGGAGAGCCATTAAGACTCTTAATTAGCCCTTGAAGAATTATGGACGCATATACGTCGGCGCCTAATAGTAAAGGGTGATTTTTTAGCTGGTTTGGTTTTGGCAACACTGGTTTTGACAGCTGACGTGTGTTTAGTACCTTGTGTCACTGTCAACAGCTTCAGTTTGGTTTGCAATTTAACCATGGATCGTCTTACAAATGAACAACGCTTGCAAATTATTGAATTTTACTATCAAAATTCGTGCTCGGTTCGAAATGTTCATCGCGCGCTGCTTCCATTTTATGATCGGCATTCTCGACCTTCTGAGCAGTCTATTCGGAAGATTGTGACCAAATTTCGCACCAAATTTACTTTGTTGGACATTAAACCACCAACACGTTTACGTACTGTGCGTAGTGAAGAAAATATTGCGGCCGTATCAGCTAGTGTGACAGAAGACCGCGAAATGTCGATTCGGCGCCATTCCCAGCAGTTAGGCCTTTGTTACAGCACTACGTGGAAAATTTTGCGGAAGGATTTGGGCGTAAAGCCTTTTAAGATACAGCTGGTGCAAGAACTAAAGCCAGCCGACCTACCACAACGCCGAATTTTTGGTGAATGGGCTCTTGGAAAGCTGGCCGAGGATCCGCTTTTTTATCGAAAAATTGTGTTCAGCGATGAGGCTCATTTTTGGTTGAATGGGTACGTAAATAAGCAAAATTGCCGCATTTGGAGTGAAGATCAGCCCGAAGCATTGCAACAGCTACCAATGCATCCCGAAAAAGCCACTGTTTGGTGCGGTTTATGGGCCGGCGGCATTATTGGGCCATATTTCTTCAAAGATGATGCGAATCGCAGCGTTACTGTCAATGGTGAACGCTACCGAGCGATGATAACAAACTTTTTTTTGCCCGAAATGGAAGTTCTTGACTTGCATGATATGTGGTTTCAACAAGACGGTGCCACATGCCACACAGCACGCGAAACAATGGCGCAATTGCGAGGCGAGTTTGGTGAACAGTTAATTTCACGTTTCGGGCCGGTCAATTGGCCGCCTAGATCGTGCGATTTGACACCATTAGATTATTTTTTGTGGGGGTATGCCAAGGCTAATGTGTATAGGGACAAGCCCGCTTCGATTGACGCACTGGAAGCCAACATCCATGCATTCATTCGTGAGATACCGGCCGATATGTGTGAAAGAGTATGCCAAAATTGGACTCAGCGGATGGGCTACCTGAGACGCAGCCGCGGTCAACATTTGCATGAAATTATCTTTAAACATTAAATTGCAAGGTTCAAACTATCGATTCAAATAAATATTTCATTCATTTTTTCGAATTTTTTTTGTTTTTTTTTTAAAAAAAAGTTCTAAACCTCTTAAAAAATCACCCTTTATATCGATCTTCCCTGGGTAATTGTAAGTAGGATCTGCTAGCGGAAGTTTTGCTAAGTGCCCCCACGAAGTTGATTGTATCTGCTGTGTCGGCAATAAAGAAGTTAATTTTGGGAAAACATACGCACTCACATTGAGACAAAATGATGGATTAATGAACGAAAACATTTTGAATTGAACCTTACAGTTTGAGCTACCTGTTGAAGTTTGCCCTAAACCTGTTACGGTGGCCACTGTGTGTTCCTTCTTTAAGTTTAAGAGCTGTGCAACGTTCTCTCTCATGAATGTTGCCTCTGCTCCTGGGTCTACCAAGGCTCTAAGAACGTGATGCTGTCCATTGGTCGAAAATACCTTCACCAAAGCTGTTGCTAACAAAACCTTGGATTTCATCTGGTTAAGGTGTGAGTTGAGATTTGATGCAGAAGTTGAAGCACCCCCTTGCTCATTGTATAGATTAGGGGGGATAAATTCATTAGAGTTTTGTATCAAGTGAGCATTGTATGATGATTGATTATGGCCTTGGTATGCCCTCGCCTGGGCATTATTTTGATGATTGCTGTTATTATTAGTGTAGGAATCTATATGCAGTAATGTGTGATGTTTCTGCCCGCATTTTTGACATCTGTTGCTGCTATTGCAACCTGATGCATGATGATCATACCCTAGGCAATTTGAGCAGACAGAATTTCTCTTCGCAACTTCTGCTCGCGCCTTAACCTCCATTTTGAGAAATTGTTTGCAATAACGAATTCCGTGCGAGGCCTTACAAAGACGACAGAGAAATTTCTTTGTTTCGGGTGACGATTTAATGTGATACGCCGTCGGCGTGTTCTTTTTGTTAAATGCCCCGTGGTGGGCTGTTCCCCAATTAGACTCCAAAATGTTTTCTAACGAGCTAAACCTTCCTTCAATAAATTTCGAAAATGCTTTCCACTCTGGAAGAATTTTTGAAGTACCTAGTTTATCTTCCCAATCCCTTTGGGTTTGAGAAGGAAGTTTATGGTTTATAATGTATATAAGAATCGCGTCCCATGTTTCGACTGCGATTCCCAAGTTGGATAGTGCGTGAATACATTCCGTACTCGTATCGTGCAATGCTTTTAAAGTTTTGGCGGATTCATGGTTGAGTTTCTGCTGTTCCATCAAAATTCTCAATTGCGCGTTCACTAATTTTCGTTTATTCTCAAATCGTTCATTAAGAATTTCCCATGCAGCCGCATAATTCTTGCCGTCAATTGGCAGGTGCTGAATTAAACGTGCCGCTTCCCCGCACACGTGAGTTTTTAGATATTGTAATTTTTGAATGTCAGACAGGTCAACGTTTTGATCGATCATACTCTCGAACAAATTGTGAAACTCACACCATTCATCTAATTTGCCAGAAAATGGCTTTATTTGGATTGGTGGAAGCCGAATGTCGCAAACTGAGGTTTTCGTTACGTTTAAACGAGAAACATCTAAATTTGTGTTGCTCTTTTCACCGAACTTGTCCATTTCGTCATTTAACATTCCCAAAAATGAAAAATAGACGCGTTTGATTTTTGAAAAAGTTTCGGATTCAAAATATATGTCTTTGCTAGGATCAGCCGCACTATTTACGATTGCATCGTGATCCCGTTTTGCTCGTTTAAAGCCCTCTTCAATATCCGAAAGACGTGCATTAATATATCCCCTTGACTTCCGCGCCTCGGTTTCTTTCTTATACTCTTCAAAATCAACTTGAAACTCTTTAAGTATGAGCTCTTTTCGTTCTATATATTTGGCTAATTTCGACATAATTTCACTTAAATATCACTTATAATGTATATGCACTTGATATGGGCGTTATAGAGTAATTCAGAATGATTTTATATTATAGCGTTGTGTTAATAAGCTATGGTTATTGTACAATAATGTTGTATATGCAGCAAAAGGTGTAAAAATGGAATAATATTCCTACCTTATTGTGCTTTTGCAACTGCAACTTTAGTATGTTAACTCTCAGTTATAGTTGCAGAAGGCTTTGCGTTGCACAGTTCCTGACTGTGATTGCTGGTAATGCGACCGTTGTGTCTCTTGCAGACTGCAATGTGACTTTCCGGCCGTTATGAACAAGAATCCAGTTGCGTTACTGTGTATCCGTTGAGTCTTAATAATGTTCACTCGTTGGTTTGTAGATACGTATAAATTACGAAGCGTTTATGAAATATAAACGTTATGTAAAAGTTGCAAACAATTGTATAAAAGAGGAAAGATTTTCCCACCTTATTGTGCTTTTGCAACTGCAACTTTAGTATGTTAACTCTCAGTTACAGTTGCAGAAGGCTTTGCGTTGCACAGTTCCTCACTGTGATTGCTGACCGTTGACACCGGTAGCTGTATTTGAATTGCTGTACTGTACTTCACCGTTGGGCTGAATCCGTTGCTTAAATGCACTGATCCTTTGGATATCACTGCAATTCCGGATTATCCTTGGTCGTGGGGTACTGTGGCCGATTGACTGTCCGTCGATGATCGGATATGTATTTTTAACACTCGCTCCACAGCACACTTTATTGAAATTATTTGTTTAAACAAAAAAGGAGACACGCACTACTGGTCTTTAATTTAATTTAGAAAAAAAAAAAAAAAAAACTCAAAAGACTCGAAGGACCATGTTCCTGTGGACTGTACATTCATAGGTCGCTGGTTCATATCCGGCTCGAAGGACCATGTTCCGAACTGAGGCGAGTTGGAAAATTATAATGTGCTAGGGTTTCCTTAGCAAGGCGATTGGTCAAGGATACCTTTACAGTACCTTTATTGCACAAGAGGTGCTTGGCAACCGATGATTGAAGAAAAAGAACTCGTTAGGTGAACGTTATAAAACTTTATTTCAGGTTTACTTGGCAATCTAATGGCGAGTGATCTGATTTTCTATACAGACCATTGAAGAAATCTCGGTGCTCTATATATTACAAACAGCTGTTGTGTACATTGTGTCAATGACCCTTACCATAATTTGTAATTGGTTATACAATTGCCCAACTTATCTCTTTTCCCCTACAATTTACTACATCGATACATTATTTCATTAATACCCCATATTTAGGGACTATAGTAAGAGTGCAACGCAAGTATGTTTGTACACAATGCAGCGAGTCTTACTTGCTGCATAACAACACAAATTAGTTTGAGCGTACCACTCGATTTGCTTAAGGCATCGCTTACTGTTAGACAGAGACAGCTCTTTGTCTTGAGATCGGCAGCTCGGCATATTTGACATTTCGTTCCTTGATTTCGTGTTGTTTGCCTCGTTGTTTTGTGCCGCGTATAAAATGTCGAGATATTTAATGTTTTATTGTTTGTTGGGAACAAACACTTTGAGTGCAACTAGTATTCATAGAGTAATTATGAACATTATATACCGGATTTTCTGAGGCAGAAGTGAATGACTGAGGCAGATATGAACTGCAAACTAGGTTCGGAGGGTGACTTGTGCAACCAAGTGGAGGTTGTGGTACCGTAGAGGTGACGATTTGGCCTAGGTGAAGAAGTGTGTGGTGCTTCTTCCCGCATTCGCGACAACCACTAGAGGGGCAATTAGATCCTGAGTGTTCAGTTGACTTTAAGCAGTTAATGCACAACTTAAGACTCTTAGCTTGTTGGATGCGTTCGGGAATAGACAAATTTTGAAATTTATGGCAGCGATAAATAAAATGACTTGGGCTAGAGCAGAAGCTACACGTATTTTTGGCGACTGTGAACGATTTGGGCCCAGTCATCGGATTAGACTTCTGTTTCTTGTTAATTTCATATTTATGAGGTATATCAAGATTAAATAAATGATTTGTTACATTACCTTCAAGGTTCTGTGCTCTCTTTTTTAGGAAATATGTTAGTTCCAACAGGCTAGGAAGCCTATCCGCTGGTGCTTCATCATTCCACTTACTCAGAGTTAATGCATCCAATTTCGATGCGATGATGAAAACAATGGGATCATCCCAATGATCAACCGGTCGCTGCAGATTCCTAAGACCAGTTAAATGGTTTCCGATTTGGTCGACCAAGCTCCTTAATTCCACAGCAGGCGCCTTCTGACACTTGGGGTGGTTGAAAATACGCCGTAAATGTTCTTGCGCGATGACCTTTCGATTTTCGAATCGCTCCTTTAACCTGTTTAACGCCACGTCGTAGTTGCTATCCTCGATTTTAAGCCCTTCAATTGGAGCAATTGCAGATTCGCTCAACTTCGACACAAGATAGTGAAATCTTGCTTGTTTTGAAATCGCTGGATTGTCATGCACTAAAGATACGAAGCGATTGTACCACACCATCCACTTAGTCACGTCACCTGAAAATGTAGGTAATTCAATTACTGGTAATTTAATTGAATCCAAGCGGGGAGAATTAGAAATTTGCAATACGTCCATTGTCTTTTCCGTTGACTGATTAATCAGCACTTTCAGCGTCGCGATTGTGACATAATAAATCTCCTCATACTTAGACCGCTCCGTGTTAGAGATTTCCTGAAAATCGTTGTCCTCAATTTTTGCCTGAACTCCGTTGAACGTGCGGAAGGCTGACTCCAGGGCCTCCATGCGTATTTGAACCTCGGGTAGAGAAACGTTTAACGGATCAGCGATCGCTTTGGCAGCAAAATCCTTGACTCTTTTAATTTGTTCGATGGTTACCGAACGTCTATTTTTTAGAGCCTCTAGTGCCTTAAGCTTCTTTACATTAACCTTAGCTGGTGCAGCATCGGCTGGATCTGCTAAGTTGTCGTCCTCAATTGGCATTTTTTAAGACAGTAACCGTGTGAGACACGCTGGTAACCAAATTAATCTTTCAATAAATTGTGATGAATCACGTCGGGGTCACCAAAAATGTCGGGAGAAAAGCAAGAGTTTTTGATTCTCCGTTCTATGATGCGCGAAATAAAATATTTGAATTTACGATGGAAAAGATCTAATTTGATTTTATTTGTACAGCAGAATTACGGACTGATCCTTTTTACAAAAACTAAGTGAACAAAATTGACACCCGGAAGAGGTTATATAGAAAAAAATAATTTGACAGTTCATGGTTAAAGCTTATATTAACAGGGTGTATATAATCACATTAAAAATGATCGAATAAACAAGTAATAGATTATTATAGGAAGTAATTGTGACTAAACATTTCCTATTATTTAAATTTATGATTCTATCATTAAACCAGATGGGTTTATTACCAATAACCGACAAAAATTAGTTCTCGCTCTTTAGCATCCCATTTTGATCTTTTCGCTTTCGGAACATGTGCGAACGCCTTCGACCCAAATACTCGCAGATTGCTTAAATCCGGTTTTTTTACCTGACCAGACCTCCTGAGGTGTTCGATCAGGAATCGCACCATCTTTCCTTTAATACACGGAATACAGTTTTCTGTTGATTTTTCATTAAAGATCATTCCATTTACGATGTTTGTTGTAGTCTTAAGATGTTTAAAGTTCAAATGGCCCATGCGAGCATGCCATATCTCAGCTTCAGATACTCCTTCGGCACCCATACTTGACTTTTAGAGCAATAAAGTTTAAACATATTGTTCAGCAGCCTAACTGAACATATTGTTCAGTTGCTAATATTATTCCGTTTGACAATATGTTACATTTATCACGACAGAAATTCGCTGAATGATGCTTTTGCATAATTTGACTGACGGACAATAAATTTATTGTAAAATTCGGTACAAAAAGAACATCATAAACGGTGATGTGCCTTAAGCTTCCTTTGCCATCAATTAATTATTTTTATGCTAACATTGCCATTACCTTCGACATTGAGTTTCTCTTTGCTAGCAACAAAAATTTCCTTTACTGGCGATTATTGAATTCTATTAAACAAATCCCTTCGCATGCTCATGTGCATACTTGCGCCGGAATCAACAAATCATTTTGATTGATTGCACCAGCAACAAAGACTTGTTTTCATGGACGGTCACTGTGCATTCAGCTGCAGGATGGTCGTAGCGATTACAATTAAAACCCCGGAATCCTTTTGAAAAACTCTGTTTCTTTTTTGTCTAGGAAAATAAAGCACCTTGTTCATCCTTCAATAATCTCTGATGAATCCAAACGTGCTGTTATTAATTGCCGCAATTGCAATTAATAATTGCAGCGTTAATCCAGAATCCTGAAAAGCTGGGCTCTCATCGCGTAACTTTTAAGACGATCATCGTCCAAACGACTGTATTAAACGACGTCGTCAAAAGTTTGCATCGTGTATCATCACAATCGCATCGTTCGGTCGTGTCGTTCATCGTTTTTATTTTAATTATTAATGCAAAAATAGATTGAATTTTTTTTTGATTGCATTAAAAATGTATGAAATTATAAAGGGTGATTTTTTAAGAGGTTTAGAACTTTTTTTAATAAAAAAACACAAAAAAATTCGAAAAAATGAATGAAATATTTATTTGAATCGATAGTTTGAACCTTGCAATTTAATGTTTAAAGATAATTTCATGCAAATGTTGACCGCGGCTGCGTCTCAGGTAGCCCATCCGCTGAGTCCAATTTTGGCATACTCTTTCACACATATCGGCCGGTATCTCACGAATGAATGCATGGATGTTGGCTTCCAGTGCGTCAATCGAAGCGGGCTTGTCCCTATACACATTAGCCTTGGCATACCCAAACAAAAAATAATCTAATGGTGTCAAATCGCACGATCTAGGCGGCCAATTGACCGGCCCGAAACGTGAAATTAACTGTTCACCAAACTCGCCTCGCAATTGCGCCATTGTTTCGCGTGCTGTGTGGCATGTGGCACCGTCTTGTTAAAACCACATATCATGCAAGTCAAGAACTTCCATTTCGGGCAAAAAAAAGTTTGTTATCATCGCTCGGTAGCGTTCACCATTGACAGTAACGCTGCGATTCGCATCATCTTTGAAGAAATATGGCCCAATAATGCCGCCGGCCCATAAACCGCACCAAACAGTGGCTTTTTCGGGATGCATTGGTAGCTGTTGCAATGCTTCTGGCTGATCTTCACTCCAAATGCGGCAATTTTGCTTATTTACGTACCCATTCAACCAAAAATGAGCCTCATCGCTGAACACAATTTTTCGATAAAAAAGCGGATCCTCGGCCAGCTTTCCAAGAGCCCATTCACCAAAAATTCGGCGTTGTGGTAGGTCGGCTGGCTTTAGTTCTTGCACCAGCTGTATCTTAAAAGGCTTTACGCCCAAATCCTTCCGCAAAATTTTCCACGTAGTGCTGTAACAAAGGCCTAACTGCTGGGAACGGCGCCGAATCGACATTTCACGGACTTCTGTCACACTAGCTGATACGGCCGCAATATTTTCTTCACTACGCACAGTACGTAAACGTGTTGGTGGTTTAATGTCCAACAAAGTAAATTTGGTGCGAAATTTGGTCACAATCTTCCGAATAGACTGCTCAGAAGGTCGAGAATGCCGATCATAAAATGGAAGCAGCGCGTGATGAACATTTCGAACCGAGCACGAATTTTGATAGTAAAATTCAATAATTTGCAAGCGTTGTTCATTTGTAAGACGATCCATGGTTAAATTGCAAACCAAACTGAAGCTGTTTGACAGTGACACAAGGTACTAAACACACGTCAGCTGTCAAAACCAGTGCTGCCAAAACCAAACCAGCTAAAAAATCACCCTTTAGAACAAATAAATGAAATTTATTTGATATTCCAAAAAAGTGCAATTACCATTTTATTTTATTTTTTTTGCAAAGAGTGCATTCTTTTACTATTTGGATGAGAGCGAGTCGCTTTCAAAGGGAACATAAGTATGTGTCTTCCTTTAATATTTTTTTATACCTCTCTCAGACCTAATTAAAACTGAAAAAATTCATCAAAAACGATGAAACGATTGTAAAATAGCAATCGTTCAATCGCAATCATTCAATCGTCTGTATTTGACAGTTCAATGAGTTATACGAAGCATCAGCCAATCGTCCAAAACGACGTCGTCCAGACGATTCAACTAAAGGGTTTTTCAATAAGAGCGCTACAAAATTTTTTTTAAATAAAACAAAAACGGTTTTGGATATGAATGAAATTCTTTATTCCTGTGAAAGTACGTTCATATGCCATTATGTATGGAACTCGATTTCTTTTGCATGGCCATCACGGGCACGCTGGCAGAAGTCCAGACGCTGAACCCAATTTTCGACGGTTTTCAAGCATAAATCGGCCGATACTGCTGCAATTTCACGTTCGATATTCGATCGTCGCTGGCTTGTTGGCATAGACCATAGACTTGACGTAGCCCCACAGGAAATAGTGGCCAAGCGACTGGACCATTTCGTGAGATAACTCCAAACTTGGTTTTCAATAAATTGATTGTGACATTCGCTGTGGCTTGTGGCGCCCTCCTGTTGGAACCACATGTCCTCCAAGTCCATATCATCCAATTGGGGCCAAAAATATTCGGTTATCATTGAACGGTAGCGATTCCCATTCACAGTACCGTGCCGGTCTTGATCATAAGACCGTAATTTTTTCGGAATGCAATGATGACTCATGGAGTACGTGTGGATTGCTGCCTGACCAATACCGCATATTTTGTTTATTGACGAAGCCATTCAGCCAGAAATGAGCCTCATCGCTGAAGATGATTTTTCGATCAAAATCCGAATCGTTTTCAAGTTGTTGCTCAGCCCAATTCACGAACATACGACATTTCTGGTGGACAAGCGGCTTCAGTTCTCGCGTCAATTTAATCTTGTAAGGATGTAGGCCAAGATCTTTTCGCAAAATTCGCCACAACGACGTCACAGAGATGCCCAACGCTTGAGAACAACGTGTGAGAGACACATTTGGGCTTTCTTCAACTGGAGCCTCAGCGGCAGCAATATTCTCGACACTACGGGCACTTCTTTGTCTCACTGGCACGGGAACATTTTGTACTGTGCCTGTGGATTCAAATTTTTCAACAACGCTCAATTGTTGATCTGCTAGGAAGATTATGACGACCATAAATTGGACGTAGCGCTCTTAACGTTGAGGCCACTGACTCACACACCATCTTAGCTGTGGTTTCACCGAATTTGCTAAAGTAATCAGTCACCGTCAAAATATAGGTATAACCACTAACCGGTAGCTTGCCTATCAAATCGATGCATAGCATCTCCCAGGGCTTCCGAATTGACTTTCGTCCCGAAATGAGTCCAGGCGGGGCTCGATGTTTGGCCGTATTGGATTGACATATTCTACAGCCACGAACATATTTTGCAACAAATGAGTTTAACTTGGGCCAATAGTATTTTCGACTGATTAGATTAGTGGTCTTTTTAATTCCATTGTGACCAAAATTATCTTGACTATATCGGCTTACTTCCGAGCGTTTTTCCCTTGGAACAACTATTCGCCAGCAATCCTCCCAATCTGAATCGAGAGCTCGGAGCCTAGATAGGGTATAACGGCACCCTTGTTCCACTTTCCAGTCGGGATTCACTCGGTTTCTACATTACTTCGTCTTTAATTTTTCTTACCCACGGATCCATAGTATTCCCAAATTTGATCACGTCCAATACAGGGACGACCCTATACAAAGCGTCTGGGACGGCGTGGTCTTTCCCCTATCTATGTATGATTTAAAAATTAAACTGTTGTAACCGCACCGCCCATCTAGCTAACCTACCACAAGGATCCGCCAAATTGTTAAGCCATATTAGTGAATGCTTATCTGTGACCACAGTAAAATGCATCACTTCCACATATGGCCCTTTTTCCCTTTTCTAGGGACCATATAACGGCAAGACACTCTCTCTGTGTTCTCGAATACTTCCTTACTGCAAAAGTCAAGGACCTGCTTAGGTAACATACGACCTTCTCCCCCGTCTCATCGGCTTGTGAAAGCACTACTCCTCCCTTAGTTGGTGAAGAGTTCTTATAGACAAGAAGGATGGAAATGGCACCCCTTCAGAAATTACTTACTTAGGTGGCGCTACAGTACGGAGTGGTCCTGGGTCTCAACTAACACGCCTCTCCAGTTAGCGCGATCCTTGGCTAACTGCCTCCAGTTGCGCACTCCAAGTTGGTTGAGGTTAACTTCCACTCGCTCCACCTAAGGGGTGTGAAGTTGGCCGGTCCTTGTGCCAACTTACGGACTTCTTATTTTTAAGGATGGTACCCACTAGCGTTGGTTATTGCGCCTTTAGCTTTAAAACCTCTGGCAGTTGCCTGCACTTGAGGTGGGGATCCCAATCTATTATCCAATACAATGGTTGAGGCTCGCAAGCCAAATAAAACACTGTGTATTCTTTTGCGGTTGTTCAAGAAGTCTCCTCTTTATTAAAATGATGTGTCTTATATAGTGACAAAATATGTTATCGAATATCTACTTCAATATCGATACCCCGATTTTTTGCCTTATCAGCATACGGCGCGTGACGAGGGTAAAACGACCGAACATTTCAAGTGTGTCGGGTTCACTTGCGTCCAATGCTTAGTTGACATATTTATTGAACCCTGATCGTACCCTCGATCCAGCCTTGCATATGCATACGATTGTATGTTCATTAGCTTTCATGCACCGAGTGTGCCAGCAGAGTAATATGACTCTCTTATTAAATGGTTCACTCCATGAGTGTCTGTATGTCGTTCATATCACTCTGATGTTTGAAGCAAATGCAAATGAGTTATGAAGAGTTCTGGGTATCAAGTATCGAAGTAGATTTTGATATTCTTAAGTTTTCGGCAATTAGTTAAGTGGCCGCTGGTGCGATCCCTTCACACCACCCTTCCTGGGGAAAAAGGAGAAATCATGCCGTAACTTGATTTCTTCTTTTACGCGTCACTTTTACAATAAGGGGGCTATTGGCTTGTTGTCTATTGCTTTGAATTTACGTTATTGTTTTGTTTATGTTTTTATACAATCTTATTTTGTTCTTTTGTTACTTAGTACATAATAAAAGAACCTTTGTTGTTTTTCCTACTTGTAGCTTACATTTTTTTTTTTTTTTTGGTATTATTTATTTATTTATTATTTTTTTTTTTTTAAATTTCTTAAGAGTTAAAAGATTATTACATTTTCTTATTTTACAAAATTGCTTATTTATATTAAAAAATTACGAAATGTCTTAAGGTTATATTTATTTATATTTTTTTTTTTTTTTACAAATTTCTTAAGAGTTAAAAGATTATTACATTTTCTTATTCTACAAAATTGCTTATTTATATTAAAAAATTACGAAATGTCTTAAGGTTATATTTATTTATATTTTTTTTTTTTTTACAAATTTCTTAAGAGTTAAAAGATTATTACATTTTCTTATTCTACAAAATTGCTTATTTATATTACAAAATTACGAAATGTCTTAAGGTTATATATTTATTTATATTTTTTTTTTTTACAAATTTCTTAAGAGTTAAAATATTATTACAGTATGTCTTAAAAGATATTTTCCTATTACAAAATACATACAGATCTTTCTTAAGATTATTATGGCTTACATCTACCTATTTTTTTTTTTTATTTTTTTAAAAATCAAAAGTAAATACTAATTGCTTTAATATGTATACATAGAATTTCTTAAGTCGGTTTTTATGAACTTTAGTTCTCTTACCTTCGTACTTTATTTCACAATTCCTCTGACAATACTTCGAACGGTCCTATGTAAATGGGATCTAATTTTCTTCTATTTTCATTTCTTAACAAGACTAAACTACCTACTTCGAAACTGGTCGGTTTACTTCGGTTTTTCCTATCGTAATCTGCTTTTCTGTCATTTTTTCTTTCTACGAGTATGTCTCTAGCGTCCCTATGAGCGATTTGTAATCTTTGTCTCAACTCAATTATGTAATCTTCATAATTGTATCTTGGATCTACTTGTTTGGTTAAATTTGATGGTAGCGTACATCGTCGTCCGAATACTAATTCAAATGGGGTATACCCCGTTTCGGCATGTACTGCAGTGTTGTAGCAAAACACATAGTAAGGTAACCAAGTACACCAATCTGTATGTTTTTCAGATACGTAGCTCCTGAGGTATGCTCCGAGAACTTTATGGGAGTTTTCTAATGCTCCTATACTTTCGTGATGATAAGCCGTGGACTGCATTTGTTCTATTTTTAGTAGTTTGCACATATCCTTGAAGATTTTGTTAATAAATTCGGTTCCTTGGTCAGATGCTATTGTTTTAGGAATTCCATATTTAAGGATAAAGCATTTTACTAGTCCTTTGGCTACTGTGCTAGCTTCTTTATTAACGATTGGAATTGCTTCAGTGAATTTAGCCAGCTCGTCTTGTAAGGTTAGTATGTATTTATATCCGTTTACGGACTCGTCTAGTGGACCTACTAAATCTAGATAGATCTTGTCGAAGCTTGATTCGGCTGTTGATGTTATCTCCATGGGCTGTTTTTTAGGCGTAATATGTTTATTCTTCTGGCAAGTGGGGCAACGCTTAACATAAGCGGCTATGCCATTTTGCATTCCCGTCCAGAAATATTTTCTTTTTATATTCTTAAGCATGCGGTTTATTCCGGCATGTCCACTTGTTGGTAACAGATGATAATCGTTGAGCACTATTTTTATTTTGTGAGGATCAGTTATTTCAATACATTTGTCCATTAGGTGCACCTTTACATTACTTTCTTTAAATAACTCTCCTAAGATTTTTGTTAACTCGTGAATTTTATATTCTCGACGGCCGTCTGCGAGAATTTCTTCTTTCGTAATGTATAATTTATTAATAGATAATGGTCCGCAGATTCTGTGCACGTCCCGCGACAACATTTTGCCAAATGATGCCGATCGGTTTGTAGTGCCTTCCTTGGACCTTCTTAGGAGTATACAATTCTTCTCCGGGATGTATGCCAAAACTTTGTTGGATCCCAGGATTATATTAGTATCTTTTATTTGATACTCTTTGTCCTCAAAACTGTTACATGTTTTTAGCTCAATAATTTTATTCCCATGCTCTGGAGGTCGGAGTAGTTCAGTGATGACGCGATTACTTTCTTCGCTTTCGGTTTCTGGTCCTTGATTTGAGATTTCTTTACTTGATTGTGACCTTGTGATGACACATATGTGGAGTTGTTTGAGTTGATCTGTGTCAAATATTATACGACTTAGTGCGTCAGCTGTACAATTATCTTTTCCGGGTGTGTATTCGATGTAGAAGTTATATTCTTCTAGTAGTAGTCTAAATTTAGTCAGTCTACTTGAAGGTTCTTTTAGGGAGAAAAGGTATACTAAAGGTCTGTGGTCTGTGATAATTTTGAATTTTCTTCCAAAAAGATATGGTCTATAATGCCTTATTGCCCATACTATAGCAAGTAGCTCCTTTTCGATAGTGCTATAGTTTTTCTCGGCGCTATTAAGAGTTTTACTAGCGTAGGCAATGGGTTTGTCATCGAAGTTGGATAATACAGCTCCTAAGGCAAAGCCTGAGGCGTCTGTCCGGAGAATGAATTCCTTATCAAAATTCGGAAATTGTAGAATTTGGGGGCTTGTGAGAATTACTTTTAAAAGTTGAAAAGATTTCTCGCAATCCTGGTTAAAATTGAATTCTACATTTTTCTTGAGTAATCGGTTAAGTGGAATAGCTATTGTAGCAAAATTGGGTATAAATTTGCGATAATAATTCGCGAACGCTACGAATCTTCGTACTTCGTCAGCATTTGTGGGTGTAGGATAATTGTTCATAACAGCTGTTTTTGCTGGATCTGGATGAATTCCCTTATCAGAAATAATGTGCCCTAGGTATAATACTTCTTTCCGTAAGAATGCACATTTTCCTGGGTGAATTTTTAAATTTACTTCTCTTAGTCGTTTAAACACATCGATCAGTTTCTTCTTGTGATCCCTTAGGTTTTTGCCAAACACAATAAGGTCATCAAGGTACACGAAACAGCGGGAGTACGTGAGTCCGGCCATTGCAATGGACATCATTCTCGAAAATTTACTAGGAGAAATTTTAAGTCCCATCGGAAGTCGTTTTAACTGAAAGTGGCCGTCCTCCGTTGAGAAAGCTGTTATAGGTCTACTTTTAGGTTCAAGCTCCATTTGGTAATATCCTTGACTCAAGTCGATACATGAGAAATATATTGCTCCTCCTACCATGTCATAGATATCACTAATGTTGGTCAATGGGAACTTGTCGTCCTCGATTCTCTCGTTCACGTTTCGGTAATCTATTACCATTCGAAACTTCTGCAAACCGGTAACAGGATCCTTCTTTTTCGGTACTATGAGAATCGGGGAGTTTCATGCAGAAACCGATGGTTCTATTATGTCGTTCTCCAACATTTTATCTATTTCTTCCTTTATATCTCCCTTCTGTGAGTGAGGAAGACGGTAGGGTTTGGTATATTTCGGTGTAGATCCTTCTTTCAATGCGATATCTGCTTGTCCTACGTGTGTGTAAGTGAGCTTATCACCTTCTAAGTGGAAGATGTCATGAAACTTTGTACATATGGCTGTGATTTCAGCCTTCTCTTCCATAATTAGAGTATCAAGATTAATCTGTTTAAGTATCTTTTTTATTCTCGGTGGTGATGCTGCAATTTTTTCTTCGCATGTTAAGACGTAATGTTCGGAAGCGGGCAGTGAAAATGGTTCTGCCCATCTTAATTTTACGCTGGTTTCGCGGGTGTTTACTATTCTGACGGGAATTTTCCCGTTTATGGCCGTTGATATTGATCCAGCCATGTAGACACCCTTACACAACTCTTGGGGGTGAAATACTCGCGAATCGGTATGTTTCGTGTCTATCCAGTAGGTGGCTTCGCATCTTGGCGACACAGTTATGGTGTTTAGACCATGGCTTGAAAATATCGGTATAGAGACTTGTCTATTATTTATCTTGAGTTTTAATAATAAGCTTTCTAAATCAATTATTGCACCAAACTCAGTTAGGAAGTTTGCACCAATAATACCATCGACGGGAATCGGAAATGAATCTGGTACTACGTGAAATTTGTACGGTATACTATTTTTCCCAAAATGTAGAGTGCTTGTACATGTACCCTCTGATCGCAGATCTCCTGATATACTTGTAATGGTGGTAATGTTCCCACTCGTCTATGGGAGTGTGTCTCTCAACTACCGAACTTTTTACTACACATATTGATGCCCCGGTGTCTAGCAAGCATCGTAATGTTTTACTAGTACTGAATTGAATTTGTATGAAAAGGCCGTTTTCTATCCCCGTTGTGTATATGGTTTGTGGTATCTGAGGATATATTGACTCCCCTCCGAAGGGCCGGCTGTCCCCTCGGTGGGCTGATCGTTTCCCAGGGCTAGTACCCTTGGGTTATTTCTGTTTTGCCTTGAACCTCTATTCCTATTATTGATTGGTCGATTACCATTATTGTAATAATTATTAGTACCATTATTGTAATGATTATTAGTACCTGCCCTATCAGTGGTCCTATTGACTGGTGGGTGTTGTAGTTGTTCCGCGTATTACCTTGTTGGTTACGGTTGGTATTTTGTGGCCGTTGTTGAGCTTGAGAAAAATTTCGAGGTAAATTATTACTATCATTATTATTATAATAATTTTTGTTCCTACGGTAGCTAGGATAGTACTGATGGTGTGGGTTTTGGTAGTAATTCTGGTTGTTAGCCCTTTGAAAATTACGTGGCTGATAATTTTGTTGGTATACTGGATTGGGTTGGTGATTAGTTGCATAGTGAATGCTTTCTGGGGCCGATGTTGTAGTTGAGTCTAGTTCTAATAAGTGTTCAATGGCATTTCGCATATTAGTATGCCGAGCGCTATCAAGAAGGATTTTATATCGCTCGTTGACCCCTTGCTTCAAATGGGCTAAACCCCTACGTTCGTTTGCTAACGAAATTACAGTGCGCGATGGTTCCCCTTGTATTTGGGTTTCCAACTCGGTCATTTTGGCTACGAGGTTCTCTAATTCTGCATGGGCCGATTACGCTGGCGCAGTTTGTCGAGTTGTGACTGAATGCCTTCAATGGTATCCCGAGCTCCGCATTTCGTCGTCAGGTTTGCTTTTAATTCAGCAAAAGTCGTCGGCCTAGCGGTTCCTAATTCAGTCAATGCCCTGCCCTGGATTTTGCATTTAAGCACGAATTTCAAAAGTATCGGTTTCGCCGCGTCACCTAGTGTCTCATAGTAGAATTCGACGTTGTTAAGGAAGTCTCTTATATGTTCTGCTCGGTTTTCGTTGGCCTCGCAGGTAAGGATTGGCAATTTTTGTGCCGTGTTTAATTCAAATTCACCCATGTTTTTTTTTTTTATAATAGGGTTGCTTAGTGGAACTTCCCAAAACTCGAATTTACTTTCTATTACCGATGCTTGTGATAAACTACTTTCAGCCTCAGATTCGTCTGAATCAGTGTCCTCAACGTTATTTTTAACTATATCTTCTGACTGTTCCCTATAGGTGTTGGCTTCAGTAGTTAAACGCGTTAGGTAGCTATGCTCTAGTTCCGATAAGGAGTTTTGATCGATAACCGAAAAGTGGGAAAAGAAGTCGTCCCAGAGTCGCTTTATTTGTTTTAGCTTCTTGGCGGCTCCCTCGGGCTTGCGCTTACGACCTGAGCGTTTTTTTTCTTTAGGCTTTGGCAGCAAGTTTTCAATTTAGATAGGGCCTCTTCGAGTTGGACGAAAGTCATCGGGCAAATTTCTATTAGAAATCTATGCTAAGTTATGAAGAGAAAAAATTTAGATCCTATTCTGCTTAAAATAAGAAGTGATATACGACATAAAATAAAATAAGAAGTTATATACGAAATAAAATAAAATATATTTTGGTAAGAACAATAGAACAATTTTAAACTGACATTCTGCGTGGTCTTACATTATTTTTAATAATCTGTTGTCGGATGGCCTTGTTAAATTGAGATTTAGTGGCTTTAGCAAAATATTTTAGGATAACTAGGATAATTATAATTATTAGGATTAACGTGAAGTCGATTCCGAAGTGGGTCGCTTCCTCCATATGGTTTTGTTGAGGGCCGTTGTTATTGATGATCACCTCATCTTGTTTGGACTGAGTTTTACCCATCTGGTACAGCCGTAAGGTACTAGTCTGTTCTGGTTTGAATACAGTTCCTTAAAGCGGTAGCAGCAGTGGCATCGAATAGCCTATGGAACTGGGTCTCCTCGGCTTTTTGTTGTCGGCGTTTCTTCTTCTGGTCGGCTCGGATCTCGTATTTGAGCTCCTTGATTTTGTCCAGGAATTTTTTTTGAACGTCGGCGGGCTGGTTTGGTTTGTAGGCCAAGCGGCGTAGGTTGGCCAATTCTTTCCTTTGTCGGACCAGCTTCCCTCCTCTTGTGGATGGTTTAGGCGTCGGGACAGTGGGGCGATTAACAGCGGTTGCTGGCCGGTTCTATCGTCGCCGTTACTCTTCGATGGAGAGGGGCTGAGGTCCTACCTTTAGGACAATAGTGTCTTTGGTGGTTATGGGGCTGACTGCGTATGTAGTCCGCAGGAGGCTGTCGGCTTCTTGAATTAGTTCGGCTGCTGTGGCCAGATTCGCTTGCTCCAGGGACATTGAGGTCAGCAAAACTGCAAATTTCAGCGAATAGTTGGTTTGCCTCCTGGCAGGATCGCCATGTGAAGTTGGCCGGTCCTTGTGCCAACTTACGGACTTCTTATTTTTAAGGATGGTACCCACTAGCGTTGGCTATTGCGCCTTTAGCTTTAAAACCTCTGGCAGTTGCCTGCACTTGAGGTGGGGATCCCAATCTATTATCCAATACAATGGTTGAGGCTCGCAAGCCAAATAAAACACTGTGTATTCTTTTGCGGTTGGTCAAGAAGTCTCCTCTTTATTAAAATGATGTGTCTTATATAGTGACAAAATATGTTATCGAATATCTACTTCAATATCGATACCCCGATTTTTTGCCTTATCAGCATACGGCGCGTGACGAGGGTAAAACGACCGAACATTTCAAGTGTGTCGGGTTCACTTGCGTCCAATGCTTAGTTGACATATTTATTGAACCCTGATCGTACCCTCGATCCAGCCTTGCATATGCATACGATTGTATGTTCATTTGCTTTCATGCACCGAGTGTGCCAGCAGAGTAATATGACTGTATGTCGTTCATATCACTCTGATGTTTGAAGCAAATGCAAATGAGTTATGAAGAGTTCTGGGTATCAAGTATCGAAGTAGATTTTGATATTCTTAAGTTTTCGGCAATTAGTTAAGTGGCCGCTGGTGCGATCCCTTCACAGGGGAGGTCTTCTTCTACTCCGGGTTTTTCACAGTGATCGAAGTGATCGGTTGTGTTTTTATCTTCTCTAGTAGTAATCCCAATTTGGCGAAAAATCTTTTATTTAATTTTTCGAAAAATTCAAACCATATAATAGTTAATTTAAGACAGTGACTTTTAACCTTGCATGCAAATAAAAACGGAAAAACCCCTAGTAAAAACAGTTCAAGTTTTTTATTTTTCTTGTTTTGCTGTTGGCTTTTACTTTCATTAAAAACAGCAACTTGCTTAACTGCATTTATTCCCCTGTCTCTTTGTCGTACACAAATACATCGATATCTCTTCTTTTACACAATCTTATTATTATGTTCAATATGGATCCATGTTCCGAATGACTCTCCGACCTCCCTCCCGATGGATACATTGTGACATGCTTCAGATGTGAACGGAAAATACACTATAGATGTACTACGATCTCCGAAAAATCATATCGGAAAATGAGCACAGCCAGAAAGGAAGAATGGATATGCCCAGCCTGCAGGAAGGAAAGCATATGGCCTACAGATCCCAAAACGACATCAGTTGAAATAACTCTAGCTCAACCTTTGTCCAGTCGAATGAGAAGTGTAAGTTCACCTAATTATGTAGATGTATCAAATATTGAAAGAACTTTTTGAAATGCGGAAAATGAGAATAGAAATTTCTGAAATGAGATTGACGTCAAATAATGAGGCACTACAAAAACTATCAAACGAAATCAAAGAACTGAAAGAAAACAACATGAAAATAGAAAAAGAAATATGCACTGACAGAAAATGAAGCACTTGTTTTTGTCAACAATCAGCTTACACCACTAACAAACACCTTCTATGGTAGCAAAAAACAATGCCAGAGAGTGTAACTGGAAATATGTGTGGGAGACAACAGGCACAATACTTGCAAAAAAAACTGAAAACGGTGAGACAATACACATCGGTACTTGCAACGATGTAAACAAGATGACCAACTTGTACTAAAATATAATGTTAAACACGAAGAACGAATTAAACAAATCAAAATGGAAAACCAATACAATGAAGCTGATGTTGATTTTAGGGTAATACATGGTGTGACCGGCATCGTAAAAGAATTTTTAGAAAAAATGAATTTTTGTTGTATGTATAAGTTTTAATATAAGATCGATAACAAAAACATGTGATACTTTTATATATTATTAGTGCTGAATGAAATGAGCCCACCTAAGAAAAAAAATGATTTCTACAGCATTGATGGATTTAAACCTGAATTTTTTAATCGTGATGCAATGAAAGGCGGAGGTGTCGTAATTTATATAAAAGATAGTATAACATACAAAACAATACCAACTAATCCATTTAATTACGAAGGCATACACCTAGAAATCACCCATAAAGGTCAACTTAAACATGTACATGCAATTTATAGACCACCAAGTCCTAGTTTTACGAGATTCATTGACGAGTTAAATGAAATCATAAAAGAAAATAAGGAAAATATTTTATTAGGTGATTTAAACATAAATACCCAGGATGAGAATAGCTCGCTTCTTCTCGGCCTCGAAAGGATTGACAAAGGTCATCAAACGACCCTCGCGTATTAATATACCAAATAACACTGCAACACTTATAGACCATATTTATGTAAGCGTCACTAAACTGGATATATTTTCAGCAGTAATTGAAACTGATCTTTCTGTCCACTACGCAATTTTATATGCAACAAAAATCTAAATAAATATTGAGTCACCAAAACATTAAACAACAAAAAGTTAATGAGCTAATAGAACAGACAAACTGGCAAGATTTACTCAAAAAAAACGATGGGAAACATTTTATACTAACTTTGTAAGAGAAATTAATAATATATACTGAAGCAAGCAAACCCAAATCAACTAAGAGAACACGCAAACATAAACCATGGATTACGGCCGAAACCGTGTCAATGTGCAAAAGAAGAGATGAGCTTTATAGGAGATGGAGAAATAGCCCGAGGAGTAAAACATATGAAGACGAGTATAAGAGTTTTAGAAATATTGTTAATGAAAACATCCAATTTGCTAAAGCTAGCTTCTATAAACAACAGTTTGCAAACGCTAATAATGATCCGAGAAAAACATGGGGTGTTGTTAATGAACTTCTTAAAAGAAAGAAATAGGTTCAATAGGTGAAATTATCAAACACAATTTTCCGGATACTGACGAATGTTTAAACAACATTGTGGATAAATTTGCAGAGCTATTTTCGAGCCAAGCGTCAAAGATTGCACATGTTTGCAACAACAACACATCAAACCAGGAGAATCGGCAACATCAACAAAACATTTACGTAAAAGAAGCAACTCAATCAGAAATATATACTATGCTATGTCAACTAAACGATAAACAACCAAAAGTGTTATCATCGGCCCGGCCGATGCTTTGATACCCTCCACTGCATATAAGTCATGCAAAAGAATAATTGAATAGACTCGCTATCGTCTAATATTGGTTCTGTCTACCAACCAGAATTACCATAACTACTTGACCGACATTGACATAGCCCATAGGTCGATTTGTTTCGACGCTATCCGGATTTCAAAAGGCAGAGAGACACATGGGTCTAATATCTTTTTTACTTCACGTTTGACTGTTGAAGTGAACGGACGTGTTAACTTTGAATGTTGTGGGGTGCACACTTTACTGTTTCTTTAAGTCTAAATTCATTCCAAGTCATTATTTAATTCAACAAAATGCTGTGTCTTGTTTGCAAAAAGAAAATAGAACGTAGTTGTGATACAAAAATTCACTGCGTGGACTGCAGTTTGTTTTTTCATTGCTTGTGTGTAAATATAAATCCAGCTGATTTTGAATACATGTGCAATCACGGTGTACTATATCGATGCGACAAATGCTCCGCTCTTCGTCGGAAATCTCTGCAAGTACAATCTGCGCCAGTTCCACCGCCTACAACAACAACAACAACAACATCATCATCAACATCAAAGGCACAGCAGCCAGCAGTAGACAAAAAAAATTAGAGCAGCAGCAGGCAAAGCAGCAATCAAAGCCTCACCCGCAAAATCTGTCTACGCCACTACCTGATGACGAGTCATTTGAAAAACAGCTACCGTTACTAAACACAGTGCCAGACGACCGACATCTACACGGCAAAAATAAAAAAATTCAACTGTGATTTCCTCAGCAGTAGCACACTCCAGCAGCTGAAAGATGACAACAAAATGCTGAAACAGAAAATCAATACCCTCCAGAGTAAATTAAATTGGAAAGAACAGAAGCAGAAGGAAAACGTAATTGAGATTACTGGAGTACCTGGAGTCAACAGCAACAATGCTGTAGAGTGCGTGCAAACGATTTTTCAAAATTCAATGGATGTCCCTCTCTCTGCCGCTGATATACAGAAATGCTTCGTCGAGAGGGTATGAAAAAGACAATCTACTTCTAACTTTGACTCAACTGGGCAAAATTCAAAAAGCAAACAAATATTCAGCGATGTTATATGCGTTCATCTATCATCACATGATGTCAAACAAAAATTGATGAAGAGTAAGAGAAAAGCAGCGAAGAAGTTGAACTCATCTATTTAGCCGTAAAAAATAAAATAAACGTCGTTAATTGAAAATGTCGTTTTTATTAAAAGAAAAACTCGTAGGGTAGGGAAACTTGCGTAGACCGTCTAGTCGCTTCGACTGTCTTCTTAGGAGAGAGTAGTTCGCCGACTTTTCTTCTCGATGTTGCCGGGTCGGCGTCGACGTGGAGAACGCTGATTGGCTGGTGCAGGCGGCTTCTATCCACTGGTGAATTGTCAGTTTTGACATGACCGGCGTTGCCAGGTGAAGTTGCCTCGCGGGCCTAAAACCCACGCCACAGAGGCCCCCCAGAAGACTTCCGCTCTCTATAGGTAGCGTGCAGGAATCTGGACGCGGCGACCTATACGGGTGCGGGAAGGATGAGTTGACGTTGGTTGTGGCGGTTGCAGGTTGCCCGGCGTGGGTGTAGGCGGTGTCGTGTCTTTGTCCTGGGCGACGTCCAAGTATGCGGGCTTTAAGCGGTCCGTTGAAATTTTTGTGTGTCTTCCTCGAACGTTGAGGGTGAAGAATTTGTCGTGGCGTTCGGTTATTTTATAGGGTCCTTCGTATGGAGGGACTATCGATGCTTTGACTGAGTCGTTGCGAATGAATGCGTGACTCGACGTCTGTAGATCATGGTGAACGAAAGGGCGCTGTCGGGTATGCCAAGCTGTCTGCTGGGGCCTTGTCTGACGCATCATATATCGGAGATCTTTGACGAATTCGCTTTGCGAGCGGTTATCGATCGTTGGTGCTAGCAAGTCGGCTGGAAGTCTGAGAGCTGTGCCGTAGACTAGCTCTGCTGGTGTGGCGTTGATGTCTTCCTTCAGAGTTGATCGGAGACCGAGCAGTATGAGCGGGAGGCGTTTTGCCCATCTTGTGGAATCGTTGCAGTTGATAGCGGCCTTCAGGGTTCGGTGGAATCGCTCGACGATTCCGTTAGACTGCGGATGGTATGAAGTTGTCATCGTGTGGTTCGTCCCCATACACCTACATAGTTCGGTGAAGACTGATGAGGTGAATTGCCTTCCTTGGTCGGACGTAATTTGTGCTGGGGATCCGAATCGGGCGATCCAGCCATTGATGAGGGCGCTTGCGCAGTTAACGGCTGACATGTCTACCATTGGGTACGCTTCCGGCCACCTAGTGTAACGATCGATGACAGTCAAAAGATAGCGATAACCGTCGGACGGCGGGAACGGTCCTAGGATGTCGATGTTGATGTTGGGGAAGCGTTCGTCGGGTGGAGCGTAATGTTGGAGTTCCGTTCTCGAGTGGCAGTGTACCTTCGTTTGTTGGCACGGTATGCAAGTTTTGGCAAAATTTGAGCATTCTTGGCGGATGTTAGGCCAAATGAAGCGCTCGGTCATAAGGCGTGCTGAGGCGCGGCGGCCTGGGTGTGAAAGGCTGTGTGTCGCGTCGAAGAATGCCTTACGAAGATCCTTTGTGATGAACGGCCGAACTCGGTTATGTGACACGTCGCAATAAATTGGTTTGTCTAGGTGAGGAAAAGAGGACAATGTTAGTTGCATTGAGTGCGAAGGATTACCTTCGAGGAGCTGCCGAAGCTCAACGTCTTCTCCTTGCGATTCCGCCAGTTTCGAATAAAGGTCCTCCTTGGCGCTGACGGCACCCATACGTGACAACAAGTCAGCCGCGTGGTTATCCTCCCCCTTAATGTAACGAATGTCGGTGGAGAACTCGCTGATGAAAGACAAGTAATTTGTTTGTCGCGGTGACGATTTCTCCGGTCGTTGTCTGAAGGCGAAAATAAGCGGTTTGTGATCCGTTAAGATGTGGAATCTACGCCCTTCTAACAAATCTCGGAAGTGGCGCACGGCTAGATACATTGCTGTGAGTTCCCTGTCGTACGTGGAGTAGCGTTGTTGCGTCGAGGAGAATTTCTTAAAGAAGTATCCCAGCGGCTCTGCTACGTTGTCGACCAGTTGATGCAGGGCGGCGCCTGCTGCTAAGTTCGATGCGTCGGTAACCAGGCTCAACTCTGCTTCTGCCACGGGGTGTGCCAGACGTACTGCTTGGGCTAGAAGTTTTTGACAGTCCTTGAACGCTTCGTCAGTAGAATGTGTCCAGTTCAGCACAGATTTGTCGTTTTTTCGATTACCTGGCATCAGTGACAACAGGGGTATTTGTATGGCGGCAGCGTGTGGAATGAATTTGCGGTAAAAATTTATTGTCGCGAGGAAACCCTTCAGTTGCTTTACTGTGTCTGGTCGTTTGATGCGTTGGATGGCGTCCACCCGTGACGGGAGGGGAGTTATCCCTTGCCTTGAAATAAGATGACCAAGAAACTCCAGCTGCGGTTGTCCGAAGACACACTTGGCTACATTGATTGCCAAGTTGTGGTTAGCGAGTCTTTTTAGCACTTCGGTCAAGTGTTGACGATGTTCTTCGACGTTCGAAGAGACGATGCAGATGTCGTCCATATACGGAAATGCGAATTCCACCCCCCGTAGCACCTCGTGAATCAGCCGTTGAAGGGTCTGGGCTGCGTTCCGAAGGCCGAATGTCATGTGGGTGAACTCGTATAGGCCGAAAGGCGTGATGATAGCGGTCTTAGGAACGTCGTCGGGGTTGATCGGGACCTGGTGAAAAGCTTTTTGTAAGTCTATTTTTGAAAAGATGGACCTACCTCGGAGTATATTGGCGAAGTCGTGCAGGTACGGAAGGGGGTATCGATCGGGCAACGTGATCGCGTTCAGGCTTCTATAGTCTCCGCAGGGCCTCCACGACCCGTCAGGTTTACGCACCATGTGAAGCGGACTGGACCAGTTTGATTTAGTGTTGTTTTCACGTAAACATAGTCTATTGACAGAAGCTGGGGACGGTTGTTGTTCCGTCACCCTATCCGAGGCGGCCGGGCGGAGTCATGCTTGTGGCTGCGGGGGCGGAGTGGCGGGTATCTTTCGGCGAAAGCAGCATGGTTGTCGACAGTTGGTTGCCTTGTTGCCGAAATTGCGATAAAACCAGCAGTCGTCGAACTGGTCAATGGATTGCTCCCGTCTGCGCTGGCTCGAGATACGGGGCTGAGCTGGGCGCGATGGTGTGCGAGTGCGTGGACGTGATGGTCGTTGTTGGCGTTGCTCTGTTAGCAACTTTGAAAACTCCCTTACCAAGTGAGCGACTTCGGGTGTGGGCGAGGGCGTTAGCGTTGAGGGACTGCATGTAGCAGCGTTTAGTTGCCGGAGCTCTACATTTTCCATCACTGTGTCGGCGATCTGTGTTTTGTCTGCCGCGGAGCCTTTTACCATAATAGAGCTGGCTCGGTTTCTTGTCGCCGAGGGGCATGTCGTGAAGCACGCGGCGAAGTCGTTTTTGCTGGCTGTCAGCAAAATAGTCCGTGAGCTGTGTACGAATATAATCGTATTTGTCACGCTCCGGGGCGGCGTCGATTATTGGGCGGAGCTCCGTAATCCGCGCAAGCGGGAGCTGCGAGCAAACAGTGTCGAATTTTCGGCCGTCGTGAGCAATTCCAGATGCCCGAAAGAACAAATTTAGCAGGAAGAACCAGTTGTCGATGTCGGATTCCACGAACGGTGGCATTTGGAGGCGAGCGTAGTAGTTCGCGGCAACATCCGCGTGCTCGCTTGCATCTGCTTGTGGAGCACTCTGTTTGCCGCTAACACTTGGGGTTTCTTGTCCTTCGGTGGACATCACGTCGGGGTCACCACTTTAGCCGTAAAAAATAAAATAAACGTCGTTAATTGAAAATGTCGTTTTTATTAAAAGAAAAACTCGTAGGGTAGGGAAACTTGCGTAGACCGTCTAGCCGCTTCGACTGTCTTCTTAGGAGAGAGTAGTTCGCCGACTTTTCTTCTCGATGTTGCCGGGTCGGCGTCGACGTGGAGAACGCTGATTGGCTGGTGCAGGCGGCTTCTATCCACTGGTGAATTGTCAGTTTTGACATGACCGGCGTTGCCAGGTGAAGTTGCCTCGCGGGCCTAAAACCCCCGCCACATCTATATTTGTTCCTGCCAGCAAGGGTAGTATTTTTATAAATGATTGTTTCACTAGTTACATGCGTGCGCTATTTATGGAAGCTAAAAAATGTAAAACAGGAAAAATTATAAGTACCTATGGTTTCAGAACTCACAAATATTATTGCGAAAAGTAGATAAGGGTAGGGTTGTTGCTATAAAGTCGTTTAATGATTTGGCGGTTCTGGAAGACTAGTATTGTCTTTCGTCCCCTTCAATTGTTTCGATAGCCTCGAACAAATAAGCAACAACCGAACAACTTCCAGTATACATAGCATAAGTGATTGCATTTTTCATTGTAACAGTGATGGGGAAAATTATTTTTTTGTTCTACACCAAAACATACGTAGTATGCGGCAAAACTTTAATTTACCAGTGTGCAATTTAGATGCGCTTGCATATTTACCAGATTTTATATTTGTCTCCGAAATATAGATTTTTGCATGTGAAAGTGATGATTACTCAATTCCTAACTATCGCTTTTATTCTAACACAATTGAATCATTTTCTGTAGGTGGAGTAGGAGTTTTTGTGCGTGATTCGTTGAAACATACTGTGTTTTGTCACTGTCTGTCGACTTATGATGTTATACAAGTTTCATGCGAAATATGTAATGATATATTGGATTTCGTCTGTATCTATAGACTTCATGGACATGATGTGGCATCGTTCTTAAATGAATTTTCATCTTTCTTAAATAACCTTATGACTCATAATCTTATTATACTGGGCGATTTAAACATAGATATCAAACAAAACGTTTAAAAAAAGTTCATACAAGTCAGTGCGCTGGTATTAACTTCGACCTTCATATTACTGACCACTGTATGACTGGAATTTTATTCAGTACCTTAAAAAATACGAAGCAAAGAAAACATTTTGCTCATCCAACTGCAAGACAAATAAAATTTGATCTTTTAAATGATGAACTGCGCTTTAAAAATTGGAAGTCAGTCTATGCTGAACGCAATGTTTCAAAGGCTTACGATTTGTTTCAGCAAACTTTGGAATTTTATATAATAACCTTTAGCTGCAGATTAGTGTTTAGCAAATCACAAGAGAGATTAAAGCCCTGGATAACTCAGAAAATCCTTAAAAAAATGAAACTTAAAAACATACTGCGTAAAAAATGCTCTAAACATCCATGTAACACTGTGCTGAAAAGCCGTATCAAATGTGCAAGAAGGTGAACTGGGAAATTCAAATGTGCCGTGATAGATACTATTACTCCTTAGTACGTGGTTCCCAAGGAAACCGCAAAAAGGAATGGAAAGCAATTAGTGGTATAATCAATACCAATGTTACCAAGATTCCTAATCCTATTGTACTGAATAGTATAGATGGAATTGTAACTGAAGAACCAGCACAAATTGCTAATCAATTCAACGACTTTTTTGCTTCAGTTGGTCGAGTGACAGACTCAAGTGAATTCTGTAATCGATGCGTTGCGAATAGATTAGTGGAGGACTCATCCTATAGCAGCAGTTTCATTTTTTACTCCAATTACTGGGTCTGAGATTTTCCTGTTGATTAATTCACTAAACAACTCGCACGCTAGTGGTGACGATGGTATTTCTAATTCCACTTTGAAGAACATCGCTTTAAACATAACGGATGTCTTAGCTCATATTTTCAATTTAAGCATTACCGCTGGATATTTTCCCGCCAAATTAAAATGAACGATTGTATTAGCAATTTTTAAAAAAGGTAACAGAAATGAAATTAATAACTACAGGCCGATTTCTTTGCTGTCTACATTGTCAAAAATGTTTGTGAAAAATGCTGTAAAAAATAGAATGCTGGGCTACCTCAATAGTATTAATTTGTTTAGTCCTATGCAATATGGATTTAGGAAGAGTCTTTCTACCGAAGATGACCTTTAGCACTTCTGCTCCAAAATAAACAAAGGTCTGGATGAAAAAAAAAATGTTGTGCTCTCTTGTTCGTGGACATTACCAAGGCGTTTGATATGGTTAACCATAGCATTCTTCTTAACAAATTACATTTTGCTGAGTTCCGTGGCTCTGTATTTAGTTGGCTTGAATCTTACCTAAAAGACAGAACCCAAAAAGTAAAAATTGGGAACTACCTCAGTAACACAAAGGTGCTAAATATAGGTGTACCTCAAGGCTTTGTCCTTGGTCCGATCTTGTTCCTTGTTTACATAAATTCTCTGTACCATTTGCTGGTAAAGTTACAGCTTTTGCTGATGACCTCGGTATCGCATATTCCTCAGCTAGCCATATGAGCTTAGTGGCTGGGTTAAACTTTGATATCCACTTGTTGAAAATCTGGTTTGCTAACACAAGCTTAATGTGAGCAACAAAACCAAACTCATGTATTTCAGTCTAAGAATGCAAGAGGATCCTGATATTGAAATCTACTTCCACGCTCAAAATTGCTTGCGTTACAAATTGCTTAGCTGTACATGCACCGTAGACTCTTATTTAATGATGTTCGACGATGGTCGTACATGTAATACCAGCTGCTTCAAAGTTGAGGCTGTAAACCATTTTAAATATTTGGGTGTTATAATTGATCAAAATATGAATTGGTCCAACCATATCTCAACTATGAAACAATATCTGCGTTCTTCTATAAGTAGATTTTACCATCTTAGTAAATTTTGCAATAAAAGAACCTATTTTGGTATATTACATTCAAAACTCAAATACGGTATAAGCTGTGGGGGAGGCGCTTACCGGGCAAAAATGCATCCTCTGATCGTTTTGCAAAAGTGTATTATTAGGAAGATTTGTAAAGTTAACCGCATTACCCATTCTATGATACTCTTTAGATCCCTGAAAATTCTGCTTGTCAGACATCTGTACTATTTTAAAGTTTCTAAAATATTCTTTTTAAGGGGTGGCTATATGCAAAGTCGTATATTATGATGTCCGTCAAAAAAAGTCAAAATATTTCTTTTCAATTTTGACCATAATCAAATTGAAGTTTTGCTGCCCTATATTGGTTAGTATATAGCTAGTCTTATACATTGCTTAGCTAATATTGTATTTCCAATTATGTTGTATCCTCCATCTTTTCTTTTTCTCTTTTATGTACGCTTAATAATTGAACTTGAAGAATCCCCTTTAAATGTTGTCCACCTCACATAAAAAAAACCTGAATTTGTACATATTTATGAAGTGACATTTAACACTATTTTAATCACTAAATAAAAAAGTCACTAACTATTCTTTTTATTATTATTATTTTGTAAAAATAGTTTAAGCAACAACAATTATATATTATTATGATAAGAATAATGAAATAAACAAATAAATAAAAATAAAATATTGATTTTGTATGGTAGGTACCAGAACTACTTGACCGATAGCCCATTTTTAATACCAACCTAACGACGATAAAAATAAGTCCTTTCACCAAACTTCATTCGCCTTGGTTGATTCCTATGGACGCTATCGTGTTTTCAACAGGCAGAGAGACACATGGGTCTAATATTGATTTTGTATGGGAGGTACAAGAACTATACTTGACCGACATAGCCCATTTTCAATAATGTCAATTCCTTTGGCCGCTATCGTGTTTTCAACAGACAGACAGACAGACGGACAGACAGACAGACCGACAGACATGGCTAAATCGATTCAGAATGTGATCCTGATTCAGAATATAATTATATACTTTATGAGGTCTCCGGTGACTCCTTCTTGGCGTTACAAATGTAATGACAAAGTGAATATACCTTACTGTCGAGGGTATAAAAAGGTCCTGGAACAGATAATATCGGACCAGTTGATCTTCAAATAAATCCTATTTATTTAGCTCCAGTAATTACCAAAATTATTAACCTAAGTATTTAACAATGTTGTGTCCCCCAGCTGATGAAAACGTCGATCATTCGCCCAGTATATAAAGGCGAAACAAAAAAGAACTACAGGCCAATCGCGATTTTGTCATCTGTTGAAAAATGTTTGGAGGAAATAATATTTAGCCGAATAAACAGTTTTATGACCAAACACAAAGTGCTTCACCCAAACCAGTACGGTTTTCAAAAAAATAAGAGTTCCCAATCCTTACTAGGACTGTTTACAAAAATGGTGCATACTATTCTTAACAAAAGCCATCACTTCCTTGTGCTATTCATATATTTCAGCAAAGCGTTCGATTCTCTTACGCACGACAAGCTGTTGGAAAGTTTCAGCAGAAATGGTTAAAGAGGCGTACTGGCTAACAAGTTTAGGAGCTATCTGACTGATAGAACGCTAAAAGTCAAAGTTTCTGAAACAGTGAGCAAAGAAAAACGAAGCAAATACGGCTTACCACAAGGTTCCAAATTGGGCACTATTCTTATCATAATATATACCGACGAACTTTTGCTATTATTGAAAAAATGTACTGCCTATGCCTACGCAGATGATATTGTAATTGTTGTGAAACATAAGTACCTCAATTCCGTCGTGAAGACTTTTCAAGAAGAATTCAACGTTGTATCCAATTGGTGCCATGATAACGGTCTAATTATAAATGCATACAAAACAAAATCGATGCACATACGCGGCCCATCTAAACAAGCGGAAACTGTCCAGATCTATCACCGAAATGACTGCTTTCCATTATCAGACAACAACATACCAATTGAGGTAGCCAGAACCTTAAAATATCTTGGAGTAACCATCGACAAACATTTCCTCTGGCGTGAACATATAAATTCCTTGCGTCTTCAACTAAAGAGCACTATCTCCGCATTGTTGTATCTTAAGAGATACTCCAATCTCGATGTGCAAAAGCAGGTGTATTACTCGCTAGCGGAGTCGCGCATAAGATGGGATTCTTGCCTGGGGAAACGCAGTGAAATCTCATTTGGACAAGATATCAAACTTACAACATTGATAAAATGTTTAGATGTTTAGTAAAACAAGTAAATAACCTAGAGCCAGCGAGATTAACTGGTAAAAAAACTAACTGGGAAGACTTTAGGAACGAAATGGAAGAGAATGTTGAACGGAGCGTTCCACTTACGACACCTTATGAAATTGAGGTTGAAGTTAATCGCTTCGTTGAGGTCGTTCAGCTCGCCTCCTGGAATAATACGCCTAACCCAAGGAAAACGCCGGCCAAATACGGACTACAATATCCTCCCGAAATAAAAGAATTGGTCAACGAAAAAAGGAAGGCGCGTAAAAAATGGCAACAGAGTCGCGCTCCGCAACATAAAACACCTTTGAATTATTTGTGCAATTTGTTGAAGATAGCTATTAAGGATTTTAAAAATCCTGCGACAGGTTCTTACCTTGAAAGTTAAACAGCGAAAAAAGATTCCAATTATTACCTTTGGAAAGCTGTAAAAGGCACCAAAAAGCCCAAAATCCCCGCGCCGCCAATAAAAATAAATTAAAATGAATGGGCAAGGGAAGAAACCTTTAAGCCGTACGATGGTCAAGCGGCTCACGACAATACCAATAGTGGGACGGAATTACTATCTGACGATTTAACACTCACAAATGCAACGCTAAGGGAACTAAAACGTGAAATCGAATCTCTAAAACCTAAGAAAGCTCCTGGTTATGATTTGATCACCGGAGAAGTTCTCAAAGTTCTACCTAGAAAAGCATTAATTAAGCTTCTATTTATCATAAATGCTGCGCTCAGATTAAAACACGTGCCGAGCCAATGGAAAGTTGCGGAAGTAATTATGGTTTTTAAACCAGGAAAACCGCCAAATGAAGTAAAATCTTATCGACCAATTTCGCTTCTTCCAGTCATATCAAAAGTTTTCGAGGGCGTCTACACCCGGTTATAGAAGATAATAATCTTATCCCTGACCACCAGTTTGGGTTCAGAACCCAGCATTCGGCGATTGACCAAGTGCATAGAATTACTGACGTTATCGAGAAAGCATTTGAAGAAAAAAAGATATGCTTAAGAATATTCCTTGACGTCTCATAAACCTTTGATAAGGTGTTAAGAAATTTCAGCCAGTGTACCGCAAGGAAGCGTCCTTGGGCCGCTTCTCTATCAAGAGAAGATCGCACTACCCTTGCTACGTTCACCGACGACACCGCTATCCTTGCAGTAGGTAATACAGTAGAAGAAACGAATGGACCAGGGACTGGCGGATCGCCCTCAACGAAACTAAATCTGTTCACGTGAATTTCACATAAAAGAAAACTAATGACTTGCCAATTTTTCTAAACTTGGCCCGAATATCCTTTGCAAACGAGGCCAAATACCTGGGAATGACACTCAACACAAAGCTGAAATGGAATTCGCACGTGAAAATGAAACGCAAAGAACTCGACATCAAATATAGAGAAATGTAGTGGTTACTCGGAAAACAGTCTCAGCTCAGTACCGAGAACAAACTGCTTTTATAAATACAAGCAAGTCCTAAAGCTGGTGTCAGAGATAATACTGAGACCACCAACTTCGGCCTATTTCCCGTTACTTGCCTACAAGCTATATTTTCATGGGGTGGCAAACGCTAAGTATGTTAGTATTGTTACATAGCAATTCGTATTGACAAATGTCACGTAACTTCAAAAATTCCGGCTCACCAACACGCTCGCACCTTTTCTTAGGAATAAATGGCTTAAAATGTTCATGAAAAATTAACAATGTAGATTGGTTGAGGGAAAATAAAAACATTTTTAGCAAATTTTCTTCATTATTTAAGGAAAATGTACACACGAAATCAAAGTTAATGATTTCTAAAAGCGAAAAATGAACAACCATGTTTTACAGAATATGTTTCTAATTTTAGGTATTTAACCAAAAAAATCAAATTATTCGCCTTTTAACAATTTATAATAACTAACCAATGGCATTCAGTAATATAAAAATGTGGAATTCCTGAACTCTTTCACATTTCCGCACGGCTGCCGCGGTTGGCAGCATTTATTTTTCTAGTTTTTGTGTGTTTTTGCATGTCACACTGATTCTTTTTTAACATAACACCGATAGGAATACAAAATGGCGAATTTGAAAAAAAAATCAGGGGCCCAGCGGCAAGAGGATTGTGAGTTGGGGGTCTCAGTATGATTTGTCTATGGCTGGCGTGGACCTACGGTATACAACTTTTTTGGTTGTACCAAGAAAACAAATATTTTACAAACTTTTCAAAATAAAATGCTTAGAGAAATTGTCCAAGCACCGTGGTATACTAGAAACGACGATATCTACAGGGATCTCGGAATTCCTACAATCGAAGCTGAAACTAGAAGTTTCGCGCGAAAGCATAGAAACAGATTAATCGGTCATACCGTCCAAAGAGAAACACTGACTGGGCCTCATACAGGGTGTTTTTTTTAGAGGTATAGAACTTTAAGTTGGCAACACTATTTTAACTGCCGGCCATTTTGTCAGCTGTCAAGTGATTTATTTTTAGTTTGGTTTGCCATTTCATCATGAACAAGTTGACAAATAAACAACGCTTGCAAATCGAGCAAATTCATTTCGAAAATAATGGTTCAAGCTAACCGCAAAATTTTGTGATGAGGCTCATTTTTGGTTGAATGGCTACGTCAAAAAGCAAAATTGCCGCATTTGGAGTGAAGAGAATCCACATTAGACCCTTGAGACGCCATTACATCCACAAAAACTGACTGTTTGGTGTGCTCTAGGGGCTGGTGGAGTCATTGGGCCATACTTCTTCCGAAATGATGCTGGAGAGTCAGTTACCGTTAATGGAGACCGGTATAGAGCCATGATAACCGACTATTTTGTTCCCGAATTGGATGGCATGAATGTGGATGAGATGTGGTTCCAACAAGACGGCGGTACATGCCACACAGCGCACGTCACAATCGATTTATTGAAGGAAACATTCGATGAGCGCATAATTTCGCGGAATGGACCTGTCAATTGGCCACCAAGATCGTGTGATTTGACACCATTGGATTATTTTCTTGGGGATATGTGAAGTCGCTCGCCTACGCCAACAAACCAGAAACGTTAGGGGACTTGGAAGCCAACATTCGTGGCGTTATTGCCGACATACAGCCCCAAATGCTCGAAAAAGTGGTTGAAAATTGGACCTCTAGACTTGGCTTTATTCGAAGCAGCCGCGGCGGCCACATGCCCGAAATCATATTTAAGCATTAATGGCATGAAATTATCCTTCCAATAAAGCCAAATTGATGGACATTAAAACGATTTTTTTGTGTTTTATTTCAATTCGAAGTTCTATACCTCAAAAAAAAACACCCTTTATAAAGAGCACCTAAATCAGACTCTCAATGAAAAAATACCTCGAATTGATACCCAAGATAAACTTGAACACTCTGCCGAAATGGTAAGATCTTCTATCATATCTGCCTTTGAGGAAAACTGCCCCCTCAAGACTAAAAAGTTTAAAACGGAAACCACCTGGTGGAGCAAAGATCTCGAAAAGCACAGATCTAGAGTAAGGAAACTATTCAACCAAGCAAAATGCAATGATTATTGGCAAACCTACTCCAGTGCTCTAACCAACTACAACAAAGAAATTAAAAAGGCCAAAAAAGAATCATTTAGACGGTTGTGCGAAAATATTTCTGATATTCCTTCCAGTTGCCGACTACATGAAGTTCTTGCTTCTGATAGATCTGTACCTTTAGGCACACTTGTCGATGAGAACGGCCATCTGACACAAAATAAGAAAGAGACACTTCAACTCTTACTTAGAACACACTTTCCCGGATCAACCATAATTGATCCCCTCACATCAAACCTATCCCCCCGACTTGAGCGGATCTGTCTGCCGACGAGAGGGGACTGGAAAATTGCGAAGGGAGCTGACACACTGGCACCCATCTTCTCCAAACTATTCAGCTGTAGTCTGGCCTACGGTCACATACCGGAATCCTGGCGAAAGGTCACAGTGAGATACCTACCCAAGACAGGAAGAAATTTGGATTCTAGCCCGAAATCCTTTCGCCCCTCCAGTCTCATGTCTCTCATTCTTAAAAGCATGGAAAAACTAAATGATAGACATATTAGAGATGCAGCTCTGAAAAACTTACCGCTCAGTAAGTTTCAACATGCCTACCAACCAGGTAAATCCACCGAGTCAGCGCTTAATGACTTAGTAACCAAAATCGAATCCTCCATCAACCGTAAGGAAATCTATCTTGTCGCTTTCCTTGACATTGAAGGAGCTTTCAATTACACATCTTTTGAGTCTACCAACAGGGTTCTCAACAATATGAATCTATCTCCTATCATAGGAAAATGGATAATGTCAATGCTGAATGACAGAATAATTCAGACCCGCATCGAAGTTGTGGAAATCGCGGCAACCACAACTACAGAGTGCCCTCAGGGGGGTGTCCTCTCGCCCCTCTTATGGTCCCTAGTAATTGACGACTTACTCCAATCCTTAGAAGATCTGGGGATACATGCCGTTGGATATGCCGATGACGTAGCAATCGTCGTCAGTGGCAAATTCGAAAGCACGGTATCAGAAATACTGCAATACGCTTTATCTGTTGTTCAGAGATGGTGTAATAAAGAAGGTAAATCCGAAGAAGACAACTATTGTCCCTTTTACGAAACGGAGAAAACTAGATCTCCTTGTTCGCCCCACCATGTTTGGCAAAACCATTGAATTCTCTCGGGAAGCCAAATATCTGGGAACGTACCGTAAACAGAGCCTATAGATCTTTATGGATCTGTCGTCGAGTCTGCGGTAAGAACTGGGGTCTTAACCCTCGGATGATGTATTGGCTTTACTCGCTCGTCGTAAAGCCAGCAGTTACCTATGCTGCCGTGGTCTGGTGGACGAAAACTAAAGAAGTCACCACAGTCAAAAAATATAAACCCAATCCATAACGACTTGACGTCATCTGGTACACAGATGGTGTAACGTAACACCGCCCCCGAAGCGTACCCGAATCCGAAAAGGATAAGGATTTGAAGCGTTCGAACTCAACCCCTTCTTGCACTATCACCCATGCAAGTAAGGATCGAATCCACCATGGTCGAAATGCTTCCGCTTCTGCTGACGATGGTATAACCCTCCTGTCAACTCTTTCCACCCATATGTCCCAAGGTCATAGGACCCTTAAGGCAGTCCAGGCGGCATAACAAGAGGGGTGTCCAGGCACTTGAGGCTCAGGCATGACCGCCTTCCCGCGCTAGCTCGTCGGTGGGTGGGTATCTTGCCACAAGCCCTGAACATGGGTTACTTGTTTTTACATGCCTGTTGACTAAACTAGGTTCAAGCTGTAATCGAACACAAATACCGGAAAAAGAAATAAACTGCGAGGCCCGAGTTAAGCTAATACACATTCCCTTCAACATGAAAACCCTATGATATGGATAAGGCGAAGGGATAAGATGCGATTCCTCTCCGCAAGCTGACCCACCCCTAGCTGAACGTAATGTCCAACACCTTGGTCATCGCGACGATCTATTAACGATGACCCCTGGCTAACAGGGGGTTCTAATCCAAATGATTAAATACCCCTATTTTTTCTCTCTCCCATCTCTCTAATATCACACTCCCCTTTACTGACACATCCTCTCGCACGACCTTACAACCTCAGAAACATCCTGAACGTGAAATTACCAAACTGCTTAAATATCACTGAAAAAAAAAATCATCCACAAATCTTCTACTTCAACCACAGCAACAACGGTTCAGGTGTCGTAAATGGAACATGACAAATGTTTCCCGAAAATCAACAAATGAGAGCTCAGTTATTCCTTTTCAAAATTATTCATATACAAGAATCTTTTCCAAAAAAAAACCCAAACTAATCTAAAAAATATACACCTACACAATCCAATAAAAATAATTTTGAACGTTTAGTACCAATCGTTAAAACAAAAGATAAATTATTAGGTACTCGATATACGAGCTCTTTGTCGCGCAACGCACAGTGGAGTATTTGTATGAAAAAACCGCTCAAAATTATTTTATGATTTTTTTTTGTAAATAAATCAATTGAAACACAACATATTATGAAAATTAATTGTTTATTCTGAAATATTATGAAGAGTTTTAAAGAAAATGTGTTTAATCAGAATCTGAAGGTGAAAGGTCGTCTACATGTTCTTCTTCTTCAATATCGTCCAAACTTCTGTTGTTATCGTCTTCTAGAGGCATAGGCAGTTCGCTTGGGATCAAAAGAGTTCGTGCCTCCTGGGATAGTGGTTTGGTTCTCTTGTGCTGCCATGCTCTAAGGCTGCTAAGGTACGGGTCTGAACTCAACAACAGTCTGTTTAAGATGTCTCTGTTACAAAAAACTCGTGAACATTTTCGACTAAATTTCAGTCTATATTGCCTGAAATGTTTGTTTCGAGCCTCCGCTGCCTCCTCCGATAGCTGACCAATAGGCAAAATTGCATGGTTTATTACCTCTGCTCCATGTATCAACACTTTGTGTATAGTTGGTGACATGGGATGCCAGCCGTACTGATCTATGTACAATTTAGCGGTATCGTGGGCGAAGGTATTAAATTTGTCTGCATCAATTCTATATCCACTAGAAATCACTTCCAAGATAGTTTTGAAGCGAGTTATCAGATTAAGATCAACCTTAGTTATACGAGAAGAACACTCCGGGTCATTGAAAAACCTTCTGGACGTGTTGCCGTCATTGGTATTACCAAATCCAGCTTTGGGTACATCTACTAGGAGCCCCATTTGCTCTTTGAATGCGCCTTGAATTTTCTCCTTTGTAGCTTTCACAATTGCTTTTTCTTCAACCGATCGTGCCTGCCATTTTTTTAAAGGTATTTTATAAGCTAAATGGAGAAGCGATTCGAAAAAGCGAATCCGTGCGTGAAGAATTGAGAGTCCAAACTTTAGTGCTTCTACATTGACTTGCTCAGTTTTAATAAACTTATTGAAATCCTTAGAAGTCTGTCCACAAATATAGCACCTCATAGTAGAGGCAGTATCTGTAGCAGCATTGCACACTTTGCCGTCAACCATTGTAAGCTTTATTTTTGCTATTTTATTAGAACTGATTACTTCTGTTTCTCTGAGATGCTCAATTTGGTTTTCAATGAAATTGATTTCATCTCTGGTAACATCCTTGGATTCACTAATGAAGCTTATGCGTATAGGCCTGCAAAATCTGAGAGAAGAAGCGACTGGGTTTTGCCATATGACTTTTTTCTGTTCGCCATCAATCATTACAGCAAGTCGCAGAGGAACGAGTGAGCTTTGAAAAATATTAGCATCACTGTCAGTGCTGTTTTTAAATTTCTGCTTATACTGCGTCTGTTGCGACCCATCACAGCCCCATTTTGAAATCAAAACCATATTCTTACTTTCTTCCTCTGAAGACGTTTCTAATACATTTTCGACGTATTTGCAAAGGCGTAATGCAGTGTGATCAAGCAATGCTTGCAGTTGTATTTCTGCACAGGTTTCAGTGACTGTGATGGATTCCTTATCAGGGTAACATTCAGTTTTTGACTTTTTTATCAATGAGTAGCATGGGTAGATACTTTTGCTGGCACTTTGTATCACTTCCCACTGCTTCCTTGTAAAGTCGCCTTCAACAAATATTGCTAATGCCTCTTGAGGTGTAAACTTTTTCACTGCAACTTGCTTCGCAGAAGAGGAAATCAGCTTACAAAGTTCTTTAGCATCGGTTGGCGAGTTAGTAAATTTTTTGTTTCCTAAAGTACGCTGACTTACGCTGACTGCAAACGTCAACTCTTCGACTGATACTTGCTCGCGAAGGTCTTTAGTTTTTCGCCGCTTACTGCAGTCACTAAGCTCTTCGAACGGTTTGGATGGTTGCCCTGGTTTGTGCAAGGGCTTAACAAAGGACAGTTTAATGCTTGTTTGAAGCCACTTTTCATTGGTTTTAAAGAATCTTTCATCTTTATAGCTCGCAGCAGCCCATTTTTTCTTGAAATCGCTTTTAAAATAAAAGTTTAAAACAAAAGTTTTTCATCAACTTTTTTATCTCTAAAATCTTTTAGCATATTGACACTAAACGACGAATCTACAATGCAAGTACGAAATTCTGTCTAAGTTACCATAAGCTATCATAGTCTTCGAAGTGACATAAAACAAAAAGGCGGACGTAGGCGGACAGTTTTATTGCGGTCTATGATTACCAAGAGACTAAGGATTATGCCCATAACAATATTATAGCCCGATCATGACATACTCACAAACAAAAACACCATTATCTAAAACGTTTTATTAAAATTAAACAATAAATTAGGACTTCATGAACACCGTACGCATCAACAAAATCATCCAGACAAAAATCTTTCTTAATTTCACCACACAAAAAAACAATAACCAAATCAAAAATGAGTCGCGAACAAAAGTGCAGATAACCAATAAATGCAGCTCCGACAATGGCTAGGTTCTGACTGATAATGTGGCGAATGGTAATAGCGGTGCAACTTTTTTTGCATAATGCGTGATGGATCGGTTATCAAGCTTGAAGAATAGCGGTGCTTACCGAAATTTATGACAACCTGATTTTTTTACTTTTGAGCGGTTTTTTCATACAAATACTCCACAGTGCAACGTAGCGAATCAAACAATAACAAAAATAATCCGATACCCAGAAGGTCGTATTCGAAGTCGAGGGTGCCCTTGGTGCAGGTGACGTGGCTTATACCAGATGGAGTGGTAACACTTACGGGGCTTTTCGCTGACGGTGGCCTTGGACACAAGTGCGATGTTGAAAGCATGTGTCGTGTGAAGTTCGATGGAAGGATCCGACTTTGTATGGCGGTGGTCGAATTAAAGCATCGATCCACTCTGCGGCGTTACCAGCGGGCGACAAGCGAGAGCTTCGCTGATTCGGCAAGCACAATCGACGAGATTCGTCGTAGGTGATAAAATTTAAATTCCTAGACCTTGGTTGGGGTGGTCTCTGGCGGTTCGGGACGGTGGGTTGCGCAAACGAAGAAATGAAAAGGAGATGATGTGCGTCGCGATATTACAACGGCTCAGGGACTGCGTGGTGTAGCGAGGAAGGCTCTTTCCGTGCGTATCGAATGACGTGTAAAGGTATATTTGGCGCTTTTCTCGACTCGTGGGATGTGAAAACACGAGATTTAAAATTTCCGCTAAACACAAAATACTTTTTGTAATATACACCGTGTAGAGATACGTAGCAGCACTTCTCACGCCACCACTGTCTGTTGTTTCGCACAAATCTTTTTTCTCCCGCAGCAACACGTCCGAACAGCTCGCCGGCTCGAAAAACTTTTTCTTCCCGCTGTCGCCTTTCGGTTGTGTCAAAATCTCCGTGAGCGGTCTGCCATAATTTAGCCAATCCAGCCATCTCTTTTGCTCTTATGTAGGAACCTTATGGCAAAATCTTTACTAACGCCTAACAATCTCAATTTTATTGGGAAAAATACCATTTACCCCTAAAAGTACTAACCTGATTTTTGCACCTTTTTAATGCATACAGATAATTGTTTAAATAAAATTCTGTCGCCAAGAAGCGTCAAAAAAAACCTGCCATAAATTGAGCGAAAAGAAAAAAAAACTGAGACACAAAGATGGACGAGTCATGGATGTTCTTCTCTACGCCTGTCGTTTTATTTACGCTCAGTGCGGACATTATCCGGAAGCTACGGTCGCCATCACTTGTCCAATTTTAAAACAAGTCGTTACCGGAAACGAAGAAAAAATAATTTTAAACTTAAGATTTTCAAGAGTTCGAGCGAGTGAAAAGATTAAGAAAAGAAATCGTGTAAAAAAAACTAAAAAGAATCCACAGCTCTACAAGAGAAGAGTCTCATGTTCGGACTGAACTAGGTACAAGAGGATAAAATTGTTAGGATCACAACAGCGAATGCACTTTCAGAGGATTACCCCGTCACCGTCGCATATCTTTCGAATGCACCACCCTCAGGCTCTTTCCAAATTCGTCTACTAATTCGTAAAGGTTATTACCTATAATCTTGCGGAGTTTGGTTTTGATGAATTTCCTATAAAGTTGGCATTTATACGCTTCGAAGCGTCACTCAACACATAATTCCGCTTATAAACGGTTTCTCCGACCTGGTATCGTAATTTCGTACTACGTGTATTATATACCTTTTCATAAATTTGATGGGTTTTCTCCAGAGAATGAACGAGTGTAGCATAATCATTTTCGCAGATTTTGGTATCTGCTCTAACTCTGAGTTGTTTAACCCGTCTAGTTTCCGCAAGAGCTTGTAATCGCTTCCATGCTCGATCATTCGCTGTCCAAATACTGCTTCGTAGGGTGACATGCCGATGGCAGAATGCACGCCCGTACGGAGTGCACAACCTATGGAGTCTAATTGAACATCCCAATTAGATTGGTCGGTATCAATATAGGACCTAATTGCAGCTAAAAGTGATCGGTTCACACGTTCGCTAGCATTAGCCTGCGGAGAATATGCGGCCGTTTTTAGGTGGTTTATTCCAAAAGATTCGGTAAGGTGTTTAAATTCCTTGCTGAGAAATTGCTTCCCGTTGTCGGACAGAATTGTCTCAGGAACTCCAAAAACTAAAAAGATATCGTCGCGAAGAAATCTTAGGGCGGCTTCTGAAGTTGCGCGTCTTAGAGGCTTTATCAGCACGAACTTTGTCAGTTGGTCTAAGGCAATTATAATATGGGTATTGCCAAGTTTGGACCTAGGATAAGGTCCTAAGAAATCAATGTAGATATGCTGGAACATTTTCCAGCATTGTAACGCAAGGATACTAGCACAATTATTTGTGAACTGATTTTTTTGCTAATTGCCGGCGGGTCTAGCACAACGATCAATATTGAAAAGCCGACGGGAAAATCGCAGAAAAAATAAAAGACACTAACAATTTCTATTAATACGTTGTGATCTTTATTTGCTGCTCTGATCTAACAATTGGGAATGTCAATTCTTGCTTTGCATGTCCGAAAGAAACCTCGCATCCAGTTGTCCTTGAGTCATTTTCTCTGGTCATTGCCCTGGGGTTGCGGATCTCCCTGTCTGTTATGCGTTTTCGCAGTAGTGACAACAAAACGTCTTCACCGCTAAGCGCTGGTCAGCTGGTTTAGCCATCACTCACACATTGTTGACGCGTGTTGCTCAGTGGGCGGAGACAATTAACCAAAGTAGTGCATTTTTTTGCATAGAGTTTGTTAGACATTATGGCGCCTCCTACACAACACCACTGCTTGGCTTCCGCGTCAGGTTGCTGCTGATATTCCTGAGCACCCAAATTTTCGTTTGGGAGATCGGTTGCTCTATTTATTCTTCTGTCAGCCGCTGCAGTGAGCTGAGTTTTTGCCGACGGCAAATCAACTTGTCGACCTTTGTAATAGATGTCGGTTGTTGCGTTGCAACATCCTGCCGGGCCACAGGAAGAGACCTTGGTCATCATCTGCTTTTTCCTCAAGACCTTCGTTTACAGCTGTATGTTGATTGATGCTTTCTTCTGACGATAAGCTCCACAACTTGTGGACAGGTACCAGTACATGTAAAGAAGGTGAAAGAAGGTGTGGTGAATGGCATGTGGCAATAATGGTTTATAGGGATGAGTTAGTTAATTTCGATTAAATTCATTATAATTCAGTTATATATAAGACTAATATTTATTTTATCATGTGTATGTGTGTGTGTGTGTGTGTTTTATTCATTAAGCATTGGTAAGAGGCAAAGCTTAGCAATCGGACGCTTGAGTGATGTGGTTGCGGTCTTGACTGTGACAACCCGTACCCTTCCATCAGTTCCCGGGTGTGTTGCTTCGATTCTGCCGAGTCGCCAGAGCGTGGGAGGCGTTTGTTCATCCGGCAGGAGTACTAAGTGCCCTACCTTTAGCTTAAAATTGGCCGTAAGCCATTTAGGACGCTGTTGAAGCCGAGTGAGATATTCGGATTTCCACTTCTTCCAGAAATCCTGCTGAATTTTCTGCATCAGTTGCCATCTATCCAAACGATTTTCCTTGAGTTCGGTCAAATTCCTTTCGGGTACTGTGTTGAGCGATGCGCCGATTAAGAAGTGTCCTGGTGTTAGTACAGATAAATCATCCGGATCTTCGGTAACTGGACAAAGTGGTCGCGAATTCAGGCAAGCTTCAACCTGTGTTAAAATGGTTGCATATTCTTCAAAGGTGAGAGTATAATGGCCGATGATTCGCTTTAGGTGGTGTTTCATCGATTTTACCCCTGCCTCCCACAGTCCACCAAAGTGTGGAGCTGCCGGGGGATTGAAGTGCCATGTTGTTCCATTAGATTGCAACTGCATGGCGATGTCCTCTGTCCATTGCTTGGACATGTGTGACTTTTCTGACTCCATGATTCTTGCAGCCCCTTTGAAGTTGGTTCCACAGTCGCTATATAGGTTTGCGCAGATCCCACGACGCGCAGTGAAACGTTTAAATGCTGCAAGAAAGGCGGATGTACTGTAGTCACTTACCAGTTCAAGATGAACAGCCTTCGTACAGAAGCAAATGAAGATTGCGATATACGCCTTCGTTATTTTGCTGCACCGACCTTTCCATGCTTTTAATTGCACAGGACCTGCATAATCTACTCCTGATGTTTGGAAGGGGCGAGCCTGGTTAACACGTAAGGCGGGTAAATTACCCATTTTCTCCTGCATTTGTGTGACGTTGTACCTATAGCATTTGAGACACCTATGTACACAACTTTTCACGCTCGATTTAAGATGCATAATCCAATACTCGGTTCGGAGCGTTGCCATCATGAGTTGCTGACCTCCGTGCAGCGTTCTCATATGAGCATCATGAACTATGAGTGATGTAAAAAAATTGTCTGAAGGCAATATTATTGGATGCCGCTGTGAATAGGGCAAATTAGCATTTTCCAATCTGCCGCCTACTCGCAAAATTCCCTTCTCATCGATGATTGGCGAGAGTCTCGCCAATTTGCTACCCTTTGGAACTGTTTCACCTTTGGAGATCTTTGAGATCTCTTCAGCGAAAACTTCTTGCTGAACTAAGGTGATCAATCGCAGTCGGGCGGATGCGATCTCGTCGACTGAGAGTGGTCCAGATATCCGCGATGTTACCTTCTTCGCTTTAAATCGCAAATTGGTAAAAAACCGAAGCCAGTACGACGTAGCTCGAAGCAAGCGCTGTAAAGATGAAAAGCGTGTGAAGAGCTTATTCGCTTCAAGGGTTGTGAAATGCACGCAGAGCTGAAAAATATTTTTGATGGGGTACCCAGATGCGATGAAATCGTTTTTTACCCTTGAAGTCGATGATGCTTTCGTTTCCAAGTCCGTGGTTTTCATTTCGTATGGCGGATGAAGTTGTTCGTCAAACTCTTGCAGGAACGCCGGTCCATGCCACCACTGTTGATGTTCCTTGAGCTCTCTTGGAAGAAGTCCTCTTGACGCTATGTCCGCTGGATTGTCCTTCGACGGGACGTAGTTCCACATCGTAGGGTCTAGGAGTTCCTGGATTTCCGCCACCCTGTTAGCAACGAACGTGGTTCTGTTGTATGGGGCGGTTTTAATCCACGCCAGTACAATTTGTGAGTCACACCAAGCAAATATTTTGGCTGATCGAAGATCCATCGTCTTTACAGTGTGCACCAGTAAGTGTGCCAGTAGTAGAGCTCCACAAAGCTCCAAACGTGCCAGAGATATTTTCTTTAGTGGGGCGACTCTTGTTTTCGAAACCAACAGATGTATATGGGTTGAATTTCCGGTCATGACTCGAACGTATACTGTAGCAGCATACGCCTTTTCTGACGCGTCACAAAACCCGTGGACTTCGAGTCGTGAGCCGTTGGTGATGTTGGTCCATCGGGGAATTTCGATGGAATTTAGTGTTTTCAGCTCGTTTTTTAACCGAAGCCATGCAGAGACAATTTCTGCTGGAAGTTCCATATCCCACGAAAGCTTCTCCCTCCAGATATCTTGCATTAAGATTTTCCCGATGATCGTGCAAGGAGATATCCATCCCATTGGGTCATAAAGCCGTGCGATCTCTGACAATATAGTACGTTTTGTAATCTTCTTTGATTCCTGAAGACAGAGTTTAAACGTAAAGTTATCCCTTCCAGGATGCCATTGAATTCCTAGTGTTTTTATCGCGTTCCCCTCGTCGAATGAAAGAGGTATTTGTACCTCTCTATCGTCCTCTGGAACGGATGCCAAAAGCTTTTCGCTGTTACTCGCCCATTTTCTTAATGGAAAACCTCCACATCTCAACATTGTTGTGAGCTGGCGATACATCTCCTCTGCTTCTTCTTCTGATTCTGCCCCGTGTATGACATCATCCACATAAAAGTTTTTTCTAGCGATTCGCGATGCAATCGGATAGTCGTCTCGTTCATCGACTGCGAGTTGTTGAAGAGTACGTATGGCTAGATAAGGTGCGGCGGTAGTGCCGAATGTGACCGTATTTAGCCGGTATATCTTCACCTCTTCTCCCTCCATATCTCTCCACAAAACGAGTTGGTAGACCGAATCCTTCGCTGGCACCCAAATTTGCCGATACATCTTGTTGATATCTGCTACAAAGGCGATTTTATGTTTCCTGAAGCGAACAAGGTGATCCAATATGTCATCTTGTAATCTTGGGCCAACCAAGAGATGGTCGTTTAATGACGAGCCGTCGGACGTTTTGCACGATGCGTCGAACACGATACGCAGCTTTGTGGTGGAACTGGATTCCTTTATTACTGCGTGGTGTGGAACAAAATAGTGAGAACTGTTTAATGACGTGGGGTCTACCTCCGTCATGTGCCCAAGCTCTTTATATTCATTAAAAACTCTCTTGTACTCTTCATAAAAGGACAAATTCGTTTGGAATTTTCTTTCCAATTGGAGAAATCTGACGAGAGCTGATCTGTGAGATACACCTAAAACTGGATGTGTTCCTTCCTTGAAGGGCAGTTGCACAACATATTTACCATCTGCCTGACGCTGATGAGTCCTGCAGAAGTGTATTTCGCATTTTTCTTCTGCCGGTGACAGAATTTTCTTCCTTGGAACTTCCTCTAGTTCCCAGAATTTTAGTAGTAGATTGTCTATAGACGGATCTTCTGTGACTGCGTGGAGAGATATAGCGGTTGGTCCATTGCTAGTCGAACTACATCCAGATAGAACCCATCCGAATTCAGTCCGTTGAGCCATTGGGGTACCTGGCTCTCCTTTGACTATACCTTCCAGTAGAATTGATGGATAAACTTCGCTACCCAGTATGACATCTATGTGACTTGGTTCATTGAACCTTGGATCCGCAAGCTCTATAGATTTGAGGTGGCTCCATTGAGCACCTAAAATCTTGTGCTGTGGTAGACAAGCTGTAAGTTTGGGTAGGACCAAAGCCGAAAGCTGTAAACTAAAATGTTCATTTACGTTTGAGAATATCGTAAGAAACACTTTGTGCTTAGCTATGCTTCCACTAGTGTTTCCAACGCCAACGATGTTGATACAGCTCCTTTCTCTTTTTAAATTCAGTATTTGTGCGGCAGCTTCAGAGATAAAAGAAACCTCGGACCCAGGATCCAGTAACGCTCGCAGCAACAACGGTTTGCCAGCAGGTGTTAAAACCTTAATGAGGGCAGTAGCCAGAAGAACAGGGCTCGATTGGTTGTTTTCGGCTACGGACGCGTTGTGTGCAGAAGCAATTGTGTTGGAGGACGTTGGATTATCTGATAGTACCGACTGTTGAGATTGAGAGGAAGAGGAGGATGTTTGAGCGGGTGATGAGATATGCTCAATTAGAGCGGGTTGATTAGCATGCATTGCATTATTTGGCAAGTTCATGTGCAATAATGAATGATGCCTTTGATGGCACGTAGAACACGTAAAGGTGCTTGTGCAGTTTTGTGTGAAATGCGCGTTTGAAAGGCAGTTAAAACATAGCTTCTTTTTCTTCACTATGTCCTGTCTTCTTTTCGCATTTAACGACTTAAATTTGAAGCAATTCCTAATGGAATGTGATTCCTGACACATTGAACATTTAAGAATTGTTGCATTATGCGCACGAACTGATCCCGATGTGGATCTATTTGGATTTAAATTTGATGATGACTGTCCCATTACGTCCAAGGTTCTTGCTCGCATAAGCAAGAAATCTTCTAAAATACTATATGTAGGATAGTCGACATAAGACGAGATATGGGATTCCCAATAGCCTCGAGTGATTGACGGAAGTTTTTGAACCGTATGGAAAATGAGCACATCTTCCCAGGATTCCACGGGCACTCCTAGATTTTTCAGAGCAAGCTGTGCTTCGTTTGTTGTATCTAATAGCAACTTAATATCATCTGCCGATTCTTTCACTAGCCTTGGTTGCTCAAAGAGCAATCTAAATTGAATGTCTTTCAGCAATCGAAGATTTTGAAACCGTTTAACTAATAAAGCCCAAGCTGATTCAAAATTTGTGTCGGTGTTTCGCAACATACGTGCGGCCTCTCCGCTTAAATTTCCCTTTAAATACTGCAGCTTGTGGGCGTCGGATATTGATGAGTTTTTATTTACTAAACTCTCAAACAATCCCTTGAATTCAGGCCACATTTGAAGCGAACCATCAAAAGTGGGAATCTTCATCGGCGGAAGCTTTACTTCAACCGACGAGAGTTTTGATGCAGCCACTGAGTGGTTGAGCAGAGTTTGGTTATGATTCTCGGTGGTGGATAACTGATCTTTCAATTCAGATGAATATTTATAATATAACTCCTTAACCTTGTGAAACGTAAGTGCTTCCATATATTTAATTTTCGCCTCATCACTAGGCGCTGCTACAATTCTTTGATGCAGACCTTTAGCCTCATCAAATGATGTCTCCAAATTGAGTAAACGCGCCTCGTTCATATGCACTGATTTCGATGATTTAGCTAAGTCTACATATGCCGCGTAATCGGCTTCTAATTCAAGCGAAATTGTTTGAATCGCATCTACCCAATTTGAAATCTTGCCCTTACTCATGATGGAGGCGACGAGTTTAATCGCAGATTATACACACACACACTATATATTTTATTTAAGATTGATTTAATTATATATAATATAATATATATAGAGTTATAAAATGCCACACACCTGTTGTTGAGCGCTGCTCCCACGCTGCACCAGCGTCTTCAATTCCAGATCGTCAAAGGAACCAAAACCAAAAAATCGACTGTCTTTACCGACTCACACGATCAATTTACTTTAAGTACAAATTGAACTAACGCACTGGAGTTTTATATCACGTACTGTTCTTTAATTGTTTTTCTTTACACTGATCCTGTCTAGATCCTTAGATCCGGCTCGAAGGACCACAATGTAACGCAAGGATACTAGCACAATTATTTGTGAACTGATTTTTTTGCTAATTGCCGGCGGGTCTAGCACAACGATCAATATTGAAAAGCCGACGGGAAAATCGCAGAAAAAATAAAAGACACTAACAATTTCTATTAATACGTTGTGATCTTTATTTGCTGCTCTGATCTAACAATTGGGAATGTCAATTCTTGCTTTGCATGTCCGAAAGAAACCTCGCATCCAGTTGTCCTTGAGTCATTTTCTCTGGTCATTGCCCTGGGGTTGCGGATCTCCCTGTCTGTTATGCGTTTTCGCAGTAGTGACAACAAAACGTCTTCACCGCTAAGCGCTGGTCAGCTGGTTTAGCCATCACTCACACATTGTTGACGCGTGTTGCTCAGTGGGCGGAGACAATTAACCAAAGTAGTGCATTTTTTTGCATAGAGTTTGTTAGACATTATGGCGCCTCCTACACAACACCACTGCTTGGCTTCCGCGTCAGGTTGCTGCTGATATTCCTGAGCACCCAAATTTTCGTTTGGGAGATCGGTTGCTCTATTTATTCTTCTGTCAGCCGCTGCAGTGAGCTGAGTTTTTGCCGACGGCAAATCAACTTGTCGACCTTTGTAATAGATGTCGGTTGTTGCGTTGCAACAAGCATACATTCCCATTTGCGCTCTTAGGACGCAGTTGGGTGCTTTAGTCGTCTTGCATACCTCACACTTAGCGATGAATTCTTTAACTTGAGCTGCCATGTTCGGCCAATAAAATTGTTTTCTTAGTCGGTGCAGAGTCTTCACTATGCCACCATGCGAGGCCTTAGGTGGGCAATGAGCCAGGTCAATTAGTTTGGCGGTAAGCGCGGTTGGAACCCAAAGCGTCCAGGTCAGTTCGTGTTGTATCGGCTTGGAAGTGTTATGTTTTACTCGTTTATAGTATATTTAGTTTATAGGTAGTCCTCGGAGATTTGAAGGTCAGGCAGCTGGCTCTGATTCTTCTTTACAGTATCGATAATCTGACGGTACTGATCTGATTGGAAACTCGGATCTGCAAGATCTATGTGTAGTACGTCGCCAGGTGAGTTTGCCTTCAAGCAACCGTTCTGGACCGCCTCCACTTCGTAAACCCGGGACAACGCGTCTGGAACAATGTTCAAACTACCCTTCCTGTGTTCGATTTTAAACGAATACTCTTGTAGCTCAAGGCTCCAACGCGCTAACCTTCCTTTAAGATCCCTTAGGCTCATTAGCTATTTAAGGCTCGCATGATCCGTAATGACCTTAAACTTATACCCTTCTATATACGGTCTAAATTTTGTTATCCCCTTAACAGCAACAGGCATTCACGTTCGATCACCGTGTAGTTCCTCTGAGCGGAATTCAGCTTGTGGGAATAGTAATATATCGGACGTTCAGTCCCAGTTTCATCGACCTGACTAAGAACTGCCCCGATGCCAGTTGAAGAGGCATCGCACGAGATGATAAACTGTTTCTTAAAGTCGGGATTTACTAAGACTGGAGCGCACGATAATCTGGACAAATCTGCGGTACCAACCGGCCAAAACGTGTGACCTGTCGAGCGTTCTGTGGTATCGGAAATTGTTTTATGACTTTGTCGGGATCAACTTTCAGAACTCCACTACCTACTATAAATCCAAGGTATTTCAATTCCTTGTGACAGAATTTCGATTTTTCAAGGTTGATAGTTAGTCCTGCCTCACTTAGTTTCTCAGCTACAACATTGTGGAGGTCGATATGTTCTTCGAATGTGCCTGAAATAATGAGCAAATCATCGAGGTATACAAATACCTGATGTCGCAATTGGTGTGGGGTAACTTTATCCATGAGGCGGCATAGACGCTGCGGCGCGTTGCATAGGCCAAAAGGCATGACCTTGAAATGATACAACGGCCTACCAGGGACGGTAAAGGCTGTCATCTCCCTGGAGCTTTGCTCCAGCGGTATTTGCCAGAAGGCGTCTTTCAGATCTACACTGGACATGTAGTTAGTATCTGGAAGACGGCCCAGCAGACCCTCTATATGCGGCAGTGGGTATGCGTCCTTTTTCGTGACGCGGTTGAGATCTCGAACGTCTAAGCACAAGCGGCTTTTCCCTGCCCTTCGAACAAGGACTCGAGCTTTCTTCTATTACGTCCATAGCTAGCATACGATCCAACTGCGCATATATGAGGGTCTCTACCGCTGGAGATACGGGATAGTGGCGCCTTTTTATTGGAGCCGAATCCCCGGTGTCAATCACATGCTCCTCTAGGGATGTTTTCCCCAAGCCAAGAGTTTCAAAGGAAGGAAACTTGCTAAGAGTTTGTTCTAACCGATGGGAATCTTCCGCCGACAACTAGTGAGATGTCGATAGGACTTCACTTTTTGGGGGCAAATCATCAGAAACGTTTAGGCCCAACGAAATGCTTTCCAACTGAAATGTATTGCTGTTCGTCGATTGGGGAATTACATTTTGAGCTATCTGAAACTTTTCCCAAAAATCGATGCCTAGATAAAGCTCCTTAGATAACGATAGAACTATGTACAATGTAATTTCTTCTGGGCGATTTTCAAACACAATTTCGGATTTGACTATACCAACGGGCCTTACCGTCAGCGGTAGCGACTGCTGATGAAAACTTTTTATAAGGGATGTTATTGGTTTTTAGGAACTCTACACTGCCAGCACCTAGACAACTGATGCATGCACCACTATCTAGAAGGCCGAACCAATCTCTTCCGAAGAAATGTACCGACGCATACGGTCTCGGATCGTCTGCAGAATTTCGAAGAGTAGTTGCAGCAATTGCATTATGCAAGTTTTTAAGGTGTTTGAAACGAGTCCTGATTTTAAGGACTTTCGGTGAAGGACTTGAATTATTGAATATGCGGTTTTTGGCTTGATTGTATTCTAACCAACGTTGGTGGATAGGTTTTTGCCATGATTGATTTGACTTGAAACGACTTGAGAGGTAGGCTTGATGGCGTTAGCTTCTGCACAACGTTTTAAAATAGCGGTAGGTGTAATTGGGGGCTGGTTTTCTACTGGCTTGCCGGTTCCAGGTTCTGAGAGCATCTCCCCCCGGAACGAGAGTTGCTCACCTGTGAGTTTCCCGAGTATACGGGGCAGCTCGGAGTCACTATATTTTCTAGCCCACATTTGTAGCAAAAGACAGCACGTTGCGGAACTGGGCAATCGAAAAAGGAGTGTAATGCCTCCTTACAATTCCAGCATCTCAAGGAGTTTCGTTCTCTCTGTCGATATGCTAGCGCTTCCACATGATCTTGTGAGGTAGAAGCAGACAATTGCTCTGCGTGCTCGCTTAGTTCGCTGACATTTCGTCGAAAGGGTACATGAGTTTGAAATTTCGGTCTCTGTGAATCAGATACGTACACCATCTATACTATGGGTATTGAACGTTAGTAACTGATCCCCGATTCTTCGGTTTACATTTTGTTTGATTACTTCAATCAGCTCTCGAGTAGGTTTGGAAAATCTTAGCCTAGCGTTTAGCTGTAGTAGGTCGCTGTAATATGCATCAAAACCTTCTCGCCGACAACTGTCTGGAAATCTCGAAGTCAGTTTCGAGACTGCGATACTGCTCGATAAGAGCCAAACGAAGAGCAGCCCAGTTGGCGGTTGGGTTGGCCTTAATAAAAGTCCAGAACCAAGTCTCAACTTGACCGCTAACAAAATGGTGAAAGTTCTGGAAAATCTCACCCCATGACGCATTGTAGGATTCTCTCAGTCTTCCCAAACGGAAGAGAAAGTCGTCGATCATTATATTCTTGTTATCAAATTTGATCCCCCACTTGTGATAGTGGTGGAATCGGCTGCCTGAACTTGAAGGCGAGACTCCCTGCGAACGCGGTTCGGGACGAGGAGAAGCGTCGTTCAGGTTCAAGTTACCTAACTGAGATAGGAAATTGTCAACATTTGTGCTACCGCACATCTGCACAGGATAAACGGTTGGGTCTGCCGGCGGTCAAGTATTTTAGGAGGAGGCTCAGCCCTAGCTAGTAACTCTGGTTGTCTGATTGGTTCGGGTGCCGAATAAGGCGGAACCGTAGCGGGTGCAACACATGGAGCAGTTCCAGTGCTTCCCTGAGCTGGAATCCCCGCTAGAGCTTCACGAACTAGCGCCACAACTTCCCGCCGCATCTCTAACCTACTCTTCTCTAACTCCTCAACTTTAGCAGAAACAACATCTTGCACATACGTTTCAAAATGTCGGGGTCAGCACTAGGGTTCTCCGTCGTACTAATTGGAGGTCCTGATTGCGGCTGAGGCACGGCGTTATCTGCCGAATCGCCTGGAATGTGTGTCTCCGACATATTTGTAGTCGGAACGGTTTCTTTATCCTGCATTGTATTTGTTTGGTTAGGGTTTCTATCACTACGTAAATTATAGGGAGATGGCCCTGGCAAATGAACGAACTGTCTCGTATTCGGGTTAGACACTGCCCGGATGCGAGCAAAATAATTAATACTTAAATAGAATTTTAAAAGGTTTTCTCGGAAAAGATTTGTATTCAAAAAGTAAAAGAAAAGCAATAAATCGAATGCCCTTGAACAAGAAATTAAAAGATACTTATATATATCTGGAACATGCTATTCTAAAATATGTATATCTATCTATAGGAAGAATGGGTTCGAGTATGTGACCGCTGGAGGAGGTTCCATCCGAGAAATGAGAGAAGAACTTAACAAACCCTATCATAGAATCATGAATTACTACGCTTACAGTTTAGGAAAGGCTTGCCATCAAAGACGAGTCAGACGCGAGGTAGCAACAGACGTAAATGAGGAACTACTTCAACCCAAATACCGGACTATACCGAGCTCTGACAACAACAAAAAATTACTTTCGGGTTGGATATGCCTAGGGTTCATGCAACAGACGTTATCAGAAAACATTATCCAACTACCGGACATGAAACTTTCCTGACATACTACAACTACCAAAAGACAAAACTCTCACTGAAGGAACGCCTATGCAACTGTCATGAGGACCATCGTCAGTCCGTCTACCGGACGTACGCTATCATCAGAGAACTTGAATGAATGTTACCCATAGTTACTCGAATACAGCAACAGACGTATATATATATATATTTCGAGAGATAATCGAATCAGACCACCATTGTCGGGTCTCTTTTCGTCTCTCTACCACTGTAAATCTTACTCAGAGAGACTCTCTGGATTTCTCCACAGTTCTTCTCTGGGCTCAATTCCTAGTGTTAACGCTAGCATCTGTTTATGGGAGATCCGTTTCATCGACTGGGTCTCGACCCATTAATGTCCCAAGATCCTCATTCTTCTGCCAGCCATTGCCGGCATTGACACAGTATATGTGCCGCTGTCTCAGATTCCTCCAGGCATGGTCTACAAGTATCATCCTCTATAAGGCCCATTTTCCTTAAGTGATACCTGAAATTACAATGTCCTGTTGACAAAGCTACCACCCATTTCAATGTTCCTCGACTCATGCTTAGAGCCCTTCTTTGATTGGAGCAGGTCGGCCACTTTATTGCCATTTTGGCTTGTCTACATTGTTCCACGGTTGACCACCTTCTCAGGTGTTCTGCCGTGATCCATTTGTGGATAAGCTGTTCAACCATTCCTCTGCCAATTGAAGAGAATGGTTCTGGTCCCAGCAACTTTTCAGTTGACCCCTGTTTTGCAAGGGAGTCCGCCTTTTCATTGCCTTCGATCCCTATGTGTCCTCGTACCCATGTCAGTGTTACTTCATTTTTAGATGAACACTTATTGAGTTTAAGTACGCATTCCAGTGCCAGTGATGTTGTGATGTTTGTTTGTTCCATGCATCTGATCACCGCCTGATTGTCCAGTGCTATAAGGATATTTCTTCCTTCCACCTGACACTCAATCAAGTAGTCCAACGCATAAAGCAAAGCAATCATCTCAGCCTGGTATATTGAAGTGTATTTCCCGAGGCTAATGTGACGGGAAAGTTCCAGCTCTTCTGAATAGATACCGGCCCCCGCTCCGCCATCCATCATGGATCCATCCGTGAATATCACTATTTCACCATTTCTTTTTTCTGGAAGTAATCCGTTCTCAATACGAGTTTTGTGATTTCTTTCCATAATACGCACCCTTGTTAATCGATCCATAGGCATGTTTAGCTCCCTAATCTCGTCTTTGACAAATTCCAGGATCTTCCTATGTCCATACATCGTACCACGATTGTGCCATTTCGCATCTCGATGCAAGCGAAGTGCCGTTTGGGCCGCTGTTTTCGTAATAAATAAGTCTAGCGGTAATATCCCCATGATGACAGTGATATTCCACAGTGTAGGTGAGAGAACACCTCCTTGTGGCAGCCTCTGCTAACCCTTCCTCTGAGTTTTGAGGTTCCCGTCTGAATATTAATCGCCCTTGTATTCAACATATTGTCGACCCATCTTACCACCAGTGGGTTAACCCTACGTTTTTCCAAGGCTTGTTTCAGACTTTCAAAGCATATCTTATCGAAGGCACCTTCAATGTCCATTATAGTGGTCATCGCAATGCCCCCCGTATTTACCTCTTCCTCCGCAACGCGTACTACTTGATGTAGCGCTCTTTCTGTAGACATACCTACCCTGTATGCATGGTGTCTACTATTTAAAGGATACATCTTAAGCGCAGTACTCTCCATATAGTCCACCATCATCCTTTCCATTATTTTTAACAGGAAGGATGTTAGTCTGGTCTGAATGACTTTGCCTCGGTGTAGTCTTTTTTTCCCGGTTTTGGAAGGAAGACCACGTTTGCTTCCCTCCATGTTATCGGGATATGGCCTATTGCTAGGCATGCAACGTATATATTCCTGAGCCTTGGTGCAATTACGTCTATACCCCATTGCATTAGACCTGGAAATATACCATCCGGCCCCGCAGTTTTGAAGGGTGAGAATGTTGCTATCGCACACATAACCGCTTCTGGTGTCACGATCCGTTCTGCTTCCGTCCTATCCATCCTGTTCGCTCCTTGTTTCCTTGGAGTCCAGGGCTGATCTGACTTATAGCTTCCTGGAAAGTGTACCTCCATTAGGACCTCATTTGTGTGATCCAGTGTTTCCACCATCTCCCCCGCTCTATTACGAATGAGTCCGATCTTGGAAACTGGATCTCTCGAGACAATCTTTTGTAGTCTACTGACTTCAGATGTACTCCTCATACACGAGCAAAAGTCCCTCCATGACTCCCTTTTATGTCGTCGCAGAGTAACGTTTAGCTCTTTCTTTTTCGCCTTATATTCATCCCATGCTTCGGGTTCTCCCCTCCTCATGGCGTGATTGAAGGCCTTCCTCGCAGCCTTTTTTAGCTTTTCAAGTTCCCGGCACCACCAAGGCGCAGGATCTTGTTTTTCCACTAAAGTAGGTGTACAAGCCACTCGGTACGGAACTTCAACAGCTGATTGCAGATGCTTCAGCTGTGATTCTACATGCCAAGTGTTTTTCGGTATTCCGAATGTCATTACATTCAGTTTTTCCTCCAACACTTCAAGGTATTTTATCCTATCAGTGTTCTTCGGAATTCTGATGTATTTCCGATCTTTTTCCTTTTAGATCCATAGCGAACATCAAATGAAATGGCTCTGTGATCCGACAATGTAGCCTGATCCATCACCCTCCAATTTGATATTCTTTCAATTATCTGGCTACTGCACAGGGTAACATCGATCACTTCCATTCGTCTCACATCCGACGAAGGTTGGCTCTGTTCCCCTGTTAAAGATAGCTAGATCCTTGCATGATACAAATTCGAATAAGGCTTCTCCTCTGTAATTATCGTTGGTGCTGCCCCACACTCTATTATGTGCATTGGCATCACAACCAATTATTAGATCCTCGTTCCTGTTCCTGCATGCATTCACCAAAGACTCTCTCTCGGAGGAGGTTCTGGAGAATCATACGGCAGGTATGCAGATGCTATGACAAAACTTCCCGCACCTGATCCTACTCGTACTGTTGCAAGGTCTGGGGCACACAGATCCGGCAATTTATATGCTTGAACTCCGTGCCTCACCAAGATACAGGACCTAATTCTTCCGCTAGTTTGCGCATAATGCAACTCAGCCATGCTATTTGGGAGTCCTCTAATCTTTCCTCTAAAGATCCAAGGCTCCTGTATCAGGGCTATATCAAACGAATCCTCATCAAAACATTTAGTCATCATTGCCGATGCTGCTTTGCTGTGATGAAGGTTCAATTGAATCACCCTCAGCTTTTCCCGGTACGGGAACGTAAATGAGGAACTACTTCAACCCACATACCCGACAAGTATATACGAGACTATAGGAAGATGGAAAAGGTATGAAATGTTAGCATTCTAATCATATGACTCTGACAACAAGACTATTCCAAACTGCTAACTGAAAAAAAAAATACTTTATACTAGGTTAATGTGAATTATATTGCTTAATTTCGGGCCCCACGTTGGGCGCCACCTGTAACGTAATACCGCCCCCGAAGCGTACCCGAATCCGAAATGGATAAAGATTTGAAGAGTTCGAACTCAACCCCTTCTTGCACTATCACCCATGCAAGTAAGGATCAAATCCACCATGGTCGAAATGCTTCCGCTTCTGCTGACGATGGTGTAACCCTCCTGTCAACTCTTTCCACCCATATGACCCAAGGTCACAGGACCCTTGAGGCAGTCCGGGCGGCATAACAAGAGGGGTGTCCAGGCACTTGAGGCTCAGGAATGACCGCCTTCCCGCGCTAGCTCGTCGGTGGGTGGGGATCTTGCCACAAGCCCTGAACATGGGTTACTTGTTTTTACATGCCTGTTGACTAAACTAGGTTCAAGCTGTAATCGAACACAAATACCGGAAAAAGAAATAAACTGCGAGGCCCGAGTTAAGCTAATACACATTCCCTTCAACATGAAAACCCTATGATGTGGATAAGGCGAAGAGATAAGATGCGATTCCTCTCCGCGAGCTGACCCACCCCTAGCTGAACGCAATGTCCAACACCTTGGTCATCGCGACGCTCTATTAACGATGACCCCTGGCTAACAGGGGGTTCTAATCGATTAAATACCCCTATTTCTTCTCTCTCCCATCTCTCTAAATATCTGTAGCATACAGGTGTGAGAGGAATCAGCATTGCTGTTCGACTGACTACAGTCGTAAGCATGAGCAGATGCACGATCAGGTGAAAATGATCACAAAACTGAAGCAGCGGTTGGCACGCTTGCGGATGCGCGATATCAGCTCGTCGGTGGGGTAGGATCTTGCTGCTTACAACCCTGTTCTACAAAAATATCGTGCCGAGAAGGAGAGAAATATAGCTAGGATATATAACACTGCAACGGCCGCGGTGTTTCTATTGATAAATAGCTTTGAAGTGTGTGAGAAAAAAAAAGAAATTTGGTTTTATGAAACGCCTTATCAGCTGTGGTGTCGTCGGTTGAATGACACCTGGAGGAGACCCTCCCCTTGCAAATGGCTATGTCTATTTGCACCTTGACTATCCCTTCCTCAAAATCTATTGGGATAGTCCCTAACTTAGTTCACGATTCCTTCACATTATTCAAATTAATGTTTATCACGAAAATAGTATAGGTAGTGCGAGTAATTATGCCCAATAAAAATATACTTCAATATCAATCATCGGTGCAAGTTAGAATAAAAAAAAAAGTATATGCATATCCCATTCGATATTATGGTGTTTAAATTATGTATAGTCATGTAAGTAATGTATGAATTAAACAGTAAAAGATTATTTACGTAGGTAAATAAAGGGTGATTTTTTAGCTGGTTTGGTTTTGGCAACACTGGTTTTGACAGCTGACGTGTGTTTAGTACCTTGTGTCACTGTCAAACAGCTTCAGTTTGGTTTGCAATTTAACCATGGATCGTCTTACAAATGAACAACGCTTGCAAATTATTGAATTTCACTATCAAAATTCGTGCTGGGTTCGAAATGTTCATCGCGCGCTGCTTCCATTTTATGATCGGCATTCTCGACCTTCTGAGCAGTCTATTCGGAAGATTGTGACCAAATTTCGCACCAAATTTACTTTGCTGGACATTAAACCACCAACACGTTTACGTACTGTGCGTAGTGAAGAAAATATTGCGGCCGTATCAGCTAGTGTGACAGAAGACCGCGAAATGTCGATTCGGCGCCGTTCCCAGCAGTTAGGCCTTTGTTACAGCACTACGTGGAAAATTTTGCGGAAGGATTTGGGCGTAAAGCCTTTTAAGATACAGCTGGTGCAAGAACTAAAGCCAGCCGACCTACCACAACGCCGAATTTTTGGTGAATGGGCTCTTGGAAAGCTGGCCGAGGATCCGCTTTTTTATCGAAAAATTGTGTTCAGCGATGAGGCTCATTTTTGGTTGAATGGGTACGTAAATAAGCAAAATTGCCGCATTTGGAGTGAAGATCAGCCAGAAGCATTGCAACAGCTACCAATGCATCCCGAAAAAGCCACTGTTTGGTGCGGTTTATGGGCCGGCGGCATTATTGGGCCATATTTCTTCAAAGATGATGCGAATCGCAGCGTTACTGTCAATGGTGAACGCTACCGAGCGATGATAACAAACTTTTTTTGCCCGAAATGGAAGTTCTTGACTTGCATGATATGTGGTTTCAACAAGACGGTGCCACATGCCACACAGCACGCGAAACAATGGCGCAATTGCGAGGCGAGTTTGGTGAACAGTTAATTTCACGTTTCGGGCCGGTCAATTGGCCGCCTAGATCGTGCGATTTGACACCATTAGATTATTTTTTGTGGGGGTATGCCAAGGCTAATGTGTATAGGGACAAGCCCGCTTCGATTGACGTACTGGAAGCCAACATCCATGCATTCATTCGTGAGATACCGGCCGATATGTGTGAAAGAGTATGCCAAAATTGGACTCAGCGGATGGGCTACCTGAGACGCAGCCGCGGTCAACATTTGCATGAAATTATCTTTAAACATTAAATTGCAAGGTTCAAACTATCGATTCAAATAAATATTTCAGTCATTTTTTCGAATTTTTTGTGTTTTTTTTTTAAAAAAAGTTCTAAACCTCTTAAAAAATCACCCTTTATATAGATTCATAGGTTCTAAGACAACCGACGAATCAAGAAAGGGTATATATAAATTAAAAACTTTGTTTGTTTTTCTTTATTAAAAATATTTATTCGTCAAAATACTCTGCTCTATGTGATGTTCCGCTTAGCACTGACTACCCTTGTTATCGTTGATGTCCCCTTTATAGTCGCCTGCTCTGGGATCGTTCGCCAGATGTTGTTCGATGGCTCCCACGAACGGTCGTTACTATACCAGATGTTGCTTCGAGTTGGTCTGGTAGGGGTTGGATGATGAAGGTTGTTCGATCGTTCGCTGTTCCCAAAATAGTGTGGGAATTCGATTCAATACCCTGCATTCCTTAGTTTGGCGTCACTTTGATGGGGATATAGCTCAGCGGGGGAACTAGGGTGTTAACTCTCCATTTCCTTTAAGAAGCGCGCCCCGCGGCTTCGTATTGCCGTACAAGCATTTGTATTCCTTCGATTCTCTGTTCGAGGAGTTGTTCTGGGGTTAGTTTAGGAGTTCTTCGTCTGTACAAAATAACTATAAATGTTGTTACGAGGACAGTGAATGAGACTAGCCCAAGAGTAGATATGATAGGGCTTTTATTTACTTCTATCTGTAAGGACTGTAGTAGATTTATGTTTTCAAACTTTAGTTGCTCATCAAGTGATTCCAGATATTGGCCGATTTCATATTTGTCTATTGTGAAGGTCTTTAGGTAATTCAGGATCAGGCGAGTAGGATTCTCGTATAGTCTTCCATCGATGGTAGTATTGCTTTCAAAATTAACAAGGTAGACGCCCTTTAATGATTTATTCTCCACGGTATGTTCGCCTGATATGAGAATGCTTCCGTCTTTAATTACTTCGAGATCCAGGTTCTTCTCCTTAATTTTATTACATACTGTTTTCTTATTGTTTAATAGCTTTGATAGACATGTTTGGTTTTTACTAGTTTTGCAGAATGTGTACTTTAATTCATGCTTACAATTTTGAACATTAAAGAATTTTTCATTACATTTGGCGATTTCTTTACTTAGAATTAATTTCCCATCTTCTTGGCTTATGGCCCTACTTTCATATAATTTACAATTTTTGTGAATGATCGGGTACTTAATGTAAATTATAATAATTCCATTTTTTTGTAATATCTTAAATTTAGACATATCGATTAGGTCACTTATAGTAAAAGTTTTAATAGGCTCACTTTTTATAATTTTGTTTATATCATCCATATTTAAGATAGCTGGATTTAAAATGTTTAACCTAGCTAGAGTGAGTGTGTTTATCAAATTTTGAAGTTCAAAGATGATTAACTTGCATTTTTCGGAAATAAGTTCACTTTTAAAAGCATGTTTTACAGATTTGATTGCTTTGAATAGTTTGGAATTTGTTACAAATTGCCTATTGTTGTTCATTACAAGATCATTGATTTTATTCTCTACAGTAAGCGCATCATCATGGTCTGGGGTACCAGCTATCCATTTCCAGATAGTTCCTATTGTTTCAATTGCTCGTCTAGAGCGAGAAACCATAAGTTGGTCTAAAAGTATTTGTATAATATTGAAATTGTTGTCATGTGTGTTATATTGCAGTGAGTCGGCATAGATTTCCTTGTCATGAGGCTGTTTCAATGACTCTTTGGTTGTGTCAAGAAAATCTTGAAAATAAGACAGGTTTGTTATGTGGAAGATGCTTGCAGTATTTTCGTATAGGAGTGCGTCACCAGTTTCGATAAGCACATAATTGTCTCGAGTATAGTCGATGATTTCTGCGCGAGTTGTTAGCATGAATGTTATCAGAAGGGTGATGGTGTCCATTGTCTGAAATTAAGATTTCAGATTATCTTTGTGGACCGTCTTACCATTTCTAAGTTTGACTTTGTTCCCTAAATCTTCGGATACCTTCCGACGTTTATACTTGGGTTGCAGTTTGCCCCAGTGGGCACCTGTAGTCTTTTGATACACTGTTTCATCGGGTATGACTTCTTTAGACTTTCTTTTTTTATTAAGGACTTCAAGCATTTTATCTTGGGCCATTGCTAGTTTTAAGGGAACATCAGAATGATTAATTCTGTTGAACAGAACTTCTACGGGTTTCTTCTCGATGGAAGAATGAATAGTTTTATTATATTCTTTAGCTGCTCTAATGAATATTTCAGCTGGATCTAGCAATTTATACTCTTCTTTAACGCATCTGGCTATCTCCTGAAGGGTACTAAAGGGTGATTTTTTAGCTGGTTTGGTTTTGGCAACACTGGTTTTGACAGCTGACGTGTGTTTAGTACCTTGTGTCACTGTCAAACAGTTTCAGTTTGGTTTGCAATTTAACCATGGATCGTCTTACAAATGAACAACGCTTGCAAATTATTGAATTTTACTATCAAAATTCGTGCTCGGTTCGAAATGTTCATCGCGCGCTGCTTCCATTTTATGATCGGCATTCTCGACCTTCTGAGCAGTCTATTCGGAAGATTGTGACCAAATTTCGCACCAAATTTACTTTGTTGGACATAAAACCACCAACACGTTTACGTACTGTGCGTAGTGAAGAAAATATTGCGGCCGTATCAGCTAGTGTGACAGAAGACCGCGAAATGTCGATTCGGCGCCGTTCCCAGCAGTTAGGCCTTTGTTACAGCACTACGTGGAAAATTTTGCGGAAGGATTTGGGCGTAAAGCCTTTTAAGATACAGCTGGTGCAAGAACTAAAGCCAGCCGACCTACCACAACGCCGAATTTTTGGTGAATGGGCTCTTGGAAAGCTGGCCGAGGATCCGCTTTTTTATCGAAAAATTGTGTTCAGCGATGAGGCTCATTTTTGGTTGAATGGGTACGTAAATAAGCAAAATTGCCGCATTTGGAGTGAAGATCAGCCAGAAGCATTGCAACAGCTACCAATGCATCCCGAAAAAGCCACTGTTTGGTGCGGTTTATGGGCCGGCGGCATTATTGGGCCATATTTCTTCAAAGATGATGCGAATCGCAGCGTTACTGTCAATGGTGAACGCTACCGAGCGATGATAACAAACTTTTTTTTGCCCGAAATGGAAGTTCTTGACTTGCATGATATGTGGTTTCAACAAGACGGTGCCACATGCCACACAGCACGCGAAACAATGGCGCAATTGCGAGGCGAGTTTGGTGAACAGTTAATTTCACGTTTCGGGCCGGTCAATTGGCCGCCTAGATCGTGCGATTTGACACCATTAGATTATTTTTTGTGGTGGTATGCCAAGGCTAATGTGTATAGGGACAAGCCCGCTTCGATTGACACACTGGAAGCCAACATCCATGCATTCATTCGTGAGATACCGGCCGATATGTGTGAAAGAGTATGCCAAAATTGGACTCAGCGGATGGGCTACCTGAGACGCAGCCGCGGTCAACATTTGCATGAAATTATCTTTAAACATTAAATTGCAAGGTTCAAACTATCGATTCAAATAAATATTTCATTCATTTTTTCGAATTTTTTGTGTTTTTTTTTTAAACAAAGTTCTAAACCTCTTAAAAAATCACCCTTTATGAGCTCGTTCCACTTGACCGTTGGTCGTACTGTGGTTAGCTGGTGTATAGTATACAGAGATCTTCGATCTTCCCATTAGTGCTATGAAGGGAGCGGAGGTAAATGTGGGATCTTGGTCGCATACTAAGTTTTTGCAATCGGGAAATGCTTGCAGTAGTTCGAGAACTTTATTTTGCATTTCCTGACGATTGTCTAGAATTTTTATAATTAGGAATTTAGAATATGCGTCGATGCATGTGAGCATCTTTATTTTTCCTGCAAACATTACATCAATATGAACGCACTCTCCCTCTTTTACAGGAATTGGTGCCTCACCAATTGGTTGTTTAATAGGGTGCCTATCGTATTTATTTACGTTGCATATCTCGCAGTTCCTCGCGAATTGCTGGAATTCGTCTGACATTCTAGGCCAATAATACTTATCAATAATTTGTTTGAGGTTTTCTCTGAAGTTTCTGTGGGCACGAGTGTGCGTTTGTGCCACTATTGATACCTGATCATCTTTATTAGAAATATCAAGGGCAAAATATTTTGTCTGTATGAACTTATTCTTGAAGCGTTCTTTTAAGATGTTTTTAATTTCATAGATGGTTTCGGGTGTAGCAAACAAGGCTACTAAACCATCTTTTATAAATTCCTTGAATATAGGTATCAAGTCGGAAGGTTCATTATATGTGATGATGTGTCTTTCTTTTGTAGGGAAAGGTTTAAGATGCTCGTGAATAGTTTCTATTCCTTTCTCTATTATTATCTGTTGGTTAAATTGGTTTAAGGGTCTATCAATCAATTCAATTTGATACTCATCACTACTTTCGGCAGAGTGTTGAGTGACTTCAGAAGAGCTATCCGAAATCTGGTTTAAATTTTGTCTGGATAGGGCGTCAGCCACTATGTTTGTAGTACCAGGTTTTTAGACCATTTTCGGAGCATGTTCTTCAATAATAGCATGCCAGCGTTTCATTTTAGCATTAGGATTTCTAGGTGAAACCGCAAATGTTAAAGGTTGGTGATCCGTATGGATCTCTAAATTTGTTACCCCATACAAATAATTCCGTAGATTCTTTAGAGCAAAAACTATGGCGTAGAGTTCTTTCTCGTTTGCCGCATAATTTCTCTCAGCTTTGCCTAATGTTTTGGATATAAAAGTGATGGGTTTTCCGTCTTGCGATAAGACCGCTCCGATTGCGTCGTCAGAAGCATCGGTAGTGAGGACAAATTTTTTTGAAAAGTCGGGCTGGGTAAGTTCGGTCTCAGTTATTAGGTGGTCTTTGAGTGTATTAAATGCTTGCACCGCCTCCACGTCTAATTTTATATTTGTCCTTTTTGCCATGTGGGTAGACACTTGCCCACTCTCGCTTTGGAGATATTTAGTTAATGGCTTTGCTATACTTGCGTAGTTTCTTATGAATTTGCGGTAGTAACCAATCATACCTAAGAAACTTCTGAGTTGACGTAGAGTCGTTGGTTCCGGGTATTCTTTGATTGTTGCTACCTTGTTCGGGTTCGTTTTGATAACGTTGTGTCCCACGACATAACCCAAGAAGTCTACCTTTTCCTGGTATAACATCGACTTCTCATATTCGCGTTTTTAAGCACTTGGATTATTGTGTCCAAATGTTTTGTATGTTCTTGAATATTAAGCGAATATACAATTATGTCGTCTATATAGACATGACATATTTTGCCAATATATGGCCGGAGAATGTCGTCCATTGCTCTTTGAAAGATCGAAGGGGCATTCTTCAATCCAAAGGGCAATCGTACGAATTCGTACTTGCCATTATTGACAGAAAAGCTAGTTTTTTCTATATCGGATTCCTTCATCTTTATCTGGTGGAACCCTGATTCTAAATCTAACGTGGAAAAATATTTAGCTTTACCAAGATTGGATAAAATTACATTGGTATCCGGTATTGGATACTTGTCTGAAATTGTATTTTCGTTCAATTTCTTGTAGTCGATGACTAACCTGTTGTTAGGCGAGCCATCTTTGCTTGTACCTTTTTTCGGTACAACCCATACAGGACTATTGTATGGAGATTTGGAAGGTCTAATTATACCTTCTCTTAATAACTTTTGAGCTTCCCTGTTCACAAATTTATTTGCGGATAAAGGGTAAGGATATTGTTTACTCCAGATCGGTTTATCGTTATTGGTGCGAATTTCTGCCAAAACGTCCGTCCGAAACGGGAGAGTAGTGTCGATGTTTTGGTGGATACTTTGAATTTTTTCCAACATCGATTTTTCTAAATCAGAAGAGTTGTTTTCTTTTATGTGAAGCAACTTATTTGAGTCATCGAAATAAATTGTTTCGGTTTTATTGTTATGAGCAAGGGTTCTTGTCTCGAAATTGATTTTAGCCTTCACTCGATTTAGCAGGTTGGATCCTATTAATCCATCATATTCTAAATTATTTATAATGTAGAAACGAGTTACCGTTCCAAAAATAAGGACTTCATGACAGGAATCAATTATGATGTCACCATTAACTGTACGTGCGCGTTTCTTGATTGGGAGAATGATCTCGTTGCTGAGAATACCGGGTTGGCAGTAATTACTACTAGCTCCGGTGTCGATGAGAATTCTCATTTGTTTGCCATTTATTACTCTTCGTATATGGGGCAATCCCACACTTCCTCTAAAAAATGATCCTTGTCTTCGTTGAGGTTGTTAATACGCTCGGTCTTTGCCGGAGGCGGCTGTATGGAATGCTGAGTACTTAGCCCTCGCTCTCTTTTGGATCCAGGAGTAGTATTATTATTAAACGTGTTATAATTTGGCTTTAGCCAACGTGGATTTGGTTGACTGTTATAATTGCCATTATTCGGGTTATTCTGATGAATTTGCTTGAAGCGTTGCAATTCATGTTGTGTAATTGGCCTATTGGCCGAACTACCGAGAACCATGGGTTCGAATCTTTGGGGCAGTTGGCGGTAATCGCCCTGCTGTCTCTGCTGAGGTATTTGCTGTTGGAATTCATTACATATGTTTTTTGGGAATCTAAGAGTGTTAGTACTCTGATTTGCCTTAGTATCCCTTCTATGAGAGGAGAACTGGAGAGCAAAGCTAGAGCGCACATTATTGCTCTCTAATTCTTGTGCCTTTGCCAGAGCATTTGGCAGGTCTTGTGGATTTAAAGAGAATAGAATATTGGACAGTTGTCCATTCAACCCGGTGATGAACACTCGTAGAGCGTTTCTTCTATTTATATTATTTAACTCGTTTGTAATGGGGGTGTTTGATCCATGGGTCATTATTGTTTTGTTAGTCAGAAGAGTGAGCTTCTGGTTGACTTGATTATAAAAATCAATTAACGATGATGATTCCTGCCGCAATATGCTCAATTCCTGTTCTATTATATGAGCGGGCCGCTTATCGGCGTATGCGAAATCTAATCTGGCGATAATTGCCTCGAAATTGAGGACAGTACCATGATTTGTGAGTACATCATTAGCATTCATTGTGATCTTGTTTCTGAATACAGTCAGGGCTGCGAAATATTTAGAGCTGCCGATGGTGTATAGGACCATTGAATTCTGTGCAGCTTCACGCCAACTGACGTACGCTTTTTGTTCACCATTGAATTCGGGAAGGGATTTTATCACGTCTAATGTTTCAGTGCAAGTAATCGATGGATCTATTGCCTGTATTTTATACTCCGTAATAGAGCTAGTAATTCCCATTGATGATATGAGATTCTGTAACTTATTAATTTCATTTTGGTGTTTATTCTCTAGTTCTTGGAATGACCTTTGAATTGCCTCGTTATTGAGTGCTAAAGCTTTTGCTAAAATTTCGTCAACTGATTGTTGAGTAAGAGTATTACCAAAAGCCATTTTTAATTCGTGTTCAGATTCTGAATCTGAATCTGATTCTATAGGGTTTGATCTCAAACAAGTTTTGTATGGCTTAAAATATCTATTTTTAGTTTTTCTAAACCTATCCATAAAACATTAACTTCTCAAAAATACTTAAAAAATATTTCTTACAATTATTTTCTCCTTATTTTTTGGATACTTCTTCTGGTTCTGTACTGCAAAGCTGGATACTCCGTCTGTGGATCTTCTGCTTTTCTTTTGGATGCGCTCTTTCCTCTGTCTTGCGGAGTACTTTGGCTGTTAGTTTGGCGATGCACTGAGTTTAAGTTTACTTTATTTTTTCAACATTTAATAAAACTTGATCATCCCGGTTGAGCCCCCAATTAAAAACTTTGTTTGTTTTTCTTTATTAAAAATATTTATTCGTCAAAATACTCTGCTCTATGTGATGTTCCGCTTAGCACTGACTACCCTGGTTATCGTTGATGTCCCCTTTATCGTCGCCTGCTTTGGGATCGTTCGCCAGATGTTGTTCGATGGCTCCCACGAACGGTCGTTACTATACCAGATGTTGCTTCGAGTTGGTCTGGTAGGGGTTGGATGATGCAGGTTGTTCGATCGTTCGCTGTTCCCAAAATAGTGTGGGAATTCGATTCAATACCCTGCATTCCTTAGTTTGGCGTCACTTTGATGGGGATATAGCTCAGCGGGGGAACTAGGGTGTTAACTTATATATAAATGAATTTAGAGATAAGCCCAAGAATAAATGATTTAAAAATTGTACTTACATATGTTTTCCTTCGGCGGTGAATTTTGTGCACAAAACTGCTACCATGTGAGGACCTGCTTTTTCATGTTTAGATTTAGTATAATTATATCAAATAAATTCTGAGGCTCATACAACAAAAAAATTAATCAACTATGAAGATTGCAATTACTTATTGAACAATTAGGTATATGCAAATGATGATATTAAGATTTTAAGTAGTATATTAAGCATTTATAGAGTTTGTACGCATTACTTTCTAAAACTAATTCAATGACAGGATTAGGTATGACAGTAGTATTAAGTATTTAGGCTATTAAGAAAATTTTAGGTAGGGAATCAAAATTCGCAAACGAATGACACTTTAGCTGCACTTTATCAAACACAATGCCTTTCATATCACTATCACTGAATTGGTATTATAGTCCAATCTGGTTGATGAGCGTTGATCATGATCGGTGATCGTGGGGGGGGGGGTTGATGAATCGGGTGTGCAGAGAATAGGTGTGATGGTGTGTGTTGTGAGTATTTGATTGCGTGGTGGGATTAATGTTACAGGTGTTTTTGGTGATTCTGGTGTTGGTGTGTGATGTATATTTCAGGTGTTTTTGGTGATTGCGTTTAGGGTGCTGCGTGAATGTTGGGTTTTAGGTGGTGCATGTATTTTTGTGTTGCATGTGGATTACACATTTTATGTGTTCTACGTACGAATTGCTGGTGTGTTATAGAATTTTGGTGTGGTATAAAATTGGTGCGGATGCCTTGGTAAGAAGTAGCGCTTGCGAGTCCCGACACGTGCCGTTAAGTTGCGTCAGCTTTTAAGTGCGGCCGCGAGGGAACGTTTAGAAATTACCACAGGTCATCCGCAATTATTCTGAGGAGAGGAATTAAGCATTAGGTAAGATTCAACAAACTGATATATATTTTACCTTTACGTGGGTATTTTTAACCACGTGAGTGAACGATATAACCTATCGCAGGTTACATAAAAATAATGCTTTCGTAGCACTCTGGAGTTTCACTTCGCAGGACTTTACGACTGCACATCAATATGATGGTTTTAATTCCTATATCGATTAACGTTGCCCAATTAAAATCACTTAATAAAAAAAATTTGCACAATAGCAAAGAAAATTTAACACGACTTACGTGATAGCAGGCGATGTTAGCGCGTGAATTGTCCAGCAGTGAAAAGAGCGCGAACACAGCTTGGCGGAACTTATGTAGGTAGCCTGTGTGCTTTAGTACACAAAAAAAAAGATGGTTGAGCGGTTTAGTGCTAAAAAAACAAAATGGTTGATCGGTTCAGTTCGAAACGGTGCAAAGATATGAATCGGTTCAACCACAGTGTTCATGCCTGTCGGGGAATTTTTTTGTTTTTATTAACTGGTGTGGAGTTCAGGCGGTGTCGAAGCTATCCTCACCCTACAAACTCGCCACAAAGTCGTGAATTTCCATCTCAGCACCTGTGATGGAAAGGCATGAAAACGCTGCTAGTAGAGTGAATACAACTCGACCCATGTCCCTGAACAAACAAAATCTAGTTTCGCAAATCTTTTGCATGGTAGACACCAATCTTTTTACCGTCAAGATTCTCTATCTCATATAATGATTTACCAATAACTCGAACAATTCTGCACTTAACAAACTTAGCACATAGCTTTGCATTAAGGGCTTTTGATGCGTTGCTTAGCACGAAGTTTCTTCGGAAGACAATCTGGCCAACCGAAAACGATCTAGCTGAACTTCTCAAGTTATACGATCTCTCGTATTTGCTGAACGCTTTCACGATATTATTTTGCACTTCATGCCTGATTATATCGAGCTTTGAGTTTGATGGTAGGCATCGAAGTTCCCCATCATCTAATGTACCTAAGGCTCGTAACAAATTGTACATGTTGGCGTGTGTGCTCATGTTTTGGCCAAATACACAAAAGTAAGGTGTTGTGCCCGTGGATTGATGTACTGAAGTACATAATGCCTGCTGTATTTCGGAAAGATGAAGGTCCCAATCTCTTTGATCACTTTTCAGGTATCTTCGGATTGCAGACAGAATGCTTTGGTTTACTCTTTCCGATGCGTTAGCTTGTGGAGAGTAAACCGCATTTTTAATGTGCGTGCAGCCATACTTTCCTAGGAAACGCTGAAATTCTTTGGAGACGAATTGTTGGCCGTTGTCGCTATGGAGAAATTCAGGGACGCCGAACTGGTGGAAAACGCATTGCTCGAGGTATTCGATCACTGCGCTGGTGTTGGCTTTGCGCATCGCTTTCAACCATACATATTTGGAGAAACCATCCAATACCACAAATAGGAACGCATTTCCTCGCTTAGATCTCGGATAGGGTCCCATGAAATCAATATAGATTTTCTGAAATGGACGGTTGACTTCATGTTGGGATCCCATTGGAGGACGCAAAATAGCATTGGTCGGCTTATTTTCCTTGCATATGGAGCAATCGCGAACAAAGTTCCTCACCTCAACTGCCATGTTAGGCCAAAAATACAAGTCTTTTATTTTTGCCAGAGTCTTAGACATTCCTCCATGAGCACAGTTTGGTGGATTGTGGAAATTCTCAATCACAGACCGGGTAAGCTCAGATGGTATCCATAATTTCCACTCAAATTCCGAATCGGGAAAGTCATGGTTATTTGAAAAGGATTTTTTGTATACCAAATCCTTACTTATCCGTAGGTCTGGAAAGTTATCAGGGTTTTGTAAAATTGTCGCAATAATTGATTGATATTCAGCTGACTTGAAGGCTGATGAAGAAAGATCGACACAAGTGTGATCATAGCGTCAGCTATGAGGGCTTCGTTGAACGCACGAGACAGAACATCGGGTACAATGTTCTGAGATCCCTTTTTATGTTCTATGCTGAAGCTGTAAGCCTGAAGTTTTAGCGACCATCGAGCCAATCTGCTGCTTAGGTCTTTTAGACTCATAAGCCATTTTAGGCTGGCATGGTCGGTTACGATGGTAAAGCTTAAACCTTCAACATATGGACGAAACTTCTTCACAGCTTGAACCGCCGCATAACATTCCTGCTCTGTCACGCTGTAATTGCGTTGACAGGCATTGAGTTTTTCCGAAAAGAATGCTATGGGCTTCTCGTTCTTATCTTCATCAAATTGGTACAAAACGCCTCCTTTACCGTAGCTGGATGAGTCACACTGAATAACAAAAGGTTTAGAAAAGTCTGGGTTAGAAAGCAGAGGAGCGGAAATGAGAGAAGTTTTAAGGGTTTCAAAAGACAAGAGGGCGTCGGGAGTCATCACAAACTGTTTGTTCTTTTTCAGGGTATCGGTCAAGGGACTAGCAATTGAGGCGAAATTTCGGATGAATCGACGGTACCAACCACATAAGCCCAAAAATCTCCTGACTTGTTTTTGTGTCGTTGGCACCGGAAAATCTTTAATTGCCGATACCTTGTCTGGGTCTGGCTTGATATGGCCCTCTCCGACTATGTAACCTAAATACTTCAGCTCGGTAAAACAGAAGTGGGATTTTTCCACATTAATCGTCAAATTTGCCTTTGACAAACATTCTGCGACTTTTTCCAGAGTCTCGAGGTGGCTTGGCAAATCCTTGGAAATAACCAGCAAATCATCCAGGTACACAAACACATGATCTCTAAGTGCACCGGGGACCACCTTATCCATCAACCGACACATCCTTTGAGCTGCATTACACAACCCAAAAGGCATGACGGTGAATTGATAAAGCGGCCGTCCCGGCACAGTGAAGGCCGTTTTTTCCCTGGACTCTTTCTCTAGAGGAATTTGCCAGAACGCATCTTTAAGATCCACGCTACTAATGTAACGTGTCTCTTGCAGACGGCTCAGCATGCCCTCTATGTGAGGAAGAGGATACGCATCTTTCTTTGTGAGTGAGTTCACTTTCCGAGAGTCCAAGCAAAGGCGGTTCTTACCGGGTTTCCGAATAAGAACCATGGGTGAACTCCATGAACTACTACTCTCTTCAATCACTCCCAAAGAAAGCATACGATCTAATTCGCTGTATATTATCTCCTGGATTGCTGGTGAAACGGGATAATGCCGCTGCTTGACGGGTTCGGCATTACCTGTGTCAATGAAATGCATTTCCACCGACGTTTTACCAAGACCGAGCTCAGAAAAGGATGGAAATTTTTTGATCACATCTTGCAATCTTTGAGCCTCCGAAGGACTCAAGTCTACTCGTTGGTGTTTGTTGCTCAATACATCATTATTGTGGCCTGATATCTCACTTACTATATTGGGTGCAATTTGGAATTTTTGCCAAAAATCAATCCCTAGGTAAAGCGATTGTGACAATGATGGGATAAGGTACAGTTCCAGTGGTTTGCGCTGATTGTTGAATGTGACCTCAACGATGATTCGGCCAGTTATGGATTGTTGTTTGCCGTCAGCTGTTTTGATGAACGAAGAAAACTCAACAATTGGAATATTAAGTTCCTCGACTAATTTTAAACAATCCTTACCAAGACACGAAACACTAGCACCACTATCCAATAATCCTGTTATTTGTTTACCACATATTTTGATTTTTGCGTAAGGCCGAGAATCAGTATCACTATTGATGATGCTGTTGCAAATCATCTGTTTGTAAATTTTTCTTTTCTTGTATCGTAGCCGGGTTTTATAAAATTTGTTTGTCTTTTCAAAAGTTTGTACTTCATTTATTTGAAATATTTTAGCACGAAGCTCGTTATAATGTTGGAGCCTTTCATCGTAAGATTTTAAATGGAATTCGTGTCTTTTCTTCTCATTTGTAGTGTTGTCGGTAATGAGATTATGATCTGCTGTCTTGATGTTATTACCAGCATCATAATCTGCATTAGTATTCGTACATGCATCTACTTTTGTTACTCCGGGTAAGTTTGCGTCGAACGAGACTCCCCGGACTCTGTCAAGTTCGCTTTCATGTTTTCCAACTGAGGATTACATCTTACGCAACTAACCACAGTAACTCCATCCAAACCACAACGATAGCAAAAAAGCCTATTAATTGGGGAAGGACAATGGATACAAATATGTCCTAGCTGTTTGCAATTGAAGCATGTAGGTACTTTAGCTGCCATATATTGTGTGTTAGGATGTTGTCGATGCGATCCGGAAATAGCTGCTATGTCATAATTAAAATCGTTTTGACCGTTAAAGTCATCAAGTTTATGTACAGCACGATAATGCATGTTTCGACTCTGCAGAAACCTAGTTTGAAGCATTCATTCGGTTTTCTTACACTCATCTTTAAAATGATCGAGTGTATAAAACTTCATGGGGTAAATGAATGTCATTAATTTGGTGCTGATGTTTGTGCGAAGAATCTGTATCAGGTCTAGGTCTCTAATTGGTTGCCTTAACTGACTTTTGAGTCGCAAGACATCATTGAAAAAATCTTCAAAATTTTCCTGATGCGTTTGTTTCCTGTCCATAATATGTTTAATTATTTCGAAATCATTTTCATGATTTCTAAACTGCTTTACGAAAGCACGACGCAGATTTGCCCAATCACCTTGAGGATTGCCTCGCAAGTACTGCCAGTACCAGTCCTGCCCTGTTCCTTCTAACAAATGATGAAAATTCATAAGAACATCATTCCAACTACAATTGTAATTAGATTGGAGCATTTCTACTCTGAACACAAAATCTTCGGCAGATATCCCCTTTGAGGTGCCATTGCACTTGAGACCCCACTGATCCACACGAAACATTTGTCCACCAGATGATCGTGAGTTGATAGATCTGTCTGCGGGTCTATTAAACTCATGGTTGTTTTGATTTTCATTTTCAAGATAAGCGCTAACATTATTGTTAATAGGGATATGGTCCTGCTGAACATTTCTTGGACTCGACTGTGGCGCTGGGTTTATCACCTGATTATTTGACTGCACATAAGGTTGCATAACTTTATCTATACTTATTTTAATTAAGTTTGGAACAATTGATCCTAAAGTATCGTGAACTACTTGTTTTATGTGTTCATCAAGCTGTTTCATTTTTGGCGCACTGCTTGAAATGAACTGCTGTTGAGGTAAATATGTTGGGACTGTGTGATCAGCTGTTATGGTGCTAGCTGCGCTTGTATTGGTAATGTTTGCATGTGCTGCATTCATAAAATTATCAACCAGCTGATTACCCGTTGGCATGTATTGCGTAATATGTTGCCTGTCAGATTTTTCTCCGACCATCGATGTGACGATTGGAATTGACATACACGCGGTAGTATTTGTTGTCGTGGTCTGATAAGGCACTGCACTTGTAAGTACAACGGTTGAAGCTGGGAGAGTGAAATTAAGAGAGTCATTTAGCTGGTCATCACAATTGATGTTTGAACCGGTGAGAGAAACATTGGGTGCTAGAGACATTCTGTTAGGAGAATGTTGCATTGGGGGAAACTTGTTGCGTAAGTAATAACTGGGTGTGTCATTGGTATGCTGCTGCAAATTTGATATGCCCTTTTGCTGTTTGGGAATAGCTCCATTGTTCGGTTTGCTTTTACTCATGTTTTAATTTGTTTTGTTTTGGTTCTATATTCTAGGTATGATGTAATTTGGGGAGAATGGATGATGCTCAATAGCATAAACTCTGTTTATGAAAACTGAATTTGGTTTGTTTATAAACAATCATAAAAAAAAATAGTTGAGACATGTGATTTACTAATGACTAGGTGAACGTGAACCGGTTGCTGATAAGAGGTTCATGTTGGAGAAAGAAAAATAGAGAAAGTAAAATATAATTTGATATGGGAGTTGTTTGGCAATGATTTTCGATTTGGATTTTCTGGACTATCAAGCGAAATCGTTGACGACTCAGAATTTCGATCGATAAAGCTAGCAGGTAACTGAAAAGGGACTCAAGCTACTTTACTTAAAGTTGAAACTTTAATTAAGAATCGATTGTGCTTGGACTCCTAAACGTTTATCCTACTCAACTATATCTGCTCTAAACATTTGTGGCTTTGCTGATTTAGTGCAATGAAGAACGCATTTCTTCAGACTCCTAAATCAACAAACAATTGGTAGCTCAAGCTTCCGCAAGAAAGCTTGGGGTGGTATAACTTTAGGTAACAGAGATGGAATTTGTATTTTATTTATTAGGTTTAAAAAAATATATATGTATTTGGTGTAAAATGGTTTAAAAAGACGGTTTGTAAACTTAATACACCAGATAGGTACCACGTTGCGGGCGCCATTGTAGCATACAGGTGTGAGACTACAGTCGTAAGCATGAGCAGATGCACGATCAGGTGAAAATGATCACAAAACTGAAGCAGCGGTTGGCACGCTTGCGGATGCGCGACATCAGCTCGTCGGTGGGGTGGGATCTTGCTGCTTACAACCCTGTTCTACAAAAATATCGTGCCGAGAAGGAGAGAAATATAGCTAGGATATATAACACTGCAACGGTCGCGGTGTTTCTATTGATAAATAGCTTTGAAGTTTGTGAGAAAAAAAAAGAAATTTGGTTTTATGAAACGCCTTATCAGCTGTGGTGTCGTCGGTTGAATGACACCTGGAGGAGACCCTCCCCTTGCAAATGGCTATGTCTATTTGCACCTTGACTATCCCTTCCTCAAAATCTATTGGGATAGTCCCTAACTTAGTTCACGATTCCTTCACATTAAACACACATCTCAACTAGATTTAAATTCAACAAATCATTTTATTCAAATTAATGTTTATCACGAAAATAGTATAGGTAGTGAGAGTAATTATGCCCAATAAAAATATACTTCAATATCAATCATCGGTGCAAGTTAGAATAAAAAAAAAAGTATATGCATATCCCATTCGATATTATGGTGTTTAAATTATGTATAGTCATGTAAGTAATGTATGAATTAAACAGTAAAAGATTATTTACGTAGGTAAATATATAGATTCATAGGTTCTAAGACAACCGACGAATCAAGAAAGGGTATATAAATATATAAATGAATTTAGAGATAAGCCCAAGAATAAATGATTTAAAAATTGTACTTACATATGTTTTCCTTCGGCGGTGAATTTTGTGCACAAAACTGCTACCATGTGAGGACCTGCTTTTTCATGTTTAGATTTAGTATAATTATATCAAATAAATTTTGAGGCTCATACAACAAAAAAATTAATCAACTATGAAGATTGCAATTACTTATTGAACAATTAGGTATATGCAAATGATGATATTAAGATTTTAAGTAGTATATTAAGCATTTATAGAGTTTGTACGCATTACTTTCTAAAACTAATTCAATGACAGGATTAGGTATGACAGTAGTATTAAGTATTTAGGCTATTAAGAAAATTTTAGGTAGGGAATCAAAATTCGCAAACGAATGACACTTTAGCTGCACTTTATCAAACACAATGCCTTTCATATCACTATCACTGAATTGGTATTATAGTCCAATCTGGTTGATGAGCGTTGATCATGATCGGTGATCGTGGGGGGGGGTTGATGAATCGGTTGTGCAGAGAATAGGTGTGATGGTGTGTGTTGTGAGTATTTGATTGCGTGGTGGGATTAATGTTACAGGTGTTTTTGGTGATTCTGGTGTTGGTGTGTGATGTATATTTCAGGTGTTTTTGGTGATTGCGTTTAGGGTGCTGCGTGAATGTTGGGTTTTAGGTGGTGCATGTATTTTTGTGTTGCATGTGGATTACGCATTTTATGTGTTGTACGTACGAATTGCTGGTGTGTTATAGAATTTTGGTGTGGTATAAAATTGGTGCGGATGCCTTGGTAAGAAGTAGCGCTTGCGAGTCCCGACACGTGCCGTTAAGTTGCGTCAGCTTTTAAGTGCGGCCGCGAGGGAACGTTTAGAAATTACCACAGGTCATCCGCAATTATTCTGAGGAGAGGAATTAAGCATTAGGTAAGATTCAACAAACTGATATATATTTTACCTTTACGTGGGTATTTTTAACCACGTGAGTGAACGATATAACCTATCGCAGGTTACATAAAAATAATGCTTTCGTAGCACTCTGGAGTTTCACTTCGCAGGACTTTACGACTGCACATCAATATGATAGTTTTAATTCCTATATCGATTAACGTTGAAAATTTAACACGGCTTACGTGATAGCAGGCGATGTTAGCGCGTGAATTGTCCAGCAGTGAAAAGAGCGCGAACACAGCTTGGCGGAACTTATGTAGGTAGCCTGTGTGCTTTAGTACACAAAAAAAAAGATGGTTGAGCGGTTTAGTGCTAAAAAAACAAAATGGTTGATCGGTTCAGTTCGAAACGGTGCAAAGATATGAATCGGTTCAACCACAGTGTTCATGCCTGTCGGGGAATTTTTTTGTTTTTATTAACTGGTGTGGAGTTCAGGCGGTGTCGAAGCTATCCTCACCCTACAAGCTCGCCACATATCACACTCCCCTTTACTGACACATCCTCTCGCACGACCTCACAACCTCACAACCTCAGAAACATCCTGAACGTGAAATTACCAAACTGCATAACCTTCTACTTCAACCACAGCAACAACGGTTCAGGTATCGCAAATGGAACATGACGAAATGTTTCCCGAAAATCAACAAATGAGAACTCAGTTCTTCCTATTCAAAAAAATCCCAAATTAATCTAAAATCTATGTACCTACACAATCCAATAAAAATAATTCTGAACGTTTAGTACCAATTGTTAAAACAAAAGATAAATTATTAGGTTCTCGATATACGAGCTCTTTGTCGCGCAACGTAGCGAATCAACCAATAACAAAAATAATCCGATACCCAGAAGGTCGTATTCGGTTGCAAAACTTAAAAAAACTAGAATCTTAAGAAGGTTCTTACGACCTTATTGTGCTTTACGTTACAAAATGAAATTCTGGTAGTTGAACCAACTTTAATCCCTATTTAAAAAAAACTCTCAAACAAAATTACGTTAGTTGTATTCGGGTCTCGCTGCATCAAACGCAGGCTACAACACAAAGCGTACAAAAGCTTAACCAAACACTGTTATTTGCTCACAAAAAAAAAATTAAAATCTCTATCTCCCACAACAATAGGTCACTTTCACAGGCGTTCAAATGAAACAAAAAAAAAATTATCAAATTATTGAAATAAAAAAATCATTTGAACAAATTGTGTTACAATAATTAAAATGACCAAACACTTAGCTTTTTCTAGTCCCTCAAATAGAGCCCTCTAGTGAGCAATAGCGATACAAAAAAAAATCTCTAGATGGTGTCTCTGCTGCTGTTGATGCTGGATGGCGATCTCCGATGATGAGCTTTTCCACAAAGGGGGGGAGGGCGAAGTCGAGGGTGCCCTTGCTGTCGAGTGCGGGTGACGTGGCTTATACCAGATGGAGTGGTAACACTTACGGGGCTTTTCGCTGACGGTGGCCTTGGACACAAGTGCGATGTTGAAAGCATGTGTCGTGTGAAGTTCGATGGAAGGATCCGACTTTGTATGGCGGTGGTCGAATTAAAGCATCGATCCACTCTGCGGCGTTACCAGCGGGCGACAAGCGAGAGCTTCGCTGATTCGGCAAGCACAATCGACGAGATTCGTCGTAGGTGATAAAATTTTCTTTCCTAGACCTTGGTTGGGGTGGTCTCTGGCTTTTCGGGACGGTGGGTTGCGCAAACGAAGAAATGAAATGGAGATGATGTGCGTCGCGATATGACAACGGCTCAGGGACCGCGTGGTGTAGCGAGGAAGGCTCTTTCCGTGCGTATCGAATGACGTGTAAAGGTATATTTGGCGCGTTTCTCGACTCGTGGGATGTGAAAACACGAGATTTAAAATTTCCGCTAAACACAAAATACTTTTTGTAATATACACCGTGTAGAGATACGTAGCAGCACTTCTCACGCCACCACTGTCTGTTGTTTCGCACAAATCTTTTTTCTCCCGCAGCAACACGTCCGAACAGCTCGCCGGCTCGAAAAACTTTTTCTTCCCGCTGTCGCCTTTCGGTTGTGTCAAAATCTCCGTGAGCGGTCTGCCATAATTTAGCCAATCCAGCCATCTCTTTTGCTCTTATGTAGGAACCTTATGGCAAAATCTTTACTAACGCCTAACAATCTCAATTTTATTGGGAAAAATACCATTTACCCCTAAAAGTACTAACCTGATTTTTTTGCACCTTTTTAATGCATACAGATAATTGTTTAAATAAAATTCTGTCGCCAATAAGCGTCAAAAAAAACCTGCCATAAATTGAGCGAAAAGAAAAAAAAGCTAAGACACAAAGATGGACGAGTCATGGATGTTCTTCTCTACGCCTGTCGTTTTATTTACGCTCAGTGCGGACATTATCCGGAAGCTACGGTCGCCATCACTTGTCCAATTTTAAAACAAGTCGTTACCGGAAACGAAGAAAAAATAATTTTAAACTTAAGATTTTCAAGAGTTCGAACGAGTGAAAAGATTAAGGAAAGAAACCGTGTAAAAAAAACTAAAACGAATCCACAACTCTACAAGAGAAGAGTCTTATGTTCGGCGGACTGAACTAGGTACAAGAGGATAAAATCACAACAGCGAATGCACTTTCAGAGGATTACCCCGTCACCGTCGCATATCTTTCGAATGCACCACCCCTAGGCTCTTTCCAAATTCGTCTACTAATTCGTAGAGGTTATTACCTATAACCTTGCGGACTTTTTCCTATAAATTTTTTTTTTTTTTTATAAAGTTGGCATTTATACGCTTCGAAGCGTCACTCAACACATAATTCCGCTTATAAACGGTTTCTCCGACTTGGTATCGTATTTTCGTACTACGTGTATTATATACCTTTTCATAAATTTGATGGATTTTCTCCAGAGAATCCTTAATGAACGAGTGTAGCATATTCATTTTCGCAGATTTAGGTATCGGCTCTAACTCTGAGTTGTTTAACCCGTCTAGTTTCCGCAAGAGCTTGTAATCGCTTCCGTGCTCGATCATTCGCTGTCCAAATACTGCTTCGTAGGGTGACATGCCGATGGCAGAATACACGCCCGTACGGAGTGCACAACCTATGGAGTCTAATTGAACATCCCAATTAGATTGGTCGGTATCAATATAGGACCTAATTGCAGCTAAAAGTGATCGGTTCACACGTTCGCTGGCATTAGCCTGCGGAGAATATGCGGCCGTTTTTACGTGGTTTATTCCAAAAGATTCGGTAAGGTGTGTAAATTCCTTGCTGAGAAATTGCTTCCCGTTGTCGGACAGAATTGTCTCAGGAACACCAAAAACTAAAAAGATATCGTCGTGAAGAAATCTTAGGGCGGCTTTTGAAGTTGCGCGTCTTAGAGGCTTTATCAGCACGAACTTTGTCAGTTGGTCTAAGGCTATTAAATATAATATGGGTATTGCCAAGTTTGGACCTAGGATAAGGTCCTAAGAAATCAATGTAGATATGCTCTAACGGTCTATCGACAATAAAAGCTTTTCCCATTTGCGCTCTTAGGACGCAGTTGGGACTAAAGCCGTCTTGCATACCTCACACTTAGCGATGAATTCTTTAACTTGAGTTGCCATGTTCGGCCAATAAAATTGTTTTCTTAGTCGGTGCAGAGTCTTCGCTATGCCACCATGCGAGGCCTTAGGTGGGCAATGAGCCAGGTCAATTAGTTTGGCAGTAAGCGCGGTTGGAACCCAAAGCGTCCAGGTCAGTTCTTGTTGTATCGGATTGGAAGTGTTATGTTTTACTCGTTTATACAGGTAGTCCTCGGAGATTTGAAGGTCAGGCAGCTGGCTCTGATTCTTCTTTATATATATATTTCGAGAGATAATCGAATCAGACCACCATTGTCGGGTCTCTTTTCGTCTCTCTACCACTGTAAATCTTACTCAGAGAGACTCTCTGGATTTCTCCACAGTTCTTCTCTGGGCTCAATTCCTAGTGTTAACGCTAGCATCTGTTTATGGGAGATCCGTTTCATCGACTGGGTCTCGACCCATTGATGTCCCAAGATCCTCATTCTTCTGCCAGCCAATGCCAGGCATTGACACAGTATATGTGCCGCTGTCTCAGATTCCTCCAGGCATAGTCTACAAGTATCATCCTCTATAAGGCCCATTTTCCTTAAGTGATACCTGAAATTACCATGTCCTGTAGACAAAGCCACCACCCATTTCAATGTTCCTCGACTCATGCTTAGAACTCTTCTTTGAGTGGAGCAGGTCGGCCACTTTATTGCCATTTTAGCTTGTCTACATTGTTCCACGGTTGACCACCTTCTCAGGTGTTCTGCCGTGATCCATTTGTGGACAAGCTGTTCAACCATTCCTCTGCCAATTGAAGAGAATGGTTCTGGTCCCAGCAACTTTTCAGTTGACCTCTGTTTTGCAAGGGAGTCCGCCTTTTCATTGCCTTCGATCCCTATGTGTCCTCGTACCCATGTCAGTGTTACTTCATTTTTAGATGAACACTTATTGAGTTTAAGTACGCATTCCAGTGCCAGTGATGTTGTGATGTTTGTTTGTTCCATGCATCTGATCACCGCCTGATTGTCCAGTGCTATGAGGATATTTCTTCCTTCCACCTGACACTCAAGCAAGTAGTCCAACGCATAAAGCAAGGCAATCATCTCAGCCTGGTATACTGAAGTGTATTTCCCGAGGCTAATGTGACGGGCAAGTTCCAGCTCTTCTGAATAGATACCGGCCCCCGCCCCGCCATCCATCATGGATCCATCCGTGAAAATCACTATTTCACCATTTCTTTTTTCTGGAAGTAATCCGTTCTCAATACGAGTTTTGTGATTTCTTTCCATAATACGCACCCTTGTTATTCGATCCATAGGCATGTTTAGCTCCCTAATCTCGTCTTTAACAAGTTCCAGGATCTTCCTATGTCCATAGATCGTACCACGATGGTGCCATTTCGCATCTCGATGCAAGCGAAGTGCCGTTTGGGCCGCTGTTTTCTTAATAAATAAGTCTAGCGGTAATATCCCCATGATGACTTCCAATGCGCATGTTGGGGTTGTACGTATTGCACCTGTAATTCCCATACATGCTAACTGATTCTTCTTTACAGTATCGACAATCTGACGGTACTGATCTGATTGGAAACTCGGATCTGCAAGATCTATGTGTAGTACGTCGCCAGGTGAGTTTGCCTTCAAGCAACCGTTCTGGACCACCTCCACTTCGTAAACCCGGGACAACGCGTCTGGAACAATGTTCAAACTACCCTTCCTGTGTTCGATTTCAAACGAATACCCTTGTAGCTCAAGGCTCCAACGCGCTAACCTCCCTTTAAGATCCCTTAGGCTCATTAGCTATTTAAGGCTCGCATGATCCGTAATGACCTTAAACTTATACCCTTCTATATATGGTCTAAATTTTGTTATCCCCTTAACAGCAGCTAGGCATTCACGTTCGATGACCGTGTAGTTCCTCTGAGCGGAATTCAGCTTGTGGGAATAGTAATATATCGGACGTTCAGTCCCAGTTTAATCGACCTGACTAAGAACTGCCCCGATGCCAGTTGAAGAGGCATCGCACGAGATGATAAACTGTTTCTTAAAGTCGGGATTTACTAAGACTGGAGCGCACGATAATCTGGACTTGATCGCTTCCTCATGAAACTTGAACCTTACTCCTTTCTTTAAGGTATCTGAAACATGCGAAGCCAGGGACGAAAAGTTTTCGACAAATCTGCGGTACCAACCGGCCATACCTAAAAAACGTGTGACCTGTCGAGCGTTCTGTGGTATCGGAAATTGTTTTATGACTTTGTCGGGATCAACTTTCAGAACTCCACTACCTACTATAAATCCAAGGTATTTCAATTCCTTGTGACAGAATTTCGATTTTTCAAGGTTGATAGTTAGTCCTGCCTCACTTAGTTTCTCAGCTACAACATTGTGGAGGTCGATATGTTCTTCGAATGTGCCTGAAATAATGAGCAAATCATCGAGGTATACAAATACCTGATGTCGCAATTGGTGTGGGGTAACTTTATCCATGAGGCGGCATAGACGCTGCGGCGCGTTGCATAGGCCAAAAGGCATGACCTTGAAATGATACAACGGCCTACCAGGGACGGTAAAGGCTGTCATCTCCCTGGAGCTTTGCTCCAGCGGTATTTGCCAGAAGGCGTCTTTCAGATCTACACTGGACATGTAGTTAGTATCTGGAAGACGGCCCAGCAGACCCTCTATATGCGGCAGTGGGTATGCGTCCTTTTTCGTGACGCGGTTGAGATCTCGAACGTCTAAGCACAAGCGGCTTTTCCCTGCCCTTCGAACAAGGACTCGAGCTTTCTTCTATTACGTCCATAGCTAGCATACGATCCAACTGCGCATATATGAGGGTCTCTACCGCTGGAGATACGGGATAGTGGCGCCTTTTTATTGGAGCCGAATCCCCGGTGTCAATCACATGCTCCTCTAGGGATGTTTTCCCCAAGCCAAGAGTTTCAAAGGAAGGAAACTTGCTAAGAGTTTGTTCTAACCGATGGGAATCTTCCGCCGACAACTAGTGAGATGTCGATAGGACTTCACTTGTTGGGGGCAAATCATCAGAAACGTTTAGGCCCAACGAAATGCTTTCCAACTGAAATGTATTGCTGTTCGTCGATTGGGGAATTACATTTCGAGCTATCTGAAACTTTTCCCAAAAATCGATGCCTAGATAAAGCTCCTTAGATAACGATGGAACTATGTACAATGTAATTTCTTCTGGGCGATTTTCAAACACAATTTCGGATTTGACTATACCAACGGGCCTTACCGTCAGCGGTAGCGACTGCTGATGAAAACTTTTTATAAGGGATGTTATTGGTTTTTAGGAACTCTACACTGCCAGCACCTAGACAACTGATGCATGCACCACTATCTAGAAGGCCGGACCAATCTCTTGCGAAGAAATGTACCGACGCATACGGTCTCGGATCGTCTGCAGAATTTCGAAGAGTAGTTGCAGCAATTGCATTATGCAAGTTTTTAAGGTGTTTGAAACGCGTCCTGATTTTAAGGACTTTCGGTGAAGGACTTGAATTATTGAATATGCGGTTTTTGGCTTGATTGTATTCTAACCAACGTTGGTGGGTAGGTTTTTGCCATGATTGATTTGACTTGAAATGACTTGAGAGGGAGGCTTGATGGCGTTAGCTTCTGCACAACGTTTTAAAATAGCGGTAGGTGTAATTGGGGGCTGGTTTTCTACTGGCTTGCCGGTTCCAGGTTCTGAGAGCATCTCCCCCCGGAACGAGAGTTGCTCACCTGTGAGTTTCCCGAGTATACGGGACAGCTCGGAGTCACTATATTTTCTAGCCCACATTTGTAGCAAAAGACAGCACGTTGCGGAACTGGGCAATCGAAAAAGGAGTGTAATGCCTCCTTACAATTCCAGCATCTCAAGGAGTTTCGTTCTCTCTGTCGATATGCTAGCGCTTCCACATGATCTTGTGAGGTAGAAGCAGACAATTGCTCTGCGTGCTCGCTTAGTTCGCTGACATTTCGTCGAAAGGGTACATGAGTTTGAAATTTCGGTCTCTGTGAATCAGATTCCTTTAGAAACTGTTCAATGCTACGACATACGTACACCATCTATACTATGGGTATTGAACGTTAGTAAGTGTTCCCCGATTCTTCGGTTTACATTTTGTTTGATTACTTCAATCAGCTCTCGAGTAGGTTTGGAAAATCTTAGCCTAGCGTTTAGCTGTAGTAGGTCGCTGTAATATGCATCAAAACTCTCATTGGCTGCCTGCCTTCTCGCCGACAACTGTCTGGAAATCTCGAAGTCAGTTTCGAGACTGCGATACTGCTCGATAAGAGCCAAACGAAGAGCAGCCCAGTTGGCGGTTGGGTTGGCCTTAATAAAAGTCCAGAACCAAGTCTCAACTTGACCGCTAACAAAATGGTGAAAGTTCTGGAAAATCTCACCCCATGACGCATTGTAGGATTCTCTCAGTCTTCCCAAACGGAAGAGAAAGTCGTTGATCATTATATTCTTGTTATCAAATTTGATCCCCCACTTGTGATAGTGGTGGAATCGGCTGCCTGAACTTGAAGGCGAGACTGCCTGCGAACGCGGTTCGGGACGAGGAGGAGCGTCGTTCAGGTTCAAGTTACCTAACTGAGATAGGAAATTATCAACATTTGTGCTACGGCACATATGCACTGGATAAACGGTTGGGTCTGCCGGCGGGTAAGTATTTTAGGAGGAGGCTCAGCCCTAGCTAGTAACTCTGGTTGTCTGATTGGTTCGGGTGCCGAATAAGGCGGAACCGTAGCGGGTGCAACACATGGAGCGGTTCCAGTGCTTCCCTGAGCTGGAATCCCCGCTAGAGCTTCACGAACTAGCGCCACAACTTCCCGCCGCATCTCTAACCTACTCTTCTCTAACTCCTCAACTGTAGCAGAAACAACATCTTGCACATACGTTTCAAAATGTCGGGGTCAGCACTAGGGTTCTCCGTCGTACTAATTGGAGGTCCTGATTGCGGCTGAGGCTCGGCGTTATCTGCCGAATCGCCTGGAATGTGTGTCTCTGACATATTTGTAGTCGGAACGGTTTCTTTATCCTGCATTGTATTTGTTTGGTTAGGGTTTCTATCACTACGTAAATTATAGGGAGATGGCCCTGGCAAATGAACGAACTGTCTCGTATTCGGGTTAGACACTGCCCGGATGCGAGCAAAATAATTAATACTTAAATAGAATTTTAAAAGGTTTTCTCGGAAAAGATTTGTATTCAAAAAGTAAAAGAAAAGCAATAAATCGAATGCCCTTGAACAAGAAATTAAAAGATAATATAAGTATCTTTTAATTTCTTGTTCAAGGGCATTCGATTTATTGCTTTTCTATCTGGAACATGCTATTCTAAAATATGTATATCTATCTATATGAAGAAAAATTATAATAATTATTTGTAAACGTAGAATGGGTTCGAGGATCTGACCGCTGGAGGAGGTTCCATCCGAGAAATGACAGAAGAACTTAGCAAACCCTATCATAGAATCATGAATTACTACGCTTACAGTTTAGGAAAGGCTTGCCATCAAAGACGAGTCAGACGCGAGGTAGCAACAGACGTAAATGAGGAACTACTTCAACCCAAATACCGGACTATACCGAGCTCTGACAACAACAAAAAATTACTTTCGGGTTGGATATGCCTAGGGTTCATGCAACAGACGTAATCAGAAAACATTATCCAACTACCGGACATGAAACTTTCCTGACATACTACAACTACCAAAAGACAAAACTCTCACTGAAGGAACGCCTACGCAACTGTCATAGATGAGGACCATTGTCAGTCCGTCTACCGGACGTACGCTATCATCAGAGAACTTGAATGAATGTTACCCATAGTTACTCGAATACTGCAACAGACGTATATATATATATATTTCGAGAGATAATCGAATCAGACCACCATTGTCGGGTCTCTTTTCGTCTCTCTACCACTGTAAATCTTACTCAGAGAGACTCTCTGGATTTCTCCACAGTTCTTCTCTGGGCTCAATTCCTAGTGTTAACGCTAGCATCTGTTTATGGGAGATCCGTTTCATCGACTGGGTCTCGACCCATTGATGTCCCAAGATCCTCATTCTTCTGCCAGCCAATGCCAGGCATTGACACAGTATATGTGCCGCTGTCTCAGATTCCTCCAGGCATAGTCTACAAGTATCATCCTCTATAAGGCCCATTTTCCTTAAGTGATACCTGAAATTACCATGTCCTGTAGACAAAGCCACCACCCATTTCAATGTTCCTCGACTCATGCTTAGAACTCTTCTTTGAGTGGAGCAGGTCGGCCACTTTATTGCCATTTTAGCTTGTCTACATTGTTCCACGGTTGACCACCTTCTCAGGTGTTCTGCCGTGATCCATTTGTGGACAAGCTGTTCAACCATTCCTCTGCCAATTGAAGAGAATGGTTCTGGTCCCAGCAACTTTTCAGTTGACCTCTGTTTTGCAAGGGAGTCCGCCTTTTCATTGCCTTCGATCCCTATGTGTCCTCGTACCCATGTCAGTGTTACTTCATTTTTAGATGAACACTTATTGAGTTTAAGTACGCATTCCAGTGCCAGTGATGTTGTGATGTTTGTTTGTTCCATGCATCTGATCACCGCCTGATTGTCCAGTGCTATGAGGATATTTCTTCCTTCCACCTGACACTCAAGCAAGTAGTCCAACGCATAAAGCAAGGCAATCATCTCAGCCTGGTATACTGAAGTGTATTTCCCGAGGCTAATGTGACGGGCAAGTTCCAGCTCTTCTGAATAGATACCGGCCCCCGCCCCGCCATCCATCATGGATCCATCCGTGAAAATCACTATTTCACCATTTCTTTTTTCTGGAAGTAATCCGTTCTCAATACGAGTTTTGTGATTTCTTTCCATAATACGCACCCTTGTTATTCGATCCATAGGCATGTTTAGCTCCCTAATCTCGTCTTTAACAAGTTCCAGGATCTTCCTATGTCCATAGATCGTACCACGATGGTGCCATTTCGCATCTCGATGCAAGCGAAGTGCCGTTTGGGCCGCTGTTTTCTTAATAAATAAGTCTAGCGGTAATATCCCCATGATGACTTCCAATGCGCATGTTGGGGTTGTACGTATTGCACCTGTAATTCCCATACATGCTAACTGATTCTTCTTTACAGTATCGACAATCTGACGGTACTGATCTGATTGGAAACTCGGATCTGCAAGATCTATGTGTAGTACGTCGCCAGGTGAGTTTGCCTTCAAGCAACCGTTCTGGACCACCTCCACTTCGTAAACCCGGGACAACGCGTCTGGAACAATGTTCAAACTACCCTTCCTGTGTTCGATTTCAAACGAATACCCTTGTAGCTCAAGGCTCCAACGCGCTAACCTCCCTTTAAGATCCCTTAGGCTCATTAGCTATTTAAGGCTCGCATGATCCGTAATGACCTTAAACTTATACCCTTCTATATATGGTCTAAATTTTGTTATCCCCTTAACAGCAGCTAGGCATTCACGTTCGATGACCGTGTAGTTCCTCTGAGCGGAATTCAGCTTGTGGGAATAGTAATATATCGGACGTTCAGTCCCAGTTTAATCGACCTGACTAAGAACTGCCCCGATGCCAGTTGAAGAGGCATCGCACGAGATGATAAACTGTTTCTTAAAGTCGGGATTTACTAAGACTGGAGCGCACGATAATCTGGACTTGATCGCTTCCTCATGAAACTTGAACCTTACTCCTTTCTTTAAGGTATCTGAAACATGCGAAGCCAGGGACGAAAAGTTTTCGACAAATCTGCGGTACCAACCGGCCATACCTAAAAAACGTGTGACCTGTCGAGCGTTCTGTGGTATCGGAAATTGTTTTATGACTTTGTCGGGATCAACTTTCAGAACTCCACTACCTACTATAAATCCAAGGTATTTCAATTCCTTGTGACAGAATTTCGATTTTTCAAGGTTGATAGTTAGTCCTGCCTCACTTAGTTTCTCAGCTACAACATTGTGGAGGTCGATATGTTCTTCGAATGTGCCTGAAATAATGAGCAAATCATCGAGGTATACAAATACCTGATGTCGCAATTGGTGTGGGGTAACTTTATCCATGAGGCGGCATAGACGCTGCGGCGCGTTGCATAGGCCAAAAGGCATGACCTTGAAATGATACAACGGCCTACCAGGGACGGTAAAGGCTGTCATCTCCCTGGAGCTTTGCTCCAGCGGTATTTGCCAGAAGGCGTCTTTCAGATCTACACTGGACATGTAGTTAGTATCTGGAAGACGGCCCAGCAGACCCTCTATATGCGGCAGTGGGTATGCGTCCTTTTTCGTGACGCGGTTGAGATCTCGAACGTCTAAGCACAAGCGGCTTTTCCCTGCCCTTCGAACAAGGACTCGAGCTTTCTTCTATTACGTCCATAGCTAGCATACGATCCAACTGCGCATATATGAGGGTCTCTACCGCTGGAGATACGGGATAGTGGCGCCTTTTTATTGGAGCCGAATCCCCGGTGTCAATCACATGCTCCTCTAGGGATGTTTTCCCCAAGCCAAGAGTTTCAAAGGAAGGAAACTTGCTAAGAGTTTGTTCTAACCGATGGGAATCTTCCGCCGACAACTAGTGAGATGTCGATAGGACTTCACTTGTTGGGGGCAAATCATCAGAAACGTTTAGGCCCAACGAAATGCTTTCCAACTGAAATGTATTGCTGTTCGTCGATTGGGGAATTACATTTCGAGCTATCTGAAACTTTTCCCAAAAATCGATGCCTAGATAAAGCTCCTTAGATAACGATGGAACTATGTACAATGTAATTTCTTCTGGGCGATTTTCAAACACAATTTCGGATTTGACTATACCAACGGGCCTTACCGTCAGCGGTAGCGACTGCTGATGAAAACTTTTTATAAGGGATGTTATTGGTTTTTAGGAACTCTACACTGCCAGCACCTAGACAACTGATGCATGCACCACTATCTAGAAGGCCGGACCAATCTCTTGCGAAGAAATGTACCGACGCATACGGTCTCGGATCGTCTGCAGAATTTCGAAGAGTAGTTGCAGCAATTGCATTATGCAAGTTTTTAAGGTGTTTGAAACGCGTCCTGATTTTAAGGACTTTCGGTGAAGGACTTGAATTATTGAATATGCGGTTTTTGGCTTGATTGTATTCTAACCAACGTTGGTGGGTAGGTTTTTGCCATGATTGATTTGACTTGAAATGACTTGAGAGGGAGGCTTGATGGCGTTAGCTTCTGCACAACGTTTTAAAATAGCGGTAGGTGTAATTGGGGGCTGGTTTTCTACTGGCTTGCCGGTTCCAGGTTCTGAGAGCATCTCCCCCCGGAACGAGAGTTGCTCACCTGTGAGTTTCCCGAGTATACGGGACAGCTCGGAGTCACTATATTTTCTAGCCCACATTTGTAGCAAAAGACAGCACGTTGCGGAACTGGGCAATCGAAAAAGGAGTGTAATGCCTCCTTACAATTCCAGCATCTCAAGGAGTTTCGTTCTCTCTGTCGATATGCTAGCGCTTCCACATGATCTTGTGAGGTAGAAGCAGACAATTGCTCTGCGTGCTCGCTTAGTTCGCTGACATTTCGTCGAAAGGGTACATGAGTTTGAAATTTCGGTCTCTGTGAATCAGATTCCTTTAGAAACTGTTCAATGCTACGACATACGTACACCATCTATACTATGGGTATTGAACGTTAGTAAGTGTTCCCCGATTCTTCGGTTTACATTTTGTTTGATTACTTCAATCAGCTCTCGAGTAGGTTTGGAAAATCTTAGCCTAGCGTTTAGCTGTAGTAGGTCGCTGTAATATGCATCAAAACTCTCATTGGCTGCCTGCCTTCTCGCCGACAACTGTCTGGAAATCTCGAAGTCAGTTTCGAGACTGCGATACTGCTCGATAAGAGCCAAACGAAGAGCAGCCCAGTTGGCGGTTGGGTTGGCCTTAATAAAAGTCCAGAACCAAGTCTCAACTTGACCGCTAACAAAATGGTGAAAGTTCTGGAAAATCTCACCCCATGACGCATTGTAGGATTCTCTCAGTCTTCCCAAACGGAAGAGAAAGTCGTTGATCATTATATTCTTGTTATCAAATTTGATCCCCCACTTGTGATAGTGGTGGAATCGGCTGCCTGAACTTGAAGGCGAGACTGCCTGCGAACGCGGTTCGGGACGAGGAGGAGCGTCGTTCAGGTTCAAGTTACCTAACTGAGATAGGAAATTATCAACATTTGTGCTACGGCACATATGCACTGGATAAACGGTTGGGTCTGCCGGCGGGTAAGTATTTTAGGAGGAGGCTCAGCCCTAGCTAGTAACTCTGGTTGTCTGATTGGTTCGGGTGCCGAATAAGGCGGAACCGTAGCGGGTGCAACACATGGAGCGGTTCCAGTGCTTCCCTGAGCTGGAATCCCCGCTAGAGCTTCACGAACTAGCGCCACAACTTCCCGCCGCATCTCTAACCTACTCTTCTCTAACTCCTCAACTGTAGCAGAAACAACATCTTGCACATACGTTTCAAAATGTCGGGGTCAGCACTAGGGTTCTCCGTCGTACTAATTGGAGGTCCTGATTGCGGCTGAGGCTCGGCGTTATCTGCCGAATCGCCTGGAATGTGTGTCTCTGACATATTTGTAGTCGGAACGGTTTCTTTATCCTGCATTGTATTTGTTTGGTTAGGGTTTCTATCACTACGTAAATTATAGGGAGATGGCCCTGGCAAATGAACGAACTGTCTCGTATTCGGGTTAGACACTGCCCGGATGCGAGCAAAATAATTAATACTTAAATAGAATTTTAAAAGGTTTTCTCGGAAAAGATTTGTATTCAAAAAGTAAAAGAAAAGCAATAAATCGAATGCCCTTGAACAAGAAATTAAAAGATAATATAAGTATCTTTTAATTTCTTGTTCAAGGGCATTCGATTTATTGCTTTTCTATCTGGAACATGCTATTCTAAAATATGTATATCTATCTATATGAAGAAAAATTATAATAATTATTTGTAAACGTAGAATGGGTTCGAGGATCTGACCGCTGGAGGAGGTTCCATCCGAGAAATGACAGAAGAACTTAGCAAACCCTATCATAGAATCATGAATTACTACGCTTACAGTTTAGGAAAGGCTTGCCATCAAAGACGAGTCAGACGCGAGGTAGCAACAGACGTAAATGAGGAACTACTTCAACCCAAATACCGGACTATACCGAGCTCTGACAACAACAAAAAATTACTTTCGGGTTGGATATGCCTAGGGTTCATGCAACAGACGTAATCAGAAAACATTATCCAACTACCGGACATGAAACTTTCCTGACATACTACAACTACCAAAAGACAAAACTCTCACTGAAGGAACGCCTACGCAACTGTCATAGATGAGGACCATTGTCAGTCCGTCTACCGGACGTACGCTATCATCAGAGAACTTGAATGAATGTTACCCATAGTTACTCGAATACTGCAACAGACGTATATATATATATATTTCGAGAGATAATCGAATCAGACCACCATTGTCGGGTCTCTTTTCGTCTCTCTACCACTGTAAATCTTACTCAGAGAGACTCTCTGGATTTCTCCACAGTTCTTCTCTGGGCTCAATTCCTAGTGTTAACGCTAGCATCTGTTTATGGGAGATCCGTTTCATCGACTGGGTCTCGACCCATTGATGTCCCAAGATCCTCATTCTTCTGCCAGCCAATGCCGGGCATTGACACAGTATATGTGCCGCTGTCTCAGATTCCTCCAGGCATGGTCTACAAGTATCATCCTCTATAAGGCCCATTTTCCTTAAGTGATACCTGAAATTACAATGTCCTGTTGACAAAGCTACCACCCATTTCAATGTTCCTCGACTCATGCTTAGAGCCCTTCTTTGATTGGAGCAGGTCGGCCACTTTATTGCCATTTTGGCTTGTCTACATTGTTCCACGGTTGACCACCTTCTCAGGTGTTCTACCGTGATCCATTTGTGGATAAGCTGTTCAACCATTCCTCTGCCAATTGAAGAGAATGGTTCTGGTCCCAGCAAATTTTTCAGTTGACCCCTGTTTTGCAAGGGAGTCCGCCTTTTCATTGCCTTCGATCCCTATGTGTCCTCGTACCCAAGTCAGTGTTACTTCATTTTTAGATGAACACTTATTGAGTTTAAGTACGCATTTCAGTGCCAGTGATGTTGTGATGTTTGTTTGTTCCATGCATCTGATCACCGCCTGATTGTCCAGTGCTATAAGGATATTTCTTCCTTCCACCTGACACTCAAGCAAGTAGTCCAACGCATAAAGCAAAGCAATCATCTCAGCCTGGTATACTGAAGTGTGTTTCCCCAGGCTAATGTGACGGGCAAGTTCCAGCTCTTCTTAACCTTCTTAGTCATTGTTAGTTCCGATCCGAAAAGTGTTAAGGGCCGAAATTCCAGATTTTTCCTCTTCCTAGTGAAGACTATTGGATCTGTTTTCGCCGCATTAATGGAGAGCGCCACCGCTCAACCACTCTGAGTGCGTCCCTCATGATATCTGCGGTGACGTCCATGAATTTGCCTCTGGCCATTATTGCTATATCGTCGGCATATCCCACTGTGTGAATGCCCGTCGGCTCGAGTCTGTCGAGAAGAGAGTCACTCACTCACTATTTAACCATTTCTTTTTTCTGGAAGTAATCCGTTCTCAAAACGAGTTTTGTGATTTCTTTCCATAATACGCACCCTTGTTATTCGATCCATAGGAATGTTTAGCTCCCTAATCTCGTCTTTGAAAAATTCCAGGATCTTCCTATGTCCATAGATCGTACCACGATTATGCCATTTCGCATCTCCATGCAAGCGAAGTGCCGTTTGGGCCGCTGTTTTCTTAATAAATAAGTCTAGCGGTAATATCCCCATGATGACTTCCAATGCGCATGTTGGGGTTGTACGTATTGCACCTGCAATTCCCATACATGCTAAACGTTGAACCCTATCCAGGTGCTTCCTCACAGTTTTCTGAGAGGCTGCCTTCCGGACCTTCTCCTCAACATGGTAATTCCAAGAAAGTCCAGTACCTAGATAGACTCCCAGATACTTAACCTTCTTAGTCATTGTTAGTTCCGATCCGAAAAGTGTTAAGGGCCGAAATTCCAGATTTTTCCTCTTCCTAGTGAAGACTATTGGATCTGTTTTCGCCGCATTAATGGAGAGCGCCACCGCTCAACCACTCTGAGTGCGTCCCTCATGATAACTGCGTGACGTCCATGAATTTGCCTCTGGCCATTATTGCTATATCGTCGGCATATCCCACTGTGTGAATGCCCGTCGCCTCGAGTCTGTCGAGAAGAGAGTCCACAGTGATATTCCACAGTGTAGGTGAGAGAACACCTCCTTGTGGGCAACCTCTGCTAACCCTTCCTCTGAGTTTTGCGGTTCCCGTCTGAATATTAATCGCCCTTGTATTCAACATATTGTCCACCCATCTTACCACCAGTGGGTTAACCCTACGTTTTTCCAAGGCTTGTTTCAGACTTTCAAAGCATATCTTATCGAAGGCACCTTCAATGTCCATTATAGTGGTCATCGCAATGCCCCCGGTATTTACCTCTTCCTCCGCAACGCGTACTACTTGATGTAGCGCTGTTTCTGCAGACATACCTACCCTGTATGCATGGTGTCTACTATTTAAAGGATACATCTTAAGCGCAGTACTCTCCATATAGTCCACCATCACCCTTTCCATTATTTTTAACAGGAAGGATGTTAGGCTGACTGGTCTGAAAGACTTTGCCTCGGTGTAGTCCTTTTTTCCCGGTTTTGGAAGGAAGACCACGTTTGCTTCCCTCCATGTTATCGGGATATAGCCTATTGCTAGGCATTCAACGTATATATTCCTGAGCCTTGGTGCAATTACGTCTATACCCCATTGCATTAGACCTGGAAATATACCATCCGGCCCCGCAGTTTTGAAGAGTGAGAATGTTGCTATCGCACCCTTGACCGCTTCTGGTGTCACGATCCGTTCTGCTTCCGTCCTATCCATCCTGTTCGCTCCTTGTTTCCTTGGAGTCCAGGGCTGATCTGACTTATAGCTTCCTGGAAAGTGTACCTCCATTAGGACCTCATTTGTGTGATCCAGTGTTTCCACCATCTCCCCCGCTCTATTACGAATGAGTCCGATCTTGGAAACTGGATCTCTCGAGACAATCTTTTGTAGTCTACTGACTTCAGATGTACTCCTCATACTCGAGCAAAAGTCCCTCCATGACTCCCTTTTATGTCGTCGCTCTTTTTTTTCGCCTTATATTCATCCCATGCTTCGGGTTCTCCCCTCCTCATGGCGTGATTGAAGGCCTTCCTCGCGGCCTTTTTTAGCTTTTCAAGTTCCCGGCACCACCAAGGCGCAGGATCTTGTTTTTCCACTAAAGTAGGTGTACAAGCCACTCGGTACGCAACTTCAACAGCTGATTGCAGATGCTTCAGCTGTGATTCTACATGCCAAGTGTTTTTCGGTATTCCGAATGTCATTACATTCAGTTTTTCCTCCAACACTTCAAGGTATTTTATCCTATCGGTGTTCTTCGGAATTCTGATGTATTTCCGATCTTTTTTTCTTTTAGATCCATAGCGAACATCAAATGAAACGGCTCTGTGATCCGACAATGTAGCCTGATCCATTACCCTTCAATTTGATATTCTTTCAATTATCTGGCTACTGCACAGGGTAACATCGATCACTTCCATTCGTCTCACATCGACGAAGGTTGGCTCTGTTCCCCTGTTTAAGATAGCTAGATCCTTGCATGATACAAATTCGAATAAGGCTTCTCCTCTGTAATTATCGTTGGTGCTGCCCCACACTCTATTATGTGCATTGGCATCACAACCAATTATTCCTCGTTCCTGTTCCTGCATGCATTCACCAAAGACTCTAACTCTCTTGTCGGAGGAGGTTCTGGAGAATCATACGGCAGGTATGCAGATGCTATGACAAAACTTCTCGCACCTGATCCTACTCGTACTGTTGCAAGGTCTGGGGCTTGAACTCCGTGCCTCACCAAGATACAGGACCTAATTCTTCCGCTAGTTTGCGCATAATGCAACTCAGCCATGCTATTTGGGAGTCCTCTAATCTTTCCTCTAAAGATCCAAGGCTCCTGTATCAGGGCTATATCAAACGAATCCTCATCAAAACATTTAGTCATCATTGCCGATGCTGCTTTGCTGTGATGAAGGTTCAATTGAATCACCCTCAGCTTTTCCCGGTACGGGAACGTAAATGAGGAACTACTTCAACCCACATACCCGACAAGTTTATACGAGACTATAGGAAGATGGAAAAGGTATGAAATGTTAGCATTCTAATCATATGACTCTGACAACAAGACTATTCCAAACTGCTAACTGAAAAAAAAAATACTTTATACTAGGTTAATGTGAATTATATTGCTTAATTTCGGTCCCCACGTTGGGCGCCACCTGTAACGTAATACCGCCCCCGAAGCGTACCCGAATCCGAAATGGATAAAGATTTGAAGAGTTCGAACTCAACCCCTTCTTGCACTATCACCCATGCAAGTAAGGATCGAATCCACCATGGTCGAAATGCTTCCGCTTCTGCTGACGATGGTGTAACCCTCCTGTCAACTCTTTCCACCCATATGACCCAAGGTCACAGGACCCTTAAGGCAGTCCGGGCGGCATAACAAGAGGGGTGTCCAGGCACTTGAGGCTCAGGAATGACCGCCTTCCCGCGCTAGCTCGTCGGTGGGTGGGGATCTTGCCACAAGCACTGAACATGGGTTACTTATTTGTACATGCCTGTTGACTAAACTAGGTTCAAGCCGTAATCGAACACAAATACCGGAAAAAGAAATAAACTGCGAGGCCCGAGTTAAGTTAATACACATCCCTTCAACATGAAAACCCTATGATGTGGATAAGGCGAAGAGATAAGATGCGATTCCTCTCCGCGAGCTGACCCACCCCTAGCTGAACGTAATGTCCAACACCTTGGTCATCGCGACGCTCTATTAACGATGACCCCTGGCTAACAGGGGGTTCTAATCGAAATGATTAAATACCCCTATTTCTTCTCTCTCCCATCTCTCTAAATATCACAATCCCCTTTACTGACACATCCTCTCGCACGACCTCACAACCTCACAACCTCAGAAACATCCTGAACGTGAAATTACCAAACTGCATAACCTTCTACTTCAACCACAGCAACAACGGTTCAGGTATCGCAAATGGAACATGACGAAATGTTTCCCGAAAATCAACAAATGAGAACTCAGTTCTTCCTATTCAAAAAAATCCCAAATTAATCTAAAATCTATGTACCTACACAATCCAATAAAAATAATTCTGAACGTTTAGTACCAATTGTTAAAACAAAAGATAAATTATTAGGTTCTCGATATACGAGCTCTTTGTCGCGCAACGTAGCGAATCAACCAATAACAAAAATAATCCGATACCCAGAAGGTCGTATTCGGTTGCAAAACTTAAAAAAACTAGAATCTTAAGAAGGTTCTTACGACCTTATTGTGCTTTACGTTACAAAATGAAATTCTGGTAGTTGAACCAACTTTAATCCCTATTTAAAAAAAACTCTCAAACAAAATTACGTTAGTTGTATTCGGGTCTCGCTGCATCAAACGCAGGCTACAACACAAAGCGTACAAAAGCTTAACCAAACACTGTTATTTGCTCACAAAAAAAAAATTAAAATCTCTATCTCCCACAACAATAGGTCACTTTCACAGGCGTTCAAATGAAACAAAAAAAAAATTATCAAATTATTGAAATAAAAAAATCATTTGAACAAATTGTGTTACAATAATTAAAATGACCAAACACTTAGCTTTTTCTAGTCCCTCAAATAGAGCCCTCTAGTGAGCAATAGCGATACAAAAAAAAATCTCTAGATGGTGTCTCTGCTGCTGTTGATGCTGGATGGCGATCTCCGATGATGAGCTTTTCCACAAAGGGGGGGAGGGCGAAGTCGAGGGTGCCCTTGCTGTCGAGTGCGGGTGACGTGGCTTATACCAGATGGAGTGGTAACACTTACGGGGCTTTTCGCTGACGGTGGCCTTGGACACAAGTGCGATGTTGAAAGCATGTGTCGTGTGAAGTTCGATGGAAGGATCCGACTTTGTATGGCGGTGGTCGAATTAAAGCATCGATCCACTCTGCGGCGTTACCAGCGGGCGACAAGCGAGAGCTTCGCTGATTCGGCAAGCACAATCGACGAGATTCGTCGTAGGTGATAAAATTTTCTTTCCTAGACCTTGGTTGGGGTGGTCTCTGGCTTTTCGGGACGGTGGGTTGCGCAAACGAAGAAATGAAATGGAGATGATGTGCGTCGCGATATGACAACGGCTCAGGGACCGCGTGGTGTAGCGAGGAAGGCTCTTTCCGTGCGTATCGAATGACGTGTAAAGGTATATTTGGCGCGTTTCTCGACTCGTGGGATGTGAAAACACGAGATTTAAAATTTCCGCTAAACACAAAATACTTTTTGTAATATACACCGTGTAGAGATACGTAGCAGCACTTCTCACGCCACCACTGTCTGTTGTTTCGCACAAATCTTTTTTCTCCCGCAGCAACACGTCCGAACAGCTCGCCGGCTCGAAAAACTTTTTCTTCCCGCTGTCGCCTTTCGGTTGTGTCAAAATCTCCGTGAGCGGTCTGCCATAATTTAGCCAATCCAGCCATCTCTTTTGCTCTTATGTAGGAACCTTATGGCAAAATCTTTACTAACGCCTAACAATCTCAATTTTATTGGGAAAAATACCATTTACCCCTAAAAATACTAACCTGATTTTTTGCACCTTTTTAATGCATAAAGATAATTGTTTAAATAAAATTCTGTCGCCAAGAAGCGTCAAAAAAAAAACCTGCTATAAACTGAGCGAAAAGAAAAAAAAGCTAAGACACAAAGATGGACGAGTCACGGATGTTCTTCTCTACGCCTGTCGTTTTGTGTACGCTCAGTGCGGATATTATGCAGAAGCTACGGTCGCCATCACTTGTCCAATTTTAAAACAAGTCGTTACCGGAAACGAAGAAAAAATAATTTTTATTAAATTGACACCGGTTTCCTACAATGGTTCTAAGATGGAGTCGGGGACTGGCTCTGGAATTTACGGTGAGTCGCCCCAGGTAAACTTGGCAGTCAGCCTTGGGAAAAACTTATCCATATTTCAGGCCGAAGTCCTCGCAATCAACCATTAATTAGAATAAATCTAAGTTCTAACACACGTGGAAAAACCATATTTATCTTTTCAGATAGCCAAGCAGCTCTCAAAGCCCTTGACTCATCTGTCATAAAATATAAACTTATATTAGAAACATTCACAACAATCTATGATCTTTCTAAGAAAAACCTAGTCATCCTCCACTGGATTCCAGACCATAGAGGATTTGAGGGTAACGAATCAGCTGACTCACTGGCTAAAATCGGAGCAACCACTCCACTTATCGGACCTGAACCATTCTGCGGAGTCAGCAAAAACCATTTCAGGAACTATATTAAAAACCTTTCTCGTACCGAGTCAAATGAGATCTGGCACAGTACAACTGGGCAAAACTGCACCAGACAATTTTTCCCCAAATTCTCTCCCAGAAAATCGCTCTTCCTGATTAATCTGAACAAAAATAACCTGAGAATCCTAACAGGAATAATCAGCGGCCATGGCCTCATGAAAAAATATCTCCACCGCATTGGCGTCTCACCGGATCCTATTTGTAGACTTTGTCTTGAGAGTGATGAATCCTCTCTTCACATACTCACAGAATGTCCGGCTCTATGTAGTCTCAGAAAGAGCATCCTTGGCGGTGAAATTGTCAATCCACTAACCCTTTCTGACATACACCCAGAGAAGATTCTTGTCTTCCTTGTGTATGTCTTGTCTTGCCTCTGGAGTGAAAAGATGGCTCTAGGAACCTACCAGGGTAGGCACAATAGGCTCCTTTAAGAAGCCGCAGTGCCAGAGCCCCCCTTGAAGGCTCTCCCGCTCTACAATCTAATCTAATCTAAATCGGTCATATCAACAAAACAGTCCGACAAATTTTGGATGAGAGTAATTTATTGCGCCGACTACAAAGAAAGAAACCTTTCGACTTGGCGGATTAACCGCGTCTTAATTGCGGAACATGCACGATGTTTCAGTGGAAAGTAACCTGTTAAAAGTTATTTTTATTTCGTGATAGAAAAATTGCTTGATAAGTTATACCTATCTTAGTTGCAGTATCTAACAATCTATCGAAGGGTGGTGTTTTTAGTCAGTAAAAATCGAACACTACTATGAGCAAGCGCTTGCTATTCTCATAGTGTCTTTGGAAGATCTACAACCTATCTATCACCTACCTTCGGGGGAAAAAAATACAAAAAATCTCTTAAAGTTTTAGATTTAAATGAAATCTTCCAGATGACAACATTGCTTCACTACATGGATGACCAGCGCTCTCTGCAACCTATACGCCACACGCTAAGCACTAGACGACGAGCCCAAGGGATGCTAGGTGTTCCGGAAACGTACAACACTTACGGAAACCGAGAACTACGGTGTGCCATTCCGAATCTTGTTAATGCAATTCCTCAATTTTTAAAACTTATTCCAAATTTTAAGAAAAGAAAATAAGAGCTTAAAAAGTATTTGCTTTAATCACATTTTATAATGTAATAAATTTTTAATTTGTTGAAATTTAAAAAAAAAAAATCCTTAAAACGAAATTAAATTAAATTTAACAAAATATGTAACTTAAATTTTAAAATCACTTCGAAATCAAATCTCTAAACAACCACCTGCAGATAAGTGTTAATATTAAAAAAAAAACTTGAAACTTGAAACTTGTTCGAATCGAAGACTCTTGGGGCGTTGGTTTCCATTCGCTCTACATGTCGCAGCCATCTTCGTCGCTGTACAGTTCGTAGATGCTCGTCAATGCAAACGGGACCGAAAATCACTCGAAGAATTTTGCATTCTTTATCCGCCTTTGATAACGTCCATGCTTCCACACCATAAAGCAGGAATGGGATGATATATAGAGTCTCATTAGTGTTCCTCGACAAGGCCTTACTAATCAATTGCCTTCTTAGGCCGAAGTAACAGCTGTTGGCAAGTGTAATTCTTCGCTTGATTTCTGAGGTGATGTCATTTCCAGAGTTAATAGCGGAGCCGAGGTAGACAAAGTCCCGAACTACCTCAAAGCTATAGCTGTCTATCGTGACGTTCTGTCCGATTCGTCGATGTTGTGTGTCCCTTCTTGTTAACAGCATATATTTTGTTTTGCCCTCATTCACCACAATTTTTGCCGCTTCTGTACTGATACTTGCAAACGCATCAGTGACAGCTCGCTGGGTTCTGCCAGTGATGTCAATGTTTTCAGCGTATGCAAGTAGATGCACACACTTTTGAAAAATTGTGCCCCTGGTTTTGGTTTGAAAATTTCGCACAATTTTCTCAAGAATGATATTGAAAAAGTCACATGACAGCGCATCACCTTGTCACAATCCTTTTCTGACATCAAAGATCTCGGTGAGATTGTTTCCGATCTTTATGGAGCAGCGAGTATTCTCCATCGCTACTCCGCACAATCTGACGAGTTTGGCAGGGATGCCAAAACTCGACATTGCTCTATATAACTTGTCTCTATAAATGCTGTCATGAGCGGCCTTAAAATCGATAAAGAGGTGGTGGGTATCGATTTGGACTTCTTGGGTTTTCTCCACAATCTGCCGTAGTAAGAATATTTGGTCGGTTGTGGACTTACAGGGCCTAAAAACGTACTGATAGGGTCCAATCAGTTCGTTGACATATGGTTTCAGGCGCTCACACAGTACGGCAGACAGGATCTTGTATGTGATGTTAAGGAGACTCCTCTTGGAGAGGAGTTGGTGTATACTCTCCACCAAGTCATCTCCCGCTGCCTTGAAAAGTGTGACAGTTAAGCCGTCCGGTCCAGCATCCTTGTTGGACTTCACCTTGGATATCGCTATCCTCACTTCATTTTGGTCAGGTGGACGAAATGGTTCATTCTGCCTGAAAAAAAAAAAAAAAATATGTATCATAAACTTAGAACTATTAAACAATGACTATTGAATATTCGTGTTCATTCTTTAACTTGAAGTTAGTGGTGAATGACACATCAAGATTAATATTTCATTTGTTATTTGATGTGGGGTGACAATCAAATATTAATTTAATTCAGATTTTTAATTTAGATGAAGCAAAAGGGGAAAAAAATCAAAAATTTAATTGATATTAATAAATCATAAACGTAACAATTCATAAATAATATAAATTACAATTCATTTCATATTACTAAAATTTTGTGCTGTTGATGAGATAAATGATTTAAACAAAGGATTCAATAAATTCATAGCTTAACGTGAATAGCCAGTCTGTAACCTTTTTGGTGAAATGTGAAAAACGTAGCGTATCTCTTACAAATAAAGGCAATTTATTAAAAAAATTTGGAGCCGAATATGTGTAAAAATGTGTAAAATGTGTTTTATGTTCGAAAGGTACATTTACTAAGTTCATATTGTTTACACGTAGATTGTACATTTGAATATTCCTACTAGGAATATTTCCGCTCTGCTTAAAGAATTCTTTTAAAACTTTAAAAACATATAAATGCCTGATTGGCAGAATATGCAATTCTTTCAGTCTTGAGAAATAGTTTTTCCATGTCCTCAGCACCGACTGTGATGTGACTTCACTACAAGGTGTCCTTGTTCGTCTCTACAGGTCTCTGTTCGGGTCTTATTGCCATGACAGGTTTGTAAATCTGAGTTATTATAACCCTAGGCCTAGCTTCTCACAACCATTCGTTTGTGTGAGTTTTTCATTTATGGGACGAATGGAAGGGATCTATAATTTGATGCCGGTCCCAAACGACTAATTGAGAAGCTCCTTCATGACAGTTATACTCTCGGATGTTTGTCAGACGTTCGCGAGAGGTAGCGCAGCGGAAAAAAACCAAAAGTTGGAATTTGGTTTTTTTTTTCGGGATTCGAACCTGGGACCCCTCGCTTAGTAGTCCAACACACTAACCACTAAGCCACTGCGCCTGAATCTAATAATAATATTGATAAGTTGCCATTGGGTTCATTTGGCATGCGTATTCAGAATGCGATACTTATGCTTATGCGTGTGATGCAGCAAGTCATTTGATATTATACAATGCAGCGCGAGTTACATCCGCAACGAAAATGTTTAATCCAAAGAAAAATGTAAACGCCAACATTTCCAGCGGAAATGTTGATACAAATGTCGATGAAACCATCAACCTTGAAATGCAACCCGATTCCGAAAGTACGAAATTGCATAAATATAATATGTATACGAAATATGTTGATACAAATGTTGATGCGGCCGTCAACCTTGAAATTACATCCAATTCCAAAATTGAACAATCAAACGGAAATGCTGAATTGCGTAAAAAGTAATTAATTCATGATCAATGAACATTTTCGGTGCGACGATTGTGACAAGCGTACCGGAAGAGTGAATGTAACAAAAAAACCTGACAGCATCAAATGCAATGTCTGCTCTTCAACTTGCAAATCACCAGCAAACTGCAAACAGTGTTTGGAGATGTCGGTAGATGAGCGCTGGAAGATTGTAACAACAGCATCACTTTGTTTTTCTTGCCTTTTAGGAACCATACAATGACAAGCTGCCGCAAGAAGGCTATATGTAACGTGGACGGCTGTAAGAAACAACATCACAATCTTTTGCACTCCAACCGAACTTCAGCAGAAGACAACAAATCCATTGAAGTAAGAGCTGTCTTCAATTGATGTTGCAACAAATCTTCGAATTCTGACAATCTACATACGAAATGGAGACATCGAGATAAAATCTCTGGCAATGTTGGACCCAGGAGCAACAATGACTTTAATGAGGAGTGATATACCCCAACAAGTCTGGAAAAGTGCGTATGGTTTTTGATGCTGCGGCGAAGTGCAAGGGAGTGCCTCTCAATGATTTATGTTGCTGCAGGGACCAGATCAACTAAAATCACTGCCTGGAGTCATCTTCCGATTTCGGCAAGGAGCAATCGGATTTAATGCCGACATAAAAGAAATGTTTTACCGTATAAAAGTTCGTGATGACGACTGCTACAGTCAATTAGCTCTCTGGCGCGGATGCAATCAAGATGATGAACCGACAACTTTCAAAACGACCGCTATGACCTTCGGAGCAAAATGTTCACCTTGCACTGCAATTTTCGTTAAGAATCGAAATGCAGATGAATTCAATGATGATTATCCAGAAGCAGTGAACGCGATAAAACATTTACAACGAATTTTTCCAAGATAGATGCTACGCTTTTAAATGGCGATAGGACTCCGACGAAGCGCGAAGCTTTAAAAATTATAATGTCAATTTTCGATCCATTAGGATTCGTTGCTCATTTTGTCATCGTTGGAAAAATTATTCTTCAAAAAATATGGGATGGTCTGACGACTGAGCTAGACGTTGAATGGAAAAATTGGCTGTATAATCTTCAACAAATTTCCTATGTAAAGATACCAAGATGTTACTCCGAAAACTTTTTAGATGGAAGTTGTGTTGAGTTACATTGTTTGTGGATGCGAGTGACGAAGCGTATTCCGCTGTTGCATACGTAAGGATTTTAAATAACAATGAGATTAATATTTCTTTTTTGGCAGCAAAAGCAAAAAGAAACCTTCAAAACCTACTATGACGATTCCTAGACTGGAGTTACAGGCAGCGTTGTTAGGAGCGAGACTAGTTCGTCACATTAAATCTGAGCATAATCGGACATTCGATCGAGTAGTTTTTTGAACCGACTCTGCAACTGTTTGGTATTGGATCCAGTCCAAAAGTGTGCGCCACAAGCAGTTCGTAGCTAATCGTCTAAACGAAATTTCCGAGCTGTTGTCAAAGATTGGAAGTGGCTTTGTTCGAGGCTAAATGTGGCAGACGACGCAACTCGAAGTGGCTACAAACATTTGGGCGCCTACAACCGATGGCTTACAGGTCCTGAATTTTTATATGAAGATGAATCCAATTGGCCTAAAAATAAATAATCAGCAGTTGACGACGAACTTTTAGAATTCGTTGGATTGTTATGTGCTACTCAACGTTTTGAATTGCCTGATATCAGAAGATTTTCTTCATGGTTAACACTAATCCGGTCAACAGCGTGGACTATCCGCTATATTCGAAATTGCAATAATCAACGCATCAAAGGCCAACTTACTACAGGCGAACTAAATGATGCTGAATGTGTTTGGGTAAGACAAAGTCAACTAAAGATGTTCCCAAACGAGTATCAGGCACTTGTAAATAATAAAGCAATTGACAGAAACAGCCCGTTAAAAAAGCTTTCGCCGACTTAACGGAAGATTACATAAATTAACCGGATGCGACAGTTGGTTTAAATTTCCTGCTATACTTCACGGAAAAGATGACTACACTAAACTTCTTGTAAGACATTTCCACGTGCAAGCAAACCACATGGGGCATGAACGTGTTATAAATGAGCTGCAGCAAAGGTACTGGATAATTAAGATACGACCTTCATTGAAGCGAGTGAGCTGTGAATGTAATGCATGCAAATTGAGAAACGCAAAACCTGGTACAGCTATAATGGGGCAACTACCAATGGCTCGACTTACTTCTGGAATGCCAGCCTTCTGTTTTACGGGAGTGGACTACTTCGGTCCTATCATTATTAAAATTGGACGACGACAGGAAAAACGATACGGCGTACTTTTTACTTGCTTGACGGTACGTGCAATCCATATCGAGATAGCTATGAGCCTTACCACAGATTCATTCACCAGGGCACTTCGTCGATTTATAGCGAGACGAGGTTGTCCACAGGAATTGAACTCGGACAATGGTACAAATTTTCGGGGAGCGGAAAGAGAGCTTGCAAAGAACTTAGCTGAACTTGACCAAAACGAAATACAGCAACATTTGACAACTCATCGAATTACATGGCGCTTTATTCCACCATTAACTCCTCACATGGGAGGTTGTTGGGAGCGCCTAGTGCGTTCAGTGAAGACCACACTTTACGCAGTTTTAAAGGAGCAGTATCCGGAATTGTAATTAAGACTTTTCCGGGAGGCGACGGAAAAGTAAGGGTTGTAGAAGTCCGCACAGCCACTGGCAGCTACAAACGACCGTTAGTGCGAATATGTGTACTCAAATGCATTGCTAACTTAGGAGAAGGACGGCAAGTTGAGAAAAAGCAAGAAGACGAGCGGACGTGAATTTTTATCTTTTTAAATAACGACAAAATATTTAACATCGTTTTAATTTTGAAATGAGTACGTTCAATTTAACTCAAAAGGCTTAATGATGTTTGTTTTCGGTTTGATTTAAAATGCAAAAAAAAAATGTAAACAATTTTAAACGAAGTAGTTCCATTATCAATTCAAATGCTTTATGTACTTACCTGTTTTCTCAAATGTTAACGTACCTATTTGAATCAAATCGATCTTATTTTGATTCAAATGCGATCTGTAAAAATGAAACAACTTACTGTTAAATACGTTGCTATTAAAATAAGAGACTTATAGTTACTTTATCACGCCCCACTTTGATTTAAAATATTTTCGCTTTTTTTATTCAACTGTTTTAAACGAAGTAGTTCCATTATAAATTCAAATGCTATGTGTACTTACCTGTTTTCTCAAATGTTAACGTATTTGAATCAAATCGATTTTAATTTGATTCAAATGCGCATTGTAAAAATTAAATAACTTGCTTTTTAATACGTTGCTATTAAAATAAGAAACTCATAGTTATTTTATTACGTTCCCACTTTGTTTTAAAGTATTTGCGGTTACTTTGCTAATAAATATATTATAAACGAGGTAGTTTAATTATCAATTCAAATGAATTATATAATTACCTGCTTTCTTAAACGTTTTTCATGCTTGAATCAAATCGTTCTTAATTTGATTTAAATGTGTTATTTTTTTAAATGCGACCAACGTTGCTATTAAAATTTAAGATACAGTTTTTCCCTGAGTGTAGTGCAGCAAGTCATTTGATATTATACAATGCAGCGCGAGTTTTACTAATTAGAAATTTGCAATTAATAAAAAAAAACACATTTCTTTTTTTGTCGGTTATTTTTACTTCAGTATATTTCACTTTATCGGCTAAACAAAAGACAAAAGAATTATCGAATTTAAAATTACGGGGTTACAAAATGTGGCGAGAAAACGTCCGAAGGGATTGGTTGCAGAAATCAAACTCACTCCCAACTTTAACGAGACTTTCCAAGATCTATTTTCTGTATCCATAAAAAATGTTTGATCAGCAGAATGTACGACCAAACAGATATTCAAGTTTCCGTGTGGTACGTGCAAGAATGTGCTGTCTATGTGAGAACTCAAAATTGTTTTATTTGTTTTCACCGTTGAGGTACTGAAAAGTATCCGATAGCCGGATATATATACTAGGGAGGGACTGTGAATACATAATTCGCGCAGAGATGGCAGAAATGCCTTTTTTTTGATTTACTACATTTGTTACGTCTGCTACGTAACTGAGGTAGTAAATGTAGTTAACGTAGCCAAATATAGTAGACGTAGCGCTTACCGTCAAAATGTAGTTTGACTTGTCTCTTGTGTCGGATCAACCGTCAAATTGACGTATCCAAATGAAATCTTTTCCGCCAAAAAATTAAAGCATTTCTTTTTGCCGTGCAGTGCAGTCGGTGTGTGATTTTAAAACATTTAAATTTACATAAAAAATGCCTAATTTAGCAGGAGGGAGGAAACTCCATAACTATTGGAGCGAGGGTGCCTTCATTCCCATTAAGTTGGAAAACGGGCGCTTTGTAATGAATGCACGAACATTCTAAAAAATACAACAAAATCCAGGCTTCTGGCACACAGGTACGTAAATAATCAAATAGGAAGAAAAAATCAAACTATTTAATTATCTAATATCTATGTCAATAAATTATTTAAGACGAATTTGTGCTTCAATGGCTTCTGAGACGGAGATGGAGAACTCGGATGAATCCAATGGATTGTTGGATAACGTAATTTTACTGGACATTACGGTCAGGAAGTCAAAAATTCAAAGTTCCAAATCAAAAAGCTTGAGGTGCATACAATCTTTAAAACCTTTCATAGAATTGTACTATTTATTTTTTTCAGATGCTTCAACAGACCTTTACATGTAATGAGGGCATTGAAATTGCTGAACATAGCCTAGCAGCAGTCATTCCCACAGCAATGACTTCAAAACCTTCACTGCCGACTACCATTACCATTTCTACTACTTCATCAACCACAACTTCAATAAGTAGTTCATGTACAACATCGTGGTCATCCTCATTCTGTCCCATTTTTGCCCCGTCCTCGTCTTCAAGTAAATGGTACTCAATATCGCCATCCACATCGTCAAGTGTAACACCTTCGCTATCGTCATATTCACTTAAAAAAGCTTCAAGCTCCAGAAAGGAGTACGTTTGCTCAGTATTCCAGCCTCATCCGCAGCAATTGAACGGGTTTTTTCACAGTGGTCATACGTTCATACTAAAAGCCGAAATAGGCTTAGTCAGGAACGTTCAAAAAAACTTGTTGATATTCATTACACTTTAAAAATGAAAGACACAAATAAAACTGATGAGTATTAAATTTGCGCTTTTTTTATTGAAAATTTCGAAATCCATTATATTTCAGCTCCTGTGCGACTTAGTATAGTCATAGTGTCATCAGCTTGTTAAATTAATTTTATTTTATTTTAAATTCAACGTTTTTTATAGACGTAGCACATGTAACAAATGTAGGTAGTTAATGAAACAAATCAGGCGTGTAGTTTACTCGATTAACTACGCGTAGTTAATTGAGTAGATTACTTCACGTAAACTACTCTGCCATCTCTGAATTCGCGTGCAATAATAAATCTTAAATAAATCGATCGCGCGCTTCTCAAGCTCTTTCTTTTACTTTCGGAGAAGACGGTGTTCTTCCCTCCTCTTTTGATCGTAGAGCTCACGAGCTGCTCTCATCCTTCTGTGCAGCGCCGCTTCGTGGGCACGTGGGGGTGGTTTGGTGAAACCGAGCACATCAGTTGCGGAGTTTCTGATCGATGCCACTGGTTCAGCACTTGATGCTGGCTCTACAGGACTTCTCGAGAGGACTTAAACGAAGGATAATTCTTGCCAATCGATGTTTCTTCGGTATGAGAAGGCTCTACTCTAACTCTAAGAACTGGGGATATTCTATATGAGACCTCTATCATCCTAGTCTGCTTTACGGGGCTGCATATTGGACTATATCTGTTGCTGCGCGCTCGAATGTACCCATCCCATATATACATGGCTGCTTCACCATCCGCAACACGAACGGTGGTCAGAAACAGCAATAGCTGCATCGACAAGCAAAAGCAACGGTGGAGATGCAAATGCGACGACGAAGAAGAAGCAGTCGTTTATAAGTCCACCAGTCCAGACGTCATATCAACACTTGCTGTGTTTTTTTTTGTTAATGTTTCACATAAGTTAAAATAAAGTGATTAAAGTTACAGTCCATTTTACTTCGAGGAAACATTAGTCCTTCGAGTCAACAACAGAACCAGCTATACCAAAGGTACATTAAGATCTGTGCAAAATTAAGTACTAGCACATTTGGTTTAAATGAATAAATTTGGTGTCTTAGTTCATCGTACAATTAATTTGTTTTGCTTTGTCAGGTGTGTATAGTTTATCGTTTAGTCATTGAAATCATGGAGGAAGTTAATATCATAGACAAACCATACTGAGACCTCCAACTCACAATCCTCTTGCCGCTGGGCCCCCCCCCCTTTTTTTTTTTTTTAAATTCGCCATTTTGTATTCCTATCGGTGTTATGTCAAAAAAGAATCAGTGTGACATGCAAAAACACACAAAAACTACAAAAAGAAATGCTGCCAACCGCGGCAACCGTGGGGAAATGTGAAAGAGTTCGGGAATTCCACATTTTTATATTACTGAATGCCATTGGTTGTTATTATAAATTGTTAAAAGGCGAATAATTTGATTTGGTTGGTCAGTAAAATTATCTAAAATATATGTTTTCATATTCATATTCATATAACATATTAGAATAAACATGGTTGTGTATTTACCTCTTTTCGATATCATTAAGATCGATTTATTGTGGGAATTTTTCTTTAATAACTGAAGAAAACTTGCTCAAAATGTTGTTATTTTCATGCAACCATTCTGCATTGACAATTTTTCATAAATATTTTACACTTATTCCTAAAAAAAATACTATCCACACGTAAATAAATAATTTTAAATTTAACGGACAACATTTTATGAACGCTGTCAGCAGCTTTGCCCACAGCGGAAGTGGCATATGCAAGGTGCAAGTGCTTTGGTGAGCCGGAATTTTTTAAGTTACGTGACATTTGTCAATACGAATTTCTATGTAACAATACTAACGCACTTAGCGTTTGCCACCCCATGAAAATATAGCTTGTAGGCAAGTAACGGGAAATCGGCCGAAGTTGGTGGTCTCAGTATTGTCTCTGGTTAATAAAGGGTGATTTTTTAAGAGGTTTAGAAATTTTTTTAAAAAAAAAACACAAAAAATTCGAAAAAATGAATGAAATATTTATTTGAATCGATAGTTTGAACCTTGCAATTTAATGTTTAAAGATAATTTCATGCAAATGTTGACCGCGGCTGCGGCCCATCCGCTGAGTCCAATTTTGGCATACTCTTTCACACATATCGGCCGGTATCTCACGAATGAATGCATGGATGTTGGCTTCCAGTGCGTCAATCGAAGCGGGCTTGTCCCTATACACATTAGCCTTGGCATACCCCCACAAAAAATAATCTAATGGTGTCAAATCGCACGATCTAGGCGGCCAATTGACCGGCCCGAAACGTGAAATTAACTGTTCACCAAACTCGCCTCGCAATTGCGCCATTGTTTCGCGTGCTGTGTGGCATGTGGCACCGTCTTGTTGAAACCACATATCATGCAAGTCAAGAACTTCCATTTCGGGCAAAAAAAAGTTTGTTATCATCGCTCGGTAGCGTTCACCATTGACAGTAACGCTGCGATTCGCATCATCTTTGAAGAAATATGGCCCAATAATGCCGCCGGCCCATAAACCGCACCAAACAGTGGCTTTTTCGGGATGCATTGGTAGCTGTTGCAATGCTTCTGGCTGATCTTCACTCCAAATGCGGCAATTTTGCTTATTTACGTACCCATTCAACCAAAAATGAGCCTCATCGCTGAACACAATTTTTCGATAAAAAAAGCGGATCCTCGGCCAGCTTTCCAAGAGCCCATTCACCAAAAATTCGGCGTTGTGGTAGGTCGGCTGGCTTTAGTTCTTGCACCAGCTGTATCTTAAAAGGCTTTACGCCCAAATCCTTCCGCAAAATTTTCCACGTAGTGCTGTAACAAAGGCCTAACTGCTGGGAACGGCGCCGAATCGACATTTCGCGGTCTTCTGTCACACTAGCTGATACGACCGCAATATTTTCTTCACTACGCACAGTACGTAAACGTGTTGGTGGTTTAATGTCCAACAAAGTAAATTTGGTGCGAAATTTGGTCACAATCTTCCGAATAGACTGCTCAGAAGGTCGAGAATGCCGATCATAAAATGGAAGCAGCGCGCGATGAACATTTCGAACCGAGCACGAATTTTGATAGTAAAATTCAATAATTTGCAAGCGTTGTTCATTTGTAAGACGATCCATGGTTAAATTGCAAACCAAACTGAAGCTGTTTGACAGTGACACAAGGTACTAAACACACGTCAGCTGTCAAAACCAGTGTTGCCAAAACCAAATCAGCTAAAAAATCACCCTTTATTACAGACTGTGTAAAAACACAAATGATATTCATTGAAGAAATGAGGAAGTTCATTAAAAACACTGGAAAGCAATCCATTGCAAAAAGAACATTAGGTTTTTATACTGGCAGATTGAGTAGTTGGGAAACATTGTGGCATACTTTCTATGAACGCCATCATTCCATGCTATTGAGAGCTTCAGACGGTGATTCAAAGTTGCCCTATTTCTCGGAGGATTCGTTTGACGTCCAAGAGCAGATCTATTACAATTTTAAAGGGGATTTAATAGATCGCATTGAGAACCTTAAATTAGGAAATCGTGGAGAAACCGATATAATGACTAGGTACTAATGTCAAAGGGGACAGTAAGCCTTCGTCTGGGTGTCATGTTCAGCTCCCTCCCATTGTTCTTCCAAAATTGTGTGGGGATTATAACAAGTGGGTTTCATTTAGGGATTTGTTTCATTCATTACTTCATTCTAATACCGATCTAACCGCAGTACACAAAATGCATTATTTAAAGTCAAATTTAACGGGCAATGCAGAGCAATTGGTTCGACATTTAACCATTTCTGATGGTAATTATGATACTGCTTGGGAAATGCTTAAGGGGAGATACGAAAACAAACGCATCATTGTTAATAATCAACTAAAAATGCTATCTTCGCAGCCGACAATCAGTACTGAAAACTCAGAGATGATTAAAAACATGCTGGACACTACGAACGAACGTGTTGAATCACTAAAAAAATTGTCAGTAGAAGTTGATTCCTGGGACCCCATTTTGGTTTTCATAGTTGTTCAAAGGTTGCCGTCTGAATCGTAGCAGTTATGGGAACAATCACTGTCATCTAATGGAGAATTACCTGAATACAAAGAATTAAAAAAATACCTTGAATCTCGTTTTCGTACCCTTGAAATTATTCATGCAAATAAAATTAGAACGAGAGAACCGCAACCTCATCAAAGGCATCAAGGTGTTATAAATGTTGTACAGTCGAATCATGGATCATCAAATGCCCTGTCATATGCGTGTATGTATTGCAATAGTGACCATGCATTAAGATCGTGTCGCTCATTTAAGGCAGCTGCAGTGGGCGAACGACTACAATTTGTTTATCGTATGAAACTGTGTCAAAATTGTCTAGGGAAAGGTCATGTAGCTTATAAGTGCAAGTTCGGCATTCGTTGCTCCATTTGTAAACGCACGCATAACACTCTGTTGCACCAATACAACGAAAGCAACACTCATGATCAAGGCCCAAGCACTAGTTTTGCGCAAAACAACACTAATGAAACTCAAGATTAAAAAAAAAAAAATGTTTACTCAAGATTACGCGCATTTTAATAACCAATTGAATAATAAAAACTCCAATGTCCTATTAGCCACAGCGTCCATATATATTATATCTGCATCAGGAGCATTTTCCAAAGCCAGAGCACTCCTTGATCCTGGTTCAGAAGCAAGCTTTATATCCGAGCAATTAGTTCAACGGGCAAGATTACGCCGACTACCGACTAGAGCACTTATTACTCGTCTAGGAAGACTATTGACTATTTATTTCATAAAAAAAGAAGATTGTTAACAGTTTTGAATTCTTAGTCTATGTATGGTTTGGCTTAAGGCTATCTACCAGATTGACATATAAATGTACTAATTGGGCATATAAATTCAACAAATTTAAAGTTATTTGTATAATTAAAAATGTTCGTCTATGATACGTTGTCTGTAGTGTAGTGCGCTAGTAAGGTAGCTGTATAATTGTTTCCAGCCTCGGTTACCATTTAAAATCCACAAATATTCTTCAACCGTAAGTACAAGCGCTCCAAAGGAACTGTACCGGAATTCTTTAAGGATGGGACATATAGCTATGAAATGAAACACGTCCTCTCGTTCATTGAGGTTACAGAGGTTACACAAATGTGGGAGATCTGGGCGATGCGGTATATAATTTAAATTTAACAGTTCTGCTCTTGCTTTGAAGATGGTCCTCATCATATCAGTAGAGTAACTCGTCTGGAAATACGTTAAATACTGCGAATTGCCTATATAATTTAATTTGGTATAGTATGCCCTGTATTGGGATGACTGGGCTTCATTCTCGAATTGTTGGTATATCCTATGACCTGTTTTCTCCCGTAGCTCGTAGAATTTGCGTTTTAGGGGGATCAGCTGTCCCTCTGGGGTAACTCGGAGATTTAAGTTACATTGCAATGCTAGGTTCTCCCAGCTTTGTACACATTTCCCTCCCCTAAGCAGCATATGGTCGAGAACTATTTTGGGTAATCTGCCATGCTTCATCCCCATGATTTTTACCACATAGTCGAGATGGAGTTTGAGGGTATCCAGAAAAAGGGGCGCTACTCCAGTCTCCAGATGAAGCATATAGTTAGGCGAACTACTTGGTAATTTATAAACTCTCTTGATAAAGTACCGAAGAAATTTTTCTACAAGTTCAAATGAACAATATTTCCACACTTGGGCAGCGTAAAACAGGATGGAAGCTACTGTAGCACGGACAATTTTCTGTTTCGATTCATGGTTGACGTTTTTATTGCTGATACAACAACCCCAAACTGAGCGAATTGCCCTTTTCCCTTCGGTTAGTTTACATTGCAGGTGCTTGTTCATGTTTAGAGTGGGCGTAATCAAGACACCAAGATATTTGTACTCCCGTACAATTTCAATATGTTCGCCTTGAAACTTCCACATTTCATTCCGGTAGTATCTGCCACTTCCATCTCTGAATATCATTATCTTTGACTTTGATAAGTTTACCGACAAATTCCAAGTTTTACAATAATCTTCCAGCCTATTGATCATTAGTTGTATTCCTTCCACCGTATCTGCGAGGAAAACGATGTCATCTGCAAACATGAGGGCTGTTATTTTAGTTTGGCTTATCTCGATGCCCCCTGTTCAGTAAGTCATTTATATATAAAATGAATAGCAGTGTACTCAACACACACCCTTGCTTCACTCCCATCGTTGTATTAAATTCCTCTGATAGGTTGCTTCCTTCCCAAACACCAGCTACGTTGTTTTCGTACATAGCTCTCAATATCCTGATGATCTTAGTTGAGATATTGTATCTGTAGAGCTTATAAAAAAGAGCTTCGCGGGATATAGAGTCGAAAGCCGCACGAAAATCAACGAAGATAAATCTCTGCTATGTTTGCGAGAGTGAAAAGTTGATCTATAGTGGAGTAGTTTTGTCTAAAGCCGGCTTGTTATTCGTGTAGGATCTTCTTGTTTTCCACCCACTGTGTAATTCTATTAAAAAGCACAGCAGCAAACAACTTGGTTGATGTATTTATAAGAGATATGCCTCTGTAGTTTGCTGGATTGTTGTATTCCGCCTTCTTGTGTAAAGGAAAAATTATCGAGTTTTTAAAACTATCGGGAACATCTGCAGTTTCGAATATTCGGTTGAATTCCTGGGTGAGCGCTAAAAGAAATTTAGGCGTACTATTTTTATAGAACTCGAATGAAATACGGTCACTTCCTGGGGCTTTGTTCTTTTTGCACTTTTCTACGACAATGTTTACTTCAGCTATCGTGATTGGCGCATCCAGAAATTTGTCAACGTACATAGGGGCTGCGTATTGGAAAGGTGGCGATATTTGTACTGCATTGAGAAGATACTCGAAGTTCCGTCCACTCCTCTATTAAATAAAGAGTTTGGAATGTTTGATTCACTTATATTGGCGGATACTTCGTTTTCAAGACCACAAAAGGTGGATCTAATTCTGGGATCAGATGTTTATTCTGAAGTTATACAAGAATTTCTTATGAAGGGAGTAGTGGGGAAGATATTGGCTCAGAAAACTATATTTGGATGAAACAACCCAACGATTATGTTCAATAAAATCATTTTATAATCATGTTGAAGACGAAGCAGTTTTAAAAAGATTTTGGGAGATGGAAGAAATACCTGCGGAACGCATTGTTTCACCAGAATATTTAAAATGCGAGCACATCTACAGTTCAAATGTCACCAGAGATACCACAGGTCGTTATGTTGTTTCGTTACCGTTTACAAACGATGTAGGGGTTCCGTCCTTAGGGAAATAATTTAATATGGCCGTCAAAAGGTTCCAACACTTGGAAAAACGGCTTCAAAAGGACAACCCGCTTAAAATTAGATACTAGAATGAACTGCACTCATATATTGCGTTAAGGCATGCTAAACGATTAAGCTTGACGAGTGGTGATGAGTCCGTATATTACATTCCTCAGCATGCAGGTATAAAAGAGAGTAGCCTGTCTACTAAGTTACGCAAAGTGTTCGATGCATCAGCAAAATCCTCTAATGGGCGATCATTGAACTAAGAAGTTTTTGTGGGAAAGCCACTGCAGCTTGATATTACCACTGAAATTAATCGATGGCGATTATTGCGCTATGTATTTTGTGCGGATATTGAAAAAATGTACCGTAAAATAAGAGTCCACCCTGACCATACAAAATATAAAAGAATTGTTTGGAGAAACACTGAGTCGGAGCCCATACAACTGTATGAACTGCTCACTTGTGCTCCCTTTCTAGCCTTGAGGACGCTACACAAATTGGTGGCTGACGAAGGTAAAGATTATTTATTGGGCTCTAGAATCATTATGAAAAATACTTACGTTGACGACATAATTTGCGCGGGTAACTCTATCGATGAATGTAGAAGGGCCCAAGGAGAAATTATTTCTTTATTAAAGAGGGTAGGATTCGATTTAAGAAAATGGGCTGCCAATAATTTAGAAATTTTACGATCAATCCCTACTAATGATCAAATACCAGAATTGGAATTTGAATCTGAATCAAACAATGTCATAAAAACATTAGGAATTTCATGATCCCCGGGAAAGGATATGTTTCAGTTCTAAATCAAGTATATTGAACAACAGGGAGTGCTAACGAAACGAACGATTTTGTCACTCATTGCTCGCATATACGACCCATTAGGGTGGACCGCACCCGTTATAATTAAGGCGAAAATGTTTATTCAAACCCTTTGGTAGAAGGTTTAGGATGGGATGAACGAGTACCCCATGACGTAATAAAAAAATGGAATGACTTTTATCGCGATTTAAAGTCACTGGAAACGCTATGTATTCCACGATGGGTTAATAATAATCATATGAGTTGCTCAAAATTTGAGGTTCACGGCTTCTCTGACGCCTCCGAACAGGCTTACGGTGCAGTGGTATATCTCAGGATAGTAGATAAAAACAATAATGTTACATCAAGTCTCATACAATCGAAAACAAAGGTGCGATTCAGAAATTGTGTTATCTTGGCTCAGAGGTCAACCCAGTAAATGGAAAACATTCGTAGCCAACAGAATGTTTAGGGTGTTAGAAATTACAGGAGCCAATCCATGGAAATATTCCAACTAAAGAAAACCCTGCCGACTGCACAACCAGAGTAATCATGTAACCTCTGGTGGATAGGCCCAGAGTGGTTGCGGTTGCCTGATGATTGTTGGCCAAAGCAGAAGACCCTCATGTCATCAACTGATGAGATACGAAAAATCGGCGTGTACGCAAACACTTTAAATAACCTAGAGAATAACAACACATTTTTTTGAGACGTACTCTTCTTTGTATCATCTTCTTAGAATAGCTACCTGGAGTTGTCGTTGGCTTAAAGGATCGTCCTCGTTTCGAAAAAAATAGCTCCATTCTTTGGAGAGAAGTTCAGCAAGCTCTTATTGGAAATTTGCTCCGAATTCAGCAGCTCGAGTTTCCCACTGAAATTCAAACCATCAATGCCATGCAGCAAGTAAGCCCAAAGAACCGGTGTCACTTATTAACACCCTTTCTCGACTCTAGTGGCTTAATGCGAATCGGTGGCCGTTTAGAACAGTCAGCTTGGTCCTTTGATCAAAAAGATCCTGTTATTCTGCCTTACAAATGCCATCTAACAACTCTGATCATAAGACAAGCACATGAAAGAACACAACATGGTGGAGTTGATCTCACCTTGGCCAATGTAAGATCTAAATACTGGATTTGGAAAGGAAAGGATTCGGTAAAGTTATATATAAAGCATTGTGTTCAATGCCACCGGCTTAAAGGTAACACCCAACAGCTGTTAATGGGAAATTTACTCACCTACAGAATAACTCCATCCTTCCCATTTGAAAATGTAGGTATTTATTACGCGGGTCCCATTGACCTCCGTCCGTCCAGAATACGCGGAAGAGCGTCAGTTTGCCTTAAAGGCTACGTGGCATTGTTTGTTTGCTGATAACTAAAGCTATACACATAGAATTAGTAACGGATTTGACAACTGACGCATTCTTGGCAGCCTTACGCAGATTCATCGCGAGGCGCGGAAGATGTTCAAACGTATACTCCGATAATGGAACAAATTTTGTTGGTGCATCTCTGCAACTTCGTGAGATTCTACAGGCTTGTAGAGTTTCGAACGAAATAACTAACAATGCCATTCAGTGGCACTTTATTCCTCCAGGCGCTCCGCACTTCGGAGGACTCTGGGAGGCAGGCGCAAAGTCAATTAAATTTCATTTACGTAGAATAGTAGGAAATCATATCCTGACTTACGAGGAGTTATCCACGACACTGGTGCAGATTGAAGCCAGTATCAACTCCAGACATATGCCCTTTAAATGATGACCTAGAGTCATTAGACATACTAACACCAGGCCATTTTTTAATTGGCAGAGCACCATTATCGGCACCTGAAGAAGACTATTCGAATCTGAACATATCTCTCATAAATCGTTGGCGACTAGTACAAAAAATTCACAAGGATTTTTGGAAAAAATGGTCACAGGAATACCTTTCCCGATTACAACGTCGCACTAAGTGGCTAAAAAGAAACGAACATGTTTGCATCGGTGATATCGTCATTCTGAAAGAAGAAAACCTTCCTCCTTTGAAATGGAAGTTAGGCCGTATAACTCGGTTAGCCCCCGGTAAGGACCAATTACTTCGAACAGTCACTGTCAAGACTGCCACAGGAGAATATGATCGCCCAATTACAAAGATTTCTGTATTACCAATTCAGAAGAACATTCTAGATATACCAACCACAGTCAATCAGCGAAACTTCTCGATAACCCAGCATAGTCAGTAGAACACCATATATATTTAATGTCTAGTACCTTAATGTGAATGTTATGTAGCACAAAAATTCTTAAGCCCAATTTGTTTCATGTTTCATAAAGTAAATCAAATCACAATTTTTCTGTTTACGCAACATGTCATTTCGAGTATCAAACTTCAAACTATAATCATCGCTGGATTTCTCGGGCGAGTACGTGCGCCCATAAGTAACACCTAGATCCAGAGAAGAAGGAAGAAGGATGTTGCACAAATGGAGGAAATGCCGTGCCTGTCCAACTTCAATTTACCTACCATCAGTTAAATACCTACGTAATTTAACGTTGGGGAGAATGTTGCTGCGCGCTCGAATGTACCCATCCCATATAAATACGGCTGCTCCATACACCATACTTTAGGGGGCTGTGCGCTGTCGGATGTACCCATATTATCGGTGCAAACCACAGGGTGCCCACGAACCTATGCAGAATGGCATATGAACCCAGTCACCATCCGCAACACCAACGGTGGTCAGGAACAGCAATAGCTGCATGGACAAGCAAGAGCAACGGTGGAGATGCAAATGCGAGGCGTTGAGGAACCAACGACGACGAAGAAGAAGTAGTCGTTTATAATTCCTTGTCTATGTTTATGACAATGTATGTATGTTTCACATAAGTTAAAATAAAGTGGTTAATGAAACAGTCCATTTTGCTTCGAAGAAACAATATCTAAAGCAGATGAGTTTATGCTCGGTTGGTTTACAAAATGTTCGGTCCTGTTTGCGTTGATGGGCTTTAAAGAAGAATACCCAACTACAATCTAAACACGCTGTACGGTGACAAAGACATATTAAAAATTGCGCATCGGTCGTCTAAGATGGCTAGAATATGTAAAGCAGATGGACACAAATGCTCTGGCCCATTTAATTTACCCGGTAAAACCTTTAAAGGTCACAATATTACGGAGAGTGCTCTGGTTTAACACTATTATGATCACGCTTAAAAATCAAGTAAAGTAGTAAATCAAAACAGCGATATCAATAACTTTCCTAGTTTGTTGTTTGATATAAGTACTTTACCTCGATTTCTTGTCTCTATAGAAAACATTTCAAAACGAAATCCCATCGTAATCAGCTGCACAAGTACTTATATCCTACCCTATTAATATATCCGCTTAGTCTCGTCAAAAGAACCCATATATATCTACATAGAATGTTATTATACGAATATACAACACTTTCATAAATTTCTTTCAGGATATCAAACTGGCCGAAATATATTATCAGCAGGATATAGATTTGGGATATATTTTATCGCCAAAACACTCCAATGACACCATAATTTTGAGTGACATGCAATGTTTAGTGGACCATAATCAGAAGGCTTTGAAAACGAACGAGGTATTTAAAAAAAAAATTATAGCTTGTAGCCTTGAATTTCCTCCTCGTCGGAAAAAATAAAGAGGTCGTGGGTATTTTACTAGATTTTAACGATTTTAATTTTATTTAAAATTAAACTATGGATGGTAGTACAAACTACAAAGGGGAAAAAAAAGAGCGTCGCTGTTATTAATGCTTTGGAGCAAGACTGAGGAAATGGCCTTAGAGAATTGAGAGTTCTTACCTAGTCGCAGGTCGAAAGAATTATGAAATAGACATCATTTGATTTTTTTGAAAAAATGTTTACACTGTTTGATTTTTTTGCAAGGAAAGTTAACATTTAAATTTTCAAGGTAAAATGATTAAGAATTTCAAAAATATCAAAAAATTATGAATTTTTATTATAGGTAAAATATATTATGATTAAAGGTATAAAGAAAATTATAATAATATTATGGTACTGCTACAAGCTTATAACGGTTTTTTTTGGAAGATATTTGTATACAAGTTTCAAACTTAAGTAAGAATTATTATCATTCGGTTTTACTTATTTCGAGTATTTCATTATTGCAGGGCTAAGCTAATTTTAAGTACAAATGGTGTTTCGATAACTGGTGGACTGTATATTTTTATTTCCTTTCAGTTTGAAGTATATAACTAATAATAAATAATTTGGAAAACACATGCTGTAGGCCTCAGGAGCATACCGACAGACGTACAGGCGGACTGAATTTTTGACACACTTTTTTGAGTTCCTCTATTATCGTAATGTCAGAATTGATTAACGTCTTGAGTTCGCAATTTTGTAGGAATACAAAATCTTTCTCTTACTATGTAATCGAGAAAGTTAAAAATCACGTATCAATGTTGTATACAACTATATTCCAGAAAGCTATACGACAAATCAATTTCAGGTATGCACGGTACGGTATAACACAAAAAAGAGAGTGACCTTGTGCCCACACAACAGTAATGAAATTTTTCTCACTATATGTGGATAAATGGATGTTTAATTGAGTTGTGTTAAAATTGGATTGTATCTTTATATTTAATAGGTTAGGTTAGGTTAGAGTGGCAGGCCGCCTCAAGTGCAACCTCACTTAGGCCAGAGTAGGCCCATTGTGTTACCACAGGATCGGTGCTCTCATAGACTACCCGTTGAACCAGCCGGAGCTTAGAATGAAGCGTTGGAGGCAGTTGATTCCTATGTTCGCGAGTTCGCTGAGATTGTCGAAGAAGTATTCTCCGAGGTGTAGTTTTCTGCGGAAGGACAGTGCTGGACACGTGCAGAGAAGGTGAAGAATAGTCTCCTCCTCCTCCTCGTCCATACAGGTTCTACAGAAATCATTAGAGGGGAGACCTAACCTGAGAGCATGTCTCCCTATGATGCAGTGTCCCGTGATGACACCTACTAAAGTGTTTACCATGGGTCTATTCAGTGCAGTAAGATTTTTTGAGCGCTTGAGATCCAGCTGAGGCCAGATCTGTTTCGAGATGTGGCACGTTGTACAATTAGACCACCTGCGATTCGTTGCGCTAATCGCGTTTTGCTTAATTAGGAGCTTGCATGTAGCAAGAGGTATGTAGAGATTCTCCTTTTCCGGTAGAATCGACATAGTAGTGCCTTGTCTGGCGAGTTCGTCGGCCATACAATTCCCTGGAATGTCTCTATGACCCGGCACCCATATAAGGTGAATTTTGAATTGTTTCGCCATCTCGTTAAGAGATAATCAGCAATTGAGGGCAGTTGTGGAATTGAAGATGACAGAATCCAGGGATTTAATCGCGGCTTGACTGTCGGTAAAGATGGTGATATCCTTTACAGATATTACATTATACCGAAGCCACGACAAGGCCTCTTTAATCGCCATGATTTCCGCCTGGAATACACTACAGTGATTAGGATGGCTGAATGAGATTTTGCAATCTAGTTCAAAGGAGAAGACACCCCCCCCCCCAACTCCTGTTTCAGTTTTGGACCCGTCTGTATAGAAGCAGACTGACTCCTTACGAGGCACTACATCATTCTCCCAGTCACTCCGGGAGGGTATGTAGGTTTCGAAATTCTTATCGAATTGAAACTGAGGAAGGGTGTAGTCAGTTTCTTTTGGAATGCATTCTAATGTATCTAGAATAGATGAGTGACCAGTTTGCCGGCTGGTCCACAAACGAATTGCGTTTAAGCGAGTGGCTGCGTTTGCTGCCACTTGTTTGCAATATATGTCTAGCGGTAGCAGGTGGAACATTACTTCCATGGCCGCTGTTGGAGTGGTCCTAAGGGCTCCACTAATGAATACGCATGCCGTTCTTTGAGCACGGCTGAGGTGATTGTAGTAGACGGCCTTCTCAAGGGCAGTCCACCACACGAGAACGCCATACGTAAGTATAGGTCTGATAACGGACACATATATCCAATGTGTAATTCGAGACTGAAGCCCCCATCTGCTTCCAATGGCTTTTTTACAGCAGTACAGGGCCGTGGTGGCTTTCTGAACTCTCCGCAGAATATTGGGTTTCCAGCTCAGTTTGCTATCTAAAACGAGGCCCAAGTAACTAGCCGTGTTAGTAAGCACCAGAGGGGTGCCGTTTAGTTTAGGGGGTACAAATGTTGGGATTTTGTATTTCCTTGTAAAGAGGACTAACTCAGTTTTCTGAGGATTGACCGCCAGACCACATTTATTGGTCCATTTAGAGAGCTTAGAGAGGGCATTTTGCAAGAGATCCCTGAGTGTATTGAGGTATTTTCCTGAGACAGCGATAGCAACGTCATCTGCATAGGCAATTACCTTGCAACCTTCCCCTTCCAGTATTAGTAGTAGTTCATTAACCACTAGGTTCCAAAGAAGAGGTGAGATTACGCCACCTTGAGGCGTACCCCTACTGACGAACCTCCGAGCCGAGGCCTCGCCCAGCTTTGAGTTGATGAACCTGTTAGTGAGCAACTGGCCCACCAACTCGCCAATCGATTTCTCAATTCCAAGGCCCGTCAGTGCGCCGAGAATTGCCCCTGCTTCGACGTTGTTGAACGCTCCTTCAATATCCAGGAAAGCAACCAATGTGAATTCTTTGCAATCGAGTGATTTTTCAATGGAAGATACAAGTGAGCCGTTTCAACCGATTTCCCTTTACTATACGCGTGTTGAGAAGCTGACAGAAGATTTGAGTTGACACTGCAACGTATGTGTATGTCAATCAGTTTCTCTAAGGTTTTTAGTAGAAATGAAGACAAAGTAATGGGTCTGAGATCTTTGGGGTTTACATGTGTGCTTTTACCAGCCTTGGGTATAAAAACCACATTAACTTCTGTCCATAACTTGGGAATATGAGCCAAATCCAGGCAACTTTTGAAAATTACAGTTACCCAAGGAAGGATTAGGTCCAGGAGACTTAAATGGCTTAAAGCTTTTTATGGCCCAAAGAATTTTGGTCTTGGTAATAAGACTTGAAGAGCTGCTTGTTATTGGCCTTCCAGAAGACCTAGTTGGTATCGAGGCAGCAGTACAGCTATTAGGGAAGTGAGAATCCAGTAGAAGGTCCAGAGATTCTTCACTGGAGGTGGTCCACGATCCATCAGCTCTCTTAAGGTAGCTCGCTACTTTAGGAGTGGATGCGAGAATTTTCCTGAGTCTGGAGGCCTCAGAGATTTCTTCTATCTATCCGCAGAAGAGTCTCCAGGAGTTCCGTTGGGCTTTCCTGACTAAGGTTTTATAGGATTTGAGGGCTTTCTTATACAAGATCCAGTCTGAGGCTTCGCGGAATCGCTTGGCCTGATTGAAGAGCTGCCTGCATTCTTGACGTAGAGATACAATCTCCTGATTCCACCAACGTGGTCTAGGCTTGCCCCGAGGTTTGCTTATGGGACAGGAGAAAGACATAGCCCGATTGAGAGCCTTAGTGAGTTCTTCAACCATGCTATGTAGTTCATTTGTGTTAGTGGGGGGAACAGGAATTCTGTTGATAGCAGATAATTCCATACTGTTCTTATATTTGCTCCAATCCGTTCTCCTGAAATTCCTAAAGACGGGTTGGACATGAGGGAGGCAGTTTATGCCAAATTGAATGTACCTGTGGTCTGAGAAGAAGTGTTCGTTAGACACTTTCCATTCCCTGATATCATAGTATATGGTATCGGAGACTAGCGTGATGTCTAGGACCTCTTGTCTATTACAAGTGACAAAGGTGGGTTCGCATCCAGTGTTGCATATGATTAGTTTAGTACTAATTAAGTAATCAAAAAGTAGCTCACCTCTTTTATTGATATCGGAGCTGCCCCATACTGTGTGGTGTGCATTGGCATCACATCCCAGGATCAGTGCAGCTTTGGACTTCTCCACATCAGCAATCGTTCTCCCCAGTAGTGCCGCAGGGAGGGGAAGGTCAAACGCCAGATACGCCGAAGTCAACCAGAATTTCCGCAGTCCGACTTCAGCGCTAACTGTCACGGTATCAAGATCGCTGTAATTAGGGAGAAGGAAAATATTTAGTGTGCTCTTCGCAAGGATGCAGGCTCTCGGTGTACCTTCATTCCTCACGTAGAAAAGTTTATAACTAGGAGTCCTGAGTCCGTGCACCCGATCATTAATGACCCAGGGTTCCTGAATCAGGACAATGTCTTCCGCGCTTTTGAATAGCCGCAGAAGAAGAGAGGCCGAAGCCGTTTTTGAGTGATGTAGGTTAATCTGAAGTAACCGCAGCATCATTGCTACAATTACCACCAGAAACCTCCACCACAGTGTTGTTAGCCTCATCCGTATCCGACTCCAGTGACACATCAGTCACGGATGGGCTGCCGAGGCCGCTGGATAGATCCAGGTCCGACAGTCCTATGCTGTCCATGTCCAGATCTATCCGTGGGGCCAAATTGGAGTAAGAGAGAAGGGGGGCCTTCCCAGGAGCGCAATCGCCCGCCGCCACCTTAGCCGCTGTGGTCGGTATATTATTGACCAATGCAGTTTCGGCAGCGGCGGGAGATCGCACTTCTTTAGCGGGATTGCAGCCCTCCCCCTCCACTTTCACTGCCGGACTGGTCGGTTTATTACCAACCTGTTCAACAGTGTCCGCAGAGGAGGGGGGCCGCGCTCCCTCCCTGGTTGGGTCCTCCTCATTAATCTGCCCTTCCGTTGCAGCCAGAGGGGCCAGAGACTCCACATTGATCACGATGATCGCAGATCTTTTGTCCCCTTTAGGTTCCTCCAGCTTAGCAATCTTCCAGTTGGCAGTGGGAAGATGAGGGTTACTTGCCCTAATAATTTTCAAAATGGTCGCGGGGTCAGAGGGTTCGGCAGGGATCCAGGAGCGAGTTCTAGGTCTGCTAGGAATTTCTTCCCTGCTTACGACCTCGAGTTGCGCCTCTTTCCACACCTCACCCAGAGACGAAATTGCTATCTTGTATAGCTCCGCGGACCTTTGATCAGCACATGCGATCAACTTCACATGGCCCTGATGCCATCCGCCATCGCGACAGGAGGGAGGAGGCCCTGGATGGTCCTCCATGACTTGTAGAAAGCTAGTAGCCAACTTAACTTCTACTTTTCTCCATTTGTCAGGTGAAATGCTACCATCTATGTCACTCCTGTCTATTACAGCGAGGACAAGGTGAGCCTTAAGGGAATCACTGTATGGTTGTTTGTTGTGCTTTGGGGTGAGTGAGGAACTACCACAGTTGACCTTCACTCTTTTGGGGTCGACAGAGGACTCCTCAATCGACCTTTGTCGTTTGGATGTGGAGTTCTTTCTTGAGGAGTCAGGAGGAATCTCCTTGACAACTTTCGTTGCCCAGGAGATTGAATCTTTGCTTCTCTCCGAAAGCTGGTCTAGAGGGACGTCCTTATAGCGCTCCAGAATTCTAGAGGCGGTACGTCGTTCTCTGTATTGCCTAGTAGAGGTGCTTTCACGCCGCGAGCTCGAGGCAGTACGACATGCAGCACCAGGTTTTAGCGTTGAGCGTTCATTGCATCCTTCGGCAGGACTAAGATCAGGCTTGGTGACCAAGTTCTTAGCTGCCATCGTTGCAGGAACGCTAGTACTGGAAGCGGGCTCAGAGGCAGTACTTCCAGCCGGTAGTTTAAGAGCACCGGACTCTGAAGTTTTTTGTTTTTGTTTTTGTTTTTGTTTTTTTTAATGTATACATTAGGACCCACGAGTAGCGGAGAAGAGAGGTCCATCTGTGCAGAGATCCGCATTACACAGATAAGGCTGGCTAATCCGGAGGTCGCCAGGTATCCGGATACTCCGTTTACGACTTGAGCTATTTTTGAAACTGGGCCCCCAGCCAGGTTGATACTCGGCACGGGTCGTATGACGCCTTTATCCAGCCCAGGCGGAAGTAGGATGGGATAAGGAATAGAGCTAGGAGTGCTTTGGAAGGAGTGGAGTGGGACAAGAAGGGAAGGACGGGAGTGCCTAATATATAAATATAACAATTTTGATACAGCGCAGTAGATGTGTATTCATTTGATTAAACAGTTTTCATAACGCAATCCAATCCACCCTTTTCTCTTTTTAGAGTTTTTGTTTGCATTTTGTTTTCATGCGGTTAAGTTATAACTTATATATATAAGATTTAATATAATCAATTGATTCAGTAGTCTAGTGTCTGTGTAATACCCACCCTATGAGTATCAGGTTCAATTCCTATTTTATGAGTTAAGATTTGAGAGGATTCACTTCCGTCGCCTCACCAGATAACAATTTTCGTAACACATTCACCAGTTCACTCCCCAGGTCCAGCGTGCCCATAGAAGTTTTATTTTCAAAAATTAAGTTGAAGGAATTAAAAAATGTATGTATCTCAATAACAGCGCCACCTTACGGGACCAAACCTATCCTGTCTCCGCAAGTGGAACCAAACATACCCCTCCACAAAATTTCATTCAAATCGGTTTAGAGTACCGGAGGTCGACACTATATAAGTAATCTCCATCTACGCACAAATACAGTACAGGTATGTTTACTAAAATAACCAATATACATACAAAGACCGTATATAAAGGGTGATTTTTTAAGAGGTTTAGAACTTTTTTTTAAAAAAAAACACAAAAAATTCGAAAAAATGAATGAAATATTTATTTGAATCGATAGTTTGAACCTTGCAATTTAATGTTTAAAGATAATTTCATGCAAATGTTGACCGCGGCTGCGTCTCAGGTAGCCCATCCGCTGAGTCCAATTTTGGCATACTCTTTCACACATATCGGCCGGTATCTCACGAATGAATGCATGGATGTTGGCTTCCAGTGCGTCAATCGAAGCGGGCTTGTCCCTATACACATTAGCCTTGGCATACCCCCACAAAAAATAATCTAATGGTGTCAAATCGCACGATCTAGGCGGCCAATTGACCGGCCCGAAACGTGAAATTAACTGTTCATCAAACTCGCCTCGCAATTGCGCCATTGTTTCGCGTGCTGTGTGGCATGTGGCACCGTCTTGTTGAAACCACATATCATGCAAGTCAAGAACTTCCATTTCGGGCAAAAAAAAGTTTGTTATCATCGCTCGGTAGCGTTCACCATTGACAGTAACGCTGCGATTCGCATCATCTTTGAAGAAATATGGCCCAATAATGCCGCCGGCCCATAAACCGCACCAAACAGTGGCTTTTTCGGGATGCATTGGTAGCTGTTGCAATGCTTCTGGCTGATCTTCACTCCAAATGCGGCAATTTTGCTTATTTACGTACCCATTCAACCAAAAATGAGCCTCATCGCTGAACACAATTTTTCGATAAAAAAGCGGATCCTCGGCCAGCTTTCCAAGAGCCCATTCACCAAAAATTCGGCGTTGTGGTAGGTCGGCTGGCTTTAGTTCTTGCACCAGCTGTATCTTAAAAGGCTTTACGCCCAAATCCTTCCGCAAAATTTTCCACGTAGTGCTGTAACAAAGGCCTAACTGCTGGGAACGGCGCCGAATCGACATTTCGCGGTCTTCTGTCACACTAGCTGATACGGCCGCAATATTTTCTTCACTACGCACAGTACGTAAACGTGTTGGTGGTTTAATGTCCAACAAAGTAAATTTGGTGCGAAATTTGGTCACAATCTTCCGAATAGGCTGCTCAGAAGGTCGAGAATGCCGATCATAAAATGGAAGCAGCGCGCGATGAACATTTCGAACCGAGCACGAATTTTGATAGTAAAATTCAATAATTTGCAAGCGTTGTTCATTTGTAAGACGATCCATGGTTAAATTGCAAACCAAACTGAAGCTGTTTGACAGTGACACAAGGTACTGAACACACGTCAGCTGTCAAAACCAGTGTTGCCAAAACCAAAACAGCTAAAAAATCACCCTTTACATACATACATGGTATTGACGTCACATTTCAGTAGAAATTTCCAGAATCAAAATCGGTTCACGCATTACAGAGAACGTCAATTTCTAACACATTGCAACTTATTTTTATGTATATAGATAGAAACTAATCGAAAACAAACGCTTATACAAGTGAATAGTGTAACGAAGAAAGCTCGGAGCTTTTTTTGTTATTTTGAAAATTTCCAGAAGCAATCTAACCGAATTGTGAAATGTAAAAAAGAGCTTTTTGTTGTGAAACTGATAGAAATTAAGTGGTTTCTTTTTTCGCTTTTTTCAACTTTTTTTTTTTAAATTTGTTTGGCTTATCGCCGTATTGATTGATCGCCGTAATTACCGACATTTTAAAATAAAAATCAACTAAATTGGTTGAAAATTACGGGCGATAGAGGGAAACATACACTGTTTCCCACTTTGTTTTATATATATAGAGAAGAGAAGAAGAGATAAGAGATATTATAAAGGGTGATTTTTTAGCTGGTTTGGTTTTGGCAACACTGGTTTTGACAGCTGACGTGTGTTTAGTACCTTGTGTCACTGTCAAACAGCTTCAGTTTGGTTTGCAATTTAACCATGGATCGTCTTACAAATGAACAACGCTTGCAAATTATTGAATTTTACTATCAAAATTCGTGCTCGGTTCGAAATGTTCATCGCGCGCTGCTTCCATTTTATGATCGGCATTCTCGACCTTCTGAGCAGTCTATTCGGAAGATTGTGACCAAATTTCGCACCAAATTTACTTTGTTGGACATTAAACCACCAACACGTTTAGGTACTGTGCGTAGTGAAGAAAATATTGCGGCCGTATCAGCTAGTGTGACAGAAGACCGCGAAATGTCGATTCGGCGCCGTTCCCAGCAGTTAGGCCTTTGTTACAGCACTACGTGGAAAATTTTGCGGAAGGATTTGGGCGTAAAGCCTTTTAAGATACAGCTGGTGCAAGAACTAAAGCCAGCCGACCTACCACAACGCCGAATTTTTGGTGAATGGGCTCTTGGAAAGCTGGCCGAGGATCCGCTTTTTTATCGAAAAATTGTGTTCAGCGATGAGGCTCATTTTTGGTTGAATGGGTACGTAAATAAGCAAAATTGCCGCATTTGGAGTGAAGATCAGCCAGAAGCATTGCAACAGCTACCAATGCATCCCGAAAAAGCCACTGTTTGGTGCGGTTTATGGGCCGGCGGCATTTTTGGGCCATATTTCTTCAGAGATGATGCGAATCGCAGCGTTACTGTCAATGGTGAACGCTACCGAGCGATGATAACAAACTTTTTTTTGCCCGAAATGGAAGTTCTTGACTTGCATGATATGTGGTTTCAACAAGACGGTGCCACATGCCACACAGCACGCGAAACAATGGCGCAATTGCGAGGCGAGTTTGGTGAACAGTTAATTTCACGTTTCGGGCCGGTCAATTGGCCGCCTAGATCGTGCGATTTGACACCATTAGATTATTTTTTGTGGGGGTATGCCAAGGCTAATGTGTATAGGGACAAGCCCGCTTCGATTGACGCACTGGAAGCCAACATCCATGCATTCATTCGTGAGATACCGGCCGATATGTGTGAAAGAGTATGCCAAAATTGGACTCAGCGGATGGGCTACCTGAGACGCAGCCGCGGTCAACATTTGCATGAAATTATCTTTAACCATTAAATTGCAAGGTTCAAACTATCGATTCAAATAAATATTTCATTCATTTTTTCGAATTTTTTGTGTTTTTTTTTTAAACAAAGTTCTAAACCTCTTAAAAAATCACCCTTTATTTATGACTTACAGCAAAACGTATGATGAATTCAAACTTTGTTGTATCAAAACAATGTATTATAAAGTTCTATGAAACAGAATCATACATTATTCCAATAATTCCAGTCGATTCACCTCATGTACATTAATGTATGACTGTTGATCATACAACATTTCTATGAAACAAAAATAATACATTAGAATTGTCTAAATCATACATTGTATGTAATGTATGATCTATGAAACAGGCCCCAGGTTACATCTAAATACTTGATTAATTTTTTTCACAGAAATGCTCGTTTTTTTGTTCTACCTAATCTCGATAGCTTCGACGGTATAATTGGATTCGACTTCCTAAGAGAAATCAATGCTCAATTTGATCTTAGAAAAGGTATTATATCTTCCAATGGTGTGGAAGAAAAATTATTGTACTTTTATCGTAAGCAGGTAAATTATATTTCGTACGACTATACAACAGTACCCGCAGATTTACGGGAACAATTTGCATCCCTGCTGATGTATTGGTCAAAAGTATTTGCAGACCCAAACGAATCCATACCCTACAATACTTTCATCGTTGGCACTATAAGAGCAAAAGATAGTGAGCCTATCAATTCCAAAGTGTATCCATACCCTATGGCCGCTACTGAGTTTGTTAATAAGGAAATTTTTAGTTTACTTACGGATGGCATCATTGGACACGGTCGCCATATAACAGTCCAATTTGGGTAGTTGACAGGAAGGGAACCGATGACAAGGGAGAGCGCAAGATGCGAATGGTTATAGATTTCAGGAAATTTAATGAAAAGACCACTAGTGACAAGTATCTTATTCTCGATACTTCTGTTACTCTTGCAAACTTAGGCAAATCCTCGTTCTTTACAACATTGGATCTTAAATCTGGGTTTCATCAGATTAAATTAGCGCAACAAGATAGGGAAACAACTGCTTTCTCTATTCATAATGGGAAATATTAGTTTTGTTGACTTCCCTTTGGCTTAAAAAACGCTCCAAGCTTTTTTCAGAGAGCAATAGATGACGTTTTAAGAGAGGATATCGGGGCAATTTGTCACGTCTGTATCGACGATTTCATAATCTTTTCTCAAACAAAGGTACAATATATTACGAAACCTCTTACGAAACATTTGCGGGGTGAAAACGGCAATATTGGTTCAAATAAATCGAAGAGCGTAAGCATAGATCTGGCTGAGGATGCTCTAGTAGCGTTTGGTGAAATCAAACGAATCTTAGCCTCTGAGGACGTGCTTCTCCTTAACCCATATTTCAATAGACCGCTCTATTTAACTACTGATGCTTTTTCACACGCACTTGGAGCCGTACTGTCACAGAACGGTAGGCCCATTACAATGATCTCGAGAACTTTATCCTCAACGGAAGAGCATTTTCCTTTTGGCCATATTTTGGTCATTGCAGAAACTGCGCAACTACTTGTATGGCGTTGAACAGTTAAACATCTATACAGATCGTCAGTCTTTGACCTTCGCTGTATCTGACAAAAATTTAAATGCGAAAATCAAAAGGAAAGCACTTGTAGAAGCATCTCCGAAATTCTTTTACAAACCATGAAGGGGGAATTTTGTTGCAGACGCACTATCTAGACAACACATAAACGTCTTGGAGCAGAATGAATCATCTAACTCCGTAACGGCACACACTGAAAAATCTCTGTCCGCAACCATAGACACCGTCACAAACCCAGAAAATTGCTTTAAAAATCAGTTTATTCTCAATAAAGATAAAGAAACAAAAGTAAACAAAAGCGAAAATCAAACACAAAAACGTTTTGCAATATTAACGAGCTTTTCCAAATCCTAAGGGAAAGCATAAATCCTGATGTGGTTAACGCAATTTTTTGTGATTTACCCTTCCTCTCACAAATCCAAAACGATTTGGTCAACGAATTTCCCTCTGTGAAATTTCTGGACGCTTCAAAATTCGTCACCGATATTTTTAACAAAAACGATCAAGAAGTAATTGTCATCACTGAGCATAACAGAGCTCATCGATCCGTACGTGAAAATATGAAACAAATACTTAATGATAACTATTTCCCAGATATTAGAAAAAAAACTTAAAGAGATTTATTCCAATTGCAAGATCTGTCGCCAAACGAAATATCAAAGACATTTCCTAAAGCCGGAATAGGCAGAACACCCATACCCGTCCAACCCGGTGAACTCCTTCACATCCACATGTACTCAACAAACAACAGACACTTTCTTACTTGCTTGGACAAATTTTCTAAATTTGCGATAGTGATACCGGTGAGATCTCGTGCAATAATCGATATTAAGGAACCTCTTTTGGAAATTATTAATATTTTCAAAAACACCAAGATTCCACAGCAGACAAAACATTATCAGAAATAGCTGGATGTATGAAGCTAGAGCAAAATATAGGTGATTCTGCTGAGTTAATCCTTATCGCGACCGCCAAATATAATATGACGATTCATTCGGTTACAAACCGAAGACCAATTGACATAATCCACTCAATGCCACCTTGAATCAAAAATCAAATCAAAAAGCGAATTGAACAGACTCAACAATCAGACCTTTGTTACCACAATAGGAAAAAGAAGACACGAATATTTTAACCTGGTGACAAGGTATTTGTTCGAACCATTACACATTGCACTAACTTAACGGCCTATGAAATTATGGCCTAGCAAACGATAAAGTTTATACAATTGTTTACAAAAATTTATGAAAAAAAAGGCAACTCAGGTTGACGTCGAACAAACATTGCACCTTCTAAGCACTCTCCAAGTTCACCACCGACATGCTCGTAGCATCAACCTGCTAGGCACAGCCTTAAAATATATAGTTGGTAACCCTGACTTCGACGATTTTAATGAGGTTAAAACCAAAGAGGAAGCACTTATTGGTAAATACTGTTTTGCAGACAAAAATCAACCAACTAACAGAAACTGTGAATAAATTACTTGACGCTACAAAGGAAATTAGAATTGAGACAGGACATTTATTGGAGCTTATTCTGAGCAGAAATAAAGCGATGATTACTGACCTAGACAATATTATTTACTCCGTTATGTTGGGAAAGATGAATCTAATAAACCCAATAATTCTAGACGACAGAGAAATTGAATCTGTAATTATAGCAGAGCACATCACGAATGTTAGTATTACCGAAATTTTAAATAATTCTAAGTTAAAGATTATGCAAAATAACGATTTAATAGTGTTTTTAATAAAGTACCCTAAAATTAAGCTTACATGTAATAAAATAAGTTTATTCCCGATGTTAACGCGCCCTGACATTCATGCCATCTCTTCTGAGCAGACTTGCTCTCTTGCGCTCTCTAAAACACAAAGGCATCAGATCAGTAGCTCTTGCAACACGACTGAGCCGAGCGGGCAGTAACAAACGAGCACGAGCAGTGATCGCGTTCGAACAAGAAATAAATAAAAGTTCGAACAAGAAATAAATAAAGATTAAAAACAAGCAAACATTTTCTTTAATTTGTTTAGTGGAGAAAACATTTGGTCCTTTCGAGCCGCGTGTGTGAACCAGCTTTTAAAAAAAAACAGAAAGTGTTACTTGAACTTGAATAGTGTTTGAAAAACTTTAACTTGGAAATAATAATACATAATACCTTGTGACAGCAACAATCAGGAAAATAATAAGCGCAGAATGCCTAAGTCAAGAAAGAGAAAGATTGTGGGAAAGTTAGTGCGAATGTGTAGATTAATATTTCAACTACAATGCAGGTAATTGTGTAAGTCACAGAGGCAGTGCGTCGAGCTAAGCCTTGTTAGTTGTATTATTAGAGCGAAATGATTGTGTGAATTATAGGTCATGAGAGTTGTAGGGTGTATAAAAGACACACATTTGAGTGAGAAAGGGGCAGAGAGGCTCGATTCTATTGGTATCGCCTCGCGATGGGGCGAACGGAATTACACGGACTGACAGTGAGGCTGTCATCGCTCGATTGGGTTAAGGCAACCACAAGTGAAGCCATTGGAGCTACTGGCGGTACGCTTAGAGGCGCTCGATTCCGCATTGAAATCTTTTGGAATGCATTTCGAGAAACAGAGACTAGTGAATTCATCGAATTCGAAAGAGGAGCTCTGGAACAAAACTGAGGACACCTATATCGAGACCCTAGCTGCTCTCCGTCAGAGATTAAATAGATTACAGCCATGTGCAATTCCATCAGTCAGCAATCCCTCATCCGAGCAACACCAGTTTGCGGATCTCGCATTGGGCGATAGGCTTCCAATATTCCAAGGCGATCATCACGAGTGGATACAGTTCAAGGATATCTTCACCACCGAAATCATAGAGAATCAGCACCTTACAAATATTCAGCGCCTTCGGCGATTGCAAAGTTGCGTAAAGGATGCCGCTGCTAGAGCTTTAGGACTTTGGCCACGAATATATGTGCCATGCGTCGCACTGCTCAGCCATTTTAGACTTGCCCGTTTGGTCAAAGGCAAATTATATGCAAATTCGGAGCATGCTGGAGCAACTTTCCCCTGAGGGCCAACGGTATTTATTGGTGCTAAAGTTCTTGCAATCTCGCTTAGATAGTGCTTCTCGCGGCCAGTGGGAAATAGTGCAGCCGACGGATCGCATACCAAGTCTGCAAGGGGATTTCTTCACTTGGCTTGAGCGTTACTCCAGTGGATTTTTAAGTCAGACCTCAAACAAAAGCATATTAACATCAAACAGTATTGACCAGCGAATATTAAGGACGGTGATACGCGAGAAACCTAAGATATATGCTTTGACATTTAACTATAGCACATGTCCAAATTGCACAGGCAATCATGCCTTTCATCGTTGTCCAAGCATCGGGCGCATGAGCCGAGAGCGTAGAGTTCAGAAAATGTTCGAACTTGGTCTCTGCCAGAATTGCCTAAGTCGCGGCCACATGGCACGAGATGCTGCTCGGGCCGCTGCCCTAGATGTGCGCGGGCTCCCCACAACAGTATAATATGTCCTCCTGCATATCGTGTGAATGAGAAAATCGATGTGGAGTCCAAGGTTTGCCCAAAGCCGATGATAGCAACAGCGGTCGAGAGAGTACCTGAGGAAGAGCAATAACAATTATTGCCATCAAGTGAAACCAAGACTCGGGGTTTCAACCATTCCTGATTTGAGTTCGCTCTGTTACGCTTCAGCCCGTGCTTCCTCGAATTCTGAGGGGACAGTACTGAGCGGAAAGTAAGTAAACAAGCTGATATACTCTTTTAATAACTATTGGCCCGCTGTCTTTGGCAGTGCTGCGGCCAATAGTATTGTTTATTATTTAATTAGTTAATTTATTTGTTTTTTCAAGATTTGACCCGCTATCTAGAGCCTGGCTGCGATCAATCTGATAGTTACTTTTACTCTGTCCATTCGTTCCAAAACCATGCTCTTATATACGTTTTTAGTCATGACCTGCCTCCTGACCTCGACTCCACGTACCATAATTTCCTTAATAGGTCCCATATGTGCTATATATGGTAGTGTGTTTAGGCATGTTGAATGAGTAATAGGTATACCGCTTGGGAATGACATTGGGGCGTATGCTTTGGCGCTTGGTTGGAAGATCGGAGAAAGGTCATGATGTGGGTGGTCAGGGTATGGTTGTGCGGATCACAATATCCCACACCCGTAGGCAAAAGAAAATTCTTACCTGTAGTGGCATATGCTTTGGCGCTTGGTTGGAAGATCGGAGAAAGGTCATGATGTGGGTGGTCAGGGTATGGTAGTGCGGATCACAATCTCCCACACCCGTAGGCAAAAGAAGATTCTTACCTGTAGGGTTACGATTTATAATGCCCCGATCTGAGTCCGGGCTCTATGTTTATCATCTCTTCTGATCAGACTTGCTCTCTCGCGCTCCCTCAAACACAAAGGCATCAGATCAGCAGCTCTCGCATCGTGACTGAGCCAAGCGGGCAGTAGCAAACGAGCAGTGATCGCGTTCGAACAAGAAAAAAAAAAAGATTAAAACAACCAAACATTTTCTTTAATTTGTTTAGGGGAGGAAACACCACATATTACACGACAACAAAATCGTAGTTTTAGAAACATTCGAAATTGCGCAATGCGAAATATATAACCCTTGAGAAACTGTAGGAAAGCAACATCCCTGACGTTTTGTGAACTAAGCTCTGACTACACGTGCGTACAACAATTGATTAACAACAACACAGCTCTATGCAAAACAGCGACAGCTCATCAAGGCGAAGGTCATCGAAGATGGTCTCATAATTATCAATGACCAAATTGCCGAAGTTCAAGGAGAAAATATCCAACCGATTGTAGTAAAGGCTACCTACGTATTGATATTTGACGAAAAAGCGAGGATCAACGGGTCGACCTACACTAACTCCAAACAGATCGCTCATCTAAGCCCTGAACAGCCTAGAGTGCAAGCAATCAATTTTTCGGAATACTTGAGCATGCTCTCCTAACCGTACCTCAATGAAGTCCATTTGAAGGACCTAGAGCATATCGCAATTTTGAAACAAGAAGTAAAATCACGCAGTCTAATAAGGCTTGCTTTGTTCTTCCTTGGCATTACAATGGCACTCCTAGGCACCCTTATTTCAAAGTTAAGGAAGAAACGTAATGATCGCACCAGAGAAGACAACAATACTGTCAGCTTAAAGGAACTATATAAGGACAAGTTCATACAAGATCTCTGGAAAAGTCTGCAAACAGCTGCGGACGGCTCCGTTTAAAGGGGAAAGTAGTTAATACAACAAAGTAATTTTTCACACCGATTCCATACCTACAAAAACCAGCCCATTCCACCGCACATTCACCCCAGCGATTTTATTCACTTGGCAGCACATCCGTTTCTACTGCAACAACCAGACCACAGCACCGCGCATTAAACCCAGCACACCCGTTTCAACGCACTTCCAATATTTACAAATTATCAGCACCATTGAACTGACCTAGCTTAAGTTTATTTTTGTAATGTAAGTTAGAGACAGAATTAAAGAAAAAATAAAGCTGAGTTAATTTTTAATAACCGAACGGAAAGGTTGTTTTATTTGCACGACTGGGTGGAACGAAATTTTCTCGTTCATTTAAAGTTTGGTTTCTTGTTTTCTTATTTTATTAGGTAGAAGAAACGGTGCACAAAAGTAAAGGAAAAGGAAAAGTGTTAAATAAAATTAATTTTTGGGTTATTCATCTGATATAACAGTACATATCAAATAACAATGTGAGTTTTTAAAAGTGGAAGCTGTCACAAGTTCTGGTTAGATAGTTGTAGCGCCAACTGTACTATTTTAGAAGCTCTTACACTTTACAAGATTTTTGAGTACGAGGACAAGTCCGCATTTGGTTCAAACTACGAAGTTGGAGGTATTTCATATCAGTTTGATTTGTTCGAAAACGGCTCTAACGATGTCATATTTCAACCAAGTTTAATATTTCAGCTTTAATATTTCAGTGAGGGTAAAATGACTGCATACTCATTTTTCCGCTTATAAATCGAATAACAGGACTTTTGAAATTTGAACATTACTCGAAAACGGTTTTTGGCGTCTAATTTACCCATTAATCAAGTCCACATACTGCGTTTCACGATTTCTATAAAGGACATACAGACAAACATTCATTTTTATATATACAGAAGATTATTTAAGCCGAGCGTATATGCCAACAATATATATTTGATCTGTCAAATGTGGTGGTCTTCTATTCCTCATAGTAATTCTTTTTGAAATAAATAAATAAGTAATACCAAAGTTATCCACCAAATTGCAATAAAATAACTAAAGAGCGCTATTCCCTGTAAGATTGAACGGTGAGTCGAATATTAGGATTTGCATGCCAATGAATATAAAATATGCAACGCTCGCCAATTAACAACTGCAACAACAAAACCCCGATGCAAAAAAGTAAAAAACGGCTAATTGAAAAATCTCCAGAGCTACAGTCTGGAAATGATTCAAATTCAAGTATAGCGATGGGAAAAATTCCTAATTGTTAACACAATGTTAACTCTTCTGGACGACAAGATGCAAAATCTGCCAACGAAAGCCGATCTCGAAAATATAAATCAGCAATTGCAAACACTGCAACACAATGGAATGGAATATGGAATCCATTTTATGAAGTTCATTCTATTAGAATAGAGAGGATCCAAAAGCGTCTTACTAGAGTAGCTGTTCGTAGACTGCGATGGAATATTCAAATGCCATCTTACGATACGAGGTGCAAATTACTTGGTATCTTACCTCTCTTTATTCGAGATTTAATAAATGATCATATCGATTGCCCTTTCCTATTATCATTAATTGGATTTTATGCTCCTTCGAGAGCTCTTAGAAATCGTCTTTTATTTTATGTACCTTATCATAGAGTTAATTATGGATACAATGAACCAATTTCTAGATGCCTTAGGGAATCAAATCAATATAGTAGTTTACTCGATTTTCATCTTAGTAGGATGATTGGTGGTCGTTTTTAAGAATATTTTTGTATTAAGTAATCTAGCGAGTACAGTAGATGTACTCATTTGATTGGAAAAATAAATAAATAAATATAAATATAAATATAGCAACAACAAAGCTTTGGACGAGCAATTACAAAAAATGGAGTCGCGATGCACCTCAGTGGAACGTCAGGTCGAATTTCTAGAAAAAGAAGCAAATGAGAGGAACGTCATTGTCCACATGCCAACCGAAAAAGGAGTAGATGCATCTGAAAAGGCAAGAATGTTATGTGCACAACTATTGAACACCAACGACACTTCTAAGGTTGCTGCAGCGCGAACATTATACAGGGTGTCCACCAGGAAGGTATACTACTTTGGTTGTTTATAATTTTTGATTAAATGAAAGAGAATAGATCTTATATTGATAAATGTTTTATTTAATGTCGGCAAATATTTATGGAATACAATATCAGGTAAATGTCCGCCTCTGTTAGTCTCACAAATGCGAGCCCTTTTGAGCACATTTTTCATTACATTCTCACACGAATATTTTGTTTGAGTTGCTCAAGCGTTTCTGGTTTGTTCGCATAAACCTTGCTTTTCAGATATCTCCACAAAAAGAAGTCCGGAGTCAAGTCAGGCGACCGTGGTGGCCAATCAACATCACCATTTCTTGAAATAACTTGTTGTGGAAAGAGGTCTCGCAGTAATTCCATTGTAATCCTGGCTGTATGCGATGTGGCACCGTCTTGTTGATACCACATGTTAATCAAGCCCAAAGCATGAAGTTGTGGCGTTAAAAAGTTTTCCATCATAGCGATATCGCTCCCCATTCACAGTTACCGTTACGCCGTTTTCATTTTCAAAGATGTAAGGTCCAATGATTCCTCCGGACCAAATTGCACACCAGACTGTAACTTTTAATGGATGCAAAGGTGACTGATGAATAATTTGAGGGTTTTCCATTGCCCAGAACCGACTATTCTGTTTATTCACATATCCATTTAAATGAAAATGTGTTCTCCCAAAAATTTCACGTAACTTTGTCATCGTCACAGTAATCGATGATTGATTTTGATAAAATGTTTTAACGATTATCGAACATTTTTAATAATAAATTTGCCACGTGTCTACTTCACGACTGCCAAATCTGTCAAGACTAATGTGTACCAAAATGGCGTATAAAACAAAGTAGTATACCTTCCCGGCGGACACCCTGTATAAAGGGGCCAAAATAACCAATGTTGTTGTGGAGATGATTAGCAGAAACGACGTAGAACAATTATTGAAGACAAGATCGAAATTGCGGAATACAGTTTGGAGGCGAAGCATTTTATTACGATAAAAACAATACTCTTAAATGCGAAGGTGAGAATGGAATGACAGTTCTTGCGCAGTTGTTGAGTGACAGCGATGGCAGTCATCTAACATTAATGTCAGCTGGAGAAGGTGTTAGTGACAATAGGAGTGAGTAGGGGCGCCCAAACTGTTTGTGCCAGTACAGCGCAAACTTTAGTTAAACATAATTCTTGATTGTAATGCCGTCTGTCGTAGTAGAAGCAATTCGTTAACTTGTTAATTTGAAAACTAATAATTATAGAATTCTCTCTTACAATGTCTCAGGTTTAAAAAATAAAGCTATTTATAACGAATTTTTCAACTTTATTAACCAATTTGAATTTATATTTTTATTCGAAGCCTTTTTAATGGAATCGGATTTTAAGCTCGCAAATAAATTTATTAACTATGAATTTAAATTGCTACCAGCATGCAGAACGGCTGATAGGGACGAGCAAGTGGGGGCTGTTATTCCGGCTTCAAGAAAGAGGTATAAGTATGAGTATGAGGTATAGAGTGCGATGTCATTCCCTCACATGGAAGCTTTTACATCAACCTAAAATCGGAAAAAACGAACCTAAGAATTATTCCAGTCTACGTTAACTGCAACCATTGGAATACAGACTTTGAGAAATTGCAAGAGATAACAGTTTCTGACAGTATTGGCAATTTGATGGTTCTTGGGGATTTTAATGCAAGAATTGCCAGAGAAATGGGATGTGAAAATATTAAGAACGGTATAACTAGAAAATCGAAAGATACCACCTGCAACTCCAAAGGATCCAAACTTCTTGATTTCTGCAGCTCATTTGGGTTTCGTGTATTAAATGCAACAAGTAATTCAGAATTCACATTTATTGGGCTGCAAGGGACTTCAGTTATTAATTATGGACTCATAGCAGGCGATTGGGCTAATCGAGGAGGAACTGTTCCTTATTCTGACCATCTTTCTTAAATTTTATCTTTAAACATAGCTGGTAACAAGCGGGAAAGAGTGAGAAATATGAAATATATAGGAGAAATTTAAACCACCAGTTATCCAGACAACAAGTAGTCAACTTCAACTCTCTAGAAGAAATTATAATTAAATCTAACCCAAACCGCACTAGTGGCAGGATAAGTTCTGCTAAATACGCTGAACCCTGGTTTGATACTGAATGCGAAAGATCAAGACAATAATCGTTTACCTGGCTAAAGTTTTTTCGCAACTACGGGGAAATATACAAGCAATATATTGCGTCAACGTCCAAAAAAAGAGTATAAGTTATTGTGCAAAAGAAAGAAAAAAATACTCCTACAACGCAGTAAAATTCTGGAAACTAGCTCGAAATCACAACGGTAGGAAACATTCCATCAGCAGCGACTTATCCGCCAGAATACTTATGACACATTTTAAGACACTGCTATGCCCAGAAGTAAGCAAGACTGTTTTTCATTACGCTGCTCCTGGACTAGTGATTTATTGGATGCACCGATAACTTTTATAGAATTAGATACGGCATTGAGTAGGCTAAAGGATGGTAAGGCTCCCGGATCGGGTCGAATTCCAATAGAATTCTACAAATATGGATCTGTTGAACTCGTGGAAACACTAAAAATTATTTTTAATAATATACTGCGTTATTCCGCAACAGTTTAAGGAAGCATTCATTTTTCCGATTCACAAGAAAGGAAGCAAATCGGACCCAGGCAATTATCGAGGAATTTCGTTCTTAAACGCCTCCTACAAAATCTTTACTGCGGTACTTCAAAAAAGGATAACTAAGTGGATTGATATAAATAAGCTATTTAAGGAATATCAAGCAGGATTCAGACAAAAGATTGCCGAAAGCTTTTTTCCTTTAACGAGAAAGGTTAAAGTAAAAAAGCTTTACGCGTTTTTTGTCGATTTCAACTAAAACTTTTTAATATGGGACTCTCAATGAAATTGGGTAGAGTTCTCCAACGCTTATATGCTGATACTTGGGCAGCGGCTTGAAGTGGTGACACTCTATCAGAGTGGTTCCAGACAAAATCAGGAGTCAGGCAGGGTTGTACCTTCTTTGCTGACGACATTGATGATGATCAATCGATTAACCGAATATTTCAGTTTATGGAGTCTCGTAGTCAACTTAGAGAAATCCAAGGTGATGATTTTCCAAAATGGCAGAGGGAGTGTCGCAACAAACAATGGACATTCAATGGGAAACAAATCGGAATTGTGAACGAGTACAAGTATTTGGAGATGTACTTTACAAAGAATTTAGGTATGGAGAAGCACCTAAAGGAAAAACTTACCAAAACAAAAACAGCTATAAATACGACATGGCAAAAATACTTTGCAAATAAAGATATTACTCATACATAGTAGCAAATTTAAAGTATTAAAAGCAGTCGCGTCCATACTATTTTATGCAGCTCAAGTATGGGGAAGTAAAAGGTACGATACGGTGGAGAAGTTGCTAAGATTATATATTAAGCATTTTCCATCTTCCTCCCAGTACGCTGAATTACTGGGAGGATTGAAACGGGGCTGTCTCCTCTATTTATAAAAACCTTCAGATTACAAATTGGTTACGTGCTCAAGGTGCTTAAGATGGAAAACCATCGTCTACCCAAAAAAGTGGCCCTTAGGGCAATTATTAACAGGTCTAGTTGGTATGGCGACTGCTAGAGTTGGCACAATGTTGTGGAATGGAGTTGAATCTCAACGCGGAAACACCCCAAAACTGAAAACATATTCTTGAGGACCTTGTGCAAAAGCTGGACCTGCAATTTAGAGATAGGTGCTGTAGCGAGGCGTCGGAATCAACTCATAGACTATTGTACAGTCGATTATGTTATGATCTTAGATATAACTACTTTCGGGACGAACACAGTACAGAGATTATCTCAATGATGGTGAAGCTTCTAGGTGAATTGATGCAATTAAATTATATACCTTTGTGGTATATGCAATACAGCTGAAAGGGAGGATGTATTTCATTTTATGGGTACTTGCCCAATTCTGTGGGAAACAACAAGACATTTCTTCGGAGTTGACTTTTTATCAGAAGAACAGCGACTTACACGTTTCAGTGCTCCCGCCGACAATGCAGCAGAAACGTCAGAATTTAACATAAAATCATCTCTTCGCGGCGAATAATATAAAAATAAAAACGTATGGTGAAAAAACCCTATTATTCAGTTTGCGACTGCGACGTAGTTTCAGGTGGACGTTTAAAATCGCAGATTTTCACCGAGTGATTATTGGGTCTGATTTCCTGCAACACCACGTACTGATAGTGGATATGGTTAGGTTAGGTTAGGTTAGGGTGGCAGGCCGCCTCAAGTGTAGCCTCACTTAGGCCAAAGTAGGCCCATTGTTCTCATGAACTACCCGTTGAACCAGCCGGAGCTAAGAATGATGTGTTAGAGGCAGTTCATTCGTATGTTTGCGAGTTCGCTGAGATTGTCGAAGAAGTATTCTCCGAGGTATAGTTTTCTACGGAATGACAGTGCTGGGCATATGCAGATAAGTTGATAGTCTCCTCCTCCTCGTCCATACAGCTTCTGCAGAAATCGTTTGAAGGGAGATCCAACCTGAGAGCATGTCTCCCTATGATGCAGTGTCCCGTGATGACACCTACTAAAGTGCTTACCATGGGTCTTTTCAGTGCAGTACGATTTTTACAGCGCTTAAGATCCAGCTGAGGCCAGATCTGTTTCGAGGTGTGTCACGTTGTACAATTAGACTACCTGCGATTAGAAGCACTTAACGCGTTTTGCTTAATTAGGAACTTGCATGTAGCAAGAGACATGTAGAGATTCTCCTTTTCCGGTAGAATCGACATAGTAGTGCCTTGTGTGGCGAGTTCGTCGGCCATACAATAAGTTAGAGACAGAATTAAAGAAAAAATAAAGCTGAGTTAATTTTTAATAACCGAACGGAAAGGTTGTTTTATTTGCACGACTGGGTGGAACGAAATTTTCTCGTTCATTTAAAGTTTGGTTTCTTGTTTTCTTATTTTATTAGGTAGAAGAAACGGTCCACAAAAGTAAAGGAAAAGGAAAAGTGTTAAATAAAATTAATTTTTGGGTTATTCATCTGATATAACAGTACATATCAAATAACAATGTGAGTTTTTAAAAGTGGTAGCTGTCACAAGTTCTGGTTAGATGGTTGTAGCGCCAACTGTACTATTTTAGAAGCTCTTACACTTTACAAGATTTTTGAGTACGAGGACAAGTCCGCATTTGGTTCAAACTACGAAGTTGGAGGTATTTCATATCAGTTTGATTTGTTCGAAAACGGCTTAACGATGTCATATTTCTTACTTACTTACTTAGGTGGCGCTACAGTCCGGGGTGGACCTGGGCCTCAACCAAAACGCCTCTCCAGTTAGCGCGATCTTTGGCTAACTGCCTCCAGTTGCGCACTCCAAGTTGGTTGAGGTCCCCTTCCGCTTGCGCGCGCCACCTAAGGCGAGGTCTTCCTCTACTGCGTTGTCCCTCCGGGTTGGAGTCGAATACTCTTCGGGCCGGAGCGCTGGTGTCCATTCGCTCTACATGTCCTAGCCATCTTAGTCGACTGATGCGCACTTTTCTGACCAGGTCGATGTCGCTGTACAGCTCGTAGAGTTCGCTGTTAAATCTCCTCCTCCAAAGCCCGTCAACGCAAACGGGACCGAAAATCAGTCGAAGAATTTTTCGTTCGAAACGACCAAGGAGATCTTCATCCGCCTTTGATAGTGTCCATGATTCTGCGCCATAGAGTAGGACTGGGATGATGAGGGTCTTATATAGAATCTCCTTAGTGGTTCTTGACAAGGCCTTACTTCTCAATTGCCTTCTAAGGCCATAGAAACAGCGGTTGGCAAGTGTAATTCTTCGCTTGATTTCTGATGTGATGTCGTTGTCAGAATTTATAGCGGAACCTCAAAATTATAGCTGTCTGTCGTGACGCTCTGACCGATTCGTCGATGTTGTGTGTCCCTTCTTGTTGACAGCATATATTTTGTTTTGCCCTCATTCACCACTAAACCCATTTTTGCCGCTTCTGTACTGATACTTGCAAACGCACCAGTGACAGCTCGCTGTGTTCTGCCAATGATGTCGATGTCGTCAGCGTATGCAAGTAGTTGCACAGACTTCTGGAAGATTGTGCCTCTGGTGTTGGCTTGTGAGTTTCGCACAATCTTCTCAAGAATGATGTTGAAGAAGTCACACGACAGCGCGTCACCTTGTCTAAATCCTTTTTTGACATCAAAGGTCTCGGTGAGATTGTTTCCGACCTTTATGGAGCAGCGAGCGTTCTCCATTGTCATTCTGCACAATCGGACGAGTTTGGCAGGGATGTCAAAACTAGACATGGCTCTATATAGCTCGTCTCTATAGATGCTGTCGTATGCGGCCTTAAAATCGATGAAAAGATGGTGAGTATCGATCTGGATTTTCTCCAGGATCTGCCGTAGTGTGAATATTTGGTCGGTTGTGGACTTACCGGGCCTAAAACCGCACTAGTAGGGACCAATCAGATCGTTGACAAAAGGTTTCAGGCGTTCACACAGTATGGCAGACAGGATCTTGTATGCGATGTTAAGAAGACTGATACCTCTATAGTTGGCGCAGTTTAGAGGGTCTCCTTTCTTGTGGATCTTGTCATATTTCAACCAAGTTTTATATTTCAGCTTTAATATTTCAGTGAGGGTAAAATGACTGCGTACTCATTTTTCCGCTTATAAATCGAATAACAGGACTTTTGAAATTTGAACATTACTCGAAAACGGTTTTTGGCGTCTAATTTACCCATTAATCAAGTCCACATACTGCGTTTCACGATTTCTATAAAGGACATACAGACAAACATTCATTTTTATATATACAGAAGATTATTTAAGCCGAGCGTATATGCCAACAATATATATTTGATCTGTCAAATGTGGTGGTCTTCTATTCCTCATAGTAATTCTTTTTGAAATAAATAAATAAGTAATACCAAAGTTATCCACCAAATTGCAATAAAATAACTAAAGAGCGCTATTCCCTGTAAGATTGAACGGTGAGTCGAATATTAGGATTTGCATGCCAATGAATATAAAATATGCAACGCTCGCCAATTAACAACTGCAACAACAAAACCCCGATGCAAAAAAGTAAAAAACGGCTAATTGAAAAATCTCCAGAGCTACAGTCTGGAAATGATTCAAATTCAAGTATAGCGATGGGAAAAATTCCTAATTGTTAACACAATGTTAATAATGTTAATGAATTATAATCGAAAATATAAATCAGCAATTGCAAACACTGCAACACAATGGAATGGAATATGGAATCCGTTTTATGAAGTTCATTCTATTAGAATAGAGAGGATCCAAAAGCGTCTTACTAGAGTAGCTGTTCGTAGACTGCGATGGAATATTCAAATGCCATCTTACGATACGAGGTGCAAATTACTTGGTATCTTACCTCTCTTTATTCGAGATTTAATAAATGATCATATCGATTGCCCTTTCCTATTATCATTAATTGGATTTTATGCTCCTTCGAGAGCTCTTAGAAATCGTCTTTTATTTTATGTACCTTATCATAGATTTAATTATGGATACAATGAACCAATTTCTAGATGCTTTACTCGATTTTCATCTTAGTAGGATGATTGGTGGTCGTTTTTAAGAATATTTTTGTATTAAGTAATCTAGCGAGTACAGTAGATGTGCTCATTTGATTGAAAAAATAAATAAATAAATATAAATATAAATATAGCAACAACAAAGCTTTGGACGAGCAATTACAAAAAATGGAGTCGCGATGCACCTCAGTGGAACGTCAGGTCGAATTTCTAGAAAAAGAAGCAAATGAGAGGAACGTCATTGTCCACATGCCAACCGAAAAAGGAGTAGATGCATCTGAAAAGGCAAGAATGTTATGTGCACAACTATTGAACACCAACGACACTTCTAAGGTTGCTGCAGCGCGAACATTATACAGGGTGTCCGCCAGGAAGGTATACTACTTTGTTTGTTTATAATTTTTGATTAAATGAAAGAGAATAGATCTTATATTGATAAATGTTTTATTTAATGTCGGCAAATATTTATGGAATACAATATCAGGTAAATGTCCGCCTCTGTTAGTCTCACAAATGCGAGCCCTTTTGAGCACATTTTTCATTACATTCTCACACGAATATTTTGTTTGAGTTGCTCAAGCGTTTCTGGTTTGTTCGCATAAACCTTGCTTTTCAGATATCTCCACAAAAAGAAGTCCGGAGTCAAGTCAGGCGACCGTGGTGGCCAATCAACATCACCATTTCTTGAAATAACTTGTTCTGGAAAGAGGTCTCGCAGTAATTCGTAATAATGTGGCACCGTCTTGTTGATACCACATGTTAATCAAGCCCAAAGCATGAAGTTGTGGCGTTAAAAAGTTTTCCATCATAGCGATATCGCTCCCCATTCACAGTTACCGTTACGCCGTTTTCATTTTCAAAGAAGTAAGGTCCAATGATTCCTCCGGACCAAATTGCACACCAGACTGTAACTTTTAATGGATGCAAAGGTGACTGATGAATAATTTGAGGGTTTTCCATTGCCCAGAACCGACTATTCTGTTTATTCACATATCCATTTAAATGAAAATGTGTTCTCCCAAAAATTTCACGTAACTTTGTCATCGTCACAGTAATCGATGATTGATTTTGATAAAATGTTTTAACGATTATCGAACATTTTTAATAATAAATTTGCCACGTGTCTACTTCACGACTGCCAAATCTGTCAAGACTAATGTGTACCAAAATGGCGTATAAAACAAAGTAGTATACCTTCCCGGCGGACACCCTGTATAAAGGGGCCAAAATAACCAATGTTGTTGTGGAGATGACTAGCAGAAACGACGTAGAACAATTATTGAAGACAAGATCGAAATTGCGGAATACAGTTTGGAGGCGAAGCATTTTATTACGATAAAAACAATACTCTTAAATGCGAAGGTGAGAATGAAATGACAGTTCTTGGGCAGTTGTTGAGTGACAGCGATGGCAGTCATCTAACATTAATGTCAGCTGGAGAAGGTGTTAGTGACAATAGGAGTGAGTAGGGGCGCCCAAACTGTTTGTGCCAGTACAGCGCAAACTTTAGTTAAACATAATTTTTGATTGTAATGCCGTCTGTCGTAGTAGAAGCAATTCGTTAACTTGTTAATTTGAAAACTAATAATTATAGAATTCTCTCTTACAATGTCTCAGGTTTAAAAAATAAAGCTATTTATAACGAATTTTTCAACTTTATTAACCAATTTGAATTTATATTTTTATTCGAAGCCTTTTTAATGGAATCGGATTTTAAGCTCGCAAATAAATTTATTAACTATGAATTTAAATTGCTACCAGCATGCAGAACGGCTGATAGGGACGAGCAAGTGGGGGCTGTTATTCCGGCTTCAAGAAAGAGGTATAGGTATGAGTATGAGGTATAGAGTGCGATGTCATTCCCTCACATGGAAGCTTTTACATCAACCTAAAATCGGAAAAAACGAACCTAAGAATTATTCCAGTCTACGTTAACTGCAACCATTGGAATACAGACTTTGAGAAATTGCAAGAGATAACAGTTTCTGACAGTATTGGCAATTTGATGGTTCTTGGGGATTTTAATGCAAGAATTGCCAGAGAAATGGGATGTGAAAATATTAAGAACGGTATAACTAGAAAATCGAAAGATACCACCTGCAACTCCAAAGGATCCAAACTTCTTGATTTCTGCAGCTCATTTGGGTTTCGTGTATTAAATGCAACAAGTAATTCAGAATTCACATTTATTGGGCTGCAAGGGACTTCAGTTATTAATTATGGACTCATAGCAGGCGATTGGGCTAATCGAGGAGGAACTGTTCCTTATTCTGACCATCTTTCTTTAATTTTATCTTTAAACATAGCTGGTAACAAGCGGGAAAGAGTGAGAAATATGAAATATATAGGAGAAATTTAAACCACCAGTTATCCAGACAACAAGTAGTCAACTTCAACTCTCTAGAAGAAATTATAATTAAATCTAACCCAAAGCGCACTAGTGGCAGGATAAGTTCTGCTAAATACGCTGAACCCTGGTTTGATACTGAATGCGAAAGATCAAGACAATAATCGTTTACCTGGCTAAAGTTTTTTCGCAACTACGGGGAAATATACAAGCAATATATTGCGTCAACGTCCAAAAAAAGAGTATAAGTTATTGTGCAAAAGAAAGAAAAAAATACTCCTACAACGCAGTAAAATTCTGGAAACTAGCTCGAAATCACAACGGTAGGAAACATTCCATCAGCAGCGACTTATCCGCCAGAATACTTATGACACATTTTAAGACACTGCTATGCCCAGAAGTAAGCAAGACTGTTTTTCATTACGCTGCTCCTGGACTAGTGATTTATTGGATGCACCGATAACTTTTATAGAATTAGATACGGCATTGAGTAGGCTAAAGGATGGTAAGGCTCCCGGATCGGGTCGATTTCCAATAGAATTCTACAAATATGGATCTGTTGAACTCGTGGAAACACTGAAAATTATTTTTAATAATATACTGCGTTATTCCGCAACAGTTTAAGGAAGCATTCATTTTTCCGATTCACAAGAAAGGAAGCAAATCGGACCCAGGCAATTATCGAGGAATTTCGTTCTTAAACGCCTCCTACAAAATCTTTACTGCGGTACTTCAAAAAAGGATAACTAAGTGGATTGATATAAATAAGCTATTTAAGGAATATCAAGCAGGATTCAGACAAAAGATTGCCGAAAGCTTTTTTCCTTTAACGAGAAAGGTTAAAGTAAAAAAGCTGTTCGGGAATATTACTTCCGATGCGATCTGTAATGTCCAGAGAATAAAATAACGAAAAACAAGAATTCGATCTATCACACTTTATTACTTTATAATTATAATCGTACAAGAATCAACCGCCACGGGTAAGAGGTTTGGAAAGACTGCCCAGAGTCCAAGTCGACTTCCCATAGGAAGCCAGCGCCAGACGACGCGCCAAGCTGCGTCGTCATCAGAAATCCCACACATTCAGTGCATCCAGCACTTGGTACCAGGCCCACGCCTTGGATACCCATCGAAGTAGATAGACGAACGCACCGACCCCCGCGACCATCACCAGTATCTTCCTTGTGTCCATGTTCTGTATTGCTTGTTTGTGGTTTGGCTCCGCTGCCATTCCAGCTGCCGTATAAAGGGTGATTTTTTAGCTGGTTTGGTTTTGGCAACACTGGTTTTGACAGCTGACGTGTGTTTAGTACCTTGTGTCACTGTCAAACAGCTTCAGTTTGGTTTGCAATTTAACCATGGATCGTCTTACAAATGAACAACGCTTGCAAATTATTGAATTTTACTATCAAAATTCGTGCTCGGTTCGAAATGTTCATCGCGCGCTGCTTCCATTTTATGATCGGCATTCTCGACCTTCTGAGCAGTCTATTCGGAAGATTGTGACCAAATTTCGCACCAAATTTACTTTGTTGGACATTAAACCACCAACACGTTTACGTACTGTGCGTAGTGAAGAAAATATTGCGGCCGTATCAGCTAGTGTGACAGAAGACCGCGAAATGTCGATTCGGCGCCGTTCCCAGCAGTTAGGCCTTTGTTACAGCACTACGTGGAAAATTTTGCGGAAGGATTTGGGCGTAAAGCCTTTTAAGATACAGCTGGTGCAAGAACTAAAGCCAGCCGACCTACCACAACGCCGAATTTTTGGTGAACGGGCTCTTGGAAAGCTGGCCGAGGATCCGCTTTTTTATCGAAAAATTGTGTTCAGCGATGAGGCTCATTTTTGGTTGAATGGGTACGTAAATAAGCAAAATTGCCGCATTTGGAGTGAAGATCAGCCAGAAGCATTGCAACAGCTACCAATGCATCCCGAAAAAGCCACTGTTTGGTGCGGTTTATGGGCCGGCGGCATTATTGGGCCATATTTCTTCAAAGATGATGCGAATCGCAGCGTTACTGTCAATGGTGAGCGCTACCGAGCGATGATAACAAACTTTTTTTTGCCCGAAATGGAAGTTCTTGACTTGCATGATATGTGGTTTCAACAAGACGGTGCCACACGCCACACAGCACGCGAAACAATGGCGCAATTGCGAGGCGAGTTTGGTGAACAGTTAATTTCACGTTTCGGGCCGGTCAATTGGCCGCCTAGATCGTGCGATTTGACACCATTAGATTATTTTTTGTGGGGGTATGCCAAGGCTAATGTGTATAGGGACAAGCCCGCTTCGATTGACGCACTGGAAGCCAACATCCATGCATTCATTCGTGAGATACCGGCCGATATGTGTGAAAGAGTATGCCAAAATTGGACTCAGCGGATGGGCTACCTGAGACGCAGCCGCGGTCAACATTTGCATGAAATTATCTTTAAACATTAAATTGCAAGGTTCAAACTATCGATTCAAATAAATATTTCATTAATTTTTTCGAATTTTTTGTGTTTTTTTCTTAAAAAAAGTTCTAAACCTCTTAAAAAATCACCCTTTATATTCCCCATAGGAATTGGGTCATTATGTTCGGCGCGAGGTATCAGGTGTCCGAGCACCATGGCAAGTAGATAGATAGGCGACGATATGCTCCCAGTGCCATATCGCTCGCCGTGTCCCATATCATTGATACTCATATGCCCAGTGCATCGCCATTCGATTTGTTATCGTTGGCGGCGATATGAGTCGTTGGAATGCGGTGATTAACACATTGTCGTGGGGGACAATGATCACGGCAGGGCATAACCGCAACGTTAGCAGATCTTATGACGACAATGTCATGATCTGGGTGTGTGCTCTAGTTGGCTCATCGGGGGCGTCGTACCAGCGGGGGTGGGACTCTCGTGACGCAACATTCGGTCTAGTACCGAACAAAAGCTTTACGCGTTTTTTGTCGATTTCAACTAAAACTTTTTAATATGGGACTCTCAATGAAATTGGGTAGAGTTCTCCAACGCTTATATGCTGATACTTGGGCAGCGGCTTGAAGTGGGGACACTCTATCAGAGTGGTTCCAGACAAAATCAGGAGTCAGGCAGGGTTGTACCTTCTTTGCTGACGACATTGATGATGATCAATCGATTAACCGAATATTTCAGTTTATGGAGTCTCGTAGTCAACTTAGAGAAATCCAAGGTGATGATTTTCCAAAATGGCAGAGGGAGTGTCGCAACAAACAATGGACATTCAATGGGCAACAAATCGGAATTGTGAACGAGTACAAGTATTTGGAGATGTACTTTACAAAGAATTTAGGTATGGAGAAGCACCTAAAGGAAAAACTTACCAAAACAAAAACAGCTATAAATACGACATGGAAAAAATACTTTGCAAATAAAGATATTACTCATACATAGTAGCAAATTTAAAGTATTAAAAGCAGTCGCGTCCATACTATTTTATGCAGCTCAAGTATGGGGAAGTAAAAGGTACGATACGGTGGAGAAGTTGCTAAGATTATATTAAGCATTTTCCATCTTCCTCCCAGTACGCTGAATTACTGGGAGGATTGAAACGGGGCTGTCTCCTCTATTTATAAAAACCTTCAGATTACAAATTGGTTACGTGCTCAAGGTGCTTAAGATGGAAAACCATCGTCTACCCAAAAAAGTGGCCCTTAGGGCAATTATTAACAGGTCTAGTTGGTATGGCGACTGGCTAGAGTTGGCACAATGTTGTGGAATGGAGTTGAATCTCAACGCGGAAACACCCCAAAACTGAAAACATATTCTTGAGGACCTTGTGCAAAAGCTGGACCTGCAATTTAGAGATAGGTGCTGTAGCGAGGCGTCGGAATCAACTCATAGACTATTGTACAGTCGATTATGTTATGATCTTAGATATAACTACTTTCGGGACGAACACAGTACAGAGATGATCTCAATGATGGTGAAGCTTCTAGGTGAATTGATGCAATTAAATTATATACCTTTGTGGTATATGCAATACAGCTGAAAGGGAGGATGTATTTCATTTTATGGGTACTTGCCCAATTCTGTGGGAAACAACAAGACATTTCTTCGGAGTTGACTTTTTATCAGAAGAACAGCGACTTACACGTTTCAGTGCTCCCGCCGACAATGCAGCAGAAACGTCAGAATTTAACATAAAATCATCTCTTCGCGGCGAATAATATAAAAATAAAAACGTATGGTGAAAAAACCCTATTATTCAGTTTGCGACTGCGACGTAGTTTCAGGTGGACGTTTAAAATCGCAGATTTTCACCGAGTGATTATTGGGTCTGATTTCCTGCAACACCACGTACTGATAGTGGATATGGTTAGGTTAGGTTAGGTTAGGGTGGCAGGCCGCCTCAAGTGTAGCCTCACTTAGGCCAAAGTAGGCCCATTGTTCTCATGAACTACCCGTTGAACCAGCCGGAGCTAAGAATGATGTGTTAGAGGCAGTTCATTCGTATGTTTGCGAGTTCGCTGAGATTGTCGAAGAAGTATTCTCCGAGGTATAGTTTTCTACGGAATGACAGTGCTGGGCATATGCAGAGAAGGTGATAGTCTCCTCCTCCTCGTCCATACAGCTTCTGCAGAAATCGTTTGAAGGGAGATCCAACCTGAGAGCATGTCTCCCTATGATGCAGTGTCCCGTGATGACACCTACTAAAGTGCTTACCATGGGTCTTTTCAGTGCAGTACGATTTTTACAGCGCTTAAGATCCAGCTGAGGCCAGATCTGTTTCGAGGTGTGTCACGTTGTACAATTAGACAGTTCTCACTGAGTTCTCACTGAGTCGTTGTGGGGGTACACTTGTGTAGAGAGCTAATTTCTAATTTCTTCAAAATGTCGTGCACTATCTGCCAATCAAAGGTTGAAAGATCAGACTTAAAAGTGGGGTGCGGTGATTGTGGAAATTATTTTCATGGCAATTGTGTGAAAATTACTGCCATCGATCTGGATTTCATAAAGAAAAGCAAATCTGTTTGGAGGTGCCAACCTTGCTCAAACCAACGGAGAGCGTCTTTCTCCAGACCATCGAACAGCAAAACTCAATCAAACAACAATCCGTCACCGTCATCATCACCGCCACGGTCTTCATCATCGTCACAGCCAACGTCTGCTACATCAACTCAAACGACAACTTTACCCTCAACAACATCCAATCCAACATCGGATCTCTTTTCATTAAACACCAATCATCTGGATGGTACCAAGATAACTTTAGAGATGATTTACGCAAAAGTTGTTTCAATCGAAGAAAATCAAAAAAATCAAATTAACGCACTTCAAGCCAAAAATATAGAGTATGAAACTAGAATAAATTCTCTTGAGGAAAAGGTCAACAACCTGGAGAAACAGCTGCTTATAAACAGTATAGACATATTCAACGTTCCTACCATCAAAACAAACATGTCTTATACTGATGCTGCTCTGAAAGTGTTTCGTGAAGGTTTGAACTTGAATGTAAACGAGGGAGACATCGACCAATGCTACTTGAAGAAAATTAAGTTAGCCAAACCAACATCAAAAAATGCTACGACCAAAAATATTCTTCACGTAAGACTCGTGTCTCATCTGTGCAAAGAGAGAATAATAAAAGCAATGAAAGAGAAAAGAGAGCAACTAACCACGAACCTACTCAATGCCGAAGCTAGACTGGATAAGATGTATGTTAATGAGTGCTTAACGTATGAAACAAGAAAATTATTAAAAACTGCAACAACATTGAAGACAACGAAGGGCTACAAATATGTATGGACGAGAAATGGGACTGTTTGCATGCGGAAAGAAGAGGGTGTCAATTATGTAAGAATAAATTGTGCTGCGGATTTTCTTAAATTATGAATGTTGTTAACTCTCTCTCACTTCCAATCTCTAATGCATGTGAATACCCAGCTGATCTCATTAATCCGGTAGAATGTTGTTTTTGTTTACATCAAAATATACGTAGCTTGAGAAAAAATTTCTCAATTTTATTAGCTCATCTTGATTTGTTGTTGAATTTACCCGTTGTAATAGTCTTGAGTGAAATTTGGATATATGAAAGTGAACTAGAATTGTATAAGATAGAGGGTTACACCTCTCCTTTGGCTAATTGTAATGAATCGTATTGTGCTGGTGGTGTTGCCGTGTATGTGAAAGATGGGTATGTGTGTGATAGCCTTTGCATTAAAATATCCAGCGCTGATGTATTAAAATTATCGTTTGTTTTTGAAAATATTGATTACACTTTTTTGTGCATTTATCGACTTCACAGTGTTGCTAAAAGTATTTTTATTGATGAACTAAGCCAAATTCTTAGCACGATTCCAGCTAAAAATTTAATTGTTGTAGGAGATATCAATATTGATATTCTTAATGAATGTAACATTGAAACAGAAAGCTATTTGTTTGCTATGGCCTCGTATGGTCTCAAAAGTTTGATAAACGAACCTACCCGTTTGACCGATTCCTCTTCGAGTTGTATTGACCACATTTTTTTTAGATCTCAAAGTAACAATAAAAATATTTTTAGTGGCCAAGTACACGATTTGAAGCTGACAGATCATTGCATGGTTACCCTAAATTACTCTTCTGTTTACAATCGTCCTGAAAGCCTTAAATCCGCAACCGCTAAAGTAAAATATTATATAGACTATATGATGCTAAAAGAATTGTTAATCTTTGAAGGTTGGGAATCAGTTTATTCCGAAAGTAATCCTTCTATTGCTTTTGACCTATTTATGGCCACTTTTCAAAAACACATCCAATCGAGTTCTTACCAGAGAAAACTGTCGAGTAAAAAGAAACACTTAAAACCATGGATGAATAATAATCTCCTTAATAAGATTGCAAAAAAGAAAAAGTTGAGCTTAAAATGCAAGAAACATATAAATAATATAAAACTTAAGAAACATTACGGAACTTTTTGTAAATCCTTAAACAAAGAGATCGAAGATACTCGTAACAATTTCTACGGTGATATGTTTGCTAGAGCTGAAGGTAATGTACGCGAAGAGTGGAGAGTAGTTAATAACATCTTGGGAAAGGATAGGAATTCTGTTAAATTTGATACTATTGAAGATGAGGGCAAAATTGAAAACGATTTAGGCAGAATTGCAAATAAATTTAATGAGTATTTTACCGAAATTTCTGAAAATTTGAGCACAGCTGTCGAACCTTGTATAAATTGCAATTGTTCCTCTTCTTCAGGCATTTTTGTGGAGGATGTTCAATCAAACAGTTTTGTGTTTGATGCGATTACACCCATAGAAGTTCACAATGCTATTTCTTACCTAAAAAATCAAACTTCTTGCACAAGTGATGGTGTTTCAAGCAGTTTATTAAAAAATGTTTCCTGGTATGTGGTTGATATATTGTCCTTCCTCTTTAATAAAAGTGTAAATATGGGTTGTTTTCCTGACCATCTAAAATGTGCTGAAGTTCTACCCCTTTTCAAAAAAGGGAATAGAAAAAATGTTTCGAATTACAGGCCAATATCTCTACTTTCGACCTTTTCCAAAATTTTTGAGAAGTTAATCAAGGTTCGAATTGTCTCATTTTTGAATAAGTTTAACTTCTTTTGTAACAATCAATTTGGTTTTAGAGCAGGTTTGTCAACTGAGGACGCCATCTTACGGGTGTGTAGTCAGCTTTATGGAAGTTTAAATAACAACAAATCAACTATTGGACTATTTATTGATATGACAAAAGCGTTTGATCTGGTAAACCACGATATTTTGCTAGCTAAACTCCATAAAGTTGGTTTTCGTGGCAACATTTTTAACTGGCTAAATTCTTATTTAAGGAATAGAACACAAAGTGTCATTATTGAAGGGATCTCAAGTGAACCAAGACAATTAAAGAACGGTGTTCCTCAGGGATCTGTTCTTGGCCCTCTGTTTTTCTTGATATACATAAATTCTATTTTCAAACTCAAGTTAAATGGTACTTCAACTGCTTTTGCAGATGACATAGTTTTTACGTACGAATCTGAAACTATTTTCGATAGTATAGTAAAGATAAATGAAGATCTTGAAATCTTACGATTGTGGTTTACTTATCATAAATTGATTATCAGCGAGAAAACTAAACTGATGTGTTTTAAGGTATCTGAAAATAGCCTGAATGATTTTAATTTATGGTTTCACGCTCACGATTGTAAACAGTTTTCCTTACCTTTACATAAGTGTGGAAAAGGTAATTTTGTAGGTGGTGCGCATTGCACTGAACATTGCATCAAAATCGAATCGGTTCAACATTTTAAATATTTAGGTGTAGTAATTGATTTCAATTTTAATTGGAAAAATCATATACAAACGATTAAAAATCATTTGTTATTGGTCACACGTAAAATGTATTTATTAAAGCCTTTTTGTTCTCAGAAAGTTTTAACAAGTATTTACTATGGTCTTGCACACTCGAAGTTGCAATACGGCATAACAAGCTGGGGGGGTTCTTATACCAATACTATGAGACCCTTATTAACGGCACAAAAACATTTAATACGAATTATTTTGAATCAAAATCGTCTAGCTCGAAGTTGGCCTTTATTCAAAGAATTGCATATTCTGCCAGTCAGGCATTTATATGTTTTTAAAGTTTTAAAAGAATTCTTTAAGCAGAGCGGAAATATTCCTAGTAGGAATATTCAAATGTACAATCTACGTGTAAACAATATGAACTTAGTAAATGTACCTTTCGCACATAAAACACATTTTACACATTTTTACACATATTCGGCTCCAAATTTTTTTAATAAATTGCCTTTATTTGTAAGAGATACGCTACGTTTTTCACATTTCACCAAAAAGGTTACAGACTGGCTATTCACGTTAAGCTATGAATTTATTGAATCCTTTGTTTAAATCATTTATCTCATCAACAGCACAACATTTTAGTAATATGAAATGAATTGTAATTTATATTATTTATGAATTGTTACGTTTATGATTTATTAATATCAATTAAATTTTTGATTTTTTTCCCCTTTTGCTTCATCTAAATTAAAAATCTGAATTAAATTAATATTTGATTGTCACCCCACATCAAATAACAAATGAAATATTAATCTTGATGTGTCATTCACCACTAACTTCAAGTTAAAGAATGAACACGAATATTCAATAATCATTCTTTAATAGTTCTAAGTTTATGTTACAGATATGATATGAATAAATAAAAAATAAATAAAAATAAAAAAAAAAATAAATAAAGACTACCTGCGATTAGAAGCACTTAACGCGTTTTGCTTAATTAGGAGCTTGCATGTAGCAAGAGACATGTAGAGATTCTCCTTTTCCGGTAGAATCGACATAGTAGTGCCTTGTGTGGCGAGTTCGTCGGCCATACAATTACCTGGAATGTTTCTATGGCCCAGCACCCATATAAGGTGAATTTTGAATTGTTTCGCCATCTCGTTAAGAGTTAATCGGCAATTGAGGGCAGTTGTGGAATTGAAGATGACAGAATCCAGGGATTTAGTCGCGGCTTGACTGTCGGTAAAGATGGTGATATAATTATTACATTATACCGAAGCCACGACAAGGCCTCATTGATCGCCATGATTTCCGCCTGGAATACACTACAGTGATTAGGAAGGCTGAATGAGATTTTGCTATCAAGATCATAAGAGAAAACACCCCCATTTCTCCGTCTTCTGGGGTGACCGTATAGTGGAAACCGGGATTTATATGCAAATTACCGGAGAGCCCTAATTGGCGGTGTAGAGGTTTCTGGGGCTGCTGTTAAGTCTGAAGCCGTGCCTGCGAAAACTTCTGTGGGACCGAAAAAACATATGTCGGCCGTTGGACTGCTAGCGAAACGCCAAGATACCCCCAGCCAACGGTCTCCAAAAGACGGCAACGGAACCAAAGCCCACAGTTGCGGCACAAAGGTATCTACTTAACAGGCCCGATATTACGCTCGCAACAAAGGGGATTTTCATCGGGGTGTAAGAAAGCCATTTTGCCTTCCTCCCCTTCTCCCTCCGAACTATAAACGCCCAAAGGCATTGTTGCGGTACCAGGGCTCTCCGCCACCACCTAAATCATCAACAACACCAGCAGCATCATTAACAGTGAATTATTTTTGTGAAGTGCCACAGTTTTTTTTTATTGAATTGTGTTTTTTTAACACATCAATTTTTTTAACATACTTTTATTAGTTTCCTTTTTATGTTTTAACGTAGCTTTTATTTTTTTTTTCTTACCTGCTTTTAATATACAGGGTATCCGCCGGGAAGGTATACAACTTTGTTTGTTTATAATATTTGATTAAATGAAAGAGAATGGATCTTATATTGATAAATGTTTTATTTAATGTCGGCAATTATGTATGGAATACAATATCAGGTAAATGTCCGCCTCTGTTTGTTCTCAGCTGTTTGTTGTGGGGCACACACGCGTCGGGAACAATAATAATTTACTTCTGTACTTCTTTTTTCCATTTACTACATTGATAACATTAAAATGTCGTGTAAAACGTGTGGAAATAAAGTGGAGCGTTCTGAACTGAAGGTGGTGTGTCGGGACTGTAATAGCCTTTCCCACGCAGCCTGCGTTAATGTCATGCCTGCCGAATCGAGTTGATGAAGAAGGCAAACAAGCTCTGGCAGTGCAAAACATGTATTGCAAAGAAACGACGCGAATCCCTATCAGGAGAGGCACCTGCATGCGCCTTTAGTCCGATGCATTAAAATCAGCATCTCAACCGACAAGTTGACACCATAACACCTGTTAACCAAACACCATTCGCTCCACCTCCAAAATCCATTGTTACACTGGATTTGATTTACGTGGAAATACAAGAAGTAAAGCAAATACAAAGGAAGCAGATAGAGGAACTGCAATTGAAAAACAATGAATGCGAAAAAAAAATCCGGCAACTCGAAAAGAAAGTGGATCATCTGGAGCAGCAACTCATCGTAAATGCTGTGGAGATCTATAACATTCCACCTGACTGCGGCGACGCTTCTAGTATCGATGTGGCGCTCAAGATTTTCCGTGATGGTCTGCTTGTTGACGTATCGAAGGAGGACATTAACCTTTGCTACACTAAACTATTCTGTTTGTCAAATTTGTTTCTCGCCAGTGCAAGGAGAAAATGATGAGAGCGAAAAGAGAAAAAAAAGTGCATCTAAAAACAACACTAATCAACAGCAATAGTTGCACGCATGGTAGACCGGAGAAGATGTACTTAAACAACTGTTTAACGTACCAGACACGTCAGCTGTTTAATGCTGCATTGTCACTGAGAGGAGAGAAAGGGTACCAATATGTATGGACTAAGAATGGAACAGTTTTTATGCGGAAGAAGGAGTGGAATCTTTTAGTAAGAATTACTTGTGCTGAAGATTTAAATAATTTATGAATAATTCTCTTAATTCTGTTTCGCGCTTAGTCCCCAATACATGTGAATACCCAGTCAATTGTCTTAACTTTGTTGATGTTGTTTGGATGCACCAAAACATTCGTAGCATTAGAAAAAAAACTTTACAGCTTTGGTAGCACATCTTGAGTCGTTAGTTAGTTTACTTGTTGTCATTGTTTTGAGTGAGATTTGGCTCTACGAAGAAGAATTGGATTTATATAACATACCCGGGTATATACCTTTTGGTAATATTGTAATGAATCGTATTCAGCTGGAGGTGTAACAGTTTATGTGAGAAATGGTTATGTTCGAGATTTGTTAAAGCTCAATTTTGTTAGCGCTGATGTTATAAAATTGTCGTTTGATTTTATGAATGAGAGTTATGCAATGTTGTGTGTTTACAGATTACATGCAGTTTCTAAAGGTGTTTTCATTGGTGAATTAAGCGATGTTCTGAGGGTTAGTAAAGAGAAGAACTTAATTGTAATTGGCGATATCAATATTGATATTTTAAATGAATTTGATAGAGACACTGACTGCCATACTGTTTCTTATGGCATCAAATGGTCTAAAGAGTTTTATTAATGAACCTACCCGTGTGACCGATTCGACTAAAACTTGCATCGATCATATATTTATGCGTATTCAAAGTGAGAATAAAAATGCTTTTAATGGTGTTGTGTATGATCTGAAATTAACTGTTCCAGTAGCAATGAATTAAATGGTGGTTTTAGAAATGTTCACCCGAATTCCAAAAAAATCGTGGATAAATAAAACACGAACCGTATCAATTCAAAGTTTGGTATTTTAATTCAGATTTGTAACAATTAGGGAAAAAAATGGACCGAGTCATTCGCGCACAAATTAGCAACTTACTCTGGTTGGTTGGTCTGTTAACAATGGAATACTGTATATATGAATGTGTAAGTGTAATTAATAGATACATAATTGTGTTAAAGAGAATATGAAAGAGAGTAGGTACAGAAAGATTTTCGACATCCTCCCGCCAGCAAGATTTATGGTTATTTAGCTATCTCCAAGGGGTACAGGAGTTGTATCGGTCTTCTTAATATGGATCCACTAGCCAAACGTATTTCGCAGGCTCGAATTCTGCCGTCTCTGCCAGGAAAGCATTTCTCGATTACCGCAAGATGCCAAAGCGTTCTAGGCAGCGATGAATCTTCCAGTAGCACAATATCTCCAACTCGTACACTCGAACTCAATGGATTTTGGACGTGATGTAAAGATCTCAATTGCAGAAGGTATTCTTTATACCACCGCCTCTTGAAAATAGCCAAAAAACGTAGCCGCTCCTTCCATTGTTTTCGCAGTTCTTTCCCTGACGGTTGCTCGCATGCTGATTTGGCGGAGTTTCCGTTTGCACCCAAAAGGAAATGTGCCGGGGTAAGGGGAGCAAGATCTAACGGGTCATCTCCAGCGTAAGTTAGCGGCCGCAAGTTGACGACTCCTTCGGCTTCTGTCAATAGAGTTTGAAACTGATCAATGCTTAAAGTAGCCTTACCAATGGCAGCTCGCAAGGCGGACTTTACCACCGCAATCAACCGTTCCCAAAATCCACCCCACCATGGGGCGCGTTCTACGATAAATTTCCACTTGATATGGGAATTGCTTAAGAACCCAAGAAATCGTTCGTCCGTCCACATACCATTAATTTTTTGGAGCTCAGATGACGCCTTTTTGAAAGTAGTAGCGTTGTCGGAGTAGATTATACAAGGAACTCCTCGCCTCGCTATAAATCGTCTTACAGCAAGTAGACAGGATTCGGTCGTTAGGTCTGTGGTGCTCTCTAGGTGTACAGCACGAACAGCAGCACATGTGAATAGTAAAATGTAGATCTTCTTGCGTTGTTTGCCAAGGTCGGTAACATATAAAGGACCGGCGAAGTCCATTCCCGTTACCTCAAACGGTCTAGATGCGAGGATTCGATCTCTGGGAAGAGGTGCAAACACCTGAGTAGCTGGAGCGCCACGAAGGACTTTGCATATATAACATTTCTTGATGACATTTTTTATTAATTGGCGACCTTTTACGATCCAGTATAAAGAGCGTAACCGTGAAAGAGTCGATGATGTGCCGCCATGAAATACTTTTTCATGAGCATCGATTACGATCAGCTCGGTGACGTGAGATGACTTTGGTAGTATTATTGGGTGCGCCTCGTTAACGTTAACTACCACAAATTGAAGTCTACCTCCAACCCGGAGGAAATTATCACCATCGTCTAGAAAGGGAGAAAGCGTTTTTAAATTCGATTTCAAAGGTATACCTTTATTCTTTCGAAGAGCCGCAATTTCTTCAGGATAATATTGGCTTTGCACTCTATGAATCCAATACTTCTCCGCACGAATAACCTCTTCAGCTGATAAATATTTTGAAAACTGACGTTTGCGCAAGATATCAACCGCTCTCAAGCAGTACGCTGTTACACGCAAAAGACGCTTCCAGTCACTGAACCTCTTAGAGTTGAGAATAGGTGAAGTGTCGTCTTCGAGATCGCCAACTTGATCCTCCTCAGTAGAAGCAGACAAAGCACACAGTGAAGCAGCAATCGTTTTGTTTGTCGAAGTCCAGCCAACATCCCCTTGAAGTAGCCAAGTCGGTCCGTTAAACCATGTCGATGAATTCACTAGCGAGGCAGCACTGATCCCGCGGGTAAGAAGATCTGCCGGATTGTCTGCACCAGGACAGTGCCTCCAGGACGAAACATCTGTTAGCGTTCTGATCTCTCTAACACGACTTTCGATGTACGGCTTCCAACGCTTCTGTAATCCCTGAATCCAAAAGAGAGCAATCTGCGAGTCAGACCAGAGGAACGCTGAGGTGAATTGTGTATGGAGATTATTACGAAGATATGCCAGTAGACGTGCGCCAATCAGGGCTGCGGTTAACTCCAACTTGGGCACGGTCAACTCATTCTGATTATCGCTTTTCAGAGGTGCCACCCTATTTTTGGCACAAATAAGTCGCACCGAAACTTGTCCGCTACTATCGACGGTCCTAGCATAAGCAACAGCTCCAAAGGCGAATTGACTCGCATCCGCAAAGATATGCACTTCGGCCGATCCATTGGTTGTTAAAAAATGACGAGGTATCGCAATTTCGTTGAGTTCTTTTATCTCCTTGCAATAGGCAGTCCAAACGTCTTGTAAATCCGCAGGTAAATTTACATCCCATTCCAGTTTTCGTCGCCAAATATTTTGAAAGAGTATTTTTAAACGTACGGTCCAGGGGGCAAGAATACCAAACGGATCAAATACCTTAGCCATCACTTTTAATATGCCTCGTTTTGTTGACTGCAGAGATTCGGACTTAAGTAATTGTATAACTGGATCCAAATCCACTTCCAATTCGTCTGTTGCAACTACCCAGCGTAGACCAAGAACTTTCTGAATGTTGGGCAATCGATCTTCCATTAAAAAATTTTGTCGAACGCTTTCGCTGTTGGAGTTCCACTTTCGCAGCGTCATGGAGGCACCTTTCAAAACAAGGTTCGCTTCTTGAAAGATTTTCTTCGCAATTTCTTCGTCGTCGACACTAACTACGAAATCGTCCATATAAAAGGCTTTCATTAGCCTCTCACATGTCCGCGGAAATTTTTCCTTGGCTTCTTCAATAATTTTCAGCAACGTTGCAGCAAGAAGAAAGGGACTGCTTGTGACACCAAAAGTAAGACGCGTCATTCGATAAATTTGCACAGCAGGTAGGTTCCTTTCATCGTTGACTTTAGTCGAGAACCAAAAAAATCGATGACTGTCTCTGTCCGATTCATTTAATAATATTTGCAAAAATGCCTTCTCGATGTCAGCAACCAGCCCAATTTTACCAGTGCGAAAATTCAACAAAATAATCAGAAGTTCAGGCAGTAGATTCGGTCCTACCTCTAAGCAATCGTTTAAAGAAGAATGGTTAGGCGCATGTGCCGAAGCATCAAACACAATGCGTAATTTTGTCGTCTCCTTGTCTTCTCGGTATACTGGGCGGTGAGGTAAATAATAAGTACGTTTTTCGTTCACGGTCGCGTTAGGAGCAATTTCCGCTACACCAGAAGACAGCATTTCATCCATAGCTGCACTATATTCGTTGATTCTCCCAGCTGAGCACAGTTTTCGGACAAGGGACTGCATTCGAACTAATGCGCTCGGTCGATTGTCATGTAAACTAGTTGACGTATTTTTCCAAGGAAGTGACACTTCGTAGCGATTTCCGTTCCTGCGAATATGAAATGATAAATCGCTACTCACCGCTTTATCGCTCTCTGGAGATATACCCATGATGTCAAGGCTCCAAAATCTCTGCACATCCTCACAAGCACAGACGTGAAGCGATGTTGCGTAACTCGAACTAGAAGATTTCGATTGTACTGCTAATGGGCCCTGAAGAGTCCATCCCAATATAGTCTCCACTGCAACTAACTTGTCTGAAATTCGTCTATTATTACCCGTCGCAAACTGCCAGTATGTGTCGGCTCCAATCAGAATACTTATTCCTTCTTCAAGTTGTTGCCCATTAATTCTAGCATCGGCCAATTGAAAATCACGAAGGGGACCAATCGTATCGTTAGTTGGCATTGAAAGCACATCAAAACATATCTCTGGTACCTCTACTGCGTCAATAACTACTGCTTGATCATCATGCTGACTACGTAGCATCAGACGAACCTTGTTGCACATTTTACTCGGTCTTGGCTTGTCACTTCCAAAGGGTATCACACTAAGGTTATTTACTCCGATTATTGGCAAATTGAGCCGCCGGGCCAATGATGACCTTACAAATGATAACTGACTGCCGCCATCCATGACAACTCGAACATACAAGGGCACGGGGGAATGTTCACTGCAAGCAAATGCACAAGCGGTTTGCAAATATACATTAGTCCGCTGCATCGAATCTGCTGCATACAAGTTTAATGAAGACTGTGTGGTGGATGCTTGGCTTGAAATCCCTACAGAATTTTCGCTCCGATTGTCTGTCGAAGAAGAAGAATCTATTTTATTTTTTAGGAATAGCGGGTCGCACATACTTGTTGCGTGCCTTTCATTGCAAGTTTTGCATTTGATTGCGACTCTGCACGTTCTAGAATTATGTCCAAATTTACAGCAACGATAACATCTTCCTCCAGTTTTCAAAATTAATTTCTTGTCCGGGATGCTTAAAGTACAACAACAATCCTTGGTATCGTGAGTTTTTGACTTGCAGAATAAACAGATATCTTTCTTCTCCGATGTAAACAATCCAACGGCCGTTTTGACAGTTCTCTGATTCAGCACATTTGCGCGGGTTGTATGTGTGTGTGAGTTTGTGGTCGATTTCGCCTCATTCGCCTTTTCCAGCGACTCGACTTCTCTCTTGAGAAATTTTAGTAAACACTTGACTTGCCTGTCCCCAATTATATTTACAGATGAATGTTCCGAGACTGATGCAATACTAGCGTCTTCATCTGCATAGTCCCTGGAAGAATCATTGTTTTCTGCTGAATCTCCGTAATATCGATGAAAGTCAACGCGTAATTCGTTGGGAAGACATCTCAACAAAACGCCTTTCAGCATAACAAAATAGTTTGACGACGGAATTCCTAATGCTGCGAGAGAACGAGTGGAGGCAAGAACAGACGTATATAGCCGTCTCAAACCGCTGACATCTACCTTAGAGCATACGGGCTGAATCGAGAGTAATCGTTGCATGGTGTAATCAACTATTTTTTCGTTGTTACCGTACTCCTCTTTTAACATTGCTATAGCGGCGTTATAATTTTCTTCTGTGGGAGTGAGACCAACTAATGTTTCCCTTGCCCTGCCCGTCAGGACAGTCTCTAAGTAATTAAATTTATCGATTGTGCTCAAAGAGGAATTTTCATGTACGAGTGCTCGATACTGTTCCCAAAACGGGACCCACTCTTTGAAATCACCCGAGAATTTCTTCGGTTGTAGTTTTTGCAATTTAACTGCACTATGAGCGAACTGGCGATTTGATGGAGTTTCTGCCGGAATATTATGCAAAGTATTTTCTGCCTCGTTGATATTTTCTTCTACTAAAGTTAACTTGCCTTGGTGCTGGCGAACTTTAGCCAACCGATGTTTTAGGCGCGTAATAACTGCGATTGCTTTGTCGTCGTACTCCGCCACCAGATCAGCTTCCCGTGCCATGTCGACCTCTTTTATTAAATATGTTACCTCTTGGTTTGCTTTTCGTAAGCATTCATGCGCGGCCGTAAGACGATCTAATGAAACCTCGAGCTCTTCTTCGATAACTTCTAGGTTATCCCGATTTTCGCTTATTTTCGACTCTTCCGACTTTAAATATTCAGTCGCGCTATTGACTAATTTGGTCACTTGACCTCGATAAGACGCTCGACTCGCCAACTCCATAATCCGATATTTAAAATACACGTTTTATAACGCTCAATCGTTTCCACGTATACGTTCGTTAAGGTTCCCGGGTTTCGGCACCAGATTTTAGAAATGTTCACCCGAATTCCAAAAAAATCGTGGATAAATAAAACACGAACCGTATCAATTCAAAGTTTGGTATTTTAATTCAGATTTGTAACAATTAGGGAAAAAAATGGACCGAGTCATTCGCGCACAAATTAGCAACTTACTCTGGTTGGTTGGTCTGTTAACAATGGAATACTGTATATATGTATGTGTAAGTGTAATTAATAGATACATAATTGTGTTAAAGAGAATATGAAAGAGAGTAGGTACAGAAAGATTTTCGACAGGTGGCAATACCTATATAAAAAATATTTTTTTTACGGACTTTACTCTTTTAAATGAATGTTTGAAATATGAATTTTGGGAGCCAGTTTACGATGAACCTGACCCATCAATTGCATTTGATATCTTTCTTACAACGTTAAATAATTACATACAAATTTGTACGACCCTAAAATCACGAACAAAAATAGGTTGTTAAAGCCATGGATGACGCACGACCTCTTGAATAAGATTAGAAGGAAAAACAAACTTGCAAAAAAATGTAGAAGTCATCCACAAAATAAAAAGCTTAATAAATATTATCATAATTTGTGTAAATCCTTGCACCAAAATATTGAGTAAACGCGTAATAAATTGTATATGATTCATTTGAACGAGCTGGGAGTAATACAAGAGATCAATGGAAGGTAGTTGATAGCATTTTGGGAAAAAGGAGGAAACCAATAGGTATTAACAGCTTGGTGATAGAAGGCAAAATGTACACTGATTCAGTTAAGATTTCCAACGAACTCAATAAGTACTTTACCGAAATCTCAGAAAAACTGAAACCATCTGTAGAGATTCCAATGTTCTTTAAGATCAACAGAAAATTTACAATCGAACAGTTTTGTTTTCCAACCATTTTCTTCAAACGAGACCTTTAAGGTAATATTATCCTTAAAAAACAAAAATTCGTGTACAAGGGATGGTATAGCGAGTGTATTGTTGAAGAAAATATGTTTCTATTTGGTGGATGTTTTAAGTTACTTGTTTAATCATAGTGTTCAAAATGGTTGCTTCCCTCAGCACCTGAAAAGTGCTGAAGTTAAACCACTTTTTAAAAAAGGTAATAAAAGTAATATGTCGAACTATCGACCTATATCCCTACTACAATTGTTTTCTAAGATTTTCGAAAAACTTGTGAAATCACGCATATTGTCTTTTCTAAACAGAAACAATTTTTTTCATTTGTAGAAAAGGTTAAATAAATAAATAAATAAATAGTTGGCGCAGCAGGTCTGTATGGACCCTAGGCCTAGCTCCTCACAACCGTTCGTTTGTGTGAGTTTTTCATTTTTGGGACGAATGGAAGGGATCTACAATTTTATGCCGGGTCCAAACGGCTAATTGAGAAGCTTCTTCATGACAGTTATACTCTCGGATGTTTGTCAGACGTTCGCGAGAGGTGGCACAGCGGAAAAAAACCATAAGCTGGAATTTGGGTTTTTTCGGGATTCGATTCTGGGACCCCTCGCTTAGTAGTCCAACACACTAACCACTAAGCCACTGCGCCTACGTAAAAAAGGTTAAAGACTGGTTATTCACTAACTATTTTTTCGCTGTAGATATTCTAAGCAAAATTGTATCTTAGCTTTAAGTTATGAAGAAAAAATAAAATAAATAATAATAATAAAATGCGAGCCCTTTTGAGCACATTTTTCATTACATTCTCACACATTTCACGCGGTATTTCATTAATTTCATCACGAATATTTTGTTTGAGTTGCTCAAGCGTTTCTGGTTTGTTTGCATACCTTGCTTTTCAGATATCCCCACAAGTCCGGAGCAGTCAAATCAGGCGACCGTGGAGGCCAATCAACATCACCATTTCTGGAAATAACTTGTTGTGGAAAGAGGTCTCGCAGTAATTACATTGTAGTCCTGGCTATATGCGGTGTGGCACCGTCTTGTTGATACCACATATCAATCAAGCCCAAAGCATGAAGTTGTGGCGTTAAAAAGTTTTCAATCATGACGATATCGCTCCCCATTCACAGTTACCGTTACGCCGTTTTCATTTTCAAAGAAGTAAGGTCCAATGATTCCTCCTGACCAAATTGCACACCAGACTGTAACTTTTAATGGATGCAAAGGTGACTGACGAATAATTTGAGGGTTTTCCATTGCCCAGAACCGACTATTCTGTTTATTCACATATCCATTTAAATGAAAATGTGTTCTCCCAAAAAATTCACGTACTTTGTCATCGTCACAGTAATCGATGATTGATTTTGATAAAATGTTTTAACGATTAAAACACGTTGGTTTATCGAATATTTTTCCATAATAAATTTGCCACGTGTCTACTCCACGACTGCCAAATATGAACTGTCAAGACTAATGTTTACCAAAATGGCGGCAAAATAAAGTTTTATTTTGTGTTTGTTTTTGTTTTTTTTTGCATTAGAGTTATTTTCTTTATTCTTTTAAATAAAAGTGTCAAATGTTTGTCCCATGTTTTCCAAATATTTTCGAGTGGTTTAGATACATTTTAAATATGAGCAGCTAAGACCAAAAGCTCGCGGTGTGCGGATATTTGGGAAGGCCGTCCATTTGATAGATCGACAATGACAATACGCGACTAACTGACGACCTGATATGACGCATTTCAGCGTTGTTTTTCGGCCATTCTGGCTTGACTAGTGTTGTGACTGGAGGGTTATTTAATGGGCTATATCTCACAACTCCGGCCAAAGAGGGATAGCTATTGGATATGTCTGAGGACATGAAGGGTGCGTTGGCCATCCCTTGTTAATAACATCCGGCGTGTTTCGAAGTCATGGCGAACCTACCTCCAAGAGACTACGGAAGGACAAGTTGCGTTTAGGGTAAAAGTAGATAGGTTAGATTTAAGTTATAGTAAGTTTAGGGTTTTTTTTTTATTCCTTTTATAGGTTAGCTTAGATATACTAGGATAGATAGGTTAGTTTCGCGGTGTCTCTTCCTTTCTTTCTTCGGGGTATTGGCATAGGTCCTTGGACATTTTTTTCTTTTCTACACTATCTCACAGTTTAATTGTCCGTTTGTCAGTCCGAGGTCAAAGTCGAGTAGCTTTCTACCTTTATTTTCTTTTCTTTTTCCATTTTTTGGCATGAGATAAAATGTTTGTTGAGCAGGTGGTATGTGGTGAGGGGCAAGAACAATCGATTTCTCAATTCCAAGGCCCGTCAGTGCCCCTGCTTCCACGTTGTTAAACGCTGTGAATTCTTTGCAATCGAGAGATTTTTCAATGGAAGATACAAGTGAGTGAAGGGCCGTTTCAACCGATTTCCGTTTAGACTGAAGATTTGAGTTGACACTGCAACGTATGTGGATGTCAATCAGCTTTTCTTAGGTTTTTAGCGGAAAATGATTGAAAATGATGAAAATGATGACAAAGTAATGGGTCTGAGATCCTTGGGGTTTACATGTGTGCTTTTACCAGCCTTGGGTATAAAAACCACATTAACTTCTGTCCATAGCTTGGGAATATGAGCAAAATCCTGGCAACTTTTAAAAATGACAGTTACCCAATAAAAGATTAGGTCAACGTTCCTCTGAAGTTCGGCCGGTATTATACCATCCGGTCCAAGAGATTTAAATGGCTTAAAGCTTTTCATGGCCCAACGAACTTTGGTCTTGGTAATAAGAAAGATACGAAACAAAAAATTAATCGACAGACAAACAGAAGTGGCTTCCAGTGGTATTTTAACTCGCATTCATTCTCTTCAAATACCAAATATCTGTTGCGAACACCCTTACAATTCCCTACTTTCAGAATTTAAGGACATCACAGGATCGCTGCCAAATCCAAAAACCACCACTCGTTCTACCACACATCACATAGTGACAAAAGGAGCTCCAGTATTTTCCAGAGCAAGGCGTTTGTCACCCAAAATGCTCCAAATAGCGAAAGCCGAGATCCAGATAATGCTTGAGCAGGGCCCCGTGCCTCACATCCAGGGTTTTACGTATTCTCGATGGCCAAAATATTTTCTCGACCCTGGATCTTCAGCGAGTGTACCACCAAATTCCCGTTGAGAACTGTGACATCTCCAAAACTGCCATTAAAACTCCGTTCGGACTTTTAGAGTTCCGGAAGATGACATTTGGACTTAGAAATGCTGGGCAAACGTTTCAACGATTCGTCGATAATATCCTACGAGATTTCGAATTTGCTCACGCATATATCGACGACATTTTAATTGCTTCGCACGACGAAAAGCAACATCTACTTCATCGCAGGCAGGTATTCGAACGTTTTCGAGAAGTGGGAGTAGTCGTCAATGTGAACAAGTGCCAGTTCGGGAAAAAGGAAATGCGTTTCCTTGGTCACGTCGTCAGCACCGAAGGAATAAAACCACTTCCTGAAAAAATTGATCTAATCTGAAATTTTAAGCGTCCTTAGCAGGCCTGTGAACTTCGCCGACTCCTTGCAACAATAAATTTTAGTCGGAGATTCATGCCGAAGCAGCTGAAACCCAAAGCAGTTTGCAGTGTCTCATCAAAGGTAACAAAAATAACGACTGCAGTCAAATTCGGTGGACCGAAGATTCCATAGCAGTTTTCGAGAAGTGTAAACAAGCAGTTTCAGACGCAATCACACTCACCCATCTGAAGTCAGGTTGCCAGCTAGCCCTGATGGTCGATGCATCAGGCAGCGCCGTAGGTGCAGCGTTACAACAACTAGTCGACAAAACCTGACAAGCATTAGGATTTTTTTCGATAAAACTGAACTTCTTAGCGCTTAGTATGGGGTAAGACACTTTCAACACTTACTAGAAGGTCGCAGTTTTGTCATATTTACAGACCATAAGCCATTGACTTTTGCGTTTCACCAAAAACCTGAGAAGGCCTCTGCGGGACAACGCACGCAGCTCTGTTTCATCAGCTAGTTTACTACAAACGTGAGGTATACTCCAGGGATATTGTTAATTACGAGTTTTTTTATTTACGACTCTTTTTGAACCGATTTATATATTTTATTTTGATTCAGGCTGACGGCCTTTTTCATTGATTAACAGAAACGAACTGAACTCGACTTCTTGTTTCGTCGTTCCCAATGCTTCCTTCATGCCTACGGTTCTTCGTTTCTCCATCGTGCGTTCCTGGGTCAGCAAGGTAATTCTATCCGTGTTACGTATTCTTGCTTTCGTTTGTTTATACAAGTGGTCGCAAGAATACGAATTTGGTATTGAATTGCCTTGTGCCCTTTTCGTTATTCGGACCACAGTTGCTGATACTGGTTGCACACATTTTTCACATTAATATTACTATGTATAAAGATAAAGGTTATGACTTAATTATTAGTTATTTTTAACATTATTTTAAGTTAAGGTTACACATTTCATTTGGTTTTTTTTTCTTTACAAGAGATTTTCTTTAAGTCAATTTTTTTTCTTATTGGTCTATTATTACAACGGGCTGGTCATGACGGTGCTCTTGGCCTATAGTGTTGTTTGTTATTGTCCTGTTTATTGATAGGCTTATTTTGAAGTATTTGCTTATTATTATTATTATTACTATTAATATTCCAATTATACAAATTAAAGATATAATAGAAAAAGGAATGTACATGTGTTCATGTTTTAAAGATAACAAGGTTAGGTTAGAGTGGCAGGCCCGCCGCCACCTTAGCCGCTGTGGTCGGTATATTACTGACCAATGCAGTTTCGGCAGCGGCGGGAGAATGCACTTCTTTAGCGGGACTGCAGCCCTCCCCCTCCGCTTTCGCTGCCGGACTGGTCGGTTTATTACCAACCTGTTCAACAGTGTCGGCAGAGGAGGGGGGCCGCGCTCCCTCCCTGGTAGGCTCCTCCTCATCCTTCTTATAAACCCTAAGGTTTACAGCTCCGAAGCCGTAGCTAATCTTCCCTTCCGTTGCAGCCAGAGGGGCCAGAGACTGTACATTGATCACAATGATCGTAGATCTTTTGTCCCTTTTAGGTTCCTCCAGCTTAGCAATCTTCCAGTTGGCAGTGGGAAGATGAGGGTTACTTGCCCTAATAATTTTCATGATGGTCGCGGTGTCAGAGGGTTCGGCAGGGAACCAGGAGCGAGTTCTAGGTCTGCTAGGAATTTCTTCCCTGCTTAAGATCAGGCTTGGTGACCAAGTTCTTAGCTGCCATCGTTGCAGGAACGATGCCGGTAGTTTAAGAGCACCGGACTCTGAAGTTTTTTGTTTTTGTTTTTTTAATTGTTGTTTAATCATTAGGACCCACGAGTAGCGGAGAAGAGAGGTCCATCTGTGCAGAGATCCGCATTACACAGATAAGGCTGGCTAATCCGGAGGTCGCCAGGTATCCGGATACTCCGTTTACGACTTGAGCTATTTTTGAAACAGGCCCCCAGCCAGGTTGATACTCGGCACGGGTCGTATGACGCCTTTATCCAGCCCAGGCGGAAATAGGATGGGATAAGGAATAGAGCTAGTAGTGCTTTGGAAGGAATGGGACAAGAAGGGAAGGACGGGAAGGGAGAGCACCCTTTGGTTTCACGGTTCCTCTGGAGAGATTCTCGAGAGCCTTTACCATTACTCAGCCCCCACAACTCGTCAAGTTCGGTGCTAGGGATGGGGGAGATAACAAAGATAACAAAGTTTTGTTATCTAATGCTATATTTATCTAGGTCTAATTTTTCTACGTGTATCGTGTGGGGTGAAATTTTGGATAGGTTGGTAGGGATTTCCACGGATTCTGTTAGTTGTGTTTCTTGCAAGTAGTGATATGTGATAGGGATTTTGTTGTTAACGTCGTTTGAGGCTTGAAGGTATCCAGTATACATCATTCGTCATTGCTTTGCAATATGGACATATTTTGAGAATTCCACTGTCGTTGATTTTGATTGTCTGGGGTGCGTTGCTGCATAATATTCGTATGCTCGTTGGCTTAGGCATGACAGGAATTCTTGTTCATTAAGTTAAACCAGATTTCGTGTTTTAATACGAATTTTCTAGTATCACATGATTCTAGGGTTGGATTACCGGAGACGAGTTGTATTATACAGTAACTAGCTGGTACCCGCGACTTCGTCTGCGTAGAATTAGTACTTCGAGTTACTCAATTAAAATATTTGTATCAACAATAGCGCCACTTATCGGGTCCAAAAATATCCTATCTTTCAAGCCAACCAATTAGCCCTACACATTTAAATTCATTGGTAAGCAAATATATTTATTTCTTACCAAATATAGATACTTATGATGAATTTTATTATCCCTAACTTGAGAAATAATTGGTTCGTCATTTTAACTTGGATCCCCTACTTCATCTACTTCACGTTTTGTTTTCGCGACAAAAAGTAGCCTTATGTCATTCTCAGAGGTCCCATCTATCCCTATACCAAAATTCATAAAAATCGGTTTTGCGGTCGTCAAAATAATCTAAGTTTCGCATTTATAGTATTAGGATTATATCAAGTCTACCTTGAATTTTCTTTGCAAAAATGACAACTTTTTCAATTTAATTTTTTTCAATTGTTATATTTAAAAAAAGTAAAAATGCAAAAATAAGCACCCTGAAAATCTCTTCTTTTTTTACACTTCATTTGTTAAGATTGGTTGTGCGTGTGAAGTGAACCACAAGAGGTAAATATACTACTACAGAAATAATATAGAGGATATTAACACCACCATGAGCATACGCCCATCATCGCACGTCATCAGCCATCTGCGCATTTCCTCCACATTCACATTCACATTCACATTCACCTCTCATACTTCTCGTTCGTTTCACTTAATCGGAGAAAACTTCACGCAATTTTTTTTGAAATGTATGTGCTTGTGCGATGTGCGCCAGCCAACCTGCTGATAATTTTCGATTTGAGAAAATAAATTTAGTTTTTTCATGTTAGATTTTGGGTTGAAGCTCAGCTTCTAGATGACACTGAAAGCTGATTGATGACTCAAAATAACTATGGAAGTGTTGGCTCTGTTAAGTATTTTGGTTTGCTTGCATAGATTAAGAATTTTTTGAGTAATTTCGATTAAAAGTCAGTAAAGTCGAAAAACAAAACACACATTTTGGTCAGAAACGCTCCCAAAAAAGGCACGGCAATGAAAGGAATAGCCGAAGTCCTTTTCAGGATCTTAATGGACATTTCAAAAAAAGTTTCATCGAAATCTGTGCAGTAGTTTTCACGCCAACTGTTAACATATGAAAACGGCTACAGTTTTTTTATATGTATAGATTAATGTGGTGGTTATATATGACGAAATTTTGTTGGCATAAGAAATGGTTTTTGTGCATTTTCCTAGGACTTCATTGTTTAGGAATATGTATCTGCTATAGTTCTTATTGATGGCAATGTATTCGCTGCCAATTGAGCCGTATCGGTATATTTTGTGCTGATTTTTTGTCGGAAGCGGTGTGATTTTTACTAAATGGAATTCTTCATTTACCAATGGTATGCTAACTTGGATCATAAGGTTTTGATTAACATATATGGGAGTTGTAGCATTAATTGCATTTATTAGTGGCAGATTCATTCGAGAGATTTTTATTGGGAACCTTACGTTTTGTGGTAGTTCCAATTGAATTCGCTGTAGCGCTGACATAAAAATGTCTGAATTGAGGAATCGTCTGTCTAGCTTGCCTATTTTAGCTGCTTGCAAAATGTGAAGTAATTGGGTTTGTTTTGCTAGAATTTGTGCAGGTCATTGATATTAGATTTGTTACCTCATCTATATTGTGTTACGATTTTTCGAAGTTCGTAATGCTTGTGAGTTTGATTGCATTTTCCCTAATTTCTTCGGTAATGGAGGCAAAGCTTTTATTTATGTGGTTAGTGGTTTTGTTGAGTGCGTCGAAAACGTTTGAGATAATTGTCATCTGATTTTCAGTCATGTGGTACAAACTATTTTGGTTTTCAGATAGAGACTGCAATGCGCTTTCTATTTAGCTGCATCCCGTGAGTCCATTATTCCAAACAGGAATTTTTGAGCGATTCCGTTGAATAAACCTTCATTTACTATCGTTGTGTCTCTTTTAGTAATTCTTTGTTTAAGTAGTATACTGTCCAACATTCGGTTGTTGTTCTGTATTTCATTAAGTGAATTTTTCATTATTTGTAATGTTATTTTACAGTAGTCTTAATGCTTGTAATGCAAAGATTGGATAAGGTGTTTACATTCTGTTCCAAGGTTTTAGTGTTGGCTTTTGTCAGCGAGTCGTTGACATGGAAGAGGAATGTCCATTTAGTAAAGGATTTCTCCAGAATGCGTATAGGTTCCAGGTATACACCGGTTTCGTTAAGTTGGTAAGTTGGTGCAGTTCTACTTGCGCTGACATTACGCGTATGCAGTATGCTGTGACGACGAAGCTAGAATTAAGAGTAGGTCGTTTTAGACGTTGTGTTTTATGCGGCTTTAATAGGTTATTGTGTATTACCTTTTCTTTCCTACCTATTTTCAGTTTAGAGTTCGTAGGTGATAGGATTTCTACAATTTCATGGGGTCCTTCATAAATTGGAGCTAGTTTTTTATTCGACCGATTTTCTGATTCTAATAGCACATTGTCCCCTTCTTTATATTTGACTTCATTTAAGTTACGATCGTAATATTCCTTCGATCTTTCTTTAGCTTTCAATTGGTTTTCGGGTATGATTTTATATCCTGTTTGCAGTTTGTTTTTGATGTCCGTAATGTAGTCATCGTAATTATATACAGGTTGTACAAGGTGGTGCGATGTTTTTTGGCTGTAATTTAAAAAAAAAAATTAAAAACTTTGATTCTTCTTGTGGATTATTTTTATTTGGTCTTTTAATTTTTTTTACATCAAGTCGAGAATATGATGTCATGTAAATGGCCGCCGCCACAGTTGATTGTCATTTGAGCCCTTTTTATGGCATTTTCCATCACTTTGGCCAAAACTTCCGGCGATAGGTCCTCACATTCTTGACGGATATTGTCTTTAAGAGCTGCAAGAGTCTGAGGCTTGTTGACATAAACCCGCGACTTCAAAAAGCCCCACAAAAAGAAGCCTGGAGCGGTCCAATCAGGCGATCTTGCTGGCCAGTGCAAATCGCCAAAACGGGAGATTAGGCGCCCGGGAAATGCATCCTTCAGCATATCGGTTGTGGCACGTGCAGTGTGTGCCGTTGCACCGTCCTGTTGGAACCACATGTTTTCCAATCCCAATTCATCAAGTTGCGGCAAAAAGAACTCGTTGATCATTGCTCTGTAGCGCTCACCATTCACAGTAACCGTTTGGCCCGCGACGTCTTCGAAGAAAAAAGGTCCGATGACTCCTCCAGCGAAAACAGCACACCATACAGTGACTTTGAGCGGGTGTAATGGCTCTTCGTGGGTTACACGCGGATTTCCAGTGCTCCAAAAGCTAAACGTCGCAGTGTTTCACCAGTAGGCGTTGGACGGCTAGGAAATCTGCGACGAAATTCACGTTGTGCCAAAGTCACCGACCGATTATTGCTCAAATAAATAGTCACCAATATTCCGCGTTCTGGAGCAGAGTAGCGTAACATTGTTTATTAACGTGTATTTCGCATGTGTTTACTACACAAATGTCAAAACAGAACTGACATTAGGGGCCAATCGCAAAATTTATAGCATTTTCTGATAGGAGGATTACTTTTGCGCCACCTTGTATTTGTCTATTTAGGACTGAGGGGAGTGGAGGTTTGAATCCAAAGAGAACTTCATAAGGGCTATATTTAGTGGTTGTGTGCTCTGTGGTATTATGGCAGAAAACAGCATATTCGATATATTTATCCCAGTTAGTTTGGTCATTACTTGCATAGTTTCTAAATAATCTCCTAAGGTTCGATGTGACCTTTCAAGTGCACCATTCGATTGTGGATGGTATGGGCTAGTTGGAATCTTTTGTATTTTTAAGAGCTTGCAGACATTTTTGAATAGGTCGCTTGTGTAGTTCGTTCCTTGGTCTGTGAGAATGGTTTGTGGGATTCCGAATGTACAAATGACTTGTTTTACTAAAGCCTCAGCTGCCGTTATGGCTTCTTGGTTGGGAGTTGCTACTGCTTTCACGAATTTTGTAAAATCGTTCCGAAACGTGAGTATGTATTTGTTATAATTGTCTGTAATCGGGAGTGGTCAAACTTTATCAAGGGCTATTCTTTTGAATGGGGCGTTGGCCGTTGTAAATAGTTATGACCATTGGTATCTTAGCACGCAAGTATAATTTATTTCTTTTACATAGGTCGCAAGATTTGATGTATCTTTTCACGTCTGTGTGCATATTTTTCCACTTATATTGTCTCTTGATGCGCTTTAAAGTTCTTTTGTCTTCTTGATGACCTCCTAATAGGGTGTCATGAAATTCGTTTGTTATTTCGTTTTCTGGAGGAATTTTACTTTTACTGCGAGTCAATACTTTAACTTCAACTGTGTTTAATCGTGATAGGGACTCTGCGTTTGTATTCAGGTGTTCAGCTTTATGGGTTACTGCAAAGTCGTACTCTTCCAGCTTGATGCGCCAGCGCATTATCCTTAAAGAGGGATCTTATAGGTTAATAACTTCAAAGTGTCGACCGTAGACATATGGTCGAATGTGCGTCACTGCCCAAACTACTGCCAGAGCTTCTTTTTCAATGGTGGAATAATTTTTTACTGCTTTGTTTAATATTATGCTAGCGTATGCTATAGGAATACCATTATTGTCACGATCTCTTTGCGAAATTACTGCGCCTATTGCCTCGTTACTGGCGTCCGTGGTGAGGTAGAAGATTTTTTTTCAAGATTTGGGTATTGTAGAATGGGTGGATGGGTAATGGCTTGTTTCAGTTGTTTGAAGGATTCATCGCATAATGCATCCAATTTAAATGGGACATCTTTGCGGAGGAGTTTGTTTAATGGATTTGCTATTTTTGAGTAATTTCTTATGAATTTTCTGTAGTGTCCTAGGCCTAAAAAGGATTTGATATGTTTTTGGGTATTAGGCTTTTCTATATTTTGGATAACTGAAACTTTCTCAGGGTCTGGTTTAACTCCAGATTCTGAGATTATGTGTCCTAGATACTCTCTGCAAGAATTTACGTTTGTCTAATTGAATTTTCAAATAGTAAGCGTGTAAAGCTTCGAATACTGCAATTAACTTTCCGCTGTGGTTGTCCAGATTTTTGCCATAAATTATGATATCATCAATAAATACCAAACATTTTATGCCTTGCAGCCCGGTGAGGACTTTATTCCTTTGGAAGGTTGGAGGGGCTTTCCGCAGACCGAAGGGCATCCTGTTTAACGCAAAATGCCCGTTGGGTGTGCTGAAAGCTGTCATTTCTCTGTCTTCCTTAGACATTTCTGATCCACTGTTGTAACATATTTTGAATCGCCTAAATGTTCGAGAATATCTTTAATATTGGAGATAGAATAGGCGTCCGCGATTGTGACATCATGAAGTTTCCTATAGTCCACAACTACTGTAGTGTACACAGAATATCAAAGTACAATAACAATTACAAACAACGAGTGAACGAATGACTATATGCATTGCACATTGCATAATATTGCATTGACTCACTCGAGTTCATGTTATGATGTTATATAAACAGAACACTGTGTGACATACAAGTGTCATTCATTCACTTATCGCGTCCCAAATGACAAATATTGGCTGAAGGAGTAATCGGACTCTTTCAGCTCGGGCCAGGTATCGAAATAGATTTGGGAATGCTAAGGAGCGTCGACTAGTATAATATAAGTAGGTAGTACGTTTCGGAAAAATAAATTAGATTCATTTTAGTACTCGTACGACTTGTTTCTCAATTCTATGGCACTTGATAGCGCATTGACCCTGCCTGGTATTCTGTCCTCTTGTTGAACTTGACTTGATCAAAGGGAGTGTATATTTACATGGCGATCCTGCCACTCTAAACTAGGACCAATACACTTATATCACAAATGTCTGAAGAATACGTTCCACAGGGTGTAACAAGCGCTCCGATACACACACCAGCCCCTAAACCTCTCACCATAGAAGACTACAGAAAACGACAATTAAAAAACAAGGAAGCCGAATTAACAGAAATTCCTATTATCGACACAAAACCAGAAAGAAAAAGAAGAGGCTTACAATTCAGGAACAGAAAACGACTGTCTTATCTAAAAAGCCTGATCAACGAAGATACACCACTACCGTGGGATTCAGCAAGAAAAATATACAACGAAATCGACCAAATCGAGCCGACAATAAGAAGACACAGGGATGGGATATAACAATGTCAAAGAAGACGTTGTCATCAACACTAAAGACGAAGCAGTAGCGACAACATCGGTTGCAGCAACAACAACAATAGTAATAATAATAATTTTCATTCTTTATAAAATAAATATATATTACAAAAACTATGTAAAAACTAAAGTAGCTAGGAATAATATAAATAATGTTTAAGTAAAAATAAAATATATGAAATATATAAAAACTATCAATGGCTATGTAATAATATAAATAATGTTTAAGTAAAAATAAAAATATATAAAATATATACAAACTATCAATGGCTAGGGCATAATAGAAATGGAAGAATATCTGAAAGAATTCAACCAAATTTTTCTAAATATAAAAAAGCAGCAAAAGAGGATATACTCAAGCAACGTGGTGTGCAAAACAAAAACTACAGGAAATCAAAGAAGAAGCAAAGGCAATATTAGCAGCAAAAGAAAAAGAAATCTCTGCCAACCTAATAGAGGAATTCCTAGAAAAATACAAGTTACTAGATAAATTGATAAAGGAAAAAGAAGATGGCTGATTTTAGCATTGAAAGTTCGATGAAGATCATTCCAATCTTCACGGGATCATATAGGGAACTAGATTCTTTCCTAAAAATAATAGAAATAATCTATAACACACTAAAAGATACGGAAAAAAAACCCTTAGACTTCGTATTTCATGTAAAGCTAAGTCCAAGCGTCAAAACTGCGTTGGGATTTGCAACACAATTTCCAAATTTCAGCACTTTACAAACCAGACTGAAAGAAAAAGACACAAACTGCAGAACAAATCCACACAACTATCGCATTTGACTCAAAGAAATCTGTCAGTAATTGCATACAAGGACAAGATTTTGTCACTAATAGCAGACCTCAACAACATGCAAAATGAAGAATTTCCAAATAATGCGACAAATACAAAAAAAAACGGTGATTGCAAAAATCAATGAAACATATGCACTAACATTATTTAAAAATGGCATAAACGATTATTTAAAACCAACCATATTTGCCGCGCAACCGAAAACACTAACCGAGGTCATTAATCTAGCAATTGAGCTAGAGAGAGATTTAAACAATGGCAACAACCAAATAATGCATTTGAGAAGAAGAAACAACAACATGAACTACAACCAAAACACTACATAAACAAACCTATAATAGATGCACTATCAAGAATCAAGATTGATAGCGACATATTGAAATCCATGATGGTAGAAAATAATAATGAGAATAACATTAGCCGCAGCGATACTGACTCCAAGGAGCAGATCATGGCAATTACAAGGGGTATGGCACAAAAGTTTGCCAATAATAATAATATTAATAACAAGGAGAACTACACATCTCAACAGAAGATTGATCACCTTCACATGTGGGATTGTACGTCCATATCTGACGTCAGAGATTTTAAGAAATTGAAATTTGAAATAGCGAGAGATAGAAAAGAAAATATGAATATTAATATGAAGAAAATAAAAAGTAGCAGTCCTACTATTGAAATCAATGAAGATAACGTTAACATAAGATGCAGCGATAATCCAGCGGAACATGTTTCGACTCTGGAGAAGCTTGTATCAAACTTAAGAAAGATTAAGGAAAAAGAAGTAGCGCTAAGTGTCGAAGACAAAATATTTGAATACATAGAAAAAGAAAGATTAAAAGAAATTTATAATAGGTTGCAACCAAGTGAAAGATACTCGCCAATGAATATAATTATATACAAACCCCCTAAGAAAATTACAAAAAAGGAAGAAAAACATAATCTCATAAACGAATACCACAATACACCACATGGAGGACATCTAGGAATACGATAAACAGTAACAAAACTCAAACAGAAATACATCTGGAAAAATATGAGACAAATGGTAAAAAGCCACGTGAACGCATGTCAACAATGCACTAAGAACAAACAAACGAGACACATCAAAGAAAAGATGATAATAACGGATACACCAAGCACTAGTTTCGAAACGATACAAATTGACACAGTAGGACCCCTCCGCATGTCAAACGGTTTCAGGTATATACTCACGATGCAGTATGGATGTTTTAAAATCCTTAAATCCGATAATGGAACCGAATTCAAAAACGAACTAATGGAAAACATATGCGAGATGCTAAAAATCAAACCAATCTACTCAGCTCCTTATCACCATCAGAGTATAGGCTCTTTAGAAAGAAATCATAGAGTCCTCAACGAATTCCTTTTGAATTTTACCGAAGATAGCGAATGGGACAATTGGATTCCATACTATGCATTTGCATACAATACCACACCACACGTTGACACCAATTACTCACCATACGAGCTAATATTTGGAAAATTTGCTTACCTTCCAAATGATGAAATTAAAGATAATACACAAAACTATAATCTAGAAAATTATGCTAACGAAATAAAAGTAAGACATGCTATAGATAAGACACATAGAATTATTGAAAATGTTAAACATAAAAGAAAACTAGAATACGGTAAATATACGAATTGTTCAAACTTTAACATAGGAGACCTAGTTTTTGTAAGACTAAAAAGTAGTTAAAACTGACAATGTAAATACAACAATAGATATAAATGGTCAACACAAAATTATAACAATAGCCTTAAGAAATACAAAATAGATCAATAAAGAAAACAAATAATAAGAATGTAATTATAACCTACAACAAATAATATAATATAACCACCATACACAAAAAAAAATTGTTATAAATATAAACAAGACAATGTAACTAGAAACTGAAGAAAACCCTACGAAAGCATTTCCAAATTGACCGCCTGACACATTTTCTTGCAGAATTATTTTAATATAATTTTCCGCTTAAGGATGAGTGTGTAATGTACACAGAATATCAAAGTACAATAACAATAACAAACAACGAGTGAACGAATGACTACATGCATTGCACATTGCATAATATTGCATTGACTCACTCGAGTTCATGTTATGATGTTATGTAAACAGAACACTGTGTGACACACAAGTGTCATTCATTCACTTATCGCGTCCCAAATGCCAAATATTGGCTCAAAGAGTAATCGGACTCTTTCAGCTCGGGTCAGGTATCGAAATAGATTTGGGAATGCTAAGAAGGGTCAACTAGTAGTACATTTAGGAAAAATAAAGTAGATAGTTCCACAAGACCATCAACACCCGGATTTGAACTCCCTGAGGTAAACCCAGACAACTATGCATACTACGAGTATGAATCCGAGAAGACAGCCACAATTTATGTAAAATAGATCTAAGAAAACAAACATTGTATACCGTTGGGCCCCTGTTATTGAGCCAACACATTTAAATATTAATTATTCACCATATTGTTACCTACTTTAAGTCAAATTGTATATACCAAAAGTTCATTAAAAGCTAATGTAAAAAAATGTAATGTAAAATAAAGTAGATTCATTTTAGTACTCGTACGACTTGTTTCTCAATTCTATGGCACTTGATGGCGCATTGAGCCTGCCTGGTATTCTATCCTCTTGTTGAACTTGACTTGATCAAACGGCGAGTATATTTACACTACTCTCCATTTCTGTTTTCGTTTTTTTGGAACAACTTGTAGAGGAGCATCCCATGGAATTGAGCTTGGCCTAATTATTTCATCTTGGAGCATTTTGTTCACTTGGTCTTTTATTTCCTGCGTGTGGATCTGTGCTAAACGATATGGTCGATTGGTAACTGGTGCTATATTTGGGCTAGTTTTTATAGGGTGTGTGATTCCAGTTGTATATGACAGAGTATCTCTGTGGAGGAAGAATAAATGGCTGTAGTAACGGCAAATTTCGATTACTGATTTCCTTTCTTCGCTGTTGAGATGTTCGAGCTGAAGCTGGTTTTGGATTTTTTCCAACCTATCTTCTATATTTGGTTCGTTTTTGATAGAGTTTAAGTTAATTATTTATATCTTCAGCTTCTAGATCGAGATTTTTTAGGGTAACGTCCTTACTGTTAGCATTTAGTATTGATATGTATATATGTATATTGATATATATATATAAAGCCGTTTGTGGGTTCAGTAATAACCGAAGAAGTATAAACTTGAGGTAGGATTTCGTGGGAAAAATATATTTGTTTTAAGTGTTCCTGTATTGTTATTGCATTCCTTTTGTATATGAAAGTAGGTAATGGGACGGTTGGGAGTGGGAATTCCGTGCTAGAGTGAGAGGGAAGATATGACCATGGAGTGAGTGTGTTGTCTTTGTCATCGTATGTTATCAAGATGTGTTGTGTGTTTGATGTGGCGCCGCCGCCGCCGCCGCCGCCGCTGTTGGTTGTTAGTTTTTGTTATCAGTTTGTGTGTGGGTGGGTTGAATTGTTTGGATTGGAGATGACGTAATTATTGGTATTCGTCGTCGTCGTCGTCGTCGTCGTGGTTGGGTGTGTGTGTTGTGATGATGAAAATTAAAAAAGAGTGAGATGCGTGGCTGTGGTTTGAACTTGGTACGATGAGTTTGGGAGTCGGATGTCGTAGCTTAGCGCTATAGCGTATGCTGTGAGATGTAGGTTCAAGTGTTTAAATATATTGATGGTTGGTGGGGTTGCGTGGCGGGCGGCGCGCGCGCGACGGTTATCGTGGGTGTTGATTTGTATGGTGGATCGTTGGCATGCGACGGTTATCGTGGGACGGTTATCGTTGCCATGCGACGGTTATCGTGGTTGTTGATTAATATGGTGGATCGTTGCCATGGGCGATGTGTATGTTAATTAGATGTGGGGTTAAATATATTGAAGAGTATGTTAGTGGGGTGGGGGGTGTCGTTGCCGTGGTCATGGGTCGCTTGGGACGGTTATCGTGGCTGTTGATTTTGGATGGTGGTTCGTAGCCATGGTCGTTGTGTATGTTAATTAGATGTGGTTTTGATATGGTTTATTTGATCGAAGGGAAATGTTATTAATTTATCATGTTTAATGTATAAGTAGGAATATTAAGATGGGGTTGTTATAATTGGAAGTCCGTGGTGTCGTGGGGTCAACACGTACTTTGTTCTGTGCGCGCGTTTCTTTATTTTTTTTTTCCTAATAGTTAACGATAAAAATAAAGTAAAATGCCTTGTATTTGCAAACAGAAAGTTGAGCGCAGTCAGCCAAAAGTAAAATGTGTGGGTTGCAATGAATTTTTTCACTGCAATTGCGTAAATATACAACCGGCAGACGTTGATTTTTTGCAAAAATCGAATAAGCAATTTGGTTGTAAGAGTTGCTCTGCTGTACGAAGGGGATCTCTTCGCTCTCCCCCTCCTCAAAAACACCAACAAGAACGTGAACAGCAACAAATAAATGGTGGCAATCGTAAAAGTCCGACTCTCTCTTCGGCTATATTGTCAACAAACGCTGAATCAGCTCCGCAGCTAGCGTCTCCATCTCCACTCTCCTCAATGCAAACTAATGCAGGGGATAAACAGCAGCCACAAACATCAGGAACATCTCAAACACAACATCAAAATCACCATCAACAGCTTACCTC